>OX244259.1:54827500-57327500 GCA_945867215.1 Epinotia demarniana
TCTCGGTCGCCTCCCAGGTTTAGTTACAAGACGTGGGCTCACGGCCCGCGCGGTATTAAATGCATTTATTAGCGATTAATATTGTTAGAAATTGCTATCGTGTTGACTCACGGTCAACCTTCAAGCATGAGATACTTTCGTCACGACTCTCGGTCGCCCCCCAGGTTTAGTTACAAGACATGGGCTTGCGATTAATATTGTTAGAAATTGCTATCGTGTTGACTCACGGTCAACCCCCAAGCATGAGATACCTTCGTGACGACTCTCGGTCGCCCCCCAGGTTTAGAATTACCAGGCGTGGGCTCACGGCCCGCGCGGTATGAAATGCATTTCTTAGCGATTAATATTGTTAGAAATTGCTATCGTGTTGACTCACGGACAACCCCCAAGCATGAGATACCTTCGTGACGACTCTCGGTCGCCCCTCAGGTTTAGAATTACCAGGCGTGGGCTCACGGCCCGCGCGGTATGAAATGCATTTCTTAGCGATTAATATTGTTAGAAATTGCTATCGTGTTGACTCACGGACAACCCCCAAGCATGAGATACCTTCGTGACGACTCTCGGTCGCCCCCCAGGTTTAGAATTACAAGGCGTGGGCTCACGGCCCGTGCGGTATTAAATGCATTTATTAGACAATGTAGAACTATTTATTGAAACTAATTGCACTTACCTGATTTATCTTCGGAACCTGATGAATCAGATAGCACCGCACTGTCATAACTCGTTTATAGTTTTTTGTTGCAATTTCCGTATATTAGCAGAATAATACTCTATTTTTTCCTGTGCACTGCGTTTAGGCATGATTAAATATTTTGAATTATTTTTTAATAGAATTCGTTCGTGCGTTCGTTGCCTCGCAAGAATAAAGAATGAGAAATGGTGGCAAGCCGAGGTCCCCAAGTAGGGTAGGGGTAAAGGTGGGGATAAAACTGTTTGAGCTATGGTTTTTACTGCGTACTTTAAACTTGCGAAATGTTGCCTGGTAGATTAAAGGACTACATGTGTGTTATATCTGAAGAATGAAGCTTCGAAATATAATAATGAATTAGACCAATCACGTGGCGCCTTTACTGAGCTATAATGAATTTGTCTAATAGAACGCCTTGGTCATAAACCAAAAGACATCGACGAAACGCTGAGCCGGTGGGGTGCGCTTCGTTTCAGCAGGGCTTGGATTTTCAATTGATACCTAGTTTGTTAAATTATTTCAGTTGACTCGTAGAAAAAGTATTGTATACAATAGTTACACAATTAGCTCTTAACTACTTGTACCTTACTTAAGCCACGAGGCTTTACTCGACATAAGAAACCTTCATTGCGTAACGATTGTATAAAATAATATTCTCTACAATGCCTTATACACAAAATATTAAGAAAAAGTCATACACTATGTAACTGGGTACGACCTTTTAATTGACGGGACTCGCTTTTACGTAGGTCGTTTCCCACTGTGTCGTGCAAAAACCAACTACGAGTAAAAACCCCAATTTGAACAACCCGAACTAATGACTTATTTATGGTTGTGTATACTCTGTGGTTGTAAATGTCGAAATTATTTGAACTAATCTATACCTACACTGTTTTTTTGGACGAATTAACACTTACTGTTTGATGTTTAGTTTAAGGAAAACGCAATTCATATGCTCTTTTAAACGTAATTAGGGCAAATGCTTAATTCTTAACAATATAGTAACACTCTTACCTAAAATGAGGTCATTTTACTATAGGACAATATATACATTATTACGACTTTGGCACCGGTCATAGCAATTAATGGAAAATAATGATCATGCAATAATCTGCACGCAAAACTTGTAAAAATATGTAATTCTCAGGGGAAAAAGGCCTTACTGGCGTGCATATCGCATTATTAGGAGCTGGCTCTCCATACAAACGTAGTTTTGTTCTTACTTTAAAACTTCAGACCTACTGTTTTTTTTTAAAACCTGACTGTTAAACTGCGTGGTTGGAGGGTGGCCTGGGGAAAATCCAGGGGAAGCCACCGGCACGACCACGTCAGACCTACTGGAATAGCATGAGACTTTCATACACCATATGAGCTGCCATACCTAGGCCGCAAACTAGTGCTATAAATTATAATAGAAAAAAAGCAATGACACTTTTTTTTACTTATTGAATGTCTAGCAACAGAAACTAGTTACCGATCGATCTTCCTGGCAAACCTTAACGATACGCTAATAAAAATGCCACTATTCACGTTATCTATCATGAATCATGATATGTTCGCATATGACAATAGTCCCTCTCCCTGAGAACGACAGAAATTAGTGAACCTATATGATTACGATACGGACTCAGTATCGTAATCATATAGGTTTAATTTTCTTTAAATGCTGCTGGTCACTTCTCGCGGGCCGTGCTGTGATACCCGTGCTGAAATGTGCCCGCAGCGACCGAATGAAGGGACCTTTAGGTTCAGATGAAATAGAAAAGTACAACGATAGTAGATATTCGATTACATTACGCGTATATACCGTTTGTCTCTTTCTAATAAAGTACGTACTATGTGTGCAAGAGTAACAGACGCATTACCCTCACAGCGATATATGTGCATGTGCAAACGAGTCCATCTCATGCCCTGGCCAGATACCACAGATGATACTCAACTTGTATTGATGATCATTTCGGAAATTATGTCGTCGAGGAGTGTAATAGTACGGGAAACGATGGGTTGCAGCTCAAGTAGATATAGATTTACCGACGGCAACCCCGTTTCTCGCCGAGATTTGTATAGTACTTTTCTCAAACTCGCAATGGAATTAAAATAAAAAGTAGTCAATTTGTTTACAACTAAATAGTACGTTTCTGAAGAGCACCGACGTCGCCGCGCCCTCCGCCGCGCCCGCTTCCCCCGTTTAAAGCAAAAGAAGGTTGCTTTACAGGCCTAGGTGTGCAAGGCTGTATGAAATTCCCTTACATATCATCTTAACTCCTCGAACCGGATTCGTAGTATTTCCGAACCTTATTTGAAGTAAGTCACGTCAACATTTCATTCCAAGTTTGAGAAAAATATCATTAATCTTTGTCTGTGTTTGCTGTTTGCTCTCAAAGATAGGATATGGCCACGAATCGAATCATGTCCAAAAATATAGTAATCTATGGTTGACATCGTTAAGATAAACTGGCTTCATAATTCGCATCATTAAACGACAACAAAATGCACGCATTGTCGAACCGTCGCAGAAATGAATCACCAACTTATTTAGGTATCTGATGTAATCTTTTCAAAAGATATTGATATTCTAGTATAAGGGAGTTGAGCGGACGCCATGTGGATATGGGTCCGTGCTGTGTCTCCCCAGGACGCCTTACGCATCAGGGAGTACCGCGACCACATTATAGTGGCGACGGCGGAGCCAACAAAACAACTGACCATCGCCAATCCCAACCGAAACGACATATCTCAATACGGGTACCTAACAAACTTGCGACTGTATGGAGTAGTCTGGACTTTATTACGAACCTTGGAGATTCGGAGAAACAAAGACTGATGCTTTTTTTGGCGACGTAACAGGGCATTGGACTTGGGTTTTGTTTCACTATCGTGTTAGGAATTTAGGACGTGTCTAAATTGTTGTATGCTTAGGATTGGCTTGTCCTTTCCCGGATTGGACATTGGCAGGGGTTAAAGTTGAGACGTATCAGGACTCTTAAATCTAGATGACTGCTGATCAGGAGGGACATGATACTTTACTCGCAAAGGCGTCATGTCAAATCCATCCATTCAGATGAAAGAATTATCGATATCAGATAAGCGGGACTGGCTACGAGCACAAACAAACTTACAATGCTACAACCTACACACTTCATCTCATAATGATAAATATTTATTTGCGGACAATCAATTACAAATCGGCCTAATCCCAAACTAAGCAAAGATATTCATAACTTATACAGAAAACAGCCATGACTCAGGAACAAATATGCGTTCTCATCGCACAAATAAATGCCCTTACCGGGATTCGAACCCAGGACCTGTAGCTTCGTAGGCTACCGAGTAGGCTAAATCGGTCGTCGGTGATAATATTACTATATCGATTAATGAATTCCGAAAGTTCCTTAAATAGGGCCTTCGCGTCCGGTCCCCACGGCCCCAGAGTTTCCACTCCAAACATGTAGCCCTCACCGAGGACAGCATATTTGCGCGGCTTGTGTTGCTCCGCCGTGGTCGCTTTGAGGTATGTGAATTCGTGAATTATCTGTTAGCTTACACCAGACAAAAACAGAATACAAGACCTACGTTCTACCTTCTAGTAAGTAGACACTGTAACCTATAGACGACATGAAAATAGGTTCGTTTAAAATCAGTTTTTGTATCTCCAAACGTTAGCAAATACGGAAAAACTATTGCTTGTTCCATTCATCAAAACCCGCAGACAAAGATGCGTGAAATAGATCTAACAACAGATTAACCCACTTAAGTACTCATTCCTCAATGATGTACGCAAGAAACATTCAATTGTCTTGCAGTTTACCGTATTGACGCATATAATACCCACTTTTATCTTTCAATAGGCCTGTGTTAATTCATCCGTTCTTATTTTCCATCAATTCGACAAGGCTCGTTAAGTGTGGTATCAGTGTTGATGCCGGCGAGTGATTCTCAGGCCGAATGCAGGGAACAATGAAATCAGTCATATTTTCCTGCCAACTCGCAGCAGACCGTGCCAAGTTATCTCCACATCGCGTATAACGACCAGAATACGTTTATACAAAACGTTGATGGCGTATACTTAAAACAAAGCTTGTTTTCGCTACCTCCTTGAAGGATTTATGACTGAATTACCTACGAAATTTAATTTGCGAGTTTGTAAGCTATCTACGATTCCCGTGAACTCGTGAATGTGGGAATCTGCCTCCAAATGGTCAATGTTAAACCTAAAATTAAACGTGAAAGCGTCGAGTGTAATAAAAAGGTTTAACAGAGTGCTTAGCCACTAAAAGCGAATTGGATTTCGAGTTTAGCACATACTCAAGGAATGATTAAGGTAGCTCGTCTCACTTACGGACCTCCGTAGTGTTCTGAGAATTTACACTACCGATCCATTAGTAGGCAAGTCATATTGCTTTTATAAAGCTGATCCCGCATGGCGCTTGGGACACGAATGACCTTTTTTTAGATAGGTAGCCGTGGGCACGTGCTTGGACACACGACAGTAATTATTGACGACAATGGCCCGCGCATCACGATACGGTGTCCGATCGTATGCATTGTGAATAACGATATTAGCAGCAAGCCTGGTCGGCATGGTCGTTTTTATTTGGGAGGTAATAATTATTTATGAAGTGAAAACTTCTTTAGCGGCGCTGTGCACTTTTTTGAGATGGGGAAACATTGTTAAACTCGCCACACGTGTAGGAGTGCTTTTTTTGCAAAATTAAAATTATTCTAGTTTTCACTTCTGCCGGCACTCCCGGAGTGCAACCAGGTCTTTTTTTTATAAATTGGCCGTCACTAGTGATGTGGGTAATATAATATGTGAGTTAAAATAAAATGATTGAATAAATAACTGATTCTTAAATATAATGATACAGGCTGTTATAAAGAATCTCAAATACGTTTTATTCTAAATAAAAAAGTTATTCTACTTTATAGCAACTTTTCATTTCCATACCCATATACGGCCTACGGGCCTAATTATGTATATTATATACGACCAGTTCTAGAAGACTGTGTAATAAATTAATGTATTAAACATCGATTAAACGTTTATTTCAATTAATTTATAACGGGCTTTATTAGGCGACTGGGTGCTTAATAAGGCCGCCAGTCCGTCCAGTGTATTTATTACGTAAATATATGTATTGAAAATATCATCTAATAGTACCCATAACAAGCCTTACGTATTACTTTTTGTTTATGTGGCTAATGTACAGTCGCGGCAGTGGCGCGGGTAGCCCCCCCCCACAAGGTGGACTGATGACCTGGTAAAGGTCGCGGGAGTCCGCTGGGTACGGGTGGCGCAGGACCGGTCTCTTTGGCACTCTGTGGGGGAGGCCTATGTCCAGCGTCCACTGCTTTCTTTCGGCTGATATGGTGATGTAATGTACAACAGTCAACATCAAATGTATATACCTACGAGTACATACATACTTTATGGAATACAAAGGAATCAGATGCAAAAGTGTGATCATTCTTTTGACTTGCGACTGACTATGCGGTCCTTTCCTACGAGGATAGCTTAGATGTTAGGATCCCGTTGGCTTAACATTTGCGTGATTCGATTTAGTGAGATTGATTTTAGATTCCAAAACACGTGTCTTAAGGTGGACCTTATTAGGCGACGATAACTTATACATTTAATATGGAAAACTACCGTGAATCTCAGACGCGCTACGATCAGAATGTTTGAACACATGCAGGGATGACAAATCAGGCACATGAAGAAAACTTGTACTTGAGTTGGTCGAATTGCTCCAAAGTAGTCCATTAAAAAAGCAACCCTAACGCCCAAGGTAGAAGATTCCTATTCCAATGTCTGTATTATAAAAAGTCAGCCACATTAAAACAATCTCATTCATACATGTAGAACGTTAATTGCTAATCGAAATCGTATATCCAATCTAAGGATGGCTGTGTGAGCCCGCGACTCCGTATGTGTGGAATTCAACAATTCAGTTAGTTATACTGGGCGTTTTTCGCAAGTCGACATCCAATGTGCCTATTTTGAGTTTTCGGTGAGGTAGCGCTACTCTTACCACCCCAACTCCTCCAGAAAGTTTGTGAGTACCTTGGTGTTGCTGACTGCGTCCCGTAGTGTGTCCGGAGACCCTAGGTGCTTTATTCTGTATACTACCTGCTTGCTTAAGAGGAATGCCTTACCTGCGATTTTCCCATACAAACGCTCTCGACTGTTTCCTCTCTGGTTTTTGAACATAGAGCAATGAATTTTTCAAATAAGATCAATATCATCTATATTATGCCGCTATGTTTTGCTTTTTTGGATATTTTTATTTTAAAGAAACTTACAGCGCCTTGAAAGTCGCAAAAACGGCTTAATTGATTGGCTGCCAAAAAAGGCGCAGTATACAAATATGACAACAAATATCAAAAAAATCAAAACATAGCGGCGTAGATTATTTTTTCTTCTTGCAGTTTCCACAATTTTACAATGATTGGTTGCGTTTTGGAGGAGGAAACAGTCGAGAGCGAAACGTCGATTTTTGAGTTTTTTGCTTGAGATTTTTAGTCCGAGCTGCAGTTGTCCTTATCGCACGAATTGGACCTCCTGTCCACAGCAGCGCGACAAGAAAAGAAAAGTTGCTCAGCTAGACATTGTTCTTAATACTACCACTACTTTGCTGCTCAACAATCCTTAAGACAGACACTTAGAATTTCTACTATTTTATTAAACGTTAAAGTATTTACTTAACTAAAGAGGATTTAACGCAAATATCATTAGGAAACACAGTGAAGCATACTTCAGTCGTATCCTTTACACGAGTACTTTTTATAGCTTCGAAGTTGATTCATTTTTTTTCAAGACTTTGTCGATGGGCGGATGCTTCGTCTATTTGTGACAACGAGGGGAACACCGGTAACCACAGGATTAGGTACCACGGATTTAATAAGTGTCAGTAAGTTTAAACACATATCAAACAATGTGAGCATTATTTAAATTATTATGTTACCACGGGTCGAACGTTTATTCGGTTCTCTATTGTATGGGCAAAAATCATTTCCCAAAGTGTCACTTCCCAAAAAATGTTTCCCAAATGATCATTTGGCAAAAAAACACTAGTCAAATTATTGTTTCGCATTATATCACTTGGCAATATCTCCTATGGCAAAATATTACTTCGCAAATTACTGTTTGGCAAAGTTTTACATGGTCAAGTTTCATTTGGTCAAACGTATTATTTAGCATAACATTCTTTTTTCAAATTATTGCATGGCATATGATTTAGATCCTAATTGTGTAGTGCATACGAAATCTATTTGAGTGAGATTACATAATTTTGCTAAGCGGGTAGTTTGTAAAAAAAAAAAAAAAATTTACAGGTAAGTTTATGTTCTTTTGTACTATAGGTACTTAGGTAACAATATATTATAATCCAAATAAGCAGCATGCATGCAAGCAAGCCGTCGGTTTCGCCCTTTTCATCGAGAGTCTCCAGCGAATCGACGCCACCCCGCTGCGCGGGGTGTCTATTTCTGGTCTGAGGGACACAAGTGAACCCTAACCTAACCGACCAAAAACAGAGTTCGCTTATGACAAGCCATTTGTTCCACCCTGGTACCTAATGTGCGAAATGAAAATTTGAACAAATGTTTTGTTTGGAAAATAATATTAGCCCGAACAAAGTGTTTGCTTAATAAACTTTTACTTACCTGTAAAGCAAAACTATGCCAAATGATATTTTGACCAAATGAACAGAATGCGAAACAAAAATGTGCTATTTGTTCTTTTGGGAAATGAAACTACTGCCATAAGTTTTGTGGGAAGTGAAATTTGGCGAAAAATATTTTTCCGAAACAGCAGGATACCCGTTTATTCACCTCTATTTCTGACGTTTCAACACGGGTTGCACCGGTCAAGGTCGCGGATGAGTGCATAATATTTCACTACCCTACAAAATTCGTTAAAAATGTGGAGGGTAGACGCGACGATATAACTAACTAGCTGCCCGGCCCGGCTTCGCACGGTTAGTTTTCCGTTTTCCCCGCCGCGATAATGTCGCCTTCTAATGGTAGAAGAATTTTTCAAATCGGATTTTTCAGTTTGGAAGCCTATTCAATACAAACAAACAAATCTTTCCTCTTTATAATATTAGTGTAGAAAGTAGACAGTGTAAATTGACACAGATCCAAGATACCTCCCGCACGCGCATCGCGAATACTGTAAGTGTTCTGTGCCGTGCACCTGTAAGGCCCGTTTTTGCCATTTAGTAACAACTCCGTCTCTTTCTAACTGTTCTAATTAGAAAGAGGCAGATAGTCTATCTCGCCGCGACGCAGCTCGTGGGCCGCTTGTGATAGCCGTGTTTGTCTTAAATTTTAAATTTGAAGATGGATGACGAGAATAATAACAGCTAGATCAAAGTATTTGTATAGACTAAACCTAGCTATTTCCTAATTCACCTTGTTAACCCAACATACAATGTACGTGGCATAAAGCAATCGTAAAGTCCATTTATGGCACGAGGCGTACTAATATTTGTCGTTAGAAGCTTTTGTTCTGCGACGTGGTGGTTGTATGACCAGTATTTTGATTTCATATTTTGCGCTCATAAGCCAAATGGTAAATAAAGGTCGCGGGAGTTCGCTGGATGAGGGTCGGCAGCCAGGGCCGGTCATTAAAGCACTCTTGGAGGCCTATGCCCAGCAATAGACGTCTTTCAGCTTATATGATGAAGTCAAATGGCTTTATGTTGGACGCACTGGAACAAAGCTCATTTTTCTTGCTTAATGGGTCCAACGCTGTATCATTTATTACTGATGTTTTTCGTGTGTAACTGTAATTATGGATTTTTATCTGAAATAAATGATTATTATTATTATTGCTGCACACACTGTTACATCGTATGCTGTGTAATTCTGAACAAAGTAGGTTTTTAATTACTATTAAAGAAAAAATACATTCAAAGTGAAGCATGTTTATTAACATACAGCTCCATAGATGCTTGGGATTGTACAGAAGGCAATGAGATATAAAATAACACGAAATCGATTCCTTTAATTTGTCACAAAATCACTCAATACTATTATGATTTTACTTTTTATATCAAATTTTTAAAATTATTTGTGTGACTTTTCCTTTCACATGAGGCATCTACACACCGAGCGTGTACGAGGGTTTCTTTAGGTGGTCCTAATGTGCTATTCAGGTCTATCTAGCAACATCGGGTTATGGAAATATTGAGGTGTATCACTGTGCAACAAAGTTTCCATATTGGACAGATGACCCTACATCATACGTTTATTTTAGATTTTCAATAGATTATAAAAATCCCAACGTTTATTCAAAGTAAGTAGGTACCTAGCGTAAGTTTAGAGCAAGCCCAACTCTAACATAATAAACATCTTGGAGGTAAATAAATAAAAATAAATGGACTTAAATTTTATGGTTAACATTGTCGTCACAAATTACTGCTTATCTTTGTATTTGACGAGGATACCGATAGGCTTATTCAAATTCGTAGATAACAATGCAATAAAAGGAAATTACTTCTGACAGGGCAATTTTATTTGCACATCCGTATTTTATATCGAACGTATAACTGTTTCTTTAGATAAATTTACAACGCAGCAGAACCAAGGTAACCGATATAGCCCTCCGAATCGCTAAACTTAAGTGGCAGTGGGCAGGGCACATAGCACGTAGAACCGATGGCCGTTGGGGCGGAAAGGTTCTCGAGTGGCGACCACGTACCGGAAGGCGCAGCGTGGGTAGGCCCACCACAAGGTGGACTGATGACCTGGTAAAGGTTGCGGGAGTCCGCTGGATGCGGGCGGCGCGAGACCGGTCACTTTGGCACTCTTTGGGGGAGGCCTATGTCCAGCAGTGGACGTCTTTCGACTGATATGATGAAGATGATGACAAAGATGTAGTAAATAAATTAAATTAGCATCGGTAAATCGTTTGGTTTGTCTAGATGACTTACATCTAACAGAAAACAAAATTGGTATCACTGATCGAGTTTTTTCAGTTAACTATATTTTATTGCGTATAATCTTTTAACCACCGAACTTGAGAATCAGTTACAAGCAGTTTTCAACTCGGTCATAATAAATCAAGGTGTCATTTATACTGTCACTTTGTCTGTTAATATTGGCAACATGGACGTTAAACGCGATTATTGATAAATGTAACATAATTTAAATGAGACGTGTTATTTATGTACCGTTTATAAAGACACAAACATCAAAGTCTGATAAAGGCAAACAGTAATAATATCTTAGAGGCCCCTTTTTATGAAGGCTAATAAGTCAATGTACTGACTTTCACTGCACTGTGGTGTCGTTGTAAACTTCGCCCAATTACGCATCCCCCGTGTAGGGGAGGGGTAATCCGAATGACTCGAAATTATTATTATAAAAATTTTCACTCAAAACATCCCTTCGGTTATATTTTAAATGTGTCCTCGGGGTGTAGTGAACCATTATACCGATACGGGATAGCATTATGTTTATTATGGTGTTTTGCAATTTGTCACCGTGTTATATTAAACAAGATTAGGTATGCACGGATGTATAGTCAAATAGTAGGTACTTTACTAGAGATGTACCGACTAGTCGGCAAAGCCGACTATTCCGCTTCGTTTGATACAAAATTTCCTACTAGGCGGCCGACTAGTCGGCTAGTCGGCCAAACCCATAGTCGGCCCATCTCTATACTTTACACATTCACTGCTAAGAATCGCTACGTTCGAAGCCGATGACGTGGTTTTCAGAGTTTGTAGCGGAAATCGACTACTAGGTACTAATGAAAGTGTCAATACGTTCTCTATACTTTCACGTTGATTCATATAAAAATTCTTAGAAAGTACCAAGCAAGCGGACTGCTGCCTTCATCAAGATAGGACGTATAATTCTAAGATAAGGAAGAGTATAATTTATTTATGCCTTTATTCATAAACGTACATGAGACTCTACTTTACCTAAAATGCCCTTAATAATCATTTGTCTTTTTATAGGATCACTCTGACATTTTGTATTTGTGAGAGAGTCATGTTTTAGTTGACAGAGATTTTTTTAAGTTGGTCATTAACCCAGTTATTACTACCGACCTTTAAAACGCCACCAATGGAGCCTTAGATCTACCCGCAATATTTATGGCTTTGACGTTGCATAAATAAAGACCAAGTTTAGTTGTTGTAATCAGAAACGGTAGTTCAACAAATCCCATTGTCATTTGTCACTGTGTTAGATATGGTTTTAAGTTCGGGCGTGTTTTAAAATAACCTAAGTGATTTCTTTGAAATATGCCTTCGAAAAGATGAGTTTTTTTATTAATGTTGTTTGGCAGTGTACCCTAATCATGATGTTTTCCAAAGGACTATCATTATAGTATAAATTGTAATATATAAATAGTTTTTGTTATCACGTTCTTTAGCGTACTTTTTTTAATTGGAAAATTGTGGCGTTATAACGCCCGGTAGCAAAATTGACGTCTACTTATTATTACTGTTTTGCTTATAGAACACTAGAAAAAGGTTTTAAGCCTCAACGAAAAAATTGATAACTTACACTATTAGATTCCGATGACGATTTGCCAAATGCAATCTCCATATTTCCACCGGAAAAGCCTAATGCTGAAGTAACTGATGAAGATTCAGGGTTTGAAGAATTTCTGTCATCATACAATCTTCCAGGTTTGTTTTTTAGTCACTTTTGTACGAGATTATTTACTGGACTGAGATATTTTTACATATTTCTAATCGTTTTATGATCTCAGCTAAGGGCTCCCGGCTACAGAGCTACAGAGGCTATAATATATATAGCTCATCGGAAAATGTGGATTCGGAAGACTATTTATTTGTCAAAAAATGCGTACTACTACCGAGACTTTACCTCAAAATGATGATGATGAACCCACAGCTTCTGTTTCCAATCCTAGAATGAGTTCTACGCGTTCACCTAGTGTACAGAAATCTCAACAGTACAAGTGGGGAAACCAGGACAACTCAAGGGAACATAGACAGTGGCAAGACCGGGAAGAGCCAAGAAACTACCAGTCCCCTATCTATTACTACGAGTGTATGATGAGTGATGAGATAATTGAGTTGTTGGTATAATATACAAATCGTTATCAGCGGGAAAAAAAAATATTTCTCATTATTCTGCCACAGTTTGGATATGACAACTCATAATGCCTGGCAGTTGTAAAAACGTGATGGCGGAGAATACGACCACTTGACTTTTCGCAGAGTTGTGGCAAGAGGACTGTTGGGGACCTATAAAAAAAGAAAAGCGTGAACCCTGTCGCATTCCTCGCAATTATCGAGAAACCTCTCGATATGACCGCATCGATCATTTCATAGAATATCAAGACTCTCAAAGCTGTTGCACAATTTGTAAAAAGAAAACCAATTTCATACCTACTTATGTCGTAAATCTTGTGTACAATTACACCTGAAAACGTGTTTTGTGGCCTACCATACTAGTGTTTAATTTAAATTCAGTAATACGTTTAACAATGAAAAATGAGTTTTTTATTCGAATCCAAAATATATGTTTATTGGTACCTACAGGTTGGTAGCCGATCTTACTACCGGGCGTTATAACGCCACACGTTTTCCAGTTTTCCCTGTCGATTAGTATTTTTCATTTTATTTTTCCTATACTACAACTTCTTTATAGTACATCATATTTAAAAATCAAAGCAATCCGACACTTTTAAAAGTTTCAGTAATAACTGGGTTAAGTATGTTATTTTGTAGCTACTTACCGCATAGCGAAATGATTTAAAATCTGACATTTTGAGAATGATTTGTTCCGTTAGTAAGCTAGCGAAGTACACGTACCTACCGTATCGCGGGTGAAATCGAGCACTTTTCCCTCGGTTAATAAGGTACTATAGATAACAATCAGTTTGACCATCGTTTTGACTGACGAGGGCTAAACAATTCAATTAGATGAGCCAGGTGTCGACGGCATTAACATTTTAATATTCAACTTTTGATATTGTAGATAACCATATTATTGTATCCGAGAATTCGTAGTTAATGTTTTACTAATATGTTGTGGTCTGAACACCAACATTTTACAGGCTAGATTGCTCGATTACAGAACAACTTCATGTTAATTCAAGATTTATTGAACGATGGAGCGAAGCGAACGAAGCTGGTCAGCTTGGGCTTCTGCTCGTACTTCTTTCGTAAGTACCTACGTATGTCCGTTTGTACAGCAGCTGTTCTCTACAGGTCGCATTTCTCTACCGATGCTCGTTTATTCTGTGAGCACTCGCATATTTTGTGAGTAGGTTCAATAATTATATAGTAAAATAAAAGTACAAAGATATATAAAAAAAACAAATTTACCATTTTATTACTGATTTGTATTAATTCTCATTTAGAATTAGAATACACAATTGTTTCTGATTCCAAAGCCACGGCACTTTGATGACGTTAACTATAACAGAAGAGACCGACTCCTTAGAGATTCTCTCCCGGTAGTTTTCCCGTCCAAAAAACATGCCTAACCGCGTACTAAAAGATGGGGCTGGTATCCGAAAGTGAAGTATTTTCCCGTTACATTACAAGATGCACTAGAGAGCTTAATACCGGTCAAAAAATTACAGCTAACTTGTTTTTTTTTATAATGGCAAGATCCACACAACTGGTAAATTATAACATCTTCGTGCCCCTCCTTTCTAAGACAAACGTTGCGTAGCAAAATTCATCAGTACAACATACATATACGATGTATTTAATCATATACATTATTTTCTAGTTAAATGAAATGTGAAAGAGTTCACTTTAATGATAAATAATTAAACAGTGTGTTGACTTTTAAAACTCCTAAGCCAGGGGTCAAAATATTAGTTAATCTCCTGATCATTGTGAAAGGTTATAAGTACATGAGTGTTTTCGCGTTATACGCCATCTTCGATTTGGTTGGTTAGGAGCGATTTCATTTAAAATGAACGAATCTTGCAAATACTGACATTGTAACTTGAACCTTCTCACTTGTGCCTCAAGGTCGACATTTAAGCGTATTATTCTGTCGCATACGTTCTTATAGAACAATTTCAAGTATAATGGTCCATCCAAACAGGTGCCACGGTCGCCACAGGCGGCGCGTTCTCAACTTTTTGTAATTATTTAGGCCTAGTCCGAGGGTCAAAGCCATAATTATCTAAGTAAATAGTATTTGTGGCTTTTACGACAAAATGATACTGTAACAAGCATCATAATTAAAAGACGATTTAGTACTAGGCGATTACGTGAATAAAAAATCGGATGATGATATCAATGTATTGTAAGCAGAGTTGGGCATTATTCGAATAATATTTTATTTAAATAATTATTCGAATAAACAATCATTCGTTAAAAACATATTCGCGAATGATTTATTCGCGAATAAATCATTCGGTAGCATTTTCAAATAATAAATGATTCATTCGTTATTTTATTCGAATAAATACCACAAATGATCCATTACACAAATGTTCAGTTCATCGTTTCCATAATTTTTAAAATTATTTCATCCATTTTAAGCTGAATATGTTTTGTTGAATGTAGTGGTAACACACACCGCCGACACGTCAGTTAAGTTTTTCGAACTTTTCTGAGATACCAAATATATATGTATCTATAAAGACAGATTTGAAATGATTGGGATATAATTTTTTTTGTAAATACATGTAACGAGGCATGAAGGTAGTTATTTTATTAGCTAATTATTCGACAATATTATTCGCAAATAAATTATTCGTGGAGTATTTTATTCGCGAATAAATCATTCGTGGAATAATTAATTCGCGAATAATTTATTTGCCTAATTTCGAATAAGAATAATCATTCGATAAATGTATTCGTCATTCGCGAATGATTATGTTATTCTCAATCGTTATTCGTCATTCGAATAAATTTTGCCCATCTCTGATTGTAAGTACAAGGTGAGGAGCGAGTAATCCAAATGGATCGATGAAATCATAAACACAAACTAGAAAAATTAAGTAAAATTTTATCTAAGAACCAGGACGGAGAAACTGCATTCAAATATGTTTTCAAAGAACTACATTTTTAATAAGCGGTGTCTCTTACGAGAACTATAGTTTGGACGTTTAGATATTTAAAAGAATGTAAACAAACAAAACCACGTGACTTGGTCATTCAGCCAATAAGATTGCTGTGAATAGCAACCTTTTGTATCTATGGTATTATCTTATTATTCTTATTGGTTGAATGACCAAGTCACGTGGTTTTGTTTGTTTACATTCTTTTAAATACCTAAACGTCCAGACTATAATTCGAACGCTTAGAAAGAGACTGATAGTCGCCGACCGGTGATAGCCGTGCTAAGCCCTACCGCGAAACAAAAACGAAGTTCATTTGTATCTCCCTCTCTGTCGCTCGAATTATCCAGTGCGACAGAGACGGAGATAGACGAACGAAATATTATTATAGACCTGAGGCCCTACCGCGAGAAGAAAACGAAGTTCGTTCGTGTATCTGAGTTTCTGAGTTCGTATGTCCCGGCTGACCAGATTTCCGGCCGTTCTCCTCCACATGTCGTATTCGAGTGAAATTCAGTGAGTAGGTTCGATGATTAATAAATTATGTGGCTAGTTTTCGTTGATTCAGTTTTTCTTTCTTTTTCTTGTAATTTTAGATTCTTGAGTTCCATAGTCCATAGAGAAATATTCTAGTGGCAGAATATTTATCTGACACAAAATTGTGACATCCAGTCCAGACCCTGTATACACCGTGGACAATAGTGTCCACAAAAAGTATTTACAAAAAAATTAAATAGGTACACTCCTATGTCAAAAACCGTTAAAAACTAGTCAAAGTGTAGCCATAACATCTAGAAAATAAGTTGAGTCATATAAAAAAACATCCTCGAGGCGAGAGGGAACGGGCAGAAGTCCCCACGCTGACCAAGTGCGGGTTGGGGACTTCACATACACCTTTTAATTTTTTTGTAAATGTATGCAGGTTTCCTCACGATTTCCTTCACCGAACAGCTAACGGTAAAAATTCAATTAAACCCTGACCAATTTTATATTAGCCGTACGTAGAACCTTGCCGTAACAAGCCGGTGTATTTACGTCACTATATGATAGAATTCATATGTAATTATGACAAGGTTCTACGTAGTGCTAATATAAAATTGGTCAGGGTTTATATTCCGTACATAAGTTTCGAAAATCTCGTTGGTACGAGCCGGGATTAACCCACGACCGCCGTTTGCCGCATGGCTGAACCACTGGGCCACGGTACCCGATAGCGGTAGCCGGTTTGGAGTCACATATTTTTATTATTCTATCTATTCTAATTGTACGTCAATATTGATACATTACGATAATAATATTATGCTATATTTTAGTTATGTCAATCCACATAGTGCCTCTACATGTCATTCCACACAAATAATTCATATTAGAATGCAACGGTAAAGACCGAGTGTGTTCCAGAGGGCCTACCGCGAAACGAAAACGAACTTCGTTCGTGTATCTCCCTCTCTGTCGCACTCGCTAGTTCGAGCGACACAGGAGATACACGAACGAAGTTCGTTTTCGTTTCGCGGTAGGCCATAGGGCCTACCGCGAAACGAAAACGAACTTCGTGATATGATAATAGTATCATATTAGCATTATTCCCGGTAGTGCCCTAAAGGACCCCGGGGACCGCTTTGACACCTAAAGCCAAGATTTGGCATAGGCTAGCTTTCCTGAGACCCGAATCATAAAATAATACAGTGGAAATTGAAGCGGTTGAGACTAGTCTTAAATTTTCATTTGTTCTAATATGAACCAAAACAAGACAGATGCAACTAACTCTCTTGACTTGCAACCTATTTGGGACTCTAAATCCTGTACATACAATGCTAATACTAATGGCTCTATGAGCTGAAAACAAATGAACGAACGTGCTAACAAATTTTCACAAGAATCGGTTGAGAATTGCGACCTGTAGTGGAGAGCAACCGGACAACGAGACTTCAGACCCCGGACAATCGATTTTCGGCCCGAGCTAAAGCATAGAACTTTCTTCCCTTTGCTCGCTCGTTCAATTAGGGCAATGAGTGTTGGCACTAAGTTTCAATTTTAATAAAAAATAATATATTAGAAAAAATTTGGTTATAAGGTTATAACATACTGCATTAGAGAAGTGACAGAGAATGTTGGCAAGACAAGGATCAGTGGCGAATTGCCTTGCATCCAAATAATCAGAGATGTATACTCTGTCAACACTATGCACATTCTCACAGACTGGACAAGAGAATTGGTTTTTTTTTTCTATTTAGTGACAAGATACACCATATTATTTAAAACTATGTTACTTAACAATTCTAGGATAGTTTGGGCTGTCTCTTAATACAGGTATTATTAATACTTAAAAAGAGGCACCAGCCAATATATTGTTATTGTTTAAGTTACTGAATAAATGTTTTTTTTTTGGGCATATAATGCATAGAGATCCAGATAATCTTGAAGATCTAGTTTTGGTTGGTAGAGTCCAGGGAAAGTTTGGGCATATAGTGTGTCACCTGAATAATCTCGAAGATCTGGTTTTGGTTGGGAAAGCTTCTACGTGGGAGATCACCCACCATCCGGTCCAATCAAATAAAAACTCTCACCAAGATATCTGTTCCTACCCTGATAGCAGCATCTAAATAAAGAAGATAGAGGAAACCTCTAAAGATGGACACAACCATCAGCAATAAAGAAAATTACTATGATGAAGAGAAGTACCTTGTATTATGTCCATTGGCATAATCTTGGTCCGATAAACAGGGACTTTCAAGCACTGCTGTTGCAATATTTATGTTGATGTGACCCTCAAGAAAAATGTTGGCCCAAATGAGTGATCCCATAGCTAAGCCTGATATTATGTTGAATTAATTATCTATTGTTAGCTCTATTAGTACTTTTTCATTTAATCATCCACCCATGCAAACTTTTCTCAATACCACCTCATTGTAGGTCAGTGTCCAGAAAAAAGGTGTCCCTAAAAAGTAACCTGTTCGCTTCTGCACTCAAACAATATCCAAATTAGATAATATACAAGTCGTAAAAAGTTACTTATGTAATATAATATTCATGCAACTGTCCTACTCACCTGTGCACTCAAGTTCCCGCTAACCGGAGGTTTCAACATATCTCCTTCCGATGCCATCTTATTGAACATCTGCTTACGCTCCTTGACTGAGATCTTCTGTTCGTTATCCACCAGCATGCTCTCACTCTTAGATATAGCAGTGGAAGACAAGTTATCAGTCACTGGCACAACATCGTCATTCGGCGTGGATAATGTCCTTTCTAAAGGTGCAATGGGTATACTAGCCTTTTTTTCAGCAGCCTTGTCAGCTGATTTGCGCCTCGGGTGTACTTTAGGAGGAACATCTTCAGATGAAAAGTCACTGGGCAGAGTTAAGCTGATGCAAGACTCGCTTTGATGCAGTGGGGACAATGTTTCACTACTTGGTACAGCATTATTAGTCTGAATCAAGTTAGTTAATATACTAAGGTCTTGATTGAGCTGTAATGGCGGCGGGGGTTGATATGGCACCGGCTGAGGCGCTTCAGGTTCTGTTATACTCTCACTAGTGCTTCCCTCCTCCTTTTTACTGTTATTCGGCATATATTTCTTTTTAAGTATCAACCATTTCTCATTGTTTTGATTCTTTATAATAGCCAACGCGTTGACGTGTTTCTTGAATGTGTTTCTCGCTTCATCTAAAAACATTAGTCATGTATTATAAGTTCTACGAGAACAATACAGGAAGGTGTTTGGATATTTACGTACCTCTCATATCTGGATTCATAAGAAACACTTTAAAATGTTTCACTAACTCGTAATTTGTCACTTTTCCATTGTGTGCTAACATGAACTTTAATATTTCGTCAAAACTTAACTCTGTCGGGGTAGACATTGTGTTAAATAAATGTATAAAATAATTGTATACCTATTTTAGATAACAAACCAACTTTCCTCAAAACTACAAATGTCAAACATTGATCTCACATTCAATCGTCACGACGCCGTATAGTATTTTCGTACCGGAAACCAAAACGTTATTTCAACCAATGAAATTACTCGTTTAAGTGCATGCGAGACGCTGATTGGACAATATGATATGAGACGGAGTTTCGGAGATTGCAAGAAAACCCATTTTAGCACCGATGGTTAAAAAGCGTTCCGTTTCAAGCAGCAACCATCGGATGTCAGGTTCAACGGCAAGAAAAAAGTTTACCTACATTAAACTTACTGTGACTTTTTAATGAAAAGTAGGTAGGTACTTACGATACGAAGACAAAGTCACGACATTTCCGGGAGACCTATTGTAAGGTACTATCGACAATCGTGCACTTTAAGCCTGCATCACACTGGCGCGTCTCAGTATATTACATTCTTATTTATGCTGGCGCGGCCCGGCCGCGGCGGACAATAGTAAACTTATCCGCCGTTGTCTAATACTGTTGCCCGCCACCGCAGGCCGCGCCAGTGTGTGGTAGGCCTTATGTAAGTACATTACATGTAATAAGGTTCTATATAAATACAGGTGGTCAATAACTGTGTTGGCGTTAGTACCAATCTACACTCCACGGAATAAGTAAGTAATAGTTCTACACTCGTATTATAGAGAAAAATAGAATAAATATTGTGTATACCAATTCCGTTAACAACACTAGGTAGGTACCTACGCTGCACCAAAAATGCTAGAAAAGTTACTTACGATCACTGGTGATGAACATAGGCTAGGTAATTTTTTCCGCGGGAAAATGCTTCATTCCTACGGAAAACGGAAAACTAACCGTGCGAAGCCGGGAAGCTAGTCTACACTAATATTATAAAGAGGAAAGATTTGACTGTTTGCTTGTTTATTTGTATTGAAAGGAGTTAGAAGTTTATGTGGGGCAAACAAATGGGAAAACAAAACAATTTTAAAGTAGACAAGGGGACTGTAACAACTTCGGTTAAAGACTAGAATAGTACATTATTGCAGCGGTCCGGATTGAATCCGACTATAGAGACGAATCCAAGAATTGCCGTTCCCGCCAAGGCAGACAGAGTGCTTTTCTCCAAAAATGTGAGGAAATCAAATAATATTTTCAATCATCTTAAAATAGCGAGTACCTATGTCAATAACCTATCAAGTTCCCAACCAACTTATTTTTAAAAAGTACGTATACGGCACGACTCATAGTCACAGAATAGATAATATAGTACAGTAAGTCATTATAGATTTTGACCCGTGAATAATTAGTTCTTGGATTTTTTTTCGTTGGTCCCTACCACCCCCCCCCCCCCCCCCGGGCTTTGAGAGTGTAAATTAAAAAAGTAGACTGAATCAGGCTCCTGCGTATATTCGAAAAACAGTTTTTCTTGAATAACTTCTCTACACGTTTGGTCCACACAATTTTTCTGGTTTAATTTCCAAAATATCGATTTTGGGGGAAAAAAGGTGGGAACCAAAATTGTTCAGAATTTGATTCTCTACAACTTTGTTTTCCTTCATTCATGCCGTAAAACGTGGAACATAGGAGATAATGATAATATTTTGAATTTGTCGCGTTTTTCAGGTTTAATTTCCAATATATCGATCCTAGAAGAAATATTGTAAGGACCAACCTTGTAGAGAATCAAATTTCCTACAATTTTTGTCCTCACAGTTTTACTGTAAATCAAAAATGGCCGTGTTATTCAAGAAAAACCGTTTTTCAAATATACGCAGGGGCCAGATTCAGTCTACTTTTTTAATTTACACTCCCAATGACCCCTACGAGGGACCTGCCAAAAAAAACAAGAACTAATAATTCACGGGTAGGGTCGGTTTCTTGGATATAATGACTGTACTAATAGTACAAGTACAGAAGGGGCACTCCTTTGATCTTTACAAAAGGCGCTTTTTTCTCAGCCAAAACATTCAGATTTATGGCCCACTGACGTCGTCGACGACGACGTCGACGTTCATCGCTACAAGTACATGCCGGTTCCTCAACGTTGGGGCACCGGCATGTATTTGTAGCGATGAACGTAAATCGCGGAGTGTCCGCCCCTTGTCATAGTGCCAGTTTCAATTGGCATACATACCTTAAAATTTAAATACCATTAGAATAACGTGATATGGATAGACTATACAATTTGAAATGTTTTATGCAATTAAAATTATTTAAAATTAAACGGGATTGCATTGTGAGTTTTATTTCGATAAATAGTTTTATTAGGCCTGCCACACACTGGCGCGGCCTGGCCGCGGCGGACAATAGTAAACTTGTCCGCCGCTGTCAAATATTCTATTGTCCGCCACCGCAGGCCGCGCCAGTGTGTTGGCCTTATGGTGGGTACACACCAAGCAAACGAACGGCTCTGTATCTCACTCTAACAAATAGCTGTCACGTAAATGCTTCGCGTTCGTTGGTCGTTCGTTTGCTCAGTGTGTACCCACCATTACTTCATTTGAAACTATTTGAGAAATATTTAAAAACGTCACTTCGATCACTTTCAAAAGTACGCGTTTTGACTATGACCATTAAAAAAAAGAAAACTTAAAGCAGGCTACAAACGGGCGTGATTTGTCACAGCAACTTGCAATTGTTGGAAAGAGACAGCCATACACTACTAACCAGTTTAACTATCGCAAGTTGTCGTGACAATTTGCAAGGTCTTTAAACAGACGACCACTTTGCTGTTTGTAGTGATTTGCCTTAGTAAAAGTATGTAGTTAAAGAGTAAAGGTATTTCATACACTTTCCTGGCCGCTAAAACCGTACAGTAATGACTTTTAACGTTTTATTAAATCTGCGTTCGTCAGTAACGATGAACTTCACGTACCTACTACTTATTTTTGCTACAGTAAGGCGAACATTTCCGAGCACATTGGAGAAAAAAAATTTTCTCAACAAATCAACTCATCCACGAATTGCTACTTCCCGGCCGCTGCAATAATGTACTATACCTATAACATTTCTTGCAATATTCATCCTTTATGGAGGTTAAAAGTGGTTGGTAGTATGTATGAGGAACAAGTAATTTTGGAAGTACCTAAGGGAATTCTTCGGTCATTCATATACTTACTATATGGTAAGCCGTTTATTAGTCAAAATACATTATCCGAATGCTAACAGAAAAGTAGGTTAGGTTAAGTTAGAACCATAGGTTCATGGGGACTGGGAATGGAGATGGAAAGTTCTAGGGGAGAGTGGGGTTTAGTGGGTCATGGGTCTCAGTGGATCGTTTGCTAGCTTTGGAAGTATTGTACGCACACAAGCATTGAATGAAACATATTGAATGATAAGCAAGTGTAAGCTTACATGGATACAAGTGGGAATATTACGTTGACTCCGTGGTTTTATTTGAAATAAATGGTATTTATAAGGGTTTCAGAGTCAATTTAGGTTTAAAAACCAAAATAACGATAGCTCTCGTTCGAGGAAACGACAGTCTCCGCCATTTTTAGGGTTCCGTAATCAACAAGGAATCCTTGTATTTTCACTATTAACAACACAGAAGAATAAACAAAAAATACCGGGTTGCACTCCGGGAGTGCCGGCAGAAGTGAAATTAAGTGAATTTTTGCTATAAAAAAAAACACCTCCCTCCCCCAATCTTTGTTCGAGTCATGTGTCCCCTCCCCACCCCTCCTGCCAGCTAAATGGCTGCTACTGGGAATGTGAAAAAAATCGTGGCACTAGTAAATATAATGAATTTAAAAGGAAAACTGTCACCAGTATGTCACAGGCAACTACGGAACCCTCACTGCGACACGCACTTGGCCGATTTTTTAAACATCAGAATTGGCACCAAGCTAATATGAAGGATTAAAAAGGTTTTATACAAATCATCTCAATTGTTACAATGCCTATTGCTTTTAATTTATTTGTAGATTAACTAAAATACACGTATCTTTAGAACCGAATTGTCTTTGACCGTTATCTTAAAAGCTCCTGTTGCCGTTCGTTAAAGTATGAAAGTTCGTCATATCAAGTATTACCACAGAACAGATAATAGTACAAGTACAGAATGGATCCATTCTTTTCATTCATATAACCATTCACACTCCTTTGACCTTTACAAAAGGCGCTTTTTTCTCAGCCAAAACATTAGATTTATGGCTCTGTGACGTCGTCGACGAAGACGTCGACGTTCATCGCTACAAGTACTCATGCCGGTTCCCCAACGTTGGGGCACCGGCATGTACTTGTAGCGATGAACGTAAATCGCGGAGTGTCCGCGCCTTGGTATAAGCTACATATACCTGGCTTGAAAAGCACAAACGGATTTATTTCATCAACAAAAGACTTGACAGTGACTCCACATTTGTCTCAACTGTGAACTTCCCTTCTATTCTGCAATTGGTTTATAATCTCATCTCACCGATCACTCACAAATACATAATGACGCCGCGATTCGTAGTAACCAAGCATAGGTAGAGGTCTAGTTTCGTCAGGCGTGACGGATGAGGTGAGTTGCATTAGCGCGTTCGGTATTCCGAATTTTGCTATCCCGTCATAAGGGCTGTTAGGTACTCGTAACAGCCCTTATGACGGGATAGCAAAAGGAATCGACGGTATGGTACAGGCACGGGTTGGTGTCAATCTTAAAAGTGCATTGTAAGTAATAATAACTAATAGTAATTGTGAGTAGGTAGGAGCAATAAATACCGTCGATTATAATCTGTACTAATCTTATAACGATGAAAAGTCTGACAGATATAGTACACTGCACTCTGTATGAAAACCGACCGTGTCACCTTTTCTATACCAACTGTGACGTCACACGGGCGAGTTAGTGATGTGAACTCCCCGTTGTCTGCGCAAAATCGATTCTGCAATAAGGCATTATCTTAATACCTATTCACGGACAACCGGCTACCACAAAATACGCGCGCGGAATGTCACTCGGAGTGTCAATTCGGACACGCGAAGTTTTGTAAGTTTATAAGTTTAAATCATTTTGAATAGGTAATCTCCGGAACTGCAATTCCGGATTCAATAATTCTTCCACATGCGTGTAAAATGGACTTTCTGGATGGTCATAGGCTATATTTTATTTTATCCTGTGCGTTCTTTGCAATATACGCGGACGAAGCTGCGCGGGCCGCTAGCCGCTAGTAAGATTATTAAAATAATGGGCGGGTAGTGGTCTTTTTTAGGATCAACCCTCCACATTTTTACCGATTATTGTAAGGTAGTGAAATATTGTGCACCCATATCTCCGTCGACAACTTGCTGGGAGTACAGTCATCTGGTACCATGACTGGCGCAACCCGTGTCGAACGAAACGATGGAAATAAAAGTAAATAAATATCACGTTAGGCCCGTGTAAAAAAACAATTGAAGTAGTAATGTAGTCCAGTAACGTTCTATATACAGAGCTTGCGTCAAATCCGGCCGTAATCCAAGTTCATACCCCGAGCGCCGAACGCAACTGTCAAAAATCGAAAATATCGCGAAACTTGCAGCCCAAATCTTGGGCCTCGGGGCTGTACTGCGGGACCCCTCGCGCCCGTCGACTGATTGGCACCCACAGTTTTCCTCTTATGGAGCCCCTGGGTTAGTTTGCCAATTATGTATGCACAATGTTGGTAGAAACCGAATATATACATATCTTTGGATCCTACGAACATTGTGCTCTATAGAGCTCTGCAGAGATAAACTTATGTGCATTATATTCGTAGGTCCAATATCTTGCTAGCACTTTGACCCATCTCTAGCCGCTCAATAAAAGGCATCCTCCTCTTCAATGGGATTTATGCCATTTTAATTGGGAATTGAGTTGCATTTGTTTTGTTTTGATCGATCATATTAAGCAAACTCTGACGCTTAGTTTCAGTACCCAATTGGCTCGCGGTATTTGAGCTCCCGAAGTGTTTTGCAACCGCCCTGTGCAACCCGAACTGAGCCAACTTGGCCTGGGGCGGAAATAAGTGAAAAAATTATATTTGTCGCGTGGGACGGGATTGAATCAGCGGGGAGGTGAATAAAATCTTGTAACAGCGTACATACCTTCAGACAACTATCCGGTTGCCTCTTGGATACTGCAAATTGTCACAAGTAACATTCACTTTACAATTTCTCAGCGCCAGTATTCCCATTGAAATATTCCCATATTGTCAATTTCCCGGATAAATCGCCCCTGTCAAATTACAAATGACGAAAATGCCCCCATAGCGGCGCGGTCCGGATATCCCGATAAGCAGGTTCTCTCTGAAACCATCAAATTTTCAGGATTAATATGTAAAACAAACCTGTCCAACCAAAAGGGTTCTAAGCACGTGATAAGTATTTAAAAAAAAACTTTTTCACACCTTTCATTCGGAAAAGTAAGTTTTGCTCCACGACGAGAGCTCCACAATAGTTATTTGTGTCACAAGGGAGCAAAATAGTATATTTACGGCGAGGGCGGTGTATTGTATCCTGAACGCAGCGAGGGATCCTACTATAGAATCCTGAGCGTAGCGAGGGATTCTAACGTAGGATCCTGAGCGTAGTGAGGGATACAAGTGTTTACGCCCGAGACGAAAATAATTTTGTTACCGAGTGACACATACTATTTTTCACACCGACTATGAGGAAATTTAAAAAAAAGCTATTGTTAAAGTATATCTAAATTATCTTAATTTTTATTAGTAATTTTTAAATATTACGAAATATTTATAAATTTTTATACAACGTTGTTATAGTTAAAACTTGAAATACGTTCGTTTTGAATCGACTACGATGAAATTACAATCGATTATTTTATTAACATCTGTGTTCAATTGGCACATTGCGTACAAATGTTCCAATGCCAATGTATAAATTAAAAAAGTAGCTTGAACAGAAAAGTAGCGTTTTGGTCCCTCTCGTGGTGGAGCAAAACTTACTTTTCCGAATGAAAGGTGTGAAAATAACTATGGGGTCTAGGAGAAGAATTGCTTTTGGCCCATATAAAATTTCGGGCGAACTATACTGCTGGGTTTGGGCGATGACGTTTAGCGAATGCGAAAAGATACCGGTTGGGTACGGTTTAAAATAGTGTATATCTGGACCAGTAGTTTTAAGCCCCTTACGAGAAACAGATGAGTCGGGTTAGGGTAACGTGTGGAGGCAGCGATCAGCAAACTTTGTAATTATATGGGCATATATCCACTATACCTATACGCATCACTGAAGAACTTTCAATTTAGTGAGTAGAATAGTTGCGGACTTCCCGCGTCTAACAAGAATTAGACATTTAACTTTTAATTGGTCGCTTGTACGGTCTTCACGAACTTTTGCTGCCGTAAGTGTTAAACTATGTTAACGCTGCGCTTTTAATAATGACCTGGGTGAGTTACACCGAGTTTCGGGTTAGGAGTGATCAGAAAAGGATATAGTTTAGAAGCGATTACGTATTCATGATCATGGCTTTAGTTCCATTCGCTACGTTACTGGTGAGATCAATTACTGTCTGATTTCTGTAGTTAGTATATCGCTTGAGAACCTGCGTTTTTAATCCCTGACGCAAAGAGTTATAAGTTTAACGTGTCTGTCTGTGTATCTGTGTTGTATCTGTCTGTGGTATCGTAGCTCCCAAACGGATGGACCGATATGAATCCGTATTTTATTGTGTCATAGATAATTTTATCCCGTCCCGGGTGTTCTTAGCCATGTTTCATGAAAATCTGTTTAGCCGTTTTTGAGATATTGGATTTTGAAATTAAAATGTCGGGGGTTTTCCAACTTTTCCAAGTTATTTTCCCATTTATAAATATTTTAATTTTTAAAAACTGAAGGCTTTATTAAGGTCACTAATTGATCCTGGTCACATTATTTCAAGAGAATCGTTTGGGAAAGGCGAGCTGTAGAGGTTCTGGTCAGGGACATACGCAATAATAATTTTGACGCAAGCTGAAACGGATGTTCGTTCGCTTCGCTCGCTCGTTGAACGAGGGATTCATAAATCTGACCCCGAATCATGGCTACCCAATCACCGGGGGGTGACTGGGGCCCTGCAGGGGCCTCCAGGATCTCATGCTGAACGCACTGGAGCTCCCCCCCTCGCGGCTCGCCACTTATCGCTCGTCCTAGGACAAAGAAAATTGTTTGCTTCCCTTCCGATAGCCCCAGGCCCCGCCAGAGTACTGCGACCCCGATGACCCCCTTTAGTCGCCTTCTACGACAGGCGGGGGAGACCGTAGACCTATTCTTGTCTGAGCCTACACGGTATATTGGCCTATCACACGATAAGTGCCACGATAGAGCGTCCGTCACTGTCTGACACCGTTCGATAGAACGAGACGGACACTATCTTGTCACTTATCGCGTGATAGAGCAAACCATGATAGGGGATCTGATGGTCGTTTATGTCGTACTATGTGTATTAAACCGTTATCTCTTTCACTTTCATTATGCATTTCTATCTGATTGCGAGAATGTGCCTTACTTCCTAAAAACCGATTAGTTATAAAACCGCGAGTTGTAATACAATGAATTGTTTACTATTTATGTAGCTGCCTGCGCCGCTCCACCCACACATTTGTAAAATAACAAAGAACCTAGGCGGAGCCAGGTGATAAAAATTGCCTATGCTTATCCTGACGGTGGCTACCTGACTATGTCCTACCTACCTACTGGTGGAAATTGGATGGGTTGTTCCGGTGATTACCCGATCACCATACAAACTTACAAACTCATAAAGTACAGAAACCTCATGAGGACCTCATGAGGACCTCATGAGATTTCTGTACTTGAGGTATAATAATTACCTACTAAGTCGTCGACCGTTAGGTTTGGTTAAGGTACCTAAGGGACAAAATGAGTTAAGTGCACAGTTTTGTTCAGAAATTTCCGCTTTTCGATTAGTGTACCTACAAAAATGATGTTTGAAAAAAGAAAACCATATAAGGCTATATAAAGCTAACTTGAAATATATATCGCTCACTATAGGTAGACTTTTGTGAGTCCCATAGCAAATCGTGGCCTCAACAATAACGTAAGTAATGGGATGTAATTAACCGACTAAAATTTTGTAAGTACCTTCGCGAAATAAAGATTAAGGCAAATGACGATAATTTTCAATTTGTTTTTAGCAACGCAGAGGCGGTTTTAAGGAACGATACTGTTTTCAATCTGTTTTAACACATTGGTAAATTGAAAAATCATGATGTAACGGATTTCCCTCGAGAACTACGTTGCTTAATGAAAAAAAAACTGCTAAGACAGACAGAAACGGCTAAGATCTTTTGGCAAATCACACCCAAAACGGATTACTCGTCCATAAAAAAAGAGAAAATGTTTTTCCACTTCTAAATATTTTCCAATCTCAATGATTTTTTAGTACGTTATTGACACAATGAAAGACTAGGTTTATAGGTTTCCTTGTTTCAAAATGAAATAAATCGTAACTAATGGCTTCACCTCTTTTTTTGGAAAAGTTAAACCTAATATAATCCTAGAATATATTTTTCACCTCACCGGCTCGAAAAGGCTTGCTTTATCGCTCAAAATCTGCGCCCAAAAGTCCATTTTATCCGCTAGCGTGGAAAGAGTTTTTGAATTTGGAACGTGACGGTCAATCTCGAGATCCAACTTTTATCTATACAGAATGAGAGGTGCGTTCAGAAAGTGATGGTGTTATGCCAATAAAATTCATTGTTATTATTTTGATAAAATAAAATTAATAATACTTATTATTTCTTAATTAAGTAGGTACATACGAACTATTAATATTTAGACTGATTTATAAGGATAAATAATTTTAAAATGTAGTTTTATGTTTCAAAAAATTTCGATTCTTCCAAATTTGGAACGCACCGTTTGAATAGTTACTTTAAGAAAAAACTCAACCTACATTTAATTTTGTTTTGTTCTAAAGCCAGTACAGACACAGACAGTAAAACCAAAATAATGGTGGTTATTTATAGATTTTAGTGCAGAAGAAAAGCATAAGCGAATTTGAGCCTTAGTTTACCCGTGAGTACCCAACAATACTTTGACTTTTTTAGTGTAGGTAAGCGTGGGGTTTATTTAAAGATGCAAAAATATATATGTTACATTTAATAATTATAAAATGCTAGATCTTGATGAGATGTAAACAAACCTTTATTGAAAATGAGTATAAGGCCCAAATTACTTCCATTGCCTTCATTTACCTAATTACAATTTTCTTCGCGGTGGTGAGGTGAAAAGTTGTGTGTTGCGCTTGGCAGCAAAATTGTTTGGCGTCTCGTGCCTTGAAAGCCTCGCTATGCTCAGGATTGTAGGGGAGACCGGGGATGGTTGACCAAATTTCAGCTTAAGCATTTGTATTTTTATTTCTTTAGAGTATATTAACTTGATATCGATTTCAGTTAATAGATATACTATTAAGCTTTAGAAAAAAGTGGCAAAAAGCACGATATTCATTACGATATAGTGTACCTACAGGATCTCGTAGCATAGGAAAAACTAGTCAACCTACCCCATGTATGGGGTAGGTTGACTTGTCAGCAGGGGTAAGTTGACCTATGAAGTAGTTAGAGCAATGTCTACGAAGACATAGGATAAAAGATACAAAAAACAGGCAAACATTTTTTTTTAAAATTGAATCAAAAAAGGGATCTTCCGCCACTCTAATTAAACATAATAGACTTCCAATAACAATAAACAATCAGACAATTAAACACTAGGCAATTTGATTACCTAAAATGTTACGTTGTAATTTCTTATTAAGTATTTAAAACATAACTAAACAACTTTAATCATTTGGTCACAAATCGTACCTAACAAATTTAATTATTTTTAATATTTGGTAACAGTCTTGATAGGTCGACCAGCCCCGTTATAAATTACTCTACTAACCCCGAACCACGTTTTAATTTATAATCACGTGCCATAACCATATAACTGCAACGAAATCAATAAGAATGATAATGTATAGAAAGACCATGAGTCAAACTTTCGTTACAAATGCTTTGATAATCAATAACAGCAAATAATTAGGCGCCATTACAAATAATATTACGACAAAAATAATTACTTAGGTGCGTTGTTTTTCCATATTACGCTCCTTCTCTCCAAAGACATGCGTGCACGACGTCGCGTTCCCGGTGACGGAGCGGGGGGAGGTGACGAACTCTCCTGGCTTATTGGTTGGCTCAAGGCCTTTGCGTCAGACGAGTTTTTGATAGTTAGTCTACGTACCCCTATAGTCAACCATCCCCGGTCTCCCCTACTTTTGAACCATTCGCTTCGCTCATGGTTCAATTTTACAATCCTTCGCTAGCTCGGCTTTCAATACAAGCACTTGCGCCAAACAACAACTTTGCAGCCTTGCATAACAAATAACTATTGCTGAAGCGATCGATATCAAAATCTAAGTTTTTTGTTAAGATTTAGTTACGTAGTGGAATACGTTTTCCCGAAATGGAAATTTCATCAAAAAAGTAGTTGGTATAAGTAGGTATCATCAGTCGCGAGCTGCTAGTTACGTCAGTGGGTCGTTTTTCTTCTCTCTTGAGAGGGAAGAACAACTTTGCAGCAGCTTTTGCATTGACTTAAGTCCGAAAAAAGCGTTTTTCAGACTCTCCTGAAAAATCGCATTTTGGTCCTTAGATACTTTAATTGATCCTACGGTCGACGATATTGTATGTAGAACGCAGCCAAACCCACGGGATAAAATATAGCCTCCATATTCTACACGCAAGTGAAAGAATATTTGAAATCGGTTAATCGATTCTAGTGAATTCCCAAAATATACAAAGCTTCAATCTTTCCTCTTTACCGCTAACATTTAGTACAGATTAAGTGTAGTTTGATACTAATCTGAAGTAGGTACTGTGTGCACGAGGCTCAGTGTCGCTGTGTGTATAAAAAAAAAATTGTTTCAAAAAGTTTTCATGAGCGTCCGCCAAATCAGTAACGGCAAGAACGCCGGTTCGACTGTTTGCTATGAAAATGCAGAATGGTGTTTTTCCCGTCCCGCGGTTCATGTTAGCAGCTGGTAAGCGGACGTAGCGGGGTTGGAGAGGTACGGCCATGTTGCGGACGGACGGCGGGAAATCGCGGCCGCCCATGGGAGGCGTGCGGCCGAGAGCGACGGGGCGATGCGAGGGAGCACGTGAGCGACAGGGAGGGCGGCGAGGCGGCGCGACGCAGAGGGCGTGCGGCGGCGCGGACGCCACGCACTCCTCTTCCGGTCGCGTCGACGGGCGGCCGGGAACGCGCGCCTCGGCACACTGACTCCGAACGCTGCCTGCACAGACTTTTCTCTTGCGTTTTTCAAATGTGCGCCGGCAACGGCGGGCACGTGGTCTGTTTTTTCTCTCTCGCTCGACGGGGACAACAGTGTCGTGCGATCGCACTTTTCCCGCCACTTGGAAACCGTGCGAAAGTTTTTGGCGCGAAATGTGTACGGATGCTTCGTATTAGTGTCAGCTGGAATGATTGCACGGTTTTGTGAAGAGTCGTTGCTGTGATAGTCGGTCTTGTAGCTGAATAAGAGTCGTAATTATGGATGATTGGGAGCGGCACGTGACGCCTCTCCTCCAGGACATGGGTTGCCCCAGCGAGGATGCTCAGGATGACTTCTTTAACCACCAAGACGTAAGTCATAAGTATAACTTTTGCAGAACTTTAAGCCGAATGTCGATGCCGCAAGTAGGTATGTATTTACAACAGAGCTAACACGAAAAGCACATTTTTTCTAATGTTTGCGTGAATCGTTCCGCTCTATAAGGTCTGAGTAAGATCTGAGTCATTTTAGGAATTTCACTTTCATGGTCTAGTAAGGTTACACTTTAAAGGTACCTACCTATAACCTTGACGAAATTATTTCTCATATAAGGGTAAGGACCAAATTCTTGGCCAGCCTAACTAATTCAATTAAACTTTCTACGAAAGTTTTTCGCTAACTACTCATCTATAAATAGACAGTGCTCAAGTCGACTATCGATACCCCTCTCAATTAGCGTTCTGACTTAACTAAACTAATACATAACTTAAGTACGAAAAATAGGTAGCATATATGACGAGAGCAGTTAAAACGTATACCTAAATTAAGCTATAACCTAATACCCAACTCATAATCAAATATTATATGTAACGATTTACTTATGAACAGATAATCTTACCTTGATGAACGCACAAATTGGCAACACGCATTAAAATGTGTGCATAACATGCATAAAAATGTTCTGCTTAGCAAGTTTACGCGTGTTTACTTTGTACTTGTATAGATAGCGTCTTAATCAAATGATAGAGCTCATGTATTATGCAACTCTTCTACTAGCGTTTTCCACATGCGATATCAAAAAATAGCTACGTCGATTTTTTGCTATAAGGCGGGAAAACCTCTAAGGGCATATGGTAGAACAAATACTGCAAAAGGGACGGCGTAATTAAAGAATTGGTTTCACTGTCTAAGAATCTGTTGAGGACACAAACGCTGGTCTGAAAATTTAGCTAAACTTGGATCATAAAAGCCAAACTAAATAAAAATACCGCCACGCTCCTGAAGATTTCACTGGCGTATTTTTTAAAGTAGGCATTTAGCATACTGCTGCCCAACGAAAAGGAGTAATATTTGGGCCTGTTCTAAAGCTATGATTCAATAGGTACTTAATGGTCAAAATGTCAGTCACAGGCAAGACAAATAAGAACGATCTGTGAATGACATTTTCATTAAATTGTCCCGCTCAGTGCACCTTTTTACCCGACTGCCGAAAGGATATGTTTATCGAGCGTATGAATGTATTTGTAGATAAATGTGTTATTCTTTGGCTCGCCCTGCAGCCTAAACCTTTTGACGTATTTCGTCATTTGAAGTGTCGTTGGATTCCTCTAACGGTAGGAGTGACATAGGCTATAAGATTTGTGCAAAAGCAGTACGTTTTTTTGAAAACTAAATCGATTGCACTTGTTTATTTATAAAAATATTCAAGTTTAAGGTCACCCGTGACTGTGGCGGACACAACGTCGGATTGAAGGTAAATATATATTAACCCGTTAAAAAAAGTCGCATGTGCTTTCTCATTAAGTAAGATAAGCTTATCGTCTAGCAAACCTCAAGGGTACAACCGTACAAATCTTACAAAAGCACCAAGCGTGTCCCGAACACTACATACTGTCATAAAAGTAGGCTTTAACTTAAATTGGATGTTTTCTAATTTGTACTGTTGCCCTTAGAAGGCCTCAAATCTGTTCAAGATTTAATTTAGTGAAACATTATTTTTGAGAATCTTCAAATGCATTCGTATTTTGGCTTGACTATAGGTAATCTCTGAAAAACAATAGCATCCTACCTACATTGTCCGCTGCCTTAGAAATTAAGTTACCTTTTATTATTTTCCTTTCAAAATATTATATACCCTATTATATCCTGAAGACTCAAATTTCAAGTACAAATTCACGAGAGAATCGGACAGCTCAATATTCCAACCTAATTATGTTTATTGTTCAGTATTGAAGTAAGAGATAACGATGAACCATACCTAGATAAGTAAGAGTACCTGATCGACCATATGTAGACTTCATTACATTGAAATGAAGTCTGCCAATGGCCGGTCAGTGATTTCATTTTTTTTTCATTTTATTAATTAAGTTTTGGTATATTCAAACAGCTTACTAAACAATTTGTACAAATTGGAGCATCGTCTGCCAACAAACCATTATGTGGTTTGGCAGAAGTATTGGATATAAGAAACACTCTCTCTCTTACCCTTACTTAGCTCTTAACTGAATAAACAATTTTTCAATTTTCAATTTCAATTAAAAAACACGAGAACACGGTTACGACATAGAGGGTTAACAACATATCAAATCAACATTTAATGAAATTATTTTAGTTTTTAACTGTTTCATACTTCAATATTACAAATTAAAATGATTTGAGATGCCCTAACCGAACCTAACAAGTTGCATGAACTATTTAATATTTAAACATTCATACGCCGCTCGAAAGTTGAGGGAAAGTTTTCTCATTCTGAGTAGTCAATTCAGCATGGTACCTCCTTATTAAGTGAGTAGAGCTTCTCGGAGTTAACTTTGGCAACCACTCAATAGGTTTGTATGCGGTCGCTCGTTAAAAAAACCTTGATATTTTGAAATGTTCTCATTGATCATGTCATTTTCCAATTATGAAAGTAGTAAAACATTGGAAGCAACTTTAGGGCAAATAGCTAAAAAAAGTTTTTACGTACCTTATTCAATATACTTTTTCCGAGCGCAAGAATAATACACGGTGGTTTTTAATCGGTGAACAGGAGTGCCATGGGGTGATGGGGAGGGTCAAACTGAGCAACTTTCGGTATGGGCCGAACCACGAAATCGTGAAAAAAAACTCCTAATTAAGAGTTAATTGATAGCTAATTGATCGCTAACTATCCTAAATGTATGGAACAACTAGTTTTTTTTCATGATTTCCTAGTTTGCCTCATACCGAAAGTTGCTCAGTTTGACCCTCCCCATCACCCCATGGCACTCCTGTTTACCGATTAAAAATCATCGTGTATATGGAAAGTAAATGACTCATCTTTCCATTACATAATCCACGGATATTAAAGATGCCTACATTTTTAAAGGCGAGCAGAGAACCTACCGCGAAATGTAAACGAACTTCGTTCGTGTATCTCCTTCTCTGTCGCACATGCGGGATCGTGCGACAAAGACGGAGACAGTTGACACTATGAATGTTACGATCATGATTACTGAAACGGAGAGTAATATAGTGCAGGGGGTGCTAGCAGAACCACTACGCATTACACTACACAGTTAATTAATTAATCAATATTTACTAACCAAATATATAAAAAACTTATTCCGAGTTGAGCCAGAGAGGCTGGTCACTGGCTGCATGCCCATCCTTCACCAAATACCAGTACCTTTCTGGATCCGTCCTCCCTTCGTCTGGCGACTGGTCTACGGCTTGGGGTCACAGTATGCACTCCACACATATGCCCTTGTGGCACAGACGTGGACCGACTGGGTCACCACGGTCTATGTTGTCAAAAAAGTGCAGGCCGCTTTGCAAGACATGCGACTCTTAATGACATAATCCGCCGGTCTCTTGCCACCATCAATGTGCCTGCTCTTCTTGAGCCGCCTGGCATTGTCAGAGATGATGGCAATAGACCTGATGGAGTGTCTCTGGTTCCGTGGAGTTTGGGACGGAAGCTTGTGTGGGACGCTACCTGTGTAGACACACTGGCACCGTCCCACCTCCAACGGACTACTACTAAGGCGGGTGCAGCGGCGGAAAATGCCGAAAATCTGAAACGCATTAAATATAGAGGCCTCGGCAGAGAGTACAACTTTGTACCTTTTGGCGTCGAGACCCTCGGTCCATGGGGTCCCAGTGCGCAAAAGCTATTTGCGGAAATCGCGAAACGTTTGGTTGACGTAACTGGTGACCGAAGAGCTGGCGGCTTTCTCGCGCAACGCATCAGCATTGCAATTCAGCGAGGAAATGCCGCCAGCATCCTCGGTACAATGCCTCGAGGGCCTTTTTTAGATTTAACTTAGCTTTAATTTAATTTAGTTAATGTTATAGTTATCATCTTGTATATACCTAATTTAGAAAATAAATAGTCTTATTAATTCCGAGTTTAGTTTAGATTCGAGCACTAATCACAGCGACACAGAGATTAGATAATCTCTGTGTCGCTGTGATTAGTGCTCGAAGTACAGATTGACAAGCAGGTACTAAACCTGTATTAAGTGTAGATTACTACGCTACTCGATTTGTGTTGCAGAAAACGCTATGTATCCGACATATGCTAAGCATTCGCGAGTGTATTAGCATCCGTTAGTTACCTATACGTGTACTTATTCATAACAACATTAGAATACCGTTATGAATGACACATTAAGGATCACCAACACCAGTCACACCGTGCTGAGCGTAGGCCGTGCTCTAGCCGTACCGGAGTGGCCACGTAACTTATAAAGTTACAAACCGACTAAATTAAGAAGGTACCTATACGGCAATAGGCCTAGAATACTCAGGACACGCTATGGTAATAACAATAACACGTCCGAGAAAGTCAATGTAAAGTCGTATCAAGAGCTCAAAACAGTGGTAGAAAGAAGAACAGAGTGGCGATTACTCCACCGACAAGAGCCCGGCTCTTAAGTTTATGATGATGAATATGATGATGTCCTCGTCATAGTTCCACTTTTGTTTATTTGCCGCAACTGATTTAGTATGAAGTTGCCGCAAATAAAACCGTTACCCGCAAAAATTAAGTAGGTTATTTCAGCCAGCCAGGCCAAGGTAGGTTCATCAGTCATTTTAAGACCAGTTCTTAATTTTGCTTAAAGCTTGGCTTGAGTATTATAAGCTCGGAAGTCTAGGATAGCCCAAATGTCCAAACGCCGCAAGTGCGAATTTCTCATCAATAAATATGAATTGAAAAATTGTGAAAATGTTCTTGGTCCGATTTATTGGCGTGTCAGGTGACCACAGGCCGGTTCTAACTTTGCCCAGCGTCCAAGTCTGTGCAATGAGGCAATACAGCCAGCATCCTATTTAGGTAGGACCATGCCATTTTAACACATGCGATTTTAACAAGTTTGTCTGGTTGACCGGCACGGGCGAATGTTTGGGCAACTCGGTTACTGCGCGGAATCGGCACAGTGTAGTGTACAGGCTCCGTATCGAGGTCCGTCACTGGCTGACAACGTTTGATAGAACTAGATTGACGCTCTATCTTGTCACTTATCAGTCTTATCACGTGATAAGGCCAACCATGACACGGGGTCTGATCGAGACTGAGAGACAGGATGACTCTCAGACCCCGTATTATGGTCGGTCCTGGTCCTTAAATTCTTCTTCTTCTTCTTCTTCTTAAGTCAATCCTACACTTACCCCGTGGGGTAAGGATGCGGTATAGCAAAACAACACCCTTTGGGCCTTAGGCCCTTGGGCTCGCATGGAAAGCGCGCCCTGAAGGGAAGCTTCGTGCCCTCGGCCTTACGCGGAGACGTGCGGACGGAAGGTCAGACAGTTCGTGAACCAAGATTTGAAGCTCAAATAACTAAACTCTATAACCAATTTTCTGTCACATCATCGAGTCGAGTGTGAAAAATAGGATGAGCATCTTTAGAGCTATTCTTCAATTGGTAGCTTCAGGATGTCATGTCGATGTCGCTTAAGAGTCCGAATTTCACCTTATCATACAAACGGATTTCCGTTCTCATTTTAAAACTACGTGTTTGATTGTGATGAAACTTTGCATATACAATGACATGAGGTATAACTATGTCTGTAATTAATTTGTATGGATCTCGTTTAGTAATACAAACGAAATAAGTTTTGTATGAAAAACTTAAATTCGCTGTATTTTTTTTCACTATGGTAACTAAAGTTACATAAACTAATTAAAGGCCTGGATATATCTCATTGTACATGCAAAGTTTCGTTACAATCCCAAATCCCAATCAATACAATTTAAAATGAGAGTGTAACTTCGTTTGTATGGAAAATCGAGCTTACTGCGGACTCTTAAGTGGTCGTTTTTGGGCGATCAGTCGCCGTGCTAATATATAAAGATGATGGATAAATTGCCGCACCATGTATCTATGCGAACGTGACATGCGCATATCACGTTCGCATAGATAGATACATGCCGCAACTTTGATACCGCACTTAACACACAGCCGCTGGACATAAGGCTCTAAGCAGAGACACAATCGGAAATGCGCGTACAATAGCAATTTAGGCCCCTCTAGGCCTTTAATACGCTTGCAACCATGAACGTAGAATACTGTGGACAAGCTATGGTAACAATAATACCACGTGCGAGCGAGCGGTAGCATACAAATCTCGATAAGTGTGACAGAAAAAGAAATATCATTAATTGTCCTTGTCATAGTTCCAGTTTTTTTGTTTGCCACAACTGATTTAGTATGAAGTTGTGGCACACAAACCAAAAGTAGGTTGTTTATGGCAAGTCATCAGCCATTTTAAGACGAGTTCTTAATTTAGCTGCATAAGAGCTTTTCCGTCCCTCACTGTGATAACATGTACAGCCCGTCCAAAGTATTTTAGGTTCATGCTTGCAACAGATAAGACCGCGCATAGACTGGGTGCTAGGGCTTTTCCTAAACTAACCGAACAATAGGTTTACTGGTTCAACGCTCCCCACAGGAGCTTATAGCTGAGCCGGTTAAGGTTTACACTGAGGGCTAATTGCGTAAGTTTTCGAACGAGCGCTAGGACCACTGAACAGCCCATGACAAAAATGGCATTAAGATTCACCTAACGTACGTACCTTGCGCTGTAATTGAGAGCCCGCCCACTCATCTTCTCTATGAATTGATCATAAAGCCTTTCAAAAAAACCCTCCCGCGCATTTTTTAATTTAAACATTAATAATTAACTTCCAAGATGGCCGCTAAGCGAACCATATGAATAACGAGTTTGATTTTTTTTTATTGACGTAATTGACTAATGAATAAACGCAACTATATTGCCAGATAAAATAGAGCTAACATCATCACTTCCTTTCCCTTATCCCATTTACTTGCGTTCGGTGTAGCGTGTTTTTTCTTCAACAGATAGGTGTATTTCTCTCTGTCAGCCTTCATCTCATCACTCCCTTCTTTACTCTTCATATCGTTAATTATATAGGTAAAAATAAATTTGAAAAAAATTAACGTCCCAAAATGCCTTCGTATATCGTCCAGAAATTCAACACGTCTACGCTGCCTTAGTACTCAAAAACGTCGATATCGACACGTCACCACTTGGTTCATACTAACTAGCTTCTTCTTCTTAGTCATACACCCTTATCAGAGTGGCCCTAGTCCCGTTTATGGTGTACTGGGTAGGTCTCCATCGATGTGCCCGTGCCAATGGTCGCCGCTTTAGCCATGACGCACCACTTCAGACGGTATTGCATTGCGGGAGCACTGGGCTATGCTGGTCTACGTGGCTATTTGTATTATGTCCGTCCAGCGTGGATCGTCTCCGTGCTCTTTGCCCCTTTACAGATCCCGGGACTCAAACGATCTCTATCTATATATAAGAATTAAGAGGTAACATACAGACAGACAGCAGACACACTTTCGCATTTACTTTTTTCATTGATATTTCTTAATTCAACCACAGTCGCATTCTGATTAGAGGACCTCTGAATCAGTAACCAGGCAGGTGTGACATTGCAATTATCGCTTGGTTCGTTTTGCCATTTTAACTGTGAATTTTGAAGGCTAAGTGAGAGAACTAGTACACTTACCTACTACGAATTCTGAAATCTCAAGGAAAGGCCAAGCGATGCCTTTGCTGTCTCTCTGAACAGACATATTATTTAATTTAGATGAAATTTGGTATATACATAGTGTGAGTCCTCGGGAAGAACAAAGGATAGTCATTACCCTTTGTTCTTCCCCCCTTAGGGGGTGAAAATTTGTGTGGAGCTATATAAACAAGTACTACGCGGACGGAGTCGCGAGAAAAACGTGTTATAGTAACTAGTACATTTCGATGCTAGTGCGGAAAGTATACATGTCACTCACTACGTCACAAGTACCGAGATATCGGGACGAGTGAAGAATGACATTTTCGCACGTGTAACGAACGACGTTCTTCGTTTTTATAATGCAGTTGCGAAAAAATAAGAAAAACTACAAGTAAGGAATTCGAAGACGTTTTTGGAAAAAAAAAATACTTACCTACAGTTAAAAAATAACTAATAAAATATATAATTGTATAAGTATAGCACTTAAGTGCAGAGGTGAAGTGTTCAGGCATTATCAAATTATCATGTTTAGTGTATAAGTTAGTGTTTAAGATCATACGAGTATATAGTTCATATAGCATTCCTAACATAGTTTTAACATACCTATACTCACTTAACATTAGTTAAAATGAGCGTGGTCTCGCCAACAAACTGTTATCGCAGTTTGGCGAGTAACGTAACATTGTTGATTGTTTTGTACCTAGTTTCGATAAAAAAAAAAACTCATATTTTTAATTCTTTTTTCTACTCCTGTACTTTTATCTGTCATTTACATAGTCCCGAACACTAATATAAAGACATACAAAATAAGTCTGCAGAAAAGTCTATACTCTATTCCCCATAACAGTACGGCACAACCGTGCTGTTTTGTCGCCAAAACGATACGCTTAGCAGCCATACGCTTCTAAACCTGGGTAGTGCTACATTGTGCCACGGCCTACTAGACACGATCGAGTAGGCCGCGACGCGACTAATCTAGAGGGCCATGCCGAAACATAAAATACATTAGGTACTACCAACTTAACAAACCACTGAATGTATTTACTTCAAATAAATTATTGGCATTGCTGCCAACTTAAGAAAAACCTTGGTCTGAATATGACAGTACTTGCAAGTTGAATTAAGAACAAAACAGACCATAAACAAGAGGTGTCAATGTGTCATGTTTCCAATTTCCCACCAAAGTTCCAGTTCAAAATTAAAAGACGAAATATGTCAAATATGATAACTATTCGTTATTAATAAATTCTTAAGATTTGATTCGTGTTTGTGAAGTGAAGAAAAATGTGTAAGTTCCTTTTAAAATGGACGAAGAAGAAAATAACTGCACCGCTGATGAAATTGCGTGAGTAGTAATAGAACTAACGGAAAACTTACTGCCTGAAAAGTCAAATTATGCTATTTATTTAAAATAGTCGTAGAAAAAATATTGTATGCAACGGTGTATAACTTGGTCTTAAAACGCTCGTGGCGTCTTTAACTGCGATGCTCGCCAAGGCTCGCATCGCAACTCACGACACTCGCGTTTTAAGACCCTACTTATACAACATTTGCATAAAATACTATAACATCATTGTGACAGTTGAAAAATAATGGAGTGGTATATATTTTTTAATACAGTTCTATTAATTATTATTTATTGAAATAATAATTAATGGTGTAATTTGTACAATTATTGAGTGGGAAAAGTGAAAAGCACTAGTTCGCGAAAACCAACGACAACCAACTTTCCGCACGCTAAACAGCTACGTAAAGTAGCACTTTTTAAGCAACGGTATAAAAAAGTCTGTTTCTGACACTCATTGTGATTTACCTAATATTTGTTACACCGTTATTTAATAAAAAAGATCGGCGTGATACAAACAACGCATCAATGCGCCACGTAATGTGCAGACCTAAGTAAACAATTAACAGTCGGTTGCTTATTTAAACCATTCTTGCTTCATGTTCAAACATCGCAATTATAGGTATCAACATAAATTACTATTTCTTTCATTCCAATTGACCGCAAAGCAAAAACTCAGTTGACAGCTCTTTGCGGTTAAGTGGCGAGAGGCAGCAAGCAGTCATTATTTCAGTTTCGTTGATGTTGTTCATATTTCTTTATTGCAATAATATTGGATAGGTATACGTAATTTAATATCCAAGCCGCATTTTTTTCTAGACCAGATCTTACTTTAGACACATCCCTCCAACAAAGCAGTTAGAATCGACATGAAACAGCCTTGCTTAATAAATACAGCCTACGTCCAAAAGGATTGAGCACCTCCTTTTTTACCATAGCACCAAAGATCATATCTTTCTAAATGTAGTCAAACAATTTTATTAAATTTCAATCTTTAATATGTGTAAGTATACAACACGAGGACATAAGTGTAAAGAAAGAAAAAAGAAAAAAAATGCACTTTAAAATACGATCAAAACACGAAATGACATTATAAATGTTCTATGGAATCATATAATTCCCCGCAACGAATAACACATACTCTGTTTAAAATAATTGATAATATTTCATTAAAAAAGGTGTAGGTATATACTCGACAACGACTTTTAATACAAAAAGCATGGCTGCTCAATACGTTTTGATGTACCTACTTTAGTCGACTAGCGACTAACTATAAGGATAGGTAATGTAGTCTATTGCGAACTTAGTATTTATTATGTGGACCTCCTCCCTTTAGAAAAAGTGTTAGCGTATAAAACGTTTATTTTACAGTATCAATTAGCGGTTACAACGTAACAACGAAAGACAATCGCTTTGTTTCGGTCTAGAATAATAATCCGCATCCTAGTAGCTTCTAATAGCGTTAAGTTATTTCAACATTAGTAACAATTTCAGAAAGCTTTCACATGTCTAATTCAATGGCTGTACATGAATTTCTTATTTATATGATAAATAAAAAAAATGTTGCTCTTAGTGATAACTACGGAAAAATTAAGAAACTCCTTTGAAATGATTTTCATTTGCCAATATCATTTATTAAAGCACCATCTTAATTATGACACGACACGTAAATAACAGCGGATGACACTAGCACTTAAAATAAAATTTATTGACAGGTTGACAGCATGTTTAGATAAAACCACATTGGCTATGGTGCTCAGAAGTCTGGCAGCGTTGCCTCTTTGGATTACCAAGCTAATCCTTTGGCAAAATGGCTGCCAGCCCTCAGGCTACCGGTTGTTTCATTGAGCCGCTAATGATCCTTTTAGGTTTTTATAGGGCCTTCGCGCCCGGTAACCAAAAACAAATCTTTATCTTGTAACACATGTACACTTTTCTTACTTTATCTGTGACGTGTTTACGATTAGTGTTGCCAATAATAGGAAGCATTTTAATAAGGCTGCTGACATACGAGTTAGAGCTTTTAAACAAAACATCCGTTAAAATAATCATACCATAACTTTAAAACCCACGCTATATTGCTTTGGCACGCATATTAGAGTCATACAGAGATTTAAGTTCGAGTCTTTTCTGAGGACATTGTTAAGGTTAAGGGCTTTAAAACCAAATTTTTGGTTACGCCGTTGTCTCCTCTTATATGGCATGCAATCAGGACACTTTCCACAGAGTCATTGTTCCCCTGAAATGGGGGATTTAAATTTTCCTCGTAGAAGATGCCTCATGCATAATTGTTTCTGTCTTGGGCGTACTTAAACACTTAGTACCTCGTTAGGCTCACGATTCTACTTTAGAATCCCTTGCCACGCTCAGGATTCTACTGTAGAATATTTCGCTTCACTGCGGAACCTATATATAATTATCGCCCTCGCCGAAAATGTAATTATGCTCCCTTGAGACACAATCTTCATATGCACGGAAGCTCTTAAATATTATTGACCATTGGTAAGAAGACAATACAATACTCTTCATTGCACACCTTCATTTGCGAACATAATACAGAACAACTTATAACAGGCGGTCTTATCGCTAAAGAGCGATCTCTTCCAGACAGCCTTTGGGTAGCGGAGAAATTGTAGCAAATATTTACTACCCAATAGTTGGTGGCCAAATAATCGTTAAAAAAACTTATTAAATGACAAGCTTATATGATGACAATGATAAACACATCTATATACAATATAAAAGTTAAAGTAGGAGAAGGTCACGGCAGAGACGGATAGTGGCGACTTTAGTTTCTCAAGCTGTGTACATAACCCGTTATTATTATACCGGCGGCACCAGTCTCCCTTTTTCTTTGATAAAATAAAGGAAAATTTAGCCACGCATGAGCCTAGTCGCAATAAAAATATATCTTACGTTAGCTCGTTAGTTTAATGCAAACAAGGACGCTTGCCATGTGGCAGAGTGCCCGCAGCCGCCAGAGTGTAGAGTATAGGTCACCATCTTCCTGGTTACATTGTCTATTAAATGGGAGGCAATACGCGTAGCTAACCACATGGGCCAAATGTAAAGGCATTCTTTAAGAGGAGCTACGCCATTAAAATCAGAAAAGAATGTCCGTATTGTCCGTTATCCTTTGATATTTTATCATCATCAACATATCAGCCGAAAGACGTCCACTGCTAGAAATAGGTCTCCGCCAAGGAGTCCACTGGGTGTCATTGTGATATTACTTAAATGAATTATAAAGAAAATAAATATACGAGGACAATGTTACACAAATCGGACTAGTCCTATAGTAAGTATTCATGCTCATCACAAACATATTTGCCCTTACCGGGACTCGAACCCACAGGACCATCAGCTTCATAGGCAGGCTCACCAGCCACTATAGCTTAGTAAAACTGGTCGTCAATTTGAATGTTAATAATTATTCTACACTATTAAATGAAAAAATAAATAAAGGCCGTTTTCATCTTAAAATTTTCAACTGCTTCTGAACGCAAGTGGTATTTAATTACCCGAAGGAGAGGAAAGTTATGTTTTTGAGCGTATGTTGTATTGTATGTGTGTAGGTATGTCTTATTCTTTGGCACGGCGTGCAGCTAAAGCGTTAGGATTTCGACATATGAGGTGTTGTGATATCTAATTCCTCTTTATCATAGGAGTGACATAGGGGATCAAATTTATATAGTGGCAGTTAGGTTTTTCGAAATATCTTCTGATATCACTTGTTTATCGGTTTCGAATTCCATTATAACTTGCACCCATAGTAATAGGTTCTCCTTAAATAAATATTTTGTTGCCACCTTTTTTTCATTCTAGAAGCCACGGATTTTTAAGTTTTAGTTCTAAACAAACGACAAAAAGAAATGTGCAGCATATTTAAGGCCTTAGGTAACCTACTCATGTAGGTGAGGTGATACTAAATACTAAGTATTCATGAATATCGTTTGTCGACTCAGAAACAAGTATAAAATATTCCGTTTCGTATCGAAACACGTTACAACTTATATCGATATTATCGATAACAAACAATACTTCATAATAAAAAAGAACATTATCCATATTCCACATATTTCCGTGTTCCCATTTAGTAGATAAAACAAACGATTAACATCACGACTCCACGTAATTATTGGACGTAACTTGTCATTTGGACGGTAAATAACAGGTTTGAGTTTTGACAGTTACGTACCTACCTACCTCAGACTAATTTGGAAAAAGTCGTTAATGTTCCTCGCGTTTTGGTGTTGTCAGGTTTCGTTAACAACTGAAAACGCGAAAGCTACAACCTAACCATTAATTTTCAATATCCTACTTTATTTATCGATTTTAACATAACTACCTACAGCAAATGTAAGATTTATTGAACGGGCGAGCGACGCGAACATAGTTGAGTCAATATTATTTCGTATGTCCCGCTACCCCGTTGTCGCCCTGTCCGGCTTTCCGGCTGTCTGTATCGCATTTCTCAACCAATTCTCGTGAAATTCTGTAAGCAGGTTCGTCGATTTAGTTGTTGCATGGAAATTGTGAAAGTTTTTCGGCTCCGTAAAACACCTGTATTGTAAATTTCATCGAAATCATCAGAGTATAAAGAATCCATTTCAAAACAGGTAAATTAAAAACAACACAAATGTTACACGTTTAGTAGTGTAGGATGGCGCTGCCTTAGTTCTTATTCCTATTCTGCTAAAGCCCAATTTCGTTAACTATTGTCTCGAAACAATATATCTATACTTAAGTGCGTTTCACTGGGCGACATCGGTTTTTAACACAACCACTTTGCCTAAGTGCTCTTCGCAATTCCATAGACTAGATGCATCCGTGAGAAAGTCCAGTGGATGCGTTCAGGTGTCACCGGACACGACACGTGTCAGGTCAACGGGTACCCGTATTGTTTTAACCAAAGAACCGGTAGTTTTAATGTAATTCTATACTATAACGCAGCTGTGCTACACTCGGTTGGGCCGCAAAGGCCGAATAAATTTTATGCACATCATAACGAAAATTAAAACATTAATGAACAGCATTATTAAAGGAGCGCGGTGAAGGGTTCCGTGTGGTGTAGTTTGTTTTAGTTTAGATGACGAAAAGAACCTACTTAAAACCAACTTTTACCGATATCCATTGTTGAATATATACAACGTGTCCCAAAACTCAACGATAAGCCGGCACCAGAGGATGGAGCTGCTTATGATTAGTCGAGAAAAAATAAGGAAAAAAATATATCTCAATTATTTTAGAAATTACAGAAAAAAAATGAAATTCATCGAAAATCGACATCCCTAATGGTATTTTTAACGACCATGTCTACAAATATTCAAATATTACTGTTTTTTTTTTGTTTTTGGAAACTTAAGTAGCCCTGCTATCTAACACAGTTCTTAAAAATACCATAAAACATGTAGTTTTTACACAAAAAATAATCTAAATTCATTTTGTCCCTACAATTTTGAAAGATTTTTTCTTACAGTCCACTTTCAATCATCATGGTGTAAAAAAATAGTATTGACACCACTATGGCAATTATTTTCAAAAGTTGACGCAACTAAACAAAAAAAAAAAAAAAAAATTGAGATATATTTTTTTCCTTATTTTTTCTCGACTAATCATAAGTAGCTCCGCTCCATCCTCTGATGCCGGCTTATCGTTGAGTTTTGGGACACGTTGTATATTATATATAATAATATGTCCCAAGCAGAAAAGGTTGACGACGACTGCTTCTTTGTTTACCGTATTTCGAATCCTAAAAAAACGGACTATAGTGTAGAGGTGATCATCGGCCCTGCAATCCAGAGATGGTCAGTTCGATTCTGACCTGAGGGGTCATCACGTTACTTTTCCAACGTACGCTAGGACTACTTAACTTTCATTTTCTCATACAAAAATTGACATTTAGATCTACCTGACGCGAGTATAATGCGTTACGTAATCGACCTGTTATTAATGTTAAACATTGACTTCATTATGCTTCACTTTTGTTTTAAATTTGACATTTTTAATTTAAAAAATTAGTTAAATTGTGGTGTTTCAAAATTTATAGCGAAATATAAATAGTTGTACAAGATATGTTGTTAATGTTGATAAAAGATGGTGTCGATGTCAAACAATATTGTAAATTGTAGGTAGGTTACCTAAGTTGAATGTACATTCACTACATTACAGAGGCCCTCAACTAAGTATGCGGATTTGAATGAATATAAACGGCCTTAGGGTTCATTAATGACAAATTTTGCTCCCGACAACCACCTCACAGGCGGTTTCTTGATTCCAAATAAGGAATGGACCTAATTAATAACTTTTAATTGTAGAAATAAACGTTATGCGCACGAATCTCCATACTAACAGTAAGATTATATCTTATATAATTTTAAGTACCTACCAAAATCCAAAAACTGGCAGTAAAAGTGCCAAAGTATAAATAAAGTAGCTAGAATTCAAAACAAAGTAAGTTTGTTAGAATTTATAATTAAGACATGGTGCCTATAGTTGATATGTTGTCTTACCTAACGCACGTTCGAAAACTTACGCGATTACTCTGCTGGAATCATGTGGATAGTTTTATTAAAACAGTTTCATTGTGGAAACTTATTGTTATATCTTAGAGTACCTAAGGAAAAAAACCTCTCCATGAACATTATATTAAGGACAGATATTTACAGTTAGATTTTTGAATACCCAATTAAAGGCAAACGTAAAAACAAATGTTATACTTACCTTGGTTTAATTTTAAATTGCCGTCCATTCGAGAGTCATTTCTAAAGCCCGTCACAGACGTAGGTATAATATATATTAATATACCGTAAGATACCGAAATATATATATCTGCGTGTGTGGACTCTGTCAACTAGTACGGAAAATATATCGTAAGATGCCTAGCTAACTATAATATTATATTTTGGTATATTAATATATATAATAGCTACGTCTGCCACGGGCTTAACGCATAAATATCCATGTTTTGTCATCCACCGCTCATTGATATACCTACGCAGACTGATGTTCCACCTTGTATTTATTTACTTAGGTGTGACAAATAAAATCAATAAATTAAAGAAAAAAAATACAACCTTGCTTATATAAAAAGTGCTACTAAAGTCTAAATACCCTTATATTAAGGATAAAAAACAACAATAACTAATCTGTAGATACATCATTATAAAGAGAGTTTATGTTCGCAAACAAACTGTTATGCAGCTTGGGGAAGACTTAGACCAAGTTTTTAATAGTTTAGTTGTGCAAAAAAATAAAAAAGTGGAATGAAGTTAGTGTAAAAGTAGACCCCGATGACACCGCAAAACAAGATAAACTGCGTAATAGTGCACAAAGTTTTCTACGGAACGCTAAAAATGTAAGCACCTGTCGTAATTGCGATAATCGATTTTGTGTAACAGCGGAATAAGTAATTCGTACGATAAAAAATACAAACGTGCACTACTTACTTCTATTAGGCCGAGCGCACCCCGCATTTAGGCGCGGTACGTGTGCTTCGGACTAACTGTTTAATCTGACCCGCTGGCATGATTATGTTTATGTCGGACATAATTATAGCAGTCGTCAAGTCGTCATACATCAAGCTACGGCAGCCTAGTGGTTCAGGTATGCGGATGTCAAGCGGCGGTCGTGGGTTCGAATCCCGGCTCATACCAATGAGTTTTTCGGAACTTCATCATCCTCTTAGCGCTATTCCCCGGAATGCCCCGAAAGGAGCCCGGGGTCCATTTTGACACCTAAAAATAAATAGTACGGAATATTTACCGTTGGCTTTTCGGTGAAGGGTCAGGAATCGGTCTAATCCCAATCGTCTAGCTTTCCCTCTGGCTTGAAAGGTCAGTGGCAGTCGCTTTCATAAAACTAGTGCCTCTGACAATGTTTGGGAGTAGGTGTCAAAGCGGAGCAGGAATTAAAGCTAGGAGGATGATGACCTGAGTACCTACAGCATTCGTCCCTTACCAGCGATTTAATGAGTGCGAGCGGGACGAATGCTTTATCCCTTACAGAATTGCCAAGACTTTATAAGCATATTTGGCATGTGTGATGCCGGGTGTTCGTAATATCAGTGCACATGCATGGCGAACGGACAACCTTTACACGTGAAATTTCATGGCAATGTTTGATTTTGCCACTTAATGTTCGTCATCCTTGACAAGACAGTGATCCTTCGGTGCTTTTATGCATTTTATGCCGATTTACAAATTGATCTGATATTAATCTTCGCAATGGTAAAATTGATGTTACACACGTGTATGTATACACACGACAACGTGATAACGCTGTAGGATCAGCGATATCGCGTTGTCATGTGTGTAAAAACATCGGTTGGTAAATGACGGATATAAGTAATACAAACTTCAATAAATTCGGGAAGTTTTTTTAAAGTAAACTTTATTTTTTAATGTTCATATGGGCACAAACGGTACAATAGTTCTAGAAATTAATTACTATTTACTTACATCTTAGAAGACCTCAATGAGTCAGGAAAAAAAATCGAGCTCATCACCCAAATAAATGCCCTTACTGGGATTCGAACCCGGCAACGGGGGGCTTCGTACGGGGTCACTACTAACTAGGCTACAGAGAAAGTCTATCTGAATACATTATTTTTTTGGTGGAGGCCGCTTCCTAGGTGCGGATATATTTGAAATCCTCAACATTCGGGAGAGTGATTCTAAGTTTTTATAAGTCGAATATCAATCAATGAACGAATGCGTTTTGGTTTAGTAAATCTTAATAATCAAGATAATTATTACAACTCAGAAGGTCCGCTTCTTAAAATTCTAAATGAGCGTTTAATCGTTGGTTAATAAGCAACTTTTCCCGAGGCTGCGATCGCGCGTAACAAAGTTTCACATTACACGCATCAACGGTTTGTTACCAAACAATACGGGCTTTCACTTTATTTTATGTATCACTTCTCGCCGCATGGGAGGCCGTCATTTTCCAAAATTTTTGACGGTTCAGTCAATTGATCTATGGCGACATCGCCTGTTTTACAAAAATTACCTCTCGGGCGTAATATCACTACCTGTCAATCAAACAAATTGTGTGGAAAGAGATTGAGATCCAGTATTCTCCGTATATTTTTATTAACTTATTTGCAGTTTTGCGGTCTAGCTTTCTTAACGAAATAATGCAAAGCTAGTTTGTTAGTATGAACGTTAGGGCGATTCAACTGTCATTTTCCCAAAAGATGACAATTAGATCGACTTAATGTACGAAAAGTTAGGCAATTCACCAGCAGGACTTGTCATTTGTTTCGTACTATTTCGTACTTAACTGTGGATGTTATATTTAATTGACATTAGGTCAGGCAGACGCTAAAATATGCAGTAGTCTCTTTTTTTTCGTTAAACCTAAAGTGCTGGTTATCGTTGGATAGCTTGTCCAAAAATATTATGGATTTCTAAAAAACATTTTTCAACTAAGTGGTGGTCCATTTGTGTGATATCGGGCTTTAAAGCTGACTGGGCTTACTATAGGACTAGGTTGATTTGTGTAAGATTGTCCCCTAATATAAAAAAAAAACCCAAATTTTGGTTAGTGTCAGGTGTCCGCATGCCAGCTAACGATACGATAAAGCCCTGGCTGCTACTGGGAACGTGAAAATTTTCGTGTCAGTAGTACCTACATGAATGAATTTAAAAGGAAAAGTATCACGGCTAAGAAAACATTACTAGTTACCGAGTATACCAAATACAAATACAAATACAAATCGTTTATTCGCAGTAATATGGTTACAGAGTTCTTCAATTACATTATAGGATCTACATATTACACCTTTCCTGGCGTGCGAATATTAATAAATGCTTAATGTCTAAAATTCATGATCACATTAAATATATCATGCTACTATCCTAACTAACGTCTATGTTACACAATATCTTCTTTATAAGTAAAGAATTCATTCACCGAGTAAAATACTCTTTGAGTGAGCCATTTATGGAGTTCAGTTTTAAATATTTTTAAGGGCAAGTTACGCAGATTTGTGGGCAGTTTATTAAAAACTTTGATGGCCATAACATAAGCATTTCTTCTGCAGTAATACAGTTTAGTTTTTGGTAACACTAATTTACCTTCGTTAACTGTTCGTTGCGTCCTATTATCTCTAATTTTAGTAAATAGTTCTGGATTTGCTTTCACAAATATTGCTAGTTGTTTAATATACAGACATGGCAGAGTAAGCAGCTTTAATTTTAGAAATAGTGGTTTGCATGAATCTGTTATATATGCACCACAAATAGCTCTAACACATTTTTTTTGAAGAATAAACAGCTTATTTACATGTGTTGAATTTCCCCACAATAGCAAACCGTATTGAAGAACGGACGAAATGTAACCGTGATATGCGGTGACACTCGTTTCATCAGATGCCACTTGTCTTAAGTGCCGTAGTGCAAATACGAAACTACTAACCTTTTTGCAAACGCTGTCTATGTGTAATTTCCAGTCACAGTGACTATCAAGTATTATTCCAAGAAAGTTGGTATGAGTGGCTTCTGATATCGGTTCGTCTTTATAATGAATATTAAATTCAATAGGAGAGGCTCGATGAGTATGAAAACTCATAAACTTAGTTTTGGAGAGATTTGCCTTTAGGTTATTTTTCTCCAGCCAGTCAATTACTATATTTATGGTTAAGTTAACATCGCTTTGCAGTTTATCTCGGTCCTTTCCTTTGATAACGATTGTCGTATCATCCGCAAATAAAATACAATCATGTGGTATGATATCTGGGAGATCGTTAATATATGTGAGGAAAAGAAGGGGTCCTAATACACTACCTTGCGGAACCCCATATCTATTGAATTTCAACTGTGATTTAAAACACTTAAGGTGCTTATCAGCTTGAAGTTGGGTTATTTCGGTATATTGAACACGGTCTCTTAAATAACTATGTATCCATTTTTCGGCAATTCCGCGAACGCCATATTTATTTAACTTATTTATTAGCCTATCATGATGTACAAAGTCGAAAGCTTTAGTCATGTCAAAGAAAAGAACCACAACCATTTCACCCGTATCGACGCAATTTGTCACCGTTTTTATAAGTTTGAATACAGCTAACGACGTTGACATGTTTTTCCGGAAACCATTTTGCTCGTATTTTATTACATTTTTCTGATCAAAGAATTCGTTTAATCTGGCACACATAACTTTTTCATAAATTTTTGAAATGATGGGTATAAGGGTTATTGGACGATAATTGCTTACTTCAGTGACATCACCTTTTTTGTGCATGGGCTTCACAATAGAACATTTGAGCCTTTCGGGGAAAGAACCTTCTAAGAAGGATAAGTTAATTAAATATACTAATATTTTTGCAAAGAATGACGCGCATAGTTTTACAAATCTGGTAGGTAAACCATCATATCCAACAGCTCCCGTATTTCTTAGGCCTTTTATTATACCTAATAACTCTTGTTCATGGGTCGGTTTTAAAAATATACTAGAGGAGATACTACTAATCTGGTTTTTAATATCGACTATTCCTTGTTGATGATTAGTGATATCCACAAAATAGTTATTAAACGTGTTAGCCATATCATGTGGATCTTCGAGTACAGAGTTATTTATTTTTAATTTTTTAATAATGCTCGTTGGGTTGATATTCATTGATTGATCTCGGATAATCTTCCAAGTGGCTCGGCCTTTATTTTTTGCTTTTTCAATATAATTTATGTTACTTTTCTTTTTCGATTCGTTAATACATTTTCTAAGAGTTTTCCAACCAACATCAAATGTACTTGAAAAGGCCAACTTCCGTACTAATTCGGCCGACGCAACAGCACCATTTACTTAGCGCGTGCGTGTCGATGTAACATGCACTTGCCCGGTTTATTTCAACTAATAGATAATATCAGAAAAAAAAATGATACCGAAATAATTAAGAGTACAAACAAAAGACTACAATTTTTGATCAAGTTTCAATACATTTAATTTTCCTTGCAATATCATGAAGCACCATTGTTTTGTCGATAGCTTGGTGGGTAAGCTTCTTCGATAATTGAACGTCGTATAAATGTATGATCCAATAATTTAATTAGCATAATAGTCTGTCACCCGTGCTGCCACATTAGCTATAGGCAACGTGGTTTAATGAACGATGGACGAAGGCTCTTCATTCATGCCCAAAAACAGTAATGGATTGATTAACTATGTTCAGTTCACTGGAATTACCGCAAACGAACACCGGTCCTTCTCGAACCGGCTACGTAGAACAACTTATATTAATAATTAGCCTCATATATAATTTTCGTCGTTCGTCAAGCGCCTCGGGTCCGAAGCACGCATTAATTAGACCGAAGTCTCCGGAAGTCCGTCGCGTGCTTCCATCGGACCGATAGCTTGAATTATTTATACTTTTAATATTGTAATTATCATACAATAACAAGTGTCTTAAATGTATGGGTGTAGATACGTGTTTCGCGCGCAGATGCTTCAGCCGCTGGCTTATTATCATTTGTGTTATTATATAAAATGTTATAATAACGTTTACCACGGAAAGGTTAGGTTGATAAGGAGATAACGCTGGCTGTCAGCGTTCTATAATGAGCGTTCGAGCGTTTGCGACGCGACGGTCGAATGCTAATTTCTTTGGCGGCATCGCTTGAACACGCTATGTACGAATTCTTTTACAATTTGTACTCGTTTGTTGAACTTGACGATCTTGTGATAGTGTTTTGTGTCCGGATAATAATTGAGACGGTTAAGTAACGAATTCCTAATTGGATTAAGTCGAATTTTCGACCAGATGTAAATCTTGATGAGATTTTCTTCAGCTTGGGTAACACATGGGGCTCGAATAAAATATTTATTTTAAAGCTCTATTTTTTTTTTTTTACAAGACAGTCAGAGAGCCAGAGTACAAAATGTAAGGTCTAATTTTCCTCCTGAGTTGGAAGGTCAGTCGTTCAGTCGTTTTCATAAAACTAGTGCCTAAGCCAAATCTTGGGATTAGAGAATACGCTAGACGGATGATGTTTGTCGTAATTCCGGCTATCGGCACCAATGCCTCATGTACCTTATAACTGTTGTGTGAATAGTGTAATGCCTAATTCCAAGATTAGTTTAGTGCCACACGCACGCGAGGGGCAAATTGGAACACTCTGGAACCGGCCGAGGAACGTTTAGTGCCAGTAGCTGTTATTCCAAGAATATTTTAATGGATACTTTGTAACTTTTACCAACCTTGTAAGGCCCTCGTAACTTTCGGGACGATTGGGGTAACGTTCCAGTCTTAAAAATTTATCTATGTAACTAACGAATACCACTGTAAAATATCGGATTACAAATCCATTATTTTCCGTTCCTAAAAGTAAAAGACTTTTACAAACATAATCTTTCACTAAAATAGGCTGCCGTACGGTGCGCTATTTGGATACTCTTATTTTTCAGACACATGACTCGTAGGTTCAGTAATTTCAGTTGATTCTCGGCTTTAGTTCCGTGGTTTTGTAAGCAAGTGTACAAATTACAACTATGTAATTCTATATCATAACCTAATGCTATCATGAACAATACACCTACGTGTGTAAACGACTTATAGAACCGCTATCCGGCTTCCCTTCACCTTGCGGTTGGTCAGGTTGGCAATACCTTCATGATTTTTAGTAAAATAAAGACTTTTCCGTCATTGACAACCCTATTCATTTAAGACCTTTCGGTAACATAGCTGAAACACGCACGCAATTTACGCGACTGCCACAAAGTTGGACCACTTGTCACCGAAGTGAAGTTTAAAGAGTGACGCGCTTAATGATATGTTTATATCTAAGACAGGTATCTAGTTGATCTGTTCTGATAGCTGAATATGGCTTTTAGCGGCGAGGTTTGAGCGTAGTGTTGTTGCTTTAATCGATCGGTCGTTGCATGAAATAATATCGCAGGCATAAAATAATGTAGAGGAGAGTCGGCTGTATCGCTGCGTAATTTTAAAAATACTATACTTCTAAATGCCCTATAAAATAACCTCCATATTTGCATGGTAAGTATAACGACTAGACATGTACTCAGTAGGTCTACAATGGTTGGGATTGTAGGTATTTTGTTGTTCATCGATGTGGATACGACATGCGTCGCTCTCACACTTGACTTATCAGAGCTTTAGCCGTGAAAATCGAATCTCGAAGTTCGTATATCCGTCTCTATCGCACTTGTGGATTATGGTACTCGAGCGACAAAGACAGAGATGAACGAACTACGAGAGTCGGTTTTCGTGGCAGCGCCGCATAACGTGATGTTTTATGCACAGCAATAGCAATAGTATTTGTATATTACTCGCGATATTATAATATATAAGCTGTTCGAAAATTGTGAACTGTCTAAACCGTTCACAATCAAATCAAATCAAAGTGAAACCGTGACATTATAAACTAAGATCAAATTGGCATGCTTCGGAACGCATCCTGCGTGCTGATTGGTTGATCGAATTATTCCACCTATACGTCAGTTTTCTCTTGGAACATTTGCTTTTTTACCGGATCATTTTATTATATTGCATTAATTTGTTGTCATTTGGCAGTGTCGACGGAACCCTGCTCCTTTTCCTGGGCGGTTTGCCCACAATGCACGGACAACTGAATCTAATTCTAATTTTTGTGTATGCTCTCCGTGGCATGCTATTTTGATGTCAGTTCACAATTTGACGATTGGACATTGATAGATTATAAATTAACGGAAAATAATGCGTTACTTTGTAAATAGTTTTGGCGATTCACATTTTTTCGACTGTTTATGCTTAATATCGCGAGTCAGATTTAAAACTTACGGTGACATTTACATATATTGCTCATAGCACCCTGACAGAATACATCCAGCATACAAGTGTAGAGGCAATAGTTTTGAAATTGAAATATTTTTGGTATTTGTTCCACATGTGTGACAGGAGCACATCGACAAACCAACATCAAGATATAATTTCAATAACTATGTTGACCCACTATTAAACTCACTTGATGGATAAATTAGAGTGATTACCTGTAAGTATGACTTTTCATTCATTTAATGCCGTAACGATTCAGGTTAATCGTATAGCTGATCGAATAAGGTAATTTGAGTGTTAAAGTCAAACTATGGCCTTATTTTTCTCATCATAATTCATGGTGTATTACATTAATTTAAAATTTATCGCGTGCATTTCGTTGTTTATGTACCTCTTTAGTATACAAGTTAAGAATTCTAACGGACTTGTCGGTTTCGTGCCAAAACCAGCGTGCTTAATGCACCTGTTTGCACCTTTATACATTCTCATAGCATGCGTATACGCAACATTTGAAGCTTCCAGAGCTGAAACGATACTTATACACATTCTCTTCATGCAAATTCACGCTTTACTTTCATTGTAGTAAAGTCACTTTGAGTTGGACACATAGATTAACTTGTACAGTTCGTGTAGCAACTTCGTTTATAAAAATCGGCAGGTGTCTATCATACTATATTGCCTTTTAATAGAAATTAATTACCATTTAAACGCAAGCGCTCTTTAAACTTATAAGCGTGTCTTGTGAGCGTTCAAATATAATAAAACGTGAAAGATTTATAAATATTATAGTCTCGAAACGACATTAACATCTAGCTAAGAAACCGCGGAACATTGTCCATAATTAGTCAGTTAAGACTATTTAATGTTCGTATTTAATGGGCGCCAATTAATCGTTCGTTTGTATATTAATTATTTATCAATATTTATAAGCAAGAATGAGTGTGAATAGTTGAAGTTGAATTTCATATTTATAAAATGTTATCGCGCTGATATTCGGTAGATAAGGTCCAATTAAAACAATTCCATCAAAGCGTTTTGTGTCAGGTCACCGCACCTGCCCCGCGATTCTGTAACCTGTTTTAAGCTGACCTCACCCCTCACCCACAAATTTATCTGGACGCCGCGATTCGTATTAACTAAGCGTAATCAGAGATCTGGCATCTAAAGGCGTGACGGGTGAGGTGAGACGTATGAGTTCGTAGAGAGTAACAGCCCTGCTGGCTTGGCGTAGTAATTTATTCATATGGAGCGGGACTATTCACCACGCCCAACAAATCACCTTGGTATAAACCAGTATATCTGGCCTTTCCAGGTGCATGATTGTTACGAATCCCCAGGTCAAGGTAGGCTAGAGAGGAACTAGATGAGTCAAAAAAGTTAGTGAATCACATAGTTAAGGGGCTTAACAGCGGCCGCTACAAAACTCGCCACTTAAAAGCTCTTATCGTTTGAAGGCCGTAACTATTAGTTAACATTGTTACGAATAAACTCTATTTTAGATAAAAAAGGCTTAAAAGGTTCGTTTAACAAGCATCATATTAACCTTTATAAAGAACAGTAGTCTGACATTTGGGAAAATTAACAATCACTTATGAACTGTGTAGAAGGGCTAAAAGTTACTTCATAGATTATGATTTACCTACTCAAAGTAGAGCGTAAAATTTTACATAACTATTCTGTTTTTTTTTTTAAATATTAAGCACTGCCAAATTATTTCCTTACCAACTCACTTGCTTGTGGCAACCACAGTTGGCAATATCGCAGACCCCTAAACTGATGGTGGCAAATGTGGTTGCCAATCGAAGTATGGGCTGCTTTGATGATGAAAAATTAGAAGCAGTTTAGGCTACCTTTTTAAAATCCGCATTAAAGTAAGCGGATTAAATAAACAAATGAGCCATACGTACTTAGTACCTAACTGTAGACAGCTCTTTATAGTTTAAAAAATGGAGTAGGTATAGCATACTCGTACTTAATGACGATATAGGCTATAATAAAGACAAGTCTCTCTGTAGGCGGGTCCCCTAAAAATCAAAACCCACTAGTAATTATTACTGAAGCGGCATCTCGACATAAATTACTCGCGCCGGTGCGAATAAATCTCTGCCTCGGAGTGAAACTGTGTTTGAAATTGATTTATTTACTCGCGGTCTCATGTGATCACTGCATGTTTCCAGAGCCTCAGGTGAGATTGCGGTGTGGTGTGGATTGCTAGAAACTGAAAGAAACCATGGGACATACTGATAAGCCCAACGTTACCAGCAGCACTCTCTCCTCAGTCGTACACTCTTGACAAAGTGGTCGTGGTACTTTCAATAAATATTTACGTTGAATTACTCAGTTTATACAGTAGTCTTTTCACCCCAAATCCTATAGTGTGTGCTACGCTTTGAGGCGTCTCGCCAGCACAGCAACGACGGACGTCGTCAGGAGCTGCTTTTTCGCAACAATTCAAGCACTTATCTCGTATGGTACCGAGCTCTGGGCCAGAGCGGCGGACTGGCATCGGGTATTTGTGCTGCAAAAGCGAGTTGTTCGAGCAATAGCCGGTGTTACTGACGACGTCTCTGCTCGCGAGTATTTCAGACAGTACAATATTCTTACACTACCATGTTTGCTGATCCAACAACTTGCAATATTCACACACACAAATAGCAAAGAGTGTACGACAAAACTAGCGAACACTAAATACTGTCTGCGTTAGCAATAAGAATGCGGGACTCTTCGCCCCCGTGCCGCACAAGCTAGCGAAAACCAAACGGTCGACCTACGTTCTCGGTCCCCTGGTATACAACCATTTGCCGGATAGTATCAAGGATACACCTTCCTCACAAATATTTAAAAATAGACTTAAAAAATGGCTGTTGCAATCACAATTTTATGACATAAATGAATTATTCAATAATAAATAAATATAACATGAATACATGTGTACTCGCAGATAAGTGAATAAATGTAATCTTATGAATAAGTATTATATTTAACAAAATTGCGAATGTAATTATAATACAATGATGTGATGACGTATAACGATGTTATTCATAAAATTTTACTTTTCTTTACTATAGTACGTAACGAGCAATATTTATATATGAATATATTTGGAATCATGCTCCAAAACAGCTATAACGATTTTTGAGTATAGGGGTTTACGAGGGCGAAAAATCGATCCAGCTGGATCTCATGTCTAGAATTTTTCTAGACATGAGATCCAGCTGATTTTCTCCGTATTTTCACCGGACACCCAGCGACTAAATAGTTAAACTGAATAACATTGTTATTGATATGAATCGTGCATTAACAAAACTCCTTGTCTGTTTGGAAGATGTCAGTCTATGGCAACATTTGTGTGGCAACATTTGTCAGAGACTCTCTTTGGGTGTGGCCTTTGTCCAACCGTGGACGTTTTTTGGCTGATACGATTATGATGACGATGAGCGGTGGCAAACAAGCATATTTAGGTAACATCGGTCTCGAAAATAATTGATAACCACTTACCACTTCAAGTTCATTTTATTTATCACACCTGAAAGCACTTAGTCTAAAATTAACACTGTCAATACTGCTAAGTATTTAGCTCTTAATTAACCCTAATTTGATACGGGCGTTTTGGTCGGATGTTGCGGTTAACGGTTGAGTTTATAAATCACGGTGGGGATGATTCCGAAACTCGTTATAGAATTATTTAAATCACGTTCGGAAGTTCAGATCGTATGGTTGATGTGCTTACTTTTTTTGATCCTTGGCTGTTGCTATAGCAGGATGAACCCAATAAAGCGGTCGAAGTGAGAGGTTGGAGAGTAACCTGGGGAAAATCCAGGGGAACCTCCAGACTAACACTCTGGGGCGGTTTAGACACTGGAATACTCTACGAGTTTGCGGTCCAGTGAGAATGGTTGAACAGTTTCAACTGAATCTGGGGTGTGAGTGGTATCGAGCTACGGGAGTTTTACCACTGGTTCACTAAACCTAGCATAGCTGAGAAGAGTCCAGCAAGAAACTACGCTAGGCCCGACTTGAGTCGGACTGACTCTACCTGGTATGCGGTAGTACCTGAATAAATATAAAAGTAAAATCTAAGTAAAATCTCCTATAGGGACACATGTGTCTGTGTGTTGTGCTGACGCTTGTGTCACATCCCAAGTGACACAATAGTATTTTATGCAATCGTTATATAATATATGCTTTTTCAGTCGAGTACCACGTTTAGGCCACGAAGCTTGCTGAGTGGTCTAATTAAAAAGTACGAGACTTAAAAAGCTAATTATGTAACTATTGTATACAATATGTATATGTATATGTCTTTATTTTGTATTAATCATACATTGTCAATTACATTAAGTTAAATTAATAACTAAAATCGGGGTTACGATGCCCGAAAATAAAATTAAAATAATATGATACAATCAATTGAATTCCTTACGTGTTCCTTAAGTGTTCGACTCGAAATATTCATTAATCTAGGAACTCCTTCACAAAGTAGTAAGCCTGTGTTGCGCAATATAATTTAAACTAAATAAAACTAAACTCTAATACTTTTTCTACAACTCTACTGAACTGATTAAACAAACTTGGTATCTATTGAAAACGAACTGCAACCATTGGTTTTTTATTTTTTGTGCGTTGATGTCTATTTACCTTTTGAGCTTTTGACTTCTCATGACGGCGTTCTATTGGTCAAATACATTATAGTTTAGTAAAGACGCCACGTGATTGGTCAATTTCATTTCAGTTGTCTCAACAGTTATGAAATGTTGAGTTGGGAGCTCCATAGTTAAAAGTATGTGATTTAAGTAAGTTTGCTGTACGAAGTCTTAAAAAACGAGTAGGTATAAAAAATTGCATTATATGTTATCACTTAAGTTCACATGGGAAGTTTCAGCATTTATGAAATTAGACTTCAAAATCTAAATGCAACAGCTGCAAAGTAGAACATACTTAGATGCACACTCTTATATTGACATTAATAGAGTCCACTCGACAGGTGGCTATTTGAACTTTATTGGTGCAATCGTGAATCACTTTTACTTTTAACACCGAACTATCACTTAATTCATAACCTCTATTGAGCTCCATGCTGAATTATGAACCACGAGTGAACCGTTGTATAGCTCGCGGCATTTATTTGTCATCTATGCGGTTCAGATAACTCGTTCACAATTTTTCTATTTTTTCAAGTTTTTGGCACTGATTACAATGCTTGTTGATCACTGTACAGTACAGCTTAGGCTTCTATTTTGATCAGTTATTCAGATAATCTACAGCGCTTCTGTGTTAGAACAGAACGTGAGAACGCACTGAAGTGTTGATTACATTTCTGTACTGATTGGTTTTAGCCGAATGCAGGCACTGAAGTATTTCTGGACTTAACCGCTTGTCAGTTGAAGTGTATTTCTGTGTATATATAAATAGTAGCATCCGCCCGCGACTTCGTATGGGTCGACCCGGGATAAAAACTATCATATACATATATAATTTACGTGGTGGTAGTGCAGAAGGCTATATATGTATATGCGCAGCGCAATTATAAACTACATAACTAAAACATAACAGGTAGAAATTTATATTAAAACACTGAGACACAATGCAACGTGCCGATTCTGTTCCGAGTCCGGCCCGACCCTGACAGGCGCTCACAATCGAGACATACCTCAAAATCGCTTAGGAAAGAATGTCAATAATTAATGGCGAAATAAATGACTCCGACGGAGAGTTTATTTAGTCTGGTTATATGTTCCGGCGACGGTCCGGGTACGGAACGTTGTACCCTGATTCATCCTTGATGCGTAAATAGAAAAACTGGTCTAATTTGACTGGAATTCACTTGTACCCTTTGAGTAATGATTTCAAGGACAATAAGCACATACAATTCAAGATTTAATATCAGGGCTAATACAATGTTCGTTTGGTTTTGCAAATAGCATTCTAATTGACATCTACGGAAGCTTAAGTGTCAGCACTCAGCACCGCCAGTCCAATTGCTTTCATAAATAAGTCATTCTGTTGTTTCAATCTAAACTTTCCCCAGTCGAAGTAAGGTCGGTTTTCCGCTCCTTGCTTGCTGGGTTAGCGTCGGGGTACACAATCAAAGTGCAACAAATTACTGAGTAAACCAAGTCATCGATAGCTCGATCAATTGGCCTATCTAATGTGGTTCATTAAAAGCAAATATAACGGCAGTTAAAGATTAATTTTTAAATAAAATGTTTTGAATTCAATTCATAACAAACGATATTTTAAGGAATTATTTCCGGGATAATATTCTATGTAAGACCTAGGGTCTTACATCTCAAACTATATCCATGCGCATGTCTAACCGTTCTACGTCTCCACTTAGGTATCGCCGATACTAATCACCCACCCGGCATTTACACTCGGACACATGTACAACGACGTAACCATCCTTTAACTTGACACTTCAATATTTTTTCCTTGGAACACAAAACACCCCGTCAAAAGAACGAATGCATTCACAACCGATCTCGACTCGTCTCATCCCGTCTCTGGCATATAATATTTCCAAGATTCTTAAGACAATGTGCGCGTAATAATAGTACCTAAGTGCGAGGCCCTTACATAAATTTTAATTTCGGGCCCCCGTTGCCCCACGTTTCCTCCGCCAAAGCATGTCATTATTGTAACATCGATTTAATAACAGTTCCAGTATTTAATGAATTTTATTTATGTTACCTAATGAACTAGAGCCCCTCGTGATACGCAAAATTTACCATTACCATTCCTTATTTCCAATTTACCATTACCTACACTACAATAAGTTTAAAAAACGGAACATAGAGACATAGTACAACTCTTCGTTAATCTGTTTTAGCAAAATAACATAGGTCTACATTTGATGGAGAAAATAGCTAAGGGACTATTACGAGGACTCGAAATGGAAGTTTTTGTATGCCCGCATTTCCCCTTAAATAACTATTCATCGTGGAGGTCAGAGTACTCTAGTTAACCTAGCGAGTGCGGTCGTTGTGAATACTAACAGGAAACGTGGCTCTGTAATCATGTTTGATCGTTTATTCAGGCACGAAGCCTGTCATTATACTTACGAAATTAGCGTGTATCAATACTGATATACATTTTCGCGGAGTCAGTTTTAAACTAGTTACTTAACAGGTCCAGTTACTTTGAATGTGACGTTTCATACCCTCCTTCATAGGACTAGGCAGTAAAATAATGTCGTAATGATGCTTATCGCAGGTATTAAGATCGGAATAAATGTACGATCTGCGACTTTCTTACCGACCTAGATGAACAAAATTTTACCTCTTCGCTGGCTTAAGTGGGAATTTAATTGTGCAATGTGGTAAAGTGGTAATAGCCACTTTATGGCAAGGAAATAATCTTTACGTCATACTTGGCCATGAAACAGCAATTATTAAATATTAATTCCCGCTTCCTGGCCAGGCAGGCACGTAAAGTTTTGTACTCACCACTTGCCTTCTGCTCGGGCGTCAAATGCCTGTGATCTGAGACATTTATTGTTTCACTTCCCTAGCTAAGTAATGTACTATTATGTTTATCCATGCACGCGCATTCTACACGTACCCACTCGTTCTTATTTATTAACGCGCAACCCAAATCGGTTGGTGAAAAGTCGATTCGCAGTTTTAAAATTTGTCGAAATGAACCAAGTACAGCGCCAAGCGTAGAGACCAACATTGCTACGAGTATTTTCACAATTGTAGCGAACGCTCTAGTAAACGCTGTGCAGCCTGTGCGGGTGTGGGCGGAGTAAGACGGCGGCATAACAATAAAAATATTCTAGGCTCGCCAAAAACCTAGAAGCGAATTTACTTTCATTTCGCTAGAATGCTCGTTAGAACGCTTCTGTTTATTATTTTGAGCTTTTATCTGAACATTCAAGACAACGTTCAAGTTTATCAGCACCTGTAGAATGCACTGTGGTGAAAGTGAGAGACCAATGGGGTACACGTGCCGTCAATTCTATTCCATTATATACTACTTAAACAGTTAGGACAAATCAACAGTCATTTATCCAAATAATAATTGGCATTTAGATCTACCTAGTGTCGTGTTACAAAGACGCTGACACCTGCGATGCGATTAGCGGGTAATTGCGTAAATATTGTGACAAAAACAATGACTTAAATTATCGGTTTTCGTAAAGCCATCTGTCAGAAGGATTTCTCTGGTTGTCAGAAGCATAATTCTTGATAATTACCAAGCCAAGATAAATAACCATGCAAACTTACGTCACTAAATATATTTTAAAATAAAATACATATTAATAAATTGTATTAATATCTTCTAAAGGGTGCATATCCACCGGAGATGAGCTTAGTTATGTTACAATATAAGTGAGACTTATCTGTTAAGCATCAACATCATCTCAGCCGAAAGACGTCCACTGCTGGACATAGGCCTCCCTTAAAGAGTGCCCCAATGACCGGCCCTTCGCCACGCGCATCCAGCGGACTTCCACGACATAAGCTTTTGCCAGGCCATAAGTCCACCTCGCTTCTAAGTGCAATGTGCCCAGCCCTCTGCCACTTAAGTTTAGTCTGTCAAGCATGCGAGATGTCAAATATATCCTGATAACACAACTTAGCACGTGTAGGTACCTAAAACAAAACTTATGAACCTAAAACCGCCGCCGCTGCGTAAATGTGCTTCCGAATTTATTCTTAAGTTTCTTGTGTATTGTCTTGTTTATTACCTACTTTCGACATTTTGTTTTACCATTTTACTAAATGATGTCGGAGATTTCAACAAATCTCTAAGAGATATGACCAAATCACGCAAAATGTGGAATTGGCCATTCCATTTTATCATTTGCCTACAAAAAAACAGTTATTAGATCAAAACCCTGAATTAATTTAGCGAAATGACGAAATCAGCCAAAAACGCAACTCGTTTTTTTCATTTCACCAGAATTGTTCAGTGATTTGATAAAATCCCTGAAACATCATGTGAGAGATTTGATCAAACTTAATTGTAGAGTTACAATGAACCAGTTCAGAGATTTGATCAAATCACCTACACCATGTTACAGTAGAGACTTTATCAATTCACTAAACGTAGCTAGTGAAATGATAAAATGAGTTGACTCTGCAAGTTAGTTTCGTCAACTCACTGACGCGTTTCAGGGATTTTATCAAATCACTTAAATCTAGTGAAATGAAAAAAACGTCCGATTTCGTAATTTCACTAAACAGATTCAAAGATTTGATCAAATGACTGATTATTTCTAGGCAAATGATAAAATGGATTCGCCATTTTAACATCCTGCGTGATTTGATCATATCCCTTAGAGATTTGTTCAATTCTCTGTTTAGGCCATTTCCCGGCGACATATCAATCTATTTATAGTGTGGATTCTTTTTCTAGACCGAGTTCACTTCTCTTTTGGTAGTATATGATGCGATGTCTTTCAATGTAAAGTCGTAAACAAAGCGATTGTCTTCCATTTTAAGTGTAATGGTTTAATTGATACTGTAAAATAAGAGTACGTAGAAAAGGTGGCTTCACTATCATCATCACTAGTATAAAACAAAGTCGCTTCCCGCTGCCTGTCCCTCTGTAGCTATGCTTAGATCTTTTAAGCTAAGCAACGGATTTTGATGCGATTTTTTGAGTGATTCAAGAGGAAGGGTTTTATATGTATAGATAGTAAACCCTTGCGAAGCACTTTGAACAATGTTGACCATTTAGTATTTAAAACTTAACAATACATTGGTACTATTCGAGTAAAGTATTTAATAAACACGATTTTTTTCACGTTTGTAGCACAATAATTGGTTAAACCGATGTGATGGTACTCTTAAGATAAAATCCTTTCTAGAAAAAGCATCCGCACTATACATGACTATGTTTGAAAGTTAATATCTCCTTTACAACACCGATCATAAATATTAGAGACATGTAACCTTTGCTGACCACACCTCTATCACGATGACACAAAAATTTGCACACTTAATCAGGGCAGAGTGGAAACTATTAGCAAACCGCTATTATTAGTTTTGTTATGGACGTTGCCGTAAACTTTATCCGCTACAATCGCGCCCGATTTGACAAAGACCCAACCGACAAGAGTTCTAGTATGCCGACTACCTTTCCTTCAATTGAGTATATTGTAGCATCCCTTTTAAGAGATAATTACCTGACTATGTTCCAACTGTCACCGATGTTAATGGATTCATTACTTTATGAAACACTAATAATAAGTTAGGAACTTCTGTTCTCTGTTTTATTCATTGTTTTATTTGCATTGTGATTTGAGGAGTTTTACATGGATGTTTGTTTAGGGATATTTTAATATTGTCACATTTGAATCTCGAAAGGTTGGAGTTTGTGCCTGGGTTCTTTTTTTAACCACAACGCAAGCTGTTTGAGGCGTTTTACCGTCCAAACGGATGAATATGAACGGTAGAGAGTATTAATTTTTGTTTTTAAGCAGTAACGCTGCTAACGGAAATTATAAATTTTAAATGAAAGGAAAAATTGAAAAATTTAATGCTCCGAGCCGGATTCATACAACGAAGGAACTGATTGAAGGATTTGGTGCCCGAACCAGATTGTTCCGATAGCTCAGTTGGTTAGTAGCGACGGGCCATGAATGCCTGTGGTCGCCGGTTCGAATCCGGGTAGAGAGTATGTTTTTTTAAATCGTGAGTCATGTAACTCATGTATGTCGATATGTTTCTTAGCTATGATTATTGTATTGTAGGTGTTTTGTTTTTTTAAATTAGGAAGTCATGTGATAATTCAAAAACCAGCACGAAGTTGGCACCCTGACTTGTGACTAATGTAGGTAGTTGAGTAGATATTTTAAATATCTGGTGAAATGTGTACTGAGACGCGAATCTAAAATTAATGCTGTGAATGTATCTCTAAACAGTAAACGTATTGAATTCAAATCTAATACCTATAGATTTTGCGCGTAGAACCAAGCGCACACAAAACATTGAAATCACACTGCGATGGATAGTGACCAACCAAAACTTCTGGAACAAATGCACATTTTGCGGAGCAACGCGTAAGGGTTGTTACCCATGGCCATCATGTTAACCATTTTTGAACATAATTGATACTGTTTAAGGTATATTTTTAAACTTCAGAGTGTCTTCGTTAGTACATTATTATTAATTATTAATTAATGAATATGAATAACGGTTAAGAGGGTCATGGAGGTGTCGATGGAGAGCCGGCAGCGACGTGTCCGTCTGGATAAGGATCGGTCTGATAACATTTAACGAGCCTATCTTCCCCGTACAGTCGCGCGCACTGTTCTAAACTTATTCCAACTCAGAGACTAGTCGCTTATGCCCAAAATTATATGTATATCAGATTAGGTAAACGGTCAACTGTTTAAACTAACATACTGTAAAAAATCGTGCGACAATAATCTTGCGATTTCAAAGACAACCATTTTAAAACGGAACAATATGAATGTTGTTATGTTTGAAAATCACTTAATGATCGAAATAAGAAAACTTGCGTACTAGTACGTACTTAGTATTTCCCTTTGATAAACCAAGAAACGTAGACGAATTCACCCGTTAAAAATCTAATATTATATGGAAATAGCTATTAAGCTCACAGGCATTGAAAAGGTGTTGATCTTTACCACACGTAGGTACATTTGACACATTTTCATGTACTCGTAACATTTTTTAAATACATTTTGTACCCTATCGAAAATTATTTTATTTCCTAATAATAATCAGTAATCCTAATAAAAATAACAAATTAAAAAATACATGGTACGGTACCTTTGCCAAAAAATAAACGCTTATGAATAGTTTAAGTACGATATTCGGCTGTAAGTAGAATCGGAAAGCTTTAGTGAGGTGAGCACACGAAGCGATCACTTTGCTTTGTTCACTTTAAAGAAACTCTTTACGCAATTACAGGCATTCATTACTGAGATAATACCAAAGAATACTCTTGCCATTGTTTGACGACCTCATCAAACTTTATAGAATATAAGTAGCACTTCGCTTAAGTACTTAATGACCTACTAAACTACTGTAGGAACAACGATAATGAACGCCACAATAACATTTCTGTACACGCCTGTATCTCCACTTACAGTTGATTGTAAACAACTTTTTAAAAACTCCGTCCCTCTCTTATCTTTGTAGCAGGTACTAATTATATGTTATTATTTAATACAATGTTATTACCTAGAGTACGCCAGACTCAGTTATAAATGAGTGAGACGCCATACACTGGTTAAACAAGGTGAATACAGTAAAAAGGAAATTAACCAGTGTATCGTTTTGTTCCATTCGGCAAGATTTCGACACAAACGGATATTTAACTTAGTCTGATTGTTGTGCTGAGAATACGCTTTTCATATTTTATTCATGAATTTCAATTAGGTACGAGCGTCCAACTGACGCCGTGCCATAATTAACGTGGCTATTATTATCCGTCGGAATAAGTGGTTACCTAGTTATTACATTGTTATTTAGATGTGGCCTGATACGAGTACGTTGATCGGCTTTCAATTGACAAGTAAATTTTTATTTAGCGACCACCAGCGGAATAGGTTTCGCGTATCGCCGATGCCTCTGCATTCAATTCGAGATAAGACTTGGCGGGTGTTTTTTGTTTTTCTCAGTCTGTAATCATAATCAGTATAATCTGCGGCCGTGATGGCATGTTAGCAATTATAGTGTACACGGATAAAACAGTGGAGTTAAACGCTCAGTTTTCGTGTTAGTTATGAACTTGATTACATGTATTTTTCCGTTTTATAACAAATTTAACACATTGTCTCCTTTTGTTAATCTAACCAGAATGTTAATCTCAATGTTTCACATAAGTATCGTGATACTTACTTTGATTTAAACTTTCACGATTCCTAGACGCATCTTTTTACCATTTACTTATCGCATATGCGATTAAGTCCCGTTTGATAAAAATAATGTGTGATACCCACTGTCCAGAGAAAATGTCTTAGGTAAGGCAGATTTAAAATACAATTGACTACCTAAGTACATTGGACTATCTCCGTACAATACTATAATACCGCAGAGCGCTCTCAAGGCTTAAGACAAATCATTAAAATATACGCTCAAAGTAATTATTGTTGTAGCCATGCTATCAGCAATACGGGAGCCAATCGAAATAACGGAGGCACTCAGCCCATTACAGGTCCCCGGGGGCGCAGTGCGGTCAAAGGCAGTCCTTAACTCAAGGTCCCTCGGGGCCTTTATTTGAGAATATTTTCCTAACTAATTAAAAGCGTTAAAATAAGAAGATAAAAGAGTTCGTTATCGAAGGCATCGACCCGCTTTGTGTTGCGGCCACCAGCGCGGTCCCTGCGCTCGCGCAAGTAATTAACTAAAACTAAAGCCCGCAACAAAGGACGCATCGAAAAATGCACTTAAACGCATAAAATTGCGACTGCGCTGGGAGGTGAGCTCATCGCGCCTTATAAGGAGAGTTAGAGGAAACGACTGGATAGAAAATATGCGCAAAATGTGATTGCGTTTTTTTTATTAGTTGCACGGAGGGTCAATTAAAGGCATAATTTCGCACTCGCTTCTACGCAGCACGCATTTGTCGATTTTTTAAAGTACCCCCAAATATTACATGTAAATTTTTTAGTTTTGGTTATTTTAATCATATTATTAGGAGTGTTTTTGTGCATGAATTGTAAGTGACGGTGACGGGTGAGAGGTGGAGTCGAGATTAAACATTTGTGCTTATTTGACAACATATTTAAGGTGAATGTAACTCGTAACTCTCTGAACGATGTTTTACTCGCTTGTTAATGTTAGCCGGATATGCTGTGCCAATCGCCCGGGCACGGAAACTTGGCGAAATTGGTAGGAAGGTGAAAACGTATTTTGATAAATATTCCGAGAGAACCGTCAAAGTATCACATATAGTTTAGAAGCAGTAGCGAATATAAAATTTTAAACATTTTTTTGCCTTTGCAAATCCTGAAATATTTCTAACAAGGAAATGCAGTTCAATACCAATGGTTAGCGTATACATTTGATTGCATTGCATTTGATTGACAGTGATTTTTCACCGACAACGCTGAGCGGCAAATGACTTACTGTTTTTTCGTTACATTAACTCAAGCCTTGCCTAGCCTGTAGTAATGTAACTTAACAGACACGGTTACCTTTAACTCGTACTATATCTACGTCGCTTCTGACAGGACAATGTGATAACTGACCCAATGAACATTAAGCCAGGCTAATAGGGTTATGCAAGACCTAATAGCCCACCGACTCGTGTTGTGAGGTTAGCCAACAATTGAGTAACATACGTTAAACCTCCAGCTGTTCTGAATTAAATATAAACTTGCAGGGTGCACCGGGATTTATCTTATTTAAGCATTAAAAGTGGGGCATTTTTATCGTTTACCAAATAAAATAATGACTGCGCGGGTGAGGACCAAATTCCTGGCCATTAGTTACCCTGGTTAATTCAATCGGTAAGTAGTTAAAAAGTTCCGTTGTGACACGAAAATGAACCATAGAATTGTGTGGCTAATCGAAACAACGGAACTTTTTAACTACTACCGATTAACTGGGCTAACTGCTGGCCAAGAATTTGGTCCTCACCCATTTAACAATTGCACAGCAAAACCGACTTTTGATGTACGATTAGTATTTTTGCTCTTAGCTGTGCATAACAGTTTATTTAATCTGCCTTTAATTACTAGCCGTTAGTTAATCGCTATTTTTTGCGCGTTTCAGACAAAAACTGGAGTTCTAACCATGAAAAAAATTTTGGCTGAGGCAATTTAATACTAATGAACAATAAATACAGATTAATAAAACGACTTCAACATTAAATAAAAAAGTAAATGCAAAACATGGATAATAGTTCCAAGGATTTATATGAGTACTATGTTAAGGAGTAAAGTACCATGATAAACAATGGCGATTTATTTTACGTCGCTGTTTTACCTTTGTTACTGCCTACCTTGCTATTCTGTAACTGGTTTTAACTTCACCTCACCGATCATCCATAAATATATTTGGACGCCACGATTCGTAGTAACTAAGCAGAGGTAGAGGTACCAGTCATTTTGGCAGTCTTTGGGGGAGGCCTATGTCCAGTAGTGGACGTCTTTCGGCTGATATGAACAGGTGACAGTGACAGGTGAAGTGAGCACAGCGCACAGTTCGTTCCGAATAACAGTCCCGTACCTAGGTACACTACTAAAGCATCAGCAAGGCGGTAGTAAAGTAAATTAATTTAGAAGTTATCCATGAAAGCGTTGACATGAGGAATGTTCCATTAGGTACAGTAAATGTAAATTTTATTATTTCGTTGCATGCTTTAACAGTTTCGTGAAAAAAACATAAATGCTGAACGCATAGATTATAGTTACAAGTTTCGTTATAACAAAGTGACATCAACAAAAAACGACTAAACCCACAAAGCATTCTCCAACACTTCGACACGTAAAAAGGCCCGTGTACGTGGATCCTAAAACGCATTTCGAATTCAACTCGCTTTTGTTTTTACAAAAATCCTTTTTTTATCTCTTAGTGGCTCGATTTTATCTTGATATAAATCCAGATAATTAAGTGGTGTGACAAAAAATGGAGGCGCGATATGTTCAGGGACGTCGAGTTGTATAAAGCTAGATAGTAATGAATGAACTGAGATAACGAGAGATGAGAATGGGCCCGAACTGGTGAGCGGTTCACAACCAGCCTCGGCTCAACTCACTACTCGTCCCTGGTAATATTGACCCGGAAATTGGTGCCTAAAACTGGAAATCTTATTTTTATTTCGTCATCTCTTTATTTTGAAGTCCACTTAGGCCTGGTTGGTAGCTATATATAACGCGAGTTACCTTACCTACCTTTAGTTTACGAGTACTTAGATTTAGTCTTGTAAAATTGACTACTTTCCTAAAAATATATACCTATTTAGTACGTCAGTTAGATTATCAAAAATATTGAACACGAATTTTTTTGTTCGTCTACTAAATTGCTGGTCGTGGTTTCCAACCCGTTAAGGCATTTATTTGTGTGATGACGGGATGAGCCATGAATATTTGTTTCTGAGTATTAGGTATCGGGTATGTTTTCTGGGTTACGTATACCCAGGATACAAACGTCGCTTAGTTTGCGACTAGATTTAGTCATGTAAAATTGGCTACTTTACTAAAAAATATATTTAGCCCGTCAGTTGATTATCAAAAAATATTGAACACTTATTTTTTTGTTCGTCTATTATACATATTTATGAAGTTCCGTGTGACGTCGGATTATGATACACTTTTTAGGATTACGTGACGTCACGCAAAAATTTAACGCGCCATATATACATACTAGCTTCCACCCGCGACTTCGTCTGCGTGGACCCGATAAAAACTACCCTATATTTTAATCCAGGCTATAAACTATCTCCGTGCAAAATTACATCCAAATCGGTTGAGCCGTTTAAGCGTGATTGAGTAACAAACATCCAAACATCTAAACTTTCGCATTTATAATTTTAGTAGGATTTTTTTGTTTAGGTAAATGACAAACGTAAAAATACGTGTTCGATATTTTTTGATATCCCAACTGACGGACTAAACAGAATTATATTTAACCACGAGGGAGATCAGGTTTAATTACGCTGGTTCACCCGAAACGAATTGTTATGAACACTTGAACAGCCGGGGACTGGTTGCTTTACTGAATGAACCCACCGCCCGTTGCCTCGCTCACTCGTGTGCAACGTGTTTGACGTTTTCTCGAGATAAATGAAATCATGATATTCGGGCGCATGAGTTGCTGTAATGTCTGCTGACATGGTGCCTAAGGACTGAGTGGACGCCCCGCTCGTACAGCATCTAAGGTCGCTTAAGACCAAAGTCGTGGCCGAGCGGTTAGAGTGTCAGGCCTGAGTGGACGCGGCGGAGAGCGGGGCGTCGAGCGTCCATATAAATTGGATTTGTTTTATATATAAGAGTTTGGGAAGTGGCATTGTTGCCGGCAACGTGTCCAAACGCATTAAAAGATCCCAGCACGGCCACTCAAGTCGAATCTCCGTACACAAACCTAGTTGGTTCTCATTTCAAAACGAGATACTGGAGTATTATGAAACTTTTTCTTTTAGATCTGCCTTGTCTAGTTTGGAAATTAGTTTATGATGCGAGGAAATGCCGCCAGCATCCTCGGTACAATGCCACGAGGGCCTTTTTTAGATTTAACTTAGCTTTAATTTAATTTGGTTAATGTTAAAGTTATCATCTTGTTTATGATGCTATAAATTATAATAAATAAAAACCATTAGCGGCTTTCTACGCAAAACGGTCTTGTTGCTCTTATGTTTTTTCAATTAAATTCAATTTATTTGTCTAGGTACAAGTTGTACATTGGTGTTACAAGAATCATTCTAGAATCACTATGTTCTGGCCATGAGGCGTACCAACAGTTATTAGCAAATGTCAAAGGTATTTAAACGGACGTTTGGAATTGGGTATTAATCAATAAAAAATATATAGAAAACTAATATATTCGGTAAAAACATGCCCAATGAGAAATGATATGTGAAATGTCAAAATAATCCAGGAATATATAATTGAATTCATTCCAATTAAATTAATAACCAATTTATAAGTCAGATATTATTATATGAAATTATGTCGTCTATTATAACTTGTATGTTATTCTAACATGTTGCGTGCTAACATAACTTAGAAAACTTGAAAAACCCCCGACATTTTCATTTCAAAATACAATATCTCAAAAATGGCTGAACACATTTTCATGAAACATGGCTGAGAACACTCGGGATAAAATTATCTATGACAAAAAAAAATCGCATTCAAATCGGTCCATCCGTTTGGGAGCTACGATACCACAGACAGATAGGTACCTACACAGATACACAGACACGTTAAACTTATAACACCCCTCTCTTTGCGTCTGGGGTTAAAAAGAGAACCTTACGTTAAGTTTTAAACTGACACCCCTTTCATAATTCTTGGTAAACCGAGATGTAACTTTGAAATAGTTCACCAAAGTTTCGAATATGCAATTGTACTTCAAATACACCTGTTACTCGCGAAGCTGATCTCCAATTATAATTTTGCTAAACATTAGGTTCTCAACCCGCGACCCAGGCGTCTTAATATTATAATATTATTCGCGACATGGAATATATTTTGGAAACAGTTATCCGAACTTGTCGCCCCAGCCTGGTGTCTGAAGACGGGCCGAGGGTTCCGCTTTAAGTCCCCCCCTGGGAAAGTTAACCCGACTGTTAGAAAGAATAGGTTCCTTGTAAGTCGTGTTCCTTTTGCAGTGATCTTTTTGGTAGTTTATTGAATTGTTTACAGATTTGTGAGAATATTTTTTTAATACTAGCAGCCCGCTGTCTCGCCAGCGTATTACTTCATAGAACAGAAGTGAAGCCGTCGATTAAAATATAGCCGATAGCCAACCCAAATTATATTCAGTGTGAAAGAATGTTTGAAATCGGATAAGTACTTAGTTCCGGAGATTACCCCCTAGACACAAATGTACAAAGCTACACACCCTCACAAACGATTACTCTTTATAATATTATATATTGTAGATCCCTAACGACAGATAGATTTTTTAGAAACGTAAAAGATTCATTCAACAAGCCTACTCGTAACTTAAATAACGTCCTATCAAATGTGGTTTGTCAATTTTTTGAATATGGTGTCTGTAAACACCCTATACGTAGACGTACACAAACCGTTACCGTGTGGTACAAGGAGGACTAAATATACAAACAACACTAGATTACATTGCTTGTGTATTCACGCACCCTCAAAGGGTTATACATGTACGAGTATGTTAACTTGAGATTATTCGAGTTGGCTGAATTGTATCAAAGTAGGTATAATCCATTCAAAAAGCAACTCTAAGTGAAAGGTAGAAGATTCAAATTAAATAAAAAGTTTTATAAAAAGTCGGCCGCATTAAATAATATCATTAGGCTGGTGGTGGTGATTTGGTAACGGTGATTACACTATTTCAATAATTCAGTATTTTATCACGTGAATACATATATACTTTTCATAGTCTTGTAACTAATAATATTTTAAAGAGGAAAAGTCTTTGAGATTGTTAGCTCCATATGTTTGTAAGTTTGTATGTAATAATGGGTTACCACTTCCTTGATTTCAAAAAATCTTTCACTTGCATGTTGATTTTGCTGCGTTCCTTGCAATACGCCGGCTAAGCAGCTTGTAATGTTATATTATAAATGCGAAAGCTACTCCGTCTGCTTTTGTTATATTTGCATGCTTAATAGTACCTGCAATACTACAGAGGCCGGAAAGTAAGAGGTTGCCGGCCGAGTAGGTATGAGGCTGGCAACCCCTGTTCACGCCGAGGTGTATACCTAGTGCTTTTCTTGGTGAGGCTGGCAACCCCTTTTCACGCCGAGGTATATCGTATAGTGCTTTTCTTGGCAGAATGTCATAACGTACCAAAAAGCAAATATTGCTTAGTTATAGGTTTTTTAGTGACTGAAAGTGGTGATGCTGAGTCGCAAATATATGGAATGGAAATTAAAAAAATAAAACAAATTTTGCAAGCCTCCAATTTTGCATGAAATTTTATATTGTGTCTCTCATCTCTCCGCACCTGAAACGTGATATACTTCGCTGTTGATATTTCATTGCATGTTTGACGCAACTATACCTTATAAGTTATTTGAACCATTTTATGAAAGCTGGCATGCAGAAAATATTACGTTTTGTACCTACATGCCGACGAACTAACTTCAATGGCTCACCGATCATATCGCATTCTCGGTCGGCAATACGAGTTATCGCTACTTGTCCCGATCTCGTGCCTTTTCTTGTGATTTCATGACTTGAAAATACTTACTTGCTACCTTCCTTTACTTGAATTCCAAGCGGGTGGAACCGCGGTCTCAGCTGTATGATAAAAATGACTTTCTTAATGTAGGTACCCATTCACGTAGCACGAGCACGACGACCTCTGTGGCCTAGTTGGTAGTGACCCTGCCTACGAAGCCGGAGGTCCCGGGTTCGAATCCCTGTAAGGGCATTTATTTGTGTGCTGAGCATGAATATTTGTTCCTGATGTTTTTAAGTATTTATTTATCTATTTAAGTATGTATATCGTCGTCAAGTACCCATAGTACAAGCTTAGCTTAGTTTGGGACTAGATCGATTTGTGTAAGATTGTCCCCAAATATTTATTTATTTATTTATTTTTGTTGTATGGTCATATTTCTGTCCGTCAGAAGCCAGACCCAAAAATAACTCAAAAGTAGTCAGTTGTCAAACAAATCAAATTGTGGTGTAGTGTCGTCATGTAGTGACTTCTCATAAAAGCCACGCTTTATCCGAAGATGTCAAGTGAAGAAGTGCTACCAATGCGCAATAGCTGGTCATAACAAACACATTTTAAACGCATATTCCCGCATGTAAATTTGAAATGCTTTAATGTACTATAAGATAAAGGCCCTGTCGCCGGCGGCACACGTAGGTACGTATACCACGTACGATGCATAGCTAAGAGCTTTCGAAGACGAACTCCAAATGCATTTGCATGTCACAGGACCCTGTGGGAAGCGGGGCAGGTGTCGCTGATTGTACCCGTGTACCTGCCTGTTCGCCGCTGCGTGTACCTAAGTGCGTTATTAGATGATCGATTGTATACGTATATCGAGGATTATACAGGGTGGGTGGGATTTGGAGAGCTGATTGAAACTTTAGAATGGAATATGATATAATTGCTTAATTCGTGTCACATTACAGGTAAGGACACAATATGATAGCCTAATAGGTACCTATACATCTGGGGCGAGGGCATAGCAAACTAACAATTAAATACTAAAGGAAACTAAATTAAGTACATTATTTTAGCCTTTTTAGTTGATTCTGTTATGCCTTCAGAACTTTTTACATTACATATTTACATAAAACTTCACAAAAAATTACTTATTTAATAGTCATATATTTCCATAGAACTAAAAGTATAGGAGAAGAACCAAATTGGACATTATTAAAAATCTTATTGCTATCTTGAAGTATTAACACACAAACGTAGAATAATTAGGAATATTGATACAATCTAGCACCAATGAAAATAAATGGGAATGAAAATATTGGGTTAGACCCGTGCAATCTTTGAAATATGTGTACACAGCGCAAGAGTTTAAAAATAGAAAATGGAAATCCAATAATATAACGAACAAGTTAAAAACAAACTAGTAGGTATTAAACTATTTCTGTAGCAGTAGTTAAGTACTTAATTACATTTTTTTATAGATATACGTTAAACTGCACTCAATCGGTAGCAGTTTTTTTTGTATACAGGAAAAGTTTCGATTACCAGTTAGTGCGGTCGTACTTGACAAATAAGCTTGTGCATATTTATAGTGAAAACCATCAAATGCCAATAAAACTTGTTAGTCGACACTTCTTATCAACAAAAACACACTTTATTATTCAATTGTTAATTACAAGAATATCGCGTGTAAGAATATAAAAGTCAGGAATGCATTAATTTGGTAAAAAAAGTTTTGAAGTAGATAAGGTACCCGATGTAAACACGGCAACACTTGTAACTGAAACAGAAGGGACACGGCTTCCGGCGTATCCGGCCAGGCGGACCAGTTTTAGGGTTCCCAGACAAACTAGATAATTATATTAGTTAAAACAGAACCTTAACTAGTCCAGCCTTTTTAGACTTGCGCTCCGTCGAAAGCTAGTTCTACCTGGCCCATGCACTACAGGCCGCCGAAGTCCGCTCAAGTTTATAGTGGCAGACGTTTGTACGGTTTCTTAATCTGTCATTTAGACATTTTTGTGTTTGTGAGAATGGCACAAACGGCGTTTAAGTTTGCAGAGGCATATAATAAATAATAGAGGTTTGTTAAGTTTTATGTACATAAGGGAGTCAGATTATATTAATTGCATGAGCTAGTGAAAGCCTCGTTTTAGTTGAGGCCAAATGTCTTCTTTCGTAAAGTCCGGGTGACTATATGTCCCGCTTTCTGGCACGGTGGTCACCAATTCTCGTGAAATTTTGTGAGCAGGTTAATTATTAAGTTTTTTTTGTCAGCAATGTAGGTTATGTCATTATTTTTTAAAAATGAGGAAAAGACTGGCTTGTGACTTCTGCAGTTTATAGACTCACAGTATGTCTTGGTCTAAAAGATAGTTTCGTGACTATTTCGTCAATACTGATATACTCGTAACTACGATTGCCGGCATTTAGCCAATATATAGTTAATAACAATAGATTTTTAAATTTAAAAAAAATGAAAAAAATTATGCTCTGAGCCGGATTTGAAGCGGCGACCACAGGCATTCATGACCCGTCGCTACTAACCAACTGAGCTATCAGAACAATCTGTCTCGTACACTAAGTCTTTCAATCGGGTTTTCGGAGCATTAAAGTTCTTCTTTAATTTAAATAATATAATTTCGTTAGCAGCCTTACCGCTTAATAGAAAATTAATAATAACAATAGTTGGCCTAATAGAGGTACTGAACCACACATTTACAACACGGGTCACGCTTCACTGATATTCGTTTCAAGTGTCCCGATTAGAGAGGAGTCATTAACGCACAACTTAGGAACTGTCGTTTTTGCCGTATGATTTCTTGTTGGCAAAGTGGCGTAAGTGGAAAAATGTGATGTCCTGTTAACGTTGTTATTTCGATTTTTTTAATACTTAAAAGACATTTTAAATATATGTGGACCTATTATTATTTGCATTTAGTCCGTGAATATTCACTTGGTTCAAGCTTTTATTAGGGTAGTCAGGGACGTAGTAGTAGAAATATATCAGAGACCTGTGAAATAAATGACCAATAAAAACTTTGTTACTAACTACTTTAAGTCAGAAAAGACCGTTACCTACATATCCTTATTTAAAATAAATTGACTATGAAAAAGTTGTACACCGAGGTAGTGTGTCTACCATTCCCATATTTTTTTATTAATACGAAAGTTCCTTCCTTCCGTCCTTGAATGTATCATTATTCATAACATATTCATTATTTATACGTCAATTAATATGTGGGTCGTCGCTAAGAGCTTGTTACATTTTATTTGATTAATGAGTACAAGATTTAAACAATGAAGAAAATAGTGTTTTGTTTCTAGATAACGAGCACTAAGCTGATACATATTAATGAGTCCGTCCGAAAGTTTTATGACCGATAGAACAATACATTCTGAATTCGTATGTAAGTATTTGTCATTAGTAAATACGGAAATGGTACAATTATAAATTCATTATTTTCCCAGCGGGCTATCCATGGCGGCGGATGTACCGAATAAATTACCAAATCAACTTTTTGCGTTAGGCAATTTGGCTCTAGAGCGTATTTTTAAGAACAAAGAAAACAGGTATTTTGTTTGAAAGTTGGTTGAGGTTAAACGAACGGTCAGCTTTTCATAACGGACAAAGTTGATTTTGACCCGCCATCGTGATAGCAAAGACCGCGGGCGGACATATCAGTCTAAAGAGAGAATTACACATTATACTAACGATGGTCGAACAATATAATACAAATACTCTTTACTGCACACCCCACACAAACAAAGCAATTAGAAAGAGAGGCAATACCATAAAATGTAATAGGTAGAGATAGACAACCGGCGGTCTTATCGCTGAAGATCTCTACCAGACAACCCTATTCACGATTTTTGCGTATTCACGTTTAGCAAGGTAATTACGTAACATGTCGAGAGAGCGAGAGCATTCGCGGTCAAGAACTGACACTTAATATTTCCTATCGTTCGTTCGAGAAGACGATCAGTGTCAACTGATCGACAATCGACGGTCGACACTTTGCATGTTCCTCCTTTGGAAAAGTTGTCTGATCACGGCATAGGTATACGAGAACTCTTCTTGGTAACCACCAAACTCCTCTCAAAGTGGCTCATCCGTATTTCCATAACCTTTACCCCACGTCCCGAATATTAGATCTATATCCAGGTACGAGTACTAACCGACCCAACGGAACACATGTCCACACGGGACACTCCGTTGATTAAGCCGACCTCCGCAATGCGTATGCAAGCCGACATATTACCGGGCCTCGAATTCTGATTGTTTAGAGAATTTATTACACTCGTGCCTTGTACAGTTAATTGAATCCGGTCTGTAGGATAGGGCTGGGTTGTATTCTGTGTTGGCCGACGGGGCAGCGCCGGTTTTTGTTCCGTAATAGATTTTGACTCTCTGTAAATAACAATAGATTGTTTTGAGTGGTTTAGTTTCAGTTTGGTTAGTTAATGTATGGTTGCATTATTCATTTCTTGTTATCCAAATGTTACAGGATCATTCGTCAGGCATTAGGGTTGAGGATACGCTTAGTATCTTATTTACTCTTTCATTCTATTAATCCCACAATGAAGTCAATCGCAAATAATATTGATTATCTTTGTGCTTATCTGTTATGTGCTTAGTTTTTGAAGTGAAAACTTCTTTAGCGGCGCTGTGCATTTTTTTCGGGATGGGGAAAAAATGTTAAACTCGCGTCAGGTGCATGACGTGACCGTGAGATTCGTAAGACGTAAGACGTAGGTATGGATGGAAGTTGATTATTCTGAGTGATAACATTTTAATGTTAAATAATTCTATTCGTTCTGAAGTGTTAAATTTTTAATGTACCTAATGTAAATTGTCATGTTTGTGTACGATAGCGCAATAAATTAATATTGTATTTTCATAAATGATAGTACTTTTATACTGATAATTAAAGAAATTACGTGACCTGATCGAAAAACTGTTGCAATGTCATTAAGTTTTCACTTCCGCCGGCACTCCCAGAGTGCAACCCGGTCTTTTTTTTTAGTTTATTGTCAGAACGTATATATGTATGTAGTTAGGCTAAGTAGTATTGTTTAATACGAATCCTATTTCATTTAACATATTTTCTCTATTTATCGTTTATAACTTTATAATGTAATTGAGCTTATCTATTTATAAACTTGAAAAACTTGTAAACTTAATTGCTTATTGGTGTATATATTTGCAATACCTATTTCTTTCACCCATCTTTCTGTTATTAGGTATAGTTTTAGTTTATTACGCTGCGAACATAAATGTCCCGTAATAATAAGTAGTTTAAAGAAATATTTTATTTCGGTTTATTGTTTTGGCTTACACGCTTGACATTTGAGCTAATTTTATTTTATATTAAGTATATTTCATTTGTATAAAGTTCTGCGACAAATTCCGTATTTATGGCGGTCAATTATGTTTAAACTTTAGGTATTTGCTGATACATATGTAGGTACCATCATAGTTGCTTCACTCTACCTGGGATGACAATGTAGTAAGTACGTACAGTACGAGTATTTACAGTTTAAATGACAGCACAAAGTTTGCTCCACGTTGATATTATTCGAGTCCGTTGGACGCGGGTGGCGCAGGGCCGGTGCTGGTGGCTTGTGGCCCTCTTTAAGCGAGGACTATGTCCAGCAGAGGACGACTTTCGGCTGATATGATAATGATGATGATGATGAACATTGGGAAAGGTATATTAGCTTTCAATGTATTCACCCGTAGACGGACGAACTGAAAACTGTCACGCCATTCCACTAATTGCAGCTACGTTAAATAAAAGTGTAGCGATGTTACACTGCTTCCTTTCTCTACGAATGTTCGGTTTTAAGAACATTATTTCCATTACGTACCTACTAAGAAATATTTTTCCAAGATGCTGTTTAATTCACATGTTAGTTTTTGCAAGAGCATATAGTTAAAGTACCTATGTGTATGTACCTATTGTGTATTTAACCGGCGTTTATGTACCTAATAATAATAAAAAGCTATTATCCATAGAAAAAAATACTTGATTAGAGGTGAGGAAGATTCATGAACCAATCAATCGTTATCAAATGAAGTGCAACTGTCTTGAGCCAATATTTTTTCTCTTGGTTCCAGAGAATCATCTAATCCAAGATTTTCTGTTTCTTTCAAGATAGCCTGTCTTCCTTAGGGCCTATTTACGTGAGGCAAGAACTCGCATGCGACTTTCGTGTCGCATCGTACTGACCTCGGCAGCCAGCCATCCCGCAAACTCGCATGCAATAAGTTCTTGCACATTGTAGATAGGGCTTCAGTCATTATTTTTTCTGCATAGATGTGTCAATACCTGCTAAATATCTATGCGGGTCAGCGGCCGTTAGCTCACGTTACATATTTATGGAACAGCTCGTTTATGGCGGCCAGGGTGCGGGTGACACCTGCCCGACGGCAGATCTCACGGGACTTTTTGACTTACGATATTGGCAGATTGAAAACAAAATATGTCCGTGTAGTTCGTAAAATACAAAGGAAGGAAGTTGCGGTGAATTGAGATTTTTGAAGTATGTGTTTAAGTGATGTCAAACGTAGTTTAATGCTCGGCTCACTTAAGACTGGTACTGTACTGGTACTGGTACTGTTGAAATGAATCACATGTACATGTGATTCATTTTAATAATATAGTTACTCACTCGGCGACAAAGGGATTTCAAAAAGGAGACGTGCTGACATTGAAGCGTTTTTTCAATGTCACATAAAGTGTTTTTCGGTGTCAAATTGAGAGTTCATTCGTTGTTTCGCACTTAACATTAGAATAATTTGTAATCTTGTTAGCACATTGTTTTTAATATATTTGCGACTTGTATTTATAAGTTATTGACATTGTTAATATATAAACATATACATTAAGTTGAGGTGTGACTGGGGTTCATGCATTGTACTTAGTTAATTGTTGAAAGGACGTTCAAGGAGATTGGCTGTAATAAAAAGTACGTAAGTATGTAGATGTAGGTATCAGTGAAAGCAGAACTGCATATATAATGGTATATGTGTGTTTACAGGGTTTTCAAATCTTAAGTTCAATGTTGTATATTACTTTTTAATAACAACTACGCAGGTATTTTTATGTAAATAGTATGAACACGATAGCTACTCTTCTTAGTCGTTCAGTTATGGCTGAAGATCGTGAAAAATTGCGGTGTCCTTCCATAGGATGCGGTCAAATAGAACCGCTTGCCTTCTTGACGGTGTCAGACCACGTTGTTCAATGACTACCCGCTAGAAAAATTCTTCTATCGAGGTTGTACTGGTTCTAGACGAGGGGCTCACCGAAATCATCGAGAATAGAAAAAACCGATCAAAGATCTACGTACCTCAATTATGATTTATATATTTTTTCAATATAGATATTAATATGTGCGCTTTTATTTAATAACATTTTCTTCAGTTTTCGTGCTTTTCTGCCGTATTACAAAGTTTGAACCTCGATAATTCCGGCTAACCTGATATTTCAAATGTATAGTCAATCTTTTCGTATGTTTCAACTAAAACATATATCATAAATGGCTTTAGACGTCACGCACCAGACCTTTTGTAGAGTAGGTGAGCAGAAATCACACAAGTCGCATTTCTTTTTTGCATTAAAATATGAGGGAACGCAAAAGGAAACTAGATTCCAAAAATTTTTTTTTTCAGAAAACTTTTGTCTTTTTAGAGTCATTCAATTACTTATAGATAACGAAATGCATCGGTATAACGAAATGCCGTGGTATACCACAAAGTCCACATATGGATATGGAGTATTTTTTTCCGCTACCGGGATGTATTCAGGAGTTAGATACCACTGTTTTTAGTCTATAAGTACAATACTATACTATATACTATACTACTATAGAAAATAGAGCTAGGTCTGCAAATAAAGAGATACTTGCGAGAAAAAAAACGATCAGCCAGGCAAAATTTTGAATAGTTATGTTTTGTTCAAAATATTGACATTTTTAACGTCACAAAAGAATTTCAGATAAATCAGTCCTAAGTTATCCATTAGGTACGAATCATTTCGGTGTGCCCTACGTACCCCCTAACGCGCCTTTCGTCGCGTAAAACGTTGACAGTCGTACGTTAACAGTCAAAATATAATACCTAATAAACCTGTACCTTTATGTGTAGTAATTAACAGTTTCGGTACCTATAAATTACTTTATATCCGGTCTTACAAGTTATAAGTCGCAAACGCGCGAATAATGGTTAAGTTTATTTAATTTGGAATTTTTTTATGAAACTGTCAAACTGGAATCTTCTACCCTGAACAGTAGAGTTGCTTTGTGAATGGACGGACTACTTTTATGCAATTTGTCCAACTCAAATTATCTTAAGTCTACCAGTATGGGTCAAAATAAAGCATTCAAAATTTGCACGAGTCCACGAAAAGGTACATAACACATACTAAAAATGGTTTTGATTCTTGAAACTGGACCGACGGTGCTGGCTGAAAATCAGTGCTGCAGGTGTCTGACACCTCAGCATAATGCTGACCCAGTGTCCGATTCACTGCCGCAGAGACACATTTGTTTCATGTTTTATCTGTTGTTTGTTTATTTTATTGTTTAATATGTGTGTCCTGCGTGTTTGTAAATAAATGTATCTTTCTTTCTTTCTTCTTTCATGTGCCAGGGGGCACCCGCGTAGAATTCAGTCTGTGGCAATTCCTCTTCAAGGAAAAATATGAAGTAGCCCATGTCCATCTCTACACTAGAGACTACTCTACACTACTCTAGGGTAGATATAATACAGCATTCTAAATGCCAAATTACATCACATTTGCTTCAGTAGTTTAACCGTGAAACAGCAGACAGACGGAATTCCTTTTACTATTATAATTTTAAGTAGTATCGATGTTATTATACCAACCAAAGTACTTATATACAGGGTGACATTTTAATCAGTGTCCAAATTTTTCGTAGGCATTTGGTATCAATAATAGACTCCATTTTTAAAAAAAATTTATTGGTATTAAATTATAAATTGTCTATCTCAAAAGAATTACCCGTACAGCGTTTTTTTCTTGGACCGGTTTGTTTGCAGCAGCCTGAAGGGCTGTGGCTGCTGGTCTTGCCTGGCCATCCGTACAGCGTGGTTACTGGGCATTCAGTACCGCGCGGAGCGGGGCGGGGTCGAGGGAGGGGAGGCGTGCCGTGCGCAAACCTTACTACCCGCTGAGGTGCCCGCGCGGTAAGGTTTTTTTGGGATAACTTTAAGCAGCAATTACTATATTTTTTTGTACTGAATGATATGAAACAAAAAAAAACGTATTTTATAATTTTGCTGTAGAATCTTATACATGAATTTGGACACTGATTAAATTGTCACCCTGTATAGGTAGTACCTAATGAAGGTATCATATGCAATATAAAACCCCTTAACCTGCGACGGATGTTACTACCAACACGGGAACCATTTTGTGAACTATGCATAGTTTTTGTGTATATATAAGCTATGGTTTGTTTTTTACAATTAAGATCAGGACACGACGTTTTTCCTCAACAATTCCAGACAATAGTGCTGAAAAAAATGTTACAAAGAGCAAAAAAGGTATCTGTGAACGAAAAATATTCGAAGTCTGCCGCAACTCAGCTACGTAAAATAAGAATGGGTTTACCGACTGAATACGATTCAAGCAATTTAAAACTCAATGCGAAGAATGTTTAAGGTTGACATTGAAGCATTCCGTTTCGGATTTGGTGCTTTTCGATTTTGAATGCGTTTGGTATTCAAGCGTGTCAAAAAACGGTGTCGGATTGTAATGGTCGTCAAACAGTGTTTACACTTCGGCGGTAGTCGGCGTCTATTGTGAGGTTGCGGTCGCGACCTCAACCCGGTGCCTTTCTCTGTCTATGAACCTTTAAAACCATCGCCAATGCAGGGTTAATTAAACCTTAACTGAGACAAGCGACAAGCGTATCGCTCCACCGACTCCGTTATCTGATCCATCGTAAAAATTAATTACGTACACATGTTCATAAATATCTAAACTGTTAGCATTTACGGCTAACGTTCGTCGGCCGTTCACGCGAGGCTGAACCAACATACTCGAAAACGTCGTACTACGGTACTAAAACTATGTCGCGTAAGTCCTTTTTTACGCGGAGACTAGTATTTCTACACGCACTCCGTTGCACGTAATTAGTACGGCAAAAAATCAACATGTCAACCACTAGTTTTATTTAGTGTTAGTTTTTGTGTTTCCTGTTGCGAGACGCCTGGGTTCACCCATACATTCCAAAAATGCAGAATTGTCTCAAATTGCTTGTTATTAATGATGACAGATGTCTTGGCGCCAGCCCGAGATTTAAAAATAATCGAAAAGAGACTTTAAGATGACGTGTTAGAGTCGGTAATGAACTAATGACAGAAATTTCTTGAGGCGATTGATCGAATGTTGATACTGGAGCTATTGGGTATGCAATTAGTGACATGATTTTTATGTCAAACATGTTTTACAGGAGATGTATCACTTCACGTGTTATTATTGCATAGATTTATGTAAAGTTCAGACCAATGACCAATATTATAAAATCTAAATTGAACCTTACTTAACTACCTTTACTAAACCACTGTGCTCTTTTTTATGGAAGCAATTAAGGATTTAGGGGGTAGTCGATCGTCAAGTTTTCTCATGAAATTAAAAATTAAATTGTTGCATTTTAAATGAGTGTATTACTTTATAAAGTAAAATATTGCAGTCCCGTTGCATTTCAAACGTCAAATTATGACAGATGACAGAACTCTCCGCTTTAAAAAAAATAGATTAGACTGGCTTCTGCTTAGGATAGTTTTTATTCGACTGTTACTAATTTAATTAATAGGACGAAATAATTTACTTCTGCGAATTGTTAATTCATCTCTATTCACAGCCAAATATATAGAAACCACATGAGTCACCAGCACGTCGATCACGTAACTCATTGTACGTAGGTACGTAAGGTAAATCTAAATGTCAATTTTTATATGGGAAAATGACAGTTGGATCTACCTAACGCGCGTTGAAAAACGTTACGTGATTACACCGTTAGGTCGTTGCCGACGCTTTATTGATTTCAGGATTAACTGTGTCGACCGCTAGCAATAAATGCATTTATCTTATTATCAACACAACGACGACCTTTCAATTCCGGTGTGTAACAATTATAAGATTTATCAGAAAGTGTTACTTCTGTAGGTACCTTACGTAATTATTTTTAGACATAGGTATCTCTTTTAATTATACCTAGAAGCGGCGTCGTCTGTATAAATGAAACTTGAGATTAGACTTAAAAACTATATAGTAACGTTCGTGTCATTACAATGTGTGAGGCTAAAAAGGGCCTAGACTCAGCATAACGTCGCAGTGAACACCTACAAAACCGCAACGCTGGTTTTCATTTATTATTTATAATGTGGTTGAGTGTACCTGTGAAATTCAGCTTGCAAACAGCATAATGTTCGACATACTGTTTTAAAACATGTTCTTTTATGACATAATGTCTGAGTTAAGTCGCTTGTTCGGCGTGTCACTATTTTGTCATCCGTCATCACTTTGTTGTAGATACATAAAACACGATTTTAATACGCCGACTATGTATATACTCGTAGGTATCTAACTTAAGCTAAACATTTAACCCCTCATATGCCGATGCCAAAACTATCCAATCGTGAGATCTTTGATATGTAAAACTATTGGTTTTAGGTACGGATCCGTGACAAACATTCAAAGCAATAGCTCCGATTGATCCGTACCTATAAGCATACAAGGGATTATTATCTTTAGTACAAAATATTTAAATCAGTAGCCATTAAATGTCAATCATCATCATCATATCAGCCTAAAGACGTCCACTGCTGGACATTGGTCTAGTGTATCCAGCATCGGACGTATTTCGGCTCATATGACCATGATGAGTATGAGTAGTATGGACATTAAATCCTGTATAACTTGCATTGAAATTGATCCGATACAGATTTCACTATCTAGACATTCTAGACGAATTCCTTTGATAGCGTATTTCAATCAGAGTACTTCGTTCGTTTAACAGACTCGTAAGCCAGCGCATAAAACGAAGGACTGAATACGTGTCGACCAGAAAATCAAACGTGTCCCTGAGCTTCTCAACAACCAGATTCCTGTTTGTTTTACACAGGACTTTGCACCTAATATAAAAGACACTATAGACTACAATGACGTATACATTTTCGTGAACTTGGTTCGTTGCGGTTTCAAGGCACTGAATATCAGCTGACCTCATAAAACCAGTGAGTCAGTTTTATTATTCGCGTTTAGGAGTTTTATAGATTACCAAACTGTTTGATTCTCTATTGTAAATGCGCGAAATTATATATATATATATATATATATATATATATATATATATATATATATATATATATATAAATAAAATAAATAAATAGTTACCATGGGACAATCTTACACAAACTCAATGAAGCTTGTGTAATGGGTAACTAGACGACGATATATTGTATATTCATTTGTTTATTAGGTTCACCAACGGAAGATACAACACACATTAATATTAAACATATTGAACAACATTCATAATTTGATCTCCCACTTACAGGCAATCACAGCATGCATTAAAGAACATTGAGCTAAAACTTTAACAACCTTAAGATAGGTACACAATAAAAACAATATTAATATAAAACATCCAAACATACATGACCTTACTAGGATACGAACCCAGGACTTTCAGCTTCGTACACCGACTACTGAGGCTAACCGGTCGAATATATACCTACCTACTGCATGAATATAAACAATTACGAAATGTTAAAATGTAATATACCTACGTATTTGAACATCCTTTTCTATGACAGCCTATTACCTCTGCGCCAGCCTCGCATATTGTGACGTCACAAACTGTTTGGGTTTTCTCTCTCTAACAAACAATATTAAAACGGTTGTAGCTTCGTAATTCTCTGAGATATCTGAATGGGATTTTCGTCACAAGGCATATTTTTTTCCTTCTTTCTTTTGGAGTACTAATAATTTTCGAGTCTACACGCGTATTAAATCAAATTATAATAATAATAATAATAAAAATACGCTCAAATTGACCTATACACAGATCCTTATTCCCTTGACATTAGACTTCTGCTGCTGACTGTAGAACTGTTGTGTACTGTACAGTTTGTTTTGCTCCTTTAAAATTATAAGCGATCCACCCACTTACGATTACAGACGATCAACGAAATATGACGCCGGCAGCTCTCATTCCATAGAAACTTGTCGAGTCGAACTCTTCCTAGATGCAGTTAGATAAATAACTATATGTCTATCTATAATTTACTTTAAAAACAAAGTTTTAACCGACTTCAATTTAGTACTCCACCAAGCCACGAGCACTTTTCCTATTTTTTACAATTTACCACATGAACTGATTTCCGATAGCAAATGCGTTGATTACTATAGAAAAAAACCGAATCGCTGTATGTGGGCCGATAATATTTGAGGACTTCCATCGATTCCCCAAGATCATCACCAATGGCACTTCATTAGTTCCTATTTCAACGGAATCTTATCAGAACCTGTGACGTACTTTTGCACTTTTAAGTACATAATTGAGGAATTCGATAAGTCATCTGTGGTCTTCATCATCAATTCCTCGCCACCAAATTTATGATTCCGGATGTAAATACACGAGTTATAACAGAAAATACCAAAATCACTACACGCGTGCCTTATAAAATTGAGGAGTCCCCTCAATTCCTCATGGATCCCATCATCTAACTGAATTTTGAAAAAAATGGGACCCACCTGGAAGTATATACATACAAACAAAAAAAAAATTTTCCGAATCGGTTCATCAATGACGGAGTTCTGAGGTATCAAACATTGAAAAAAAAAAAAAAAAAATACAACCGAATTGAGAACCTCCTCCTTTTTTTTGAAGTCGGTTAAAAAGGGTAATGGGTCAATTGTAGTTGAATCATTTTGCGTAAGACGCTAATAGGCCATTTAGGTACATGGTGCAACAACTCGCACGCGACTTTTACTACATTGCAGAGTTGGATTGGATTTATCGTATTTTCTAGCCAGCAGCCCGGCAATGTAATAAAAATCACCTACGAGTTGTAGCACCATGTACATGGCCCTTAAGTCTATTTAAGCAACAGAATACGTCCAATCAGGTAGACCTGACTTGACGTATCTATTGAATTGGAATTATTTTGATATTTGGCGCAAGTGTTTTTTATTTTACATACGGCTTAGTGCACGTGGATTCCACCTTATTATGGTCACTTTTGCATTCAGCATTGTGGGGTCGGCGTGGTAACGAATTGTCAGATAACTGCGTAACTTTTCGAACGAGCGTTAGGACAACTCAACTGTCATTTGTCCATGCTAAAAATTGCATTTAGATCTACCTAACGTATGTTTAACACAAGAAACGTTACGCAATCAACAGGGCTACCGCGAGTGGTAATCCAAAACACATTAATTTACAATTCTTGACAGCGAATTAACGCGCTACCATAGATTTCTACTACTGTCACAAATTCGAGCCGTCAAATTTGTATCTCATGGTACCGATGTTCTCCGGCAACAACTACAAAGCCTTTGCGTTTAGTTTTCGATGCGTAATTTTTAGAGTAAAATTTAAAGATGGTCTCCTATAAAGGCATCGGTACCAAAGTGTCACAAATTAGACAGACGACATTGAGGAACAAATATGGATAGGTATATTTGTTACTTAATTTACTTCTAATTTATGTATGTTGTACCTATATTGAATGAAAATCATTTTATTTACCAGGGTCTCACAAAACTGTCGGGACAGTTTCGTCTTGCAATTTCAACAATTCTGAAAATATTTCGCTACGCTACAGTTACAAAACAACAAAAAATATCAGATTTTATAGTAGACAATACACATTCAATGGTATTTAATGCACAATTTCCTGAGTGTACTGTTCCATTATTTGACGTTTATTTACACATTTTCTGTGGACCCTTACATAATGGAAACCAAAGAAAATTGGTAAGTATCCATGTCGTAACGGAAAATTGGAGACACTTTTTTATATGAAAGAATCGAAATCTGTCAAAATAAAGTTATCTACGCTGTTTACTGTAACGTCCACAAATTATAATTAGGTCTTCCGGAAATCTATTTTCAACAGCAATCGCTGGTACAAAATAATGAAGTCATTTGAACACTAATAAAGACATCAAATTGGGTTATAAAACTCTAATCAAACTTTAATAAAGGGTGAAGATAAAGCTGAAGATAAAAAGGGTTCGTCAATGATGAACTGACAGACAATCATCACTTTTTTATATGTAAATTAGATTCGTAGTCGAATATCACCTGTTCCGTGTAGGTGAGGTGAGGGTTAAATCAAAAGCGGGAATCTTTTAACTAACTTTTGTTTTACGATAACTTTTCAACGCTCCACGTTTATAACTCAATGTGAATAATGTTAAGGGGGAACGTTTGCGAACCATACAAACGTTTTATGGACAACTGCATGTATTTTAACAAAACAATTTCAAATTATTTTTACGTTATAAATGTTATAACTTGTAAGACTTACCATAAAAACGTATTTTCGCTCTTGTGAGAGAAATCTTTGTGATTCTCAGTTCCTCCTGTTCCGTAAAGTTAACATTTCACGGACATTTCCAGGATAAATAATAGAGTTCCCGTCCATAAACGGATAGCGTCCCGGAAGTTAAACCGCGTAACTGGGCCGGTTTTCCATGAATTCCATCCTCGAATTTCAACAGAAACGTGTATCAGCATTGCAATTCAGCGAGGAAATGCCGCCAGCATTCTCGGTACAATGCCTCGAGGGCCTTTTTTAGATTTAACTTAGTTTTAATTTAATTTAGTCAATGTTAGTTTTCATCTTATATATACTTTAGATAATAAATAGTTTTCTATTATATTATATATTATATTCCATACTAATATTGTACTTGCGACTTTCTGTATGTCTGTGTGTCTATATGTTAGCTGAAAACGATGAAATGACTTGATGTTACCTACATAAAAATAAAACCAATCTTACTTTACCATAAAATGGCGTACAAATCTTTTAGAATATGTCATGCGACATGCGATACCTACGACATATAGTTAAAATAATAATAACATGACCACAGTAGATAAAAACAAAAAATAAACCAATAAAATAATAGAAAAATATTTATAATTCATTAATTACATTTCGCACAATAAAGTCTCATTAAATTAAAAATATACTTATTGAATATAGATTGCATTTTGTAATGAACTCTTCAATTTAGTAATAATAATAACTGTTTTTTTATCAGATGATCGAATAATAATTTCTTAAATAATACAAACGAAAAACATCATGAAACATTAGAATTTAGACGTACACATGCGTCTACGTTTCTCCGTAGGTAAATCAATGATAGCAAAAGGGAAATATTCTTCTAGTTTCACTTATTCGATCATTAAGGTGGGTCGCTTTCCATACAAAACGTTATTTGACATTCGCAGGCTAACGGCATGACATCTTAAGAAACTAAAGTAACAAACTTTCATAAATTATACTTAGGCTTTCCATTTGCGCGAATTGCCCCGAATTCCTAATTGAGAAATTCGTTTGGGACGTGATAATTTGAATAAACTATTTTTCTGTAATTATTCTAGGCACATAACAATACATTTTTTTTTGCGTTTCTAACTGGTTTTCCTTTACAATCGCACGGCGATTATAACGCACGATTTTTCTAATCTAAGAATGAGATAGTTTTATTATAGTCACGTCGTTATTTTGCAAGACAGTGGGGTCATATTCGATTACCTAATTCAAAGAATCATTAGGTACATGCTTTTTTTTTTTGGTATCTATTTTTGCACTAGTGGCTTTGTGAGAGAGTAGGTAATGACTAATGAGATCCCAAAATGTAGGAATAGAAAGACGACGACGATTGAGACGTTGGTGCCGTTTCAGAAGTTGTAATAACTTCGCGGTAGATGTCGCTACTAGCCTCCCTAAGATGTAAATATAACAGTGGAAGGGATTGAAAGATTCGTCGCCATTAAAGGACCCACGGTAGCTCAATTGGGAGAGCGATGGACGGATTCCAGAGGTTGTGGGTTCAAATCCCGCTCGTGGCTAATAATTTTTCAATTTTCCACTATGATCGAAATTTGGAATTTCGTTACAGGACGTTTCTGCTTCATAAACATTTAATGTTAGGAATAGAAAGGTAAGGTAGGTCAAGGTATTTGTAGGTTAATGGAAATTTAAGCACATTTTTTTAGACTGCTATCAGCCAGCGTCGTATATAGTTCGTATGTAGCACCCAGAGTAGCCTACTCTATCGCAACACATGCTTAGGTACCTACTTTTACAGTAATAAAGGCGTGTATCGAAATATTTGGCTAAATAAGCTGCTACAAACGATATGGTGATGACTGTACATTAAGCTAAGATTTTTATCTAGCACTTTTTTTTATTCTATTATTCGTGCGATTCTAATAAGTATGCTCTAGAACACTTTCTTATTATACTGTACCTACTAGTTTTGACCTAGGTACGTACCAATTTTATTTCATTTTGAAGGAAAACTAATTCCGTAATAAGTATAATTAAACCCTAAGGTACTTTCGATGAATATGAATAAGTAGGTACTTCATGGAGGTAGATGACGTTCGTAAATATATGTACCTAAGTACGTACGTACCCTCACTTATAAATAAAATCGCAGAGAAAATTCTGCACTAAACCTTTAAGGAAAACTTATTCTGTGTAGTGCTGTGTTGAAAACCGAATTTTACTTCACGAATGTGTTCAATAACTTTGAACGCGCCCGCACCTATCCACTTTCCTCGCTCCAAGCGAAAATCAGCCCTACCTGTTACAACTAAAAGTCCACATTGGCTTGGGGAGTTCTATTTAGGGGTTCGAAGTTTGAAAATTAGCGGTTGCATGAACTAATCCAACGGAATCGTGTGTCGAGTGTAAGGTATAGTTAAGTCTAATACAGTTTCTACTGATTGATTTAAATTGACGTTAATTTTAAGTTATAGGTAGGTAGGCACCTTAACTAAATTCAACTAAATAACTAAATTCAACATTAATTTTATTGTCAGTTAAATCAAGTAAAAACGTTTTATAAACAAAAAGTATTTACATTGTCTTTCCATGAATTACATTTGTATTAACTTTTGACGACTAGGAGGTAAACGTTTAATCATGTACCTATCTACCTAAATATCTTATACCTACTAGTGTCCGCCCGCAACTTCGTCTGCGTGGACCCGGGATAAAAACTATCCTATATTTCAGTTTAATCCAGACTATAAACTAACTGCGTGCAAAATTTCATCGAAATCAGTTGAGCCGTTTCAGCGTAAGTATAGGTAATTGAGTGACAAACATCTAAACATCCAAACTTTCGCATTTATTATTAAGTAATACATAGTAGCTACTAAAGGTAGCAGGGGTAGCAGCAAAAGTAACCTACCTACTTAGTTTTTTTTCTAACGTGTGAATCTGTCATCTAAAGTGAAATTCATAAAATTAAATATACCTGGTACAATTTCGGTAAGTACCTATTAGGTACTATCTTACGCCTTATAGTTAATTAAAATTTTCATAAGTAAAAATGTGCGTAGCTAATATAACTTAACCCCAAATAACGTTGCCCTGTATGTACAAGAAATGAACATACCAATAGTACTGCAATCGAAAACGATTATCCTCGATTATAGATTTATTTACCCCGGGGTGGTCGGGCGCGTAAATCTGACGAGGCGCGGCATAATGAAACAACTTGTCCTCGGTCAGCCCATTTTTTGCCACTAGAGATTTGTTTGCTCGGACTACACCGGCTCGGCCTGTCTGCCCGAGACCCATAAACATGTTCCCGTCGAGCCTACACTAACGCTTTTTTCCCCCGCCCCACCCGGACGTAGGCAGCGCCATCGAGTAGGCGTTACTTTCAATGTAGTGGGGATGAAACACACCAATAGCAACCCGCGTCTCAGCTCGGCATTTCGAAAGGGATAGAAAACTCGCCCCGCCATTGGTCCGATCGGTGAAACCACGCCCAAAAGGAGGGGTCTGATTGGTCGTGTCCTTCGGCGGAGGGGCGTAGCAGGTCGGCCGCGCGCCAGTCTGTGTCGAGATTCGAGCGTGTGCGCAAGCATTAGGCCGCTCGCACACGAAACGACGCGAAGCGATGGCGACGCAACGCGCAGTCGCGGCGCAAACAACCTGTGATACATTAACTTAATTATTTTTCAATATTTGTAGAATAACGTCCGTGTTAAGACTTTGAGAGACAGTGTTCAGTGTGAATCCGCCCATATGATCGTCCCGATGGCAGCGTACGCACAATTTGGCTACTCATACCCGCCCGCCACGCAGGTTAGTACTTAAACTACCTACCTAGACCCACATTAAACCCACTTAGCTCCTCTGATTATTAATAATCAAGCAGCCAGAGGCCCCATCTTGATAGAAACGATGCTTAACTTTTAGACGTTCAGATTATAACCACACGTAAATGTTGTAGCGTATTTAGTGTTGTTAACGAAATTGGTTTAAACAATCTCAATCGTGCTTCTTAATTGGAGTTAATAACGTTAATATTAACCTTAATTAATAACTTTGTTACGCTGCACAGAAAATGCTACAAATTGTACTTACGTTATCTGGTCATTATGCTATAGTTTATCCACGCGTTAAACTCTACCTGAAACTAGCGGATATTACTGAATTGTATTATTAAAGTATTAAATATTAAATACTTAGCGAAAACAATAGTAAGTAGGGTCATTTCGCCGGTTATTAGCGACCACCTAATTTCACGTGCCGGTTGGCGACCACTTAGCTGAGTTGGTGAACTGAAAGGATATTTTCTTAGTTTTTTAGTAGATTTCTATTCGAAAACACCAAAAACATGCATGGTACAACTGATTGTCTCAATAGGATCTGTGGAATTGATGTTATCTTCAATAGAAAAAAACCTCCTTCAGGTGGTCGCGTAACCAGCGTAATGACCCTAGGTAAAATATGTGTTTCTGTAGATATGTATATAAATTTAATAGGTTACTAAGTAGAATTCGTGATGCTAATAGGAATGTAATATTCTTGTTGGAAACCCTAATCAATTTTCCGTTTTAATTGGCATCTTATTAGTAGGTATTAATAAATATAATAAATAAATAAATATGCTTTAAAACCAAGTCAATATTATTAGGTATTTGTATGTAGGTTAGTTTATGTTAATACATAGGTAGGTTCAACAGGGAGACTATTATCGACGCTATATTATTTCGTATTTTCTTATTGCATTGGTAGAGTTTTTAGTATTTGACAGGCTACGACTAGGGTGCTAATTACCTACCTAATTATATTTTTTTGTATGATATGAGTTTAAAATACCCTAGCCTGTATTAATAGGTACAGTTTTACCTAACTATAGGTATTATATACGTAGGTATGTACCTAAGTACCTAGATCAGACATAGCACCTAGATCCTATTTTTATCCGTAAGTAGTTCGTCATGTAATATTACATTAAAATTATACCCAAAACCAGGGTAGGTAATTAAACATATGTATAATAAGCGATTTATCTACCTACGCGGTTATTCTAGGTTTCTAAATATGAGATATTATGTCCGCTATGGTAAAAGACTTTCAGTTATATGATCCTACTAATATTATAAATGCGAAAGTTTGCATGTTTGAATGTTTGTTACTAAATCACGCTTAAACGGGTCAACCGATTTGGATGAAATTTTGCACGAAGATAGTATAGTTTAGTATAGAATAGTGTCTATCTCGAGCCCACGCAGACGAAGTCGCTCGCGGAAGCTAGTTAATAATAAAGTAATCAAGAGGATTCTTATTTCTACAAAGTGTAGTATACCTACCTAATTAGACCACATAGGCAATATTTCTACTTAGAAATCAGTCTTCCATCCATCTCTGGCAGGTATAGTAATGTGATACCATATCCATATAACAATGCTCCTATAAAGATTATAATTGGGTCAGGTTAGTTTTTACACGACTACCCAACAAAAAATAGTGAAATGTTTATTAATAAGCTAAGTCTTGGATCAATGTATGAGTAAGTATATATTTCTAATATCTTAAGGCTATAACTGTAGGTATTTAACTTTAATCATTGAAGGTAATTAATGACACACAACTACGGATTTAACTGGATTCTGTTAAGAAGAGTTTAGATTACTTCAATTTACTTATCTTCTGACAAAACCAATTTTAGGTACGATATTGTAAAATTCTTCGACAATTTTGTGAATAAGACATTTTAAAGATGTAGGTTCAGATAAAATTCAGTTAAAATCAAGATTTTGTACGCGGGTCTTAGGAGGTTAATTTGAATATAACTACCTAGCTAGGTTTTTCCCGCTACTTTGTTTTAGAGAACTCTGTCATCTTTACCCCCCCCCCCATCTCGTATCTTTGAAGGATAATCTGTACCCAACATCCCAAACATAACACACCTTTTTAATATTAAGATGTTCGATATATAACTATTTTTAGAAGAATAGTATCGGATGATTGTGAGGTGACTGGAATTGTTTTCTTACATATTTATGGCTAATGACTTTTATATATTAGGTACCAACACTAAACCTATTTGAAACGAAGTTAAAGACGTAAAAACGATTCTAATTTATTATGCGTCGATACGATGGTAATTGACACTTAATCGTAGAAAACAAAGACATTAATTGACGTTTTATTTATGTAGATACGTCTTATGTTGTAATATAATTATAGTCATAATTAAAATGAAAAAGTATGTATTGTAGTGAAATGTAAGTGTGTATTGTTTTCTCCATAGTTACCTAATAGAGGTACCTATCCTAATTTATTCTGTGACAGTCTTTATAATTCACAGATAATTCATATTCTCTATGGCTTGCGAAGGATTTAAGTATGAAACTCGAATATTCGAGAATAGGGTTTATTCCAAGATCCATACTATTTTTACGTTCCATAACTATCAAAGTCCTCATCTCAGTACTTTAGCCTTATCTGCTCTTATTGGTTGAAATTGATAATTGATTAAAATTCAATAATTAGTGAAGTAATTTAATTCTACTCTACGGGTAGACTTCTCAACTTCTCTTCTCAACCGATTGTCGTAAAATTTCGATAGCAGTTTCAATCACTATAAAGAACTCTTAGAGCCTAAGTTTTACGAAATTTAAATAAGGGTTCCTTGTTGACTGTTCCTTTTTAGGGTTCCGTAGAACCCTAAACAGAAATCGATAATTACTTAACAGGTATTTTTTGTCACAACCGATACACTTTATGCGGTTATGCTCTGTAGAGGTCGTATCCAAAAAAATACCTAGTCAAGAACATAATTTAATTGGTCCTTAATTTAATTGATACCTTTCTGAAGAAAGTTTAGTAAACTTTTTTTAATCATAGCATTAAATGTTAGACGAATTTAGTATTCATTTAACTTTGTACTTTTTTCAATCCATACCTGTTTAACTTAAAATGTTGCATACAATATGTAAGTAAATAAATAATTGGCCATCATCAAGCACAAACTTTGTACTGTAAGCGACGGTATACTTACTTAGACAGAAATAAAGTTTCTATCTTTTATGTCATTCATCTGTCATGTGGTTTCTGAGAAAAAACTAAATAAATAGTGACACTATTGCATAAAGTTCCTTTGAGACGATGGAATCAAAAATACCAGACACCGGTCTAGGCATAGTACTAGCCATGACCATAAGAGGGCGTTTAAATAAGAGAAGTTACTCAATTAAAGTGAGTTGTTTAACATAAATTTAGTGAAAACTAAAGTGTCAGTTTTGTGTCCAAAATTAAGCATACCTTATATATGTGAAAATTGACTTGTTTTACATTTTGATAATGTGTACTATGCAAATCATTTATAAATTGAAAAGGTAAAGTTAATATTTATATAAACTTTAGATATACTCGTCACAAAATTGACACTGAGTTAATTCTTGTTTAACAACTCACGCTAATTGGGTACACGATTTTTTTAAGTGCCCATCTACTTATGTAAATTATTAATTTGCGAAGGGTGTACCAATCTTCTCAACTCTTGTTGAACCTAGACTAGCTACTAACCTTTAACGCCAATTGCGGTTATTTGGGTCAAAATTATGTAATTTTTTGTCCAAATTTATAGTATAATCGTTGAAATTCGATGCCCGCATAGACGGGAGATGCCTATCTGGGGACAGATGGCGCCTCCTACCATCTGATAAGGGCAGGTAGACAAATAGCTAAACATTAAACTTAGCCAGCCATTATACGTTTTAGTGTGACACATCTTTAATCTTAACGGATATTACGAGTATGGTTGCCAATCGCCAAAAATAAAATAAAAAACTTATATATTTATATACAGAAACGGCTGGCGATTGTTCTACCGACAAGAGTGCTAGATATATTTATGTTTCCCAAATAAAACTTTGTAAGAACCCTCTTCGATATAGGGATCGGCCTTGTGCCACACGCATCCTCTTAGATAATTTAACGCAATAAAAAAAACTCTAGGTATATACAGCTTTTAACATTTGACCACACGAATGACGACTTTGGTTTTACTCAACCTGTATGACCCAAAATTACGTACAACTTAGTTAATACCCTATACTGAGTAATCGAATGTATGTAATGTAATGTCGTAAATAATATGTAGGTAAATCAGCTGCTTGTTATGCAACTTGAAAAAGGAGTTAATTGTTCGTTTTATAATGGTGATGATGCCTATTACTTACCAGTTAACACTTTTCATTAGCATTAGGTACTTACAAATAGGACGATGTATTTATTATAAGGTTATTTTATTGATATTAATGAGTGATTGTATTTAACATGGAGTGCTGTCTTTCTTGCATAACTCATACTTGGGTACCTATAGCTGAGCTAGACGGCAACAATTTAATTTTAACAGCGAAATATCGATTATACCTAATTTTATATAATATTAGAATTTTAACGGACGAATGTGTCTACGTTTATTCATTTATCCAGAATATCAACGGGGAATATAGTTCTAAGTAGGTATTTTACTGATTTCTATCATTAAGTGTTTTTCAAACATAACAAGACTATTTATTTGCGTTTCAAAATGGTTTGGCAAATAGGTACCGCACGATTTTTCTAATGTTACTTAATGGAATAGGGTATACCTAGATACACTAAGTCAAAACCTACGGTATGTTCTGATAAGTTTAGGTGTACAACTTTGAAAGGGCTCCACACTAAATGTGCAATTTATAAGTTTATTTTCAAAATCGATAAGGTTATGAGTGAGGTCACTAACGTAATATGGTGCTACTAAAAATCCCCTTTATAACATAAGGCGCCGTTAATTAAAAAAGAATTTATAGTTGGGGACAGAACCCGAATGCAGGAACATCTGTGACATCGACACCAACTTCCCTGGCGCTATCACTGACTTAATCCGGTGTCCATCCGCAATATTCGAGTTTATTTTTTGACAGCTAGCAATATCACTAATCTCAGGCTAATCACGAAATTTTATTTTATGTCTATATCAATACTTACTGCGAATCTCAAAATCGATGATACATTTATGTGTAGTTGTGTAACGTTGTTACTGACGTTATCATCTCGCATATTTTTTTAAATTATGTCGAAGTTTGCCGCCGTTTTTGACGAGACGACGACAAATTAAAGAAGCGACGAGCTGATAATAAATCGATAACTTATATTAAATGCTAATCCGGTAAATAATTGAATTTATCTGCGACCTTTTAAAGTAGGTAGGGTTGATATCAGTGGCGGGGCGTGAAAATGTTCGATGCTCCATCCGGAACAATAAAAGTTACGAAAGTTTTTATATTGAGTATATACCTACAGGCTAGCCTAAAAAAAAATTAGGCAGACGATGGGAATCGGCTTTTATCTAGGTATGGCCGCTCCACCACTGATAGGTATATTCTAGTCATAAGCACGGCTCATAATAAGTAACCCTCATCGACAAATCTCATTACATCTGTATTTTTTCTAATTGTTATCATTGAATTTCCCTATTGTTTTTAATCCGAATGGACCCACAATTACCACACATTTATATAATATTTCGAAGTATTTATTTAATAATTATGAATAAATATTAGGGGAGTACATATATCAAGATGACCTCAGTAAACTTAATGAGGTTTGTGTTATACTAGATGACGATATATGTAATGTACTTAAATGAATACCTACTTAGAAAACATCCCTGACTCGGAAACAAATATAAACCGGTCGCAAAATTCACATTTCCAAACCTACCTACCGGGCCGCAAAGCAGAGGTTTTGTCTCCGCGTTCTAGTTCTAACAATGAATGTTACTACGCTCCTGGGATGAAATGATAAGAGTAGGTCGCGCTGAATGGAGTCCCGGTGCGACGAGCTCTTTCAGAGTAGATTCCAGCCAGAAAATTCAAAGCCAGAATTTGCTGGCTAATATAACCAATGGGCTATGACTTCTTGTATCTCGTGGAAGAAGCTATAGTATACTTACCTACTTATTTCATGCTCCAAATCACGACCTGCGCTTTCGTAGTTAGGTAGGTAGTTGAACTAAACCCTAAGTACCTCCTTTTTAAAACGTATTTTTTTTATCAGGCTATATTGTGTCCCACTGCTGGGCAAAGGCCTCCCCTTTTTTCCGCCATCCGTCTCGGTCCTGTGCTAGTGTTCGCCAATCTGTACAAAACGTATCAAGGTCGTCCCGCCACCTCCTTTTCGGTCTGCCTCTACCTCGGAAGCCATCTTGTGGACGTATTGTGGAATTTTTAAAATTATCACTCTAAAAATTCAAATAATTCTAATGACCACTAAAAGTGCTTTCGAAATACACATCATATATTATCACAGTCAATATTTCGTTATTTTATTTCTACCCAATTTTGAAATAAATATTATTATAAGATACCTTTTGACTTGTAATATTTAAACTAGATTTTTGGATTCATAATAGGTACCTAAGGTAAACGTCCTAGTCCATGACGTTGTACTAGTGTAAGAAATGGGCACAAAAAGTGACATGGCTGAAATTCGCATGAAAAAAAAGAATTGATATATATATAATAGGTACTTAGTTAATTACGAAACTGCAGCGACTTGAGTACCTACCTACAGCGCGTTTTTACTAAGAAGTATACCTTTTTTTAGTTTCCATGCTTGTATTCTTAGATGTTGTTTTTTTGGGTCTCTTTGCTGAGAATCAAGAGTCCTCGGAGTAGGTATTTAAAAACAGAAAATTTCCCGATCTGCCAAAAAATAACGAACGAAAACGTCCTACGTGATTTTTTTGTTTTGCGAGTAGGTACCTACTTATTGTGAATGTTTGCGTGTGCTGTTAAACTACTGTTATAACAAAGCCTCTACAGAAATGTGGATATCGTAGGTTTACTTTAATTAACCGCTATGCGAGATAATCATTGTAACATTTGTTCCCAACCAAGAACTAACATCATTCTTCTGTTTTTTCAGGCCGTTCAGACACGCATTTGGAAATGAAATCTAATAAATATTTTCCACAATTCACTTGCATTTTTAATCGTTTAAAAATCCTCTCAAACTTTTAATACGACATTTAAATTTAATTTTATGCATTCTTGAATAACGCGAAAACATTTGCTAACACTTAAGTCAAATCTCTACATTGATAATCTTACAATAAAAGCACTGGTTTCCTAGATCATGATATATTTCACATTAAAATATACGCATTTGACATTATCGTAGACGCTGTAGGCTGCCATCCTGACCAATGTTGCCAACTTGACACATCAGCATAATAAGGCTCGTTCGGAACCATCACTAACAATAGGTACCTACTACTTAATGCTTATACTATAAATATTATAAATGCGAATGTTTGGATGTTTGTTACTCAATCACCCTTAAATGGCTCAACCGATTTGGATGAAATTTTGCTGGAAGATAGTTTATAACCTAAATTAAAATATAGGATAGTTTTATCCAGGGTCAACGAAAACGAAGTCGCGGGCTTGCTTGTTCGGTAGTTTGGTAATCTCGGAACTAGTCATCCGATTTCACACGTCTATTTATTCATCAGTGTGTAGAATGGGCATTTTTGTAATACGCAGGCAGAGAGCTTTTTACACTAAATCTTTGTGTCACCCTTACAAGAACGAAGAATGTGCAATTTTACTTTTTACTGTTCCCAAGGACTGTTCTTAGGTAAACGCTTAATTCGTCTACAATTTAATGAATTCCACCGTGTAACACAAATCAATTTATACAATTATAACTAAATGCACAGTAATTTTGTAATCAGTCCATTTAATACAATCATAAAAACACATTATACAGGGCGTACGTAAAATGGTTTCGCTAATCTAAATTAATCGCGCAAGTTGTGATCGGGCCAATAATCACGTGTATTGACGCGTGACGTTTCCAATTTTATTGACGTACGGGTGTAAAATCGGAATTGGAACAATGGCCGCCGTTGTCCTGGTGCAATTTTCCGTCTAATTGACCGATCGCAGCGAGCCGTGGCAGGGTTGACGTCAGGTTGCACTTTAATAGCCTGAAACGACCCGTTCAAGTTGAACCAGCGCGGGAAATCCTAAAGCACCAGGCCAAATTCGATCACCGTTGCGATTGATGGCTTGATCATCTGTTTGACATTGAATGCGAAAATTTGTGTATGTTTTTGTTTTAAAATTTAAAACTGCGAAGGCGCTAATTGTCAGTAATGTAACTACACAGTGATTGATTTATTTATTTTATTTTTTCATTATAAGCATTATGAGTGACGGTAAAAATAATCAGCGATATCTGTTCATATCAGTAAATAAGGTAATCATCAGCTGGGGGCAAATCGGAATCAATTTCACGTCCAAAACTGACAATGTCTTCCAATCATTGGTAGTATGTTAGTAGCATTACATATATATGTTGCAGGGAAATGGTCAAAACAGAGATTTGATCAAATCTCTAAGGGATATGATCAAATCACGCAGAATGTTAAAATGGCCAATCCATTTTATCATTTACCTAATACAAATCAGTAATTTGATCAAATCTCTGAATCTGTTTAGTGAAATGACGAAATCGGACAAAAAAGGCAACTCGTTTTTTCATTTCACTAGACTTGTTTAGTGATTTGATAAAATCCCTGAAACGCGTCAGTGAGTTGACGAAACTAACGCAATAAAGATTTTTCTGCTCTTTTATAAAAAAAATAACCACGAAGACGGTGGCGGGAGCAGAGCTCCGGCCACCATCTTCTAACCTATCCGCCATCCGAGTCTAAGTCCCAGAACCGTTTAAATGACTAATGATTTAGGAGCCAATATCTGCGAGTTAGTTTCGTCAATTCACTGACGCGTTTCAGGGATTTATCAAATCACTAAACAAATCTAGTGAAATGAAAAAACGAGTTGCCTTTTTTGTCCGATTTCGTCATTTCACTAAACAGATTCAGAGATTTGATCAAATGACTGATTTGTATTAGGTAAATGATAAAATGGATTGGCCATTTTAACATCCTGCGTGATTTGATCATATCCCTTAGGGATTTGTTCAAATCTCTGTTTTGGCCATTTCACTGCGACATATACAAGCTACAAATTACAGGAGGGTCCTCCGAAGACCCGGGCTTTTCACAAACGAAGAATTGTTTTATGGATTCTCGTACACACGCGAACACGCGCACTTAAATATTATGGTGGTTGCATTTGACGGATCGGTTCATGTTGAGTATGACGCGATCGCATAGTAAACTGTCACATAGTCAAAATTGCTATCCTTATTTCGAGAGTTCATCAATTATTTGTTCTATTAGATGTAAAAAGTTATATATAATAACACTACAACTCCAGTTGCGGCTGAAGGGAGACAAAGAAATGAATAACTTACAACAGTAATGCTATAGAGAATAGAGTGCAGGTTCATGAGCAAAATATGTGCCAAAGGACTTTGCGCCTTGTTAGCATTGTCATAAGATACTAAGTGCCCATGTTTAAACCTAGACAGTGCAGCCATCAATCAAATTGTAGCAGCCAAAGTAACGAAATATATCGGAACTGTAGCAGCTAGGACATTATTACGAAACATTTAGCTACATTGGCTACTAATGTAACGTGTGCAGAGTGCTAGTAATAGGTATTTTAAATAAGTATTAGGCGAGGTGGATTCCAGATTCTCTAAATAATTTTCCAAATGAAACCTTTACACTCTTGACAGCAACCTCGCGATTACCTAGGTCTTCATAGTACACGTCAATAATACGTTTACATTACCTATAAATATTTAGTAGGGGATACAATCTTACACAAATCGACCTAGTCCCATAGTAAGCTCAGTCAAGCCTGTGTTATGGGCACTAGATAACGATGTACATAATAGATATAAATACTTAAATACATAGAAAACTTCCATGAATCAGAAACAAATATTCATGCTCATCACACAAATATTTGACCTTACCGGGATTCGAACCCAGGACCTTCAGCTTCGTAGGCAGTGTCACTACCCACTAAGCTAACCGGTTGCCTCCTATACCCTATAAGTGAATGTATTTTACTTTTCCTAAAATAGTAATTGTTATAGTTACGGTAATATACAAAGATGTATATTATTTCGTAAATTGATATGTTTTATCATACACCTATTAATTAATAATGAGAAACGTAAGTGAGTTCTAATTCGTATTTGTAAAAGTGTTTCACCTGAATAAATAAATATGTAAAAGGCAATTATATCGGTTCTGTATAAGAAAAGAAAATCGTTATGTTTGTACTAATTGATTCTACCACCTGCTAGCCTATACTTATTAGTACATTTGTGATACAAGTCAGGTATGTTGATAATTACATCAGAGGCGGAATTGTTCACGCGAGCCGCAGGTGAGCGTGATAAGAGAGCCGAGGATGTAATTACCAAAGCTCACGCGTTTCATACGACGTTTTTCAACACATTGTGCCAGGAAAATAATCCTTTTCATATGATGAAAACTTTATAGACCTGCCAAGACGGGTGTTTAGGTATCACATATTGCACATCGCCAAGAATTTCCAGTGGCGTCCATTCTATTTATCACTTTTCTAGTCACCACGAGTCAACATTTTTGATAATAATCAAACACGCATTAACAATGTTTAAAACATTTGTGAAATAACCTATAATGACGCGCAACAGTGTTTTTTCGTGAAGTTTGCGCAGTGCGCGCGCATATGTTAAGCCAGACTTAGATGAAACCTCTAAACAGCCAATACAGAATAAAATTATTACTAATATTCGTTTTAAAATGTTGATCTTTATAAATTCATGTAAAATGTTATCAAAATTAAACGTTTCAATATCATATCCAAAAAGAAATAGTCAATGAATGAACACAAAGGATTTCTTTTGTTTAGTCGAGTAAGAATCCATATGCCGAGAATTAAAAAAAAGCTGTATATTTTGTACAACCCGGTTAATTTAAGAATGCACCGCACCATGTTCATGCATTCATCTTGCTGCAAGGTGTCAACGTGACTTAATCGGGATATGACTATGACCTTAACACACGAGTGTCGTAATGTTATAAAACACGCGTGTTTAATACCCAGGATTTTGAGCCTAAAAGCTACGTAATAAGAGGTATGTTACGAGCAAATGTGTTGAAAAATAATTTATTTGCTAAGTATAGTACAAAAAGTGTCTTGGTGTATTGCAATGGTTAAAATAAATGATAAATGACGAAAATGGGCATTATTATAATTCCTTGAATATTGTTCCTGCCAACGGTTTTTAACAGTTTGTGTTTTTCAAAGTAATATAAAATTTATCTTTAAAATTCTCGCGTGCATTTGTCTTAGTTAATTTACTGATCAAGTTTTTTGTTAGTCATGTCGCCATTTACGTGTCAATTAAATGGTGGGGTAAACGTCCCATTTGATACCCTAACGCTAACTAGTTGACGTCTCTTGTTATGAATGAAGATCTAAAGTGTATTAAGCCTGTGTCAAACACATTTTCTTTAACTCAGTGGAACGTTTGTGCTGCTGAATTGACGCTTTTGTTATACAGTGAGTATGTCTCATCTCTCTTCCCATAACAGTTACCCGCGCATCAAAAACCAAACCAAAAACCATACACCCCTGCGGCGGATTCCTTATCATTAATTCAACCGAATATCGTGTAAACAGCAACGTTGTGCGTAAAGTGGGTCCATTTATCTGCAAATCCAATGGTAGGTCACGGCAAAACTCCACAGCTAAAGCCCCGGCCGGTAGCACAGTTTAATTGAGTCCTGCGACCTCATAATCCGAGTCGCCGCTGGCCGCTAAATGTTATTTATACGTCCAACACAGCCGCCGGCTGCCCGCCCCGTGCCCGGCTACCGTACCCCCCGACCTTCCACGCGTCGACGCTTTTACTGTTTTTCTACACACTCTAACCCGCCAGTTAATTTGCCGTCCGATTATTGCTATTGACTTTATGCTTGTTATTAAACTTGTCGATAATTTAACATGGCTCCTAAATTGCCATGTTGCGCCCGATTGGCTCGCGTACCCAGATTGAGTCGAGATTATTCGTCGCCTTTCCATTTGATTATCAAGCCATGTACGCGCCGCACATAGAGGCTCCGCGGCTTCAAATACGAGTGAGTTCATTTTATTTCCACACTTGACACGCATTGGTACTCTAATGAAAAAGGTGAGTGCTCCATCAGTGCAGCATCTCAAGCGTTAAATTTGAACTTAATTTCTCGCGCTCTACAATAAAACACACACCTTTTTCCTCAGAAGAATCTGGTGAGTCGTCTCGTCAAGCTACATAATTGTTTTTTACACAATTCAAAATATCGATTTATTCGCAACGGCGAGCGACCAGGAATTTATTATCTAGTAAAGCACACGTTGTAATGTTGCCAGTTACCACGATATGGCTGCCATTTGCACCTAATTTGGTAGGGAAACTTATAAATAAAGACCATCGCAATCTCAACGGCGGCATTAAGCGAGCCATCGCAATTTCATGAGATGAGATGATAATTAAAGTGAGTAGCGGGCGAGGATTTTTTATCAGTTGTCTTTGTTAATAGTGTATGTACTGTCTGCCACATTAACATACATACGGCCGGTCGGAGCGTTGCAAAATTGATGCCCGATCCTGCGATTGGGCAGCGCGCGACCATAAATGAAGTCGCCCAGTAAATATAAACTACTGGGAATTCGGCCGTTCCAATTATCGGTGCAATCCAGGAGATAATTGAATGGAAGCGTCAAATAACTATTCATTGCGGGTGCGATGGATATTAAGCTGGTGTAAAAACGTCACAACTCTCTGTCAGTTCAAAAGGTTTAACAGCGCTGCGGTATTGGGGGTGTATTTTATCGATGGGGCTCTAGGCGCGCGCATCCCTAATTCGGTGTCGCCGCTGTGTCGTACTCGTCACGCGTCACGTCATCGTGACTATCGATCCGTCGTGACATGACGGCGCGGCGCGATCGATCCCGTCTCGTGCTCGTGCCGTGGCTCACGCACCTGATTACAATGTTAAACGTCCCCATTTGGCTTTATATGTAAATGATGTACCATGTGATTATACGTGATTGTGTAAGCTACGCGTTGCTCACGACTATGCTCCTAGTCGGTTTAGTGAATTTTTTGGTGTAGGTAATGAATAGTTTCGTGAATTTTGAGTTTGTCGCACGTATTTCTGTAGTAGCAAGGAATTTATCTAACTGACTATCAGCGCGTAGTGGAGACTTCCGTGCGAAGATTTAGGTACAAGGCAGCGAACGGAGACTAATAACTTAAGGCACTAATAGGTATTAGAGTCGACAAGTGGTGGAGCACAATTTTTAGCTAACTGCAATACCGGCTTGTGTTAACAGTGACCGATACAGTCTAGGCTCACAAAAAGCCCTTTCCAAAAACCATATAACTCTCTATTCTCCAGTATTAATAATCGCAAGGGAAAGGAAACCTTTTGTAAGCAGGTTCGATCAACTGCAGGTCCCGACTAAGCACGCAACGACATCCAAAGTACAGTTCGCAACGCGAAGCGCCCATTACCAACCTAAAGGTTAACATATAAACCTACGATAGTCTCTTAGTGTAAAACCGAAACGTGACGACGGTAATGGAATTAGCATAGACATTGATTAATTACACTGAATGATGTTAATATTGACTCCATTAACAGGTTCAATTGAAACTGTCGACACGCGCGATTCCATAAAACTACTAGGCCAGAAATGACACAAAATTTACATTATATTGTGCAAGTAATCCATTTAATGATAATGTCTTAATCCATAAATAATTACGGTCACCCTTTCTGGCTTAAACGCATAGCCGATTGTGATGAAATTTGATATGCAGATAGTTTGAGATCCGGAATTCATATGAAAATATTAAACTTAACTGCTATAACGATTAGTTTTATGTTGTTGTCATATGCAACCGTTCTATTGTTGAACACATTGCCTCTAAGTTCGCTTGGTGACTTCACCGTTAAATTCGTTTTCAAATTTTTTTCCTTCACCGATACCTACCGAAGCTAGGCATCACCGTCATAATCATGTCAGTAGAATGACGTCCACTACTGGACATAGGCCTCTTCTTTCTTCCTTTCTCTGGGGGAGATCGCCACAATAACCGGTCCTGCGCCAACCGCTGGAAGAAGTAAATACGAAATGATAAACCTAAAACAGGATGGGTCAGCCAAGTCTTTCTTGCTGATTCTCCCCTCTGACTTCCGAGGTGCAAATCATCCGCGGTATCAAGTAAGTCTCATCGTACGAAGATGACACGCAAAGGTGTTGACCCTGACCCGACGAAAGAGCACGTGCTATGCGGTATAACGAGATGCTATAACTTGTGTTTCCCAGTTGTCAGACATTGGTATTGTTAGACAGAGGATTGTGTGCACGCAAGTACTATTTATTTATTACGTATCTAGGCTGTAGTGTTGTTAACTCCCGATGCTAACGAAGGTCTGTAACTATATAGAAAGAAAGAAAGATACTTTTATTCATAAACACATAGGGCACACATATTATACAATAAAATAAACAAAAAACAGGTAAAACATGAAACAAGTGTGTCTCTGCGCCAGTGAAACAGACACTGACTCAACATTATGCCTAGGTAGGTATATATCTGTCTATAGCGTTGTACGTAGCTCCCAAACAGATGACCCAATTGTGGTGCGTTTTTTTAGGGTTAGGCTATGTTGGTGTGTCTTAATTATCCTCTCTCTTTATCTCGTCATCGTCATTATCATATCAATGGTCAATCGTCCACCTTGTGGACGTTGACATGTGGATTGTTTAATTGCTAGGTATAAGTAATCCACTAAGTGTAAATTATTTTCTGCGAACGCTACGTATGAGCGTGATGGCGTCGCGGAGGCGTGGGCTGTGACGCGAGACAAGCCAAGGGACTCTATTTTGCAACACCAAAATTTCATTCGGTTTCAAATCGAATTCAAAGGAGTATCCGTGTATTTTTTTAATTATCGTTGCGACAACACTGCATGTCATCTTCTGTTACTTAATACGGTGATTTTTAAATAGTCATCTGCCTATTGTCAACTGGTGTCACAAACCTGCCTGTTAAAAACCGACGGCAGAGTTTTACCAAATGTACGCAGTTAACTTTACGCAACGACCAGCAGATGTATTATCGTCACATTTTAAATGTAGTAATCGCAAACATCTGTCACTTTCTTTTAAATGATGCCAGAGAGAGCCTGATACTGTCTCTTGTTGTCACGCGATACAAACTAACCAGCATGAGTTGGTCTGCTACGGGTGCTCTGGAACTATTCATCCGATTTCAAAACTTCTTTCGCCGCTTAAAAGAATGAACCTATGATATGGACATCGGCTATTTGATACCGCGGCTCCACCATCGCGAAGACGCGCGGGCAGCTATTAACATATATCTAAACGTTAAAGGGCATTGGGCAACCTTGTATTAGAAATATTGACGTTTTTTTTTGCCGTGGCAAAGGATGTTTTTTTAATAATCATTTAGAAGACCTCTTAATACGCCACAAATATATAATATTAAACGCGTTAAACAATATTGGAGCCAAGATATTTAAGTCTTTGGTTTTGTTTATAACTTTTCAATATGACCTGTGGAAATATTGCAAATATCTCGGCTCCGATGCATTTTAGCGTAGGTACTACATTTCATGACAAAGTAATATGTTTGGTTTGAATAGATCTATCATAATATACCACTTTAACGAGTGGCCACTCATCTAAAAAAATCACAACACTTTTAGATATTAGGTAGGTATAGTAATTTCTGAACACCGTGAAACTTATGCCATTATTAAGTTCCCCTAAGAATTTATAGCTCGAACCTCAGGTTTAAATTGTTAACGCCGATCGAACAGCGAGCCCAACTGCAAATTCACGACGCCATAAACGAACTTGGATTTGTTTCTAGTGGTGTCACTGTACTTTATTACTCTGTTAACGTAGCGCCGTCTTGAGGTTGCTCAGGCCGAAAAATATCCTAACATTTGCGGCGCTTATGTCGCTCGTTGCTTTATTAGTACTAGCTTTGTGGTAAGAAGGTCTTATGTGCCTATGTCGGTAAAGTCGTATTCGGTGTGAACGTTTGTTTGTAAGGACGACAAGGATTTATATTTATGATAGGTGTAATAACGCCGACGGAACCTGACGATGGAACCTCCCTTTGTGTATTCAAGAATGATCTTGATGCATTAACACTTGTTTAATATGAGGCTTTTCCGTAAAATCTCTTGTACAATAGGACTTAAAAGATGAGGGTTTTATTATTTTGCCATACACTTCTCAGTGGAACAGGAGTGGAAAAACCGCATGGCATAAAAACAGGTAATATTAAAGAAACCTTTGCGATTTTTATGGTTGTTTGTAGGTACAAATAAATAATGATAGAAATTAATGGTTTAATTTTAACCCATGACCCGCATGTGAATCAAGCTTCTATGAGCGATATTGCTACATGGCTGAAAAATGCTTTTACAGTACCTACAATCTACATGCTACGGCGAAGCATTCGTAGCGTTGCTTGGCTTCTAATGGGTTAAGTTCCTATTAAATACCGCTTTTATAGCATTCTCCCAATATCTCCTGTTTCGAAATATTATGGTGGTTTTATGTTACCAGGGATACCTATGATAAGTTTTGTTTTTTAAAAAAAAAAAAAAATTAAAAATTTTAAAATTTGAACTGTGTATTTCTATAAAAGATAGGGGTTTAATTACATTCTTAACTACTAATCTTAATTTTAAAAGATTTTTTGAGTTAAGGAGCCTGCCTTAAAACTAATATAAGTACTTATCTTTACTGTTTACGACTTAATTTTAACAGATGCCTTTTGACTATCAAACGTGTTTTACTACACGTTTTACCCTCAATGTTACGTATTAACTCGTCCGGAAATCTATTTAATATTGCAGGTAGGATACAACTCCAATCCCTATTCCCGTATTCATTATTACTTTTTCCCACCTCAAATGTGGTGTGTGGGTGGTTAGATAAGCTACGAAGACGGCTCGGTATTGTTATTTTCTTTAAATTGGTTATATTGTTATTGTACTGCGTTATAATTGCCAGTTCCTCCTTGTCGAATACATTTAACACCTTACAATGATTAAATAGATTTTCGTAATTTTTCCTATTTATATATTTAATTTTAGTTGGTACAATTGTTTTCAGTAGACGTATCTGTAGGTTGTATATATTATTTAGGTAGGTTTTGCAGGTTCTTCCATAGCTTTCTATACCATAACCTATGACAGAATCAGCCAGGGACATGTATAGAAGTCTAAGCGTGTTGTAAGGAACTTTATGTTTAAGAATACATAGTTTTGACAATATAGACCTAAGTTTTTTACATACTTGATCTACATGTGGTCCCCAGTTAAACTTGTCGTCAATTTTTAATCCAAGGTAAGTGTGTTCCTTTACAATTTCAAGCTGGGTACAGTTACATAGCGCTTTAGATAAGTGTAGACACTTGTGTTCGTGGGCGTGGGCCCACGTTGGGCCACACAGTTAATAATCTAAGTTAACAATCTTTAAATGTCAAGGCCTATGCCCGAGGTTAGAAGTTCAGTTTGGTGTCTTAGTGTGAACATGTCTTTTAACTTCAGTTTCGTCAGTGCCAGTAGGAAAAGATTAAGATTAAACATAACGGTTGTCATTTGTCGATTGATAAAACCGCCATCTGTTGTTCGCTACTTGCTACCAAGAGTACAAATTGTGTTTAGGTTTACTCAGGTTACTCCTTAATTAGATGGCGCTGATCGCCACAAAACCTTGAAAAAGAGCCACATAGGCAGAATAAACATTGAATCATCAAATAAGCTCGCTTATTAAATTACGTAGATTAGACAATATAAGACTTAAATAACCTCAACACAAAAACACATAAAATAGAAAACTTATCGACAAAAGTAAGAGTGAGACCAACCAAAGGATTAACGGCAAAATATAGTAGGTACCTGCGCTTCTATGCCAGATTTCGGCCATACAGAGATTTAGGTTTTCGTCAGGGCTAATAAAGCCTAATTTTCAGTCGGACTCCGGAGAACATTTTTTAATTGACCATAAGAAAAAAACGCTTGTTTTTTTACTCAATCTCTATGACCCATTTACGCGGGCGGCGCACCGCATAGCCATTTGCGCATTCACATACATTCGGAAAAATAACGTCCAATAAACTTCATATCATAAAAATATAGAAGTTCTACAAACTACGATTAGCCTTTAACAATCATAACTTACGATTACCTACCAAACGGTTCGGATGTCGCGTGCCGTCACTTTTTGTTTCGTCGAATCTTAATGTGGTCACAAGTGTACTAATGATGCATTAACACTAATTAACATATGTCAGTCGGTTGTAAAACGGCAATGAAGAAAAGCGTGAATCCATTTTTATCATGTTAGAAGAACACCGCATTACGGCCGTGTTCCGCATAATTGAAGTTAAATAAGCGGGCAATTTTGCCGCTTCTGCCCGCTCAAATTAATACACGACTCCTGTTCGTCAAGCGAGCCAAACGAAAGCAAGTATAGCGTTTACTGCCCAATCATTATAATAATCGGTTATCGATTTGTATGGCGTGCCTCTACAAAGGACCAAAATTTGTGCGCCCGATTACCTGCCCGCGGCTCGCCCGTAATCTATGCCTACCGTCGTCACGATATCATCGACTTATCTTACTCGTTCCCTCTTATAATTTTGGGAAATTCATATAATAACATCTGATAACAATCTAATTATTATAATGTCCTCTTTAACATATCCCGTTGGAAGCGAAATTGGAGCGGCCGGCCTTCGAGCCGGGATAATGCCTTTGCTAATGTAATGGAAATTATGAGATCATCTTTATGCCTTTTAACTGTGCTTTTAAAATAAACACATTACTATGCCTTTACTGTCCGGTGGACGGTTTTATGATGGCGCATTCCGAGTCTGGAACTGGCTTTATATTCAAATGCAGATACCAAATTACAGGTAGCTAATGTTTTTCAATTACGATCTCCAAGTTTTAATGCACGTTTGCGAGTGTATTTATTTTTTTATACGCACTCTATTAAAATGGAAATTACACTGGTACAGATAGTGCCTATCTAATAAGAATCGGGGTGTTTTGATTGTTCGGAATTGCGAGTATAAAAATAGCCAGCGATATAATATTGATGGTTGAGTGAGTTCTGGCTTGTAGCTGTCCTTCGTTCTTGTATATATAGATCGAACTATGACAGTGGACGGGGGTGTTAGGCAAGGGGACGGCGACTGGTGTCCGAAACTCATCAAATATTGATAGCGGACTGAAAGCATGCCGACTATACCTGTGATGTAGCTATCCTATTCGAAAGATTTACCTAGTAGACGAATTCCAAATGAGACCACGCCCACTGTGTCAGAGTAATCGTCCCATCGCTTCAGCTTCGAGGGTTAATATCCCTATATTTACTGTATACTAATATTGCGAAATGTAAATGGATTGGGTCTACTCTTCAAGGAAACTCTCTACAAACAACTTTGTAGCGGCAGTATCAATTAGTTTTGTTATGTGTCAAACACACATCTTACACAATTATTACGATACGCTCCTATTAAAATATTGATTAATAAAAATAGAAAGAAAGATAGATACATTTATGGACAAATACACAGGGCACACATATAAACAATAAAATAAACATTACACAAGTGTGTCAAAATAAGCTATCATCATCATCATCATCATGTCACCCGAAATACATCCACTGCTGGACATAGGACTCCAACAAAGAGTGCCACATGACCGGTCCTGCGTCACCAGCATCCAGGGGACTCCCGCGACCTTTACCAGGTCATCAGTCCACCTTGCGGGGGGCCTACCCACGCTGCGCCTTCCGATACGTGGTCACCACTTGAGAACCTTTCCGCCCCAACGGCCATCAGTTCTACGTGTACCCCGCACACTGCCACTTAAGTTTAGCGATTCGGAGGGCTATATCGGTTACCTTGGTTCTGCTGCGGATAGCCTCATTTCTGATGCGATCGCGCAGACTCTTTGAGCCTTCTTATCAGGTCCATAGTAAGCGACCACGTTTCCGCTAAATTTATAAAATAAGCTATATTTCTAAAGTATTCTTGTACAGAGGAACAGAACATCCAGACCGCTCATAAATGACCAATGTCCAAAAGATGGCATCAAAATTGAATGTTCGCGAAACAAAACAATCTTTCCTTTTCTGTCGACTAATTTAGTTGATAGAAAAACACGATTGGTCAGACCGTGTACATTAATTTTAACTATCAAAATCATTAATTTTATAGCAACTTAACTGTCCCAAACAAACATAAGAAGACGTTAACTATCACCATTTGCATATTCCGACTATAAATTAAATTGAAGCCAGTTAACAGTCAGAGTTGGTTCAGGTGATGATACTAAGGTCCTTTTATTATAAAAAGTTAGCTTTTATTAATGAATTAAGCTTGTTTACTATTTTATTCTCACCTCTTTCCCCTGTTTACATAAAGTTAATAATAATAAATATTTATTTTTCAATTATAATGCCGTGCGTTGAGCCAACCTCGACTTCAATTGACTTCTTTTTTATAACTTGATGGGTAAGTCTTGCGCAAACAGAATCTGCCCTTTCTGTCTTCATGATTAAGTACTCCGCCTTACGTTGATTAAAGCCCCCAAAACTCTATTGGGACGAAAGCTGACACTTACTTTCCTAACAGAAATATCTTTACCGACCCCATTCAAACTATCCTCCCACATAAAACATTATTAATCCTCCCAAAGAGCCCCTCTCTTTGCTGAACACTCTTCATTTGACAGATTGGTCTGAATTACTAAAGGTTTTTTTTTTAATTTAAGAGCAATAGAAATCGCAGGGCTCGTTACGAAGTGTTTGCGTTGTCATCTAACTGGGATAGCTTTACGTCCAAGTAGTTTTTATTAGAAGTTTTGTTGACCTAGCCAGCGGAGCGAGCGCCCCTCTGTACACATTGATATAATATCGCTTATATTTGATTTGATCAACCCTCAGCGTTGTTGGTTACAGATGCTTATTTATTGTTATAAAGTTCCTCGCAGTTTGATTGGCCTTTAATAGATTTTATTTCTAGCTTGAGATCGGTTGCCGATAGATGAAATTCAAAATGCAGTTTCTATTATGAAACAAGTAATAACTTAAACATCGCGTGTCATAATCTACGTTATCTGACATCCAATCGCTTAAACGCAGTTAAGTGTAAAGAACATTTTCTCACATAGCTTGAGACGGCATTAATGTGGATGCTTAGTAAAAAGTTAAAACAACATTTTTTTGCTTTCCGACACTCACCCCTAAGTACCATCGCAGCGTATAACATGTCATTAGCGTACCTGCTAAATATGTATAAGTACATATATAGGTACTGATAGCGATATAATGGTTACGACAAAGCTGTTCAATAGCTCGACATACCTGCTCGGCAAATTGTCACTGTCACATAGATAGCGGAGGTTCAAACAAAGACAATCACGTATTAATAATAATGTTGAAACGCGATATCTAGCTCACGATAGGCGCACAAAATCTGATTTCACACAACATGGCATGTACATTTTCCGTAGTGTTTCTGTGGTCGTGGTAAAGGCTGGTTTCGATCGGTAGTCTACCTAAACCCTAACAAGGTTCCTAGTTTGCCCTCGCTTCGGACGCGTCCGCAGTGGGGTGGGGGGGGGGGGGGGGGGGTAGACACACCGATTAGACTTGTATAGTTGTAAATATCAGTGTCGCAGCTATAATGACACATAGTGAACACGTTATCGTTGGATATAACTAATTACAGGAACGCACGCGATCCGATAGCGATGTTTACACAAACGGGGACGGGTCTTTGTAATCGTAGCTATAGCGTCGAATGATGCGCGTCGCTGCGCCGACTCGGGTTACGGGCTCTAACTGACTCACATATGCTGGGTGGTAATTGGCTAGTTTTAGGAGTCTCGTTCTGGAGAAGTTTGCCATATCCAGCTCAAAATAGGTACCTTTAAAGTGATGATTATGTCGTGAATAGTTACCTAAGTTTAACCTCGTCATTAGTCGTAATAACCGATATATCGCATGAGATGACAGACATTTCTAACGTCGCCAACAAATAATTTATAGACAACCTACCATATTAAATAATAGACATTTATAGTAGGTATAGCCAATAATACTAAACCAATTCAATAATTTACTAGAATTACGTTGAAGAGCACAAATAAACATAGATAAAATCAAGGATTTTAAATGATGGAAACGATATATGTATCACACTTTAAAAATTACGAGTGTCCGATACAACTCATTTAATAAATGTTCGTACCGCCCTAAATAAACCTATTACGAGAGCGAACGGTATGTTTCCCAAAAGGCTTAACACGTCTCTATCTTCCAGAACCTAAGAAACTGCTCAGATATTGATCTTCCCAACTAAGATATTGACGCTGACTGTTCAAAACAAAGAGCCCTTTAAAGTCTTTTCGCTCTGTTTAAAGAAAACAAGCTGAATCCCCTCTATGTTAGTGGTTCAAGTGGGGTCCGGTGTGTGCATAGTATCTTATGCTATTATTTCTAAGTCAAGCTTGTTCTGTTGACCAAAATCTGTTGACGTCCTCAAGAGCACTTCTCGGCCTTTAATCTTGCCGACAGAGATATGTATTTATTAAACTGGGTAAGACATATCTGTATGCACTGTATACTAGGACATCAGCCAATATGATTCTGTACTTAGTTCATTTGCAGCTGTACTTAGTACACCGGAAATTCAAAATGCAAGAGCTTATGTGGCTTAGAGGAATTTATAGTCTATGCTTTGAGTTATTATTTATTCACATTGGTGCTAGTGTACCTGCTGTAAACGCTGAGCAATAAAATATAAAACAGTTCAGTACTGGTCTCATAAGACTAAATAAGAGCAGCGACCTAGACACATTGTATTTAATACTAAAGCAGAATGTGTTTTGGGGAGGATTTCTGTGTACACTTTGGTTATTAGAAATAGTATAAAAGTGGATATTTATTGAATTATTTTGATGAAGTTTGATTCCATAATAAAGAATCCCAATAAAGGCGATTTTTGATAACGTCACTTTATGCGAAAAATTAATTCTCTTTCAGGGTTTGATTGCGAATTGCTTTTTTGGTGTGATGATTCGGTCGTAATAATGGTCTTCAGACAGAAATGCTACAGTAATCCTTTAAATTAAGTAGGTTGGTAATCATAGTTTCTATCCATTCCATGATTGTATTGTATAATAATATTACTAATGCACATAAGTATATCTAATTAACTATGTTTATTAGACCTATATTATTGGGCGGCTAACTCGAAAGACATTTCCAGTGTTTTTTGATAGCGTTACACTATCTAGGTAACCTAACTGAAACTCCGATTTCTGATCATTAATACTGAGACGTACCTATATTAAATCATCATAATTTGTACTTAGTTAGTTCCCTCAATACAGAAGATGGTGTCATCATATCTTAGTCTTGCTGACCAGATTCTTTCATAGGCTTCAATCGTTAGCTATAGATGTATGCATAGTCTACGTAACTGCAGAATTTCGGTGCTCCAAACTAGACTTTACTTTGCCCGACATAGTGGTCCTCTCTAGGCTCTCTTAGGAAGTGGAGTGGTGTGCGTAATATGAGACAATTCGGTCCTGTCCTGGCATTTTGCCGATAGCCGATGGCACCCTCAATTGCGACGCCCAACATCACATCTCAACGCCGCATATTTCAAATAAGCGCGTCTTTACGCAAAATTTATATCAACGGTCACTCTTCTTCCAGGAAATAATCAGTACATTCCTGCCTCGTGCTGCCCGTGCAGTAATTCGTTATTTACCGCTCATAACATAACATTATTTCATTCACCGGCACGCCGCCGAATATGAGGTGACAATCACAATGTGGGCGTCTCATAACACTTCCAGCAGAAATTATTGTCCGGTCCCGCAAAATATATTTATAATATACATGTATAAATCCGACTCTACATTTATGGGACAATAATTATTCTCTGTGCGTTTATACAAAAATATTTATATCAAAATATCACCTCTGCAGAACGTTCATATATAATGAAACTGTATCCTATGGTATCTCTAGATATATTTGTCATACGTGCCACTTTCGTTAGCCAAGTTTCACCCCGTAGATAAGAGGGGGATGAAGTTCTTTGCAGAGATAGTATAGTTGTCCTCACGATGGATTTAATCACCGAAAAGTTTGAGCTAAATAGTGAATGGCACAAGTTCCGGGAAACTCTTATGGTAGGAGCTAGAATTCGAACCACGGCACTTGAAAGATACACCGAACCAATATGCTCCCAATATCATTGTCTCATGTTAATTTATTGGGAATGTTACTTCCTACTAGACTCTTACAATATATTAACCTTACATAACTATTAGTGGGTCTGTGTTCTAGTTCATAATCTACACAGTCTGTATACCATTCTAGGACGAGTGGGTCCTCCTGACGCAGGTGTTTTATAATATTACAATTGTAATGTAACCTTAACCATGTGTAAAATGAAATAAAGCACTGTTATTATTATACTTGAAGAGTGCAATTATGATTTAGAGAACTGTTGTTCTGGGGTATAACTATAAGATATATATATATACGTTTCTATCTTATTCTCATTCCCAAACGTTAGCTGACGACCGCTTTAGCCTAGTTGGTAGTGACCCTGCTTACGAAGCTAGAGGTCCTGGGTTCGAATACCGGTAAGGGCATTTATTTGTGTGATGAGCACGAATATTTGTTCCTGAGTCATGGATGTTTTCTATGTATTTAAGTATGTATTTATCTACATTTAGGTACAAGCTTTGCTTAGTTTGGGGCTAGGTCGATTTGTGTAAGATTGTCCGCAAATATTTATTTATTTTATTTTAGCTCGGCCCGCATGAAAGCCAGTTGGCGAAACACATTGAACTGTTGTTGTAATTCGAAACGTTTGTTCTTGTGTGTATTATACAATACAAGAGTACAATACGAATACACTTTATTGCACACCTCACACATACATATTAGTTGGAAATAGAAACAATACAATAAGACGTTGGTAGAGGTAGGTGTGTATGAAAACAGGCGGTCTTATCGCTGAAAAGCGATATCTTCCTGACCTTTGGGTTTCGGAGAAAGATCCAAACTAAAGAGACAGACTAAAGCAGCACTAGATATTTTATTATTGTAGGTACCTACTTACATTTTATTAGTGCCTAGGTGTATTTAGTGAAGGTGTGATGTTTGATTGCAGTTGCTCGTGGGCAGCAGCGGGGCGGGCGCGGGCGGCGCGGCCACGTCGCCCGGCGGGGGCTCCAACTCGGCGCCGCCGCTGTCCCCTGGCGGGTCCGGCGTGCCCGGCGGCGCGCTGTCCCCCGGCGCGGGCAGCCACGCCAGCACCCCCGCCGCCTCCTGCTGCGACACTCCGCGCCCCATCATCACCGACCCCGTCTCCGGGCAGACCGTCTGCTCGTGCCAATACGACGGCGCCAGGCTAGCGCTCTCGTCGTACCCCCGGCTGTCCAGCGCCGCCGTCGGCGTCTACGGAACGCCGTACCCCTCCAGCGACCAGAACCCCTATCCAAGCATCGGCGTTGATAGCTCCGCGTTCTACTCCCCATTGGTATGTGATTCACTGCCTTAATGAGATGATATTAAGATCTCGTTTTGATAAAGCTTTTTACAAGCCATCGAGGTCTCAATAACGCCAAGTCAGCAATAAAATCCATATTTAGTTTGCCTCGGAGCGCAGCAGTTAGGTCGACGTGAACATCAAATGTATTCCCTGCGTACCTATACTGTGCAAATTGTTACGAATAGGTCGTTTGCAGTTTGTCCGCTAGGAGGCGGGTTTATCGCTCTCGGTACAACGTGTTTGGCTTTTCTGGCGCGCGGAGAGCGCGCCCAGAACCGGTCTGGACGCGTCGGGCCAGAAAACCACCGACACCTCGCGGCGCGCGTCGCCGCCCTGTCAAGACACATTAATATTTAAAACTGAACAGATCCCAAAATCAAACCACCATTATTATACCAATTACGTTTAACTCGGTTAAGTTTTAAATGACATCTCAACTTAATGCTCAAAATGTCAAATGACGTTTCCTACGTTTTATTTCGAGATTTTGAATGTCAATAAATTACGAATATATGCGAGCACGTTTTAGTATGGGGAATGTTACAAACTGAATCCAATTTGCGGTTGCGCGAAGTATGGCTAGCGCTACTGTTCAGTTTAACACCTTGTTTGGTGCAGGGGGACAAATGGGCGGTCGACGCATGCGGCGGCCGTAATCCCTATAAGGGTCTATAGCCGCCCGAGAAATCGATTGTGCACTTGGAAATCGGAACTCGAAATATTTTTTAATCACTAAGGAACTGGTTGCGCATTTTGTCGGGATCCATTCGAAATGTTGATTTATCCGATCGGCATTGAGCAGGGCGAGACACATGTGAAATCTGTTAAACCTATAAAATCCTATTGAACAAAACATGATCCGTTTTTGTCAAGCGCTAAGAGGAAGTTTTGTGGCATGTAATCTGCAGTGTAGCGTTCATAACGGAAGTTTTCACCGAGCATGACGCTTGGCTCCATTTAAGATTTTAGTTCACTTCTTTGTTTTAGTGTTTCTCGTCGCGGTTTACATATTGCGATGATGTAGCTTTAAGGTTTCCGCAGATCGCCGCGTAGATAGGACGATAAAACCCGAAATTATTCCAGAATTTATACTAAAATGAGAAATAAAAAGTTCGTTCAACTCGGTAATTATAATATCGTCTGGCAACTCGTGTCGGTAATTGTGGATGAATCCCAAATCGCGGCGCTGATCTCTATCTGTCATTGTATTTAACGAGCCCGTAGCTACATACGAGTACACTGTGACCCTGCATGTTTAATAACAGGTGTTTAAATGTATGTACTGTCATTGTGTGCTCTGTGCTCATACCTAACTCACGACAAGCCAGGCCTGTTCCGTGCAAGCGACAATTTAGCGAACAATGACGATGCTCTACCACAAATACGACGGTGGCTGTTTGTGGCTGCCTATGTCTAACTTTATGGTTTAGCTAACTTAGTCTGTAGGGGCATCGAGTTAGGGTTTATTTTATGTTGGAGGGACATGCGATCGCGTGGAAAGAATATGCAACTGCCATTTTTGTACGCTCGCGACTCCGGTGGCGCCGTCTGTGCGACCCGCTAACAATACAGCCAGCGCCATCTTTTATCTATTGTGCGCTTTTGATAATCAATAAAAGGGGTTGTTTGTGCGGTGGCGTTTAATCTGAGGTTTCAATGTTGTCAACTGTATACACGGAACAGGTGGAACAGTGAAATTAACACGTTTTCCATTCGAAATTTTAATAAACGGCATCATATGTTTTTATTGGGCACGAACTCAGTGATATCTCGCCGTGAAAAATAATAAAGGCTTTAGCGCTTTTTTTATTAAAACATTCCCTTGTACGCACAGGCGCGGTTAAAACGTAATGTTTCTTCTTCGGTTGAGACAATCAAATTTTATGTTACGACCAATAATCCTGCCCTGCCCATCGCCGCCTCGGTGTTATCCGTGAGGTGATATTTGTTCAACTGCGATTCTATATTAAAAGATCAATCGATATGATTTATCTTGTATTGACACAATCCTTAGCGGTCAGGCTTTTTATAATGCAGTTAAATTCTATAAACTACCTGGCTCTTACTCATTAGAATAATAATAAAGACGCAATAAGAAATCGAAAACTCGCCACAAATATGTAAATCAGTCCATTAAGTATTCACTTGTTATACAGACTAAACAGTAGTGTAATCTCGATTTAATAAAGTTCTGGCAAATTGTTGGGAGGCTTAATATCTTTCGTCGGCATGTGCCCGCTTTATTGCGAACGGAAATCTTGGATCCCCCATCCCCATATTGCGTTATAGCCGCCTGATAGACATATGACGACGACATTCCAAATTAACTGCTACTCGAGAAAGCGCATCTGTCCTTTATGTTTATTTACAATGTCTTTTTTTTCCTTAAGGCTCATATCGATTCAATTTTTTTGCTGAGAACACTTACTACTGTGGAATTGTTGGAATTTTAATGTTCGATTCAGTGTTTACCGCCATTGTTTTTGCGGAATTTTATTGTAAGCTCAAAATACATGTTTCAGGAACAAAAAATATCAATGTAGTAATCTGCTTAGTATTACTTTACTTAAAAATATTATGATCTGGTCTAAATGAATTCTGTTCATACAAACAGTAATTTATACCTGAAATGCAATGCAAAAAACGTTTGCATATGGCTTTACATCAATAAATTTTACGCAAACTAATAATATGCTCGGAGGCAATACTCAATTGTTTTTTTTTCTGCAGCAAATAGAGACAAATAAAATAACAAAAAACGATTGTAAATAGTAATCATAAATCATCATTCTCCTAGCGTTATTCCCGGTTGTGCCCCTAAAGGAGACCAGGGTCCGCTTTGACACCTAATCCCAAGATTTGGCATAGGCACTAGTTTTACGAAAGCGACTGCCATCTGACCTTCCAACCCAGAGGGAAAACTAGACCTTATTGGGATTAGACCGGTTTCCTCACGATGTTTTCCTTCACCGAAAAGCTAACGGTAAATATTCCGTACATAAGTTCCGAAAACCTCATTGGTACGAGCCGGGATTCGAACGCACGACCGCCGCTTGACAGCCGCATGCCTGAACCACTAGGCTACCGTAGTAATCATAAATGCTCATGCGAAAACCAAAGTAGACGATGCACCTTAACTGACACATGGCTGAAGAGCAACGTTGAAAAGTTAACTATTCTCGGATGCTGAGACCGCAACATGAACAAAACGATTAAACTTGATCTCGATCGCAAAATGAAGCGTGGCGTGAAAATATGCGCTCTCGCGTGAGGCATTAGTTTCAATTTAACGATTTGGCGAAACAAACTGTCCATTATTCAACATGCAAAACGCCTAGTTCTCGCCTCCGGCGGAATTATAAATGCGTTCGATTTAATACTATCCTTTTGATACATTCAAATAAGCAACATCGTTTACAGCCGCGCCTTAACCAAATCTTAACTAAAGTAAACAGATACTCATCTAAAGGACAATTGGGAAAAAGTTTCACTGGCGTTTCATTAGACATCGCGATTAAATTAAAAGTTAGATAAGCGGGGAAAAACGAACGACGGCGCAGGACTGTAAAAACGTAACAAAATGCCAATTTAAATAAGTCACTAATCTTAAGTCAAAGAGAATAAGTTTAGAAAAGAGAGCAGAAATTCAATAAAGGAGGGCGATAGAGCGAGACGGGACATGCGCGCGCGACGGGTCGGTGCGGGAAGGAAAAAATAAACAAATCTGAAGAGGAATCAGGCGAATTGAGAATAGCCATTAAGGTGTTAATGAGGGTCTTATTAAGCCGTCTACTCCCCGTGGGTGGTCGGCTTGTTGCGCGCTTTGTTCATTAATCACTGCGCATTAACTCCGACCTAATTACCGCCCACGGCCACGATACACTTACTTACTATTGTCACTTTTCAACTACTGTTTTGAGTTGTTGGACCGGCCCGCACTATGATAGTTTGTGGTTATATGCCTTGAAAGATATTTAGATATGAGACATATATGCGTTCCCATGTTTGAAGCTATTTATTACAGGTACAACGCTTGGAATAAATACTTTGAAGGAAAACACATTGGTATATTACTGTTGTACGTTCATTTAGAAAATACAGGACAAGCCAAATTTTAACCTACTAGTAACAATCTAAATGTAAAATATGAATTGTTAGTGCACCTAATAGAAATTGGTTGGTCGGAAGATTGGGCAATCCTGGCGCCATTTTTGTGGGATCTCTATTAAGATTAGAAAAAAATATCCTTGTATCTGTAAAATATTATAATACAAAATTAAAATGTTTACTAGGTGGTATACGAAAAACCCTACGTAGTAGGTGTTAAGATGACATTTTCATTCACATTTTATAACTCCGTAAATATTCCGAGGTGCTCTAGAGTTTTCCCGTAAGCCAATAATTATTAATCATGCTCATAATTACTGTCACTAACAGCTCTATCTTTTTTTTATCGTGATTATATACTGGGGTAAAATGTAGACCCAATTCAATAGGTTGCAGGCAATGCGCGCGCTGCTGAATGTCTATTAGATAGCACAGTCATTTGTTTTGAAAAATATAATGATTATTTAAAAATTTACTGCACAAATACAATATTCCCGCCGCGGATTTTTTGAATATCTCTCTAGATTTTTGAAGTTAAAACTTCTTTAGCGGCGCTGGGCACTTTTTGGGATGGGCAAAAATTGTTAAACTCGCGACAGATTTTGTGAGATCTCAGGAGGTCACGTGACCGTAGAATAGAAAGAAATTCAGGACGAGGCTTGGGGGGGGGGGGGGGGGGGTCTTGACTAGGGGCACATAGTTCGAATTTGTACTTTATTGTTAACAGTATAAGGTCGTAACACATTTTCCGTAAATGCATCAAACATTTATATTTTGCTGTTAGCCGATTCAACGTCGTTCAAAACTGAACACTATTCGTTAAACACTTTTTGCAATTGCATAAATTCTGCAAATAAATTTGTATTGTTTATCCTCGCGTCCTTTACCGTTTTGTTATTGAGTAAATTCGAATAGTTCGAATTTGGACGTTTTTCTAAAGAGATAAAGTTTTGAAAAATATTTGGTAATGGCGAAAACAAATTGGTATTTTATTTCATCGTCTCCTTCGTCAATTTTGCTGAGTTAAGTTGAAGTATAGCGAGCGTACTCCTAATAAGGTTATTATTAGATATATTGGCACGCAGGGGGAGGGAGGGGGGAGGAAGGGAATTATTCAAGTTTTCACTTCTGCCGGCACTCCCGGAGTACAACCCGGTCTTTTTTTAAGCTGCATTAAAATTGCAAAGCTTAAAGTCTCCAGTTTTTTTGTATGATTCATATAATATTACATAGTGTTCATCAGACAGAAAAAAACTGCCCAGGAATTTGTTATTCTTCATGACATCAAAACCTAATAAATGGGCAGGATAAAACTTGATGAAAATGGTTGAATTTATTTTCAACTTTGCAGCTTTGAGAGCATAATGGATGTCTATAATGCTAAATAGTCGAGCCATTTTTGTTTAGATACCTATGCTGTTAAAATCGGATGGTTACAGGAAGGCCCTTTTTTTGCAATAGTGCGATGGAGCGGAGTTAATCTAAGATGCACTCGCTCCATATTAAGTTTTAATTTGCTATATATTGTTGCGAGCCCAAACGTAAATATTTATATTTTTATCGCCGCACTACATCTTTGTAATAATTATAACGGAAATACGAACTTATGTTAAGCTGGCCCCATGCTGCTTGAAGAATGACCCCATAAAAAGTGCTCTAATCAGTTATAAACATCTACTCAAGCCTATTGAATCATGAATACGCAAAAGCTATTTCGCTTAACGGAAATTGCCGAGCACGATGTATATCGTCGAAGAGCTTTTGGACAGTTCGTAAAACGTCCGATTAGCGAGTGTGCGAGTGACTTGTTGTAAATGCAGCTCGGAACACATGTAGATCGACCATTACTCTATCGGCATTCAATTATTCACTGCAAGACTTTCTGACTAATGCATTCGTTATATTTTATTTCTCTCCTAATTAGCTTAGGATGGGAAAACGGAGAACTGACTACAAATAACGTGATTGATTACGATTTAGCTGCTTAGTCAATAAGGTTTAAAATGCCATGAAACTGTAAACCTTACAGCCGTATGCACATGTGTGTATAGTATAACGGCCATGATGTGCCGGTACTCAAATATGATATTTATCGATATTCTGTAAATGGATAAGGTATCTTCAGATTGCGGCGTCATAGATAACATGCCGTTTATGATACTAATATCGTAATGGATGTATTGGTACTAATAACCAAGTACATGCCGCTTCAGAAACATTATCTGATCCTGTTTTTAGAGTAGAAAATGGCACTCGTTATACTTAGAAAACTATAGGTACGCATCATAAATAAATATTTAGGCACAATTTTAACACAATTCGACCTAGTCTCAAACTAAGCTCAGCTTGTACTATGGATACTAGACGACGATATACATAAATAAATACTGATACATATAGAAAACATCCATGACTTACTCCGAACAAATATACGTGCTCATCACACAAATGAATGCCCTTACCGGGAATTGGACCCGGGACCTCCGGCTTCGTAGGCAGGGTCACTACCAACAGAGGTCGTCAAATTAGGTACATGTACAGACCCCGTATCATGGTCGGCCTTATCACACGATAAGTGATAGGGTAGAGCGTCCGTCACTGGCTGACACCTTTCTATAGAACGAGACGACGCTCCTATCTTGTCACTTATCACGTGTATCAGTTATTTCATAGACATTTACGCGCCAGCTCTCGTGAATCAACCTGTACCTACCTAAGGTACGGGAGATTACTATAACGGAAATTATTATAGTACCTAATTGTAACTTACTTGATCTTTACGATATTGACGGGTACAATCCTAAATATATTTGTGGCCCTAGTAGAAAAAAGGTTGAGGATGGCTGATTTAAGACAATCACCTGTTCCCTAAGTAAGTAGTCCATTTTCAAACCATTTCTCAGCCATTTAAAATATGGATAAATGATATAGGTGCCTTCAAGTATTCAAGTATTTATTGCAATCATGTTGTCACAGTATAGTACATAGTTGACATGTGTTACAGTAAGTCTCAAACATGAACCCTGTGAGGGCATCGCAATGTTTAACTTACAACTAAATATATTTATACTTAACATAAAACAGTATAGATCTATATAAAGTTTACAGAACTAGGCATATTTTTTGTAACGTTGTTGTATATGTATTAGTGTATCGTTGTGTATGTGTTGTTTATATTTGTATTTATGTATTACCTTATTATTTAAATTTAAATTATTAAAGTTATTTTTATCTACTTAATGTGTACAATAATAGTGTATAGATATGGTTAGTAGTAGTAACGTATTGTTTAGAATTTGTCGTCTAGGTATTCATTAATAGAATAATAAGCTTTTTTTTGCAATATATGTTTTAGTTTATTTATAAAGATATTATCTTTATTTTCTTTTTTTATGCATTCCGGTAGTTTATTGTATAGTTTTACTGACATGGATAGCGGACCAGATGAATGCATTTTTAATCGGGAAGTTGGTTGCACTAGCCTTGATCTAAATCTTAGGCCGTACGGTAACGGCGTATCTTCTCTTTTAGTGTAAAATTCAGAGTGTTTGCGAACGAACTTACATATCTGTAGAATGTATACGTAAGCAGGGTAGGGTAAGTATTTTATGTTTAATGAAGTGCAACTATCAGTTTGTTTTATATTTACAAGTATGCGGATAAGTTTTTTTTGCAACGTTAAGACAAAGGGAGCATCGGTACTTTTAGTTTGGTAGCAAGGGCACTACTGAACTGACCTGATGATGCAGACCGCATGTGACAGTAAAAACTCCTACAACTCATCCTCAACTTCCTAGCGTTGTTCCGGGTTCTGCTCGCTCGCTCTAGCACCCGGGGTCCGCTTTGACACCTAATCTTAACAACTACATCACAAACGTCTACAACTACACAAGTTAAATTAGTCATGTTTGGCTTTATTGGAATCCTTTCGGAGAGTAGTTGACAAATGTGTAAAAAGTAGAGTCGGCCACAAAACCTTGTACCAAACTTGAAATATTGAAAGTAACTTATTATCTAATCTTAGGTTTTCTTTGTTTACTCTTTGATGTTTACCACTAAAATGCCTACAAAGTTTCAGTAGTTGTAATCATGGACCTAAATGTACTGAAAACAAAAAGAGACAAGATTATAAGTTAGGTCGTAACGTTATTCGAAGTTCGCGTATTATTCGACTCGACTCGAACCACTGCTTCATGTCAGCAAGATACAAGAAACATACTGATAAATCATAACCCACAGACTTACATATGTAATTTTTTGTAATCATGGCGTATCTCACGCGGCGCAGGTATGCATATATGTATCATTAGGCAATGGTACCGATGCCGATGAAAATGGGTGGGCTTATCAGTAGGTACATCGGCGATTTGACACAAATTCGTTATACTCAGATTATGTGACAACTGATAAAATGTTGTAAGGGACCGCCTCGCCGTGATTGACACCCGTTTGTTGGTACTGCGATAGTGACGTAGCGCACTTCTGTGCCTTATCTACCGGCCGCATTGTGGCGATACCGTCTAAGTGCTGGATGGACGACTTAGTGCTAATAATACATTGCGTGTTTGCAAATCGATAGCCCGCAACTGTTGGTGACGATGATGGTTTATAAACAGTCGCGGTCCAACCCTCGTCTCACCTCGAAAGCGTTAATTGCTCCGCAAATATACTCATCTTCGAACTAAGCGTTTACTTGCCGACTTTAATGACTGGGCAAACAGCGGCGCTGCGGTCAGCCGCCGGCTCGCTCCTAATAAATCTCCGGCTTTTCCCCGATTTCCCGGCGTCCCGCCGCGGCGCTGGCCCCCCGTCCGGCACTCTTATAAATTACCTACACGCTTCCACTATAAATCAAACAATACCCTAGCTAAATGTATTTACTATTGTTTGAATACACTTCCAACACTATCATGGGCCGTATCTTGACCGCGCCGCGATAATTCACTCGATCATCGCGGGGTCATACGTCTGGTTGCGTTAGTCGGCGGTCTGGAGGAAATGTGTTAGTTATGACCCTTTGTCTGGGCCGGAAGTGGAGGATATTGTGACCGGTTCCGTGTGAAGGCATTCGCGATCAATCTTAAGAGGAAAGATCGACTGGACGCGTCTCGGAGGAAGTGTGCTAATGCGCGGATGGAACCGTAACCTTAACGGCGGTCCGGCAAATTGCCGTTTGGGAAATACACTAACTTAATGTTTTTCATCCGCGTGCATTAATTATGAATTGGTTGTTTGTTGTCAATATTGTGCATTAACAAAAACGTATTCTGTCTAACTCCATTTTGTAACCACACCGTCCAGTGAGCTTGTTCCCAAACCAACCCCAACCACATGTGTTGCTGGTCGATGAGTAAACAAAACAGAGCAAAAAATGTATACCAAGTCCATTGAACTTGACCATAATGACTAAGTTACGATGTTAACCGACCGTTACTAAATTTCATACCATATAGGTAATAAGTTAATAACCTACTACCTACTTTATATGCTCACATATAGATACCTACCACAATTTTTATAAATGTTATCTTACAATGCAAATATTTTTTTTTGAATTTCGGTGGTTAATTAACCAACATTTATGACCCTGACTTCCCAAACGTTAAAGTTAGGGCGTTAGTGAACTGAAAGCTGAACTTTATTTTAAATAACGTGGTCATTAATTTACACATTTTTTTTTTACATATTTGCAATTTAACCCTGGGAACGAATAGCTTTTGTGTTAATTAATAATTACGGAAAAATCTTGTCGGAAAAAATTCAACAGATTCTAATATGTTGCGGAAAGTTACCTGGGAAACTAATAAGAGTATGACACTGCATTGAAATTAGTACCTACACATTAAAACGAAAACAAACACTCAACAAATGGGTTCTCAAAATTGAAAACGTCATAGGTAGGTCAAACGACAATCGCGCCGAGACCTAAATAATCTATAAATGCAAAAAGATGTCTAAAAAATTATAGACTGCCAAGTATAAGTATGGGTGTCTCTTCAAGCGTCTTCATTCAAAAATTCTCTAAGCCTCATTTTCGTAAACAAAGCCCTCCAAATTAATATCAGACGTGCATCGGTCACATAAACACGGCGTGTGACCATTTAACAGCATAAAGGTGCTTATACAGTTCGTTATCTGACCGGAAGTTGAAAAAACGTGATGCTAAGTGTAATTTTTGTCCGTCCTGCTCGCCCGACGCGTTAAGCATTAGTTGAATAAAAAATTAGATGAATAAAAAACCCGGGCCGATGAAACATGAGATAGTTTTAACTAGATATATTGTTTTTATTATAATTGGTTTTAGGGGTACCGTTTGTGCGAGGAATGGGAGAAATATTAACTGTATAAATATTATATTACAGATATTAAATAATAATAATAAAGCAACCTTGTATTTTTACAAACGCTACGTATAGTATTAACTTCACTTATCACTAATAGGCATGATGACACATTTTGAAAAACTGTTCTATAATGTTTAGAAACATTAATTATGTACAACGAATAAGATTTTTCAAAAGAATATAACAGTTAAGTAGGTAAAAAATGCATTTTAGTTTTTAAATTTCAAATTGGCGCTAAAACGCTTGTCAGTGTCATGGCGTCCCGAGTGACGTCACGTATGTATAAAAAGAACGCAGACCTTTGACGTTTGCTACCTAGATCGCTCAATTGCTCATTGAATGAACATAAATTAAAAAGTTTACAAGTCTTGCGCGGCCGTGCGAGCGAGAAAGCGGGACAATGACGTATGAAGATCTGACAGATAACATGGTTCTATCCCTGTCTTACTATTCGTTCAGTACGTAAGTTTTCTCTGTAATCTGTGGTAACGGCTGCTATGGGTATTTGTTTATACACACGTGACGTCATGCGCTCTGATTGGTGTTTAACATATCATGGCGGGCGTCCGCATTTTTCAGTTTAATTTTATCAAAATAAATAATAATCCCTTACTTAATAAAAAAATATGAGCAATTTTCGAATTCTGTGATTAAAAATGCAGTAAGAAAATACCATATTTTAGTGATTTTCAATTACTGCCATCATGCCTATTATGCAGGTTATGGTTTGTATCTTATGGTTTGTCACAATGTAATGAAATCATTCAAATCAACTGTCACTAACTTCTAATAGTGTCGTACCCATTTGAAATTTCCAAGCACATGACATTACCCTTAAATTTAGTGACACCCTTGAATAAAACATTATGATGTACACTTTATAAGTGTTTTGGATCCAAATTGGTTCACCGCGGACCACATATGCAATCACTCGATCCCACAGGCAGTTTTGTCACAGTCGTTTGCCTACATTATATTTCATAAGCTGCCAAACAGCTTTGAAACTATAATAAATCTGGAAAATTAAAGTAATCTAGTAGTTTGTATGTAAACACTTCGGCAGGTACAGAAGTAGGTTCCTTATTAGCTAGGAGGTAAGCTACATATACAATTACGCGTGACGTACCTACCTAATATACTTTACAATACTTTGCCATTTATGTTTACATCCATAAATACATAAAACGCGAATAGTACGGCAATCCTTTGTAATCAGACTAATGAACAGACGATAATTAAAGTTTTACAACCACGTAACGAACACAAAACCGGGGTGAAATTCGACATTATTTTCTGATAGTACGTGACATCACCCACCTTTTCACATGGCGCTGATATCGGACTTGGCCATTTTCCCACTTTTACTTTCTATGACAACAAGGCTTATGATAGTACGCTGGTGAATTCTCTCTTTGCCCTATAAGGGTGCCATGTCACGCGCTGCAGTTAAAACAAGTCGAATTTGGCCCAACAAGCGGTCAAATAGTGATAAATTTGTGTCAAACCGCGCAGGAAGTTCACTATTACTTGGGGTCAGGGCAATATTACAAAAACTTTTATTCAAGTTTTTATATAGTGCTTAATTTAGTGGTCGAAAAGCGTGAATTAAGTTAGAAACTTATAACTAGAACTGCATTGCTACTTCCAAGCTGTAAATCACTACGGTTTTACGCAAGTATGAATATTAAAATGAAAATAAGTTTCTAAATGTTTTAACGATACTTAAAACATAAAATAGCATTAATTAGTGCTTTCAGCTGATTTACTGTCGAACATTCAATAATTGCAAAGATGAAATTGCGAAATAATTGCTATGTCGAGAAAGTGAATTGGCAAACGAGCATATATGCCACCTGACAGTACATGAGTAAGTGGATTCTAATTTCTAAAACAAGTCAAACCTTCTAAATGCAAATTCTTTGATCAACTAGACTTCCATATTATTAAATCGCATTGGCCAATGCCTACACTAGAACAAAACTGTGCAAAGACGTGAAAATATAATGTAACCAATTAGATAAAGCCAATCTCTAAACGAACAAGTTAATTATGTTATCTAAGACTATTACTGCGTTCCCTTCTCAACCCCATATATACATTGAGATTAAGTAAGTAACTTAGTTAATGATGATGAAACTCAAAGGGCTTTTAATAAAGCGGTTACCGGTTATCACACTAAACAGAGCAACATAAAGCATCAAGGTTATTAGATTTTTGAGAGTTTCAATGACACATGTGCAAAATTGCTTTGGTTTCGGGAAAGTAAAATTGGAATACACAAAGGAATTATTAAAATATATGCTAGGTATGCATCCTACTTAAACAGACACATTGACAAATAACGAAACATGTCAATCCAATTTAAATGGGAATAAAAGATAAATAACACAAAAGCATCTTTGTAAACAGGCTATTCCTAAGCCCATCAGTTTTTTGCCTTACAAAAAAAGGGCAAACTTACCGTGAAACGGCAAAGTTAACGCCGTTTATAATATTATGACACCGTTCCTTAATCGCGACCACCGGGGTTCCAGTTTTGGGGATAAATGATACGTCAACGGCAACAATGGTTATGAATGAAGACGCTTCGCATCTATCTAGTACTGTCACAACGGTGCACGAGTTCGTTCAGGCCTGGAGCGTTCGGTTGCGAATAATCGCGATTGCTTCACAGTTGGTAAGTTGCGTTTTTTGCGGGCTGGCGTTCCTCGGACAGATGTCACGGGCAGGGAGGCACAAAAGCGCTCCGGGGGCGCATTGTCCTCCCTCCCCCCACCATTAACTGACACCTCTCCATTCCAGTATCAAAATAATACATATAAATTATTCACTTTATTTATTACAATGTTCATTGTAGAATAGTTATTGCTCTAAATGGTTTTTAATGTCCCTATTTTATAAGTAATTTATACGTCAAGCTTCACAGCTGCATTCTACCCCCGGCTATTAGCGGGGCATCAGATAAATGCTTTATACGACCACCCCGGAAACTCTTATGGGCTGTATTCAATTTGACTTATTAATTCGTATTCTGATCGTTTGCGTAAAGTTTTTGATGGATTCATTACCGCGTAGAAGTGCGAGTCTGCGGTCGGCGCGGCGCTTAGTGGAATCAATCACGGAGGCTCAATAATTGATCTCCCCTAATTACCTCTCCCCCACACGGCTCATTAAAGACCGTCTGTTGTTTGTTCTCCTAATTAAAGTGGAGGTTTATCGGGCCAGCCTCTAATTGATATCATTGCTGTTTACGATCATTGAGTTACGAGTTCGATCGATCCAGTTCGGCACTTAAACGTGACCACACTGCCTGTGCCCGAGTTGTAATCCCGCTTTATTGTTTATTTATTTATGGGCAATCATTAACGACATGCTAATTCGAGTTTAAATTAAACGTCAATAATCAATGTCAGTACGATTAGGGAATTAAGTATTTTTTTCATACAGGTATATGTAATACATACCTACATTTGGGGGAGGCCTATGTTCAGCAATGGACATATTTCGGCTGATATGATGGTGATGATGATGGTATAGTAATATGAGCTGTGACTAAAATAGTATTCACTAGCTAATAGAAGCACGCTTTATAAGAAAGTACGAAAAGAACAGTATAATAAAGTCGATAATAAAAAGAAGGTAAATAAACCCCGCGATCAAAGCTCTGAAACGCGTATAATCTCGACAGCACTTGCAGTCACAAGCAAATTGCAATTATGAGCAATCATTCATGTTAATACGGCGTGTTGTTATTGCCGCATTGATTAAGAACACAATATCATGCCTAATAAAATAATATCAACTCTCAACGTCCTGCCAAGTGGAAAATAACCAATTCCGTTTAAATCACAATCTAGCAATTCTTTGATACCCGTGAAATTGCCGTAACGAAATAAATGTTGAATAAAACGTAAAATAAAATTATTGTGCCTACACAAACAAATAATTGGAACGGCAGTATAGGTACCCATAGCGGGCGCGCCCGGTGCCCCGCTCGTTTTATGGCTTATTTGGGGGAAAGCTTTATTGAACTTAGCCACGTTGTCCGTTGCTTTACAAATATCGCTTTTAATGCCCCATACACAAGCTCGATAATGGCCTGCGGCAATCAGCCGCGTCTCTACCGCACGGCATGAAATGACTTTTTCGTTTGTACGCGCTCTTTTTTCCACTCAGAGTCATCTTTTTTTCCACTTGCTACAATTCACTTTCAGATTTTGCTAGTACGGGGCTCTGCGTCGTTATTTCTATGGTATGAATAATATTAAGCGCTGCACTGTATGTAAATGTAGAAAAATAACTATTTCGCTATGACTCTTGAATGCGAAACATTTTCGTGTTTGTAGAACGTGCCTAAAGTGGATACCGAATAGTACAGAAATGAAGTTGTATACAAATAACCCTTAACGAAAGCCTTAAGAGTCCTTACTCCTACAGACGAGTGTATTTTGCAAAATGCTTTCTCTTTCATTCAAGATTACTCTGTAACTATTCATATTTCTTCAAAAACTAATAACGTACTTAAATAATCATTTAAAATATTATTATTTATGTAGGGGCTCAGAAACTTTCTTCATGTTTTTGGTGAAAAAAGGATTACATTATAGTTTTTTTACCGCAAATTGTACCTACTTACGTTTTGCCCTAAAAATAATATTATTGGTAACTGTAACTTTATGTTAACCCATAATAAAAATCATAATTATACGTAGGACCTAAGTTGCGGTAAATTTATATTTTTTTAAAAGACGTGTAAACAACGGCACTTAGTCTCCGCCGAAATTTTGCCGAGTGTAAGAAATTATTATTTAAGTTTGTTATAAGTTTTTGAAAAAATACTAATAGTTACAGCATATTGCAAAATACGCTCGTCTGTAGGAGTAAACTCTCTTAAGGTCATTAGCGCCTTAGCCAATGTATCAGTAAAATACTGTTTCTCATCATACCGACACATCCGCAACATAACATAATCCAATCACCAAACTTGGCCCCTAAGCTAACACACACAGTTTATGAAGCAGAAAATGGCGCTACACGACACCCAAGTATCGAGCCTTTAACTGCGAACAGTAGCCAGGAAGCCGAGCCGAGGATGATGGAGTGCAGTCGATTTGGCAGCCGAACGGGGCACAGAGGCGCCTCGCCTCAGGCTCGGGTCAGTAAGCGGCGCAGCATTGGCGGGGCAAAAATTTATGAACCGGCAAATAACTTATCACCAGTTAATGCAATGAAATAAACGAGCCTTATTTATGAACCGCCGATCACTCTTTCAGGGTTGGATCCGAGCGGGCATAGATTAATCCCGGGGCCATTAATTGGCGAGGAGCAAAGGGTTTATTTTGCGTCCGCGAAGATTTTAATTGATTTTTTTGGTGCATATAATTGTCTTGTTAATTGAAAAATTGAAAAATTGGAATTATTAAGATTGCATTTTGATCAGACTGATGAATTAGTGGTAGGTACATTCGTTATTAGTTGCAACTATTGACTTGTCACTACCGATATTTTAGGATTGATTATTTAGAAATCTAATCCGATGTGCTGAGTATATGCGAGAATTTAGTCACATGTTTTTTTCCTCCAAATAAATAGTTAGATATATATTTTTTGAAAATAAGTAAAACATACACTAACCTAAAATAAAAAACATAATACGATTGGACCAGGGAAATCATCTTTTGTTTTTTACGGAACCCTCCATCGATTTTCGCTCCTAGGGTTGTCTAGTTGCCTTTTATTTATGGATCTTCTCGCGCGTGTGAATACGGTTAAATAGTGGGGGCAGCCCCTTCGCTTCTGTTTATATTTATTTGGGGCCCCGTAATGAGTCTATCTGCACTGACTCGCGAACCCAGTAGAAAATTGATTAATACCTTGTTAGACCCAGTGTTACGGAAAAGGGGGATTCCGGATTTCGACGTATCTTGCACTATTGTTTAATAGAAAATGTAGTTCTGTAATGCAAGACATAAAGCGTATTGTTGGTTAACACGCATTGAGGTCCACAGGTTATTTTTAGAGTTAATAAACGATTGCGACGCGTTAAGTGCAAATAAAAGTTTGTTTATTGACTAGGATGGATGGAATGGTTAATTAACAGCGTATATATTTTAATTAGCCATTCTGGTGAATCAGAATGGTTTATTTGTGGAGCGTAGCCGTTTGGGTCGGTAGTTATGGGCTTGGCTTGACGTGGTTATAGGCCTCGAATATAGTTTGTGTGAGGATTCGTTTTTACATGAGGAGAGATCATACACTCACGACACGTTGATTTATATGCAGAAATTTAAAAGTGTTATTCATATTTCGTGTCTGAATTTTCATTTCTGATACAAACACAATTGAAAAATGATATAAGTAGGTAAATAAATATGGTGCCAAATTAAAAATCATTTATTCTTAGATATAAATATATACACATAATCCTAATTTCACTCACGTACGTAACGGAATATTGCGTACTAGCTAAAATACATGTATTTAGTTTTAAGTCATTGTAAAGTGCTTTACTGAAATAAATAAATAATAATAATAATAATGTATTAAAAGTGCCTAAGTAAAAGTAGTAGTAGTAGTGTAAATGGCGTAAATTATAGTACCTACATACCTAGATAATATATAAGTTTTTACGTATTCCAATATTGCTTTTCACCAATGGGCACTCGATTTAATAATCAACATTGGCACCTTTCTACCCTCACTCAGCTTATCTACTTCGAATACATCTGCTCTTTTTTCAACCACGTCCATTGGCATTTGTCAATCCACTCTAATAATAATACATTGACACAATCTGAGTGTCAATTTTGCCCCTCTTTTTGAGGTGTGTAATAATATTTATTTTTAGCTAGAACCGCAGGACCCTTAGCCGTCACTGTGATTAAAAACAAAACCATTTTGGTTCATTTCACAATAGTTAAGCATTTTTCAGAAGACACTGTCAACTTGCTTGGTGTTGTGTCTAGGCGAGTAGGCGCTATAAGAATCGTCTCGGCTTTCTAAATAGAGGGTATATTGTACCTACTTTTGCGCATCTAGATTAAACTGAACGTTTTTTTTAATTTTTAATTTGACATATAAAATCAACCTATACTTTTACCAATAAATATCTGAATCTGAATCTATAGGTCACCAAAAAACTGCTCATCAGTCAATTTATTAGTTATCGAAATTAACCACGCAATAGTGCATTACGTAACTAGGGCGGTGAATTCGGGAATGCGGACTCACCTTCGGTTCGGGCCACAAACATCTGCGCTCTGGGGCTTCACGAATTACCGCCCGTGTTGAGTACAAAATTTTACGTCTTCACCTGGCCACAATGCGAGTTTTCCTGTACGCGCAGCATAAATAAAAAATTTAATTTAATGTTTTGTCTAAGTAATAGTAAATCTTTCAGTATGATCTTCATAAATGATTTCGAAGCACCCTATTCGCATTTCGCGAGCTCTAACAACCCCATTAGAGATCAGAGTCGTGAACATACATCATAATATTATATTGTGGGTAGGTGTTAGGCGCGTGGCTAATGCTGGGGGCGAGACAGTCATCACTCTTGGTTAGTCAACCACCGTCAGCCCCAAAGACGCAGTTTTTAGGGATCCACGAGATACTTCATGACTGATGACTGTTATAAAATACTCAAGGATTTAGATTTATTTTTAAGAATTATTTTCTGTTTTCAAATGTTTAAACACGAAAGTTTTCATTTAAGCCTTGATACAACGAGACACGCATAACGAAAGAAATTAATTCCCTTTATGGCGCACATGAAAAATGTAAATAATAGTGTGCGAGATACTTCATGACTTTTATGAATCTAATACTCAAGGATATAGATTTATTTTTGAATTATTTTCTCTTCAAATGTGGAAACAAAACAAAACATTGCACCGTTTGATACAACGAGATAAGCATAACGAAATATGCATAATAAACTAGTGCATTGCAAATAGATACACTTTATGGCACACCTCAAATATAACATCTACACGAAGCTTAAAGTATAAGCGCTCTTAACTTTCTTTACATGTTGGAAAGATATTATATATAAGATATTATTAATTAATTTAAATAAGTATCATAGTTATTAGGTATGGTGTAAAATGAAACAAAACATCTACAAAACTAAACTTGAAGTGGGAAAGGAATACAGCTGTATTAGTAATCACCCTATTGTAAAACATGCTTAGAATTTCTTAAGGTTATCTAGCTAGAATCCTTTTGATGCGCAAAGTAAGTTCACATCATAAATCTCTGAGGCGATGTCACTGGCAGCTCTGGAGGAGTAATTTTTATCTCTGCCGCGACCAAAGAGTTGCGGGCGGGATTTGATTTGTTACTGTTGCCGGTTGATAATCTACAATTTTGCGCTTCACGTTACCTTCGTTAATGGGACAATTATAGGCTACCTACTTCATAATGTGTACGAATGTGAGAACAATATAATCTTTTGTTATCCGTTTTTGTAATGCATCGTTATTATCCTCTGCCCATAGACATAGGTTGAAAAGGTATATCAGTTGAAAGTCCTGAAAAGTTTAATGAAGCGAGTCATTCAGGCATGTTTTGTCCGATTCCTGATTCTGAACATGCGCCATTCTTCACAACTGCAATTCACTGTTGTTATTTTTAAACAAAAGCATCTTAACTTTCGCAACTCTGTACAATCTGAGTTCATCACAATGTGGAGCTAATTTCCCAATGTCATTCGAGACAGGTTTCGAACTTTGTAATGGGCTAGTAATAGAATATGATAAACGATTATCTACAAAAATGAACGAATGTGGTGAATTGCTGTTGTGAAAATTGAGTTTGTGAAAAATCGGGAATAGGAAGAAGATACGTAACAAGGCCTGGCATGGGTAATTCTTACTAAGTACGCTAGGTCAGCGACCCGAAGCGGGTCTTGGCCCCCGAGACATGCCTCTTTGCTTTGTCCTGTGTAGCTTGTCGTCAATAATTAGTAAAATCCCACGACGCAATATTTAGAACTTTAGCAGAATGCAATTCATCAATAATGTTTAAATTCCTTACAATTTCTTTGTCTAACCTCGTTGACGAATGGGTTTTCTTATCTGAAAACAACCTGTAAATGTACGTTTCAAACAACTCTAGCTGCATAATTATGTTAAAGCTACACAGTCCTATGTGTCTCATCAGCATTACTATCAGTTAGTATAGGTTAGTTCGTTTTCACTAAATAACACACCGATAATATTTATGTTTAACCTAAACAAAATCAATTTAAAAATTATTATATCGAATAAACAACAAAAAACTATTAATACAATTACAATATAAATTAGGCACCGATTTATCACTAAAACTATAACTATTGGTATCTACTAGTCAATTTTAATTATGTAATTATTACAAACTTGATTACTAGGTACTCTTACCTTACCAATAAAAACTGTAAAATGGAAATCATAACGTTGCTGGGCAATTTGTTTTATTATATACAAACGCTAGCACTAAACCGACCAGCCACATTAAACAAACTAGAGCAGTAATTGAGCTGTTACTGCCCATTCAATTCTGACGTCTCATTTCAAATGCAACTTTGCAAATTTTTATATGTAGCCCAGCTTACTGTTCCATATCCGGAAAGCAACTTCGAATGCATAGATAATCATTTAAATAATTATTGGGATGAGTGTACAAATTAAAATTTATTTTGGAAACACTCCCTTATTCTTACACCAATAAAGACGTATAGGTACCGAAATATTTGGCTACCTTGGCTGCTACAATATGAAGCTGACTGTACCTACACCACCGATCCGTGAAACAGAGCTTATAATAATACAATAAAAAATTGCATGTCTCTTATCAGCAAGTTTGGTTAAGGTGAATATGCGAGTATTGCAACCATTCATTTACACACTATATTGCCATCCTATGTCTATCAGTCTCGATGACATGATCGCGTATATGTCGAACATAAAGCTATGGTCGCGCTCGCACTTACATACTCGCTAGTGACACGCGAATGCTTTATATGCTAACTAGGCCGTAATTCCTTAAAACGTTTCCTTTTTACAAAAATATTTAGAAACCGTATACATTTATGTACCGTATAGTAATAGGTTGCCATACAGAAACAGTAAAACAGGATCGTAATGTAATGGTAAGTATTCGCATCACGCCTGTATGAAAGATGTATGCAAATCCAGTCTTTACTCAATTAGTCCTGTGCCTACTCTAAACAAGCAGCATTTACGACCTAGAACAATAATTAAGCTATTATCTTACAATGCTTCGCTAACACCTCATTTAAAATGCTAATAAGTGTTTGCGTCCTTACCAAGGGATATGTTAGGTTTACCTGAAAGTATTTATTTATTGTCTCATTAGCCTGCATTTGTCATGTCCAATAAAAAAGCATTATTGTGTAGGGGAATAATGAATTGATAATTATTTTATAATATTTCCGATAGGCTGTGTACAGTCAGCGTCATATACCAGCCAGAGTAGCCAAATATTTCGTAACACACCCTCATTCTTACAGTAATAAAGACGTGTATCGAAATATTAGGCTTAGTACATTGGCTGTACACTACACTGGCTACACTATACAATGATTTTAATTAGTTTGATACCTAACTTCATATTTGTGGTACGTAAAAACTCAATTATCTAATCATGCATTACTTAATGTCTTGAATTGAAAAACAACTCATTCGTAAACACAACGTGACATTAGGTACGATGGTGTTAAACGAAAAAAAATGTTGCTGCAATTATTCAACCTCCGAAGTTAGTAAAAGTGCCCGGTTTCATGTTACCGAATGCTGTGTTTGAGAACAAAAAAGTGTTCCACACTTGAAAATTACTCCTAATTATGATATCGTAAAAAGGCATGAATTTAAACGGTCTCGCGCAAACCTACTGCAGAATACGCTAACTTTAATTTTTTAAATCGTTGCAATGATTGCTGGCAAAATGTTTTACAAAACAAGTACCTATAGTCAAAGAGTTTCATACAGCCTTAGGATCGTACGTTAAAACGCAGGTCTCGCTTAGCGCTATAGTTTGTAAATATACCTCCACTAGAAGGTATCCGTTATCCAGTAAGGGGGAAAATAAGCTGTTTTATTCAGTTATCTCGAGCCGGCGCTCCATATGGGTGGGGTATCATAATACTTTTCATTTTATTATCGCGCTTTTCGCAGGGGCCCGAAGACAGGGGACGCGGAATCGTTCACACTTTTAATTTAGTCTCGTCTAATGTATGCGAATAGAGGGTACCTACTAAGGGAGCTCGGGACCTCACTCGAGCGCTGTTAAACAACTATCAGGCTCGGAGGGTGCGTGGGCCTTAATAGTTTTCCCCTTACTCCATACATTATGCAAAATACTCCAGTGATATGTCAGCCCGTACACTAGGGAGTTTTATTGTTGTTCTTGCGTTTATGCCCTTTTATGAAGTTAACTTTAATTAAATTGAAGCCGTATTTGTAAGGCCGATTGACTGAGAGGTATTAAGCGGAGATTTATCTGCTTACACACGCTTAGTCATTTGAGAGCTTGGGCATTAGCTGACGACGGTTAAAAAGATTACCATCCAGTTCAATTTGCAAGGGCTTTTACTTAATTAACGTCTTGTTTAACCCATATTTATGTTTTAATGAAAAACATATACGTATCATAACTGAGACATTATTTTACACGTGGCGCTTCAATAAGCTTAATGCTCGTGAAACACTCGTCGGCCTTGAGCGTTGCCGAACTAATATCTTCGTAAATTCAATCTCCATCTAACTCATACTTTCGTAAGTGCGACCGAGGCAAACTTAAGTTTGTAGTAAAGTGATACGTGGGTACAGTACGTAGTGGCCTGTTTGTTTATTATGTCGTGCGGTGTTTCAGAGCAACCCTTACGCACTGAAGGAGGGCGGCTGCGAGATGTCGGCTTGGACGTCGGCGGGCCTGCAGCCCTCCGGTGGCTACTACCCTTACGATCCTACGCTCGCGGCCTACGGGTAAGTCCCTCGGGCCCACAGGACCCCAAAGGTCCATGCCAGCGCCACTTTAGATAAAACCCGCGCCGCGCCGCTAGGATTAACATAACACTTCCCTATCGAGACTTATCTCTCTAAGAGATTGCAATGCGAAGGCTCGTGTTTGTTGCTCGCTTTGACTTTAATAAATTTTGTTGTGTTGTGCAATTGTAACCCTCCGTTGTCGAGCCACGTTCTCGCTGAGTGACAGTTCGTAATACTATTAATGCATTGAGATTTGTCTTTTGTTGCGACGTGTTGTGGCGCACATGTTAGCTCTAAAACCCGCGTCCCAAGAGAAACGAGGATTTATTTTATCTTTTCATCTTTTTTTAGCTAGGACTTTGACAGATTTTGAGGACTATGAAATGCTCAAAACTGTAATGTAGACATTTAGAGTACATAGTAACACCTGTCTTAGAGAGGTCAATCTTTAAACACTTTAAAACGTATCTTTTAATGTAAAATAATCTACAGTATAGAGTTTCCACTTTGATCTCGCCGTTTTGACATGGACTAATGTTATAGAGATAACTTCACAGTCTGGTAAGTTGCAGACTAAAAGTTTCAATGCACCGTCAAACTCCTGACAACCAACACACTCTACAAGCGGCGAAACTTTTGATATACGTCTACGTTAACAGCTTGGGTTACAATTTAATTACAAGTGTAATAGACACGTCTTACTATCTTGAAAGTGATATTGATATTCTTTCGTATGTGTTGTGAATCTTGCAAGACACATGAACGATGAGGACAGTAAGTCGATTAAAGAACACAGTTAATAAATGATAATTATTAATTACCTAAAGCTCTACAACGCCAACCCTCAGGAACCTACCTGCATAAATAATCAAAACATCTTGAAATAAAAAGATAAGAAAAAGCCACATATGACGCTGTTTAATTATCCGGCTTCTCGGTAGACGAATCTATTTACGAAAATAGATTGAACCGTTTAAGTGTCAGCTGGTAATAAACGAATATAGCAACAATGCGTACGTACGCATGTCGGGAATGCCGGCGTAATATTGATACACGAAAAAAACAAACAAACAACGTAAGAAATGTAATATTTATATTTCCAAGTCTACTCATAAAGTTTATAACCATTCAATTTGGAATATAACGTATTATGGCAGTAAAGTTACCACAACGCTGTTTTTTTCGTGTAAAAACTCATCGCAATTTGCCTGCAACTTTTTTGACACTAAAACTGGTTACCATAATCCTTTTCCCATTTGCTTCAGCGGCGTATACGGCAGTGCGTGCCCGGGACACATGCCCACGTAACCACTCCCGGCCAGCCTTCCCTGTCACACCCGTATCCAACTCCACTGAGCGACAGAGAGAAACTGTATACATCCATTCTAGTGGCTGATTAATTCACAGTTTTTCTTTGAAACGAGATCGGACGCGTTGCGTTGACGTTTTCGGCAAACTTATCAACCCGTCAGGGGCGTGCCAAGCGCTGTATTTATACTCAACCGCCAACGTGACTAATTTATATAAATTTCGAACGACCGTCATAAGACTGTCATAACAATGTACTATATGCACGCATCAATCAAGCAGAAGTTTCACGGCGATCTAGAGATTTATCCCTCCATGAATCACGTTAAAACTGCCTGAAAATAAAAACAAATCATGATACATCAAAGCAGAGTTATGCTGACAATCCGGCTCCGCTCGACTTAATATATAGCGGCGGGGCGTTATAATCTAAAAATAATTAGAGGAGACATTAGTTTTTATGCGTAAAAAAGACGTAGCGATAGCGGTGTTGGGAACTCGGGACGCGCACGGAAATAGGTACTCGGTGATATATCGCGACGCGCGCGCAGTTGTCCGCTGCGCCCGCGCGCGGGGTGATCTACGCGCCATCACTCTCCCGCGCCGTAAACGTCCGACCTCCGCCGTTTACAATAACAAATCAAACTTAAAACACCGAGCGTGAAAACATCACTCCAACATTTTAAAAAAAACGCCACGCATTTTACCATTTCGGTAACCGATCAACTGCATCAACAAACAATATTCATTCACTCGCAAACCACGTAATTACCAGCAGTTGGCAACAAAATTGTTGCATATTCATTTCAAAAGAAAAACTTCACAAGAGTCTCATAAAACGTTCCGGGCCGCAATAAGTTAGCCCGGCAAAATAAATAGGAGGAGCACAAAGGAGCGGGTACGGTGAAAAGCGTACATAAGCAACAAAAGTTGGCTGGCTGTAGGCCCGCTTCAGTTAAGTACCGTTGGCTCGACGTATTATTTCGAACAGCCTGTAATCTGCCACGCCCGCCGCGCGCCGAAATGAAAAATTACTCAGCTATTTTTAACATAAGAGTGGAGTACAGAAAACGTACAAAAATTAGAGAAAAGAGGGAACACTTGTCCTGCTCCATTGAGATCAAAATAAGCAGGAAATTACTCTCGAGCGGGAGCACTTTAAAGGAATTATTTGTGTAGAGCGATTTGGGCCGTTGCCTATCAAACGAACAGTAAAGGGCGTATAACGACACATGGGATTCATGCCGTGCTTCAAATGCTTCTGCACGTATGTCTACAGTGTCGATTGATGGTTGCCGTGCAGGTGAAATCGTTATTGTTATCACCAGTTTTGTGGGGTGCAATTCAGGATTATTTATTGACAACGCGCGATAGCACCAATCTTATTCGTTATATGTCCAGTTCAACTGTTTATGACTAGGTACAAAATAATACAGTAGCCTGTGTGTACTCACTCATAACCACCACTTTTTCTAAAAGTTTTCATGTCACGTTCGTGGAAGTTACTTCCTAATGAGAAAACATCCCAAGTTTACTTATTGTTTCGCTCCAAAATAAACCAGTGTCGTTCAATATGCTTGCTAATGTTATGAGCTAAGTAAATTAACATTGATATCGGATCGGTAAGCATTAGGGTTAATCTAATTCATACAATCAACGGCCAAGAATCAACAGTTTCAATGTCCCTAAGAGAAGGCTGCCTAAAAGAAGTCAACTTGGCAATTTGACCTGAAAAAGAGCAGCAGTACTTGTATTTATAGGTAGATTAGTAAATACTCACGACGCGACCCATCCAAAGATTAGCTTAACTTTAACTCTGATCTGCGGAATTTTAGTATCTTTCATAACGAGTCAAATCAGAACAAAGGAGGGAACAAAAACCCAACTGCTTATTTATCAATATTTGTAGCCTACGAGTATGTCTACCACGATTATCTCCTCCAATCCAACGACACCTCATATGTCAAATTCCATGAAGCCGTTTGAACTGTAGTCTGCGAAATAGATTTTTCATGTCCACATAAAAATATTCTAAACTTTTCATACCTGGTAGACGTAACGAAATAGAGAAAAAGGACACTGCAGTTTCAGACAGTGGCGTAAGTGAATGAGGATGTTCCCTGTCCACGTGACGACGAAATATCGCGTTATAGTGTTGTGTCTAAATTGGTGAAATAGAAAATGCACGTCTAGCTTTAAATAGTCACATTTTCTTTGCAATGCTCTCTCTCGATCATATATTTTGTTAAATGCAATGAGCAATGTATCGTCTACATTATGTGAAAAAAGTTAATACAATCAGTCACTTAATACAGCTAATGTAAAAAAAGACACATCTTTGCCTTATATGATTGCAATCGGCCAAGGTGTAAAAGTGTAAATATGAAACATATCCTTGACGTTGACTAATCGTCAATTGTGCCTCAATATCGGACAACAATAGTTGTACAGTAGCAATGTATTCTTACCAACAGCATGTCGTAAAAAACGTCAGCTAATGAGTATGTACATAAACGTGCATTGCGTATAAGCAAAATCCAGTTCAGAATTCCAATATCAAGTAAAAAGCTCGCTTTAAAATAAAATGATCGCCACAAACACGCGCGCCCTATAAAAGCATAAGTTCTACAAAAGATACGTACGGAAAACGATACAACAAGAAAATAAACGCAACAATCTCGTTTCTAAAGCGTCTACTCGACGCGCACTCGTGTTACGAATCCTAATTCTAATTCGTCCCGAGCCTCCCGTTGGGAAGAGGGGGTGTATTACTTATTTACGCGGACGTACGTACATAGCGCGCTTTACGGGGGTGGCACGTAGAGGCCACAATTCCCCCAAGTGGGCAGATCGTAAAAACCCCGATACCGCGAATTGAATACGCGGGAATACGAACTGATGTTTTGGTTGTACGGCGCGCGCCGCCCGCCCAGCCGACTTAACCGTTCACTCGACTTGTTCGGTCTCGGCTGCGTTTATAGCGTATTGATAGCCTCCTTGTTATTAAGCAGTTTAACTAAATTATACTGCCTATATAGCTACGAATAAATTTCGTTAATGTTTTTCTACAACGACCATTTTATTTGGAAAGTTTCGCAGTAAAAATGAGACACAAACGTCGTTAGAAACGAGTATCGTGTCACATAAATATGCAGCTTCTGTTGACTTATTGTGTAAACGCAATAAAAGTTCCTATAACACTCCACAATGATACATTTGCGTTTCAAGATGAGTTGTCACGGGCGGTGCTATTTTTAAATGGTGGGTAACGTGTTTAGGCGCATCACTTAAGTATCTTTCAGTAGGTTTGGGACGATCAAGCAGGAAACGTCACAAGGTATTAATCCTGGAATTACTCGGCGGCCGAATATAACGCATAACTCAAAGAGCGCCGTCGGTTTTATGTTTTCGTCTCCAAATTAACGTTTCTACAAAGTATTTCCGGTCATGAAAGTATTAACATATTCGGAGATGTTTTTGGAGGAAGGCAGTATGTGTCTGCCGTAGTTGTAATTACATGTGACGTTGTTCTAACGAGACGGCGTGTGTTCAGAGGGCGGGTGTAAGTGGACTACCTAAATTAATTAGAAAGCTTACGGGTCCCGCGCGCAGCCGCTTCAGCGCTGTCTCTTATAAAAACGCCGTGTTAATATGGAATGCTTAACGAAAGTATAATTATTAAAACACACTAGAGCAATATCTAAGCGTAGCAACGTTAATATATCATTGCTATTTATCACGTCGTAAAAACGTACTTGAAAAGCGTCAATCTTAAATTAATTAATAGATGCAAACGCAGTCATAACTAAGTGATTGATAGAAATACGATTTACTTACTTTGACTTTGTACATTAGATATTATAGTTTAATGACTGACTGGAAGATGTGATTCTTGTAACGTTCACTAAGCGTGCCGCGCTTGCTGAAGCGCTGAGCGATCCCGCGCCCTGTCGTCACAAACCGCCGTTTCTCAAGAGCTTATTCGTGTTCAAACTAATGCTGTTCGGTTTCAGAGGCTTTACATGTGATGCGCCTTTGACACGCGTATTAAAATAAAATTAAAAAGGTTTGGCCGCGCTCGCTGGCGCTTGCCTTCACAAGATGGCGTCGCGATCGATGGCCCACGCCCACGCTTGCGCTGCACGCCCTGCAGTTGCATCGCTGCATCGGACCGCCCTCTGGCGCGCACCGGTGTTGGCGCGAACGGAAAACTTTCGAACAACTTTCCAAAAAACTAGATCTTTTATATTTACATGAAAATGTTCCTAAGTTGAAACAAATCTAAGCTTATGTCTGATGTACGTATTAGGGACCTTATGTTTTACTTCAAAAGAATACACTTTATACTCGTAAATCAGGGTGCAAATTACATTTTCAAAAAGATGTATCCGTTAGAAATTAGGGTGAAAAAGAAGAATAATTCACAGATATAAAATGCAAAGGTAGCTAACCTACTTAGGTACTTACCGACACAGATATACCGTTTCTCACTTTTATTACCTACCGTTCTATAAACCAACCCGGCTAGTATACGAGCCAAATAGAGTATCCTTCAGTAGAACAAAATGCCATCACTTTTGCAAATCACATCACGTCATGCTCCGTTCGCTGAGTCGGGCGCTCTACGTACGTTTGGCTTTCAACTTTAAAGTGCACCTTTAATGTTGAAATTTGCCTGCACCCCTGCTTGGTCCCAGTTCATTTTTTAACTATTTTCACGCGCGAAACCTATTTATTGGGCCCCTCAGACCGCGCCTTTGTCATGTCGGCGCAGAAAATCGAAGTCAGGTACGAGTAACAGTCGCCAGGGGGAAACGCTGCCACAAATATGTGCAGAATGTGGATGCAAATGGGACCGTAGGCCCTAAAAAGTGTATCGAGCGTTCCGTGCCACGATAGCTTTATTTTTGCTGCCGTTACGAGAAATCTATTGCCTCAAATAAAACGCCTATCTGTTACGAATTCAAAAGCCACTTTATTGTTCGTTCGAACGACCGACCCATCCACCGTAACAGGAGTTTATACAATGTTATTATTTTTGAAGCTCCGCGTAATAATATTTAGAATTAATGTACCTCAGCCGTCATTAGCTTCACGTTAGACGTTGTTTTATACCGACAGATAGCCCACTATCGTCTGTTTTATTAATTTGTTTGAATAAACTTTTTTGTTTGCTTACTTTTCTCCAAAAATTTATTTATTGTAAGCAACCCGAATAATTCGCGTGCTGTTCACTAACCGTTGCTCATGAAAACGTGGCTCAATAAATCTTAACTACGTGTTTAGTTTTATGCGTACTAACTTCTAAGGCCGGAAGCGTATGAAGTGATTGTTTTCCCGTTAGGTATGTGGGTAAATTTTTGTTTGTCGACAGATACGGAGCGGGCTACGATTTAGCCGCGAGGCGGAAAAATGCTACGCGAGAGTCCACCGCGACGCTCAAGGCGTGGCTGAACGAGCACAAGAAGAACCCGTACCCGACCAAGGGCGAGAAGATCATGCTCGCCATCATCACCAAGATGACGCTCACGCAGGTCTCCACGTGGTTCGCCAACGCGCGCCGCCGCCTCAAGAAGGAGAACAAGATGACGTGGGAGCCCAAGAACAAAACCGACGACGACGACGACACCATGCTCTCCGACGACGAAAAGGACAAAGACGAAACGGACGACAAAATCAAACCCCACAAAGGTACGCTCACGTTCACCGCGGAGCGTCCGAGAGTCGAGTTCAGCCGGCCGCCCAATAAATCTATCAAACCTTTGCTTTCCAAACAAAATTTGGGTGGCCTTAAACAATGAAGTCACTGCCGGATGTTGATTTATATTTATTATACTAAATTAAATACCCAATATATCGTGTGTGTTTGTATAATATGACTGTTTCAATGACCGCAATGCGAAATGCTTCATGTCCATACAATTATTTTGTCGAACTGCCGCTGCGAATTATAATGAATAATTGCACTACGCTAATTCTGTGCCGGTGTGGGTAGTGCGTGCTATTTCATGTTCGAATTGCACCGGTGTTGTTAACCGTTTAAAATTGCTTTAATTTCGTCGGTGTATAAATCGTCCAGTGAATTGGCTTAATGCTGAGGGCCGGAGGGTGAGCGGAATCCGGAAGGAGGCGAGCGGTTGTGGAGGCGGCGGGAGGGGGTGGGGGGGGAGCGGGGGTCCCAGGCGTGTAACTGTGCGTAACCGCTCCTCGGTCCCGGATTTCCTATTCGTAGTAAAGTGGGCGGCGCCAAGGTCCAAATTTCATATAACGTTTCTTCCGTTCGTCGGGACACGGCCCGGCGCTTGGAGGTCGCGCTCGGCTTGTACAACGATCTGCCCTACTTCGTGCTCTTGCCAAAGGATTTGTCGACTTCGTGGATCGTTTCTTTTATGAGGATATTCCGCTGGAACGTAGGTAAGTAAGTACGGTTTCGGGGATTTATAATGTGTGTTCCAATTGAATACGGCTTGGCGGTCTTTGTCGTCGCGTTTCCTACATTTTCTTTTGTGCTTATGTTTTTATCGTCATTAGCAGTCCTGCAAAAGTCCCACGCCACTCTTTAGTCTCGGCTGTCGACAACACAAGTAAGTGGGCATTGTAACAATAACGATGGTTTTGGGAGAGTGTTTTCATAGCAGCGGTAATGGAGGGGTGTCACGGGTAACGCGCGGCGTATGTCGCCTAATGAACGCGCCTATTGTGGGCAGAAGCGCACGATTCGTGGTTTTAATGCCTGCCCCCGCCCATAAAAAGACGTACAAACATAAATTTTCCTGATAAACATACGTCCTTTTAACTACCGAGGTAGAACGCTGCATTCGCGTGGAGCTAATAAAAGGACACGCGGTAGAAAATGGATGCTGTTGACAGAGAAAAGTTATGAGTTTTGCCACTTTATAGGGATCAACTTCGGGTTTAGAAAGTCGAGTGTAACTGGGGTGAAACGGTCGAATGAAGATTGGATTGGGCTGAGTTCATAACAACAACAAACACGACTGTCAAATAAACAGCAGTAGGTTTCTTCGTTGAAAGCAATTTTAATATTTCTGATCGACGATTTTCATCATATGACTAAGTAGGTACAATAAATATTCTGTATGAGTGCATTGAAAGGTTTCAAGATTATAAAGACATGTAAAAGAAAAAAAAAACACCAGTTAATTACAGGCCAGCAGGGTTATTGCGCAACTTTTCAAACTAGTTTTTATTTTTACCTTCAAAAACGACATGTTTACTATAGGGCTCGGAACTTTTGATGCAAATGACAGATGGAACAAGAGTCATGGAGACGAAAAGAGGATTATAATTTTGTCGTTTTATCGATCGATACATTTCCTGGGCTGCGATTCGAAAGGTTTACCCCGCGTGATATCGTTTCCTTAGCAACATTAATATCACTGTGCTTTTATTTTCTTCTACTTGCAGTAGGAAAAATAATAAGGAGACAGGTGACACAAATTACAGTTAACAATAGTGAGTCTAAACATATTAATAGTAGTAACCTCGGGAGATATCACAAAATAGGCGATATCATGAACGTCTAAAAACCTAAGCGCGGCATATTGAGGCACAATTCGAAAACTAGCCGGCTCGGGACATCATCACCATTTTCTTTAGATACAAAGAGTGCTACGGCGTAGCACTCGTAGCGTAACTTAATACATGTAATAACATTTTTCAAAAACATAGGTTACCTCTTGTCTAAAGTAGGAGAAAAAGGAATATATTTATAGTAAATTTTTATTTTATAAAAATACATATTTAGGATAAAGTGCTGTTAAAATTGGTATTTCTTTGTGTCACTTTGAAATTGGTTTTCGTAACAATGGGACAAATCATATTTAATTTAGGTATCAAAGGCGTATTAGGTATTTTTAATAAGGTTATGCTTGTCAGAAGCCAAAACACGATTTCTAAAAATTTTGCAATAGAAATCGGAGATTTGAAGGTCCGAATCTATCCTCTCAATAAAAGTCGGTTACGCGCTTGTGACTCCTCTGGACTCGCAAACGTCCATAGGCTTCGTTACCATCTGGGTCTAATGCTAGTCTGCCACCGTCGTATAAAAACGCGGAAACATTTTCCTTTCAACAAAACTAAAAGCGCAATTTGAAACAGTTGAGTATTGTCCCCTGTAAATGGCGAGGCTCTGTATTGTGCGGATTACGGCACGCGCCGGGGGCCGGAGTGGCGAAGTGCCCGAGTGCAATGAAGTGCCGCGTAGTGCTTCCAAGTGCCGCACTTGAATAATACGCGTTTAACATGAAAAATAATTGCGGTGTCATAAATTAAGTTAATTCACGCTCGTAAATTATATATTTAACGTAACCCCATTTGTTCACATCGTAACCAGAAATAATCTCTTAGAAATGCCTTGATCCTTAAAGAAATTGTTAACAGAAGTACCTACCTAAAAGATTTTAATAGGCAAAAGTTGAGCAAAATTTGCATTCGATTTGGACCAGCATTTCATAATATTAACTGCTTACACACTTTCAGGCAACCGCTGCTTCAATCGGCATCATTGTGGCAAAAAAAAAAATATATTTCTATTTCCGCCTGTCAGTCCAAGTTGGCTTAGTGCGGGTTGCACAGGCCGGTTCCACAACACTTCGGGAGCTCAAACACCGCACGGCACTGGGACACAATTCGAAAACAAATTTGGACGGCTTGGGACATCATCACGATTTTCTCCACAAACCGTGCTACGGCGTAGCACTCGTAGCGTAACTTAATACATGTAATGAGATTTTTCAAATATATACGTACCTCCTGTCTGAACTAGGAAAAAAAGGAAATCATTTTCGGATATGTACGAGAGTTGGTAACTTTACTCTATATTTCCTTTTTTTTTTTTGAAATAGCTTTCAGCTAAATTGCCGCTAAAATGTCTTTGTGAGGTCAAATACCGCGAGCCACCCGGTTGCCCCTTGTATACTGCTACTAATCATTCCTCAGAATAATCGAGACATGCGGAAGATGTAGATGGCGACTAAATCATTACGAAACCAGGGGCTGTTTGATCTGTAGAATTTGCAGGTCCTTATGTTAACGTTAAGGGAAATACGTTTAAACATCAAGCATCCCGTTCTGGCCGGAGAGGCAGGACGAGGACGGACTAACCGAAGCTGGACTACCGTCTAAACCATAAACGATCTTCGTCTTGTAAAGGATGCCGCAGGATCGCTCTTGACATTCAACTGCGTACAAAACTCGCAAATCAAGAGTTTTTTTCAATTATTTTTGTAACCTGCTAACAAATGCTCAGCAGAATCGGTTGAGAAATGCAGCCGGCCAGACGTCGTGATACGGAATAATTTCGACCCAAGCAGAAACAGAGAATTTCGTTTGTCTCACTCGCTCGTTCAGCTAGGTATTGACTATTGTGTCAAAATAGTGATTTATTTCTAACTAAGTGAAATAACCTATGATACTCGCTGATAGTATTGTTCATTTGTTTCTATTTCACTGTGAGAATCTGTAACAGCCCTCTAACCCTTCGTGATTGAATCAGTCAAACGTCACCCCCGCCCTGAAGGCTAATGTGTTTTAAGTAACTGCATTAGTATCAGTGCAGAAATGCCATTACTGCCACCCCTAGCCAACGAGCGTATGATTGCTATACACTCTACTTAGAATATCGGATACAGTTAGTTACAGATAACTTTTTGGGTCTTGGCTGAGATTAGGAGACGTCTGTTGTTTCTCTGTGAAAATACACTTCATTCGATGTCCACTAAGCCGCAGTGGAGACTTTATATGAGTTTAAACGTGAAACACAAGGAAACTGCAATTCTACTTTGATCTCATTGACACTAAGTGTAGAGTAATTAATATTTCTTTATCCTTATTCAAAATCTTTTCAGTATAGACGCTACAGTCTATTGTGATAGGTGTTAATGTAATCAATAGTGATTGTAACTATTAGAATATCGGTCAACAATATACCTATTTGAAAAACATAAGTCGGTTTAAGAAGCTGTACAAACGCACACATATAATACCGATTCGAACAAAACGCGATACAAGTAAATCTGCGGGTAAACAACGGAAACCCCACAGGATATTACAAAAACAGAAACTTTTATACCGCTTAGCCAAATCCCCGGGCACGACAACCCAGCAAATAAACCATAACGCTTCTCACTCAACATGCATAGCCGTTCTACTAAAATGTCAATGTTCGCGACGTGTAATATATCATTTTAAGTCACGGCAAACAAAGCCAATATAGAAGCTTTCACACGCCAACCCCAGCGTCGTCGGTAAACAAACAGAACTATCCCGCGCTAAGCCACTCATGAATAAAACCTTCGGACCCCACCAATAAATGTTAATTTTTGTCGTAAGCACACGCATCGCAAACAAAATATTAATCCTTCGCGTTAATGGAAAGCTACAGAAGTAATACAAACAAGTGGGCTGCACGGGCGAGATGTAATAAATTGCACTGACCTCAGTTGCAAAGTGCAGTGAGGGTGGAGGGCTGAGCCCCTCAGACGCGTTTTTATTATGTCTCACTTTGCCCGCAGCGCTGACTAAAGGGAAATACCACTCGGCGGGCAGCGTTTCCGAACCGCCCGCGGCGTCGCCTGCACTTAGATAAATCTATTTTGCATATCTGGGGACAGCGTTGAACGCGTACACCGTTCGATAAATATTTATGACGGATAACCTGAACTGCGGCGCTCTGGCTAATTGATAAGGTTCTCGTATCGGCTTACCAAACTGCACTCGGCTATTTCCCAGGGTTCAGGATTTATAGGTAGTTAAAGGAGGTTTGAATGTTAAGGCGCTTAGCTAAGGTACGTTTTGTTACAAGTACCTCTATGCTTGGTCGGAACTTTTTCTACAATTTTATATAGGCTATTACTGTAAGCATCATTTTAAACCCTGTCGTGTCGTCAGTTACGTGAGCCTAGGGTCAGTCTTTTATAAAACTAAATGAATATGCATTGTCTGGTAGTTCTGGTAAAAAAAAACATTATACTTAAGTAGGTAGTTATTCTTACCTAAAGTTACGGTTCTATTATTTTGCTATCTTTATAACTCTTCTGTCTACGAAACAGTACGTAAAACTAGAAAATTAAAATAAATTATCTGATAATTTCATTAAACAGCCCCTTCAATTAGTTAACTAGCGCCTTCTTAAATAACGTTCAACATATTGTTAAAATAAAACACGATGAAATCGTCCAATTTTCGCTTATCTCCGGTCGTTGCGGGCTTTTATTAGATTAATACAATGAAAATTTAAACAATTTGCCGGATAAATATCTTCGCGCGGAGTATCAGTGGCGTCCCTATTTATCCCTAGTGAGGGGCTACGCGGATAACCCCTCTTAAAAGCTAGGAGCAGTCAGCATTAAATGGAATAAAGAGAATAGAGCGGTCGCGCCCTCCGCGTCGCCTCTGAATTTCATTAGGCCGCCAGCCGAAACCCGCTTCACACCGGGAAATGGCATTATGATAATACCTCGAGCGTTATAAAATTCTGCTGAATAAACATTTTCGTGTAATTGTACAATAACTAGGATTTTACCTCGAAGCATCAAAAACGTTCAAGGGAATGTTTTACTTGACACCGCCTGCACCGATATAAAGGCGACCGCAAAAAGGTATTTCAAAGTGAGCGTGGATCTTTAGACTTTGCTTTCTAAAAGTAAACATGGGTCGGTGTTAAAAATCAAAGACAGAAAAGGAACGCCGTTGACCATTAATTGTCCCGGCGAACTGTGAGAGCCGCGGGGCTCGAGGGAAATGCGAAATAAATGCTCTTCTTAAATACGGAACGACGAGCGGCGCCCCGCGGCCCTCGCTCGCGCCCCAAAGTGGTATTTTCACTTCGCTAATCGGATAACCACTTAACGAATGGGTCACTGCACGCCAAACGTATTTTCACACGACTTTTCTGAAGGGAGGGCCTACTTACGAGCTAAAACTTACGTCCCGGGTGTAACGGTCACGTCGCCTCTCCGCTCCGATCCGAATCTTATCGATTTTATACGGAATATAAACATTTTAAGCTCTTTTTATTGTTGTAGTATTAGATGGTATGGGCTATTGCGACTAATCCGATTTTAATAACGCGCGCGTTCGAGTTGAATGTGAATCGTGATCGTTTCTGTTCTTTTTTTACAGATGAGGAGAGGAAGGGCGACGAGCTGCTGCAGGGGATGCATCACCAGCTGCTGGGATACGGGATAAAGGAGGAGGTTAAGAGGGGGTCGGACTGTGGCGTGCCGATACCGGCGTCGAAACCGAAGATATGGTCGTTGGCGGATACGGCGGCGTGTAAGACTCCGCCGCCGGCGGCGCAGCCGTGGCCGCAGCACGCGTACGGCGCGGGGCCCGAGCGCGGCGCTGACGGCAGCTCCAACGGGTTTGCGCTGCCCGCCACGGCGGCTGCCAGCCCCGCCACCGGCTCCTACGGCCGGTACGGTGGCTTCCCTGGCCAGTACGGCGCGCAGCACCCCTGCGTGCACCCGGCCGCCTTCCCAGACGTGCAGACTGACACGCCGCCGCAGACGCCGCCCAACATGAAGGTGCCCAGTGTGGCGAACCCGCTCGGCAGCGGCGGCGCCCCCTACTGCTTCCCGCGCCACCAGCAGTCGCCGCAGCGCGACCCCTACCATAACACCCACCACCCCGCTAACCACCAGCCCAACCAGCCTCATCACAACGAAGGCTCGGCCGCATTCAAGCCATTTTATAAAAGGTGATTATTCCTTTTTACTTATCGCCTCACACACCCACACAATACACGGTATACAACAGTAGGTGAATTAACTCCCTTGAGATGTTAAACACCACGTGAAAAGAGTGAATGTTTCCTATTCCAGTTCACTACAACACCCCAACGGTTTCGTGCCGGCCGTCTGAAAGCGGACCGCTCCACTGGCGGTGAGTTTCTGATTGATTCAAATTGATGAGACGGGAACGCAGCGTCGTACGTTGGATAGATGTAGATGAGGTACGCCCTCGTAAATGGATGATCGCGGCGGAGATATCGCGAAAGCCATAAACAGAGTTGTGGTTTTAGTAGCGGAGACTCTCGCCGGGGTGTCATGTCGGTAATTGAAAACAATGGAGTCGACTCCAGGCGGAAGGGCGACACGGCGCGAGGGCGGCGAGATTGCAATCTTGCGTCATTTGTCAGTGTCACCGAGACGCACTGTGTACCTCCTACGCGCGCTGACCTGCCCAAATTAGCTGCCATTTGAACTCATAACGTGACTGATTAGATTTGTTTTCCGCGAGATTAAAATCACGCTCGTTCACAGAATTGAAATACTTGATACGACGGTAAGCCGTGATTAATGTGGAGTAATATGATTTGTTACAAAATTTGCTCCATATTCTTACGAGACCGAACGAACACTTGGTACCTAAATCGTGCGTTACTTTTACCAAAATGTTCCATTTTAGTACCGCTCATGTTCAATTATAATCCTACTAATGTTCACGCGTGTTCTTAAAATGTTACATTAATTAATGTGATCAACAAACAATCAAACACATATAGAAGCCTAGTATAACATCCGAATTATTCGCAGTTGGCGTGCGAGCGTGTGAAGATGAATGCTATCTAGCAAGGGCGCAGGTCGACGACGCATTTTTCTAAGAGACGTCAAAGGTTTTCTTAGAAGACCGCGGTATCTGCGCTTATTACAATAAATCCCCCCGAGCCCGCCGCCGCACAAGACGGCTTCGCAAGGAATTCTGTTTTAACCAAACGCTCACAAATTCACTTCTATAACCTTTTGTATTATTTTGGTTTTCACGCCTTTTTGTGCCCGCGAATTCCATGACGCGAAAATAACTCCTTATCGCGGCATTCCTTTAAAGTAGCCCCCAAAAAGAACGCGAAATCGACAGTTTTTGCTTTAGACTTAAATAACATACCTACCTTTTCGTTTAAGGTTATTATTTGTTATTCTGATTCGGCTACCGAGTCGACATTTTATACTTAATTCGATAAAAGTAGGTAGTAAATTAAGAGATTATAAGTTTAACTACAATCCAAATAACACGCAATTACACACCACTTTGATAGAATAGCCAGACATCTCGTGAGCCACGTGAATGGACACTGACGCTTAAACAAACATAACGTGTATAATGTCAGAAACCACAATACATGCATTATTCATCAGTTAGTAGGAAGTAAATCATCCATACGGCTTTAATCCACGACACACCCAGCTCTAATTCCATTCACTACACCTAATTTAAATAAAACAGCATCGGGATTGTTCCGTCTAAGACAAAAAACGATAATGTAATAGGTAGAATAAGTATTGTTTATGACGGCGTCAGCGCGCTGCCGTGCCGCGAGTCGCCGCACCGATAGCGCGTGGGCGAGGGATCTCAATGGATCCTCTTCATTCACAACACTACCTTCGCATTAAAGCCGCTTTACTTTTTTTTAACCTCCAATCTTTCCCCTTATCTCTTAAACCCCACTCGGGTCCTCTCCGCTTCATTCAGGCCCAGGTCGCGGACAACCCGTTTGACTTCTTTTTTCATTGACGGCGTACAAACCTTAGATGACCGCAGCCGAGGTCGAATTTTTATTTCTTTCACATTTCGGTTTTCCGGTCCGGACGATTCGTTAATAAATTCTCAGATAATGAGACTGAACGTTTCGTCACCTCATCTCGATTGCTTTGGATTTTTTCTTTTTCGGTTGATATGTGTGAGCGCAGCGGCGGGCCGGCTCGGAGGACACCGCGATAGAATCGGAACGGCTATCGGAACCTTTTTTTTGTTAATTTAAATACCGCTATTCTTTTAAAGCTGCGTTTTTTTATTTGAACGTATACTGACGTGGACAGGATGTGCTTATTAATTTGTGTTTCCTGCTGTTGTTACAGGTAAAGCAAGTGAAGTGGGTCGCTGCGCCGCGCCTAGGACTTAAGGCAGTGCTTAGTGTTTCGGCCCGTGACGTCAGCTCATCGGAGTTTAGACACTATGGGTAGCCAGCCCTTATTTAAGCTCAAATAAGAAAGATGTTTGTCGACCCATTGTAATTTGTAACCAATTCGTTCAGTATCGTCATCCGCATTCAATGGTGTACGTCGAATCCCTAAATGCACAGAATTGTATCTTATGATATTGTATTTTGTTATTTGTACTTGTGTTACGATCGAGGTTTGTCGACTTTCGTCCTACTTTGTACTTAAAACGAATCACTGTACGAAATCAATATTGCTCAGTATTTTTATAGATTTAAGAATATTATGGAAGTAATATCTAAATTATTTGTATTAAGCAAGGCTCGGTGCCGTGGCTCGGGGTGACTGGAACTGGCTTGGACTTGGACGGCGCTGGTACCTCCTACTGTTTTACTTGTTTACTAGTTCTTCCAACTTTTATTTGTCTAAATGTAATTTCAAAGCAATACGTTATTGATTAGTTCAGGTGCCAGACAGTACTTTTACTAGTTCATAAGATAGTGTACGCTCAGTACGTAGGCAGTAAGGGAAGCGTAGATTGGTTTCGTACCCTATATCGTAAACTATTGTTTATTTTTGTTAAAAGAACTATATGAATAATCGATAAACAGCCATCGGTTCGGTTATTGTTGTTGCCCTTGTATATAAAATGTTTTGTAGATTTTCTATTTTTAGTTTCTCAAAAAGTGTACAAAGTATTTAGTATGGTTTCGCCACTTTCGATGTTGTTCATGACACTCGGAATGATCTTTATAAATATTGTTTAAAAGTATTATTAGTAATACCTTGTAAATATATTCAAAATCACGGTTTATTTTTAAATATTGTTTGCGGTCACTAGGGATCTTCGATCAACGTAATGTGTGTTTTATTACGAAATGTAATCGTCCGTTTTATAGTTAAATTGAATTCACGAAAATCGATTAATTGATAAATAGTTACGCTGAAGGGCCATATTCACATGGATGTAACGCACATTTGTTAATTATATATTAGTGTGTTTTTAATTGCCGGCAAACGCCATAAAATTACTTCGAGAGGTGTTTTTTGTGTTCGCATACTTACATAAAAAACAGGTTTTAGTACTAACGGGGTCATGCCTTTTCTACAGTAACCTATTTGTGCTGCTTGAGTTGAGCCAAGGCCGGTGTTTCGTCTACAACATTGGATAGAAGGTGACTTATCCCCACTTTGTTCACACGAAAGAGCAGTTGTGTCATCTTCTGTCAAATATCGCGGATAGTATACCGGGCAAGTCAAACTCGAATACCTACCGTTCTAAACACCTTTTCTTATGTACAATATATCCAAATTCCCTAAATATTTTTTAAACAACGTGTTATAAAATGTATTTATGGGTGGCATTCGTAGTTTATAATGGCTGTTCAGCACATACATCTTATTTAAGGCACGAAACTTACAAGCTGAGTGAGACCAATATGTGACATAGTAATTACAATAGTACATATTATTTAAATGTCCATTATGATGCAAACGCCTTCGATTTCCCGAGTGAATGTACGCAAACAACGGATTAACTCGATGAGTAAAAGACGTTTATTTTAATTTAATGCGACCAAATAACGATCGTGAATTCGTGCAGAGGCGGTCGGATTTTCACGAAAAATAAAGCAAGTTTGTCCTTACGCCTGTTTGGCCTGCGTACCATTTCAAAAAGGCCTAAACACTAAAGTAGGTTGTTTTTATTCATCGAGTTGATTCTTAACGTAATAAAAAGGGGACAAAATGGACGTATTTGATTTTGTAGCACGTACGTTGAGGTCACTGATATCATTTGAAGTTATTTTGGAGGCTAAGGACTAATCGGAACAACGCAGACAGTAAACAAATTTCGTCGTGACCAAATCGAATACATTCGCTTAATATTAAATGTTCTATATAGTTATTTATAGAATATTATATACCTATTAATTATTATTATGAGTAACATTATGTAATGATTGTAATTAAATCTTTATTTCAACATGTGAACTTTTTATTTTCAACACTCGCTTCGGAAACAACCTGGGGTCCGATTCGACATGGCATACACATCGGATACATTCTGATACAACAAAATGAGACATAAAACGATAACGATATATCAGGGATATCCTCTTCTGTCAATTAAGATAAATTAATCGGCGGTAATTAGGTCTATTGGTGTACTAACGGGTCCCGCCCCGTACATGACCGAAACAAAGCAAAACAAAACTTTGTCATCATCACCAACTATGAACTGCCGTCCTTAGTATAAATTGTCGCTTGCTTCGAAACAACTATGCGGAGGGTGGAATGCTCTGCCACAATAGCGAAACCTAAGTTTCTTGCTGGAGTATTTTCAGCTAGGCTAAGGTATAATGGGTATATAATGTCACAAGATATATAGGTAATTAAAATTAGATACTGCACCGAAAGGAATGATAGAATAGCAGAAAGGCTTCCTTAGCTCGACACACACACCCCACATTGATCGAAACCACCTCATCTAGGTACCTACTATATTAAAACATGAAACGGGTGATGGTCCGTTTTTCTATCGGGGTCGTTCACGAGTAAATCTGCAGCAGCTTCAGAAACGTTGCATTCGCGCACTAACCACAATCTTTATGCACACAAGGAGCGGGGCGGTTTTAGTACGCAGGTCATTGCCAGTTGAGACATAGACATGCTTTACAATGGCAAATATGTTCATGACTCTTACCTACTCACAAAACATACCTACAAATGTTGATCTACCGAAAATTGCATGCAGGATTGCCAGGTCTATAAATATCTCGTTTAACTTATATAGAGATCTAACCAGATGATACCAGATCTAATTTGTTCTGATTAATCAGGTTTTTTATTATTATTCATTAGCAAAATTATACAAATCATTAACGGACTAGACCAACACATGATATGTGATTAAAACAAAAAACAATACAAGTAAGTAGGTTAATTACTCCACCGACAAGAGCCAAGCTCTTAAATAAATGATTAAGTAGGTTACTATCTACACAGTCATACTCTGCGAATATTTATGAAATACATAATAGCCTGCTTGCGGCTTTTGTAAACGCGTTGGTCTCAGACGGTCCTGAACGCAATTTGCCTAGTCAGATAAACAAGTCAATTTTAGTGGAAGCGGGGTTTAGTGTGTTTTATGGCCCGGACAATGGGCGCACTGTTGCGCAGCGAGCATGTTGGTGCGCGCTACGGGGCGCGCGAGCAAGCGCGGTGCACGCCGCCGCGGCGCGCGCGGCACCACTTAGCGCCAGCGACTCTAGCACCCCCGGGTTATGTAATATACCGCGTAACACCTTGAACATATACCTACGTAGCCAATGCTATGTTCCTCCTAACTTCCAACTTGGTGTAACCGACTATACCTATAACAAAAAGCGTCGGGTACGGGGGTAGAATGGATATACTCCGTATTCTTTCAAATACGTGCATAACTACTGTTTCATTTATCCCTAACCTTCAAGTAACTATGTTACAGCGTCACATTAGAATTTGGACAGGTAAAACAAGTACAACCCATGACAACGGTTCACACTTTATTCGTTTAAATATGTATAATAAAGTTTGCTTTTAAAGAATACTTCAACCAGCCCTAAATCAGTTAACCAGTAAACGTCTGAATCTTTAAGAATTTACAAACAAAATGGGGAAAAAAGTCGATAATGAGACGGTAAAAGTCGACCGGGAGGGTCCTCCCCTTCTAACTCTTAAACAATGCTTAAAACGTAATAAAAGAACCGCTTTTTCAACTTTGAGAGTGCCACTCGATATAGGCATTTGGTTTAGTTAATTATAGTAATTAAAATCGAACTTAATTAAGAACGTCGCCGTTTAAATATTGTTTTAATAATATATTTTATGCGAATTGAGTACGGAGGTTGTTTTCTTGCATTGAATTGGTGGTTTTTTTATTAGTTTTATTACCAGTGCATGACTGGTTAAACACTGGCGCCAGGGCTCAAGCACGCGGCTGAACATGGTCCTCGCATTTATCATTGCATTTGGATATAAATGTGGGTAAAAAGTCCTTAAAAATAAAGGAATCCTTTTCAATCAATTTTTTTGGGTTCCGATGGCCAAAACATGGTTACCCTTAATCAAATTCTGCAAAAAGGTCTGGAAAGCCCTTTTTCATACATTACTATAATAACAGATTCAAAGTACGAACTAGCAAAACTAGGTAGGTATATCAAAAATAAAATCAAAATTACAAAATATTAAAACGTTATTCAAATCATTTAGGTATTAGGTACATTATAAACTCAGGCTGTGATATTGTCTGTTATATACTATCTCAAAAATTAGTAAGTAGCATTAAAAAAAAAAAATTAGGAACAATCTTGGAGTACCTTACCTGTATAATCAACTAATCCGAACTTAAGATAGGCGAAGATGCATTAGACATCCCACACTTAAAAAAAATGGTTTACGCTCCTAACACAAATATTTATATCAACTTTATTTACCGTTAGGCATTTGAACCATTGCTTGTATCCAAATTGCACGTAGAACCTATGGCCCATGGCGGAAAGGTTCTTGAGTGGCGACCACGCACCGCAAGGCGCAGAGGAGGTAGACCCGAGAAGGCGGACTGGTGATGACCTGGTAAAGGTCGTGTGAGTCCGCAGGACCGGACTCTATAGAAGAGACCTATGTCCAGAAGGCGACGTCTTTCGGCTGATATAATGTTACTTTCTAGCTTAGGTAGGTACCTACTTACTTTTCAAGCAACCACTTAACAAATACAAAAAAGAACTTATTAAGACAGACATAGACTAATAATACTTAGATAAATACGGTTAAAATCTACGATTTAACGTTTCGGAAAGTAATTCCAGAAAAATGTACTCGTATAGGCTCGTTATCCTAATTATTTAAAACTTACTTGAAATCCTAGCAAGATAAACGAATCTTCACAAAAATAGGGTACTCTCGGAACTCCGCAAAACCGCAGACGAGCCAGCCGCAGGCCAAAACTGAAATGAGATAGAAATACCTGGGGTCAATTTATTTTAGAGATGTAGGGCACATCACATATTTTGAGCAGTTTAACTGGGGAAGTACCGCGACCTTACACAAGACCGCAGCCACACTACTACTAACTTACTCAGTAGGTAGATACGTGTGTTGTACCCATGGTGGTACTAGCGAGTACCGAGACTTAGCATAAGTACCCAAATTAATATTTAATTTTCCCTAAAAAATCTTAGTTTGGTTAGCCTAGTTTAGTTAGCTAGTTACCTTAGTTTAGCTAACCTAACCTAACCTAAGGTTTGGGTCTGACAGCTGGGTGGGGCAAATGCCTCACCTTGCCCCACCGTGGGTACGCTCACGCTGCTTACCATGAGGAACGTACATATCGCATTCCAAATCAAATTAAATGTGTTTCGTGCGCTTGGGACAACGCATTAAGGTGGTTCGACGACCATACAAATAGTTTTTTGACATTCGCAGGCTAACGGCGTGATATTTTAAGAAACTTATGTACTTAACATACTTTCTTAAATTGGCTTTCCATTTGCGCGAATGTCCCCCTTTCCTAGAGTAAAGTTGTATAAACTAGAATACTTTGATAAATAAGTTTGTCACGCGATAGTACATTGGGAAAACGATTATTCTCAAATAATACTAGTTTATACAAGTTTATTCTAGAAAATGGGGAATATCGCACAAATGGAAAACCAATTTATGCTTTCCAGCAAGCGGAGAAAGCGTTTTTATTGAAATGTGAAATATACCTATCTCTCAAATCAACCCCCAAATGTACAAAACACGTAATACCTAATGTTGAGATAGGTACTACAATCTCATGTTTTGTACGACAGTGCTTTGGTATTTTTGGCTGGCGTGTGAGACCCGGAGCAAAAATAAGGGCTGTTGTATGATGAGTAATGAGTTTGGTAATATTGTAAGCCGGTGGGAATCAGCTTGTATGGGCGCTCCGCCACTGCTATCAGAAGTAGCTATGAAATTAATATTTATTTGTAAAATGGAACTAGCCCATTATTTCAAGATTACCTAAATGTTAACAATTAGCATTTTATTAAGGCACGCAATCAAATACGGTTCAAATTAGTAGGAAAGTTATCTATAGGTCCTTAGCTGCCAGCGGTTAATTCTGTATTATTTACACAGTTTAATTAGTAAATCTCGTCGGTTGTAGATTATTTCCTCCTCCGGTTGTGTGAGCAGACCATATAATTTATACAGCCACTAAACCTGAGTCATATAGTGACAAACAATAACGTACTTATTGCAATAGTTAATCAAATCCGTCACAACGCCAATTGAAACCGCAATAAAACGTCCGCGCATCGTAAACCAGCAATAAGCATAGACAACAAATAACGGTTAATAACGTACGGAACCAATCGGCTGTTTTATAGGTTCGGCCTCGCTTGGTGAAAGCGCTAAATTATAAACGAACCCACCCTTACGCCCTTGATCATAAAGTCGTATTAAATTTCTGATTCTGATACATTTCAGTGACTATACGCAGGAAGATCAGGCAGCGTTCGCAATTACTTTCCCAATGTCTTACTGTCTTTTGTTATGTTTTCATAGTGAAACTCTATTCAGTAGGAAGTTAGGTCGACTTTAGAACGCCGGTTGGAGCAATACGACTAAGGGTAAGTAAGTGATCAATTGCGCATGATTGGCGCGTAATAAAACTGTTTGTTTAACTCTATAGGTATGTATCTAATTAGTTCGAGCTGTAAAGCTCTCTCCTATAATTAAATGACGCAACACAAATGAGTTTAGTGGGGTATTACACTTACAGCGTTTTATAGAAATATGATAGTGGACTTAGTTTTACACGTAATCTTTGCGAAAAAAGGTTGAAAAATATATATAATACGTGTTACGTGGTTTGAATCAAAAGCAATTCACTTTTCTCGTGGAATTTTTTGAGCAAGTACAGTAATTACCGAACTTTTATGTCGATTCAGTTATTTCAAAATGGAAAAAAGTCCTTTTTTTCAATATTCTCGCTTTTCGTACAGCTTGCAGTCATTCGTTTTAGGGTTTCCTATTTTAGACAAAACTGCAATCCTACCTAAATATATATATTTTCCGGGATATTTCCTTTTGTTAAACAAACGTCGCCACTTATCATTTTATTCGAGTACCTAAGTAAACAGTCTCTTCAAAGTAAGGAACTACCAGAAAAGACAGCAGTAAATCTCCGCTGCAACTCGGATGCTCTACTGTGACTTAGCTGCAAGTGGAGGCTCATGTTGCAACGACGTACCGATAGATGGCTCTTGCAGTCACTAGACGGGACACGATGCATTAAAAATAACTCATCAAACCATTAATTTTTGGAACTAGTGATGAAACGTAAAAAAAAAAAAACATTATTACAGATTCTATATACTTAGCTATCAGTTGGAATTATGCTTGCGTGAAATGATTGCGATCATGACATCAGAAAATCAGAGGTCAATCAATATTAGTACATAATTCAATTTAAAGCTATTCAGCGTCGTAAACGAGGTATACTTTAAGTGAATTCGAAAAACGCGCGCGTTAACGTTAAATATTGTTTTAATACTATAGGGGTCGCGCGGTAAACCGGCGCAGGGAGAACCGCGACCGCGCCTCGCGAGTAATTCAAATAAATATTTAGATTTCGAACGTCGTTTACTGCCCGGCGAATGTTATTCCGCTATTGTTCTCGTCTCATCCATTTGCTCTTGTTGTACGGGTTTTTCAGATACGCTTGTAAAATTTATTAGGTGTACACGGCAATTCGAATTGGTGGGCGATCGGGAACATATTGGCCAAATAAAGGGTCATTGGCGGTGATATATTTTATTAATTGTCATTGTGTCCACTGTTTCAGGTGGTTTGAGAGCAATAACGCGATAAGTCCGATATGACTTGGTGAGTTTTAAGTTTTATTATTAGCATATGAAATCCTGTAGCTTGTTCTCAAGTAAGTACCTATATATTAAGTCCGTATGTTATAAATTGTGAGACATACCTAACGGTCTTTGAGAAAACTGAATGTGACAATAGCCACCGCGCCGAGTCCGGAATTGTTGTGTTGGTAGAGTAAAAACAATCATAAACTGAACGCGCTTCCGATGTGTTTACCCAATTTTTTAATCTAAATTTTATTATGATTAAGTACTTAGATTTCATTAAGTATAACATAATATTAGTAAGTTATATCTTTATAATGAATCTTTGTTAGGTCCTAGTCGTAGCAAGACGAACTTTCGTTATTATTTATGAACGTTACGTTGACGATTTAGTTTAACCGCACAACATGCCATAAATAAAACAATAAATATTCGGAAAAGAAACAATTGCCAACGCCACCTTCTAAACGCTTTGCACCTTACAGCAACAGCTAAGTACGAGTGATTAAGACGAACCTCGGCCCTCAGCTGGCCCACACCTGCCACCAAACCTAATCACTCCAGATTTCCGTATTATACCGACAGGCAAATTTATTCATAGGTGCCCCAACATTTATCACCGCGGGCTGTGAATAGTTTTTCACATATATGAGGAAATTGCGAAGGCAAAATTCTATCACGCTCGGAGGGCCCGGCCGTTAGGATTCCTTGCACCTTGCCGAAACCAATAAATCAAACTATTGCGTAACGCCCGCTGTATGCATGGCCATCGGCTCCAAACTCCTGTTTTATTTATTACAACACTAAACAGATTTTTTTGTACGATTTATGTGTTATTATGAGGTTTTCGCATGTTTAAAATGTTAACTGGCTCCGAATGTTCCTTATCCTCGGTGATTACGGGCGGGATATCAATCTTTCGTCCCCAATTAGAGGGAGGTTACAACCGCGATACTTGCGAGCCGCTATAGTTATTTATTAGTGCCCTATCAATCATCACAATTTTCACGTTTGGATTTAAAATGAAAACCGGAATTATCAAAGAATACATAAAGTGAATATGATTATTTCATGATTGAACCCATCTCATTAATATTATCATCGACACAACAAATCATTGAGCTTATTTGTCTAATTTGTCCCAATGAAAACATTAAATATGTCAGTGAACGCATATTAATAAATTATAACAGTTAAACGTTCAAGATAATTATTTTTAGTGACATAACGTGTTAGATGTCATGTTATTGAGTAGAATAGTGATCGATAAATCTCCGTGACTTCGATAAATAGGTTTTGTCGCCGATAACAAACTGGCGGCTACCAGATGCGTCGGGATCGGGACGTATCGGTGCTATCATAGCATTGATCGCCACCATGGCTCCAAGACCCGTCTACCGATACCAATTTTTCCACTATGAAATTGGAATTGGTTTGATGTTTGACTCATTGGTACGAGCCAGAATTCGAATGAACCTCATCAGTTTCGAAATTTTTGGCGATACCTTGACATATGCACAACTGTATTGCCGAAGACAAAATTAGATTTTTACATTGCATGAAATAATCTAAAAAAAGGATATATATTAAAAATATTATTTATTTGTGACGACCGCTTTAGCCTAGTTGGTAGTGACCTTGCCTACGAAGCAAGAGGTCCTGGGTTCGAATCCCGGTAACGGCATTTATTTGTGTGATGGGCACGAATATTTGTTCCTGAGTCATGGATGTTTTCTACGTATTTAAGTATTTATTTATCTTTATAAGTATGTTTATCGTCGTCTAGTACCCATAGTACAAGCTTTGCTTAGTTTGTATTTAATCCCCTAATATTTATATTTATTTTATTCGAAAATAAATATAAACCCTATAAAATATTTATTTGTGACGACCGCTTTAGCCTAGTTGGTAGTGACCTTGCCTACGAAGCAAGAGGTCCTGGGTTCGAATCCCGGTAAGAACAAATATTTGTGTGATGAGCATGAATATTTGTTTCAGAGTCTTGGATGTTTTCTATGTATTTAAGTATTTATATCTATTAAATATATCGTCGTCTAGTACCCGTAACACAAGCCTTATTGAGCTTACTATGGGGCTAGCACGATTTGTGTAAGATTGTCCCCTAATATTTATTTATTTATTTATTTATTTATGTATATCTTCTGCCCGCGACTCCGTCCGCGTAGAACTCGTTAATATCGTAGCGCCATACAAACTTTCAGCCCCTATTTCACTCCTTTAGGGGATGATTTGCGGGTAAAAACAATCCTATGTCCTTCACCGGAACTCAAACTATCTCTGTACCAAATTACATCCAAATCGGTTCAGCAGTTAACGCGTGAAGAGGTAATTTCCCCCATTCAAACATTTAACCCGCTGAGAGGTGGGTTCTTCCAAAACCCTAAAATTGCTTTTCTTGTATTGTAATAAAGAGTCCGTAGACAAAGTTTCAAGTCTCTCACTTATAATTTAACTCCATCCCCATACAAACTTTCAACCCCTTTTTTACCCCCTTCAGGGTACAAATTTCTAAAATCCCTTCTTAGTGGGTACTTGCGTTACATAAACAACCCTTTGTGAAAAATACAGTTTTCTAGGTTCAACGGGCGTTGATTTAAGTCAGTCAGTCAGAACTTTTACGTTTAATTATATAGATAATTCAGTGTGAAAAGTAGTGTATACAATATTTTTTTATTAATACAGTGTGTATTTGTATGTGTATGTATTTTATTTGTCAAATTTCCGTAATCTGCTCTATGTCCTCATAACAAAGTGATTTTAGCCATGATTGGCTTAAGTGTGACTTCTCTGGTTGGGCATTAAATACAAGCCGTAGATGAAATTTTTAAGTCTTTCCTATGTCTGCACCCAGATGCGCATTTAATCAAAGCCCGGAACAAAGACCTATCTCATTATCAATTCCGCTTAGATACGGCTGAAGTTGAATCTGGCCCAACTTCAGCATACTTTCACGGTGGGGAGTCGGGAATCAATCAGGCATTCCAACACGCCGCGGAGGGCTCAAACTTCCTAACTCCAAGATCTGATTGGACATTGATTTAGTCATGCCCTTGTGTGTGAAGCCAGCGAGGAACTGGAATATTAAGTGCGGAGTTGAAACGGGCTCAGCTGTTTAACCCCCGATAGAAGAAGAGGGGTGTTATAAGTTTGACGTGTGTCTGTCTGTGGCAACGTAGGTCCTAAATGAATAGAAAGGAAAGAAAGAATGATACATTTATTGACAAACACACAGGACACACATTAAATAATAAAATAAACAAGAAAAGCACATAAATCATGAAACAAGTGTGTCTGCGGTAGTGAACCGGACACTGGCTCAGCATTATGCTGAGGTGTCAGACACCTACAGCGCTGATTTTCAGCCAGCACCGTTCGGTTGGCGACTCACGGAAACGTCATACAATTTAATATATAAACTACTATACTAATAGGCGAGAGAGATATAAATATAAATACCAGGTGAGAGCTGTTGTACGCACTGCCTACGTGAAACATCAAAACAATCAAAATGGCCAACTGGCTTATAAATTCTGTCACAGTGCTGGATTAGGATATCCATTTCTGGAGTGTCAACAAGTAACCCTTAAGTATACGCTTAAAGGTGTATCGAATAAACTGATTTTAATGCAGTTATTTTTGTCCAAAAGCTGACGTTATCGAGATGGTTCAAAGTTCTGTTCAGCCGGTTTGAGGTATTGAACTTTTAAATTAAAATGTCGAGGGTGTTTTCCAAGTTGGTTTTACTTACAGGTCCAACGTAATTTGTACCGCAGTCCGTAATTTGTTCAGTGGTGCGACAAATAGCGTAATATTATCGTAACTGATAAGACTTTTTGCCGGACTATGGCAGATACGAATGGAAGGGATATGTTTTTAGCAGTCTATGTTTTTATTTACGTGTGCTCCACCGTTGCGTACTGAACCGATTTTGATAAATGAGGTGTCAATCGATTCGAAATCATGCTCAGTTTGTTTTCCGATGTCTTAAGTTTGTTTTACTAGCTAAGTATTACTAACATGTTGTGCTTGAGCATCTAATGAGATATCCCTTCATCTGTGTTTGATCAGGATACTACACAAATTTTTGGTCACCTTTTTGCATCTTTTTAATACATCATTTATTATTTCTAATGCGGCGCGACCGAGGCTTGAACCCACTATTTTGTTAACCCACCACAGACAAAAGGATATATATGCTTAACTGTACCACATACACTACATACAGGTCATATTTAGCTAGCCTCAGTTTATCACCGCGTTTTATTACACCAAGTTGGAGGCAAACAAGTGTACGGCCAACCTACTTAGGTATCCATTAATGGATTTTCCTCCCATAAAAAAAGGACTTGCTCCATATAGGTATATGCGCTATTGTGCCATTATCGGAGTATAAGGTCGCCTGCGCTCCGGTAAGTTGACAGTGAGTATACCCCCATTTGTCTCCTGCAGTCAACACAGGGAATCTTGAAATCAATTAGCAGTCAGAAACGCGCATGCGTCCATAAGCTGCCGCGATCGCTTACCATCAGGCGAGACGTTATTTTAACTACGGTTTCATTTACCTGTTACTGTCACTATTTGTTTGCTCCAAAAATAAGTCTGACCATACACGAATTTGAGACGTAGGGCACGATGGACTGTCATTCCGCTCGTATTTGGATCAACCCAAGCCGTTGCGACCTGTCAGAAGAACGCAGCCAGAAAATACCACTATAGGTAGGTACGTACGGTTAGGTTAGGTTAGTATATATATTTCTTTTTTCTTTTCCATGTATTTTTTCATATCTCAATGCTCTGAAAGGGGGTCGTTGTTGTTCTAATAATTGTCCAGAAAGTGATACGTTTCTACTCTAGTGCAGAAAAGCAGTGTATTCCTATTGGTACTCGCCTTTAAGCACTATGCGGGAACTAATTCTAATAAATATGAAGCCTTACCCCGCCAGTGACAAAGGAAAATTATTTTATTCTTACTAGTTCATGGAATTTATTTAATTGATATAGCCACTCTTCAACCAATACTAATAATAAATTAGTATGAAAATATTTGAAAAGGCTATTTTCGTCTATCACAATTAAATTATGAAAATATGTTATTCATATAGGTATGAGTTTAGGATATACGAATTTAATACCATTTGGTTATAAAAACATGAGCAATATTTTTAATTTCAAAATTAAAATCGTAATTGTATTATCTGTATGTCACGTAACCGTTATTACACCATAAGAGCGAGCGAGACAGATACTTGCCTCTTTCTTTAGGAAAGGTAAGATGGGACTATTCTACCGGCTTGGATGACGCCACGATAAAGGCGGCTGCCGTTTTTGAATTGTATACTTTCAATAAACATAGAATAATTTTCTGCCTGTGTTTTTTTCACTTTCCTCGTACCTATTCGATATGAAAAGCAGAGTGTTTAACTCGGGTGAAAGTCACCATTTCTGACTCGAACTATTGGCGCTCTCACTTCGTTCGAGGGCCAAAATATCTCGTCAGAAATGGGTGCCTTTCAGCCCTTGGTTAACAATCTACTATAGCTATCGCGAATAAAAAAATTGAAATATGATTTTTACTTTCTCTGTAGGTATATATGGTGCGCTCTAGTGATGAGAAAGGTCAAAGATCCCGCGGTGCACGATCCAGCTAGTCGATTACGTAACGCATTGTACGCGCGTCAGAAGTAAATGTCAGTTTTTGTATGGGAAAATGATAGTAGAGTCGTCTTGTGTGATGTCGATACGTTACGTGTTTAATCCTCTGAGCCCGTCTCGATGTGTGATAGCTGTAAAGATTTTTTTAAATCGATTACCTAAGCGGTGTCGGTCTTCAAAACATACAAACTTACAAATCTACAATCTCACCGACTCTTTCTGTTTATAATATAGATACCTAAATGGTGCCATAATTGGTAATATAAAGGTTATAGCGCATTTTCCTCAACAAAAAATCTTGTTCGATTTTCTTAATTTTTCCTCAGAACTTCATCGGTATTATTTTCAAACAAAGAACGAGGTATCTCGTTATAATTGCATATTAGGCTCATTTGATACAATACCGACATAAAATTGCGATTTGGGAAAAATATTTTTATTTTTGGAATAACAGTAGGTATATTAGTAAGTAAGTATACCTGTTCAAGCCATAGTTTAAAGTTTTAAACCAGTTTCCACATCACATTATCGTACAACAATAACGACGCACACACTTCGCAAAAGGATTAAGCAATAAACAAAAAATATGGTGCCGACGTGTTTGATTTAATTTTCACATTAACAAAAGCAGACAACATATGAAACAACATAAATTGGACCCCGCCGCGCTCGGGGTCGGGAACAGCCCGCTCATACTTTATTGTGAGTCGCAACATGCTCGGTAACAAGTTATTCGATCGGTGAATTACGGTGTTACGTAGCTGTCAATTTTGTGGTATAAAATTCGAGTGCGGGCATGACAAAGGCAGCTGTCATCGTGTCGCTGGAAGGGTCAGGGCGTCCCTCGAGGCTAAGCCGCGGCCGGTCGCCGCAGACACGCACGGCCCTCACTTGCCTTGCCTAATCCTCACCTACTCTCCACACCACACATAAACCCATCTAATTGATAATAAAAAGAGAAATTCCTCCTGAGCCCTGTGCGGTTACATAGGACGGCCTTCTAATTGATTTTTACAACCCTTCTAATCTAATAAGACTTTATAGGGTTAATCGCCGCTAAATATTGTTTAGCGCTAATTATGTGCAGGCCGGCTAAGTAATTTTATTGGGGGAGCGAGGGCGCGCCCCTTCGTCTCGGAGAGCCTCTCAATTTTAACGCCACTGAATCAAATCGATGATGTGAACTAAATCACCGCGAAATAAAAAGGCAATGCACCGAGTTATTGCGGAATATAGTAGTAAGATTTATTGTAATGGCTGTTACCATTACGCAGTGTATAAAACGTGACACGCCTCGGCCTACGCCGCACCGTAAGGAATAATGAGAAAAATATATGGTAACAATTTTCCTCCACGCCAAACGGGTGACGCTTGTTGAATGATATGCCTGCTAACTGCTAACGTTTTCGTAAAAACTAACGTTTTAGTCAGTAATACACGGCATCCGACTATGTAGTGTCCACCCGGGGGTTGGTTAGTATTTAGCAATTTTCCTAACAAATATTCAAGCATGATGTACAAATATTTGGCTAGTGTGAAGAGCTTGGGCCCTAGCAGAGCCGAGCAAAATGTCAACAGAATACCGCCTTCTCTGCAGGACATCCTACTTGAGGAATTCAATTAAACATAGTTCAGCCAGAGTGATCTTCAAATGTTTAAGTGAGCCCGATATCGCCGACGACCGGCGCCGAAAGTATTCTATTCCTCCGCCTCAGTTATGAGGAATGCCTCATTCTATGCTATGAAAATTTTCTCGAAATATGTACGTCAATAGTTCAATTTCCCAAGACATTAGTCATGTAAGCGCACACAAAGGGGCGCGTCCAGCAGAGCATTAGAGGAATTTCATCGTTTATTCCGTTTCGAACTCGTCTCTCTAACCCGGACAATATTTTTTGTGAAACGTCTTATTTTCTAGTGAATAAGAATTTGTTGGGACTCCTTGAACGTGTACAACATAATGTTATTATAATTTATGTCATACTAAGCAGGTGAAGATATACGAGCGAGTCATTCATTTTATTAAACATGTTTGCTAAGTCGATTTTGTTATTTTTTTGTCGCTCGCCCGTGGAGCATCTATCACGCAGCGAGCGGGCGCTTTCTCGCTCAGCTCTTTATTATTATACCAATGATTTCCGGACACGGCGCGGGCGCAGCGGCGACCGCGGCCGCGCACTCGCTCGCGGAACCACATAACCCCCATCATTACTAGTATAGCTCGCCCCAAACTCTTTGCAGCGAGCCGACCAGCCCACGACCTAATGGAAGAAGACGTATCCGATAACATTCCTCAGCCTATACCTCACAAAGATACATTTCGTGATATCGTTAAATAAGAAAAACATTTGCGCAAAATGCGAACACCGAAGCCATCCATTATGCGACGTCGCCGACAGAATGGGCAGCGTTCGCAAAGCACTTTGTATTAAGTCAACAAAATTCAAAAACCATTCAAAGGACATTTGTTTTCATGAATAATAATATGTAAATACTTTATTATAGACACGAGAGGAGAGCACTCGGGACTACTTTCCCGCCGTGACAGAGTACATTGGGTGGCCAAGTTAAGTGGACAATTCATTTCGCTGGACCTCACCATTAAGACAGAAAACGAATCAGATTTTTGGTTATTTTCATTGCTGCCGCTTGGATTACCGAACTTAATGTTGTTAATAAACGTTGAAGTAAGTCTTTAACGAGATTAAGTCTTCTAAAAAGAGTTACGACTTCTTTCATCGCTAAGGTGCTGTATTTATGTAATGTACAGGAGTGTGTTTATTGGCTTACTCTTATCGGCGTTTTATCGTCAGCGTGTACAGTCTGGCGCTGGCATTAGTTACCTATCCCTAACAAGGTCCCCGAGTGTACGGGTCGGAACGCACGCAGTCCACCCGAGAGTTTTACAGATTTTAATTTTCCTTTTGTCTTCATGGATCACGAAATGTTTTGTGTACGCATGCCCCGGGAGGCTGGCCCCCCGCCGCGGTTTCCTTCCTACATCGCCTCACAACAAAAACTCTTGTTATAAAAATGCACGACCAACAAAAACGCTTACGTCGGGTGACAAGTGTGCTTTGTTTATATCTGTTGATATGTCCACGTTGTTTATGAAATGTTCGTGGCACCTGATGACTGCGCTGTTTCTTTGGGATCTGCTTACAATAAAATTACTATACGCCTAGTTCGGTGTAGTATGCACGCTTGGATCTAATTAATAATGCGATGTAGGTACATACACCTTGTGATGTTTCCTGCTGTTTCATGCTATCGCTCGTAAGGTTGTTTGTTAATGCTTCTACCATAATTTTAAATATTATAATGCGTGCGTCGACTTATCCTACCTCTTAAATACTGTATCAATTACGTAAGCAAATTTTTGTTGAAAGTTTATCACATCTGGAATCTCTTATCAATAATCATATTAGTGATTATTGAACAGCCAATAGAAATACAGGCTTTGGTACAAAAATAAACACAGGTACCTATAGTACATACTATCAAATAAATTCAATTGTAGCTACGATTGAAGTAGCTCTATAAGAGTAACAACGGCACGCCCTGAGCTCATTAGCACATTTTACAAATTACCTCCAGAATACTCACCCAAGTCGGGAACACCTCACCATAGCTAGCGAACGTATGAAACAAAAATCCAGCGTACAAGCCTCTCCGACTGAAAACTTTATTAACTGACACCTCCAAATGAAACGGCGTCATTATCGAGATACCACACTAATGTTAAATGTTAAATTTATCATATATATACGGTATTTGGTACAGTACAAGTTGACAACACGTGTCTTCGCTATCTATGCGGGCGGATCGGACGCCCTGCCGCGCGAGCCGGCCGGCATTACTTGCCGTGACCTAATGGGCGGGAATAAATCAAACTTAACTAATAAAAAAACTACGAAACGAGACACCAATGTTGGATACCTAAACTAAATTCATGGAAACACTAAGTACCGGTACAGCGCCGGGCTGCGTGCATTTGCGAAACATCGCTCACTGTACTTATTGTATGACGTATCGGCCGTCAACGGTCTATTTTCAGAAGGCCTAAATAAGTTCGAGCTGGTATAGCAACTTATAGACCAGCCTGCGTCCTTATTTCGTTTTACACAAGTATCCAACGGTCTTCCTTAATATTATGTAGCGGATCAGCAAATAATGCATGAATCTCGAAAATAGTATAGACATTGGTCACTAGTACTCTACTCTCTCACTAAAAGCGGGTGAAGACTAATAGAACAAACTAGCGAAGTTTAGGATTTAACAACGAAATACTCCTAGTGTTATCCTACCATCAGAAAATAAGCTTACTCCACACAGTGTAAACGAACCGACGAAGAGATTATAAAAGCAAACAAACGTCTTAAATTGCAATAACCTCTGCATTGTCGCCACGCCATAAAAGACACAAAGAATAAAGTTATGAATTTCCCTAATACGATTAAATGAAAAGTGCAGCAAATTTAATTCTCCCACGCAGTCTCGTCCAATAAAGAGAGACATTACGCCGGGCCCAAATACGAAGCTAGCTTTTACAACCTCAAATCTCCTTGATGGTAATTTTAAACATGAGCTTTATTTGGTGAAAAGCAAGATTGATTTTATTTTAACACGATTGGGTTAGATAGGAGGTTTAGTAGATAAGCAGCCGAAATAGAAGTAATTCATAAAACTGAGCAGGGCCTTTGATATGAAAATACGGTTAATCCGCGGCACGCGCGCCGGGCTGCGGGAGGCGACCTATGCTTGTTTGTTTGTAGCGTCATGTTGTTATTTATTGATCACAACATTCGACTTTTCAATACTCCAAATTTATACCGCGCCTGAACCCGATTATAAATTATAATGTACCCCAAGATTGATGATTATAAGTGTGCCATAATCACTATAAGGTATTTTTAAGACATATTTCATGTATTTCTGGAATGCTTGTACGTATGTATTAAGCTTTATTGGTCACCGTCGGATGAATTATGGGTACAGATATCTATTAAAGAATAGTTACATGGATCTCAGGGCTTATTGAGAACTTCATAAGGTCCTTTATTTTCGATTTACCAATAGTATAACTTTGACCTTTTGAACTTTAGTTATTTCTATGATTCTATCTTACATTTGATTGACAATATTTTGATGTCTAGTGCGAAAATACAATTTTATTTTATATTCAACGGGTATGTCTACTTAAAAGGCATTGTTATTAAGGCCACTCCTCCATTATATTAAATGCCATATTAATGGCATTTCATACAAAATTGGAGGCCTGGGCCTTCAAAACAGTCTTTTTTAATTTCCATTCCACAATTTGTAGCACAGGGTCACGGAGTTACTCCATGAAAATTTAAGTTCGATTTCTTGGAGTTTTTTATTTATTTCATTGCGTGTTTGAGAAAAGCACTATACCTCTACTTACATACCTCGGTGTGAAAGGGGTTGCCAGCCTCATAAATATCCGGCAATTTCTTACTTCCAGACCTTTGTAGTAATGGTTAACTGCAGTCCTGTAGCACACTACATTGCCAGTAAAGCAATTTCAAACAGAACGATCTATTTCTATTTTAATTTTTAGCAACGTAAACTAGTTTCTGGGTAGATATAGCAGATCCCAATGTGTATAAGTACCAAGATTTCATGTAGAATTTTAAAATAAAACCAAACTACGTTTCTAGGAGAGGCGAGCTTCCTCGTAACCCTTTAAAGGGGAAATGACGTTGTAGGTGTACCGTATATACGTCAATGCAAATTTCTTCGACATTAGTACTGCGCGCAACTAAGGAATAGCACTCGCATCGTGCTATATCCTGACGAAATGCTATCTATCAGGTCTCTTCAAGGAAAAAGAAAAGGCTTCTTCAGTTTATTTACAAAAAAGGGCTTTTATACATATGTTCCATTTTTAAAAACTTTTAAAACGAGAAATAATTAGCTCATGCATTGGCAATTAAAACGTACTATTATTTCAAACAAATCGGATCCATCGAAGTGGGTTACTGTATTTCTTAATTTACTAGTTATTTATTTATAAATTCCCACAGGACAATAAATTACACGCTATAATATTTTTCAATGTTAATGTTACCGAGAAGACATTAAAACGGGAAGAAATGCGATTATTACGCCCTTGATTAGGTTAATTTCAAGTACAGACAGTAAATTAACATTAAAACACTGAAAAGGCCGGGCACGGGTTAAAAAAAGATATTATTAAAAGCCATTTGGAGCACAGGATTATGAAAAACGTAAAACAACCGCAGTTTTAATGTTTCATTACGTAAGTTGACGATGGTTGTGTATTATTGTATTACGGTGGGCGCAATAAAATGCACGAGCATAATTAAGTGTTTTTATTTTTGTAAATGTTAATTGAATAAACGAATTTATACATTCGTGAAACATATCTTAAATAATATTTTAATATCACTACGGGCGACATGTTTCGAACACTGCGGGAGTTCTTTTTCGCAACACTCATCCTGCAGAAGAATTCCCATTTAGGAACACACATGAAAAAAAATTTTTCCGACCACCTCCTTTTTGGAAGCCGGTAATGACTAACATTGACAGCCATTAGAAAAGAATAGAATAATACTTTAAAGGCGCATCGCAACATTGTACCTGAATGAACTCATTTACTATTCGGCAGAACATCCTATCTCAACCAACTAAGTACGTATATACGCACGCTTGTTTTCCTTAAAATCGGTAACATACGGAACGTCATTAATTCCTGTAATGAGTTTTGGTTGAGCATCGAGCCTTCATGTCAAATGTAGTAAACATGACATGACACAGACGCGATATCGTGCACGATCAATGATGTATCGAGAAGTGTGTTTCATTAAGCATGGCGGCGGAGGATACAGTTGTGCTGGATGTGCCTTCGGAGAACGCGTGATTTGACGTGAGTTTGTCGTATGGTCCGAATCAGTTTTCTTCAACGAATTCACTTATTTTTGTACTAGGAACAAAGAGAAAACAAAGCCATCGTCGTGAAACCGCTAATTGTGTACGTTGTACTAAGTATGGTGCAAATGCAAATAAAGAGTAGTAAATACCGATATATTTTCCGCTTTAATATTATATACAATATATGTACCTACCGATGGGTCTTAAGATAAGATGCGCTTTAGAAAAACTTTTCCCCTCATCCTCTCCAGGCTATCCGAAGAATGTCGTGACAAATGTCCAAAGTATGTGAGAATACATTGTTGACATATTGTCGACTATCCGACGATTCGAGAACAGATTGGTTTTTTGGCATAGCAGTCCAAGGTATACATAGAAGTCAACGCCAACACCACATCACAAAATCATCGATGCGGCTTTTTATTTTGGCTAGGATAATCCAGACCCCGTATCATGGTCGGCCTTATCACACGGTAAGTGAGAGGATAGAGCGTCCGTCACTGGCTGACACCGTTCGATAGAACGAGACGACGCTCCTATCTTGTCACTTATCGCATGATAAGGCTGACCATGATACGGAGTCAGGACTCTGAGCCGTAGAGAAAGATGAAAGAGAGAGAGAACACGACGGAGAGTAGGAACAAGCCTGATCTTTGTTTGTCTCTGTACAGCGCGATCCCTCCATATCTTATCTAGCCGGCTCATCGCCCTCCTAGCTATCTACATCCTCCGAACAAGCTACCATCGTTAGAAAGAAGTAAGCCGAGGTGGGTGACAGTGTCGACACACTCTTGGAGCTCAAAACTACGGGGAGGTGAATGGTATCTATGAACGAACATCAACTTCGTCTAGCACGTAAAGTCCCAATTTAATGCTTTCAGCTTCAATTCGTCGGAAAAGTTGACTCATCTCAGCCTCGTTTGGAGCTAAAAGTGTCAGCATAACGTAGATTGCATATCTTCTTTCCGCCGATTCAGACACCGCCCTCCCCGTTCTGTCCGGTTATCTATACCTTGCAACAGACTTCATGCAAAACAGTGTAAATAAGTGTCCAAAGTCCAGGGTAGGAGATTCCAATTCCAATTACGCAGTTTTATCAATAATCGGCTTCATTAAATAATCTCAACTACCTAATACGTGCTCGGTTATCTTGATAAAATGTAAAGAAAAAGACATTAGGCCCCATTTGGAAAAAAGCATTTAGTGATTTCGGATTACCAATGTGTCAATCCCATTTGCGTGAAACCATAAATGTACCCCTTTGGCCTTTGTAGTCTATACTCGTACTAATATTATAAGGAGGGGGTGTCTGTGAGATTGTAGCTTTGGTAAACTTGCAGTATGTATTGGGTAATCTCTGCAACCATTTGTCCGATTTCAAAAGTTCTCTCACCTTGATGTAGAATGGGCCTTCTGGATGGTTGTATAGTTTATCATAACTGAAAACAATTACATAAAAATAAAGAAATAAACGTAAGGATTGCATACTATACATGGTGACGTCACTCCTTGTGTTCGATATTTGAGATCTTAACGGTCGTATGCGACGCAACATCATACACAGAAGACAAAATGGGGTCATATTATTCACAATCCATATAAGATTCAATGGAAGCAGACGACCTAGTAATATGGACCGGATAATATATAAGAGTCCAAGAAAATTACTTGATTTTACTTTGACAATGTCGACACGCGTCTGCGTATTTAAATTTCTGTAAGACGTTCGATCAACTTGTTTTTATAAATGTTAACATGTGTTTATAGTTATTTTCTATCAGGTGAACTGGTTATTGTTATAAAAAAACTACAACAATCCCCAGTCCAGTCACATCTTCATGTGCCAAAATAGAAACTTTACTCCAATTTTTTGCCGCTTATCTGTCAACGGAATAGTGGACAAACCGCAGGGGTCGTCATGACTGTCGATTCCAGGAACGGGAGGATCGGTGGCGACTCGACTCAAGTGTGGGTGTCCCTGCCCCTCCATCGATCATGTCTCTCTATCACTACGACATACAACCACGTGATATTAATTATTAAGCAAAACATATGGACGGAGATAAAATAATGAGTTTTTAATTATTTCTGTATAACCTGCAGCGGCTGTCATGGAAGTCTGAATTTTGGTTTCAGGTGAGCGATTACAATCAACATTTTTCTGTATTCAAAATGACTTATACTCTACCAAGTGTAACGAATATCCCTCAGTGAAAGTTTTTAGCATCGGACGATTTTGCAATATTTTTTTAATGACTAGAACAATGAATATACGATTACAATTTGTCATTGTCAATACCAATGTATCCAAAAGCAAAAGTATATTAATTGCACTTTTTTATTATGTCAAATATTCAGCTCTCATTGAATATACTGCTGGTACTACAGCAACCGAAATGACCATAGAATACGAACTCCTTACAAATTTGTACCCAAAACCCGGTGAGCGCATGTGCTAACTAAACGGCTGCCTGGCATCGTTTTCACACTCCACCCCCAACCCCGCATAATGGAATTGGCACCCATTCTGTGGGGCTATTTTGCGGCGTTTTTAGGGTTCCGTAGCCAAATGGCAAAAATCGGAACCCTTATAGATTCGTCATGTCTGTCTGTCTGTCTGTCCGTCAGTATGTCACAGGCATTTTACTCGAAAACCATAAGGTGTATTTGAATAAAAACTTGAGGATAGGGTGTATTTTGTTAACCGCTATATAGTTTTGCAATGAAATTACTAAAAAAGATTTTTTTAGGGGTGCACTCCGTACCGTAACCGAAAGTCAAAAATTATTTTTTCATTGCAAGCCCACGTGTGGGACATCAATCGACAGGCCTTTCAAAATAAATATAAGGTTTCTAAGCAATTTTTTGGATTAAGTGAATAGAGTCGGAGATAATCGCCCCGAAAGTCACTAAAATTGTGTCCCCCCCCTCTAATTTTTGAACCGTGCACTTTAAAATTATGAAAAAAATCATGCTAATAGGGCTTATAAATTTCTTTCAGCGATATTTGTTTTGAACAAGATCGGTTCAAAGGTTTTCGAGATATTTATAAAAAACTGCCTCCCTTAAAGAAAAGGACGTAAGTGCCATAAGTTTTCAGTAACGATATGACCTTTTTCATGTCAGACCCACCATACCCCTAGCAATACCCCTGGGGGTAGGGTGGGACTGAACCATACCACCGTAGTGCTGTGGACTATGTTATGCTTTATAATATTTATCTCAAATGTCCTGTTACCGTTATCAGTATCACGCAGTGTAGTTGAAAAAGTTAGACTACCGTTATCTGTAGTAACCATTGATTTAGTATATAGAACTAGATGCACAATGTCAAGCAAATATGCCAAGAAATGTACCTCAGAGCCCCAGAATGACAGCTCTAGTACATTTCAGTAGTTGCTAATAGCGTTAATTTATACCCTGCATCAAGGTATTTCATGAAAAAAGAACTCAGTGTTTTAGACTTTAAGCACCATATTAGCAAAGCAACATCAAAATATTAAATACTTTTTAGTTTATTGAGACATACAATGTGAATTGACTGCTCACGTCAAAACTTTAGTTAGCGTTTAGCGAATGAATGGAGTCGCGTTATAAATTTTATTTAATTCAACAGAAAGCACAAATAAATCTGGTTTCTTTATTTTGCAAGTGGGGAATAAACAGTTTCAAATATTTGTACAAATATTATACACAAAACAATTGATGAGATTTCCGTAAGTACATATAGTACAGCTGACAGAGTCCATAAAAAGAAGTCATTTTAGTTTCCTTGAAATAGATTCAGTTTGTTAAATAATTGTATTTTCGACCTGCCTTTACTTTTAATACTTTCTTTTTTGCGATGTAATGTAAGCGTACAGTCAAGTAGAGATCAGCTGTCGATTTTACTAAAACGATCCTATGGGTTTTGAACGTCACTCTCATGATCATCCGACATCTATAAAACGAGTATTACGAGATATAAGGTCAAAAATGAATGATGATGAAAATTGGCAACAATTTGCGCATTTCCAAATGATGTGTTGGGATTGTAGTATAGAATTTTATTATAGTTCATTAATGCTATTAATTACCTTTTGCCAGAAGGCAGAAGATAAAGCTAAGTATATTGGAAGTAATTGAAATTAAAATATGTAATGGAAAGAAATGGGCTTAGGTACGTTCATGAGAGGTGTGGCAGTTTTAGTAAACCTGTTCTTCCATTTTTTGTCGTATAACCTATAATATATCCGAATCATTAAAATGAGCCGAACAAACGACACGCGAGTCGTTTGGTTTAAAAAAAACACCTCGACTGTCGCGTGCTATGACTGCAGCCCATTTTGCACGTCGCTGCGGATTTTTTGGAAATCTTAAAATGAAAACCATAATTATGTAGGTAACGACATCATAAAAAAAGTATTTAAGTATACCGACTCATTAGATTTATGTTCCGCGACTTTGTCATTTGAACTAACAAAAATAATTATTTAAAACATCTTCAAAACTATTAAATTACAATGAGTTTACACAAAATGTTATGAAAATAAATTATTTAAAGAAATAAATCCCATCTTTTTTCAAGTTTTTTTGTTGGTATTTATGCAGTTATTGACTGAACATTTTGACATAACTGACAACCAACAAGTCTCACGGTTGAAACCAGACTAAAACACAAAATAGATAATAGTACATGTACAGAAAGGACACTCCTTTGATCTTTACGAAAGGCGATTTTTTCTCAGTCGAAACATTAAGATTTATGGCTCTCTGACGTCCCCAACGTTGGGGCACCGGCATGTACTTGTAGCGATGAACGTAAATCGCGGAGTGTCCCGCGCCTGACTAAACGCAAAAGAACCGGCCGATGCGATTGGCGGGTGTTAGGTGTACTACGACCCTACAGCGCACGATCCGAGCGAGCGTAGCGAGCGTGCCGCGGCAGCGGCCGGCGAAGCGCCAGAACCGACTACGGATATTTTTTTCGAATAAAGTTAGGTCTGGAGCTTCGCCGGCCGCAGCCGCGGCACGCTCGATTAGCTCGCTCGGCTCGCGCGCTGTAGGGTCGCAGAGTCGCAGTACACCTAACACTCCTCCTCGCTTCACTCGTCGTCGTATCTACACCGGCCTGCCTTATAGTATAGGTTGGTTATGAACGTGGACGTATGGCAGTTACGATACAGGTATGAAGATAAGATAATACCCCGCGTGCCAAGGGAAAACTACTAAGGCCACTGTAGTGTCACAGGAAATTCTTTTTTTACCCATGACACTACTGGCAGTGCCAAGCAGTAGTGCCTATGGTAAAAAATGGCCAGAACGGCCTTCGTTTTTTTCAGTTTAATGAATTTAAAAATTTTGTACCTATTTCTTTTTCTATTTTTCCATCAAATCCCAGCACTACTAACGGTGGTATGGTTCAGTCATGGTTCAGTCCACCCTACCCCCAGGGGTATGGCTAGGGGGTATGGTGGATCTGACATGACCTTTTTAATAGGGACGGAACCCTGTTTGTGCGTTGTCCGACAAGCACTTGGCCGCTTTTTATTTTTCGTTCGCTGGGTGACTAGCATTCTTTGGCATTACTCGTGTAAAATATCATAAAAACGACTACTACAATACTGACTACAATTGTTATTAGCGTACCTTGCTACCTTTCGTATTGCCTTTTTCAATAAATATTTTATATAACTCGCCTATATAATGCATTATTGGATACAGGCATGAATATTTATAGGTATCATGTGAGTGCTACTGTCTGAACTGTCTCAACCGTAATATCCAGCCGGAGTTTTATATACATACATATTTTACAGGTCCTCCGTTTTACTTTGTTAAGATTCATTCAGGGTTGACGGCGTACACAGAACCACAAATTGGCACTAAACAAAAACCTCTCCAGCGTTTCGTTACCTGTTCAATTTGCCAAGGGACCACTTCCGAATTTTTATAAACTATATATAGTTAATTATTAGCAACAAAAGGCTTAAAACTTGGCTGTCTCGCTATTTCCGTTTGCAGGTTAGCGCTATGCCAAAAGTGACAAGGTTTTTTACTTTTTTCCACCGTTCATTTAGTGTCGTCCAAACATTTTATGAGACCGTGTCGTAAATGCGCCGAATCTTTTAAGAGCCGGTTCTTTTATTTTCATTCATTGTTTTAATTTAATTCTGCTTTAGTAAGCTGCATGGATTTGAAACGATACAAGCGTGTAGTAGTTTAATGTTTGCTTTGTGGTTGGCACGGAGATGGCACTCGTTAGCGCCTATTAGTTTACGCTCAGCAAGAAAGCGCGCGACTCGATGGTCCTTTCTTTTTAAAGTAGGCGTTTATTAAGCTCCCTTTGTTTGTATTTGTAGGATACTATTATGTATCTTTATGAATACATGCTTTTTCGAATATAGTATTCAGTGAACACATGTGTTGGTTAACTCATAAGGGACCTAAGTGTGAGTAAGAGGTGTTACTTAACAATACATCATTATTCAATGGAACTATGATGACTTGAAGTTTGAAGCAAAACTACGCCGAGCACTGTTATAAAATTCAATAGTAAATTCTATTCAAAATTGACGACTTAGTGTGTGATCAAAATGTTTTTCAAACACGATTACTTACAATAGTTTTTTTCGATCACTAGATTTATGGACATTACGCACATTCAGCACAATTGAGATCAAATTTCCAGTGGACGTCTCTGTTCGCCAGACAATGGTCATTTCGCGGTTCGACATACCTGTCCGTAGAGTGGGTGAGCATCGGCTATTCGTTAGTCATATATGTTTAACAAGCGAATTTAGTCCTTATCACGTTGATAAAACGTGTTTTATGACAAACATCTGTAAGTGTAAGGTCCCACGGTGCAGTGACCGACGCCTCCCGCGTCGCCTCGTCCGATTATTACGTACCACATTGTGCTCCATACGTCTCCACTGACAATATTTTACTTCATACCTCGTTTCACGGAACTCGAGCATATTACGTCAAACAACATTCGGACATGTAAGCAAACATCTTAATGTTTACTAATGAAACATTTCGGAGTACATTGATTGATGGTGCGAGAGCGTTTTGTGTCGACCGGTATTATTCTATTCATAAATCGCACGGCGGGGTGGCTGAGTCTGCGTTGGTGGCTCCTATTGTCATAGCGATTGGGTAAAGGTAGTGCGATTTTTTTGGAGTGGGTCATATAAATTTCATGCGTATTTTAGCTTGGCGCGCAGATGGAGTGAATGATTAAGAGGTCGCTCGAGGGGGCTGCGCGCCGGGTCCCGGGGGAGCGTCGCCCGAGTGTGGTGCACTGCTTGCAATTAACTCTGCTGTCGAGGCATTATCTCGGCATTAGATCGTCGTGTCACCTCCACCCTCTGCCCTCGCTCACACCTCACCTCCGCTGTGTAGCGATCAGAAATGTGTATTCAAAAACATCAGACGGAAAACCTATTCTATCCTGACCGATTAATAAACATATAAATTCCATGTTTATTAATCGGTCAGGATAGAATAGGTTCAAAGTCATGACACTTTTGCGTTAATGAAATATTGCAGTAAGTATCTACAGTGTATCTATAAATGTAGGCATCTAGGTAGGCAATAGGTTGCTTACCTATTATTATCCTTGTGCTAGGTAAAATACACACTACTATCCATAATTACACGTATGGCATGTGTAACTGCATGTTGTTACAGGAAAATTGGTAATGATATAATTGTCTTGTAAATAATTGGCTTACTTACTTAACAATTAACACAGTTCAGTTTCCAACTAAATTACTACGTAGTTGCCAATTTCATAGCGAGTAAGCAATTCCAATCCGTAACTAATTCAAATTAAATACAAATTATTATCATTCATAAGCTAACTTCCACCGCAGATTACGAAATGAACAGCGTTCCACAAAAACTCTAATGTCAACTGCGATGATTGCCAATATGTATCGCTTACTTTTACAAACTCATATGTCAATGAAAGTTATATTTCAATTAAAGTCTTGTGATCATAGAAATAGAGTACACTTTAGTAAAGAATTTATCTGTATTAAGAGGTTGAGAAGTGCAGTCGATACAAAAGTGCACAGGGTGAGATGGCCCGGTGTGGGTCCATTTTCCCCTTCGCCCCCGCGTATTCCTAACTTATTTAATGCAACGATGCACGCATAAACATCTAAATAACTTTCGTGTGACATTTCTCCCCCACCCTCTAATTTTACTAAGTAGCATCTCTATTTTACAAATGTATCGGGGAGAAACATCTGAACCAAATGTGCTCTCGACTCGAGACAAGTGTATTCGCTGTCTGTATTCAATTGGTGCGCGTTATGGTTTAAATTAGTCATTTCGGGCGCTAAATGAAATCGCTGTTAAATCTGTACCGTATATTTACGAGTGTGGGACTATGTCTACAACATTACCAATACATGTATTGTCTTAAAATATGTATTTATACCAACAAATAGATAATAATTTATCTAGGTATGCAGTGGGTAATAGGCTATTTTCCTATTTTTTTTACGTTTTTTGTTGAGTTTTAGAGAGGATCAAAGGTCTCTATGGTATAATGTGAACGGGGACAGAAATGAGAGTCAAAGTCAGACATTGTAAGTGGACGCTCAAAACGGTCCATACTAGTTAGCTAACAACCAGGTTGTGACGCCACATTAGGGACCCCGAATTAGTCGATGAATGGGAACAAAATGCTGTTATGGTCGGAATATTTGGTGTGTAGGTACCCCCGTAGTTAAATTTTTTTTTAAACGTTAGAATATTGGTATTGTAGGTACATTTGTTCGTGATTATTCACTGCTGGGAAGTAACGAAATAAGTTATGCCGTTACCGTCCCATTAAATGAAAAATATCAAAATTATACTTATCGATCTTTGTGAACATTCATTGGGCAAGTGTTGTTCGTGTTTAAATACAACATGACATCCCAATTTCTATGAAATCATTATAGATCTGCGTGCTAAAATCCTACACACGCGACGAGATATTCACAATGAATAGACATCGAGCACTGTCAGTCCCGATAGCGCTATCTGGCAAGTCCACCAGCGAGGCTCCCGCGCAGCTCGCACCCCAGCCGGCTGCCAGTCTCCTGTCACAGCTTACGCAAACTGACAACCTCCCAATAATTCGTTGCGAAAATGTGTTAATCGCAACACTTTCACGCTTGACGACTCCGAATTAGATTAGCACTAACAATGACGACATCTGTACTCGAAAGGGACTCGTCATATTTTGACAGGTAACGTCACGTGTCAGGGGCCCACATACACGTGTTCGCAGCGTCCCACGCTCCGTTCATCATCACAAAAGTAGTGATTTCACGCGGCGCGAACATTCATCCGATTGTCGTATCCACTATCTCGTATTAGCGACGAAGTTATCATGAAAAAATAATGCATTTGGGATTTGAAAGCTCCCCATGTGCGCCAGCTTCCTTTCACTGCTCGTGCAAACGAAACTGGATGATAAATTTATTTGATGTATACAAATGTTTGGACATTTTTATTTTGCTGTCGTTTAGACGTAGGTAACATAATTTAGTTCGCCATATGTTAAGGCGATGTACGAAGTAGGAAGTGGAAAAAAATATTTAACGACTTGCGAGAGAAGATATGACAAACCGGTCTGCGTCCCGTTCCGTCTCAATAAACCAATATTTTTTCTCCACGCAAAAAGCTATTGATAAATGCACGCGTTAGACGACGTGGGCACTAGAATTATGTCAATTACTAACGAGTTTCATAACCCTGTCCGGGCTGTTTGGTTTTAACATAAATTCAGTCGGAACTTGTGTTAACTAGCAAGTACGTTGAAAATATATTACGACGCTTGAAATGCGTTGGCGTATTTCTTGTAGCTACTTTCAAGACAGGGAGTGTCCCGAAACTTTAATGACACCTGCCTACTTATAGGTGATTTCTTACACTTGCACTAGATTACAATCGTAAGAGTTTTTTATGCCTGGCGATTTAGAGAAATGAAGTTATTTGTTGTGTTGATATGATTTCAGGGATGATTTCTTTTGTATTATGTAGACGCGCCGTGCTATCTATATAACTGTCTCAGATCGTGACTCGTTATTTTACCTGTAAGTGAACTGAATTATAGATTAAGGATAGGTATCATTCGAAATTTATAACAACACTGATCTTGAACCGAGGCGCAATCGACTGGTTTAACTTAACATCACACAGTTTTATACAGTGTACAAATTAGACTTAAAACGTATACAATATCGTACGAGACATTGTGTAATGCAAAACAGGGGCTAGATTTAGCATAATGTTGTAGTGATATATGTAAATATGTATGTAGTCACCATGTAACGTAGCCAACTTTATAAATATGTACCTACTATCAAACATGTAGCTACCTACGATGCTGACCAAGTGAGGTACCGATTGGCAATGTCACAGGCAGTAAGAACAATTCCGAATCGCGCCGCAACACCGACCGCGACCGTTCAACACAAGCCGAATATTGCCGAAATAAAAATTTCCCGCCTCATTAAGAGGGTATCCTAGCAGCATTTTTCCATACAAACGTATTCCCCTATTTCCTTCCTGGTTTATCCCTCTAGAGGACTCGTTTTTTTTTATAAAATCTAGGTCTACTGTATGTATGCCCCTGTCATTTACTTTTTCCCAAAAAATAATTACCAAAACAGATACGAATTTTCGAAAACCTAAAAAATACCCCATTTTTACTGTCATATTTAGATGACTACCAGACAAATATGAAAAGATTTTACGTTAAAATAAAATAATAGAAACATAGATCTGCTCTTCCTCTAAATTTCGACACCAAACATAATTGAATCGGCGCTGGTTTGGCGGAGAAAACAGGGGAATACAAAGCATCGATCTGGTCAAGATTTTGTAGTGAAAATCGGTCTGAGCTGCAGTTGTCCCTATCGCACATTGATAGCCGGTCGCTTGGGCGCAACGCGACGGCAATAGTTTGTACAAATACCTATTTCTCAATTTTGTCGCAGACCGACTACGCTCTTAACAGAGTGTTTTAATTCTGGGTTTCCTTTTAATTGATCCCGGGTAATTATTCACAGGGGGTTATATATAAAGTAATTATAGGCAGCCCTTTTTCCCCCCGATAATCACCACCGGGTGGCGGTGACGGCACAACTGTGTCTTAGATCGAGTTGACAGGTTTTTAATATATTTTCTTGTTGTATGTAAATCGCGGATGCCGTGATACAGATGTTGCGTTTTTTCCACCTCGAGATATTTGTAACAAAAATGTTATTTGAAGACTTGAATGTCATAGAATTACTGTAAGTAATAACTGAACTTAAATAACTAAACGTTAATAAATGTGGTAAGTATACATATTAGCATAATAAAATGAATATAGGTCATAACTATAGTAATTTTATTATGATTTTCCGCTTTGTACGGTAATGGTACAAAAACAAGATTTACCGACATATAATGGCATATATTTCCGCTATCTACAATACCATACCGTATAAAGCGGAAAATCATAATAAAATGACTACTTTTTGTACCGTTGATACAGAACAAACGTCAAATAATAGTTATTTACGATACAAGTGCCGAAAATAGGAAATTCGCAACGAGTGGTGATAAATTAAAATACGACCGAAGGGAGTGTTTTAAATCGACACGAGTTGCGAATTACCTATTCGCACATGTATCGTACAACGTTTTACTGTACATATGGCTCTTTGAAGTTTTGACATATGCACGGAAAGTGCTGTTTTCCGCACTAGAGCGGAAAAGTAGCACCATGTGTACTATAAACATTATTGTATTGACAGAACTAGGTATTCCGATATTAGAATGGGCACACACACATAAATTTCTAAAATCATAAAATACTTATATGAAAAATTTTGTAGTAGAATACTAGTGTACTAGAATTAAATAAACATCATCATCATACTTATACTTATTTACCAGGAATATATGAAGTAGGTATCCACAATATAGGCTCAATCAAGTCGAAGTAATTTCTTAATTTGGGATGCAGAAGTTGGTGTAATATGATATCAAAATAAATGTTTTTGCAATTCGCAACGATATTACCATTTTACACCGTGGTGATAATATAATTCATCGTTAAAATATTGCATTATAAAAATGCCTGTATACTTGAGCACAGTGGTGGTTAAGCTGCCTAAAATATATGACCTGGGCTGTTATTCGTAATGCGCTAATGCCTCACTTCACCCGTCACACCTAACGAAGCTAGACTTCTACTACTACCTACTGCGAATGGCGGCGTCAAGGTACATTTGTGGGTGATCGTTGAGCCACCTCAACAATCTTAAAACAAGTTACAGAATAGCGGGGCTAGTCATACAAATTCACCATGGAAACGGCAAGTTGCTCTACTGAGCTTACCTACATCGCATGTTAACCCAACTACACTCCGCACTCGCAGTCTTAGTCGTAACGCTACTTACGCCTACAAGTACGAGCCAACAACGGCCTTCCCAAATCGACCCGAAGCGCGAAACCGACTTCCTCGGCAATTACTTAACCAACATAAATTAAAATTACCCTAAACTGCATTAAAAAACCCTTCGCAGGATGAAAATGAGATTTATATCTGTTAAGGCGAAGTTGTTCGTCTTCATAAGGCCTGACGTTTCATTTCTGTCTAGGCAGGCCGACAAGTGCTAACTCCGGTCCCCGTCTCACCCTCGAAGGGTCCCCCTTGTTATGCATAAAATCTTGTCTTATTACTTTCAACTTTGCTATTATATTTGACGAGACGAAGTTGCAAAGTTATTCAGTTATTAAAATTTTTGGCCGCCGTCGGCTGCCGGATGAATCTAGTTCGAATGTAAATGCGGGTGCTTAAATTATAAGACGAGAACTTATTTGATTGAACAAACCTTAGGATCTACGGATTAATGTCTGAAATTTGGACGACGCAGTTTTCGTAATTCGCTCTTTGTAGCTTCGGAGGCGTGGCGCCGGAGCAGCTGCGGGGTTGGCGCGTCTTCCTTGTTGGTTGTTGTCGGGCCTTATAAGCGAATGCGATTTGCAAAAGTTATTATTTCAATGTTTCACCTTTTACTGTTGTATAACTTGAGCTATTTATGATAAAGTTACGCGGACGCCTGACGCACATCACTGGCATTGTTTTTTAATTTGTACATGTGCTTTGTTACATTTAATGTCTAAAAAGAAGTGATGATGTTAGTTCAGATAGCCGAATATTCTCGTAAACAGAATAGTCATGTTTCAACACATCAGCACAGGTATTATTGCTACAACGATTGCAGAACAATTGTCAATCGAAAAGGCTTGCATAATGTTTATTTTCCGTTGAAAATCAGAAGACTTTGAAGTGATTCAGTAATTCGGGCTTATTGCGATTCGCAGCACGCGTCTAGCGGAGCGGTCGGCATAGCGAAGCGCGGGCGGTAGCGAGCCAACATCTGTTCCATTTGTAGCGACAAATTAACACGAAGTCGAGCACCGAGCCAGCGACGAGCCGTTTCTCGCGAAACGAGCCCTAAAGCTTCCTTTAAGCGCCGCGCCAGCTGCTCCGTGCACTAAATTCCACGTTACAATGCTTTGTTTTAAAATTTGTAATCATTCTCACATTTTACGAGCCCGAACGGTCCGTTTCGGAAAATTTGATACGACTATAAACCCTCTAAATTGTGTTAGCATTCCGGTTAATTAAAAGTTATGAATTTAAAGTTACGGCCTGAGTGACGCGCCGACGGAGCGGAGTTACCTACTGCAGTACCGAGGCGGGGAAATAATTCTATTGTTTGTACGACGTATGATGTGTGCGTAAGGTCATACATTCTATTTGTACTATATAGTTTGTGAGGAAAACGGTCTAATCCGGTAATCCCAGTAAGGGCTAGTTTTCCCTCTGGGAAGGTTGCTTTTTTAAAACTAGTGCCTATACCAAATCTGGGGATTAGGTGTCCCCGGACAAAGCGGACCAAGAGCTTAATGGCACAACCGGCAGCTCGATAACGTCGCATTGAACGCGATCAGCACGTCTATCATATAATAATACTCTCGATTTTTCTCGCACTGTACCTCTTGTTCTAAGTGTTCTATTAAGAGCCGTATAGTGCGAGAAAAATCGAGAGAGCTCGCGCGCCGGCTAGTGATAGCCGTGCTGGTAGATGACACTTTTTATATGGAAAAATGACAGTTAAATTGTCCTAACTCGCTTTTGGAACGTTACGCGACTACCCCTCGGGAAAAACGCTAGGATGGTGTGGTGATGATAAGTTATGTAGGTACCTAGTTGGTACGGTTTATTGTTTTGTAAGTATAAGTATAAGTAGTTTTAGTAAAATATTACCTTCTACTTTAATTGGGTGCTTCTACTCGTATAGAAATAAATATTCAAGAACGGATAATAGGATAGGTACTTATAAAGAATGGAATCTTTTTCAAGGTGTAAACATTTCTTATGTAGTGTTTTTTGTGTGTGTATGTTTTTGTGTGTAGTGTTTTTAGTATGGGGTGGCGCATCGTTACTGACAATTTCTCAATATAATTTGAGACGTTGGTGCCGTTAAGGAGGATAAGTTTTTTGGAAGGAACTGACTGAAAGATTTGGTGGGCCAACCGGATTGTTCCGATAGCTCAGTTGGTTAGTAGCGACGGGCCATGAATGCCTCTGGTCGCCGCGCCGGTTCGAATCAGGCTCGGAGAATTACATTTTTAAATTTTTCCTTTATTCAAAAATATTAATGTCCTTAGCAGCGTTACTGCTACATGGAAAATATTTTTTTATGTACGTATATATTTATTGCTGCTTCCAAGATTATGAGTCAGTACCGATTTCTACATTGTTGAGGTACTATAAATATAGTGGTTACTTAAATTTAGGTACCTAAGATACATAAACAAATTTAATTATTCCATTATGAAAGGGTTCAGATTTGCCTACTCAAGTAAGTCAGTATTACCTAATGGTTGCAAAAATAATACAAGTCATTATTCATTATTTAAAATCACCTGCCCCAGTAAATATTAATACTTAAATGCTCAATACTTATTTGTTTTCTACTGCTTCAAAAGACAACGAATAGATACATTTAAAATAAATAACATTTATTAGTAGAAATGCAGTACAATCCCTTTAATTTTTAACTCCGGGCATTATGAGATGAAAGTAACCAAGTAATCACCTCAAATTGATTTGTGAGAGTTAACAATAGTACTTATATTATTTAATTCCGAGCTTGCGAGCGCAGTTTTGATATCACAATAAGATGCATTGTGATTCACACTCATCCGCAATAAAATTGTATTACGTCAATAAATTAAAAAAGCCAGTCACAATATTACTTTCCCACAATGATTAAATGCGGCACGAAAAAAGTTGACTTACGAAAACAAACACATTATGCGTATATGAATTCGTGCAACTAATGACGGGGAGGGGTAAGAAGTAACATTGTTAGCAGCCATAGTTCAGGCGCAGTGAATAAATACAGAAGGACAGCTTCGACAAAACAAAACGAGATATAGGTATGTCTAGCACATCAATAGTATCAATACCGAATTATGTCCTCGGAAGTTTTGTCAGTCTCGGTGGCTTCTTCCTATGAATCAAACAAACAAGATACGATAGGTAGGTGGTAGCTTGAATGTCCATATGTGTCGAAAACCGCCCACAGCGCTCTAACGCATGTGCGTCGATTGGCGCTGAACGGGTTAATTCAACAGCAGCGCTTACCAGAATTGAGCTCCAGTTTGTGAAAACTGCGATATTATAAATTAGAAAAGCGCTAAATTTAGCACATGGTCTGAATAATCAAATAAATATCCCTATAGGTAGGTACATAAGTGAGAAAATGTTGAATGGGCAACCCGGAACAAAAAATAAATTTTAGGCAAGTAGCTGGGAATTGGCGCACATAAAAGATTTAAATGGGGTAGTAGAAAATTTTTAGATAAAAGATGAAATAGAAAATATGACTACTTTGAATGACTTATCATTTTCCTAATTTTATACTCGTGTTCTCATATTGAAAAAAAAAAAGTGTTTTTGAAGTGAAGAATGCACCTGCTGGGCCTGTTTGTGCTGTGGCTCGGGTGTATGTGCCAAAAGTTGGGTATAGAGGACGTAAATATGGCCACAGGGGGCCCCGGCGCTCACAATAACGCGTACTCTCTTGTTAACATTAGCCCGCTACTTAATACCTTGTCGTCCTAAACTCGCTTAAGTGAGTAAGGCTGACATGGTGTTAATTAAATAATTACTCTAAATAATAACTCAGCGGCGGCCCAGGAACGTTTTAAGCTCTATGTGGATTTAGGATGCTTGGTTCTGGAATACCTGCGGTATAGAAATATTTTGTTATTGCGACAGTTACAAAACGAGTTTACGATTTATTTTAACGTTTCTGTATGGAGGTACTAATGAAGAAGCTTAGCCAAAATTAAGATTTTTTTCCTTGGCTTGCAATAAACCAACGTATGGATGGCGAAATAATATTCATCTTGAGACCTGAAACAATTCCTTAATGGTCAATAAAAACCTATGTTTTGTCTTACGAAAATTGTTGTACCTATACAGTGTGTTACCTCAAATTGTAACCAGAGGTAAGTACGTGTTAGGGCTATGAACCGATATTGCAAGAAAAAAATAAGTTAGTCTTAACTACCAAAGAGTAATTAATTTTTGAAATTTTATCGAACGGCAATGTATTGCGTACACTGTGACCTGATGACACATGAAAGAATCGGGTGACATGTGACGATTTATTGTGACGTCACGTCAGTAAGACAAAGTAGTGATCCACTGCGTGCTGAATTATTTTATATGAAAAAAAAGTTCGCTTATTTAAAATAATTTTACGATAAATATATTTATTAGTGCCTATACTAAGACCCCCTAAAGTTTGCGGTTATATCAAATATACACGCTGTATAAAAAACCTTTGCATGATACAACTTATCAACATAGAAAATCATACATTTTGTATGTATGTAAATACTTTATTGTACACAAGACACAGGTAAAAATACAGACAAAAATACAAAGTTTAATCAGTACAAAGGCGAACTTATCCCTAAGGGATCTCTTCCAGTTAACCTTTGAGCAATTGAGTTTAGATCAGGAACAGAAAGATAGATAAACTAACACGTGTACAGACGTATGTAATACAACACATGTGTGATATACTACATGCAAGTACAAATATAAATAAATAAATAGTAAACACATACTTTAACTGTATATAATGATATATATATATATATATATATATATACAAATAAAGATGTTTACACAATATACTTAAACAGTATCCTATTAAATCACAAGACATGACATTTTAAAGGGTTGGTCTCAGACGGTCCTGAACACAATTTGCCTAGTTGGAGTTTTACCCACATTGCAGTTTGACCACCGAGCATTATGCCTAAAACGCAAAATGCCTACATCACATTTTCGTCGTTTTGAGGTTACGTTAGCGATATTGACGGAGCCCCGCGGAGCGGGGCTCCTATTTCTGGTCTGTTTGCCCTTCGGGCATCTGAAGAAACCTAACGAACCTAACCTACCTATAAGTGGTCACTTTGCGTTTTAGGCATAATGCTCGGTGGTCAAACTGCAATGTGGGCAAAACTCCAAGTAGGCAAATTGCGTTCAGGACCGTCTGAGACCAACGCATTTTAAAAACGTTCGTAAGCGTTGTCTGTGTGAGACCCTGGAAAAAATGGGAGGATTTAAATAAAAATCAAGAAGATTTTCAGTCATGCTGTAAACATTCTCTATTGATTAAATTCTCGTAACACGTGCTACATAATTATTTCTCTACTTTGTTGTAAATAATCTGTGCTCGTAACATAAAAGGTTCAGAATTTTACAAAGGGTTTGCCCGGCGGCCGGGCCTCCGAGGGCTCGAGGCGTCTCTCAAGTGACTCTCAGGATCTTGCACGCGCAGCGCCCAAGGCGAGCCCATTACAACCGATGTTATTCTTTTATATTCCGCGTTATTTAAATAAATCGGAAAAAGGTTACAATATGAGATCTCGTTGCTGCGGAAGCGAAAAGTCGTGGTTTAATATAGGGGTGCAGGACTATCGCGTCGTTTCAACCTGCGCGTAAGGACATTTCACTGTCAAGCTGCTCTATGTATTTGTGAAAAAAGTGACAACGGCAGTTGGTATACAGTGTGTGGCCTGTAACAGGGGCAAATATTTAAAAGGACGCTTCCTTAGAGCATCTGAAGTAACCCCTTGTGTCCAATTTTTTTTATTTATTTTTTTATTCGGAGTAATGTTGATCTGAAGTTATGACCTTCAAGTTATGTATCTTGGCACCACGAGATCATAGCACAGCAGACAATGCAGATTTTGAGGTAACATCATGAATTGAGTCATAATACTTTTTGCATTTTTGTTTTTAAAAGATATTTATGTCATTTTTTAATATTTCTTTTATCTTTTTAGTGTTTTTTAAATAAAAAAACTGCCTGTGCTACCCCAGAAGGATAAAAAATACACGTGAACTTACTTTAAGAAAAAAAACAAAAAAACTTTTTTTATTCTCAATTAAAATTACTTAGAAATAAGTGCTCACACGCCCAAATAGTCTACCGTTTAATTTTTTGCCCCTGTTCAGGCCCCACCCTGTATATAATGCTTATATCAAACGAATTAGATTACCTTACTGTTACTAAGGCTAAGGGTCCAAATTTAGAAATTATTTTTTAGTTTTTGGTAGGTTATTTTTAAATTAGTTTTAGTTTAAATTACGCGCGTCTGGTAGATCTAAATGTCACACAGTTGGATCTATCTAACGCGCGTTCATAACGTTACATGATTCCTCTACAGAAGATACTACCGCTTTTGAACGTTATCATCTAAATATTAGAGTCGAAAGTCGACTACTTTCTTGTTTGGCTGTGCTAGGATGCTTTTTTGTATACATTTACCAACATTGAACAGTGTGCAAGATGGCCACGGGAGCAGAGGCAGACCAAACAGGAGAAGGCGGGAGGATTTGGACGCGTTCTGTTTGGGTTTCAGGGGGCTCTCTTCTGGCAATAGGACCGAGTGGAGAAGAAAGAAGTGGGACACCTAGACAGATCAAGCATATGAAAAACAGTGGTCTGTATAAAGGGTGTTTTCTTAAATTTATCGACCGCTGCTAAGATTTGAGTGAAATGAACAGCAGTACAACAATAACGTATAAATCCAACCAACTGATTCCAATTGAAGCCAAAAACTTACAAATGAAACAGCGCTCGCGCGGTTATTTGTTCGCGAGGCGGGGCACACCGACGCTATGTAAAGCTTACCCTCAAGCACCTACTCTATTGACTTTCTTCCGCCACTTTCTTATCGTGTTATGATAAATGACACCCTCACCAATCGAAAACCAACTCTAATGCGTGTTAACAAAGCTCCATCTCGGTTGCGTCGCCTTATTGAGCATAATGCATTTCACAGCACCGACGGTACTTCTTTAAATAATAAAAGCTCTTTGTAAAACTTTCCCTCGTTGAGCGTTCTAAAGCTTTTCGGTATCCTATAATTAATATTCATGGAGGCTCGTGCCGAGGGTTCTTGTAATTAATAAACTTATATGATACTTTTGTTTGCAGTGTCATTCGGAGGGGGTTTGTTTGCCGAGGCCCTCCTTGTATTTCCATATCCTTGTGTAATTGAGACTGGGTGATGTCGGGGTCTCTCTAGTGAGTTGAGACACATACGTTGAGCCGTGGGCGTACATCTGACAGTGGCGTGTATTTGCTGAAACTCAATTGGACATCGGACGCGTGGATGAATAATTGGTTTTCAGTGAATTGATATTGATAGATAATCCTGCTATAGGTACCTAGAGTTCCTAAGTCCCCATTATATTACAGCGGACTGTGCTAAGCTAAATCAGAATATTTGATCAGTTTCAAATACGATAGACTGTATTCCACGAGTATCATATATATGATTTTGACACTGAATTCCAGAATTGGCTCTTATTCATCATCATCCTCCTAGCGTTATTCCCGGTTGTGCCCCTAAAGGAGCCCGGGGTCCGCTTTGACACCTAATCCCAAGATTTGGCATAGGCGCTAGTTTTACGAAAGCGACTGCCATCTGACCTTCCAACCCAGAGGGAAAACTAGACCTTATTGGGATAGACCGGTTTCTTCACGATGTTTTCCTTCACCGAAAAGCTAACGGTAAATATTCCGTACATAAGTTCCGAAAAACTCATTGGTACGAGCCGGGATTCGATCCCACGACCGCCGCTTGACAGCCGCATGCCTGAACCACTAGGCTACCGTAGCTCTAATAGAATAGAGTAGAATTGGCTCTTATTCAAGTTAGTAAAATCGGATGTTTGTTTCTACCTGCCGACTACTTGAATCCTTAAATAAATTAGAGTCGGCAACGCGCATGTGGTCCTTCTGAAGCTGAAAGCGTAAATAGACAACAGCGTCTGGTTACAATCAAGTTGAAACCAGACGCTTGCTTGCCACCGTTATATTGAGTAAAAAATACAATAGAAATAATCATGTGCCTTCTCTGACACAATAATATCATTCAAAAAGTTGCACATGTTTCCTGCAGTGAGTGTACCTACTGTGTTAAAGACACATTGTATAAATTAAGCGTTACGTGTATGAGAACGCCGATGCAAGATAAAAAGTCACATTTTAGACAGGATTCGCTGGTAACCATTATATTGTGTCTGTCTCACTCTGTTTCTTCTCTTCTACGATGGGTTTATATAAATAGCAATCTAAGACACTGCTGTATAAGATATTATTAAAAAAAAAACATTAATGATTAAAGCATATATCATAAAGCTACCTCGAAAGTAATCGCACACCAACTTATCCTCATAATATAAACGCACAATCTTTCAAACTTGAAACCGATATAAATTAAGGCTTCATATCTAAGAGACAAGTATCGTTTAATTTAATTTGAAGACACAGGTAATTTGACAAAACTCCTGTAATAAAATTATCGAGCATTGACCGAGTGATAAGTGGGGGGAAGCGACCGGATACACCACGCATGTTAATACACGTAAAGCGAAGATTATCCATAAAACTCACAAAAGGTGCCGAGTTGTCTTTACAACCTGCCCGGCCGGTGACTCGCTCATCTAACCGTCGATTCATTATTTACGTAAGGTCTCGAGAGATGGCGCGCTCTGTCTGCGAGCCTGGAGCTATCTGACAATATCTATACTCTCTTAAGTCTGTATGTTCATCATATCAGCCGAAAGACGTCCACTGCTGGACATAGGCCTCCCCCAAAGAGTGCCAAAGTGACCGATCCCGCGCCACCCGCATCCAGCGGACTCCCACAACCTTTACCAGGTCATCAGTCCACCTTGTCGGGGGCCTACCCACGCTGCGCCTTCCGGTACGTGGTCGCCACTCGAGAACCTTTCCGCCCCAACGGCCATCGGTTCTACGTGCTATGTGCCCCGCCCACTGCCACTTAAGTTTAGCGATCCGGAGGGCTATATCGGTTACCTTGGTTCTGCTGCGGATAGCCTCATTTCTGATGCGGTCACGCAGAGAAACTCCCAACATGGCCCTCTCCATTGCCCTTTGGGTGACTTTGAGCCTTCTTATGAGGCCCATAGTAATGTGGGTGTGGGTGTGGGTCTGTATGTTACTCGAGATGATTTCAGGCGGATGTAACACTGCGCCGCATCTCCGGACGGAGGTATGGAGCTGCATAAAAATTTCGCCGGACGGAGGTGCGGTGCAATGTGTCATATCATACGGAATAAAAAATTGCAATTTTTATAAATAGTCGGTCACATAAAATAATATCAAGCATACGTTTTTGTTTGTAAGTTTTTATGTAGGGGGAAAACTTTGGCACAACCTAACCGATTTTTTAAATTCTTTCATAGTGTTAGCAATATGCGGGCAAAACCGTGCTTGCAATTATAAAGATGGAAAATCAGTAGGTGTGTAGCTTTGTAAGTTTGTATGTAGGGAGTACACTTATCCGAAACTGTTATATCTGTTTCCTCATCTTCCTTCGTTCTCCCTATTGTAAAAAAATGTTCACTACATCCGTTGTTTTTTTTGTGAATAAAGTCGTAATGTAAACAATGCTATTAGTTAATTCCCGTATGAATTATGACAAATACCACCAAATCATTGGTACTATTATTTCTTAAAAAAGAATCCAAAATAATTTTGCCCCTTTTTCATTAATAAAATGCAATTGTTACCTACAAAACACTTTGAGACAATCATCATCATCATCATCATCAGCCTATATACGTTCCACTGCTGGGCACAGGCCTCCTCTCAAGGATGAGAGGAAATGGGCAGATATGGCACACAAGAAATACGATACCATCGGCGTCGAACACCTTAATACAAAAACTTACTAAGTACCCATTGTTCACTTCTATTTTTAGATTAATTAAAATTGAAAAAGTAAAGGGTCTGACTCGAGGACTGCAGCATTTACGTTAATTACGCGAAGATATTGTAAATGCCAAATGAAACATTCAAAATAAATGTCATACACAACACAAGGAGAGAAAAGGAAAAATTCCTTTTATTCGCAAAAGGATACCAGCATCCTAAGTGAAAGTAAGCCTACTTTTATCCAAGGTATGTCCCCCGGCATGCAGGCTGAAGTACGAGAATGACCCATTTATCTAAGTGCGGCGAGCTTGGAACGCGGTTTAAACCACGGTTAGGCGTACAACACGCCCGGCCCCGGCCTCATAATACCTCTTATAACGTGTAAGGAGTAAAGAGTCGGCCTTATCTTCTACACAGCTCGATTCCTGACCACTTTAATGGGAAAAGCATGTTAGAATTAAACTAAACAAAGACGACGCATCAATTAGGGGCATTTCTTTTTTTTTCACCTTCAAAAAAGGGCTTAACTTTTTAAAGCTTGTTCGTTGACCGAGTTGCGCTCGAGCCTGTTCGTTATTTTACTGACTTATTTGATTAGATCAATCTCGATGATTCTTGTAAAGGATACAATTAAGTCGATAAAAAGATAAGTGGGTGCAAACATAAGCTCGTGGTTTGAGGCTGGCGACATCCACTAATTAACAGACGCGAGTGCAAAACGGTCGAGATGCAAAATTAATTAATTGCCTACCCACTTTATAAACTCACTTTACAATACCCGCTAAAGGTACTTTAAGAAAATATGAACCAAAGTTGATGTATTAATTTAAAACCTGCAGCCAATTTTGAAATTACAAGTGACACATCAAACTAATTCGAAGAATAACTTTGTCATCCTTGTTTCAGTAAAAATAAATTAGTGTAGTATTGCACTATAAATAGCACAATATGTAAATCTTAACAGCATTTAGTATCAAGATTTTCGTTAATAAATATGGAGCATTTGAAGTATTGAATTAAACCGAAACAAAAACACAGTGGTTAATCTGGTAAGATGACGCTAGCTAGTCATACAGTACAAGGATTTTTCGCTTCATGTCTGTTTCGAAATCAGAATGGCAAAAACATCCTGTCAAATATTATGGACAATCGGCCCAGCCTAGCCGGGCCTGCACATGTAAAAATGAAGCGCAATAAAACTTCGGCCAGGTAATTAAGACTGGAGGTATTGACGGATCGTAAAGCTAAAGGATTCAAAACAACAAACTGCAAGGTTTACGATAACCGTCCCGCTTTTATTATAGTTGTAAAATTCACGATCCATTATTAATTATTACAGACATCATTAATCTACTAATCTATTTAAGGACGTGGGATAAGAATCTCATTTAAAGTATTGAATGAAGAGTGTCCGTAGTGGACTCGAGATAGGCTTAAATTAGCTCGGCTAACCTGACAATAACGAATCTTAGCGTACAGTCTATTCTGAACTTTAACAGTTTCCCAATAGAGCTTGAAACCCTTTATCGCTGGAGCTCGCTTAGTCCATTTAGGAGTTGGTGGAGGTGTGCCTGATTTATTACAGGTTGGTGTTTAAACGACAAATGCATCGAAACAGATAGGAGCGACATGTCGGACATTGGAGGACCGTTGTCGCCCAACACACATCGCGGGCGCAGCTACCAATGAGACGCGGGATATTACTACAACATTAATTTTAACTACGATTAAACTTTTGTACTTATTGAGAATATCCGAACAAATGCGGTCTGCTTATCATTATAATGGAGCTTGAACATGACATCTATAAATTTAATTTTGGGAACTAATTTTACCGTTACTTTACTAAGTCTTACTAAGTCAAAAATAAGCACAAACTAAATCTTCTTCATTATCAGATTTGATTTTGTAACAATCATGTATTTCATGGCGCGGATATATCTTCAGATGCGTTCATTATTTTAAAGTTATCTCTTGTGTAGCAGACGCGTTCTAAGACCGGATGGGAGTTTCTTTAGAACATAATCTTTACTACAAAACTGTGATCAGATCACTCAGTAACGAACCTACAGGGGTACGGAGATATATTTAAATAGCTTTGGATAAATCAAAGTACTTATTGAATAATAGCTGATTGTGTCTTTGGATTTATTTTGATGAATGAACAAGGGAGGACCAGCGATAAGGCAAATACAACTATCAAATTACAATTTTAACCGTTATAGGAAATGCTACGTTTATACTAAGGGAAATTTTAGATGATGTGTTAATGTTTCTTCATTTCAGAGAGATAACGATTACGTAATGCATTGTACGAGCGTCAGGTACATTTAACATATAAAGGTCACATTTAGATTGGAAAAATGACAGATGAATTGTTCTAACACGCGTTCGAAACGTTAGATGAGGTTAGCATCTGGTAAAGGTTGCGTGGTCCGCTGAATGCGGGTGGCGCAGGACAGGTCATTGAAGCACTCTTTGGGGGAGGCCTATGTCCAGCAGTGGACGTCTTTCGGCTGATATGATGATGACGATGAATGAATACAATAAGTAAGCAAGACAATTCAAAGATGATCATGATGCATTTTTATACGATGGCGGAAAACTAGCATACGGCCTGCCTGAGGGTAAGCCGACACCATAGCCTATGGGCGCTTGTGACTTCAGAGGAGTTACTAGACCCGTTGCTGACCCTTTAAGGGTATCAGGGTTTGTTGTGTCGACAGAGAGACAAATGCAACCTACTCACTCTCAACTCAGCGCATCCCTGAATGCTTGTTACGCTCAAGATTCTACTGTCGGATCCCTCGCTACGCCCAGATTTCTGTTGCAGAATCTTTCACTCACTCTGCATTCAATATACATACCGCCTTCGTCTTAAATATATCACTTTGCTCCCTTGATCTGCTATAATCACGTATAATAGGTATTAAGATCATTTAATAAAATATCACAGCACTGATTAATTCAGGGTAAATACAGTGAATCCATCAAGTCGCAACAACACGCAGACTGCACGCCGGAATACGCGGAGCGAGCTCCACAGAAACTATTGTGATGTAGGTAAGTTACTTAAGAGTATTGTTCGTATGAGATTGCTGTTTACCTCTGTGTTGGTAGTGCTGGGAAACGAGCAGGGTTCTCAAGCGGTACACGGGGTTTACGGTGACATAAAAGTACACAATTTTTGGCATTAAGGTATACAGATAGTAAATCGCAAAATTACGGCATAATCACCCCTTCAATAGCAAAACAACAGAGACAGTAGGACTCCAAGTACTTTTAAGATCTCTTCTTGAGTCGTGTGTTGCAAATATTTAATTCAAAGTTCATTCCACTACCGATCTATAAAGGCTGGTCTTATTGACACTAAAAATTTCGGAACACCAAAAAAGGTTTTTTTAAGTAACGCGTCGAGGAATTGCAGTCCCAAAGTTATTTAAGACTATCAACGCCCCGAAAAACCTTCCCTTGCCCAAACAAGAATTATTCAATCAATTTTAGAGGATTAAGCTCAATAAGCCTTGTGTTAATCGATTGCCTGATACCGTCAGAAATGCAGCTACCAGCGTAGGTTTCAAATCAAGACTGAGAATGGCTTCTGAACAACATGTTATATGCTATAACTGACGAATTTTACAGCATGCCACTGACAATTTTAAAATAAACAATTGTATTATAAATAGATGATTATGATATTTTTTTTTGTTATCAATAATTTATTAAATTGTCAAAAGAGCCTCTACGTGTTGTCTCCGTTGGTACTTTGTAGGTACCTAGCTCCACGCACGCCTCCCAAAGGACCGGGACATCATTGTCCCGTGAGCGGGAAAAACATACATAATAGATGCATAATTTCATGATGTGTTTAAACCTAATTTACACACACTACACACACACTTGTACACTTATGATACAATACAAATGTCTCGTAACAATTGCTACTTATTATTAAACTTTTCATTTCAATTCATTGTTTTTGGGTGCTAGTACGACGATATATTTAATGGAAGTAAATACTTAAACACCTTGAAAATATCCAAGACTCAGAAACATTATATTCGTGTTCATCACACAAATTGCCTTTACCAGGATTCGAAACCAGACCGAAGATCCGATATATTCGTAGGCAGGTCCACGCTAAACCGGTCATCAATACCTACTGATTGAGTTTGTACCCAAAATCAGTACCAGAAACCGGTATAGTACGTCCCTAGTACCTACCTGCAAAATGCATAGCTCGCTCTATTCCACCACCGCATAGTTTTGTTCGCAACCTCTCATCGGCCCTCCAGCATTTAAGGCGCAGCTCACTAATTGGACCTTTTTCAAGAGTTTGTTAACGTCCGCCGATACGAACCCGGACAAAGGAAACAGAGTTCTCGTTAACAAAGAGGATGAATGTTGATTTATTTTCAAAATAATTGTTACCATATTCCTTTTGCTAATGGAAACTATAATATGGACAGAGAAACAAATGACGTGAAGTCTATGGATTACGTAGGAGAGTAGGAAAGATGAGACATCTATTTAGTTTGTTAGATAGGAGAGGAATATATTGCGGTGCGAAACGACTTGACAATTACATCAAAACCTTAATAATTGCAGTGAAGTAAACCATCTCCACAAGACCAGACTCTTTTAGAACTCGCAAGCGTGTAGGTATATTTTGAATTTTTTTTTTTTAAATGTGAAAAACCGAATCGACAAATTATTATATGTATCTAAATATTGAACCAAGGGGGTAAATACGTAAATTTTCGAACGCACGTTAGGACAACTGAATTGTCATTTTCCCTAACAGTAAGTGACATTTAGACCTACCTGAAGCGACAATTCGTGACGGTCGAAAACGTAACACATTGTACGCACGTTAGGTATATCTAAATGACAATTTTTAGGGTTCCGTAGTCAACAAGGAACTGCTGGAGCAAGCAGCTGCGGCTGCAGATACAGATACAGATACAGATATATTTAAGCAAGGAAGCGTCTGTCTGTCTGTCTCTGTCAGCCTTCAACTTAGCTCAGTAACCCTTACAACTAGAAAACTGCAATTCGGCGTGGGTATATAAACCAATCACGCCGACTAAACAGCAGAATAAAATCCTGAAAAAATTTTTTTTTTGGGTACCTCCCGTACATGTAAATTGGTGATGTATTTTTTTTCTCGTTAAGCCTATAGTGTGGGGTATCGTTGAATAGCTTGTTCAAAAATATTATGGGTTTTCTAAAACTATTTTTCAACTTAGTTATGCCTTATGCGTTTGCGAGATAATGGGATTTAAAGTCCTAATTTTTGTTCTAAATGGCTACTACTGGGGACGTGAAAAAAATCGTGGCAGTAGTACATATAATGAATTTAAAAGGAAAACTATCAAAGTTAAGTGTAAGTTAAGTAAAACTAATCAGCCCTCTGATTAACCTGCTGCTCACAAAACTGTCACGAGAATCGGTTTAGAAATGCGACCTAAAGAGGGGGACAGGCGGACATCCGGACATATGAAAGAATTTTGCCCCATGATGAAACGGGAAAAACGGAAAGTGAAAAAAATACTTTCCCCAATATGCCCGCGAAAGTTAGTGGATTAAATATACCAGATATAAAACCCACAGAAATCTCATCGCATACGGAACGTTTGTGTCAATTTGTTAACGTACAGAATGTACTATTTTAGGCTACCGGTATCGACAGGTATAGACAGTGCATAGGCTCTGGTCTCGGCGGTCAGTATTTGTTTTATTGCGTCAAATATTAGGGGGAATATGTTACACAAATCTATCGAGTCCCATATTAAGCCGTATAGCTTGAAAAGAGTTATGTTATTTAAAGTACATCTGAGCAGCAATGGATCAACTCAAAACTGATCTGATATAACAAACGTTTTGAGTTTTATGGGTGTCGTAAACAAATTACATGATGTGTAGTAAGTCAATGCGTGCAATGCGTGGTCAAATATTTTGTATGAAAAAATAGAAACAGTTAGGTGACGAAAATTATATACATGTGTTGTTTAGAACCGACACTTGACGTCGTCGAAATATTCGGCCGTATTAAATCAACACACTGTAGACTTAAATACACAGGAATATCCATGACTCAGGAACAACTACTTACTTGTGATGGAGACACAAATAATGTCATTTCCGGGATTCGAACCTGAATCCGCTAGAGTGCAGACCAAACTATATGAGTTATTGCAAAGAGTTTGGGAAGAGGGGACTCAACCACTTGAGTGGAATACGGGAGTCATCTGTCCCGTTCACAAGAAAGGATGCAAGAAGAAGTGTACGAACTACCGAGGTATAGCACTGCTTCCAACTGCATATAAGGTGTTGTCGTATGTACTCCTCAAAAGACTGGAATCGTACGCGGAAAAAATCCTCAGCGATTATCAGTGTGGGTTCCGTCAAAATCGACCGGCCGGCGGATGGTCGACCAAATCTTCCTCCTCAAGCAGATCACGGAGAAGAGATGGGAATATGCCTAATGTGTTCACGTGGTGTTCGTGGACTTCGCTAAGGCATACGACAGCATAGACCCTCTATACGCCATACTGAGGAACTTTAACATCCCTAACAAGTTAGTCACCATGGTTGAGGCTGCGACGAGGGACAGTAACATGAAAGTAAGGGGGCAAGGCGATCTGACGGATGCTTTTCCAGTTGTTACGGGGTTAAAACAGGGCGATGCCCTATCGCCAATGCTTTTCATTTCGTGCTAGACCATGTCATCAGAAAAGTTCTAGCCTTAGAAGCCGGACTACAGCTAAATGGAAAGCATATGGTAGTAGGGTATGCAGATGACCTGGCTCTATTGGGTATTAGTAGAGCAGAGGTCCAGGTGGCGACTAAGACCCTTGAGACTGAAGCCTTGAGAGTAGGCATACGTATAAACCATCACAAAACGGAGTATCTCCACATGCGACGGTATAAGACTGGTCGAGGCAAACCTGCAGATCTACAGGTTGGAGATACTGCGTTCAAAGGGGTGGCCAAATTTAAATACCTAGGTTGTACTATCAATGACAACAATACCCGTGACGTGGAAATCGACATTTGCATTCAAAATATGCCTTGCGGTGCGCTGCAGCTTTGCATAAAGTCCTGGTGCCCAGGCTTCTCAGTAGAAAAACCAAGAACCGAATCTACAAGATCGTATGTGAAGCCTGGACACTCATTTTAAGGGAAGAGAATAAGCTTTTGGTGGCTGAGAGAAAGATTCTCCGAAAAATCCTTGACCCAACGCAGAGACCCGATGACAGCTGGAGGATCCGCAAAAACGCCTAATTTGAGGAAATAGTAGTTGTACCCAATATTATTGGCGGGACAAAGGCGCAAAGGCTTCGGTGCCTTGGACATCTTGAGTGGATGGGAGGCGATCGGGCGGTGAAAAGAGCTTAAGAGAGACACCCGGCAGGACGCCGCCCGGTCTGTCGGCCTAGATATCGGTGGGCGGATGTGGTGAATGCGAATCTGCGCGAACTCCAGGCCGGCGACTGGCGGGAAACTGCATAGAACCGGGATCAGTGGCGAGCAGTGTAGGAGGCCAAGACCCACTTTGGGTCGCTGCGCCAGAGGAGTCAGTAAGTAATGGTGAAAAAAGCAACGCAAGAGGTTAAATAATTAGAAAGTTATGTGTCTAAAGTTTTAAGAAAGGGTGCAAAACGCAACTTCATATGAAACGATAGTCATTGCCTATGACGCTCGCAGTTAGTGACGTCACTAACTGCGAGCGTTTTTTCTCTCTAACACGCATAATTAAAACGGTTGTAGCTTCGTAATTCTTTGAGATAACTGAATGGGATTTTCGTCAATAGGCATATTTCTTTGCCTTCTTTCCTTTGGAGTAATAATAATTTTCGAGTCTACACCAGTATTGCTCGTTGAGAGGTTCCCAAATACAATGGTCTTTTATCGTGTTTAAGTATTAGTATGTCCGGTTTTTGAGATTACCGCCATATTGCGTCGTCTTCGAATAGTTGAATTTATTTAATGAGGCGACTTTTTGTAAGACTGTTGTTGGAATTTTAACCTTTCACCTTGGACAGAAGAGTTGCTTTTCGAATGGACTACTTTGATGATACTCAAATAATCTCAAGTGATACCAAATTTCAACGGTTAGTGGCTGAAAACAACTTACACAGTTACACATAAACAGCGAAAGTTAGTTAAAAGCTTGTAAACAAAAAGTTAGTAAGAATATTTTATCTTATTATTGGAAGAAGCTTGCCCTTAATTGTGAACCCGACGGAACTGCATCCGTGCTTCTTGTTAACCGCCGCCCAGCTTAAAGCAATTTGCCGGAGTTGGTGCCGCAGTTTTATTAAAAGCCTTCGCAGTTTGCACAAATGCTAATAGTTCGTTATATTAAAATTTTTCGCGCTGTGATTATTGGGTTGAGTCAGCGACGGTCGTGCTTCGAATGGTTTACACTGCGAGTAAATATCGGGAAGTATGAAATAAGAACAACATTTCTACGTCTCCACCTTTATTTATTCGAAGCTCCTCGAATAAGAGATGTCCAGCGGACAGTGGTGTGGACAGCAGTGTGGACAGCTCTGGCAGTCAGGTCTCATATACATATATATATACACAGAAATATAAAGTTTTCTGAAATATTTGAAGTGTACTGTATGTAGTCATCAGTTACTGAATAAAAAACATGGCATGCTTTTCTTCACATACATAGCATTTTATAAGACAAAAAAAAGGTAACACATAGGATATATATTTTTTAATTTTCTTAGATAATGGGGAAATTACTGCACAAATTTAATTATTATTGTTAGGCATAGGTAAGTTAAGAAATTTGAGGAATACAAAGGCGTGCCGCCACGTATTTTACAAACGGCTAAAAAAATACTAATCGGTCATCTAAATTCGGATTTGAAATTTTGCTGCATGTCGGTATTTTTAGAGGCGCAGTCTGTATTTTTTTGCTAAGCGATTAAAATGATTCCTTTTATTGCAGCCTTCTGAATACCGCATCGTGTACACATCCATGCATGCAAATGCATAGATCATCAACGTTCGAGATCATATGCAATATTATTATAAACAGGATATAGACTCAACAAATATTGAACCCCAGTTGAGAGCCGTTCAATCATGTCTCTCCAACAGTTCTGTATTCTACCTCATGAAATGAAAACGCATGGCAACCCCGAGAGTAACATTCAAACCTTGTTGCATTTAAGAACTAATCCATAGACGAGACAGCTCGATCTAAGAAGCGGTTAACTTTTTTATTTAAACACCGATAAAGTTTATTTCAGCTTGGCAAAGATTTGGTGGCACATGTGTACTGCCGGTGAGAGACGAGAACTTTTCAGATTCGCAATCACATAGCCGTGAAAGTTTGAAGTAAGTATTAAGTTTAACCTGAGGCGGGGTAGTGAGGTTGGGTTAACACCATAGTACAGTCGGAGCGTCGTGGCAACTGTGCGCAGAGTAGGAGTAGTGCCGACGTGTTTAACTTCAGTTTGACTGCTTAATGCAGCGAACGTTACTAAACCCGAATGAAAGGTTTTATTCGTAGATTGGGAAACGCGTTTACTCAGAATCATCTTAGGCACTATTGAATGTGACAAAGCAAAAGTCTTCAATATGTGATCAACGACCAATCGCGTACAATTGAGTGAAAAAATACGCAGTGAACAAATATAATATAGGTATTAGGTACGCTGGGGTTGGTAACTGACAAGACTTAATACTTATTAATCTTATTATACAAAAACCTATACTTTTTTTAGAATCATTTGTCACCTTCGTGAATGGGAATATTTATTTAAAAAGGTTTTATTTTTAGATGATATGATTATACCCAGTGCGACCGAGGTCTGCTCGGGTGAAGAGAGAATAGATAAAATACGGATAAAACGAATTTTCCCAGACAAGAGACCCAACTAGATCGATTCGACGCCCCCGTAAACCCATATAATCCGAATTTCAGTGAAATCAATAGAGCTGTTTCCGAGTATATAATTATCAGTACGTTGTTCCCGTTAAATCAATTTAAAACTGGTGAAGTGCGAGTTGACTCGCGCACCCAGGGGTCCCGTACAAACTAAGTATTTGTACTGGTATGGCGTAATAAACCTCAGTCAAGACCCTATTCATTCTAACTAACGAAATCTGTCAAAAATCAATTGTAATCCTTCGTGAGACATGTTTGTATTAAATCTTTTAAATTTATATTTTTGTATTGTTAATATGTTATTTAAAATGAATCTGCAAAAGTAGGTAGGTACATAAAATGAGCAAATTATATAATAACTCGATTGTCCAAACAGTCTCTTGAGTGTCAAATTATTGATTAAATTAATGATTTATGGTTCTGTCGGAGGTTAACATAATTCTGCAACTTGGGAATCACATATGCTGCCTTATTATTGAATTCATAACTAAAACTATGTAGTTATTGTGTGAATTTATGATTTTAGTTCAGGTAAGTGGCGTGAACATGAAGAAGCATGTAATGACCAATTACATGCATATTCTATTGAATAATAAAACGAATACATTTTGTTCCAATGATTTCGTAGCCGATAACAAGCAGACATCTTGGAGAAAATCACCTACAAGCAGTGCCCTTCCCCTCTCCCTTCACGCAGGAGCCACGCCGAGTCGACCGCACTGCGCTGTCGGGTGTAAGCGGCATGTAGATGCCGTCGCGCCCACCTCGGCGCGACACAATACCAGCTTCACTCAAACACTTGTAAGGAGGAATTCCGGGCTTAACATTTTCTTTTGGACACTGTATCAAGCGTGAACGTTTTTAAGTGAACCGTGTCTGAAATCGGATGGCACTGAAAGGGCCAAAAAAAAAATTAATCCCTCAGGAGCCACGCCGCTTCGACCGCACTACCCTGTCGGGTGTCTAGCGGCGATTAACTCGCGGCATGTAGACGCCGCGCCCGCCTCGCTCGGCGACGGCGGCGCGACACAATACGAGCTACCCTCATACATTGGTAAGGTGGAGTTCCGGGCTTTACGCTTGCTTCTCAAGACTGCCTCTTAAAGGTGAGGGTGAGGTGAGGATGTTTTTATGTGAACCAGCGTCTGAAATCGGTATGATTGTGATTTATCTGATATCTGAAGGTCTGAGACTGACGAGCTTTATACAGTAGGTACCGTACCTATGTACCCAAATTATGAAAGTGTGTTACAGATGTTTCTTAAAATATCAGTTAGCCTGCGAATTTCAAAAGACGTTTTGTATCGAAATCGAACCACCTCAAACATATAAGTAGGTTAAACTGGAGTTTTAGTATGAGAACACTGTATTTTCTTCTATGGTCATCCTCTTCTTTCACCAAGTAAAACTGTTTATACTTATGTATTTTTTCAAATTAAATAAGTCTCCAAATAAAATGTATAAAATAAGGAATAAATTAATCATTTTGCTTATCGTGTATGTACATACATATTTAGTCTAAGTATTTTTTTAGCCTTTTTTTCAGTTTCACGCGTGCTCTAAGAACACGTGTTTTTTACAAATTGAATTTACATCGGAAGCATTATTCTTCCTGAGAGACAGTTGTTGATCTAAGACCTGTTCATTCCATCATAAAAGCGTAATAGGGAAGTACTGCTGAAAATATTTTGAAAATGTATTTTCTACAGGGATTGGAATAGGGGTGACAGTTTAGTACGGAAGTTAGTTAAAAGTCGGATGATTCCTGAGATGTTTCCGATGGAAATCCCCTCGCGCTGAAGGCTAGTTAGGTATGGGTAGGTAGATTTCTCGTCGAAGATATACACGCTTATCGCCTTATTATCGTGGAATAAGATGCAAAATTGTACTATTTTAGACGCTCGACTATTTAAGTACCTAGCTTAGATATAAGCTAAAGCTAAATTTTGTTCTGTAACTTTGTGATACATAACATTTTAACATGTTGGTGTTGTTTTGGATTTTTATTATATTTTCTAACGCTTGTTGTCACGGAGCACAATAAAATTTAGCAATTAATCTATTCTGACAATGGATATGATTAATTTAAGTACACAAATTACGGTGAGCGTCACGGTACAGTCACCAGCATTCATATCGGCCACCCATATTTCTAGGGCCATATATGGAGGTGACTGTATGTTAACTGATTACACCAATAAAGTAAAGAATTTTTATACTAAACGGCAAAAAAATTACGATATCGCTCAATAAAATGCTTCAAACAATCTCTTTATGTCCTTAATGTAATGTCAAGCTAATTAATTACCTACTCAAAACGAATTCTCGTATAGAAAGTAAGTAGTTACATGCGTATTGCAATGTAACTCTAGATACGTATATAAGCCGTCTATGAACTCAGACTATTACATCTAACTGAATATTATACGAAGTGCTATACGAAATAACACGTTTCCACCACATCAGATCATTAACTACAAACCACTTTGATAGTTACTGGTGTCGGTAAATCCCGTGTTTCGAACAGAATGCCGCAGCAGATATGTTTCTCTATTGATTTAGTAATATCAACGTACATTTACACAGATTTAGAATTTTACTTTTAATTGGAATTGAAATGTTCTCCAACGGCGAGATAGTTTAGTTGTTCCTCATAAAAAATATACACCTCTTTCCATACTCCTCAAGGGATGAATTTGGAAAACATTTAATTTAGTTTTCTTGCATTTTAAAAATGCATCGCCGCAGTTTCAATTCGCTCGTTTAAAGAAGTTCGATAAAAATATGAAAATACTAAATTCAAAAACGCCATGTCGAGGCAACTGGTATAAACGTGCTAATAACATGGTTGGTGTATCCAGTCCGATCAACCATCTATCACGCCACCGTAACTACGTTGGGAACACCCCTGTATAATGAGTTAATAACATAATTACTAACCAAGAGGGATTCCTCGTACGTTACAGTATTCTAAGACCGATTACCTTAATATTCGTACCGCAGTGTTAATTCATACTCATTTCGTATAAGTGCGAATTAAAACACGTTTATAGGGAACCTGAACGTGACGCTCGGCGAGAATAGGGAATGAAATAATTTTGAAACAAACCATATTTCTATCAGTTGTTCGGGAATAATTAATTTGATAATGCGGTAGTGACATTTTGTAAGTTAATATTACGAAGGGTAGAAGGCATTTAACAACTATGCGATAACCCTGATCGAAGGCACAGACAGTGTTAGCTTATGGACGCATGCCATTGCAGCGGAGTCAGAATAAGCGCACTGGCGACGCTTTATTAATTAGAGGATTCGCTATGTTGAGGTCAGAGACAAATGTACGCCCACACGGCGCATCCTCGAAGGCGACCTTACGCGCTACAGAGAACACAACACCACAAACAGAGAAAATATAGTGATGGTATTATGGCAGCGGTCATTGATCTCTGATAGACTTGAGCATTCACTTGTAATGAGCATTCTGGCGAATGTTACAGGAAAGGGTATAACCTCGAAAAACAAACAGTCATGTTTATTAAATCCCTCGTGAGCTTTAAGCGAGCATTCTAGCGAGCATTCTAGCGACACGACATTAAATGGGTAAGGACCAAATTCTTGGCCAGCTTTAACTCACTCTATTAAATTTAGTATGAAAGTTTTCCGTTCTGACACGAAAATTAACCATACAATTCTATGGGTAATTTTTGTGTCACAACAGAACTTTGTCCACTTCTTCAGTTTATACAAACTGACTGGCTACCGACTAACCACAGGCCAACTACTGGCCAAGAATTGGGTCCTTACCCAAATATGCTTCGAGCTTTTTACAGAGCCGAGCCGTTTTTAACCCACTTCAAACAAAAGGAGGAGGTTCTCAATTAGGTTGTATTTTTTTTTTGTTTTTTTTTTTCTGTTTGTTACCTACCTCAGAACTCCGTCATTGATGAGCCGATTCAAAAAAAATATTTTTGTTTGTATGTATATGCTTCCAGTTGGGTCCCGTTTTATTTAAAAATCCAGTTAGATAATGGGATCCATGAGGAATTGAGGGATTCAATTTTATTAGGCGTGTAGTAATTTTGGTATTTTCTATTATAAATGGTGTATTTACATCCGAAAATCACAAAAACCAAATTTTTGTGGGATGGGATGGGTTGTGGGATGAAGACCACAGACGACTTCTCGAATCCCTCAATTGATTTATTATCATGTACTTAAAAGTACAAAAGTACGTCACAGGTTCTGATAAGATTCCGTTGAAATAGGAACTAATGAAGTGCCATTGGTGATGATCTTGGGGAATCGACGGAACACGGCGACGGTTTAACTGACAATATTCAAGTTTTCACTTCTGCCGACACTCCCGGAGTGCAATCCGGTCTTTTTTTTGAAGAAGCATATATTGCGTTCGCTAGACTTTGTTTGAAAATGTTCGTAGCGATGTCTGGCACTATGTTTGGCTCTGTTTGTTGTCCAGAGTCCAATTTGACAAATTTAAAAACGGGGATTGGCCTTCTGATACATGCGAAAAGCGAATGCGCTTAAGCCCCCCCCCCCCCCCCCCTTTAGGTGGAAGTACTTAATTTTTCAAATGGACTGAATATGAGCGAGATTCGGCTGTGAGGTAGAGGCCCCTATCACGGGACAAGTTCATATGTCTTGCTTTTCCTGGAGTCTGCTAAAAGCAAACCGCATCATAACAAATAGTTCAATGTTACCCTACTAGCAAATTATGGATTGTAATATCTGAAATTAGTAATATTCATTCATTCAATCATTCATTCATAAGTACCTAACTAAAATTTATTTGAGGCAATCCTATAGTTATATACTCTAAACACTGTCATAACATTATTGTTCGGATAGCCCAAACAAAATTTTCAACCGCTGCCACTGGTACACATACCAACTTTTAAATCGAAATACCTATAAAATCCAAGTAACTAGATGTCCGCGCGCCGTCACTCGCACAGGTAAGTACAAGGAACGCAACTGAAGCTACGGGATAAAATAAAGCCTACTAGCTTCTGCCCGTGACTCCGTCCGCGCGTGGAACTAGTTTATATCGTAGATCGTAGCTCCATAGAAACTGTCTCCCCTCAGTTAACCCCTTCAGGGGATGATTTCCGAGATAAAAACTATCAAACTTTAACTCCTTACCAAATTTCATCTCAATCGGAATAGCGGCTTAAGCGTGACGAAGTACAAGACAGACAGACAAGCAGACAGACAGACACACTTTCGCGTTTATAAGGCAAAGAGGTAAATGCTTATTGTGGGACGCTACATGCGTCAGCACGTTTGCAGCATCTCACCTGGGCCGCACGATGGCAGGAGCTGCTGCTGAGCGGGCGGCTACACGTAAAAGGGACAAATACACAGTGCTCTCACACTACTTATTCGTCCCTCTTGCTGCAGAGACCACGGGATGCTGGTGCTAAGAGGGAAAGTCTTTCATTAGGGAAGTGGGGCGCCGCCTGCGGGAAACAGGCCTCGACCCCCGCTCCGCGTCATTCTTATTGCAAAGGTTGTCCATCGCAATCCAACGCGGCAATGCGGCGAGCGTGATGGACACCAGGGACTGACGCGGGGTGGGTTGTTTGAGTAGTTTTAATTTAATTGAATCTCTTTTTCTGTCTTGTAACTAATTTAACTATATTTAATGTCGATTTTGAAATAAATGTTGTAACTTTTAATATATATATATATATGGATTAGTATATATTTGAATATATATATTATTAATAGGGTTAGGATTCTGGTGGCATTTTTAGCACAAGTAGTGCAGTGGAGTCGCCATTGTATTTTAATTTATTTGAATAATTGAATAACTGAATGGTAAAGCCATATATTATTTATATTTCAAAATATTACATGTCAATAAATTTTACTATTTAACTTAAATTATTATGTATTCAAGACCTTGAACAACTTGCAACTGGAATTAAAGTTTCAAAATCTTGCATGTTTATCTTCATCTGATGTTAAATGGTTGTCAAGATTATGAAAAGCATACACTATGGCAATATGTTCCATATTCACTGGCGTTATACGATTTCTCAACTTGTGAAAAATCCATTTGTGTGTCGAGAAAGATCTCTCTACATCCACCGATGTTAACGTAGCATTCCTCAGAATTTGAGCATGATTGCCAAAATCAACCATGTCTCTCACTACGTCAAAGTCCGGAATCAATTTACTTGTATGTAACTAATAAATTTTATTATGCATTATTGATTTATCATTTATCAATCATTTATTCATTCATTCATTCAATCAAAAAAAATATAACTGGACTCCATTCCTCTTTGTTCACCCAATGCCACCAAAATTCCTAACTCTAATTATTAATGATGTCTATCCTAAAGGTTTTCTTACCTTAAAGGGGTTTCTTAATGTGTAAATAAATACGAAAAGAAAGGAAAGAAGTAAAAAAGGAGGTTTTAAAAAGCTATTGCACCAAAGACAACAACCCTAAAAAAACATGCGTTAAGTCTCGATTCGCTATATAGCGCGCAAAATATCGTTCCACAGAAAATGCAAAGCGGTGACTAAAAACGTGTCCATTTTTAGATACTCGGCCAAATTATCGAGTTGAAAAATTCAGATTGCCTTTTTCCGCTATACGAAAATTTTAACGCGATTACTTGGTATTCAATTTCAAGTGGCTTATTCATACACACAAGCCCTAAAATTCAGGTCGGAGTCTCTTTGTAAGCATTCAAGATCTTGAAATTGCTAAGTGATATGTATCCAGAAAATACAAAACTTTCTTCAGCGGAATTGGGCTATGTAATGACATAACATGAGTAGGTGTCCATTGTCCAAAAGCATCTATTTTCGGGTTCTGTAATGACAGAACCCGAAAATAGATGCTTTTGGACAATGAATACCTACTTCGAAACGATGTAGTTTTTCCCCTACAGAGGCTACAGATCATATTCTATGTTTTGAGCGGTGTCATATCAAATTGTATCCATTTTTGAGTGTAACCACACACCAGAGATGGTCACGGCAATATTTTCGGTAAGTTTCGGTATATTGCGTACTAATTTTTATATTTTTATTTCCTTAACGTTCGCATTTCAACTATATTAATAATTATCACACATCACACATCATCAGCCTATATACGTCCCACTACTGGGCACAGGCCTCCTCTCATGTATGAGAGGGAATGGGCAGTATTCCCCACGCTGGCCCAGTGCGGATTGGGGACTTCACATACACCTTTGAATTTCTTCGCAGATGTATGCAGGTTTCCTCACGATGTTTTTCCTTCACCGAAAAGCTAACGGTACAGGTCGACACATGTAAAAAGAACCCTGGCGGCCATACATTTTATATTACCTTTAAATATGAAATCATATTCCGTACATAAGTTCCGAAAAACTCATTGGTACGAGCCGGGATTCGAACCCACGACCGCCGTTTGACAGCCGCATGCCTGAACCACTGGGCTACCGTAGCTTTTTGTTGATTAATTATCTTTTTGTATAATTAATAATTATATTTACACATAAATGTAATGGAGTCCTGGCGGGAATATTCTCTAAAAAACTTAGAAATGTTGCCAGTGTCGGCACACTTCCCAAGAATCATTTTCCCGTCCCTGTTACTGGCAGCTTGTTAAATTAACAAGTACTCCATAAATAACACCAGTATTTCGGGCGAGCTCAATAAACTCAAGACTCCAAACTACGTAACCAATTTAAAAATTATATCCATGTTTATTAACGCGACAATAAATTAATTTACTTTCATAATAATCATAATATACAGCGGAGACGCTATAAAATGTGTCTGTCACCATAATTTTGATCACAGATTGTAGCGTTGGCGTTTTAAAGGAAGGGGTATGGACCCCTCCGCTCGGTATTCGTCACGCGCAGAACGTCAAATGGGAGTTTAATTTTTTAAAATTGGATTTTTATTGCGCTTTGAATCGGAATAAAATGTGGCGACAGCCAGCGGGGGTTTTGGCGTGGCCAGTAAGCCAGTTGGGCTGTCCGCTGTCCGCCTAGGGCTATTTAACAAACTTTAACGAGTTCGGTATTTGATGACAAATACTTACATGAAAAATACATTGTTTTATATTAGTAGCATTAAACAAAGCTTTGAAAAACACTCGAAAAACATCGAGTAACTTTGAGAACCTTTACAATGCCAAAAAAATTGTAGGTATTATTATTCCATTTTAATGAATTTATCAGCCAGAAATCTTCCATAAAGATAGGTATATCAATTTCTAGATTTTAGATTAAGGTGGTTCGATTTCCATACAAAACGTTATATGACGTTCACAGGCTACAAAAAATCACAATTCAAAATCAAATTTGTATGGAATCTTCACGTTTTGATATTGGGACAACGTAGGTGTCAGTGCATTTTTTTAAATCTAAAATCGGTAAGATCACTGGAAATCTTTAAGCTGGAAATCGATTCTTACAAATATGACTTACTCTTACTTAATAGTAAGTTATATCTCTGGCAGGGCCGACCTAAGTATTTTAGAAGAAATGGAAGGTAGGTACCCATTTAAATCAACTATCACCCTAGACACCCATAAGCAAAAATGAGAAAATTCAATGCGTGTACCCGTTTTTTTTGCTGTTGAGTGGCACAGATATCCTTATACTGAACAATGAATTTTAATTTTTAGTCTAGAGCGGCGGGTTTTAACTTCAGTTGTTGTGCATTTTTAGGGTTCCGTAGCCAAATGGCAAAAATCGGAACCCTTATAGATTCGTCATGTCTGTCTGTCTGTCTGTCCGTCAGTATGTCACAGGCATTTTACTCGAAAACCATAAGGTGTATTTGAATAAAAACTTGAGGATAGGGTGTATTTTGTTAACCGCTACATAGTTTTGCAATGAAATTACTAAAAAAGATTTTTTTAGGGGTGCACTCCGTACATAAAACCGAAAGTCAAAAATTATTTTTTCATTGCAAGCCCACGTGTGGTACATCAATCGACAGGCCTTTCAAAATAAATATAAGGTTTCTAAGCAATTTTTTGGATTAAGTGAATAGAGTCGGAGATAATCGCCCCGAAAGTCACTAAAATTGTGTCCCCCCCCTCTAATTTTTGAACCGTGCACTTTAAAATTATGAAAAAAATCATGCTAATAGGGCTTATAAAATTCTTTCAGCGATATTTGTTTTGAACAAGATCGGTTAAAAGGTTTTCGAGATATTTATAAAAAACTGCCTCCCTTAAAGAAAAGGACGTAAGTGCCATAAGTTTTCAGTAACGATATGACCTTTTTCATGTCAGACCCACCATACCCCTAGCAATACCCCTGGGGGTAGGGTGGGACTGAACCATACCACCGTAGTGCTGTGGACTATGTTATGCTTTATAATATTTATCTCAAAAGTCCTGTTACCGTTATCAGTATCACGCAGTGTAGTTGAAAAAGTTAGACTACCGTTATCTGTAGTAACCATTGATTTAGTATATAGAACTAGATGCACAATGTCAAGCAAATATGCCAAGAAATGTACCTCAGAGCCCCAGAATGACAGCTCTAGTACATTTCAGTAGTTGCTAATAGCGTTAATTTATACCCTGCATCAAGGTATTTCATGAAAAAAGAACTCAGTGTTTTAGACCTTAAGCACCATATTAGCAAAGCAACATCAAAATATTAAATACTTTTTAGTTTATTGAGACATACAATGTGAATTGACTGCTCACGTCAAAACTTTAGTTAGCGTTTAGCGAATGAATGGAGTGGCGTTATAAATTTTATTAAATTCAACAGAAAGCACAAATAAATCTGGTTTCTTTATTTTGCAAGTGGGGAATAAACAGTTTCAAATATTTGTACAAATACAAATAAATACAAATACAAATAGTTTATTTTCTCAAAACATACTTAATCTATTACAATAATACTGACCCCCACACTAGGCATTGCCTGTCCTGTGGGGGAGATAATGTACTACAGTTAACAAAAAACATTTTACGGCTACTGGCACCAGTATAAATTAAGTTAAACTAATAATTCTAAGTAGGAACAGTGATGTAAGCTGTGGGCTTATGTTAAAAACAAAGAGATAACTGTAATCATAGTAATAACATAAACATTAGACTCTAGACAAACAAATATAATGTTAATTTAATAAAATTAACCCTATTCTAATAAAAGGGTGCGTGTGTGTGTGTGTGTGTGTGTGTGTTTCTGTGTGTGTGTATGTGTGATAGAGAGAAAGAGTGTGAGTGTGTATGTATGTATGTCAGTACAGTATCTTTACAAAGTTTTCTGTGTCTATAAAAGATAAATGCATCATGTGGTTTGTCAGCAGCTTTTTTGCCTCGATGACGGAGTGTTCTTGAAATTTGTATAGCCTAACTGGGCGGTTGTAATTCCTTGTAAAATATTATACACAAAACAATTGATGAGATTTCCGTAAGTACATATAGTACAGCTGACAGAGTCCATAAAAAGAAGTCATTTTAGTTTCCTTGAAATAGATTCAGTTTGTTAAATAATTGTATTTTCGACCTGCCTTTACTTTTAATACTTTCTTTTTTGCGATGTAATGTAAGCGTACAGTCAAGTAGAGATCAGCTGTCGATTTTACTAAAACGATCCTATGGGTTTTGAACGTCACTCTCATGATCATCCGACATCTATAAAACGAGTATTACGAGATATAAGGTCAAAAATGAATGATGATGAAAATTGGCAACAATTTGCGCATTTCCAAATGATGTGTTGGGATTGTATTATAGAATTTTATTATAGTTCATTAATGCTATTCATTACCTTTTGCCAGAAGGCAGAAGATAAAGCTAAGTATATTGGAAGTAATTGAAATTAAAATATGTAATGGAAAGAAATGGGCTTAGGTACGTTCATGAGAGGTGTGGCAGTTTTAGTAAACCTGTTCTTCCATTTTTTGTCGTATAACCTATAATATATCCGAATCATTAAAATGAGCCGAACAAACGACACGCGAGTCGTTTGGTTTTAAAAAAAACATCTCGACTGTCGCGTGCTATGACTGCAGCCCATTTTGCACGTCGCTGAGGATTTTTTGGAAATCTTAAAATGAAAACCATAATTATGTAGGTAACGACATCATAAAAAAAGTATCTAAGTATACCGACTCCTTAGATTTATGTTCCGCGACTTTGTCATTTGAACTAACAAAAATAATTATTTAAAACATGTTCAAAACTATTAAATTACAATGAGTTTACACAAATTTCGTTATGTTATGAAAATAAATTATTTAAAGAAATAAATCCCATCTTTTTTCAAGTTTTTTTGTTGGTATTTATGCAGTTATTGACTGAACATTTCGACATAACTGACAACCAACAAGTCTCAAGGTTGAAACCAGACTAAAACACAAAATAGATAATAGTACATGTACAGAAAGGACACTCCTTTGATCTTTACGAAAGGCGATTTTTTCTCAGTCGAAACATTAAGATTTATGGCTCTCTGACGTCCCCAACGTTGGGGCACCGGCGCTATGTACTTGTAGCGATGAACGTAAATCGCGGAGTGTCCCGCGCCTGACTAAACGCAAAATAACCGGCCGATGCGATTGGCGGGTGTTAGGTGTACTACGACCCTACAGCGCACGATCCGCGCGAGCGTAGCGAGCGTGCCGCGGCAGCGGCCGGCGAAGCGCCAGAACCGACTACGGATATTTTTTTCGAATAAAGTTAGGTCTGGAGCTTCGCCGGCCGCAGCCGCGGCACGCTCGATTCGCTCGCTCGGCTCGCGCGCTGTAGGGTCGCAGAGTCGCAGTACACCTAACACTCCTCCTCGCTTCACTCGTCGTCGTATCTACACCGGCCTGCCTTATAGTATAGGTTGGTTATGAACGTGGACGTATGGCAGTTACGATACAGGTATGAAGATAAGATAATACCCCGCGTGCCAAGGGAAAACTACTAAGGCCACTGTAGTGTCACAGGAAATTCTTTTTTTACCCATGACACTACTGGCAGTGCCAAGCAGTAGTGCCTATGGTAAAAAATGGCCAGAACGGCCGTCGTTTTTTTCAGTTTAATGAATTTAAAAATTTTGTACCTATTTCTTTTTCTATTTTTCCATCAAATCCCAGCACTACTAACGGTGGTATGGTTCAGTCATGGTTCAGTCCACCCTACCCCCAGGGGTATGGTTAGGGGGTATGGTGGATCTGACATGACCTTTTTAATAGGGACGGAACCCTGGTTGTGCGTTGTCCGACACGCACTTGGCCGCTTTTTATATTGTAATTTATAGTAATTTATTGAAGCCACAGGACAGGAATTAGGTGATATAAGTGTATCCTTCCAGTACCCAACGCGAAATATACTGTATTATTTATAAACGGCTAGTTTTTAAAGGCAAACGTACGTTACGTCGCTCCGTTTTGCCGTGAAAGACGGACAAACAAACAAACACACACATACACTTTCCCATAGTATGGATTGGTAGTAGATTTTTTTTATTCGCACACAGGCACATCAAAATAACCTAACAACCTTAAAAATACTGATCTGCGCAGCTAAGATACTAATTGTTAATCAAAAACTTCAAATTATTATGAGAATAAAGATTCTTTATAACTAGGCATGTAATTAAGTTTTAATGTGCAATTGTTACATTTAGTTACGATTGTTACATTATGTTCAAGACAGTTTTTCTGGTGCGCTGTCACTACAGTTTTGGTAACCGCTTAAACTGTTCGCCTTGTAAACACCCATTCAGAGAAACAATATTTGAATTGAAACTCATTCCCGATCAGAAACACATCACCCCGCTAATCGTGTTTCTAACTACAACCGTCCCCTCATAATAAAGAGCCGCACTCACGGATAATACTCTATTTCCTCAATAGATTCAATCGAAACAATTTACGAGGCAAATCTAAAAATATGTCTTTTCGATGCCGTGCTGGGCTTCGTCACAGATGGCTTCACAATATCAGCCCTTTCGAGGGGACAATTATTCTGTAAAGTTTAAATAAAAAATTAAAAAGCCGGGAACTTCCAAGCATTAGGGAGGGGAAATGGGAGATTTTCCTTCGGTAAAGTTTTGAGGAAGTTGTTGACACCTTTTTCTTGCGGTTCTAATTAAGTTTCGTTTACTAAGCAGGCTACTTACCTTGAAGAAATGGAAATGTTTTCCATTATTAACTACACGCTATTGACTATAGATGTTGATACAATTACCACAAAAATAACAACCATAAAATTATACGTCATAGAACTGTCAAAAGAACTTGAATTGACCGAAAATGCACGACATTAAGTACGACGGCAATATGGCGAGAACATCAATACGAATGAATGCGTTTGGGATTTTACTCTATGCTCTGGGGGTGAGACGTACAGTACAGTGTTCGAAATCGTTCTGACTCGCTAGCTCGACGTGGAACCGAGCGTGTGAAACACAGTGAAATTGGAATGCGAAGCGTCTTTGCTTTTATTACAAGCTTCTATTTAACTTGCTATGTATGTTTGTCAGGATGAAATCTTACAACTGAATTGTGAAGCAGATATCTTCAACTGATTGAACTGAAATTTTGGGTACTTATAGGTATAGTTTGGATGACAATTCAAAATGATGGTACCATCGACCTGATCTGATGATGGATACAGAAGGTGGCCATGGAACTTCAGTACTTAACCGGTGTAACCCCGTTGAGTTTGGGCTCGTTAGAATCGTCTCAATGAGTAGGTAGTTGATGACGGTTTATAGAAAAGTACAATCGGCAATAAAAGCATGTATCCAAAATGAAAATTTTGAATAAAACTTTTTAGTTAAGTGATGTTCCATCGTATAATGTATATATATATATATCAGATGCAGCGAACGAATAAAAACTTCATTCTACCTATTCGACACTGTCGAATTGCCTGCTTTTTGTGCGATAGGTTGCTTTTATTGCGAAGAGATGTCACCGTGTAGTCATAAATATTGATTTTTTATTCAAGTAATGCATAACAACTTATTTCCAGGCATAGTGCTAAAACGTACGCGTACTTTTTGAATAAACAATAATTATAAATATTAGCTACCAGCGCAGCTCCACCGCGTATACAAATAACCCAGGCGGAGCGACGGGATAAAATATAGCAAATAATCTCATATCTTGTCTATACATACCGAAGAATGGGTTTTTAGAATGGGTTGGGTATAGTTTCTGAGATTCCCCCAACACACAAACTGACAAACTTACCAATTTACAAACTTACATTTCGTAGACATTAACCTTATTAGGTACCTATACTGATTATTATGAGTGTCGGCACACATCAAAAATACTGTATCGGGGACACAGGGGTATAATATTTTACCGGTTATAGTTGCATTAGACTATTTATACCGCTAAATAGTTTAATAGGTACAGGTTTATGTTTTCTGGTATTTGTTTTTAAAGTGTCAACAACGATGCCAATATAGGGGTATAATGTTTTACTGGTTATAGTTGCATTTGACTATTTATACCGCTAAATAGTTTAATACGTACAGGTTTATGTTTTCCGGTATTTGTTTTTAAAGTGTCAACAACGATGCCAATGTGAGTCCCCGGCAACCGAGTAGAAATTTTAGGTGAATCGACTTTCATTTTCTACATCTCTACTGGAAATTGGAAGCCTATCGGCGCCTTCGGCATTGTGCTAGTGATGCGCGACTTCGAATGGTTTGCCTATTCGAATAATTAGCGATTACTAATGTCAATTGGAGGAGGCCTATGCCTTACGGCACTCTGAACTGCGGGACATATTGTAAAAGGAATAAAAAAGACATTTAAGTTACGTTTGTTACCCACTCTGAATTCAGAATAAATGGCTATTATTATAATGTCAGTATTCGAATTGGAAATTAGTAGTATACTAATGATAATTATCGAATGATGACTACTAATTAGTAGTAACTAATCGTTGCTACTAGTACCGAACGTTAACCGCCGTAAGCGTGGTCAAGTCGACTTGGGCGGGTGACTGGGCGTCGATTAGTATAGTATTACTAATAATCGAATGATTTTCGTATTAGTCGACTTATTCGAATGATTATAATAATTGACTAATCGAATTACGTAGTATCATTCAAAGTCGCACGTCACTACATTGTGCTAAGTAAGGTTAACAAAGCACCTACATTTAATAGCTTTAAACCTCAATGTTCTCCTAATAGGTACCTCAAATATATAAACCTTTTTTTAAACATCGCACTTCGATATTGACATAGAGCCCAATAAAAATAAAACATCAGTAGGTAGGGTGCCTTGTCGAACAGTGAACCACCCTTTTTTCGAAGGTAATTTAATGTGCTTAAAAATTAAGCTAAGAATTTCGTTTTGGTGTCATCGGTTAGGTAATTTCATTAGGTTTCTTAGTTTTAGGTTACAGATAGCCCAAGGAACGAGCTTAACCCGTAACGGAGGTTTTTCCAAAAAAACATTTATGGCTCACTGTGTACTATAGGTAGTTTTCACTGGACCACCTGAATTTCAACAGTGAACCATAGATTATATTACTAGTAAAATGCTTGTTGAAGAGTGAACCAACCGTTTTTCTTAGATATTTAATGTGCTGAAAAATAAAGCTAATTTCGTTTTGGTGTCATCGGTTTGGTAATTTCATTAGGTTTCTTAGTTTTAGGTTATAGAAAGCCCAAGGAACAAACTAAACCCGTAAAATAAGGTTTAAAAAAATGTATGGGTAGTTTTCACTGAACCACCCGAATTTCAACAGTGAACCATACATTACATTACTAGTAAAAAGCTTATTTCTGAAAAGAAGCCACAGAATTTTGGATAATCATCTTTTATTTTTAAAACACAACATTATAATCAATAACTGCAATAACTTGTCTTAGTCTTCTCCTTAGTAAGTCTTCCTAATGGAGGTACCATTTTCAATTTTCCGTAACGCTGCTATCATTTCTTCTTTTTTCGTTTTCCCTATTTTCCGCTCCTTATTTCGCGGTCTCGGCATCCTAAAATAAACATATTATACTTTCAACGTTATACTATAGGAACAGTGAACCAGGATTGCCTACTCCGGCTTCCTGTGTACTATGCAGACCTGGTTCACTGTTCAATACGCATATTATTCAGCTTATAATTAACCAAAAAATTGGTTATACACTGAATTGTCACACGGCAATCTGCTCATAAAACACTAAAACTGCAACAATTCTGACACCATACACATTTTGTTCTTAATATAAATAACAAAATATACAAACTATTAATTTTCAACATTATAATATTATCAAGGAACATTGAACCAGGATCGCCTGCTCCGGTTCACTGTGTCTTCATAATACATAGAGAACCGGGTTCACTGTGTCTTCATAGTACATAGTGAACCGGGATCAATCCTAACCTAACCTAACATAACCTAACCAAAAAATAGGTTATACAATGAATTGTCACAAGGTAATGTGCTCATATAACGACTAAAAGTACAACGATTCTGACACCACACAAGTTTTGTTCTCAATATAAATAACAAAATATACAAAAATCGAGACACTTACGTGAGAAAACGATGATTTTTTTGGCGAGAAACAAACAATTCACTGTCACACGTCGCGCTCAATCCGCGGCTGCCAGCTCACTACGGGAGAGGGGAAGGGTGCGGACGAGGCAAGTATTAGCCCGTGCAGTCAAACTGGCAACGTCGCATGTTTTGAAATATGGCGGTTGTTCGGGGTATCTGGTTGGTTCACTGTTCGACTACCGACCCTACCTCAAATATATAAACTTTTTTTTAACATGGCACTTCGATATTGTCATAGAGCCCAATAAAAATAAAACATCAGTAGGTACCTCAAATATATAAACTTTTTTTAAAACATGGCACTTCGATATTGACATAGAGCCCAATAAAAATAAAACATCAGTAGGTACCTCAAATATATAAACTTTTTTTTAAACATGGCACTTCGATATTGTCATAGAGCCCAATAAAACTGAAACATCAGTAGGTACCTCAAATATAAAAACATTTTTTTAAACATGGCACTTCGATATTGACATAGAGCCCAATAAAAATAAAACATCAGTAGGTACCACAAATATATAAACATTTTTTTAAACATGGCACTTCGATATTGACATAGAGCCCAATAAAAATAAAACATCAGTTGGCACAATACGTCTGTCAGTTTTCGCAAACATTGTAAATGACCGTTTTCAATTTTGTTAATTTTCTTAGTGTTATACGTGTGGCGTGTGGCTGACTCGACATTTGTAATTTATCATGCTGAAGAACTTACTGCAGGTTTGAGTTCAATCCTTGTTTATTTATTTTACACTGTCATATAATGTCAAAACAGGAAATACATCACGTGACGTCACTCAGCTAAAGTTACGTGGCCAGCGCACAGTGCCTAGTTTTTTTTCAATTAAAATATTGTAGTTTTTCGAAAAAAAAACAAATTTAATTTATTGTACGCGCGTCAGGTAGATATCCAAAAGTCACTTTTTATATGGAAAAATGACGGTTAGATTGTCCTATCGCACAATCGGGACGTTACGTGATTACCTACCCCTTTGATGGTATGTACGAAACTCGGCCCCGCGTAATATACAGAGTGTCCCAGAATTTGACGTCAAGCCGTAAAAGGATGATAGACCAAGTCATAACAGTTATCATAAACGTAAAAAAAAAATCCAACTCATGTCCTTTAAAAATTATGGTCACTTTAAAAATTCACTTTAAAGAACCATTACAGGGTGTGGATTTTTTAGTGAATTTTTAGTGACCATAATTTTTAAAGAACATGAGCTGGATTTTTTTTTTGTATTTTTATGATAACTGTTATGCTGTTTTTATGATAACTATTAACGGCTTGACGTCAAATTCTGGGACACCCTGTATATAGTAAAATCGACCTATGTGCGTCCCACTGTTGGGCTCAATTGAAAGTGTATGTTATTACTGAAATTGTACAATAGCCGTACATGCGGCGTACGGCTAGAATCAAATGCAGAAATGCAGCTCCACGCTAAAGAGGGAAGAATAGCTTTGCAGCAGCTCACGACTGACAATAGGTATACCTACTTTTCTGATGAAATTTCCATTTCGGGAGTATGCGGTTTCCACTAACTAAATGTTCACAAATCCCTTTGATTTTGATGTTGATTGCTTCAGCTCAAGTATACTCCAGGTTTATTGGTAACGCTTTAAAAAAAAAAGGAAAACCTATAAACCTCCTTTTTCATTGCGTCATTATATAACGTACTAAAAAAACATTGAGATTAGAAAATATTTAGAAGTGGTAAAACATTTTCTCTTTTTTGTACGGACTACTTAGGTAGTATTATTTCCTCTTAATGGTCACAGCTCATTAGAGCTACCCGGCACCTGACCCGCACCGCCTCGCCTCAAGCGGTCCGTATTCTTTACATGGATTTGTATGGGCATGCGCTCACTACATCAACGTGCGGTGCGGGTCGGGAGCCGGGTGGCTCTAATGAGCTGTCACCTTAAGAGCGCGCATATTCGGCAGATCTTGCGACCTTATACTGTCAACAATCAGCAGCGTACCTACATGACTCCTGCCCTGCTATTCTGTTACTTGTTTTAACAGCACCTCACTGTTCACCCATAAATATACTTGACGCCGCGATTAGTAGTAACTCACCATAATTAGAGGTCTAGTTTGGTGCGGGGTGAGGTGAGGAACTGGGTTGTTATTCGCTACACCCTAATGCGGCTCACCCCGCCGGTCACCCGTCACTAAACCAGACCTTTGCCTACGCTTATTTACTACGCATCGCGGTGTCAAGATATATTTGTGGGTGAGCGTTGAAGTGAGCTAAAACAAGTTACAGAATAGGGGGGCTGGGGTCGCAACATAGGCTGCAGTCTCCGCTTACCATCAGGCCAGTTCGTTTCTTTGCTACGACTGTGTTATAAAAAACGGCCAAGTGCGTGTCGGACAACGCACAACCAGGGTTCCGTCCCTATTAAAAAAGTCATGTCAGATCCACCATACCCCCTAGCCATACCCCTGGGGGTAGGGTGGACTGAACCATGACTGAACCATACCACCGTTAGTAGTGCTGGGATTTGATGGAAAAATAGAAAAAGAAATAGGTACAATTTTTTTAATTTCATTAAACTGAAAAAAACGAAGGCCGTTCTGGCCATTTTTTACCATAGGCACTACTGCTTGGCACTGCCAGTAGTGTCATGGGTAAAAAAGAATTTCCTGTGACACTACAGTGGCCTTAGTAGTTTTCCCTTGGCACGCGGGGTATTATCTTATCTTCATACCTGTATCGTAACTGCCATACGTCCACGTTCATAACCAACCTATACTATAAGGCAGGCCGGTGTAGATACGACGACGAGTGAAGCGAGGAGGAGTGTTAGGTGTACTGCGACTCTGCGACCCTACAGCGCGCGAGCCGAGCGAGCTAATCGAGCGTGCCGCGGCTGCGGCCGGCGAAGCTCCAGACCTAACTTTATTCGAAAAAAATATCCGTAGTCGGTTCTGGCGCTTCGCCGGCCGCTGCCGAGGCACGCTCGCTTCGCTCGCTCGGATCGCGCGCTGTAGGGTCGTAGTACACCTAACACCCGCCAATCGCATCGGCCGGTTCTTTTGCGTTTAGTCAGGCGCGGGACACTCCGCGATTTACGTTAATCGCTACAAGTACATGCCGGTGCCCCAACGTTGGGGACGTCAGAGAGCCATAAATCTTAATGTTTTGACTGAAAAAAAATCGCCTTTCGTAAAGATCAAAGGAGTGTCCTTTCTGTACATGTACTATTATCTATTTTGTGTTTTAGTCTGGTTTCAACCGTGAGACTTGTTGGTTGTCAGTTATGTCAAAATGTTCAGTCAATAACTGCATAAATACCAACAAAAAAACTTGAAAAAAGATGGGATTTATTTCTTTAAATAATTTATTTTCATAACATTTTGTGTAAACTCATTGTAATTTAATAGTTTTGAACATGTTTTAAATAATTATTTTTGTAAGTTCAAATGACAAAGTCGCGGAACATAAATCTAAGGAGTCGGTATACTTAAATACTTTTTTTATGATGTCGTTACCTACATAATTATGGTTTTCATTTTAAGATTTCCAAAAAATCCGCAGCGACGTGCAAAATGGGCTGCAGTCATAGCACGCGACAGTCGAGGTGTTTTTTTTAAACCAAACGACTCGCGTGTCGTTTGTTCGGCTCATTTTAATGATTCGGATATATTATAGGTTATACGACAAAAAATGGAAGAACAGGTTTACTAAAATTGCCACACCTCTCATGAACGTACCTAAGCCCATTTCTTTCCATTACATATTTTAATTTCAATTACTTCCAATATACTTAGCTTTATCTTCTGCCTTCTGGCAAAAGGTAATGAATAGCATTAATGAACTATAATAAAATTCTATACTACAATCCCAACACATCATTTGGAAATGCGCAAATTGTTGCCAATTTTCATCATCATTCATTTTTGACCTTATATCTCGTAATACTCGTTTAATAGATGTCGGATGATCATGAGAGTGACGTTCAAAACCCATAGGATCGTTTTAGTAAAATCGACAGCTGATCTCTACTTGACTGTACGCTTACATTACATCGCAAAAAAGAAAGTATTAAAAGTAAAGGCAGGTCGAAAATACAATTATTTAACAAACTGAATCTATTTCAAGGAAACTAAAATGACTTCTTTTTATGGACTCTGTCAGCTGTACTATATGTACTTACGGAAATCTCATCAATTGTTTTGTGTATAATATTTGTACAAATATTTGAAACTGTTTATTCCCCACTTGCAAAATAAAGAAACCAGATTTATTTGTGTTTTCTGTTGAATTAAATAAAATTGATAACGCGACTCCATTCATTCGCTAAACGCTAACTTAAGTTAAGCTAACGTGAGCAGTCAATTCACATTGTAAGTCTCAATAAACTAAAAAGTATTTAATCTTTTGATGTTGGTTTGCTAATATGGTGCTTAAGGTCTAAAACACTGAGTTCTTTTTTCATGAAATACCTTGATGCAGCGTATAAATTAACGCTATTAGCAACTACTGAAATGTACTAGAGCTGTCATTCTGGGGCTCTGGGGCACATTTCTTGGCATATTTGCTTGACATTGTGCATCTAGTTCTATATACTAAATCAATGGTTACTACAGATAACGGTAGTCTAACTTTTTCAACTACACTGCGTGATACTGATAACGGTAACAGGACATTTGAGATAAATATTATAAAGCATAACATAGTCCACAGCACTACGGTGGTATGGTTCAGTCCCACCCTACCCCCAGGGGTATTGCTAGGGGTATGGTGGGTCTGACATGAAAAAGGTCATATAGTTACTGAAAACTTATGGCACTTACGTCCTTTTCTTTAAGGAAGGCAGTTTTTTATAAATATCTCGAAAACCTTTTAACCGATCTTGTTCAAAACAAATATCGCTGAAAGAATTTTATAAGCCCTATTAGCATGATTTTTTTTCATAATTTTAAAGTACACGGTTCAAAAATTAGAGGGGGGGGGACACAATTTTAGTGACTTTCGGGGCGATTATCTCCGACTCTATTCACTTAATCCAAAAAATTGCTTAGAAACCTTATATTTATTTTGAAAGGCCTGTCGATTGATGTACCACACGTGGGCTTGCAATGAAAAAATAATTTTTGACTTTCGGTTTTGTGTATGGAGTGCACCCCTAAAAAAATCTTTTTTAGTAATTTCATTGCAAAACTATGTAGCGGTTAACAAAATACACCCTATCCTCAAGTTTTTATTCAAATACACCTTATGGTTTTCGAGTAAAATGCCTGTGACATACTGACGGACAGACAGACAGACAGACATGACGAATCTATAAGGTTTCCGATTTTTGCCATTTGGCTACGGAACCCTAAAAAGGTAAAGTACGCGACAAACGTCCTATCATAGACTTTAACGCACTTCCTTGTCATCAAAAACGTCAGCAGATCGGCGACAAAAACTCGAGTCGATTGTCCATTAACACTACTCCCGCCCCAATAAAAGTTTATTTTAGCCTAATACGTTTTATCTGTCCGTAGTCCATATTTCGCTGGGCAACTCAGTTGGCGGGTAATACCGTGTATTGTGCCCCCGAACGATGTCGACGTGTTGCTAATGCTGCCGGAGTTCTGAGTGGGGTGTTACTACTAGCGTAGCGTAGAGGTGTAGAGGCGGCACATATGTTGAAGATCGTAACTATCGTGAGGTCCTTGGTATTGAGAGTCGACTCGAATCATACGATCCCGGGTTATTTCAATATTTTGCGCGCGCTCGACGTCGGTCGAGCACTTTGAAGCGGACACATTTAAAACGTATTAATTGATGTATCTTCAAACTCCTGCCTTAAAATCTTTTCATATCTCTATTTCGAGTCAAGGCCAGATTTTAATATATTAAACCTGGCGGCCAAACTGGTGAAGTACCCAAATTAAGATTTGATTTATAATGAACCTCACGGCCATCTATTCTACACTTAGCGCAACAGTCCCTCTACCCGCTTCTCACATCTACTGAGGCATCGTTATTCTGAACGCGTAGCGGGCTCGCCCTTCGCAATGGACTTTGTCATTATCATAGCTTTTTGCTCCATAACTAGCCACAACCTTGCAACCTCGGTGTCATCGCCTCCGAGTGTTTAGCTGCCCCGGGTAGCTTTGAGCAGGAATTTCGAGAAGACTTATGGGGATGGTGAAGATATATGACGGTATTTGAGAGTGGAGATTACTAGCTTAGAGGATTCAACTACATAATAAGAAATAAATAAGTTTGGATGTTAGTTTTGACAACCTCTGTAGCCTAGTTCGTAGTGACCCTGCCTACGAAGCAGGAGTTTGAGTTTGAATCCCGGTAAGGGCATTTATTTGTGTGATGAGCATGAATAGTTGTTCCTGAGTCATGGATGTTTTTATTATTCGTCGTCTAGTACCCATAGTACAAGCCTTGCTTAGTTTGGGACTAGGTCGATTTGTGTAAGATTATCCCCAAATATTTATATTTATTTAATTATTTTGTTTCTCGACTTATAAAGGATTAAACGGATTACGGTTTTCAGTCAGAAATCATCCCTTAAAGGAATGTAATCGGTGGTTGAAATAATTTAAGTTGACCGACATTTTACAAAAATTTCATTGGAATATGAATCTAACCGCTGGGATGATAGAGAAGGTTTTCAACGGATTCCTATGATGCAACTAGGTCAACTGAAATAATTTTCAGTATAAGTATTGGTATTCATGCGAAGAAAGTCGCGAGCACTAATTAGTTATATTAGCTAGGTATATAATTGGACAGGCAGTGAATTATGAATAGATAAGCTAATTCGGTGGAAAATTAATTGTTGCTCGTACTGAATGGAAACATTGGTGTACTTAAACCAAGATGGATGCATGGAGCAAATAAAATGATAACACTCTGACATATAATAACTTGTTAAAAAAAAAAAATCCGGAACATCAAACATACCTAAGAACAATCTCTACAGAAAATTTCCCTAAAATCGCACTGAGATCGCTTAATCCGTTTGGAAACTACTATTTGCCCAAGCACTTTATTTTCATTAGTATGGATAAAAATGCAAATTTGGAAATAATTCATAACAGCAGCTTTTTTGCGTGTAACTGATATATTATCTATCACTTTAGTAATTACGTAGACTCAAAATCCACCAAAATATTAGTCATCAATAAAATCGATATTTAACCAATTCCTGAAAAAAGAGGAAAAATATTAATAGATATTTTAATTTTTGTTTTGGTTAATTTACAGGAGCTCTTCAAGAATAATAAATAAATCACACAAAAAACATAATGGATGTGTCATTTATGTTATATATATTTACTTCCCGATGGAAATTTTGGTGGATTCTTGGATAAGGCATCTTAGAATAACATTTTAAAATTAAACAAACAAAAAAAACGCTGTTATAAATTAATGTTTGAAAAAAACGTAATACACACAGATTACAACTATGCCACGTGCAAGGTACACAGATACACGTACGAGGTACACAGACACGCTTGCGTGGTACGCAGTCACACGTGCGAGGTACACAGATACGCATGCGAGGTACACAGATACACGTGCGAGGTACAGAGATTCACGTGCGGTACACAGATACACATGTTAAACGTATAACACCCCTCGTTTTCGGCGGGGTTAAAAAAATAAGTAAAGTGAACAAAGTAAGCAGCAAATCCTTAATATTAAGTTAACGATCTACCTAATGTATATCGTTTTGTCAAATTAAATGATTAAAATATATGAAGGATAAAAATAATCGTTCAAGAGTAAATTTAAAGTTACCAATAGGATCCTAACGCTAGTAAAAAAAAATATTATAACTATGCACGTAAAAATCTATTGCAATTACAAATGGAAAACTGTGACGTATTATTATGTCAATTAGTATGAATCGTTTCGGCTGCCGCCAGCGAGGTCTGTTCTATCTTAGTCAGACCTTTGAAATTTTTATTTGGATATGTACCTATTTCCTTTAATAGTAGTTGCTCCTATAAAAAAAAGTTCCAACCCAAAAACTACTGTTACAAATGGCATCGTAAAAAAATCTTAGGAAACTTGCCTATTTTTTTATATAAGGAAATTATTATATTCACCTGAAGATTCTAGTAGCCCTAATAATATGCTTAACGACCGTTATTAAAATGAATAGATAATGACAGTTTACGTCCGTCAACCACAAATGCACAATATTTACTAGGCAGTAAACGATTCGGGCAAACACGTGAAGAGATAATATAATTTTTATGTTTCCTCTACCGCTAACGTAATGATACTATTTTTTATTGCAAACAGTAATAATAAATTACACTTTTGATTTATTAGTAATTAATGTTTTGGACTTGCTTAAAGCGCAATTTGGGTACTATGGTTAAACAATTTTATGTTTTATACCATTAAGGTGGTTATCAAGCATACGGCAGGCCTGATTGCGAGCAGCCATCGTAGCATACGGCCACGTGACTACAGAAGAATCACAAGCGCGTTGTCAACCCTGTAGTGATTTGAGGATTCGTTTAGTTGACAAACGCAGGGCCCTCCCGCCAACACGGCGCATCCGCGGGAGCTGTGGCGACCGCGACCTCGCTCACCAATCTCGCCACACAACACCTTAAGACATTATACCTGTGATGTTTGACGACCGGTTAGCCTAGTGGGTAGTGAAGCTACCTACAAAGCTGAAAGTCCTAGGTTCGAATCGCGGTAAGGGCCAATATTTGTCTCGAGAATGATTGATTATTTGTTACTGTCTCTTGGATGATTTCTATGTATTTAAGAATTTATATCTGTTAACTATATCGTCGACTATGCCTCAAATTTTATTGAGCTTACTATGGGGCTAGTTCAATTTGTGTAAGATTATGTCTAATATTTTTTATTTAAGGCATTTGTGTGCTATGAAATAAAGTGACTGGTAGCGCTCCAGTTAAATTTGAGACCATATTCTTCGTCGTCTATGTGCTGTCGTAAAATGAATGAGTTTAGAGGCGTGCTTTTATTAAATTAAGAAATGTTGAAAAGGGGATCAATCGTTTGAAACCTGCGACCAAACAGTAGATAAGGATCTTATTTTTGAATAAAATATAAGTATTCTTGTTTGGTCAAGATGGCACGAAAACAATGGTAAAGGTAAAACTTTTGAGTACTTACTTGTAGTCAATCAAACATTTCATGACTTCTACTGAAAGTGGAAAAAAGTATATGTAAATATTTGCTTGATAAAGGATAAATAGAATAGTATTATTGTATAAACCATTTTTTATATGTATACCAGTGACTCTCGTATACTCGATCTTCCAATAACGACCGGTGTTGTTTGTTTGGTACGCTGGCGGTCCTCCAGAAAACATGGCACTATTCGAAGTTCAAAATGTGTCCTGGGATGTCAAGTCTAATTTTTATTCATTTGTAGAAACATCTGGCGATGTCCTTGGTAGCGAGATGACGTAACTTTATGAGAGTGATTTATGTGTTAAAACACTGGAAATTTAAGTCACCTTCTCACAGATTTTGAAACTTCATTTAACTGACCCATAAGGGACATCACTAGTATGAGTAGGTATGTCCCTAATTTGCTTCATGTCTGAACTTTGGTAACCAGCTGGCGACATCGCCACTCATCGCAAAAGTAACGTCTTTGGGACATTGCCTTCTGTCAATTTGACAAATCGCATGACGCTCCTGGCCACCTTCGGCGACAAAGCCAGCGTTTTCCTGTATCTAACTAGCATTAAATGTACCACCATTCCACGAGACAGAACGCGTATAACGACTGGACCCACCCCGATAGACATTATTTAGTTAACTCTTTTAAAATACCTTTAATTTGCAACTCATCCGAGATTCAATATCAGATAAACTACCATTTTCGATTCGAAACGGTCCAATATTTATAATTAATAAGCAAACGCCATTTGTCACTGTCAATGGGCACTGGAACCAACACAGTTTGTAGTCGTAAGATGTAAAGCCGTTTCCCTGGGGGCGACATGTTTATTTTCCACTACTGAAAGCTTTACCGGGGAAAGGAGTAAAATGAAAAGTAGACATGGGTCCGATAAATAATTGAAGGCTTCGATAGAGGATCGGGATGCCCAGGTCGGGCCACGCCCGGCTGGATCTTGAGGGAGCCATCCTTCACGCCTCCCCCGCTACTGAATTATTCCGCAATAACACACTTGTTATAGACGTTTCTCGAGGAGTGATACTTTTATGATTTACTTCAACTTTTATTGGCACTTAAAGAAAGTATAGGTACGATTTATTCCCCGTTCAATATAAGCCCCGGACTATATCATTTTTTGATTCTGAACAAAATCTCTTACGGTGTTCGGGGCGCGCGCGTCACACCCCAAAGATTTGGGGCGCTAAGGCATTTGATCGCAATATTTCAGTTATGCCGCGTTGTGTGTGGGGTTTGTGCTAACTTGAGTGTGCTCATGCAAAACAATTTGCTTATTTTTAAGCGATGATATAGACACTAGCCCAATTCATAATGTAATTATTAACAAAACTTTTCAGATCACCATTCACTTGCCCCACTTAGTTTGGAGCGTCGCAGCATTTCTTTAAGTACTTGGTATTTATATGGCAGCAAGCGACTGCACTACGGTAAAAAGCTACGGTAGCCCAGTGGTTCAGGCATGCGGCTGTCAAACGGCGGTCGTGGGTTCGAATCCCGGCTCGTACCAATGAGTCGGAACTTATGTACGGAATATGATTTCATATTTACCGTTAGCTTTTCGGTCAAGGAAAAACATCGTGAGGAAACCTGCATACATCTGCGAAGAAATTCAAAGGTGTATGTAAAGTCCCCAATCCGCACTTGGCCAGCGTGGGGACTACTGCCCGTTCCCTCTCATGCATGAGAGGAGGCCTGTGCCCAGCAGTGGGACGTATATAGGCTGATGATGTGTGATGTGAAGCGACTGTGCATATGATTGTTTATTTATTGATTTTGGATTGTTTGTCAAGCATGTTGGTTGTATGTGTTACTGGTCACGGGGCAGATATTATACAAGCTGAACGACGCATTTTCATTTTCATTTCATGATTACCAAAACTTTCCTTCGGAAAATTAGCACATTCCACAATTTGCTGAGTTGGTAGGAACCTTACACCTTGCTAAGCAAGCGGGCGCGGCCCGGCCCTTGGTTTGAATCACAGTGAGGGCGTACACGTATATCTTATTGAATCATTGAGTTTTAATACTTTTAATGTGAAATGTGGCATACACATTCAAGTTCAATCTTTTTTTAATTTGTGATTTGCAGAGACATTTTTCGTTGGCATGTCTTAATATATGTTCAAAAAGTTACGTTTCACGATTACGTCACCCGTCGATTTGTGTGAGCTTAACCCCCAATATTTATTTATTTCACTTGCAGTCCGCATCTCCCGGGACATGGATAATGTTGTGTATTAATAAACACCCCTGTCGACCTTTCTATCAATCTGCAGCTCATTTCCATTTACCGCAGATGTGGACTAATGAATTTGCTGATGCATATTCCGCGTCCAGTTAAGGCGGATTTTAGTCCGCCAATCATGAGCGAAATCTGAATGATGTGACTGTCACGAAACGAGATATGTCAGTTGTAATGGTAAAGCCGCATAGTTCAATTATTTACACGTATTTTTTCGCATTGCATTATTTGTGTAGTAGTGTTTGTCCATAGAGTAAGCAGTAGCTGTGCTTGCTTCAGAATAAAACCACCAATTACACCTAGTCCCCCATCACTTTCAGTGTCAAAGTTAAGAGCGATGAAAAATCGTTGTCTCGGATAATAAAAGTAATTATTCGGCGCGGTGGTTACCCTTAGAATTACGCCATTGTGTTCCGTTTCGAACGAGCGTAAGAATCAGCTGTCATGTTCACCTTCGTAAATTTAACAGTTGATATATCCTAACGCGGGTTCGAAAAGTTACGGGATTACCCGGCAGGTCTCCTGTCGCTGTTTCATTTCAAAGACGGTTGCATCGTAATACAGCCCGGAGTCCGCTAGGAATGAGGGGTGAAATTGTTACAGTAAATCGGAAGATCACAGATCAGTACGGTAATTACGTTATCGGACGTCCGTTGCTTTGGATGTTTAAATTACCCTTCTATGTATTAAGCAACAAGCACCCACAGAAACTCCGTATCGATAAGTCATGTCAACCTACTGTAATTCAGTCGATCAGGAATCATATTTAGATTTATAGACGCATTATTCACAGGGGAAACAGCTGCTTAGATACATCCAATAGTTCACTTTGTTCAGCGTCGAAAATAAAGTAACCTTGTTGCCGTGTTGTAAGCCTATTCCGTGTTATACCGTGATGTATCGTGGCAGGATCCGATCGGAAATAATACGAGTGGGACATTAAACTTCTGTATACAGTGGTTTATTGACGTAGTAATAAAATCGACGTCTCCGAAATGCATAATTCGTACGACAGTCACGCAGTTATGGGGCTAAATGGTGTCTCTGAGAACACATTTCACACTAAAACCTCCGTGGGCCGCCAGCGATTGTAGATACAGCTTTGTTTTATGCCTCTGAATTATCATCGTCTACCGCTTGTTTATTGTCGCGCTGATATTAATATTTCTTTATACCGACGCCGCACGCAATACTCTTCCCCTGCGTTGTCTACATAATGCTAATTCCACTTTGATTTCACGTGGGACATGTGCTTAGAGAACGGGTTAGTTTTTTAGACCAATTAGATCCCCGGCGGTGTCCTTTGTGACAAAAACAAAACGACGCAAGCAAATCCATTAATTAGGAAGAAATAGGACACGTTCCGTGCTCCATTATAGGCAGCCCTTTGACGCTTGATTAATTCCGACACAAAACTGACCTATTACAGCTAGTTGATAACGATCTTATCGATTCAAAGCACCGCTACCCATCTGCCGTCGGCGCGTCCATAGAATCGTCCGAATTCTTTTTGAGAAAAACAATAACTGAGAGGCGCAAGACGGAACGGAGGCAGTGTCACGTAATAGCTAAGGCTTCCGGTGCGTTTATCAAAAATTTTATTTGGACATTCCTAGCGCGCCTGGGCCGGCCTGCCGGGATGTGTTGGCATTTAATTTATCTATAAGCCCCGTGATACATGGCCGTTAGGCGGGGCAGATGGCACAGGACTTAACGGCTAAATAGCTTAACATCGGACAATTGACTGTTACTCGGTTCTTATATGTTAGACGATTGGTTAGCCTAATAGTGAGGATCGAACCCCGGTAAGGGCAAATATTTGTGTTATGAGCATGAATATTTATTTCTGAGTCTTAGTCTAGAATTGTCGACAGTTTTAAATAATGTTCATGTACAAGCCACCTTAATGTAGTTTATAACCTCTGTAAATTACTAGGTACGTATACTTGACAGAGCGTGGACTGTCAAGCGCTTAACGCTATACCTACTCCTGCATAATATTCCAAGGAGGCACAAATGTAATATTTAATTAAATTGGAATGCTTGCCTTTCTGCAATATTTGTTTTACTTGCACTGTCCTCATGTCACTATAAAATCTATGAGTTGTCCTTCAATATCCGGTGTCCAATTAAACTGAAATTTGGCAGTACAGTCGCGAAGCAATATATATAGTCTATAGTGCCATGGCACTATCGAGCTGATCTAACGACAGAGACGGAACAAATTTCAATATTGGTACAAGCTTTTATTGCCAACTGTACTTTTCTTTATACCTACATCAACTATCCATTGAGACGATTCTAACGAACCCTCTGTCTCCATCATCCGATGGTACCATACTTAATATAGAGTTGTCATCCAAACATTACTTATACCCAAAATTTCAGCGCAATAGGTCACCGAAGTGCGTCAAATTTAACTTGCAAGATTTGTCCCACACTAACAAACGAACAGATCAAGTTAAATAAAAGCTTGTAATAATAACGATAAAGGACCTGGATATAGTTTTAGAAACAACTAAGAAATATATAGAACCCCGAATCCGTTGGTGAACTTAAATTCAGCAGCCTCGTTTCTACGAGCCTATGGAACGTGCAGCCCTACGGTCATTTGACCTCCGTTTCAGACTAAAACCTCGGGCAAAGTTGCCAGCCCGCCTGCAGTTGCAGTCAATCATGTGTATCGGGCTTTAGTGGAAATGTCCAGAGACGATAGACTCGACGCACTTCCGCTATGCCAATGATTTACGCGCGCTCGCCGAGTTTGTGGCGTTCAAATGCGTGTTGTCCGATCTATTGTCCGGGCTCGTCCAATATGGAAGGATCATTGCTGAGTTATGTGCAGGGGTCGCGGGAATAGGGTTGCCAAAAATACTTGTTCGCATTTTTTGGCGTCGGATCTTTTCTAGAATAAATATAGCGAGTAAATATCACACTATGCTCTCGTGTTGCATAAGTACGTGCATGTTTTTTGTCTCTGCTGGGAATCCAGCCAATTTGGGAAGGCTTTGATTATGAAGAGCTAAAGTATGTGATCCCAATCACGTTGGGGTAATCTCCGGAACTAATCATTCGATTTTAAAAAAAACCTGTGGGTGTATAAAATAGGCATGTACATGGCTTTTGTTTATTAAGATTCCGAGACTTCGCTGGTGTTCTTTGTAATACGTGAGCGGAGCCGCGCGACCAGCTAGCGTCATAAAAATGTGTACAACTCGGTTCATCCCTAAAGTGGCCATTATTTTCGATATCTCGTCATAACGCAAGGGGTAGCTAAGTTCAACGCTTTGTCAACATTTAATCTGATTTCTAAAGGTGACGCTCGAATGTTTCCGATATTCGGGCATTGTTGGCAGATTTGCTTTTTTTGGTTCGTTCATGAATGGGACACCCTGTTTGTTTCCATTTCAATGGCATAAGGATGTCTTTAAGCTGATCATTCAAGTTTTATTGAATGCAATTATAATCGTTAAGAATTATGGAGATTTATGATTTTGAAAATAGTAGGTATAAAGCTATTGCAATAAGTGGTGTGGGTTCATTTCAAGGGAAAATTATGCTCAATTAGTTATTGCGTTGATTGATATTAATGAAAAAGTGTAATGCATATATTTACTCATTCAATAATAATCGGAATAGCTATATCTTGACTATGATATACCTACTTCCTTTATTAGGATTTGTGTTACGGATCATAATCATCATCATCCTCCTAGCGTTATTCCCGGTTGTTCCCCTAAAGGAACCCGGGATCCGCTTTGAGACCCAATCCCGAGATTTGTCATAGGCACTAGATTAACGAAAGCGACTGCCATCGGACATTCCAACCCAGATGGAAAACTAGACCTTATTGTGATTAGACCGGTTTCCTCACGATGTTTTCCTTCACCGAAAAACTTACGGTAAATATTCCGTAGTTCCGAAAAACTCATTGGTACGAGCCGGGATTCGAACCCACGACCACCGCTTGACAGCCGCATGCCTGAACCACTAGGCTACCGTAGCGTTACGATTACGATTTGTATTACGGATATGCCGTTACAAATACTAGTGACTAAACCCACGGTACTGACTAAATCTGAAATATTATTTACGTAGGAATTTCGGCCTCTCATCCACACGAATTGAGCACACGATTATGACTCTTATGCCATTGCACAAAGCTAGCCGGGGGCACAACCAACAATTCACACTTGAAGATGTCGTCACTCGAACATGGCCCCTAAAGCGTCGGTTTAAGGTATACATGAGTCATAACTATGTCTTAAGTACTAATTAAAATTCCCACGCCGCGTACTTATGCTGCCATCGTCACGGTTCCTCCAAGTAAACCATTATTATTATTCGTTTTTTTTTATAATAGCAACCACAAATAGTTGTATGGCGGCTACTGATATGTTCACATGTAAAAGTATCCATCAAAAAATGAATGACCGGTCCGCTCGAAAAGAACTGAACACGATTCTGTATGAGCGTTACCAAATATTTCATATAGCATACGCACTAAGGGAAAACATGAGCGTAAAGGTGCTTATAGACTTGACCATTCGCATGTTATGCATTTGTTTTTCAATTTGTCGACCAGAGGGGTAGTCACGTAACGTTTCCAACAGGCGTTTTACCTGTCATTTTTCCATATAAAATTTGACATTTAGATCTACCTAATGTACGTAAGTACAATGCGTAACGTGATCGACCTGCTGAACAATGTACAGTCACCAGCAATAAGATCTGCCACAACATAGCACGCATAAATATCTGACACGACTCTATGTCTAATGCCATAAGAACGTGTCAGATATTTTTGCCGGCTTTGTTTCGGCAGATATTGATGCCGGTGACTGTACAGGGCCCAACAGGGCCAAACACCGCTACGAACATTTTCGAACTATCATGCTAGCGAGCGCTTTTGGGGAGGGACGGTAGCGAAACCATAATAAAATGTATTTTATTAAGTTTTTACATAATATAGGTAAACATTTAAGCAACTAACCATAATGTTGTCTTATTTTACGATATAAGCATAGGTATACATTAAGTTAAGCTACGGTAGCCCAGTGGTTTAGGCATGCGGCTGTCAAACGGCGGTCGTGGGTTCGGATCCCGGCTCATACCAATGAGTTTTTCGGAACTTATGTACGGAACATGATTTCATATTTACCGTTACCTTTTCGGTGAAGGAAAAACATCGTGAGGAAACCTACATACATCTGCGAAGAAATTCAAAGGTGTATGTGAAGTCCCCAATCCGCACTGGGCCAGTGTGGGGACTACTGCCCGTTCCCTCTCATGCATGAGAGGAGGCCTGTGCCCAGCAGTGGGACGTATATAGGCTGATGATGTGTGATGTGATACATTAAGTTAAGGTTAGCCACCTTCCGTAGGCAGTAGGCACTAGTATATTATATACTGTATTACGACAAGGTACCCTCCGTCTCCCCATGATCACCGCGTATTTATTGATGGTTGTACATGGTTATGAGTTAGAATGGCTCGGATCGGCTAAAATAAATAAGTAAATATTAGGTGAAAATCTTACGCAAATCGACCTGGTACAAAAAAAAAACCTTGTAATTTGGGAACTAGACCAAGATAAACATACTTATATATGGAAAAATAAATAGTCAAATACATAGAAAACTTCCATGACTCAGGACCAAATGTTCGTGATCGGCACACAAGTAAATGCCCTTACCTGGATTCGAACCCAGGACCTCTTGCTTGAAAAGCTTGAAGTAGCTTTTGGTTACAACGCTCGCTAGAATGCTGGCTTAAAAGCTCCTGTTTACTGTGAACTTTTACCTGTAATTCAATACTCGATAGAATCTCGCCGCTCGCAACGCTTTACAAGCTTACCTTTTTAAGTGTCGGTTCCAACTTTAGTTAGAGGAGGTCAACACAATCCTCTTGAAATTGTTGCTCCTTTGAACTGGCAAGTGGGTCCAATGCGGTTAGCTTAACATTAAGAATCTGTATGCTTCCGTCGTGGTACAATAATTAACCGTCTTGACTACGGAAAACTAATATTCTGAGCAATGACGCGTATTTAGTTTAGTGTCCAAGAGGCAGCCGGATGGGTCGCGGTACGCCAAATCTTGGGATTAGGTGTCAAAGCGGACCCCGGGCGCCTTTAGGGGCATTACCGGGAATAACGCTAGAAGGATGATGGTGTCATCTTTGAACTAAAGTTTCCTAACTGCTTTATTCCTAAGTCATCCAATCCGATTTGTATTTCATGCGTATGAAAACTTTAAAAGAGCACATCCTAGTACATCTGCCTCGTGTAACGCATTGTACTTACGTTAGGTTAAAAAAATGTTTATTAGAAAGAAAACCTTAATAACACAAATTATCAATATCCTGTGGCTCCACACTACGCTATGCCTGTCACGAGACTATAATTACTAAAAGATACAGTATTCTTCGGCTACATATAGGTGAGATTTACTTAGAAACAATGCAAAAACATTTATTAGAATAGATAGAGAGAGGAACAACTAATTAACTTAGTATGCACACAGAGGATTATGCGTGTCTGTGTGTGTTGTGAGACGTGCGAGTATGTGTGTGTGTGCGTATACTGTGGTTAGGAGGTTAGATCTAAATGTCTAATTTTATATGAAAAAAGCGGCCAAGTGCGTGTCGGGCCACGCGCAGGGTAGGGTTCCGTAGTTGCCCGTCTGTCACAGAATGCGGACTTAAAAGGGGCTTTTGAGGTTTTTATTATAGCTTACCCCTCTTAAATAATCGTAAATATGATTATTTTTATAACACACCAATGTATAGGGTCGTTTCGCCGGTTACGCGACCACTTTCGGTTAGCGACCACCTGAAGGACAAGATTTTTTCTATTGAAGATAACGTGCCGTGAAAAAGCAACTCTACCGTCCACTGTAAAAGGTTCAAATTCCAATGACAATCTATATGCACCCGAAATTAAGTGCATTTCTTACCAGTTAACTAGTTATGTCTACTACTCGTTAACTCTACCTACTGCCACGAATTTTAGTAGTAGCCATTTAGCCGGCAGGGCGGGGGGGGGGGCACATGACTCGAACAAAAATTAGGGATTGATGGGATGCGAGATAATGGTTTAGTTTTTACGTCACCAATTTACATGTACCCTAAAAAAAAAACTTCTACTGTTTTATCGGCGTGATTGGTTTATATACCCACGCCGAGTTGCAGTTTTCTAGTTTTATTTATTTATTTAGTTATTGATAAATACATTTACGTGACATTACAGTAACAACCAATGCGTCACGAAACCAAAACAACAAATAATACTATTTATTAGGCGACGAAAGGTAGTTGTAAGGGTTACTGAGCTAAGCCGAAGACGGACAGACAGACAGACAGACGGACGGACATGGCGAAACTATAAGGGTTCCTTGTTGACTACGGAACCCTACAAAATTAAATTATGCTGTCCTAACGAGCGTTCGAAGCGTTACGTGACTACCCCTCAGACAGTAAGTACCTACAACCTTAGTTGTTGACATTTTGCCGACGTGATGTTGAGGGATGCCGCCGTTTGCCGGCTGACGGACGGCGCGGCACGGGCGAATGTATGAGGAACTTAGAACGTCGACCGGGGCGCGTGCCGCAATTGGCACCGTATACCTACTCGGAGACATGCTTTGCAGCTAAAAGATGGTATGGTGATTCACTCATCTAAAAAAGCTGAATATTCACAAATAATCATTCGTCATAATATAAAAGTATCTTTAATTAGTTTAAAATAACAATATGGACATTATCATAATATGAATTACAAATCAAGTCGGAATACAATGGTGTAAAGAATGATAAAATTAAAATACGTAAAAATAAATAAAAGTAATACTACGAGTACATCCCGCTCTGCGTCAAGCCCGAACCAAAGGTCCCCAAAATGCTAGCGGCATTGCCTCGCTGAACAGCAATGGAGACCTGTTGGACGAGCCATGACCCGGAGCGGGGGTCAAGGCCCCTGTCCCTTAATCGTCTGCCTAACTCCTTGCACAGCCCGAGAGCCTCACTGCCCCAGGGCCCAGCTGTCTCCACAGCAACCGGAACGAAATCATAAGTCGGTTCCAAGGCAGAGTACTTTGCGTGTTTGAGCTTGGCGGCATTTTCGGCCGCCGAACCAGCTGACTTAATTGTGTGCTTTAGATGGGACGCTGCAAAAGTGCTAACACAAGTTGCATCCCATAGGAGGCACCGCCCTCTCTGCCAGGGAACCAACGTCAACCCGTCCGGTCTTTTTCCGTCAGTCCGAGACAGACCCGGGGGCTCCAGGATGCACGGTACGTTGGCGGACACCATAGCCCGACGCACGATCTCATTGATAGAATGGTGTCTAGGGAACCGACCCGCACATCTTTTGCAGCTTAGCCCGTGGTGGCCATTCTCCTCCACCATTGTCCCACAAACGCATCGGTGCGCTTCGCATACCTTGCTCCCCAGCCTTAAAGCAACTGCTATCCTCAGGGAGTCGTTGTCGAGCAAAGTGCCGAGTTGAGGGGAAGGCAAGGCATGCAGCCACGCACCGGATTCGGGCTTTGTGAGAGCCTTGAGACGTGCTAGGTCAGTCCCCGAGGCATCACTCAACAAATGAGAAAACGTTTGCTGACATAGAATATCGTCCCATCCTCTTTGGACCGTTAAGCTATCCGGATGATCATTGGACGGACATAGTGTCGCCCACTTAGCCAGGGCCTCGGTTACGAATGGAACTCGAATGCTGCTGCCATCAAATGATAATATTCGAGCAACAAGATCCGACGAACCATGTGCCGACGCTAAAAAGGCTACCAGACCTATGTCCTGGACCCGACGCACGCCCAAGCCACCGTACCGAACTGGCAGAGCCGCCTGACACCATTGTTTGTCGTCTAAACTCACATTGAGTATTGACTCTAAACAAGATTTAATAGTGTCATCGAACGATTTCAAATCCGTGTCATAAAGCCAAGTTGGAGACGTCCGTAACATATACACCATGCGAGGCAGAGCAAAGCAGTTTCGCAGCAAGATAAGGGAAACATGTCCCGACAATTGTGTCAAATGTTCCTGTGCCGCCGAAAGTGCTTGTCTTTTGGCTTGAAGGGCCGAACTAACACCCTCGGTGAAAATTGGAGCACCCAGTAAATTGAAAGAATGTTCGTGTATTTGTCTAATGCCAGGTAAAAGTGACTCTATTTCTGCGAGAGAGTTGGTGTCTAAAAAACTGCAAGTATAAAACTCGCACTTAGACGGGTTTATTTCAAGACCAATTTTCTTCAAGGCAGGTATCAATGTTTTCAAGTCGTTTAAGACCACTTCTGGACTTCCTCCTATAGTGCCATCATCCAGATACCACACGTTAAGGGGCGCCTTTAATCCAGAAATAATCTTTTGGATGCCGAGACAAAACATCAAGGGCCCTAATGGGTCGCCCTGCTGGGCACCAACTTGCGACTGTATTAAACTGCCTGAGAAGAAAAGATTACTTGAGGAGGCGTAACATTGGTAAATGAAAGGGTAAAGAGAAGGAGTTTGCTCTAAGGTTTCGTTGAGAATAGTGTCCCTTTCTAGGCTATTGAAAGCGTTTTTGATATCGATTTTAACGATTATGGTATTGGATGATCTGCGATGTAAAGCAAAAGACCGGGTGGCATGTATTGCCGCCTCACAACCAAGTCTGGTACCGAAGCCCATTTGAATTGGTTGCAGATAGTCAGACATAGCTTCTCTAACAGATTGGCAACAGAGCTTAGCCGTAAGACGACGAAAAAAGCTGCCCACCGCAATTGGTCTAATACCACCATCTTTTTTAGATAAGGCACATAACGAAGCACCATATAGGAACGGTCTCACCTCCAAGTTTAGCATACCTCTCAGTAAAAAATTGCATAATTTTGTGAGTGATTCTAACAATCGGGGACCATTATTTCCTGTGGAGGGTGAAGTCAACTCTTTGAGATGCTGCGGTCGCAGACCATCTAGACCGGATGCAGACCCATTGTAGAAAGACGCAATTGCGTTGGCTACGTCCGAAGTTGTAACAGTCATTTATTTAGTCTTTCGTCATAATATGTATTCCAGAGATATTTATTTAGGTATTTGTTATTTTGACCATATCGGAGAAATCCTGAAGAAAGGTCAGGTCATGAGTACCCTAAACCGATGAGCATGTATGCAGAATGTACCTACTCGTAATGAAAGTGAATGAAGCAAGAAAGGTTTCCCAAGATCGTAGCAAGTAGAAATCCGTGATCTCTGCCTATCCCTCCGGGAAATAGGCGTGATTATATGTATGTATGTATGTTGTTATTTTGTTAGTAAATGGGTTAGCGACCACGGCTCTATCCATTTGAGGCTAAAATTAAATATAGTCCCATTTCTAGGATAACTTGTATTCTCCGGAAAAAGCACGAAAGACATCGGGCAAAGCACGTGCTAAGCGCGCGGTAAATCTTAGGCACTTTACAGCACCTTTTTTTGAATCGCGGGCACTCAAGTGGTTATGTAAGTTCTGTATAGAACTAATTATATGGTCGCGTCTTAAATGCCGCCGAAAGTGCTTACCTCTTTCACACCTCAGGTAATAACTAACATAATTTGTAGTAGAATAACCAACCTTACGTTACGTCTCTAAAGTTGAAGTCTACACACCCCAATCTTGCCATAGTTACCCGTGATTTTTATTCCTAAATTTTAATACATAATTAACGATTATTATTTATTAACTCTTCGTATAATTAAATTATCAACGGTTACATAAACCGATGAATAACCGACTTACGACTAAGTATTGTATTTAATTTTCTTAACCGTAACGGACATAACTACTAAAATTACAGACGTACTCTATCCCACTTAATATTTTATGTGTGAAAGTTTGGATGTTTAGAATTCCGTTTGGAGCTGTCATAGTGCCAGCCAGTGACGATCGTGGCCCTCACCTCACTCAGCTATGACAAGTGTGAAATAAGTTTAGAAAAAAAAATGTCCGCCATACAAACTAACAAAAGCTACAATCTCATAGATTTTCCTCATACGGGTATGTACCTGTACAAGATGAAAAATAACATTACCTAAGTGAAAACGAAAAAAGGCCCTCAAAGTTTATAGCGAAAAAAGGCATTAGTACTTGCTGAATTGCCATGTTTGATGCGTTCTTCGGTCACCGCCCGCCACCGTATTTCCGGAAATAACTGGGACTCCATGGACCGAAGGTTACTTTAATTAGTTATTTTTGGAGATATGAAGTAATAAAATCAAACAGTTTAATGTGCATATTAGTTCCATGAAGTGCACCATGTTTTACAGAGCGAATCCGGTAAAAGGCCCGGCTTTCTAATAAGTGTAATTCGTAGGTATCGTATGTTTTCATTCCTACGATAATTAAAAATTTTCTTTTAGTATTTTTTTAATTAAAGATAAAAAAGCGATAAGACACAGGGGACTGTCGGCTCGTCTTCACAGGTCACACAACAGTCGAACTGTAAGACCAAGGGAAAGCAATCTGATGACCGTGATGACTGAGACCTTTCGGCGAAGACGGTGTCTGAAATGATACTACGCGAAAACGCCTGGTTTAACCAGAAACGAGAATTGACACAAGCATGTGCGCTGCTGCGCCTCTGTTGCTGTTGCTCTCTTATTGGCCTTACAAGCCACGTACGTTTTTCCACACCTTTCATAGAAGGCCAACTGTGGCTTACCTTAGCAGGACCGTAGCCACGAACAGTTTGCGCGGGCTCCTCAGGATGCGATTTGTTGACGGCGACGGGCCTGGGTTGCAAAACCGTCTGTAATCGTAAGCGGTGCTCGTTAAAATGGCAAATTGCAAATGTATGTAAAGTTGGACAAAGGGAAGTGCAAGCAGAAAGGTGCAAGTGTCCTTGGGCACGGTATATGTATTTTACCCTACGAGGTACCTATAGCTCAACCCGTATAACTACCATACATATGGTAGGTACTCATATGGGTTGTCTGCTGCTACCCCGTAGTGTAAAATATAACACTTACATAAATAAAAAATTGTAATCACCCTCGACGAGATAGTAGTATACAAAACTCAATAAGTGTAACAGAAAGTTGTCCTTGTTTGTATTTGCCGCAATTGAGGTAGTATGAGGTTGCGGCAAATAAACCATTACCGGCCCAAATTAAGTACCAAGTTGTTTATGGTAAGCCGTCAGTCACTTTAAGACTAATTCTTATTTTAGTTGCGTAGGATACTTTCCGAGCAGGTCAGAGTTATTGTGGCAACACGAATAGCTCCTCTGTAGAAATCTATGTATGCTCCAAGATAGGCACGTTTTCCAATTTCCTAGTGGCCTCGCCAGATGTCGCCAATATCTGTGTGCGCCGGCGCTCGCTCTGTGGGAGCATGAAAGGGCACGACCACCTTTCACGACTTCTCTATGTACTTCCTGATGTTTTGTTGTTTACTGTACATAGAGCTTATCTATACTAATTTTACAGAGACGTACAGTAAAGTTTGTCTTTGCTGGCGTTCTGTGTAGATAATATGCGATGCAGCGCCAGCAGCTAGTAGTTGGTATACAAATACACTCCTCGCCACCGTGTCATCATTCATTCTCACTAGAGGCTCTGTGAGCTTTAGAACGCGCCAGCATGATATTTTTTTAGTTTTGTAAATTTACAGTAAAAAAAATCACAATCATTATTGAACCTGCTCACAAAATTTAATTCGCCTGGCGTCTGTCAAAGAGGGGCAGAACTACTTATTCGTCAAATTATGTTACAAGTTTGTAGTGCAAGCATGACTTTTTTTTTTATAGAACGACGGTGGCAAACAAGCGTATGGCCCGCCTGATGGTAAGCGGACACCGCAGCCTATAGACGCATGCAACTCCAAAGGAGTAACATGGGCGTTGCCGACCCTTGATATGTTTGAGGATTCGCCGTGTTGACAGCTGAAGGAACAAGTTCTCTCGCTCTCAACACAACGCATCCTCGGGAGCTCTGGCGACCTTGCTCACCTCCAGGAACACAACACTACTACAGAGCAAGTACATTAAGTAGTAGTGTTATTATGGCTGTGGTCTTCTGCAAGGCGGATGTACAGTCACGAGCTTTAATTTGGGACCCATTTCCATTAAATGTTGTTAGAACATTCATAATGCAATAAGGTCGAAACTTTAGTTTGATACTGTTGAATGTCAAGTTAAGACATGTAATGTCATATCGAATCGACCCTTGAAATGATAACCTCTTTGCAAAACCCTATCACTACGGTTTTCTAATTACGAACATATGTCGTATCAGTGTCAGTGAAGAAAACAGATAGAAGACAGGACCAAAAACCCCCTTACCCAAGTAACAATTAATCGGAAAACATCGGAAATGATCGTTTGCCCTCGCTCCAGTTGACGTAACTGCACGGTTGCCCCTAGAAACGTAAAGTTGTCGATGGTAAACATTATGACATTGACATTGCGTTAAAATATTAGCTCTAAATAGCGTAAGTTTGCTACACGATATTCAGCCTTAGGTGGGTCCCAAATTAAAGCTCGTGGCTGTACCGGGAACGGCACGGATTACCGTCTAAAACCCCACGGTGTTCTGCAAGCTGCTTGGCGGGGGCACGGGAAGTTGCGCACACGTCCGCCACTCCTTCAGCAGCTGTCCTTATATATGTGGGACACATCACACTTCCCCGCGTGGTCGTGCCGGAGGCTTCCCCTGGATTTTCCCCAGGCTACCCTCCAACCACGCAGTCCGACCGCTGTATTGGGTCCGTCCTATTATAGCAACAGTAAGGTCCAAAAAAAAAAAACCTCCTGTCATACCTGAGGTCGTGGTTACAGATATTTGCTAACAACCGCAACGAATATAAAGGTTTCTTCCTTGTTTTTGCTGAACTTAAAGTATTGATATTTTAATTTTAATCAACAATGGATATGAACATAGGAGTCAATTAATAGGCATTATGGTGTCAAACCTGACCAGACCTATAACCGTTAAACCATTTTAGGGTTAACATTAATCTTTACTCTAGCTCGCAGTTACTGTGTTTTGTTTTTTATACCCATTGTTTTGTCCACGAATAAATGTTTTCTTTCTTTCAAAAAGTATTTCGAGGGATCCTTTGATATTTATATTTAAAAAACTCAACTTAAATATAATGAACCGTTGAGGAGTAAGCGTATTCCTTTATTTTTTGCTTAATATCTTACTTCTTAATACCTACAACATAATGGTATACCTTTCTTCACCAGCGGAAATCTCGGGGGTTTATATGCTGATGAACAGTTTGCTATGGTACATTAACTTACACATTTTTGTTATTATACATAGGTATTATAATACACTCGTATTAGCTAACATGTAACTGTACAAAAACACGGGCATAATAAAAGGGCAAATGACGTCCGTTAACATCTGATTTCATGGGAAGTCTGACCTTTGTCTATGGGATGACAGCTACCGGTACCATATTTAACGTTTACCGGCCTGTAAAGAGTGGTTGACGTAAGTCGAGCTTACATCATCTGATATACTAGGTTGATACGGGCATCAATTTACATAGTACGGTCAGCCTCACAAGGGGCTTAACGCCTTAGTACCGTGTCGCATTAAACGTCATGTTAAACTGCCAAATGAAGTTGCCAAACAAGTGAAAACGACAAGGTACCTAGGTACTTAGGTGTTCAGCAAGTTATGAGGCTGACTGTACTAGCAGTACCTTAATAGCTATCATGTTAGCTCACTATTACTCGTTCGTGCATCTGACGGCATTTTCACCGTCAAATCAAGAGTCATTAAGAAAGTAGAAGATACTGCGGCGCTACCACGAACTTCGAAAGTCGAATTTCGGGTATTTCCATCTCTATCGCACTCCCTAACTCGAGTGACAGGGATGCATATATTACGAACTTCGACTTTCGAAGTTCGTGGTAGCCGCTCTGATACTTTAAGTTATTGGAAATCATCCCCAAAACAATATCAATAGATTTTAAAACTATACTTTCTAGCGTAATTCCAAAGTTGATTATTGAATGGATTATTTTGACACAACTCGCCAACTTATTTTTTTTTTACTAAAAGTGTAAGAAGCATGAAACATCCCGCAGTGAGGCAGACCGCGCATCTCGGTGCCAATTAAATCGGCACTAACATCCTGTACCCCGGGATTATCGTATCAGTACAGGCATCGGGGCCTACACCTCACACTAAATGAAATAAAAATCACATATGAAATATAAAATGGAGCCGTACGCACAAGTGTTAATGATGCAAAGTTTGTAGATGTTCGTTTAATTGTGCGAATTTTAAAAGTAGAACTTAATACGGAGGTAATCTGCTTAAGATCTTATACAAAGGTCATTAAAATTCATGACTAACTTCATCGGTTTGCATGGGTATAACAAAACGGCGCGCGAGCTCTCTCGATTTTTCTCGCAGTATACGTCTCTTTCTTAGTTTTCTGATACGTGACAGACGGATAGTGCGAGAAAACTCTAGAGAGCTCGCGCGCCGTCTTGTGATAGCCGTGCTGGTTAATGGACCCGCTTACAGTAAAAGCGTTTTAGTCTCGCCAGGACGAGATTTTCTTCATGTTGTTTTGTTTTTGTTTTAATAGAACTATATTCTGTGCACATTAACTACCTAAATCGCAAAACGTCTGGTTTATGTAACTGGTGCCCAAAGAGCTGGCGGCTATCTCGCGCAACGCATCAGCATTGCAATTCAGCGAGGAAATGCCGCCCGCATCCTCGGTTGAGTGCCTTGAGGGCCTTTTTTAGATTTTACTTTGTTTTAATTTAATTTAGTTAGTCGTATATTATTGTATATACTTTAGAAAATGAAACAAACTTCAATGCTTTGTGTTTATAATAGATCTCTCAATGCAGCGCGCCCCAATTCTGCCATTAGAGTAATATATCAAAACAGAAACTATAATTTTCAATCTATGATGGGTCGTGGAACCGAATATAATAATTATAACCCTGTCGTGACGTATGTGTCACACATATTGGACACATTTACTGATTAATAGACCAGTCGAGGTGACATCCATGTCATGACAAAGTTACTTATGTTATGTTATGTCCTTGTGAAATCTTCCAAAGTGTTCACAACACAAAAACCACTATCATCATGGCTGGTTTTTATAGACACACCAAAAAAGACCTCACAACCTAATAATTCCTGTTTTCTACAGCTAAATTACTAATTTTTCATCAAAATTCAGTAGTCAGTAGGTAAGTATGTTTTAGGTAATCGATAAAAAAATCCACTATACATTTAGCAAGTTATTGTAACCAGCAATCAGAGACATTTGCCGCAACGAAAGAAAGGTAAAGTCGGTGAGTGCGTGGCTTCGTGAGGGTATAGTTTTGTAAGTTGATTAGAATCTAATCTAAATCTCTTAGAAGTAAGCTTGTAATCTCCGGTAATCTCCGGAACTAAACACCCGATTTAAAAATCTTACGCCGTATAAAGCGGACCTGAAAGATATATGCTATATTTTATCTGTCAGGGACAGTACACGTTTTTAAGGATAAAAAAACACGTGTCCCTTAAAAATATTTTCTAGCGAACGTAATCATAAAATTTCGCACTTGAAAAAATTTAAGTGGTCAATGTGTGGAATTGGGCGCCTGCGCCACTCATTATCCGCCGTGTCTGAATATAACGCTCGTCGACTAACAATGCCCCATGTCGCCATGGACTCCATACAACATGCGTCTTTATTCCCTGTTACTAGCGATAACGAGATGACAAGTAGGATTCATTGTGTATTTTTGTCAAAAATAATATGAGTGCACTAATTATAAATTTATACTCTGACGCATGCTGAAATATTATACTTTACTTTACTTTAGCGTAAAATATTATGATAGATAATAATATGAGGAAGCGCTTTAGCCGGTAGGAATGTAATTAGGATTACCAGTAACGGCAGTTTAAATTCAGCTCAGTTAATAATTCCATCCATAAAATAGGTTGTGTGTACGTTTTCATTCTTAGAATAGTCTAAAAGCGCTCTATTAGTATTAAAGATTTTAGGGAAATAGGACCTAGTGACGTCACGATTTTTCTTGGTCAAAGAGCGTTTGTTATTTTTGTATTGAATCATCTAAAAAATGTTTACATGGGAAAAATAAGTAGGTATCCTATCGTTTGTAGTCAACGTAAGAAATAAATTACTTTTACTATTTTCAACTAACGTATTCAGTGAGTCGGCGGTGAAAATTTAAACTTTGAATGTTGCTGGCTGGCTATAGAAAAAGTAAAACACCATTTTTATTTTTGAGTATTTTTATGATGTTAACATTATATTGGACTTTACCTGCAGGTCGATCACGTAACGCATTGTACGCGCACGCGCGTCAGGAAGATCTAAACGTCACGTCCCTTTTAGTATGGAAAAATGACGCTTGAGTTGTCCTAACTTACTTACGTTCGGAACGTTACGTGATTACCCCTCGGGTCGGTGGGAAACGTTTTTCTCAGTCCCTGTTTTTAGTCACAATTATTTCGTGCATCACACACAGGGACGTCACTTCTTGGTCGTATTATTCAGTACTGAACTTCTTATTCCTGCAAGTTTTATTCACTTATACAGCTTCCACTTTCTTCGGTTTCTGGCTTCTTTTACGGCGTTTGAAGCGGGAAGAACTGTGGTCTCAGTTACCTAGTCGCACCGACGAGGAGGAGTTCTTCTACACAGCCTCTACTTCACTCTTCCATTTTTAGAACAGCCTACTAGTTTGTCAAGGTTGTAGGGTATCACTATGGACATGAATTTTTACTTTTTCTAATGATGCAAGGATGCAAATGTAATCTTCCCGGCCTCAGTTTACTATGCCTTTAAGAAGGCTCAAACCCACCCAAAGGGCAATGGAGAGGGCTATATACTGGAAGTTTATCTGCGTGGTCACATCAAAAATTAGGCTATCCACAGCAGAACCAACGTAACCCATATATCCTTCGGAATTGCTTAACTTAACTGGCAGTGGGCACATTGCCCGTAGAACCGATGGCCGTTGGGAAGGAAATGTTCACGACGTGGCGACTATACTGTGTGTTACCGGCCGGCATGAGGGCATTTATTAAAACTGATTATAATATGTTCCATTAACAATTGTTGGCATGTATTTGCAAATCATAATTATGCAAATTAACGGTGCAATTAATTTTCCAAAATACAAACCTTCAATGGACTAGGTGTATGACGCCGTACTAAACAAAGTATGAAGAGCTGTCATTTACGCTTACTTGTCAATTTACTTTCCTGTACATTGCGGGCAATTTAACTTTTGTTAAAAAATGTATGAAGTCGGAATTATACTTAATAATCTGTATTAAGGTCATGATTAAGTTAAAGAACTCCGTTAATTTACCCTATTTAAAAAAAGCCCGCCTACCGGTAACGCACTGTATACCGGCTAGCACAGCGTGGATAGACCTCCTACAAGGTGGACTGGTGACCAGGTAAAGGACGCGGAACTCGCGGGAGAGTGCTTGATGGGGGTGGCGCAAGACCGGTAATTGTGGCGCACTTAGAAATCGGCCTTTGTCCCAGTGGACATCTTTCGGCAGATATGATAATGACGATGATGATATCCAGACTCACGGGACTTACACGAAAGCTCATTCGGGGCCCTATTAAGAAAAAAATGCACATGTAGTCTGTAGAGACAGCGAATGCATGAAAACTGTTTATGTAATACGACGAGAAGAATTAATTCCATCACTGTCACTGTGCTCAGAAAACAAGAATAAGTTTTAATCCGAATAATACTCCTATAATCAAATCAATGAGTCATTATTTCGGGGTCATTCCGCTGTTCCGCTGGTGTGAGGATGCAGGCTGAGACAATGATCGTACAAATAGGGGTTAGTCACGCGAGGGTAATCAGCGATCGGCGATGTTACGCTACTCGCCTTATTTATGTTACGTCGATATCAGACGACAGTTTTTACTGCCTGCTGGTTATAAATTATAATTCATACCGTGTACGCACAATACCGGCTATCGGTTTTTAAAATTAAAGCGTTTCGCTTAATTAAGTAGCTGATTCAGATAAGTTTTGTATGGTTTTCACTTGAAAATATCGCTTTAGTTAATAGTTTTTGTTTATTGCAGGTGTCTTCAGTTCAGTCTACATCGTATAAAATTAGGAAAATAGCCTAACCGTCATGGGATGTGCAAGAAAACCATTGTGGAACGAAAAAAAAATACTGTTGTTATGTTTGGAAAGTAGGTACTAAATGATCGAAATATGTGAAAATATAGTCCTTTGGTATCATAGATAAACGAAGAAACGCAGACGAATTTGTCCGTTAAAATTATAATGTTATATGTATCGCTTGATTTTTATTTATAGTACCTACATACAGTTTGAATAACAGGCTAAGTGATGATTTAACGAAAATGCGTTGTTCTTCTTATTATACATACTTTTTTTTTCGTGGAGAAATCCTGCGAACCAGGTACCCAATCACCGGGGGATGACTGGGTTATGTGGTATTTCTATCCACTAAAAACTCCACGGTGCCCTGCATCTGCGCTCTCATGCAAGGGACTCCAGGATCTCATGCTGAACGCACTGGAGCCCCCTCGCGCCTCGCCATATGTAGCTCGTCCTAGGACAAAGAAAATTGTCACCTTCCCTGGGGTTCTTAAGCGAGTGCCCCAGCCCCCGCCAGAGCACTGCGACCCCGATGACCCCCTTTAGTCGTCTTCTGCGACAGGCGGGGGAGACCGTAGACCTATTCTTGTCGGAGCCTATTATTATAAAGAGGAAAGATTTGCATTTTTGTATTTTTGTGTGTGTGTATGTTTGTAATGAATAAACTCAAAAACTACTGGGCCGATTTCAAAAATTATTTCACCATTGGAAAGCTACATTCACCCTCAGTGAAATAAGTAGCCTAGTTTTTACCGCGTGAAAAATGCTTCATTCCTACGGGAAAAAGGTAATAATCCGTGCAAAGCCGGGCAGCTAGTAGTATAGATACTTGCGAAAAATCAAAGGTATGTGTGTCAAAGTCGTATATTCTTCAATTTAGGCATTACTTATATGAATGTCGATAAACTACCACCATTTTGGAAAAGAACCCTCTGCCTCGAGATGACACGGCGTAAAAGACTCGGAGAGAAAACTGTATGTGAAGTCCACTACTCACGGGAGATCATTTCGCTATTCTAGAGAACAGCCGGAAAGATAAGACGGTGGAGATTCTGCCATAATGCGTATGACGTGTCTGATCTCATCCTTACAGACTGCCACCCCTCAATAGGCATTCCATCCCTCTTCTGACCTGCCTTTCGTTCCTCACTCAACAGAGTCTTCAGGAGCTCGAATGGATTTATCACCAGTATTGCATTACATAAACCGCTAAAGTCACTCGGTGTCATTGGTGCCAAGGTATACAACACTTTCCGACCGAAATAATAAACTCATCAAGTGATGCAGAATTTAGGATAAAACTAAAATACTTCCTACCTTTGTAGTTGACCTTGCCCCGCGAAAGTGTTAAACTCCATGTTAGGTAGCGCCCTGTTGCATTGTATAGAAGGGGCTTAAACGTATTTTTTTAGTTAACCTTCCAAGGAAACCCAAGCTTTAAATTACAAGGGCGGGCGGAAGGTAGCTCCATCCGATCGGTTCCCAAATCTTGCACAAGAAATTTATCTTGAAGTGCAACTGCACTTAACACTTAAATACCTTTGCCTGTGTGGCCGTTTTGCACGCAGAACTGCTGCATTGCAGCCATTAAGTATATTGCAAACAGAACCTATGGTACGTGGGGTGGAAGGGTTCTGCCTTTTCTCCGAATTTGTTATGTCCGAATTTCACTTGCCAACTAACTTTTCGCCGATGATTCACTTTGACAACTAACTATTGGCAAATTTTTGTTTGACAACGTTTCATTTGGTTGAATTTTTGTGAAGTCGAATATTATAATGACTTAAAATTTTTGGCATACCTATCATTTGGCAAATCTTTCAGTTGGACAAACAACTACTAACCGAATATCGTTTCGTTAGTGTAACAATTCCCTTTTCTTACATAACTCAACTTTTTACTTCAAAGAACAAGACAGCATATCATAGTCGTAAAAAGGCTCGGGGGCGAAGCCCCCCGCAGTAAAAAAATCAACCAACAATCGTAACAGTGGTATTATTTGTAGGTTAGGTTAGGGTTAGCTTGTGTCCCTTAGAGCGGAAATAGGCACCCCGCGTAGCGGGGTGACATCGACACGCTGGCGGTTAAGTGGTTCAGGTTAGGTTTAAATAATTGTTGGGTGTTTGTTTAAAAAAACACATACATAGGTACATACATTCCACCAAGCAACAGTCCAAAAGTAATGATGTATTGTAAACACTTATCTCCAATGTTGCGATTCATTCAGGTACCTTCATTGTCATAAAAAACAAGTGAGCGGTTGCGCTTACCCACTTTAAAAATATTATGTTCCTACATAGTTACTTAAAGATACTTAAAGATTTTGTAAGCGTTATGTTATACTACGAAATGTATATTAGTAAAACTGAACCATTCTGCTACTCGAAACGTTGCATTTTGAAAAGTGACTTTAAAAAAAATAGGCCAAGCATACAGTTGGTAACCGTGAGGTTGGGAAATAAAACTAAACCTTTTGATAAGTTGACACATGATCATTCGGCGAAATGAAATTATGCGAAAAGTTGGTTGCGAAGTGATAATCGGCAATACAATTTTCGGCGACAAATTAGAGAATCGAGGTGGAAAGATGTACCGTCTGGCGCAGCGCGGGACAAGGTTGGCAAGGGGGCTGATGTATGACACTCTTTGTGGGAAGCCAATGTCCAGCAGTGGACGTCTTGCGGCTAATATGATGATGACGATTGCCGTTTTACTGGCTCTTAACTGTAGATTAATGGAATTCAGTCTCGTTCCCTGTGTATTCTGATGTGTCAAATACCTACGCTCTGGCTTTCCTTAAGGCAGAACCACGACTCGTAAGTTATGTGTTTAGCCTGGTCGACTTATTTCTTGTCACACTAGGTTAACTCGCTGGTTAGTTTCAGACTTAAAAGTCGCAGATAATCTTAGTTAGACGACTAAAGAAGATCAGTGTCGAGCGTGTTCTCCGTAGCGGGGGCCACGACATCATCTTCCTTAGCATTGCCTAACGACCCCTAAGGTAGACCAGATACCTGGCATTCAATTGTTTCTCACTCATACTCTAAGGGGAAAAGCGTTTGCTTTTCACCTTTAGTCACCACCTAAGGTATGACCACCTAGTTTTCTAAAAATCAAGTCAATTGCTGTTTTGCTCGTGAATTACTACTGCGTTTAGCATAAAAGCTGGAACACATAATTCAGGCATCTTTTCCTAGACTTCCCAAGCTATCTGCGACCGTCGCGTGCCAACCACAACTGGCTGGTAGGTATTTTATCTGCAATATTACCAGCCGGGAGACCACGTTACTTTTCAAACGCATTTAGGACATTTAGACCACAAAAAGTGATTGACTTTCATCTCTCTGTCTTTCAAAATCTGAATGCTGTAACACGGCAAAACCTGCGCCGCGCGGCCGCTAGCGCACTGGCTGGTGATAGAGAAAAATATAGAATTTTCACGGCCGTGTTTTGTTTTCCCCTGAAAAAGTTTTCACTAGCAAACGGATTCGTTTGAGAGAACCTATTTTATAACATAAATTAATGATTCATATTATGTTTTATATTATGTACAGTTCTCGAGATTACCTCGGCTTCTAAATAGTGTACATATTTCATACATACAAGGGCTGCCACTTATGCAGGTACGTTTTGTATTTTATAAGTTCTGTGTTCTGTATATATTTTTTTTGTTAAACCCAATCCAAGCCTCATTTAGCCGTCACTGGTCTTAACATTCAGAGGCTCAGATGGGTTTGAACCTTAATTAACTAAAGGGATTGCTTCCAGCCCTTTATGCCTGGTTATAACCGTTACTACTGACCGCTGCTCGGCTGCTGCATATACTTTCGCCTGCGCCCCAGCCTCCAAGCTACCTGAAGGTGTGCTCTAGGCCTGTCCAGCCCTGCGGGACCTACTAACGAGGCTATCTAAAACCTACGAACGTCTCTACTATCCAGGCCAGTGACTTTTAGCTAGTACTTGCTCCGTAATGACTGACTAATTTAACCATTCTGTATATACTTCTACTTCTTTATATTATTATGTTTTATTGTATATAAACTATTCGTTTTATTAGGGTTCCGTACCTCAAAAGGAAAAAACGGAACCCTTATAGGATCACTTTGTTGTCCGTCTGTCTGTCTGTCCGTCTGTCTGTCAAGACCCTTTTTCTCAGGAACGAGTGGAGGTATCAAGCTGAAATTCATATAAAATACTCAAGACTATTGTCCCTTGAAGCTGTGAAAAAATCAAACTTAAAAGCCAACGCAATCAAAAGATACAATCGTTTATGCTGCAAATTTTTGAGTTTTTCGACACTCGCAAAACCTACGGGGTACTTCCCGTGAACTCAGAAACTTGAAATTTGGCATGAAGCAACGTATCACAGACAAAGGAAAAATTACGAAATGTAGACATTTTTAGTAAAATCATACAAAAAAAATGCTTTTTAAATTTTAAACTTAACACCTTTTTCCTCGTAAACGTGTGGAGGTATTGAATTGAAATTCATGTCAAATACTCAGAGCTATAGGACCTTTCAGATGTAGCAAAACCAAACTTTTATGTCAACGCAACCAAAAGAAATTGCAATTTAAGTCGCAAATTTTGAAACTGAGTACTCAGAACAAACTCAAAACCTAAAGGGTACTTCCCTTTAACTCAGAAACTTGAAACTTGGCACGAAGAAACTTCATATAGCACAGACAAAGGAAAAATTACGAAAAGAAGACTTTTGTATTAAAATCATACAAATATCATTTTTTGAAATTTTAAACTTACTACCTTTTTCCTCGTAAATGCGTAGAGGTATTAAATTGAAATTCATGTCAAATACTCAGGGCTATAGGACCTTTCAGATGTAGCAAAACCAAACTTTTATGTCAACGCAATCAAAAGAAATTGCAATTTAAGTCGCATATTTTGAAACTGAGTACTCACAACAAACTCAAAACCTAAAGGGTACTTCCCGTTAACTCAGAAACTTGAAACTTGGCACGAAGAAACTTCATATAGCACAGACAAAGGAAAAATTACGAAAAGAAGACATTTGTATTAAAATCATACAAAAATCATTTTTTGAAATTTTAAACTTACTACCTTTTTCCTCGTAAATGCGTAGAGGTATTAAATTGAAATTCATGTCAAATACTCAGGGCTATAGGACCTTTCAGATGTAGCAAAACCAAACTTGTATGTCAACGCAATCAAAAGAAATAGACATTTAAGTCGTATAGTTTGAAACGGAGTACCCGCAAGCAACTCAAAACCTAAAGGGTACTTCCCGTTTACACAGAAACTTGAAACTTGGCACGAAGAAACTCCATATAGCACAGACAAAGGAAAAATTACGAAAAGTAGACGTTTTTAGTAAAATCATACAAAAAACATTTTTTGAAATTTTAAACTTACTACGTTTTTCCTCGTAAACACGTCTAGAGGTATTAAATTGAAATTCATATCAAATACTCATGTCTATAATACCTTTCAGCTGTAGCAAAACGAAAGTTTTACAAGTCCACACAATCATAAGAAATAGCAATATAAGTTGCATAATTTAAAACTGAAAAAGGTGTATGTGAAGTCTCCAACCCGCACTGGGCCAGCGTAGGTATACGTAAGGGTATCAAAACCTAAAGGTACTTTCCCGTGAACTCAGTTTTATATCAACGCAATAAAAAGAAACAGCAATATAAGTAATCCGCTTATTTTGGCGTTCGCAACTACTCGCAAGGAATAAATCAAGGCCTAAAGGATGATTACTAAATTGATAAAGTGACCCTGTTTAAATTTATGCTCCCTCAGCTTTCCACATTGTAATGTTACGGATTCCATTTTCATTTATCATTTAGTAATAAACATACAACAACTTTTGCTTGTTATAGGTTTGTAGTACGGAACCCTCGGTGCGCGAGTCTGACTCGTACTTGGCCGGTTTTTTTTGTACCCGCCGGCTAGCCGGGCTACAATGAACTATGGCTGAAACACGCTGGCGTGGCTTGCAGCGGCGGTCAATAGTAGTAAATTTTATCCCTACTTTATCCCTACTTATACCCTACAAAGTTTCTCCTCGGATGTCTGGGCTTCCATTCCCTAGAAGTAAGGCGCAATTTCAGTCTACTGTCTGCCGTGTGCTGCGGGGAGTGTCAGATACAAAATGTAGGAAGGTTACACGTTCCAGATGTTCCTCGAATAACTCTTAGACCCCGTACGCGCGTGTTGTTGGCTGTGCCAGCAGCTCGTACCGTGTCACACAGCGGGCCTAGCCCATCTTGACCGCGATTAGACAAATCGGTGCAACTTGGAGCTTTGTCGCTCATCGGTAGCATAACTTACCCGAGAAAAGACACAGACTCGCAGTCAAATGTCATTGCGAGACACTGACATCGGCTCGCGACTTTGAACTGAAATTCGTAGCCCAACTGCCTATTTCGCGACAAAATCATCTCTCGCCTTCACGTCAAACGGCGAGATGGAGTCTTCAAGCAATTAGCCCGCGACTTGCCCGCGACTCCGCGTTTTTGATGATTTTATGCAAATATCACAAGGAAATTTAATAGTAAGTATCTAAGCATTAAATATTTATGTACCCTCGAGCCTTTTAAACCCAACGAATGCAATTGTATTATTGTACAATTTGTAAATCATTCTTTTCGATCTCAGCTTAAAAGGTTATTTCATAAATAAGTATCCAATTTTCTACAGCTCTGCGTTCTAAATACTTACTTACCTATCAAAATTGATAAATAATTCTCAGTGAGTGCGTTTTTAGCAAAATTAAAACTCAATTCTTATCTGACCCTGCGCAACTTCTTTGGTGTGTTATAACTATGCGTTAAGTACTTCCATTCGATTTATATTTTCAGATGATTCTGGCAGCGGAATGGACCTGTCTGCTAGTGACTTCAATATCAGCACTTTATTGAAGAAGATTTTTTACGTCGTGCGATCAAGCGGCTAGCGTCTATGGATTAATAATTTCCATTTCACATCACCAATTGTAGCAGTATCATTTCACTATAATCCTTAAGTTATTGCTTGATTCATAGGCACGTTGAATCTTCTTCGCACTCCTCATTGTTTATTTGCCCATAGCCTAGGAGGGAGGCTTTACTTCGTGGACTGAACAATCTATAAGAATGGCGCTCGTTACTGAAACCTAGTACACGATGCGGGTAATCTGTCCATTTTGAGTACTAGACTTACTAAATTATCATAGTTGCACCCAACACGCGTATGTTATGTGACTGCAAGTGCCTCGTTAACATTAACTACTAAGATTTAACACCATTTTCTCCTTGCCTACGATTAAATTTTTATTAAAACATATTTCTTATTACTTTGTTTTGAGGTCGAAATGGCAGAAATGCAGGAAGAAAGAACACGAAGAATTCCCTAACTTGTACAAGTTTCAAGATGGGATAGCATAGAATTTTCATAAAGAACATACATACAGAAATATTTTCCCACGTGTCATAAATAGATAGTATGTTAAATAAAAGATTATTGAAATGACACATTATTTTAATTTACTATAGGTCCTTAATACAAATCATATTTTAAATTCGAAGATGAGTCCTTGAGGTGTGGTGCATCGTCACAATATCCTGAAACAAAATAAGCTATTAGCAGGTATTATATGATCACTAGAAAGTACTCGCTTGTGGCTTCAGTCATGACTGTCATGAGTATGATACTGAAAAAACAGAATAAGTTATGAATGTTGTAATCATTAACATTAATAGTTCAACGTAACCAGGAACAATATGAAATATCTGCAGTTTTTTGTTGTTGTAATCAATGAGTTACAATAGGCATAGTTGTGCTCTGCCAGGATATATTTTTACCGAAGTATGAGTAAGTACCTTTATAGTAGTGTGTGGTATCTAGCAAGCAGTTGGATACCTACGTTTTAAAATGGTCAGCGGCGGCGTCACTTGGTCAGTGTGAACTCCAAAACTCCAATTCCAGCATTTCCAACCAATATTGAAGTAGTATTTTTAACCATTATCTTTTTGTGTTCTGTTGCCATGGTAAGGGACAAGAACTACTTTCGCATCATCTTTTCAGACAAGGCTGGCAATCGTCTGAAAAATAATTTAAATCCACATACTTATATTGTACAATTATATAATTTAATATCTGAAACAACAAAGTGGGAAGAAAGATTTGACTTCTCGTCATAATATGTAGGTAAGTATAACCGAAATGTTACATCGTCGATGTGAGACCTAATTTGTTGGAAGAATGAAAATAGTGAAACAAGCCTGTAAAAATGAATGCAAATATTAAATTATAAGCACTATACTTACATATTTTGTCTTAGTTTAATGATAATACAATTTGAAAGATCCTAGAACGTTGACGTTGTTGGGTTAAATGTTAACGAGGCACTTGCAGTCACACAACATACGCGCGTTGGGTGCAACTATGATAATTTAGTAAGTCGAGTGCTCAAAATGGGCAGATTACCCGCACCGTGTACTAGGTTTCAGTAACGAGCGCCATTCTTATAGATTGTTCAGTCCACGAAGTAAAGCCTCCCTCCTAGGCTATGGGCAAAACATAAACAATGAGGAGTGCGAAGAAGATTCAACGTGCCTAATATGAATCAAGCAATAACTTAAGGATTATAGTGAAATGATACTGCTACATTTGGTGATGGGAAATGGAAATTATTAATCCATAGACGCTAGCCGCTTGATCGCACGTCGTAAAAAATCTTCTTTAATAAAGTGCTGATATTGGAGTCACTAGCAGACAGGTCCATTCCGCTGCCAGCATCATCTGAAAATATATATCGAATGGAAGTACTTAACGCATAGTTATAACTCACCAAAGAAGTTGCGCAGGGTCAGATAAGAATTGAGTTTTAATTATGCTAAAAACGCACTCATTTATCAATTTTGATAGGTAAGTAAGTAATTAGAACGCAGAGCTGTAGAAAATTGGGTAGGTACTTATTTATGAAAGAACCTTTTAAGCTGAGATCGAAAAAAAATTGAAGCATAGGAAGAATGATTTACAAATTGTACAATAATACAATTGCATTCGTTGTGTATAAAAGGCTCGAGGGTACATTAATATTTCATGCTTAGGTACTTACTATTAAATTTCCTTGTGATATTTGCATAAAATCATCAAAAAACGCGGAGTCGCGGGCAAGTCGCGGACTAATTGCTTGAAGACTCCATCTCGCCGTTTGACGTGAAGGCGAGAGATGATTTTGTCGCGAAATAGGCAGTTTGGCTACGAATTTCAGTTCAAAGTCGCGAGCCGATGTCAGTATCTCGCAATGACATTTGACTGCGAGTCCTTGTCTTTTCTCGGGTAAGTTATGCTACCGATGAGCGACAAAGCTCCAAGTCGCGCCGATTTGTCTACTCGCGGTCAAGATGGGCTAGGCCGCTGATATATTAAATGAAAACAAATCAATAATGTTCAAACGTAAAAATTGTTATATGGTTGACACTTCACTGTCCAATCAGTACGCTATTTTGATTCGAGCGTTTAGGATCTTCTAATTTAACCAATCCATTGTGTTTAGGTGACCGTTTTCTTCATTTTCATTTACCTGTGATTGTTCTCTAATCTCTTACACTAAACGATGTTTAATATAGTTCTTAGCTAACACTAAAATAATATTCTAGAATAATTAATATTATCCTATGTTTTAATTAAGTAGGTAGCTATCAAATTTGTACAGTATATGTAAACTATACAGTATGTATAAACAAACTTCAGTTTACTCACATAAAGCCTCTCACAGCCTGCCCGCGGCGGTTAATAGTAAGGCCTGCAACACACTGGCGCGGCCTGCGGTGGCGGACAATAGTAAATTTGACAGCTAATGACAAGTTTACCATGGTCCGCCGCGGCCAGATTTTCAATTTTAATTTAAAGTTTGAGTGTTTGAATGTTTTCAGAGATTACTCATCATCATCGTCCTAGCTTTATTCCCGGTAATGCCCCTAAGAAGCCCGGGGTCCGCTTTGACACCTAATCCCAAGATTTGGCAAAGACACTAGTTTTTACGAAAGCGACTCAGACCTTCCAACCCAGAGGGAAATCTAGACCTTATTGGGATTAGACCGGTTTCCTCACGAGGTTTTCCTTCACCGAAAAGCAAACGGCAAGTATTCCGTACATAAGTTCCGAAAAACTCATTGGAACGAGCCGGGATTCGAACCCACGACCGCCGCTTGACAGCCGCATGCCTGAACCACTAGGCTACCGTAGCTCTTGCCTGAACCACTAGGCTACCGTATCTCTTTTTCAGAGATTACTATTATTAATTAAATAATGTCTTTATTTAATTTATCATAATGCAATAATACCAACCACTGTGAACACTGATAGGCCAAGTTGTAGATACTTACCATATCAATTTATTCTAAAGCAGAAGAATAATTTCGTTTTTTTATAAAACTACATTTCTCATTAGTTCATACATGCCTATATCAAATTAGAAACCTCCTTAGAAAAGTTGAATAACCAAGCAAAATTACAATTACATAGATAAAAAGGTTTGTTCAGCGCCGCTAATAGCCAGTGGCAAGCTCAGGTGATTATAATTGCACAATTTTATACCTTTAATAAAACTAGCTCATTTGTGTGTTAATTGCGTTGCCGAGCATCTTTATGTCTGCAAGAAGCGTACAGCGAAATAAGGAGATCGAAGAAGCGTCTTAATTATGCGGAGTGGTTGGATTGGGCAGTGGAGGGTGTTCAGTAGGATCAATTCAGCCGAAAAGTAGCATCCGTGTACGTCAGTGCAGCGGAGCTTCGCGGCCCTCCCACTGGCGATCATTGGCTGTCCGCGCGCCGCCTACGCTCCTGCGCACTCTACTTCAAAACAACTCCATCCCGTCAATAAACAAGTCTTAAAGTCCATTGTCTCCGCACCATTATGCCGTCACATCGAGATGTTACAAGTACCCGTCATACATCTAATAGAAATAAAATAACACAAACAAACGACTCCTCTCGCCGTGCCACTCATTTGAGTTTCCGTTCTTAAATAAATAATGCAATTACCAGCTTCTGTGATAGAGATGACTCACAATCTAAACTATCAATAATAATTTAACGCTTGAGAAACGCTTAAGTAGCTCCGACGGAGACCGAGTGGCCATTGTCGTTTTTGATGAACATTCTGGTTTTGCAATGGCGCCGGGGGATTTGGATAATTTTATTTAAACATAGTGCTATACATTGAATGCGCTCGTTAAAGCGATTGACAAGCAGGTCGGGGCTGGCTGGACGAGCTCGGAGGCGGCGTGAAATGTGGCGGCTGGGGCGCCGCGGGGGCGCGGGGCGCGGGCGGGCGGGCGTAGCGCCTGCGCGGGAATAAAACCATCGCCCGCCGCCGACGCCCGCGCTGCCCCGGAGCAAAAAGTCGAAGACGGAACGAGGCGACAACCACAGAGGCTCGCTTCGACGCTGCCGCGGATAAAATCGACATAGAATTAAAGAAAAATACAAAAATCACTCATTGTTCTCATAAAATGAATGTGCCGGGAGTTGAATGTGAGGCTTTTTGTGAAAATATTCTCATACTTTTAAATGGGATCTCGTGTGGCGCCTTCTAATGATTCGTCCTTTTTGCGCCGGCGCGCCGGCCGCGCCCGCGCCGCTAGGCTCTGGTGTCCGCGCATGTCACCGCTTTAGCCTTTTTGCTTGGCTGTTCCCGATGTAAATTAAACAGTTTAGGCGGCATTGTTTTCAAAAACGCGTGGATTCGAAAAGGAAATATCTTAAGACCGCCCTGCTTGTGGTCATTTAGCAGTAATCTTATAGTCCAAGTTATAACGTTTTAATGATACCATTGTAATGTACTATTTATTAGGAAAGAAAACGTTTTAGTTTTTTAAAGAGGACGGAATTTTTACATATTAATTATTGTTATCAACGAAATTATACGAATAGAAGCGCAAGTATTTCATTAAGGGCTAATTAGGGTTAATGGCACATTCTTGGAGAAATATAAGCTATTAGGAACCTTGGATGGAAATGAGTCGCGTAATAAAACTCGTAAATTGGTAGTCAATGATCGCAGTGCGCTCTGATTGGGGACGGAGCCCTGACAGACAGTGAGGAACGTTCGAGATCATACTCATTATCTAGACACAGACATTGCATTATTTATAGTGCCTAGTTAACTTGAATGCCTATATTTTCTTTTGTTTATTTATAGGCACTAATCTTTCTTAGAGGAAAAGTCTGTGTGGTTGCGAGTTTGTATGTAGGGGTTAATCTTTGGAACTGCTCGTCCGATTCCAAAAATTCTTTCACAAGTTTTTAGAATGGACCTTCAGGACTGACATAAGCTATGTTTTATCGCTCTTCTCCGCCTGGGTGGTCTGTGGATGAGGGCGGAGCCGTTCGGAAAGCTAGTCGTAATAGTTAGATTCGAAAAAGTTATTGAATGTCCTATTATATTTTCTATGAGTTAAAATTAATTTATACTACTTAGTACCTTCCTACTTACTTATTTGATTGGTTATAATTGATAAAGTAGTGTTTCTGTATTGTGGATAGTGATCCATCAAATTATTGCTTTAAAGTGACTAGTGTAGATTACTGTCAAGATAGAAGTGGGGGGGGCGCCTATACAAGCCGATTCCACCCAGCTTGCCTAGAACTTATTGTTATATATATACCTACTCTAAACTCTTTCATAACTTATTTGTTCCGGTTTGCCCATAGAAAATGATCACGCGCCGCCATTGCAAGAGGTAGATAGATATATTCACCAAGTCCATCTAGTTTGGAATCCTACGCTATTTCCATTTATGTTTACCCCCTTGACGTATCAAAAATAACAATAACACAAAATACTATTAACGCGCGTTTGTTTGATAAGATTTATATCCATAAATCCAGTATAAACATTGCACACCACCGTCCGACCAGCAGCGTAAAATATTAGACTCATCACCGGCCGTCATAAAATTCTCACCTGTCTATTTATCCGGGGTACACAACCGTTCATTTGTTTGTATTCCATAAACCCGCAGCGGTGTCGAAAGTCGGAATAAATAATGAAAGGCGTGCGAGACCGCGAGTCGTGACACATACTCTTTCACTAATGGACCGGGCGCTAAGGCATTGTGTACTCTAATCAAGATCGTTCGTTAGCTGCTGCCTTTTTCACTGGTCATATGGGCACACATATCTCATTTATTCAACACATTGCTAAGTTTGGAGAGCGTATTCAAATTGACGTTCAATTTACAGACGGTGTGAACGCGACACGGCTAGTCTTTGCATGAAATAGGAGTTCTATTCCTAAAGAAACATTGACTTCATGGTTTCTACCATAGAACGGTAGCTTTTCAACATTATAATTAATAAGTTGGTATTATAACATACGATCAATAGTTATGGCAATATATTTCATATTTACGTCACCAATAATAGGTTGCGCATTTCAACTTTTCTTCTAAAAAATGCACAAGTAGATAAAAGTAGTCATAGACAGGTATTGACAAAAATATCCAGAAAACAACCATTTGTATTTCTTGTAAAAGTTGTAGCCTGGACGGTAGGGTAGGTATGAGTATTGTCTCAAAAAACCTACCTTCTAAGTTAAATGCTTAAACTGAATTAAATTGATGACCATTCCACCTCCGAACATGACAAAGATATATGCTTTATAATCATTAGAAAGCGGATATTGTCCGGTGCGATAGCTAGAGGCCACACAAGAAAACAGTAGGATCACAGTTTTATCTTAAATTGATTGAGTTAATCTCAAAGCGATAGTTTGTCGTTTGTCGTACAAGCGGGGCCTTTGTTGGGGGCACGAGATAGTGAGACAGTAGGCCATTACCTGCATTTGACTTGGATACCTACTAGTTCCTGTTTAGATAAATACTTCTTATTTATTAGTAGTTTCATTTCATAATGCCTTTGATTAAGCCTCGCCCACAATCCCAGCAGGCTCGGCTGGTGCCCTCGCCGATAATTTCGTTGCGTGACACAGCAAAGTAAGTCAAAGCAAGAGTTCGACTTGTTACCCTAATTTTATTTTACTGTATTTTTGTTTCAGTTTTATGTCTGTGTCGGGTTTCATTTTTTATTATTGCCATAAAACTTGGTCCAATAGGCTGAGTAAAGTACCGCGTGCCTGCTAAGGCGAGCTCATTGTAAGTCGCACGTAGACGTCCCTCCCTACTTTTCAACTGGTGACGTCTGGAATTTCCCTCGCTATCAAATTTAATCAAGTTTTAAAAGACAATCGGGCCGCTCTTCGTAATTTATTACGTTGGTTAATAAAACGCCGAAAAAATCTAGAAAACTGGATGGATCCCACGGCCGCTTAGGCGGGCATTTTACTGTCGAATATTCTACCCGAAAGTGGCTGTTAAATTTCTTGCTGTTGCCATTTTATTACGCTGCCAACTCTCAGCCGAATGTGCGACTAAAAAATTTAAACAAAAAATAGGCGCCACCAAAGAGAATCTGGAGTCGATGTACAGCAGTCGAATCCTTATAATATCGTGTTAAATATTTTTTACGCGTTTCTTTTGGAGGCCCGGGTCTTGTGTTAAAATACACACCTAAGTATCATTAGCTATAAACACAGTTCTTTGTGTCTGCGTTTGGGGAAATAAGGGCAATAAAATGGGCCGATTGAAGTACTGAGGGAATATTTAACTAGTATGGAGGCGGACTTTGACCAAACTGCAGGCATTAAATAATCTACCAATACTGAAACACCGCCAAGTAAAAATAAAGCCAATATCATGAAACTTTGATTTAGTAATTTTTCTGCTTTAATAAACAATACTGACCCTGAGATTTTATTATAACCTATAGCTAAAGCTTTCATAAGTTCAAATATCTTTCTTAATAACTATAGGGTATCATATAGCTGAACAATTATAGTGCATTCAACGTGGCTGGATGTGCGTGCGCGAACACAAACGAAACCTCTCCTCACAATGTACCCGAGACCCTATGAGCGACAAAGGAGCGCCTACACAACCGGAAGAATCAAAATAATATACAGACGAGACATTTCTTTGCTGCCTATTTATAAAACACTAGCTGTCCCCGCGGTTCAACCCGTTGATTATAAAAAGGCCAGGTGTCAGCGGTATAAAATACAGACTGAATAAAATACAAATTCACTGTTGAATAAACAATATAATACAGAGAACGAATATACTTAACAGAAAAATAAACCATCATCATCTGTAGCCCTGGACAGGACTGGAACCTGTGACCCCTGTATTTCAGGCACAGTGCTCTCACCACTGAGCTACGAGGACAGTAACCGATTATTTAATGAAATAATTTGTTTCGTTAAGAAGTGTCACACTTGAATCTTCGTTCTAAATTATTATTATTATTGCGAGGCTGTAGTATTCAATGCAACGCAACAAAGGTGAACTATGTGAATTACGTGATGTCAATTGATATAATTAAGGTGTAACATATTGGGAAGTTTACTTAATTCCTTTTGAGAATGATTTAGTATTGACTATATTTTTGTATTTAGATTTGCAAATCCACGGAGCTGCCGAGTATTTTATGAACGTCAGTGTTGCCTCAAATTAAGAAGAGCGTGCCCAAATTGATCATTATTGCAAATCACAACAGTTCTATACCTTATCTCTCGGTTACAAACTGCAGTCTAACGCTCTTATTCTTACTAATTTTTATTTCATAACAACAGGGCATCGGGGAAACCACAAGGAAATAATTAACTGTTATAATGGAACTTACTAAGGCCATAGTTAATATTAATTATTTTAGTATTTGCAACTTGCTATATTATCATTTATCGCTGTGGATAAGACGTATCCGTCATAGGTACCACTTAGGGCATGTCTTAGTGTATCATCCACAGCGATAAATGACAGAATGGACGTCTCGTGCCGAGTTCCGCCTCTGAACCCGCTTAATCTTGTCTCAATGCCAGTGACCCCCCCACTCCGCGCCTGTTTTACTCTGGCGCCTTATTATGTTACCTTTGTTTTCAAATTTAATTGGCTCTTCACAGATAAGTTATCTTGATAATAAACGGCGACCAATAAACCGGGGGTCGGGAACAGGCGACTGTCCCTCAAGATAAGAATGATTTTTAATACTAACGCTTCTTCTTACATGCGTGCTGTACTCTTAGAAATCGGAGATAATGAAGTCTTGATAAGTTTAGTGTCGCTGATATCCGTCCAGACCCAGTGTCTGTCGTGTTTTTATGGGTGTAGCTTCAGTACTAAAGTCTCTGTCTTTAAGATTGAAAATTGAGAGCCTTTTATGTTAACTTCGATGGATCGTTGAATATGGATGGAGTAACAGAAGTCCATAAAAATGGTGGATGGAATGCTTGAGAGGCGTTATGGAGAGTAAGGAAGTGAACGTCTTGATAGTGGCGATAGAGTAACATAACACTACATTAACCAATTCTTAATAACCAGACCATGAGTCCCAGTAACCAGACCATCAGGTCTGATGTTAATTTTCAAATATATTTTTTCCAGCATTTTATTATACGAGTAAGTATACATTATCGTCCGAGGGCTCGACGCAGTACTAGTATATGGCATGGGCACTCTCTATCACATCAATATGGGTTAAATTCTAACTAAAAGGATTTTTCTTCATTCGAATTTAAGCCATGTCACTTTGACTTTCATTTATCAAGACTTTAAATTATTCAAGTAAACCGCCATAATGACATTGATAACTTGTCATTAAAACTATTGCCAGTGTAAAAAAAATGTTCCAATGAAATTCCGCAACATGGCGCATGCTCATGTTTCTGGTCTGGCTTTAGATGCGATCGTTACGGGTAGTACCTACCGTAAAGGATGCAATAAAACAGGTACTTTACGGATCTCGTTACTCTTGGCCACTGTATTGACACTTCTATTTTAAATTAAGAACGTCATCCAAACAAAACTAGAGGAGGACGATAACAGAAAAACCATTTGGCTGTGGCTATGTAAAGAGGAAGGTGTAGTTTAACTGTATTTACTGATATCAGAAGATTTTCTGCATTACAGCCTCCACAGTAGGCGTACAGGACGTAAGAAGCATTAAGGGTGCTTGAGGTACTTACATAGGGTTCTTATTTAAAATTCACGTAAGTATCACTTTTTGGGGGAGGCCTATGTCCAGCAGTGGACGTCTTTCCGCTGATAAGATGATGATCACTTTTTCATATACCTGCTCGTAGGTACCAAAACGGGAACAAAGAGAATAGTTCTAAAATCGGTGAAGTCTTCCACAAAATCAAATAATTATTTGTATAATGCCAAAGTTCGTTAAATTTGGTAACGATCGATACAAATGAGTGAGTCGTGAAAGTGACAGGGTACTAACATGCCGAATAGCTTCGTTTTATTTCTTTATTGTTGTTATGATTGCCAAATACCGTTTACGTTACTTAAATAGAATAGATTGTAATAACGGGGTAGAACTCTGATATAGATTATTAGAAATTAACGAAAAGTTTCAAATGTCCTCGATTTCATAAGGGTGGCTGGCTCATTGACCTTTCAAAACCTTTGTACCTACTGTGTCAAAATTAGTTATTCCGGCGGTAATTAAATATGTATCAACTTGTTATTCGGTTATGTTAATCATGTTTTTGAACATACAATCAAAGCTAATTTAAATCGAGGACACCATTGTTTAACAAACCGAAGAAATTATTTTTAACAACGAAAGGTTGCCAGTGTCAACTGAATGATGTATTTTTTATACTCATTGTATATGTAGCGACAATCGCGAACATGTGACTACATCACATATACAATACACCTACAAGTTAGTAAAAAATGTCACGCCGACCATCGTTAAACGGAATACGGGGACTCTGTAAAAAATCAACCTTTCGGGCAATTTATGAACGCTTTTAGCAAAAGGTTTGCTGTTTACAAGACGTCTTTTATTTAAATCTTAATTTACGATTTCTCATTTAACAACATAAAGATAAGCCTTCCAGAGTCAGACTCGGTTCGAGATGAAAAAGCGGACCCATTAAAATGGTCTAAACGGAAACTGTGCAAGGATCACAGGTATCTAAATTAATCACGAGGGTCGCCTTTAACTTTTTTCATATCATTTCTAGTCCATTCATTCAATGATTCCTCTGATATGGATACGATCGGCCGTGGTTATACGTATCATTGTACCCTGACATAAAAAAACGAATATAAAAAGGATAGACAAATGTTATTCGATGACCGTCCTCGGCTTGACAGTTTTGTTAACAGCCCTGATAACAGTTACCATATCTGTTATGTTATATTTAAAGTGTGTCAGTTTTAAGAACACGAGGAGTAGGACTTGTAGCCTTCTTTAAGAGGTTCTTGTTTGAGTCAAATAGGCCATCAATATGGTGGTACCTATGTAAGTGTCTTTAAAAATAGTGTAAGTGAAAATTTTGAGTAGGTAGTCCTAATTTCACATATCGACGTATAAGTAAATCATCTAAAAGCTTACATATGTGTAATAATTAAATCCGAATTACAGGTTCCCGCTTGGCACAGCATTCGTAAAACTGTCGCTCTCCCGGCGTTGGCAGAGTGCGAATTGGAGACTTTAAGACAGGAGCAGATACACATAGCACAGAGCAGGTAAGTATTAAAATTTCCTCACTATGTTCGGTGACCTTTAAAAGATTTTTTTTATGTGATAGTAGGCAAACGAGCAGACGGATCACCTGATAGTAAGCGATTACCGCCGCGCATGGACACCTGCAACACCTGTGGGCCTAGACAAGGTTACAATCGACAAGCGCTAACGCCAATAGAAAACTAATAAAATGTATGCGAATGACAGATGTTAACGAAAAATGTTTCGTCGGCACCTGTCATTCCCATACATTTTATTATTTTCTATTGGCGTTAGCGCTTGTCGATTGTAACCTTGTCTACGGCCCCTGGTGTTGTGAGTGCGTTGCCGGCCTTTAAGATGGGAGTACGCTCTTTTCTTGAAGGTTTTCAGGCGACAATCCGTTCCACAGATTAGCTGTGCGAGGCAGGGAGTTTCTGGAGAAGCGCTCAGCAAGATAGTTGAAATATTTATTAAACTTATTATCTTCTTCGCCTCAGCGCGGCTGTTTTAGGTCAATCAGATATTTTTAATTGGGTCATTCCGACTTGCGACGGTTTCCACGAAGCTTAATTACTTATGGATCATACTTATAAACCGAGTTAACAGAAAGTTCGTTACCTAGTTGCCTCAATCCTATTCCCGCTTTTATTTTTCGGCAACTAGATATAGAATGTAAACAAAAGGAAATATAAACAGTAAAACTGGAAATGCAAACAAACCACGGCTTAGGCCACCGCAGAAACACGAAATAAATCCAATAGTGTCAAACAGTTGTATTTACAATCTCAAATATATTCAGAGTATTTGTTGGGCCGTTTTAAAATCGAGTGATAAATGTGATTGCGGCGAACATTGTTCCCTACCAAGTGAATATTCACGAGGCGCATGAACTTGCCATAAACGGCCCAGTAAAAGTCTGCCATCTCGCTACACGTAGTTGTTATGAGTCTCAGTGTCAACTTATATTAGGTACGAGTAATGATATTCGAGACTATTTTTGAACAGTATATCGGGCCAGGCAGTTAGCCGGCGGGTCGCGACCCGGTAACTAAATGCTCATTTGAATTGCCAACTATGAAAATTATGAATATTTGCATTGTTATTAATCCGACAGTAGTCGTTTAATTTTAATGTATAATTTCACTTTGTTATAAACAAGTAAGGTGTGGACTGACGCACTTTTGTTACGAGGTTACGAACATTCACAGCTAGCGGACAGCTAGGTACATGTACTCGTATGTACGTGTCCCTATCGGCACGCACACATACACAATCAATAAATGCATCAAGAAAACCTTTGTTTGTGCGATAAATCTGGTACTTGTGGGTATTAGTAATCATAGCGATTGGAAATTCGTATATATTCTACTTCGCCTTTGGTCTCATTTCATTATTCATTCAATGCAATGAATTTCAGGCATTTAAACTAACACTATATTTTAACAGTTAGCATAGTCAACAAGTGATGTGCATCTTCCAGCTTTCCTGGCATCGGCGGAGAGGGTCTTGTCACTCTGATTTTAGATAGTAAGTAACAAGGCAACCATACCGTATACGGTCGATGCTTTGGCGGCCCGGACGACTGTCAACTCGGGTGAGCCTGTGCCTGAAAAATTGGACCACCAACGGTTGTGGGATGACGTAGGGATGAAGCGGACTTTGGACGGCCTGATGCAGAGCGCGGTGGGTGTAGACAGGACAAGCCTCATGGCGGTATAAAGACCGGAGTCTGGGGCGTGACCACACGCTCTTCCTTCTCCGCATTTGCGTACTCTCCTGGACATCGACTCGCCGTAGCGAGCCACCCGTAGGTGGCCGTGGCTCTTCGCCTGGGCTGTAAAGCATGAGAACCTCACATATGCGTCTGCGGCACTACGGTGGAGAGTAGCGGTCAACACGCCTTGAGTTGTTGTCGTGGCGCGGGAAGGTTTCCACGTCATCATGCCCTTAACGACATTGTGCAGGGATGGTCATGTGCGGCATCTGAACGACGACACCGTCCAACTTAAAAGAAGGTACTAGTCGCCAGAAGGCCAAGTGAGATGGAACAATCTCCACAAGGAGGGTATTAGACGACTAACTTTATAAAGTTAGTCGTATTAAAAACTAACTTTGTAAAGTTTTCCATGCGCAAATCCTTGAACACAAGCAATCATAAGCTCTATGCACACAATTGTCAGAATTCCACTGATAGCCGAGCCGATGTATATGCCGAGCGATAAATAGCACTTCTAAAACATAATATTTGGGAATTATAATTGACGAGTCTCTCTCATTCAAGTATCATATCGAAGCTTTGTGCAATAGAGTTCGGAAGCTAATATTTGTTTTCAAAAAACTTCGCTCGATCGCGGAACCACGTAAAGCAAGTATATTTGCAATATGCCAATCGATACTATCATACTGCATTTCTTCATGGGGTGGTATAGCCAAAACCACGGTGATCCCTTGTTTTACAGACAGAAATTTCATAGAATTTTGTTTCGCAGAAAATGTTTCATATAATATTTAGTTCTTGTATTTTTAGTTCGAATATTATTCTTTCAACTTCCATTTACTTGAACGAAACATATTTCTCATAAGTACCATTCAATGATTTTTTTTCCTTTTTTTTAAATAACAGACTTATCAAACAGTAGGATTATCTTAGGCATATTTTTGTTTCGCAGACAGAAATTTCATATAAATTCGTTTCACAGAAAGTATTTTAGTAAAATATTTGGTTCTTATATTTTTATTTCGGATATTGTTGTTTCACCGCCTCTTTACTTAAATGAAACATATTTCACAGACACACGATTCAATTAATTTTAAAAACTAACTTGTTCATTTATAAACTTTATCAATTAAGAAGTAGAATTATGTTCTAATTAACATTGTCATTGATACAATCATTTCCAGTTTTCAATCAGTTTAGGCCTTAATTTTTTCATTACATTGAAAACGATTTCTACCTATTGTACTCTAAGTCAGGTCCGTGTAGGTACGACGACTAGCGAAGCGAGGAGGAGTGTTAGGTTGAACCGCGACCTGGTCACAGCTCATTAGAGCCACCCGGCGCCCGACCCGCACCGCTTCGCCTCATAAATGTACCTATGTATGTAACTACGGAGTTGATGCAGTGAGCGCATGCACGTACAAATCCATATAAAGAATACTAACCGCTCGAGGCGAGGTGGTGCGGGTCGGGCGCCGGGTGGCTCTAATGAGCTGTGACCTTTACAGCACGCGAGCGAAGCGAGCGTGCCGCGGCAGCGGCCGGCGAAGCGCCAGAACCGACAGGTTTCAATAATTCTTTAATTATTGAAATTATTGGAGTAAGCAATTTACGCAATGTAACATGATTCTACACAAAACGTTGCTTAAAAAAGTGAAACAGAATTCATAGTAGGTAGCTTTAAAAACATACCACTCAATAAAATGTTTTACTTATTAATTGCGTTAATATGAATACTAAACGGATAAATATTGTAATATGATTTGAAATTCTATAATATGAATATCGCAACATATTCTTTACAAGAAAGAACTGTAATTAAAAATTCTACATAGTCACTATTCTGCGAATTGATGATTCGATGAAACGATAATCTGGGAACTCAGTTGATGCGAAAAAAAATTTTATTTAACTATTTTCTTGGCAATAAGTTTTGCAGAAACTGAATAATATAAGTATTAAACATAATGTGATTTGAAATTCTGTGAACAGAAATATCGAAGAAATGAAATTTCTTAGCAACAAAAATCTATGGTTAATTCTACAGCGCAAGTAGTCAGCGAAATGACTGTTCTATGAAATAATAATATGAGAATCATACATACATACATACATACATTCACGCCTTTATTCCCAAAAGGGGTAGGCAGAGCACATGAAACGTTTGTTCCAGCGCCACTTTTAGCATAAATGTGGGTATAAAATATCGACAAAATGTGATATTGCAGTGAAAGGTTGCTAGCCCATCGCCCACAACACACTTCAACCCTAGTCCCTTAGTCGACTTTTACGACACCCACGGGAAGAAAGGGGGTGGTGAAATTCTAACCCGACACCACACGGGGAATGAATCAATCATCAACGAGAATCAATTTATGTCAAACGAAATTCTATAAAAATGTAGTCTATGAAATAACGTACAACCCCAAAACTACGCTACTAAACCTAGAAAGAGCCCAAAGAGCTGTTCTAAAAGTATCTACATTCCGCCCTTTCCTCAACTACCCTACTAACGTTCTCTATGCGTCCTGTGAAGTGCTCACTGTTCGACAACTATTTATATTGAGCACAATATTAAAACAGCACTCCGCAATCCCGTACAACGCTGAACGCGGTAGAAAAAGATGAAAATATATTGTTTGCCTCCAAAATCCTCATAGGAAATGTGTATTCTCCTCCAGATTTTACGTTTTCTTGGGTCCGTTCCTTTACAACAGGTTAAATGCCAAGTTAGATCTATACTCGCTCATCTATACTAAATGTAAGAAAACTCTCCGAGATGCCCTTCAAAAAATGTCGTACGAAGACACAGAGAACCTATTTATTGTACTAAAATGAATCCTGATTCATGTAAATAAGATAAATACTTTGTAAAATTATTAAGTTTTGTCCTGTATTTAAACGTAATTTTTATGGTTTGCACGTATGTTTAAAATATACTGATCTTTCCTACCGCCTGAAACACAGGTTATCCTAGTTCAGGCTCCCGCAAAAATGTATCCCTTAATACTCAGACCAAGAAAATACACAGACGGAGCGTTACGAACAGTCTAGTAAAGCCAACCGGTTTTCAACCAAACCCCATAAGTTTAGCACACGCTAAACAAATTAAATCGCACAAAACTCGAAATAAATGATCTTGACAGCATTGCGAAACGTGCTGAAGAGTTTTGTGCAATTTTGTTTGTAAGTATATGTGTGCGTAAGCGTGTGCTAAACTTGATGTAGCTTGGTTTTGTTTGTATGTGGTTTGGTTTCACTTGACTGTTCGTAACGCTCCGTTGTCTGTCTTTTTTTCTTGGTCTGAGCCCATAATATAATATTTAAGTATTAAGCCATTTTTCTGTAAAATACGTTTTCTCTACATATAATAATTGTGAAAGTTCGTTGAGGTTGTCAGTGAGACATAATAAGTAGAGCTTAAAGGAAGTTGTATTTATACAACATACATTAAAAACTTCAATAGCGCGATGCAGAACTTCACCAATTTCCACGCATTTAGAAGGTGGTTCTCCAGATTTTTGTCGGCGTCTGAACTCCAACAAACCATATTAGACGTATAAAAAAGTTTGATGAAGTTACGGTGACCCACAGGCCAAATTTGATAATATTTGGATAAAGTAATCTTTATTTTGCGCACCAGCGCCATCTATCTGTTTATTAACACGACAGCCCATGGAAAGGAGTGTTGTGTGTTCTGTTGGTCCGGGTATCATGGGAAAACTGTCGAATGGATTAATATGCAACTTTCACTAAAACGTTCAATGGATCTTCGGCCAGGTAATAGGCTATAAAAATTATAAAGATAAGGGTGGAAAAGGGTTAAAAAATGGGGTTGAATTCAGTAAGTATGTTTTTGTATATAAATAGTTTTTTTAATGCAGAGTAAATACTCACAAGTTTATTTTATTCTGTCAAATCTTCTGTCACAAAATTATGTATATGTCAAATCACAAAATTATGTGTCAAAAGTCCCCAAAAACGTTATTACTCAAAATGCCCTCCAGAAAGAGATCGAACCTGACACGAATTTCTAGAGAGGCCGCCAGAAAACGAGTGGCAAGATCTCAGGAGTCCGAAGAAGCTTCCCGGGCTTCTAGATTCCTTGAAAACAGTGAAGACATGGAAGCACGTCTCCGCCACGATCGTGAACGCCATTCGTTGTCGCGAGCTTCCGAAGACTATTACGGAACGTGAAACAAGATTAACAGCGAATTCTCGGGCTTCTGAAACATTTACGAGTACACAACAAGAAGACCGCTTCACCTCTCAGAGAAGTCGCACCTCAGTCACCCTATGTATCTTTTTCTAAATCTCTAATTATTATAAATGTTTTTATGGACCAATTCGCGCATGTTCATTTCTCGGTAATCCATAATAATATTATAAATGGGAAAGTGTATGTGTTTGTTTGTTTGTCCGTCTTTCACGGAGCGACGAATTGACGTGATTTTTTAAGTGGAGATAGTTGAAGGGATGGAGAGTGACATAGGATAGTTTTATCCCTGAAATCATCCCCTTTGGGGGTGAAATGGGGGGGGAAGTTTATATGGAGCTGCGATGTAAACGAGTTCCACGCGGACGGAGTCGCGGGCAGTAGCTATAATAAATAAGCAGATTCATATTGAAAATTGTACACTTATAGAATACTAGCGTTCGCCTGCAAATTCGTCTGCGTGGATCCAGGATAAAGCTATCCTATATTTTAATCCAGGCTATAAACTATCTTCGTGTAAAATATCTTTCATATCGGTTGAGCCGTTTAAGCGTCATTGAGTAACAACCATCTAAATATCCAACCATCCAAACTTGCGCACTTATAATGTTAATAGGATTATCCTTTACTTTATAATTTATCAATAAAATTTTCACTGTTTTTGGTAAACTTCAGCACAATTCTATCACCGTAGCGAAAATCAAGAATAAACCTCATTCTTTAAACTATTTAATCATACGGCATACATTATTTTTGGCCTTTAAAGTTTGTCACTCTTTAGTAGGTCCCACCCAGGGGACACGTGCAGGGTTGTGGTAGGTAGCTCCTGCGGACGCGAGTAACATTTGTCCCCCCTTTGTCAAGTGAGTGGGCAACTCGACTGTTAGAAGTTCTTAAGCCGCCCGAAAGCCTCTAATTCGGCTTAACGATTACTGTCATAGACAGCAGCCGGGATCAATTGCTTAGCATGCCTTCCAAAGCACGGAAGCGCTCATTTATATCAACCACTGAAACATCGTCAGGCGGTCACCCATCCAAATACTGACCGCTGCCATCTTTGCTTAACCTGCGTTATCGTTTCCGACTCGCAGGCGCCGGCTGTGAGCGGAGCGTTCACTCAGGGCTTACACTTAGAGTCTGTCAGGCGAGTCGTATCCCTCATTCACGCAAAAACGGCTTAACGGCTTAAAATTGATTTTGGTATACATATATATATATATGTGTATATAATAGTCTATAACCTGGATTAACATACGAGTATATAATACTTTTTATTCCGGGAATCATCGTCTAAGGTGGCAAAAGTTTGTAAGGAGCTACGATATAGGTACAACTTAGAAAAGTTGAAAAACCCCCGACATTTTCATTTCAAAGTCCAATATCTCAAAAACGGCTTAACAGATTTTCATGAAACATGGCTAAGAACACTCGGGATAATATTATCTATGACACATAAGAAACCGCATACAAATCGGTGCATCCGTTAGGGAGCTACGCTACCACAGACACACACACACACACACGTAAACTTATAAAACCCCTCTTTTTGCGTCGGGGGTTAAAAAGAGTTCCACGCGGACGAAGTCGCGGGCAGAAGCTAGTTAATAATAAATGAATATGAATTTGTTCCGAATTTTATTGAGTCTCGTTACTTCTCCACATCAGCGCAGCATTTTCATCCCTGTAACGTGCATAAGTGCATCGCACGGATATTGGTATGTGTATTGAGTCATATTCCTTGTCCCCATTTGACTTGGCGTGAGCAATTGTTTATGCCTCGCACATATAGGTATGCTTCGGTATTACAATACGGCGTCGCCGTAAAGCGCACAAAATCGCACAATGACCTTGCTAAATTGCTTGTCAACGATATCTCTTACACGTTATTACATCGTAAAATTACGAAAAATGTAATGGATGACTTTGACTTTGACATCGACTGTACTCTGGTGCTTTCGAAACAAACTCATCGAGGGTTGCCAAAGTAAATTTTATTATCCCTCGGGTTTTAAAAATGAGCTGCATATACGCCAATTTTCTGAATTTACTACAAACTTAGCTTCTCTTCTGTTTATTAGGGTGACAATAGCACAAAAAAGAAAATTAAAGGCAAGGCATCAATGCGTATATAAAATAAACTAAAATTAATGTATGAATAATATCGGGAGCGTTGCAGTACCTATTTTTGTATGTGTGGGGCCAGCGCCAGACTATGATTTAAAAAAGAACCAAAAACCCTATCTGTCCCGGAAGGTAATCGCGTCTAGACAAATTTTAGAACGATAATTTTCTTACAGTGAAAATGGCAGTTGATGTCTGGGTCCATTTTTATATTCATGACGATTTTTATTTTCAGTCCGAGAACAGAAGATTAGGTATATAAAAATGGGTAGGTAGGAAGAGCTCGTGTTTCTGTACAAAATTAGCACACATTTTCTATAGTGAGCTACATTATTATTTCATCAGAGTGTCACGAGCTCCTCTAATATTATAAAATTCTGACGAAAAATCGATTATATATCTTACTGGTCGTTAAAAAAATAAAGTTACGCAATAATCAACCCAAATGTACAAAAGTACAGATTTTAAATAGTCATTGGCAAAATGCATTAGAAACCAGTCGGATTATAGCTTGGCAAATTCGTTCGTGACACTCCCATGGTTTGCGGGCGACAGGGGACGAAGGACAGCCGAGATGGTATGAAGTGTGCGGGCAGCGGGGCTGTCAGTCAGGAGCGTCAGTCGGCCGCCGGTGCAGTTGGCGGCAACATGTGTACATGAGCACGGCCGCTCGTAACAAAATGCACATGAGATTGCTACACAACATTGAGTCCGCCGATTGGCAAAGTTATGGGACGTCAAGCCAATCAAATTGTATATGATGTATATAGCCATTAAAAAAAAACTGGACGATCCTACTTCAATGGCGACGATGAATATACTTATATATATAAATACATAAATACGTAGAAAACGTCCATCAAGTAGGTAATTTACCCTTATTTACCAGAATTCGAACCCGGGATGACGAGCTTCATAGGCAGTGTAGTGCTACCCACTCGGCTAAACGGCCGTCAAAGATATAAATTACTTGCATAAATCAACTAATCATTTATTCCTAGTGGTTACTCGGTATCAAAATATTATTATAAACAAATTAGAATATCCAAAGATATATTCGTTAAGTAAATCATATAGTGTGTAGCGGCGAGTAACACGTCAACGTCCCCTGCCCGCCGCGCGGACCATGGGAGTGTCACACACGAAATTGCCAAGCTATCTCCGAATATGTTGTTTGCCAAAATTTCATTGCTCCGAAGGCATTTTAAACTTTGAACTCCTCTTAACCCTTAAATGCATAATGTTGCCAAATCACTACAAAGCATTAGACAGCTCACAAAATAAAAAATCATGCATTTAAGGGCATTGAGTTTATTTTATTACAATCCTAGCTACTGCTTCAGAAAAAATGAACTAGATAATGTCGACGTCCACATCATCTCCACAAAAACCACGTTAGTATTACGTTAGATTTGGACTCCATTTTTAAACAGCTTTTTATATTGTAAGACCAATGATTGACCCTTGTCTCACTAGATGAAAGTGACGACAGAACCTAAGATGAAGCTCACTGGTTCAGTAATACCTTTTCGCTCTTAAGGCACCCAGATCATAATTGTCAGGGTATATTCGCGATTTTGCATGCCTCAACCATTCGCATCAAGAAATTCGAAGCAAATCGCTTGGGGCAAATAAATGATATTTGGGTCAATTTCAACAGTACACGTTTTTTGCATCATTCCGGTGTGATCCTTTATTTCGGTTTTTTTCGTGGATTTTTTAATGTCAAATAATTCAGAGAGTATTATGCAAATCCTCTAAAAGGGCCTTTGATATCTTAAGTAGTTTTTGAGATATAGAGAGTGAAAAATGAAACTCACAACGGAATGATAAATTTACACCGGTATGATAAATACACACCAGAATGATAAAAACGTACGCCGTAACCGTACACCGGAATTATAAATAACCGTTTTAAAATTATTTATTTTTACTGCTTCACCTAGTATTTAACAAGTTTAGTCTGTATTAACTTTTTTACACCAATTTTTTTTTAATTTTTTTTATTATTTATGGAAAAATAAAACTCTTAGCACAACAATTTTTGCTTTAAATGTTAAATTGAATTTAAACCCTTGAAAGGTCACATTTGAAACATTCTTCAGATTGAAGCTATTTCTAGGATGAGTATTCGAGGAAAGAAACATTTTTTATAGAAAATTAACTAGAAAGAGTTGAGACACTTTAATTAAATGCGTATGTCATATTTTTTCTTAATTTTCTTTTATAACTTTTGCCTCTATTTTTCAAACTCATCATAGGTGAAACTAATTAATCAATCAATTAATCAATAATGTTTTATTGCAGGCATAAAAGTCCCATAAAAGTCTTAAAATATACAGAAAAAAATCTCAAAAAAATAAACGTTTAAATTAAAACATTAAAAAAGAAAAACATTATTTCTGGTTCTCGTTGTAGTGCACGGACAGCCAATGCCTAAAAACATAACTGTCTGGGTTGTCACTTATCGTTCTAATGATCTCGTTCTTAGAGTTTCTAATCGTCTCCCAGAAACAAGCCACCCTGGCCCCGAGTATCGCGAAGAAGTCGAGTACTCTGGCCGCCGCGAACATGCCATAGGCACTGCAGTACCGTAGCAACCTCATCATGGATCCGATATGCGTCATTATATGGCACCCTGATGCTGCTATACGCACGCCTCGTGTACCGCGCCCACAGTTGACATGTGTAGAGGCTCTGAAAATATGCTCCGAAGAAAGTTATTTTCACATCGTCAGAGCAACGGCCAAATTTACTTTATTATATTTGCGTTATCACTTAAGTCCTCAGTTACCACGTGACCCAGATACTTAACAGATCTTGCAACCCGAACCGATTGCCCGTTCAAAAATACTTGAGGTACCCTATCCAGCCCTCTTCCACATCTGAAGACTAATTCATTTCATTTCATTTCTTCAAGCGTAAACAATCAAGTAAGTTGACCAAAATCAATATAGTGGAACACCTATTTAAATTAAAAATACTGGATAATAGTTGTACCATTAGATCAAATAAGTATAAATTATAATAAAATTAATAATTTGTTTGTTTAATGAAGTGAAGCTACATATTAAATCATTCCGGTGTTATTTTCATTCCAGGGGGTATTAAAGCCATTTTACAACACCGGAAACACCGGAATGCGAAATAAAAATATATTTGAAAACATATTAATCCACTTATGATTAAACCAATACGACTCTTGATATCACGATTATCGAATACATGTTATATATTAATTTCAATCACAACAAATAAAATACAATAAATATATAGCAAACTCTGGAATGATATTATTTTTGTCCCCGTACCGCGGCAATGATATATGTACTTTCGTGTAGCAGGCCGTCGTAACACCACTTCCACACGTGCTCATTCGCCGAGTGCCGCAACGTAACTGATTCTCGAAGGGCGCATGAGGCGAGGGGGGCTAACCGATTCAAGCTTAGCAAATAAATCGTTGACAAACCTTGTCCGCGGTAGTGAGAAAGTTTCTCCGGACAAATATATTTGTACATAATTAAAGGGACGGGTACGAATGAAATGTATAACGAGTCATAATTTTTGTTCCCTATTTATATGGTGTTCAAATGGAGGTAAAAGATTTTTATAGTCACACATAGTTTTCTACTTAGACGGCATTTTCCAAACAAAACTGCGTTCCGGACAGCCCACCTTGATGAGAAATTAGTCCTTCATAAAAAAAAAAACAATTAACTTAATGAATATTTGAATTTTAGCTATTGCCCGAGATAGATAACTGGGAGATGTTTCCCAAACAAAATAGTACTCTATTATTTAATCTTTCTGAACCCGCGTTTTCCGTCTTGCCATCAAAATTTATTGCTTGGGAAATTGACCCATTTATATTGACAACATACATGAGAGGAGGCCTGTGCCCAGCAGTGGGACGTATATAGGCTGATGATGTGATGTGTGATGTGATATTGACAATGCGATCCGGTCACTTTGGCACTCTTTGGGGAGGCCTATGTCCAGCAGTGGACGTCTTTCGGCTGGTATGATGATGATGATGATGATATTGACAATGCAACGTTAGGATGCATTCGCTCCTACACCTGGGCGTTTGGTTAAGGAAAGGGGAAGGTAGAATTGAGTCGTGCAGTTGCAAGTATGGAATTGTATTACTAACAGAGTAGAGAGTAAAATATACCCCGAAACCTCTTAATTGAACGAGCGAGCGAAACGAACGAAGCTTGCCCGAAAATCGTTCGTATGTCCGGTGTCCGGTGTCTGTCACGCTGTTCCGCTGTCCGGCTGTTCTCCTCTAGAGGTCGACCTCCTCAACTGATTCTCATGAAATTTCGTGAGCAGGTTCGTTAATTATATTTTATATAATGTTTTACTCCAGTCACTTTTTTGGAAATTCTAAACCAAAATACTGTTTTGAAAAAACACAGGCTCGTGAGTTCTCCAGCTCACAGAGCCACTAGATACTTAAGTAGGTATGACTTAATTTTTGTGTTGGCAATATCGTTAATGAGAACGCCGTGTAAGCAGTTTTTTGTTATGAGTTCCTTTCGATATTATCCATAATTTCATGGATAATATCGAATACATAACATTAAATTTGGGCTTTACAAACGTGACAGTAATTGCAAAATCATAGTGACGGAAAACATTACACAGTAATATTATTTTTATACACTCACCGGCAGACAATTTGGCCCAATTAAACTTAAATAAATTGAATAGATTAAATAACGTTTTAATTTTGGCAAATTTTTTTGCTGGTGAGTATATATAAATAAACACGCCACTGCCATTTTGTCGATAAAATGCTTATAAGCTAAGAAGCTGAGAGGTTGTGTCAGTCGGGCCAAGGCAGAAAGCCCTGGACTATCGCCTAAGGACTATCCACCTTTCAGTGGCTCACCGCAGATTAGCTATTCAGTTCAGATTAACATTCGACCGCGTGCGCCTCGGCGACCTACAGTATTCACGTAAACGATGCACCTATTACTAAGCGGTAATCATTCACGTAATGATTCGAACGCGCGTTAGGACAGTTTAACTGCTTTTCGACCGACTTCAAAAAAAGGAGGAGGTTCTCAATTCGGTGGTATTTTGTTTGCTTTTTTTTCATGTTTGTTACCTCAGAACTCCGTCAATGCTGAGCCGATTCGTATTTTTTTTGTTTTGCGCGTAAGTATATGCTTTCAGGTGGGTCCAATTTTTTTTCAAAAATTCAGTTGGATGATGGGATCCATGAGGAATTGAGGGAACTCCTCAATTTTAATAGGCACGCGTGTAGTGATTTTGGTATTTTCTATTATAACTCGTGTATTTAGACCCGGAAATCATAAATTTGGTGGAGTGGAATTGATGATGAAGACCACAGATGACTTATGGAATTCCTCAATTATGTACTGAAAAGTGCAAAAGTACTACGTCACAGATTCTGATAAGATTCCGTTGAAATAGGAAGGCGTATAACGCTCTAAAGGCTTGTTACAGACCGATTCCAGACCGATCGGAATTCAATGTTCAGCGGCAGTTGTTATTCCATAGAAAGTCAAACTTCTGTTCTTGAAAGATCTTTAAACCGAAACTTTCTATACATTCTGATTATATCGTGTAACTTGTGTTAAGAATAAGCGACTTGCATTTGTCACTACTAGCCATCTACACAGCAAAACCTGAAATCAACAAAGGGTCAGCAACAGACTTGTGTAAGAAATTTAGTATCGTGCCGTCCGTGATGTCTTCCAACCCCGAGTTTTAGGTGTGATAACATTCCGCTAATCCGTGCATATTCCTGTTTTCGAGCGCTTACTTCCATCAGAAAAAGTGTAAAAGTTTTAATTTCCTTTCCATCCTCGTTCCATCTTATGTTGATCACGGATAACCATGAATGATCTGCATCCTAAATCATCACCGCTGTAAAGAAAACCTTGCCTTGTACTTTAGGGAAATTGCCTCAGAAGAGGTCCATAGATCAGCCTCCTGCTTTGTGTTGTACAGTCTGGGGTATTTATATACATAATGCACTTATATGTGTATGGGGTATTTATATACATGATCATGGAGGACTTAAGTACGATGCTCGATGACCTCAGTAAAGCATCCGAGCGAGTTGGTCTAAGAATGAACATGGATAAGACGAAGATCATGTCAAATGCCCATGTAGTACCAACTCCCATTACAATCGGACACTTTACGCTCGAAGTTGTAGACGATTATGTATACCTAGGACAGACGATCCAGTTAGGTAGGTCCAACTTCGAGAAAGAGGTCAATCGTCGAATCCGACTCGGCTGGGCAGCGTTCGGGAAGCTACGGCCAATCTTTTCGTCCAATATTCCGCAGTGTCTCAAGACGAAAGTCTTTGACCAGTGTGTGTTGCCAGTGATGACATATGGCACTGAAACGTGGTCGCTTACTATGGGGCTCATAAGAAGGCTCAAAGTCACCCAAAGGGCAATGGAGAGGGCCATGTTGGGAGTTTCTCTGCGTGACCGCATCAGAAATGAGGCTATCCGCAGCAGAACCAAGGTAACCGATATAGCCCTCCGGATCGGTAAACTTAATTGGCAGTGGGCGGGGCACATAGCACGTAGAACCGATGGCCGTTGGGGCGGAAAGGTTCTCGAGTGGCGACCACGTACCGGAAGGCGCAGCGTGGGTAGGCCCCCGACAAGGTGGACTGATGACCTTGTAAAGGTTGCGGGAGTCCGCTGGATGCGGGTGGCGCGGGATCGGTCACTTTGGCACTCTTTGGGGGAGGCCTATGTCCAGCAGTGGACGTCTTTCGGCTGATATGATGATGATGATGATGATGATGATATACATAATGCATACATGAATAGAACATAAATATCTGTACAGGACTCTATTGTGTCAATCTCGTAAAGGCGTTTTCAGATATTTATATCCATAAATAAGGACATAATTTGTTAATAAACTTAAAACTTACCTCCTAACTGAATGCCCATACTCTCTGCAAGAGTTCATGGGTCATTAAGTTTTATTAATTTTGTACATATTACAAATAAGTGTATGTCTATGTGAATATTTTATCTAATGTGAAGATTTTATAAAAATATAACATGTTGATTTCATGTATATGTACCTGTGTTTAGGTTATTTTAGTACGTAAGTATGTTGCTACACCCTAGTAGGGTCCATGTCTGTACTGGTTATACTTAAGAACAGCCTGTAAATACCATGGTTGCAGCTAATAAATGAATATCAATATGAATAAATGAATATGAATACATTATTGTCGAAGCAAGGGAAGTAGGCGATTGCGGGCTGAGTTTTAATTTTAATCGGATGACCTCCGGTTGAGATAAATATATTGCTTTTCTCAAAAATTTAGCAACAAAACGAAAATATACTTTCTGAATGTGATGTGGCATGCTTTTCTTTTCGCCACTTCATGAAATTGTCGCACCTACGTCTTTAGATATATAGCTTTTTCGGGAAGAAATTATCAATAACTGAGCCTGCAGCTTCTTTTGAATCTGGAGTCAGTTTCACGTCGAGTTTCCGAAAAAACAACTAGGTAAAATCAATCATCAATATCTGCCGAAACAAAGCCGGCAAAAATATCTGACACGTCCTTATGCCATTAGACATAGAGTCGTGTCAGATATTTATGCGTGCTATGTTGTGGCAGATGTTATTGCTGGTGACTGTACCCACTATATATGTAAACACAGAATAATTTTTGCAACGCCGCTTTTTTTTAAATAATTAGTTGGAAGTGTATTTATTTCTCTTCCGAAAACGCCATAACTTATTTGAGACAACATAAAAGTCGCGATAATTTTAATTAACATAAACTATGCAGTCACGTCCTGATTTTTAACCCCCGACGAATCTGTGTGTCTGCGTATGTGTGTATCTGTCTGTGGTATCGTAGCTGCCAAACGGATGAACCGATTTGAATTTGCGGTTTTTTGTGTCATAGATAATTTTACCCCAAATGGTCTTAGCCTCGTTTCATCAAAATCTGTTCAGCCGTTTTTGGGATATTGGACTTTGAAATGAATATGTCGGGGTATACAACTTTTCTAAGTTGTAGTTATTAAACAATAAAGTTACGTCAGTCAGTCAATCTTTGCCGATCATTTTTCAGGAAAGAATATTGTTTTAATTCCAGGACTATTCCACTCGCATCATGACGCGAAATTACACTTGTCTTTGATAACCTAATATATTTAGGTCTAAGTTGGCTTTTTGCAGCACCCATTATCGCACAACGCCGAAAGTATTTAAATTATTCTAATTGAAGAATACCTAGTACCTATGTATTTTTACGTTAAGTATAAGTTTTCGAGATTAAGGGGGAGCGTCTAGTGATTCACTGAACGAGCGACCGAAGTTGTCCGTTTCAAATTATTTCGTATGCTCAACCGATTCTCGTGAAATTTTGAGTGCAGGTTCAATAATTACATAGTCGTCTTCTGTTTATTAAGTTTTGCGAATTTAATAAAAAAAATGAAGAAAAGACATGCTCTTGAGTTCTACAGGTCACAGGTAGAGGTACTACTTAGTATAGGTTTATATTTGACACCTCACTTGCTCAACGGCTAGGTATCTCATGTATGGAAACAGCTTGGAACATTTCCGGTGGATTCTGCCTACCTGGTCCTTTTCATTGTTTTTAATGCATAAAGCCGTTCCAACCAAGGCTAAGTAGAAATCGATTCTGAGGACATCAAAGCTTTGACGATGGCGGGTACAATATTCTTCTCACACGTGCAATGAAATATTGACGTTGTTTTCTTCTTAATGGCTTCGAAGTGTCACGTTTCGGGCGCAGCGAGACGAGAGATCCGTCATGGCATTTCATACAAAATAGGAGGCCTAGGCCGGCAAGATGGTCTTTTTTAATTTCCATTCCATAATTTGTGGCACAACATCACGGCGTTCAGCCATTAATATTAGTTTTTTTTTATTTATATCATTACATGTCTAAGAAAAATATTTTAATCACTTGAAGTACTAAAGTGTCGGCTTGTCGTAAGTAGGTACCGTACCCATGCTAAATCTGTCTCCACCTACACAAACCATGCTGCCGTCAGCATTGTAAGCAACAAAAAAGAGACAAAAGTTTCTAATTCGCGGCTCCTTTGTACGAAATACAAAAAACGTAATTAGGCGAATAGAGGCTGCTCAGAAGTGATAAAAACATAATGAGTTGTAATTAACAGAAAACAGCGCTATTCTAGAGGCATAAAAAGCTTGACTAACAGTACTAGTGTATACGAGTATACGAAGGTTTTCCAATAGATATGTATAAAGAAAATCTCACTCAAACACTTAAGCGGAGTGGAATCGATGAGAGGAGCAAAACAAACAAGTCTCGACACAGACAGCAGATCGTTTAATCAGTCTGTGCAGACACGGAGGGGGGCTTCCACTAAATGACCATCCCTCCACTCGTGCCCGCGCCGCCGTGTCCGCAAACAGCGCGCTTGCCGAACGCCGCCCACAGTCGCGGTAGAGCCGGCAGCCGGAACCTGCGGGAAAAGTCACAGCGACATCCGTTGGGTTCACGTAACGTCGCGTCGAATTGTATACATCTTAAGCGCGGAATGGTAAAATAAATGATAAAGGCACCTACCGTAAACGATAAAACCAAATACCATATAAATAAAATGTTTTGTTTTTAAAAACGCACACTTGCACAGACTGTACAATACATTGTACACTGACATCGATGGTGTGGTCGATTTGCCTCTCGGCAGGGGCCTCTAAAATATTGCAGTTATTGCTGACTTTTGCAGTCCATCTCCGCTTTTTGTCATCTTTTTTTAGTTGTGTTCTATATGGTTTTTAGTTACACTGTGTTTCCTTCCAATGTTTAGTACGCTTCTTTGTATGTTGTGTTGACATACTCGTACTTCTAGTTTCTTCCTATTTCTCTGTGTTCTGTGTGTTGTGCCCCTCTTTGGCCGCCTTGCATCATGCTGCGGAGTATGCAGGTGTTAAATAGTTTTCTTTTACAGTTTAGTCAGATATCTGGATGTTTCATTTCTTCTTTCCATGACCAATATTTTTTTCGAATAATACACACTCTGATGCCTGCTTCTCTTTATTATTCTGGTTTTCTGCGGAAATAATCTGACCCAGGTATACCATTTACATAGTATTATTAATTTCTAAGTAGTACCATAAAAGGACGTCTTTGGCACTCTATACGCACGACCGCTCGGTACAGGGCGGCCTTAGACCGACATAAAATGAACGCGTACGTAACCTATCATATGCACTGTACAGTCGTATTACATTGTATTTGGAAGACAAAAATTGCAAAGGCTTAAAAAAAAAACAAGTATGCCACTGAAAAGTTCCATAGGCAATGTCTAACAGAGGCTAGGTCTGCGGCGCGGCCTCCCGCTACACTATCCGCGCCCTACCCGCGCGGGCGGAAGCCGCCCCGGACTCATTCCTGCTTCTCGCTTCTTTTGTCTTGCCGCAACTTGTCCTCCCTTCAAGGAACTCGCCTTCAACCCTCTCTGCAAGATTATTAATAAATAAACCACGATTCGATTGGGCACTGATCATAATGAGTAGTGATAAATATGATGCGAAATTGAAGTTGCGAGTAAACGCGCGTTAGACGGAGGCGGGCGGAGCCGCGGGCGAGAGCTAGCAGGCAATAAGCGCCTCCCCGCGCAAACAACCAAACACCCACGGACCGTGAGGTCTACTCATTTCATATGCAATTTTATTCATTATTTGTAATCTGCTTCAATCGAATAGGGACTCGGTATAAATCACTTTTAGGATTTGCTCAATAGGACGTATGTAGATTGACGCTTTCAGTGCGATATTTAAATGCGATGTGTCTTTGAGGCGGTAGGTGCAACGCTAATAAAGGCTTCCACGAACTCGATATGTATGAGAGCCAACCTCAGAAACTCATTTGACTAAAATAAATAACGCTCACTTTCTTTTTTATTTTCTTAGCGAGCCTTTTTAAGATGCCGATGCGTCTTCCCATTTTATTTCAATCTGTCGTTCAGGTTATTATATAGCGACATGTTGCGGGTGCGCACACGTGGCGATATCAAAGGGGACATCAAAGGCGCAAAAGCGAGATTGTTAACATTTGGCAGCTCTTAAAATTAGCTGAAAAGTATTCAGCAATCTCATAGTACCTACGGCGCCGGTTCGCAAACATCTGTTGCGGAATGAATTATAGTGCCCGTTCATTTGGTTTTAAGCGCGCGGTTTTCTAAGCATAAAATTTCGAACAATGGGCCGTTGGAGCGAGCTTTCAGGGTCTGCATTCTGTGACTAACACTTCGGACGTCTTCTATCCATATTTAATCTGTTTATTAGTGTGCCTTCTTGCACCTACTTGATTACACATGACTAAGCAGGACGCACTGAACGTTGGTTGCTTGGAAACCTTGCTTTAGGCAGTTTCATTATTCAAAATCCTGCCACAGCCACCGTGGACCATTTTTAAAATACGTGTTTGATTGTTATCAGAAATGTTGACTCGTGGTGAATAGAAAAGTGATAAATAGAATTGACGGTTTTGGAAATTCTTGGTGATATACAATATGTGAGTAAAAACTTGTTGCCATCAATAACTAAAGAAAATAACTTAGGAATCCAATACAATTATAAATTGCAAATGTGTTGAAGAATGTCTTATGAAACGCATGAGCTTTGATAATGACATCCTCGGCTCTCTTATCACGCTAACCTGCGGCTCGCGTTAACAATCCCGCCTACCTAATTGTGAACATAACTCACTTGTATCACAATGTACTATTAACCATGTTGCTACGCTCAACCAGGGTCCTTGGGCCTTAGAAATAGGTAGACAAGATGCAAATAAATGATTATTATACATAATCTGTAGGTAACAAAAAAAGTGGTATACTTGGGAAAGCAGGCTAGGGGTGGTTAAGATAAATATAATTTAAAATATAAATATTAATGATATTTATACTTAGGTGCTTACCTTACCTACCTGGCTGACTTTAATATGGTTGGGTTGGGCAGTGGGAACATCAGTTCATACAGTTTTGCTTACAATACCCGACTGAAATGGTAAAACAATGCTACTTTATAATACACTAGCTTCAGCTCGCGACTCCGTCTGCGTGAACCCGGGATAAAAGCTATTTTATATTTTAATCCAGGCTAAATACTATATTCGTGCATTTTTTCATCCAAACCGGTTGAGCCGTTTTAAGCGTGACCATACATCTAAACATCCAAGTTTTCGCATTAATGGTTTTAGTAGGATTACGCATAGTCCGCGTATTGCAAATAACGCAGGCAAATCCGCAGGATTCAATACAAGCTATCATCTAGACAGTCACAAGCAAGTGAAATAATATTTGAAATCGGTTTAGCTGTTTCGATGACTACCCAAAGACATACAACATATAAACTGACAAAGCTACAATCTTACAGACTTTTCCTGTTTTTATTATATAAGTAGGTACTTAAGTCTTATAGATTTATTTTTTCAAAGCCGTTACTTTTTGTTTCATAAAATAGCACCGCGTATAGTTACTATATATACTACTGTATCAATGATTGATGATGATGATGATGATCATCATCATCATTATTCCGGTACGTGGTCGCCACTCGAGAACCTTTCCGCCCCAACGGCCATCGGTTCTACGTGCTATGTGCCCCGCCCGCACTTAAGTTTAGCGATCCGGAGGGCTATATCGGTTACCTTGGTTCTGCTGTGGATAGCCTCATTTCTGATGCGGTCACGCAGAGAAACTCCCAACATGGCCCTCTCCATTGCCCTTTGGGTGACTATGAGCCTTCTTATGAGGCCCATAGTAAGCGACCGTTACGTATAGTTACCTATATATTATATTTTATTGATGGCTTTAAAATGATTACTAGGTACAGTAATAATTTTGAAGTTATCAATAAAATAAAATTTCGATGTTCTTCTCTTGTGTAGCACCTCTAAACTTAAGTATTGCCGCGTCCCACTCGTCCGGCATACAGTGTTACTTTATCATTATGCTCCAGTATTTGGATGCATACAGACAGACCGATAGTTAATGCAAAGGTATTACGATGGGAGTACCTAATGACGGCTGAAGTTCAGGGGACCGGTTTGTTCTTTCCAGTTCAGAGGGGTAAACACGTAACGTTTCGAACGACTGTGAGAACAATGTAACTCTCATTTCCTATACAAAAAGTGACATTAAGATCTAGCTGTCATGCGTACAATGCGTTACGTGATGGACCTGCAGTACGCTTACCATGAGTTTGACAATGACGGCTTACGCTAACGAGTATCGAGTTATCTATCTGTGCATCCCGCTCGTACTGGTAAAGTGCAATAGAGATGCACAGATAGAAAACTCGATACTCGTTAGCGTAAGCCGTCATTGTCAAACTCATGGTAAGCGTACAGGGGTAATCGCGTGACGTAGCATGCGCGTTAGGCTATCCTAAAGAAAATTTATATGGAATAATGACAGTTGGACTGTTCCAATTCCAACTGTCATTATTCCATATAAAAATTGTCATTTAGATCTACCTGACGCGTGTGACAATGATCGACCTGCAGGAACTTTTCAATGTAATGATGCCTCAATCGAAAACGATATCGGTATAAGTACATTTATGTTACCTGAACGCAATAATAAAATAGTTTTCTGATATATTTCAAAATCGTGTTTGAGAAAATCCTGAATTTGTTTAAACGAGATTTAAACAGTGTGCGTGTTAAATAGAACGTCTGTCATATAAAAGGTTGCTTTACTGCCTTACAGAGCCGCAGTAGTTATTGACTGGAGTACGCTTCTCTTCAATTTGATATTTCTGAATTGAAATTACATAAAAAACATGATTCACTTATTAAAATGTTTTCTAGTGAATGAAATCATCAAATGGCTCACGCGAAAAAATTCAATGTTGTCAATGAATTTAAATGCCGGATAATTGACGTCTTTTGATTTATTTGAATCATCTTGGGGTGCTGCTCCAAGTTAAAAAGAAGTAACTAGATTTTATCAAGTTTATAGGAGCCCAAAATTATTTTTCCTAAAAATGTATACGAGATATTCGGAATAAGGATGTAGGACCTTAAGGAGGGGGCTATTAGGATGAAACTGAACCTTACGTTTCCTAGTCCAATATGTATTCATTTTTTTTTTTAATTCGAGTTTTAATATTATTATATATTTGTGACCTACAAAACCGATTAGAAATGTTTGTAGGTATTTTTTATTGGTTAATTAATGAACCGCGATTTTATATGAAATACTTAAATACATACCTAAAATTGATTTATTTCATTCTTTGTTTTATATATAATTTTTCGTGGCATTTTTTTGTACTCATTGGTCTTGTCTTGTGGCCTAGATGCAGAATAAACAATGGATTTCGATTTTGGATATTCGAATGTTTGGATGTTTATTCTTCGTCCAAAATTCGGTTTCCTCTCTGGTTCACAGACGAAATCGCGGGCGGAAGCTAGTATTCCATATTTGACACTTCGCATGTTGGACAACTAGGTGTTATAAACAGTGCGTTACCGGCATGTGGGATTGGGTTCTTTTAAAGTGGGGAACTTTATGCATTTTCTAACAAAATTCAAATTCCCTTCAATGCATAGCAAAGTAAATTGACAAGTAAGTGTAAAAAGCAGCTGTTCATACTCCATTTAGTACGACGTCGTCTGTTTAGTTTGGATTTTGGAAATCTTATTGTCCAGTTAATATACGTAATTTGGGCATATTCAATGATGTTATTATAAAAAAGTGATGTAGATAAGTTGTCTATACGAAATTCCGTGTTTAAAAATGGCCACCAAATCTGAAAGCATAAGTTTCCATTGACGACGCGGAACTGAGGGAAATTGGTGCTATTGACTCAGTTTTACTGCGTCACTTTTGGAGCGCTTACAACTTATTTAAACGGATAGTTACATTTAGTAACAAAACCGACATGTTAGACGTGACTTAAGCATCATTTTAGTTAACCTTAACCTGGGTTTTTATTTAAACTCCCCGTTATTATGGGTAATTAATAGAACGTATACGAATAAATGGTTATATTACTCAAACCAATATATATTAATTACAATTCGTATAATGTAATATGGTATAAATAGTACATTACGTAACTAGGGCGGTGAATTCGTGAATGCCCCAGATTGCAGGTGTTTGTGACCTGAACCGAAGGTGAGGGCCATAAATATGCGCTCTCTGGGGCTTTACGAATTACCGCCCGTGTTGAGGACAAAATTTTACGTCTTCACCTGGCCACAATGCGAGTTTTCCCGTACGCGCAGCGTGCAGTAAAACTCGCATTATGGCCAGGTGTGACGTAAAGTTTGTTAAGTACATAGGTTAAGTATAACGTGTGAAACATATAATATCAGAATGCATAATTTTACAATCGAATGAACTTTAGATACAATACCGTTTACTATAACTGCCGTAAACCGAGGTTATTTTGATTTGCGGGTCGATTTTGATAATAACTTCCAACCATTAACTAAAATACTTTTATTAAAATCTTTAAAAGCACCGTAGGTAGTAGTTTCTTTATTGGCAACACTGGTAGTTGCTTCGTCACATAGCCAACTGGTACGTGCGTAGTGCAATTATTTCATGGAGAAAAAAATGTTAACGGCAAGGTCACTTTTCCTCTTGATTATCATGGCTAAGAAACTTCGACTATACGTGACTATACTCTTACATACATATGTTAAGAATAAATGCAAGAGATTTGTTCGGTATCTTAAGTTAATCACTGGTTAGTAGTGAGTTAAAAAAAAAAGCCAAAAACCCTTAGCCGGGGAATCCATGGGTAGGGGTGTCTTTGATCACGTGTATGTGGTGAAATTAACCTATCGATTAAGCCTCAGGAATTCGTTTACTGACTTTTTTTTGTTGTTCATATGAATAATAACTTAGTGTTTATGGTTTTTTTTTTGTTGGAACAGTACCACAATATGACAAGAGAAAGATTGAGTCACATGATTATAAATATTACCTTGAAAAATCCTTTAAAAAGGTTATCATGTCTGTGATCAAAAGGTATTAAAAGGTAAGGGTACTTTTACCTGTGTAAGTAAAGTTCCTACGTTTTCTCTAGGTAATAATCTAATAAATCGTTTCATGTTATTGATTTGTATCATTTGATGTGATATCAAAATAACCCCCCACACATTCGATATTATAATATAAGTACCTATATAACTTAAAAAGTTCTTAAGCGATTTTTACTTTTTATTTTTTATAAGCTTTTTGTGGGTTTACTTTAGATAAGTAGGCAGCAAAAAAGTAATGGTTGCAAAGTAACCCTTAATATAAGTAATATATATAATAATAATAAGTAATATAAGTCATTCTTAATATAAATTTGATCGCTCCGGTTTTTTTTTGTAAAAACTACTAGTCCATTTTTTTTATTTCGTAGGTTTAAAGAAGACAAAGCACGATTTTTTTATTTTAATTTCACGTTTTTACGTTAGTTGAAATCGTCAAAAATGGTGTCAAAGTCTAAAATTGATGAAAGTAACCCCGGTTTACGGTATCAATCTCTGGTTTTCACCCTAACAAGTCGGGGAGTCTATTCGAGACATGCGTTAAGCAATCAAATTTGATTTGAATTCCAGTTACGCGCGCTCGCTCGCACCCGCGTCGAGCTGAGGTGGCAGGGAGCGAGTGAGTGAAATGATCCTATTGATTAATTTACCTACACCTAACCCTAAACATGGTTTTCTTTCTTTGACATGGAATGTCTAGTGGCAGTCAGTTCTGCAAAAACTAGTGCCTATGTAAATTTTTGGGACCGCTGGTTTCGAATAGGGACCGGTCCAGTTCAACTGTTACTTATTTTTATCATTAAGTGCTTTTCAAACATAACAACCGAGAACCAGGCATCAATTAAGTAATATGCGTTGGTTATTCCAAATAAGTTGTCCGATTTCAAGGAAAACCATTTTGAAACGCAAAAATCTTGGTTGTTACGTTTGAAAAGCACTTAATGATAAAAATTCGACTCAACTTCTTTACTCTACGACATGCACTGTATGTCTAACTGTCTCGACATCCCTACATATTTATAAAATATCATCACTCATCAGGTGACATAACGGTACCTATGTTGAAAAATCATATCATTGACTAGTTTTTAAAGCCACATAAAAACAAAAACCATAGTAACCACGTAACGTTTTGAACGCGCGTTAGGTAGATCCAACTGTCATTTTCCCATACAAAAAGTGACAGTTACATCTAGGTAACTGACGCGTGTACAATGCGTTAGCTACTGATTAACCCGCTAATTTGCACGGCTAAAATACTAATCGCTCATCGAAATTCTGTGTTGATGTGCAATAGTTAAATTTCGATGCGCAAGTCAGTATTTTTTGGTGCGCAGTCAGTATTTTTTTGGCAAGCGAAAAAATTGCCCCGTTTTTATCATGACCCTGCCATTCTGATTTTAAAAGACTGTAACTTCAAAGGCACGCATGATACGTCCGTGACGTCACATTTAGAAACGCATCTCTCGAAATAATTGGCAAGAATGAAATAAATAGCGCTCAGTTGATTGTTGACGTGCGTCGCGCGCGGCGGCCCCGGGCCTAGTGCGCGCCGGCCGGCGCGCGACGCCCGACCCCATTGGCTACCGCCGACCCGCCCAGGGGAGGGGGCCACGCAAACACTCTCATACTCACCTAAGATAAATTATTTTATGTTATACCGTTTGAATATTTTATATGTGTGCGAGTTTTTTCGGTCGGTATGCGTGCAGTGTGAAATATTCCCGCGATAAGAAAGAAGAGGGGAACAGATCGATTGGGAACGTTGCGCTTTTTATTTTTCGATAATCTGCGGTGTCATAGATTGACCGGCGTTGTAGGATGTCGCGGTGTATACGTCTGCATTATAGTCTTAATTACTGCGTCGGTAATACTGCTCGAGACCTTCATTTCCAGTGTTGTTATTGTTTGACTTAGGACATACAATTTAAAATAGCTCTATTTCGATATTTACTAGGTTAATTTTCTTTAATCGTGTCTCTATTAGGCTAACCTAGTTGTAAAGTCAATGACCTCGAGCTCCACGGTAGAGTCGAGTTTATATCGTTGATTGCCCACCATATCGGTCAAATCGCAAGAAAGCTCGATGACTTTATTATACAACTAGCTCATTTATAAGAGCGCGATACCTACTCAGCGGCTGCGGCGGCTTAATGCAGATTTATTGCTAATCACACGGAGATAATTGTTTATAAGTACCTACCCATGTAAGTTCGGCGCAGGCAAGATTAAACTGCCTCGCTCAGGAGCGAGTACGCGACTCGACTCGTCTCTACAATAGGAAAAAATAAAAATAACAAATGTCGTGGTTACCTTTAATCAAATGCAAAGCTATCATTAAGCGGACGCTTCGACCGACTAGCTCGTTGTGCGCATCGTCACTGTTAATTATCACAATAAATATGTATAAAATAAAATAAAAGACACCGCTTCTTACCAATACCAACATAGAAAATACGAGAAAAGAAAGAGAAGCTTTAAAAAAGGAGTGCATCTACCCCCACCGTCGCGGCCCCCACTCCGGGCCGCCCCTCGCGGGCGCCACCCACGGCACCGCAAAAATCGAGAGCGTCGTCAGCGCGGCGCGGGGTCAAACGGCGACGAGCGTGAAAAGAAGGAGCGGTGAGGTGCACGCACACACAGAGCAGTGTGCGTGTTCTCGCCGAGCGGGACGGGCGACGGCAGAGCGAGACCGCGGCGCCAATTACTATCACCTGGCGGGCAGCTACCGCATTACCCACTGCCGCCGCGCGCGCCTCCACGCGCCCGTGTCCGCGGTCCCGAGACCATCGATCCGGCGCCGACCCAGCTCGCCCCGCCGGCCGCGCCGGCTCCGCTGACATGACACAGTGAAGTGTACGAACAGTGACTCTACGTGGATTTTATATTGTTCAAACGAGTAAAAATTACAGTGAAAAATGACGTCCCAATTCGCCTTCCGAGGATCTCCGCCCAATCAGGTAAAGTTTTATTTTGATAACTTGTTACGAACTTGTTTCCAAAAGTTATGTTCCACTCGGAAGTTTCTTGATTCTACTCTTTGCTGAGCGACCTTGGTTAAAACTGTTTAATAATAAACAACCTGTGTTGTGGTATGCTGACATGGTTACTAGACTTCAACTTATTTTAAAAGTCGGTATTTAGTTTCAAAATAACATTACATCTATTATCTGAATTAAAAAAGTTGACTGTGTCCAATTGCAAAGTCTATAGAAACATGATGTTCTTACACGAAGATTGGTTTTATCAAATCCGATTCGTGACACTCAAAGTTGAATGCGTGTGATTACCTGAAAACAGAGTCTTGAATTCCGCGATAATACTCGTAGTATTGTATCTTGCAATCAATCACTATTTTTACGCTGGCATTTCAATCACAAAATTTTCACAGTTACATTCTAAACTCAACAGTCATTTAAAAAGCCATTTTTAATTCCAAGACAAGACTCATACAGTGCCCACGCTGTGATTCTCATAAATTATATTTAACAATTGTTCATTTACAAAAACAGTATTATTTTAATACGAACCAAAGTATCTAGCACATATAACGTAACAAATTTTCTTCTGTATCCATCATTGTCAAACAAGATGTTTTATACAGCTTGCCTTAATTAGTAAGCTGGAAACATCCAATTAGATGGTTACCAAAGAGAATAATGACTATTGGATTCAGAAGAGCAGTCACATTAGACTCCTACTTGTAGGGTTGTGTCGGCTCTCGTAACGATACAGGTGTAAATTAATACGCTCAGTATTTGCGAAGTAAGATATTAATTATATTAATACATAAAATTCCTACACGAATTGCTTGCTACACCAAAGAATACTTTTTAGGAATCAGGCTTCAGACAATTAACTTTAATAAAAACTTGTTTTCTTTCTTCATGATTCTTTAATATAATTTTCTTTGTAAAATAAATGACTGAAATGAATATTTCTCAAAGTAAACTACAGTATTTAATTAATCCGTTTTATTTAATACTTTTCCGGGTTTTTATAGTGCTAAACGCCAATGCAAAAAACTGATGGACCGTTAGTATTAACAAAAAGAAACAGCTATTTCAAATGAGTATTTATCATGCGATGCGAAGCTATTTGTGTAAACGTTATAACCGTAAACGATCCCTAAACATCGCCGGTGTCAATTGGCCGTAGGAAGCAATTAAACTATCAGCCCGGGTTGGCGCAGATGGCCCGCGACAGATTTAATCCTAGCGACACTTTCCAGAAAAAATATCGTTATAAAATTATGGGAATATGAAATTAGAAGGCGTCCGTTTTCGTTAAGTGGAAATGTCATAACATAAGTCGTCGCGTCGAAAACTACTCTTGATTTTGTTTATTGATTCTTTAGGTAGGTAAATGAAACAGTTCCGAACATAAGTTAGCCCGCCTGTATCGTGCTGACCGTATGAAAAACATTAACAGTACTATAGATACTAGTTTGTTTGTACTAGTATTTTCTATTATAATTATAAAAGAAATGGAAATGTTGCTATCTGTGCTTGGTGCATGTGTTTGCGCGACCAAGTAATATATAAATGTTAACTTAATTTTGATAACTTATTCCATTTGTTCATAATAAGCGGTTTCAATATGTCGTTATATTTTGGCAAAAAAAATATATTTGAATAAAATAATGTAAAATGGATTCGTTTTTTACCGAGTGCACAAAAATTTAATCCTACTAATATTGTAAATCTGAAAGTTTAGATGTTTGGATGTTTGGTTATTTAGATATTTGGATGTTTGGATATTTAGATGTTTGGATATGTGTTACTCCATCACGCCTCATCGGCTTAACTGATATGGATGACATTTTGCACGAAGATATTTATTAGCCTGGATTAAAATATAGGATAGGTTTTATCCCCAGTCCAAGCAGACGAATTTGCGGGTAATCTAGTAGGAAATAAATGAATTAGTGAAGTGGCAATTAATTTATTACTTTTCAACAATAAAGTATCAACAATGCCAATTAACATTGAACTTACTGGTATTAATTCATGGATCCATTTGGTTTACACACCAAACTAACATTTATTAGTAAAAACAGATCAAATACTCAATGGTCTATTACAAATAAAAGCATGGATTAAGCTATTGTTATTTGAATATTATTTTCAACAATCAGATTTTAACTTAATTACCTACATACTCGTACCTACTTACACAAAAAAAAACAATTGAATATCATTTTCAACAATCACATTATTACTTAATAATATTCTGCTCACAAATAAAAGCATGGTCTAACAACAACAGAACTTCATTACAACATTATCATCGTACATGTGCTATATAAACTTCCTGTGTCGCAAAATCTCACTTCATTTGTTCTTAAAATCCAGCATGAGCACCATCCATTTTTGTGCATTTCAGTTATGTAAACACATGTATAATTTCTTTGTCACTCCAAATAAATAAGTATGTTTCTTTCTTTCTTTACATAAAATGTGGATAAAAGGAAAAAATTATATCCTTGGGAAGCCCCAAAGTTGATTTGACTCTTGGTCTAAAACTTATGTTGGTTTATAAAACACACGCGCCAGTGGAAAATCAATTATAAAACAAATGACTCACGCGCTCCAAACAAGAACAAACCATTGTGAATTTACACGTTTGATGAACAATTACGACAGTACAATGTATGCGATTAACTCTACACGCGGAGTGGCAGCAGTGATGGATGGAAGCGCAACTTAGTTATTGTATTGCTGATCGTTAATTGGTAGCGGTATGGCGTTACGTTAATGCATTCTGATACAGCCATGCGTGGTCTCTGCCCCGCACTTCTATCATGAGACGGTCGACATACTCTCAATTTTTATCGCACTTAATTTTCACAGACGGATCTCTTTCTTATTAGAACAAGAGGTATAGTGCGAGAAAAATCGAGAGCATGTCGCGGCCGTCTCATGATAGACGTGCTGGTGATTCGCGAAAAGAATTCGGCGTTGCGACCGCTGCAAGTACTTACTGCCTAAAATAAAACTCAGTAAAACATATATGTAGCAAACTAAGCTTAGATTCTGAATCAGTAAAATTGATCCTACTTGCTTAAGTGTTGGTAAGGACAACTTTAAGAACTCTAATTGCATTCTCTTTTAATTCACCCGTTCACTCAGTATATCCTCAACGTTAAAACATCTGTTTATTTTCTAAAAGTGTTATGAATTACATGTTGATTGGCAACGTTACACGAAAACCATCCGGATAACTGCCGTATCGGCGAGAGCCAACTTTGACCAGCACAATGTTGCCCGGTAACATAAGATGATACCTACGTTATTTATGAAAACAATTGTCCGAATTCCAAATTAGCCCGTCTTATTATATAGGGTTTAAAAATTCCTGGGCCCTGTTCAATGAACGTTGCAAATTGTAATTGTAGATTACAATTCTACATGACAGTTGATAATTCTACATATTTAAGTTCAATATAAATTTCCAACTACTTTGTACATTTCAGGGAGTTACAAAATTGTGAAATAAAAAATTAAAATTGACGAGCCAAAGTTTACACATTTGTCAAGATAACTGATTTAAGCGTAATTGTAGTTACACTAGTAAAACAAAATATAGAGTTTTGAAGCAAAATATAGAGTAAAGATGGAGCTCACGTTGTCGTCAAGAAGTGAGGAAATATTCGGTTGTTACCTAATGACTTATTCAAGGAAAATATTCGAGTAAGCCACTGTTGATTACTTAAAAAATCAGCAAAGAGCTTGAACATAGCACTAACAGAAACGCACACCTACCACCCCTACCTCTTTAACCTACCTACTACTTACATTTTGTGCACTTTGCATTGAATGGATGTGGTGCACAGTATCATTATCCAGTACACAGTATTCAAATCAATGTTTTTTTTTTAAAGTTATTTTTAAGAGCTGGAAAGGGTAGATCCAAAATTTCATTTGGTAATCTATTATAAAAATGGATACATTGACCCAAAAAAGACTTGTATACTTTACCAACACGAAACTTTTTGGGTGCTATTTTATTAGTATTTCGTGTATTAAAATAAAATGCTGATTTCTTTAAAGAGTTTTCTCATGGATTCTGTTGCTGTCAGTTTATATATAGAGCTGTTTCAACATTGGTCAGTTGTCTAATTTTTCTAGTAGCATATACGGCTGAACTTAGTTTACGCGCCAACACGGCTATATGGGCACTCCATTGTAGATTTTTTAGCAATTCTACACCCAAGAATATTGTTTTATAGACTGTTTCTAAAAATACACTCGTTTCCATCGGTCTAACATTAGGCAAAGAAAATCTAACACATTTCGTTTACTTGGCATTTAACAGCAGATTGTTAACGGTAAACCAATCGAGTACTTTGACCAGTGTGCCATTAACTTTGCTATGGTCTGTTGTTTTTTTTTGAAAGATTAATGATGTATCATCGGCAAATAATACTATGTCACATAGATTGCTTACTATAGACGGCAAGTCATTTATAGAAACCAAAAATAAAAATGGTCCTTAGATAGAGCCCTGAGGCACTCCTAACGTTACTGCAGCTCCACTGGATTGTATTGCATTAGACTGGGTTCCAGTTTGTATCCTATTGCTGAGATATGAAGACTTAATGCATTTTCAGACAGGCAATAATATTGTAATTTGAAAATAAGCGTACCATGATCCACATTACATTTACAATTGTATGTTATATTGAACAGGGTTTACCAGCGTTTACCAGTTTACAAATATGTCACTGTGATATAGTTTCAATTTTGTATCTTCATTAAATGGTTTATACATATAAATCACTTATACATTTTTACAAAATTGAAATCTTCATTGAACAGGGCCCTGGTCATAGCATGACAAGAATAAGACGTTAGTTTAATCTGTTACGTTTTTCATTACCTACTTCACTCTTTTTATAAAGTCGATAAAGTCACTGAAATCAGTGAATTGATTATATTGTTACTTTTTTTTTGTAAATCATGAATAGCGCCCAATTAGTCAATTGATTACCTACTTCCTTCAGTGTACTATAATACAGTTATCAATATTTAACTAGATCTGGGGCATACAATATTTTTCTAAAAGTTAATAGTAGGTAGTATTGAATTTAGGTAGTACTGGAGTTGCCGCAGTCTAACTTTGCATTTTCTGTAAATAATGTAAATAAACCAAACAAAATGTAACCTTTGTAACGCACGAACCTGCTTTATTCAGTTAAGTCGGTACTCAATTTTATTTTACGCAATACCCCAACTAATATTATACAAAATTCGTTTCCCAAAAACGGTGGCAATGTAAAACTAAATAAAACATAAAAGTTTATAAATCAAAAACACAGATGTTGTGCTACCTAAGATGAGATCGCGTTCGCTTATTTTTTGAAAATAACTGATACAATACCATCAAATATGTGCACTTTACCTTCGCTTTGTAACTTCACTGTCATTGTAGAAAAAAATACGGCTGTGAAAAGTGTAGTCCGTTATAGGTACCGTAAAATGGGATACTAAGGGATTAAGGGGGAAGATGGGGTGCGAATACTTTCAGTTGCTACTTTGATTTCCTGGCTCAGGTTGCTCTAAAAGTAAATTTTATCATACATTAAGACATATTTTCTTATCTTGCGGCAGCACGGAGTAGCCAAATTGTACAATTTAAAAAAAGTGGAGTGTTTAGAAGTGAGAGGTGAAAGATATGATGTGGCCTGGGGACCGATTTTTGACTTTCGAACGCTCGAAATCAAAAGCGAGCGGTAGAAAATATTCGCACACGAATATTTGTCACTATTATTATCGCATGAATCCAATAATAGCTATTTTTGAAATCATCACTCGAAAGCTAGTGATTGGCTGTGTGATGGCTGTCAATACTTTTGCGTTTCGTTGTATGCAAAAAGTAGATAATTACCGGTTTTTCAAATTTTAATTTTCAGCATACCTACAATAGAGAATAGTACTTTATTGGAAGTTGTGTATGTATCTATAATATAGTAAATTGATTCATTTAAAATATATTATGCGTTCCATAACAGAAAAAAAAAACAAAAGTAAGTAGTGAGTAAAAGTAAACGAAACGCTTATTTTCCCGTCAATAGACTAACGATCTTAGTTTTCAACCACAAATTTCGGCAAGAAAATAAATATAATTGTACACCAGCCAATCACTTAGCATGGAATCAATATATTTTATTTAATATATCTATCTTTTAAATTGATAGTTAATTCAAAATTAAATAGGTAGGTACAACTGAAGTGTCAAAATTTTCTACCGATAGAATTGAATACGAGTGGTCAAGACCACTCGCTTTTCAATTTTCTATCGCTTGTATTTCCAAAATAGCATTTCATTGACCGTTTTCGAGTGAAAGAGTCGAGCGCTCGAAAGTCAAAAATCGGTCCCCTGGAGTGAGACTACCGTAGTCGGTGGCGATCATGCGTAGGAGGAGCGATAAATACCTATGAGCGGAGAGTGAAACGGAACGCGGATCGAGGCAAGCTAATCCGAAATTCAAAATCCGTTTTTTTTTCTCCATACATTTTCCCAGTTCACCCCATTGCTATCCTCTTTAACTCCACTACGGGGTGAAGTGGAATTTCTCACAGTTTTTGTGTTTATCGTTAAAATTATGAAATTAATCATTACAAATCTTAAATTCTTACGGGCGGAACGTTTACAAAAACCAACGTGCCACATGTGAAAATATTTTTTGTACTCGTCGATTAAAATCTGTGTATTAAGATTTCATAGAGAATACTGCAACGTCACTCTTTTCGTCATTGAATAGTCTATGTTAGTTCCGAAACAACCGAAATAACTTTTTCGATACGCACTAGACAATCGAAAAAAATTTGAAAATAGAACTTCGTATTTCAATATTATGTGTCCTTGATCCGATACAAAATTGCCAATCTATGGCGTTTCGGTACGATGCAGCGTCGCGTCGTCTGTCAAAAATCTACTTAAACTGGCTGCTGTATCCAGGGCATGAAAAAAATAAAAAAAACTACGCCTTGTGATTGGCCAATCACAGCACAGTACTGCAACATTACGGACGCCGGTGGTGTGATTATCTATGGATTATCTTGTGTAAAAGAAGTCGGATATTGGAACTAGACAATATAGTACTTACGAAGCGATATTTAGTTTTCGTATTAATGACTTAAATTATCAATTTTAATGAACTCGTACAAAAAGTATTGTTCACAATACTGTCATCATCAAGCTTTTTAATCTCGTACCTTACTTAGGCCACTCAGCAAGCTTCGTGGCCTAAACACGGTACTTGACTAAAAAGCTCTGTATTATAACACGATTGTGAAAAATACTATTTTTATCGTGGTTCTTTGTCTATTTTCACCCAACTTTTACAGTACACTATACATAAAGACACTAGAGCTTGATTTGTGTATTATTATAAGTAAACTTGTATATTAATCTTATTCATCATCCTCCTACCGTTATTCCTGGTTGTGCCCGTAAAGGAGCCCGGGGTCCGCTTTGACACCTAACCCCAAGATTTGGTTAAGGTACTAGTTTTACGAAGGCGACTGCCATCTGACCTTCCAACCCAGAGGGAAAACTAGACCTTATTGGGATTAGGCCGGTATATTAAACTAATTATTGACATGAAACAGCATCACTGTAGTTTTACCGACCATTCCGTTACAGAAAGACATGCTCTACTTTGTTAAGTTGTAATGAAATCTTAGTACCTCCGTATGTTATGTCCTATGCTGTGTAAATACCTATTCTTACAATTACGATATGGTAACTTTGAATAATCGGATCACTTTGGACAGGCTTAGGCTTTAACTGACTCTAGACGTTTAATTCAAGAAGAGGAGAATGAAAAATTATTTTATAAAACATAATAATATGTTGTTTATTTATAAAAATCTTTGACAGTAAAATTTTAAATAGATGTTACCCGAAGAGCTTAGTTTCCAGGATTGACTTCTGTCTATTGATAGTAAGATTCTACAAATACGACAATATAGATCTCTTTTCCTCCATTATTTATTTGATTTCATTAATTAAAGAAAATTCTTTATACAATTTATACAAATCTTCTTTAAAATATCGTTTTTTTTTCAATTGAAAAGTACTTTTATTTTTACCTTATAGGTACCTCTGTTTTTTTACATTTGATTGACAAATTAAGTATTTTACTATATATTACTTATTACTTAAAATAACCCGCACTGGGCCAGCGTGGGGACTACTGCCCGTTCCCCCTTCCATCAATGGCAGGAGGCATGTGCCCAGCAGTGGAACGTATATAGGCTGATGTATTATTTTTATTACTTAATACTTAAGTCATTTAGAGCAACGTGGAAAATGGTAGAAGGGCCTGTATACGGTAACTGAAGGAACGTCAACTTGCTGAGCCCGCCCACATCGCCAGCGGTGGCTGGCCCCATACCTAATGGGAGAAGGTCGTATCGGCGCATATCTTCCATAGCCACTTGAAACTTTCTCATATTATGTCGCCTCTCCGCCGTAGGCAAAACGCACAGATAATAATCTACGTGCCTATTCGTTGATGTTCATTGAAACAAACAAATGAATTGACACCTCTATATAGGTAGCCTAATGTATGTACTATGGATCTAATTTACGTGTCTACTTTTCGCGTTTGTAAGTACAGGGTTGTGACAGGATGTCGATTTTTGTTGATATTAATTTAGACTTTTTAAATGGACTGTTTCTATATAATAATAATGTAAAGATTAAAACAATTGTAGGGTGGTTTTAAAGAAATGAATCGTCATATCCACACATTTTTCGATTGGATTTGAATGTATGTGCTTTTGCTTCTTAATTATTAATCTTATTTTATATCTTGCTTCGATAAAATTACAAAATTTAAGACGTTAAAATTCATTAAACATAGAACATAACACATTTTTATGAGCGAATTTTACCTACCTTTATATTACCTATAGCTAGTAGGTATAATGACTTACAAATGTGTGAGTGTGTTTATATAAAAGAGAAAAACATGTCTGTTATCGTGTTTAACCTACCTACTTACGATATTTGGGGCAATCAACATGTTTTTTAACACTAGATGCCATGGTATCGTATCCTGAGTCATTTCTTAGTACTGTGATATTATGGGTTTATCTGTACACCAACTGACTTACATACTTTTCAAAATTTTTTACTAATAAAAAACTGTCATGTCGTCTCCCGTCTCCTGGCCTGGCTGACGGAACTGGAAAACAACAAGAGAGAAAAAACGACACTTAAATTAAACATATACAGTAAGTTGTAGAGAACAGATCAGGTCTTATCGCTAAAAAGGGGTCTCTTCCAGACATCCTCTGGGTAGTAGAAACGATGAAAAGTAAAAAGTAGGTTAACTAGGTTGGACTAAACAAGAATAGAGCTGATTCCAAGATTAAATTATTTGACGTTTAACCTAAGATTAGGTAATGCTTTTATTCCTGTTTGGTAGAATCCGGCCCGAGTTTAACTAAGTATTTTAGTATATGTACAAAACATTGACACACATTCACATACACACATTTTATACACTTTGTTTGTGCTATAAATTACTTACACCTAATACTTACTAAATTACATACTTACTTAATGTCGCGACTGTAAACATATATTTGTGCATAAACTGGAGCATCGTCTGCCAACAAACCGCATTGTGGTTTGGCAGAAGAAAATGTTAATAGAAATAAGTTTACTTCGTGAATAAATAAATTATTATTAATTATTAAAATATGCGTGTATAAGCCTGCATTTATAAATAACAGGCAGACACATATATATGTGACAGACAGATATTTGTCATAATTTTTAGTACTGATATAATAATGTATAAGACTGTACTTTAGTCTTTATTAGGTATAGGACAGTCAACTACAAACAATTACACATTTGTTACGTTATTGCATTATAGAGGTAATAATAGAAAGGTCGACACACAAGCTTAATGTTCTCATCTGATACTAGTAGTAGATACAATGAAGTTTTCAAGTTCCTAAATTACTAATCTACGAGTATATAATTTTGTCTACTATCTACAATGTATTTTTCTCCATGAAACAAATTTCGACATCGCATCGCATTCGATTCGCATCGCATATGGTCTGATACTGAATAGCATAATATTACGTTTTGGACTTCTAGTCTTTCACATGTTAATTCTAGCTGACGACTACAAATATTCTAATTCTTTTATATCAACGGAGAGATTTGTCGGCATGGTCATAGCTAAAGCTAACTGAATAACAAACTTTTGACCGTGGCGTGACACCCAATTCTAGGTGGGGTGAGCATGATTAAGGCGGTGAACAGCGTGTTTTTGCATATTTCTCTCGACGTTTAAAGTGTCATCAAGCTTGTTTCAACAACAATATTGTACCTAATTTGAGAGAGAATTCGCAGCTCGCAACAGAGGATACACGATACAAAGCAGCGGGCGTTGAATGGCGCGCAAATATGCCAACCGCGCCTCGTCGGCCGGCCGTGCGAAACCCACTATCCAATAAATTCATTATTCCCGAATCGTTCCCACATTATCTTTGAGTGTTTAATTTATTGGCAAATTATTAGAACCGGTGCTCACCCGTATTTACTCTGTGATAACGGTTTATTAAATTTCACGGCTGTCGAATTAATATAGGACTCGTCAGACTTATCTGTCAATTACTTACGTAGTTTAGGAGGCCATAATTAAAACGGTGAAATCCTAAGTGAGTAGTAGTCGAATGTTAATAAAGATAATGCCGGGGCAGTGCGTGCGCGATCTACTTTCACTATCTGAGTGATAAGAAGCCTCCATGCGAGGGACCGACTCCCTTAACAAAGGGGATTATCCTCATTATTTCTAAGCTTTTGCCTCGACAACAGACATCACAATATTTTCTTGATCTTTAACTTCTCAAGTATCTGTTAGAAGCGTGATTGTATCATAAGAACTGTGTATAGCTACGGAGGGGTCGGGTGACGTGGGATAAATTCCAGGACGGAGATTTCGGACACATATTTGCATGTGTGAAAACATTTCGGCTTATTCCTGGGCTGGCATTGACTGGTTGTGGCGAAGCAGTTCGCACGACACAGGTCGGCAGGGCCTGTTAGTTTTACACTGTAGCAGACGACACGTTTTTGTGTCCAACAAAATAAACACCGCCATGGGTTGTAATTAACAACTTTTCATTCATTTCAACCCTTTTCTGGATATTAAGTATACAGTACTAGTCAAACCACTTCTCCGTAATGTATACTTTTAAATGTTAATTTTCCTTGGTAAAGTGAGGTTTGTTTGCCTTGGTGTTGCTTGGTACAAAAAACTGTTGTGATCTTAACACAAAAAGATAAAAATGTATCAAGTGAATTAATTTTGATGGCAATTGTCTGTATCATTTAGATATGCATAGTTTTTACTAACACTGAACGGTGCCGTAATCATTTATCCTTATAAGCTTCGAGGAACGCAGGGATTCGCGACTTGTGCGTTTCAATTTTATTTAAATAGCAATTAAGTATAAGAATGGGCAGTAAACGCTTAATCGCGTTCTCGGCCGGGCAGCGCGGGCGTCGGTTTACCCGCCCAATTAAGTGTGTGATGAAACAACCATATACGAACATTCATACCTATTGCGAAATACTTACCGCGTCTGTCAGATGTCATACGTAATCAGACAAGTGTGTATGCAGGCATCTACTGGACAAGGGAGGCGTGAGATAGGAAACATTGGAAGGAGTCAATTGGGGTCGGAATGACACCGAACTAAGAGATTTTATATAAACATGAACTGTGGAATAAAGGGCTATGTAATGTAATGTAGGTAATTGGGACTGACAATTAAAGTAAAGACATACGCATTGCCCGATTAGGATTTGGGTCTTTTTTTCTCTCTCACTTGCTTTTACAAATTCGTATGCCAAAATATACAGTTTCACCAGAATCCTTATACTCTTCTGACTTGTCCAAATATCCAAAACTATAAGCAAAATAAGTATCTGCAATGTTGTATTTGAGACTCACAAGTAACACATATTTTCAGGGACGCATGCATGTTCCATGTTGCACCTGTTTTTTCAGCTGCTTTTCTTCTATATATCAATTATAAGTGGGTAGGTTGTCTATTTTATATAAGCAACGTAGCTAAAATGAATATTTAATGCTACATGATAACAATACTTGTTAATAACTGAAAGTGCATTACGTGTTTAAAGTCAAATTATCACACCGTGTACAGATAACCTGCTATTTGTTGTAGAAGATAATAAATAACGCGTATGTGTGAGTTTCATAACAAAAATGTTTTACGAGAGGGGTGACCTTAAGAACAATCTTTAAAAACGCGCTTTGTAATGATTCCAAATGTTCAACACACCAGGCAAGCCTATTATTTCGCCACCCCTTATTAAAAACATGGTACGATGTCAACAAAATGGCTACCGGTCGACGCCATTTTGTCGCTCGGAAGCGGTTTATATTTGAAACTCGAATGAATTACCTAACTCACCCATTTATGTTCCTCGGTAGGTAGGTACCTCATTAAAATAGAAGGTTTAATTTAACTAATCCATAAGGAAGGTAATTTCTATTAACTTTATAAGATCAGCGGGTTGCATGGTTGCTATTTTATCACTTATCGTTGTCGATAAGACATCTGTCACTCTCGCACTCTCCTACTCATAATAGGTACTGGTCGGAAGTGTCAGAACGTGACGGATGTATTATCCACAGCGATAAGTGATAGCGATACTACGCCCGCTTCAAAATCCCCCTTTCAATTTCATTTAGAAATGTATTAAAACAAGTGGGAGTGGGACCTTATGTTAAATTTGATGGTACAAAACTATAATATACCTACCGAAGTTTAGTCAAAGAAGTGACGTGTTCAGAAAACTAGGTCAGAGTAGACGCTCAAAATGAGCCCTTTTAGTGTCTTATGTAAGGAATAATACAGTAAAGTGCCTTTGTATCTATATTCGGGAGCATGTCTTTGCCACAATTAGTAGTCGTAGAAGCCATCAAGCTTAGATTTACCGTTAAATCTGAAACGAAAAGAATCTGACTAGCTGATTAGATCCGTGAACTATCCTGTTTAATTTATCTCGTGGCTTTCAAATGCTAAATGCGACTTCACCACGGAGCAGTATTTTCATTTTTGAAACAAGCTGGAACAAAAGGTGACAAAGTTGTTTTTATTTGGGTCACACGACTCGACAGGCTTGCTTACCGAGTGTCGGGTTCCAGATTAATATTTTGTGAGCGACTTTACACCGCTCGCTAAATTGAAGGCGAGTGAAGAATGCGAACAAAATGAACAGTTGATTGATTTCATAATAAATATTTCGTTTAAGTTTTCAAAATATTGTTGGGAGTTAATTATAGTCATTCAGGCACCCAATTAAGCATAACAATGTGAAATGTATTTAATTGGCTTAGTGTATTTAACAAGCGAGAAGCGCACTTAATTATGCGCTAACTTCGTTATCATAGTACAATCCATTAAAGATATTTAGAACTAAACTCATTCATTGATCTCAGTTTCACTGTATACAAAAAATCAAGGTATCCGATCTTGTATTGAATGCCAAGCCTTTAGAAACGGGTTGGTACCGTAGACTCAATGTAACAAATCAGTAGTCAGTAGTTTTAGTATATATTTTATTGTTTTTATTGGCCTTTTAGCGTGCCTGACCCTGGGCAAAGGACTTTCCCTTGATTGCATGGATTATTTTAATAGTTTAGCTAAATTAGTATTCAGTAGTTAAGGCTGAAAAAGGAAAGTCGCAAGAAGACTATTCCGATTCTTTTCAAAGCAAGTTCTTCCATCTCTTGAATTTCTCTCGGTTTTAACTATGTATCGGTGGTCTCCCTTTCTCTAATCTTAATATCTCTTATCTCCATTGGATGTACGGGCATTACTCTATTGGAACTGAATCATAAGGTTTACCTTCCTGCATTAGTTTGTAATTTTTTATCCATCCTATTCAGTAAAAAATTGCAATATTTGTTTTAGTTCATTATTTTATTATTTATGTCTTGCTTTGTAAGCGTTATAACGTTTTAATCGCTCATGCCCTGATGATGTTATGTTTGTATACTCGTAACTCTCAGGTACTCATTCAGTGGTAAAAAGCCAAATATTCTAGACTGCGAGAGTAGTAAATAGTAATGTCAATCATCAAATAGCCAGTGGACGATTTAAGTTATTCAGCGTCTATGCACGGGACTGTGCCACCAAACCGCAGCCAGCAGAAAGGCAGCAAGCCGGTACGAGGAGGGTCCATAGTTGTAGCCTTTCGGTCCTGGCTGTCGCCTAGGCCCAACACGCGTGCTCGGGCTCTGAACACGTAACCGGCAACAAAACCAAACAGCGTTCATTTAACTTAATAATGAGCCTTGAACAATCTTCGTCATTTTTGCAGTTCCCAGTCGACCGTTGATTCTCAACTGAGCCCTTTTTGTTCCGAATCGTAATTTAACGATTGGTGGTGCTCTTTTTTCAACTTTAATAAAGTACCATGAATAAGTAACCGTTGGTATGGTGAGCTATTGTTCGTTATAATGAGTCAAAGGTTGTGTAAGTTTCTTTTGTAGAGTATGTTATATGATATAGGCTTAGAGTTCAGCGGGCGACCAGCGTGAAGAATGCCGTGTTTAACTTTCTTTGTGTAATTAGTTTAATATTATATCAGGAGGGAAACATGTGAGCGGTTTGGTTAGGTTTATGACGACGTCGTGTACCTTTAATCTAAATGTCCGTTCTTTTTTAGTGGCTATAACGACACGGTTGTAAAACAAATCTCCAAGGAAGGTCTCGATGAGTAACTTAATTACAGGTGGCTATTGTTTCGGAGACAACGAGCGGTGCGGCGACTGAACACCGGACACCTAAGATCGGATCGGCGCCGCGCCGGGACCCCCTAATCAGATACTCACTTAGGTGAAAGAGACGCTCGCTTCTCGGAAACTTTAATTAATTTCTCCGAAATGAAGGGAGTGCCGTTCACGCGGTTAGTAATATTTTGTAGCCTCTCGTTGCGTATACGGCAACGAATTGAGATAGTGTCCACGCACACCAGCGGCCCAACCGGCTTCGGCGCGCGTGTGTGTACCTACGACACTCCGTCCATATTAAAAGCCCCCTCATTCGCACACTATAATAAATGCATCTTTTTACTTTACAATAGAGGTTAATTTAGAATCGCACTGAAGAAACGTGATAAGACATTTCGTTTGCAATAAGACATTTGGCGTTCAAATGCGGGAACGAAAAGATCGTGTTTAGCAGTTACATACGCGGATGCTGCGAATTCTAAAGGACCGTGTATATTTATGTCGCGGTGTAAGGCACAAGCAAGTATGTGCTGGCCAGAGGTCGCCCGAGGCGGTATGCGGCGCGCCCCACCAAGCCTGCACCGCTTATACCTATTTACGTGCCAATAATGCAATAATCATTCTGAAATACAATACGCACGAAGCGCTCATTATTCCCACCGCGTCTGTCTTCCTTGGGTACTTATTTATGACCGGCGTAAGATACGAACGGGCTGACAAACATTACGAACTCCCGAACTCAACACTCGGCGGCTGTAATACACAATAAACAGCTATTGAGGCTCGTCGCGACCACAGATCTGTCAGCTTCGCCCCTAATCAGCGCACCGGCGTGGAACTTTATTATATGAACTTAAAATAGGTACACATGTAGGACAATTACGACGCGGGCGCTCGTCGGATGAGGTGCCTACATACCATTAGTTCACCGGCGACACTCACGGACACCGCCCTTCGGCAATCTATCCGGATCATTTTCAACATATTTCTGCGCACATTATCTAAGAATATTGACAAAAATTGGTTGTACATTACATATTGATGGTTAAATAAAAAAAATGCGTACATTTTCGAAACTATCCTATTGTGTCGTAGATAAATTTCAAACATTCACTTCTTTATCAATACATACACAGTTTTATACCAATAGGTTAATTAATCCTAAATTAAGTTTTATAACAGTTCCATTGAATACTGGCTCCATCCATTAATGATGCCACTTTCAGACAAATATATTATCCAACGAGATAATTTGCTTATTTCGGAAACTGTTATCCAAGCGCAACAATCGAATGTTTGTAACCAAGTTATTGTAGGTAACAAAATGCATTGAATATTACCGCAGTAACAAAACTACTGTAATAATTCACCGACGGGAAATCTCTGAATGAACTCGAAAGGCCACTCAATCGGCATGAGAAACTAATTTAAATAATTACGTAATATTAAATGGGAAGAGAAAATAAAATGCCATAAAATCCTGGCTGATACGTATTATATGCGAGGTTAAAATAAACTTAAATTAAACGTTTTAGCTCAGAAGTAATCTCCATTCCTAGCTGTCGTGTGTCACGCGCGTCATTTACACATATCAACAATATCCTGTAAATACTTCCAAGAATCATCATTCATCATCATTTCAGCCTGTTAACGTCCACTGCTGAACATAGGCCTCTCCAATCGCACTCCAGCGTGACCGGTCCGTAGCCACCTGCATCCAACGAGATCCAGCGATCCTCACCAGGTCGTCGGTCCATCTCGTAGGTGGGCGACCCACACTGCGCTTGCCAGTACGTGGTCTCCATTCAAGGACCTTTTTGCCCCATCGGCCATCCGATCTTCGCGCTATGTGGCCTGCCCATTGCCACTTCAGTTTGCTTATCCTACGGGCTATGTCAGCAACTTTGGTTCTTCTACGGATCTCCTCATTTCTGAATCGATCTCGTAGAGAAATACCAAGCATAGCCCTTTCCATAGCTCGCTGCGCGACATTGAGCCTCTGAAAAAGTCCTTTTGTGAAGCACCACGTCTCAGAGCCGTAAGTCATCACTGGCAACACACACTGATTGTACACCTTAGTCTTCAGGCACTGAGGGATTTTGGACGAGAAGACGTTGCGTAATTTACCGAACGCTGCCCAACCTAGTTGGATCCGTCTGCTGACCTCTTTCTCAAAATTGGACTTACCTAATCGGACTGCCTGTCCCAGGTATATATATTCGTCAACAACTTCAAGAGTAGAGTTTCCAGCAGTTAGTGCGGTGGGTGCAACATGGACGTTGAACATGACCTTCGTTTTGTCCATGTTCATTTTAAGACCCACTTGTTGAGAAACTCTATTGAGGTCATCGAGCATTTTTCCAAGATCTTCAAGCGACTCAGCCATGACTACTATATCGTCGGCAAATCGAAGGTGAGTGATGTATTCGCCGTTGATATTGATGCCTAGTCCTTGCCATTCCAGGAGCTTGAAGGAATCCTCCAGAGCAGCAGGAAACAGTTTCGGAGATATTACATCTCCCTGTCTTACTCCTCTCTTTAGGGGGATTTCCTTCGTGGAATGCTCCTTCCTTCCAAGAATATCCCACCCATAAGGTGAAATAAATGGTTAGTCAACTGATATTGTTGAGAAAAGTTTTGAGACAAGTATGATGAATACAAACATGTTGGTCGAAGATGCGGCGGCTGTTTATGCATGTTTTTATTTTCCATTTGTAGGTGTAAAGTAAATATCCATCTTAAGACATTAAAATACAAATAACATGAAAAAAAGACAATCTGAATTGAGAACGTCCTATTTTTTTTTTGTAAAAACCTGCTTAGTTAATTAATACTTTGTTCAACAAATGAAACTGAAAGTTATATCCAGTGATCGTAACTTTTATAGCAATTTTGGTGCAGTGTAGTGTTGTTAACGGAATTGGTATAAAGAATTTAAATCCTAATGCTTAATTACCGTTAATAACGTTACTATTAACCTTAATTAACAATTTTGATTAATATTGTCTATACTAATTCCGTTAAGGCGCCGTAGGTTCAGCGAAGTTAAGCGAACAGTGTTTTTGAAACAATATAATGCGTCTGTTTATAATAATATGGTTTAAAAAAAATAGGAATAGTAATCTTGAGGCTTTTCTGCAGGGAAATCAGTTTTTGGAAACATGATTAAGCATTTTTCGTTCGATAGAAAAAAATCACGAACATAGGTCTAAAAGGGTCTAAAATACACTTTAAATATTTGTTACAAATTACGAACAAAAGCTAAAAATATTAAAATGGCTTCTAAAAATCGGCAATATTATGTTTGAGGGAAATCAGTGTTTACTTTTTTATTTATTTATACGGCCAATAAATTAAAATTAAAAAAAGATGATTTCCGCGCTTCCGAGCACGATCTCGCTCACGTTTATGCTCAGTGAGAGGGAGAGAAGACCATGAACCTACGGCGCCTTAACAACACTACGGTGCACCAAAAATGCTACACAAGTTACGATGACTGGTTATAATAATTATTACCTGTCTTGTTTCTTATTTTGTATGTATATCGTAAGTACTAGGTGCCGGCATACGCATCAGGCTTACCCGCGGGATAAAAATATGCCTATGCCCATCCAGAAAGTCCATTCAATACGCAGGTGAAATAATTTTTGAAATCTGATAATTGGTTCCGGAGATAACCTATTACATACAAACTTACAAATGACACAGACACTTCCTCTTTATACTATTAGTACAGACATAATATATAAATTCGAGGGACCTGTCGAATGCACTTATATTCCCAGTGAGATTTTTTGTACAATATATCGTATACGTATACTATACATACATACCTACGGTGTCTACATACATGCTTCAAATTTGAAGCCTGTTCTTCAATTGAGAGGGATATGATTTATAATACATCCATTCGTCTACTAGTAGTACCCAATAGTACAGGCTATGCTTAGTTTACTAGGTCAATGTGTGTAAGATTGTCCGCAAATATTTATTTATTTTATTTATTTATCTGTGGCCGTAGTCTGACTATACGCCAGTTTTAGCACCCATTAATCGTACTAAGAGTGTACTACTACTATTTTCATTTCAAATGAAAATATTTTTTTAGATCACCATCAAGTATATCGTCACTAAAAATACGTATAATACAAAATCCTTATACCATATCTGTCTGTATGATTCTGTAATATTTCTCGACGCAGTTTAATACATCAACCAACACTATGCATAATGTTTGACATCGATCAGCCATGACACGAATTCAGATTGTGATCAGTATAGTTAAATAAAATTAGCGCAAAACTGTGTCAGGATTGCGATCCGGGATACACTCATGTGGGTTGGCAATAAGGATTGTTGATAGAGGAAAATCTGACACAAATCGATCTAGTCCCCAGTAAGTTCAATAAGGTTTCAGTTGAGAGAGATGAGTATATACATAACTGGGTACATAGAAAACATCCTTGCTCATCAGACAAATATTTGGCTTTACCGGGATTCGAACACAAGACTACACTGGTCTAATAACTAAGTATGTCTTGAATTAAAAATCAGTGCACTGTCAATTCATCCACACATCGTGTTCTTATTCCCGTATACTTTAGTAAGCTAAGTGATCAAGATGCAAATTTAAAATCAAACAATTTAAATCGAGAACGTTCCCTGTATGGTTCCGCAAGAGTTCGTATCAATAATGCGGGGCAAGTATAAAATGCAAAGGTGGTAACACGAGGTTATTTCGGTAACACAGTCATCGATTAAGGAGCGACAGGCTGGCAATAAAGGCTGGCCGGGAACGGGATGTTTTGAGTCGCCACCGATTTAATGGCACACGTAATAACCAATATTTCAAATTTCAATACTCGGTACGACACGTAGAGTATCCACCTTTCATAAATAATTGATTAACGCGCACTTGAGTAGTGATAAAGGACTCGCAGCCGCCTGATTAATATGAAGAGCATGGCGCGATATAAACACTCGAGTGCAGGAGGCGAGGTTACAATGAAAATAACTTAAATACCTACCGAGGGACCTAGGGCAACATTTTATTATTATTTTGTATACATAACAATTATTTACAGCACGTTCAACCCACAAGAAAAACCGCTGACAGTCCAAAAAAATAGAAACGACAAGAGCGACTTTAATTACTAGGCTTCGCCTGTGTAGCGGGAAATCAGATACAATTTCTGTATTGAAAAGATTGGAATTGAGTTACTGTTTAAAGTAAAGAAACTTAACATTACAATACATGTTAACTTAAGGTTAATATAGTACATTCGCTTCACAACATAATCTTCTGTCTCGGCATAATTTATTTATTATACAGTTTTACGGTTAAACAACCGATAAACGGGTCAAAGGTTACCGAAAAATTTTATGACCACCAAAAGAAACATATTTATACCTACGAGTATTCAAATGACAAATCTCATGCCGCACATCGTCTGTAAGTTGGACCAGTACGGTAAGGGTACGGCGGCCCCGCCATACGTGTCGGTTCGGTTCAAGTTTAAGAATAAGTGTCGACGCAACTTTAGTTGCAAATATAGTTCTCGTCGATTATGAACACCGGTCTATTTCGGCGTTTATGGATGTCGGAATGTTTGGATCGCTTGAAGGGGTATTAAGCACTATAAAGTCCAAGATATTATTAGAGAGCAACGGCTAGCACATGTTTGTTCCTTAGCAAAGATCGTAAATCTCGGAGAACAATCTGCAACAACTTCATTAACGAAATCAACGATTGCGCTGGGAATGATTGAAGACGCACAAATCGGGCCGACGCTGTCGAGATAAATTAAACATATATTTTTCCAAATGCGATAAAAATTTAAGGTGGCGGTAAAAGGCCGTATTTGTGTGGGCGATGGAGCGCGGCAAGCTCCGGTTGCTCGCAAAAGAGTTGCAATTTTATGAATGAGTTGTTTGAATGAAACACTGTAATAAGGCGACGGCGGAGCGCGGCGGAAAGCACGTGTTGAAATTTTAACTCCGTCGCCATTTCAAGTGCACATTAATATTTGGGACGACATAAAATATTTCGACAACGTCGTAAAACACGTAGCCAATAAGTCCCGTAACCGTAAATTCTTTAACACGTAAAGCCAGCATTTGAAACGTTGATATGGTGAATAAGAACTGCGTAACTAACAGCTTATTACAATTGAAATCATTTCAGGGTTTTGCACTAAAAATCAAGGATTAAAACAGAGCTGGAAGTGCTAGAAGACGCCATGATTCAACTTTTTCATGTCAGAATTATTGATGCGCAATAACTCGATGCTGCGTACACTGACCTAAAGCGAACATGACAAGACGAAAAACGAACAGGAGAATATGACGATAATAATCCGGTTTAGCGCATACGTTGACTAGAAATTAGCTCCGGGCAATTTGTAAAGTGTATTTGCAATAATGTGACTGGGAATGTCCAAGGTCCTCTTGTATGTTCAGTGTAAGTACCTGTAAATACCTACACTACACAAGTGAGTGTAGTATTACATACATATATTTTAACCTCACCGGCTCGGAAAGGGTTACTTTAACGCTCAAAATCTGCGCCGAAAGCCAATTTTATCCCCAAGCCCAGCGTGTGGATTTTAAATACCTATTAAACAGGATGCTCCATCGCGAGATCCAACTTTGTTAGATAAATTCAATGAGAGATCATTATCATGCTTTCAGAAATGTATGGTCTTATGACAACAACAGTTCATTATCTTTTTTTATGAATATAATTAAATATTTTTTTCTTGGTGTAATAGTATTCGATATGAATTAATAATGATCAAACTCTCTTATAAATATTTCTACTTTACTATTTGATAATTCTCTTCAGTCGTGGTTCAATCTTACAATCCTTCGCCAGCTCAACTTTCAATACAAGCACTTGCGGCAATGACAACTTTGCGTAACGAATAAGTAACTATTGCCGATTCGAAAGTGATTGTACCTAGGGCGTTTGTTATATCTAGTGTTCGGAGTTTCGGTGGCAAATTTCACAGAGGTAAATGGAGCCGCCTAACTATTTTTTTGATTAAACGAATAACGATTAAATGATTAATTTTGCATAATACTCCTTATAAATTATCTTGCGAGCATTACCTACTTATACCACGATAATAGGACTACTAATAACACAAGTATGTAGGTAAACATTGTTTAATAAATGAATTTATTTTTACTTATTACAAACATGTCACCTAAACAGTCGGGACGAGTATCTACCTAATTAATGTCCTAAGTACTTCAGGTAAATGAATAATAGATTTATATTTCAAATCTTAAAAACTTAATCATAAAAACGACTCCATTAATCACTGTGTGAAATTTGCCACCGAAACTCCGAACACTAGTTATATCATATGTATCTGTGAGTACTTCTTTGACGCATACAATTCATAATATGCAAAGAAATATCACCTTCATCATCTTTACATAAAGAAATATCGCGAAAGCCGCGCATTTACGGTGAGTTGCATCAACTTGCAATTACACGCCGATAAAGTTAAATATGGCGCCGCCAGCTGTCGTTTCATAGAAAATTATCAAACATGGACAATTTTCGAAGAAGAAACATTCCGATTTTAACAAACACCGCTTACGATTACAGATGGTTTTGTGCAGCCCACAGTTAATAACAAAATCAAAAATGTTTATTCACGAAATTATTAACATTATTTGCTTTGACTTACCGTTTATTAATTAAGCTTTTTTTTTCTAAAGTATCTACAAGATGATAATTAACATTAACTAAATTAAAACAAAGTTAAATCTAAAAAAGGCCCTCGAGACATTGTACCGAGGATGCTGGTTGCATTTCCTCGTTGAATTGCAATGCTGATGCATTGCGCCAGGACGCCGCCAGCTTTTCGGTCATAGGCTTAGACAGAAATATTTAATTATATATTTCATTGTTTCATCTAACTGTATAATATTCCATTAAAGTACACAAAGATTAACGCCAGCCCTTTAAGCAGAGCATTTGAGGCTCATAATTAAATTTATAATACGATAAAAAACAATTCCTGTATATTTTACCCACATCGCCAACAGATCACCGACCGATAAGGTCTATTATGAATAGCCGACACGTTTTATGCCTTCTCTGGTTCACTCGCACTTTGTAACTAAAGAACACAGAGTGTTTATTTAATTATAGTTTTTTTTTTCTGCAGCATCTATTTCTACACCATACTTCGATAACCTACAGCAATAGGGGTGTACACACTAAATAAAATAATCAATAATGTTATTATAATGTTGTCAAAATGTGAAAAAAACAACGCAAGGGGTTATTTATGTAATCACTGCACAGTTATAATTGTCCAAAGTTAAAGAGGGGTACACTGTCCCTTTTCCTCAAAACGCACAATATGAAACGATTGTTGTGTATGAAACGGTTGGGGATTGTGACGTCACGATCCACTAGGGGTTTCTCTCTCTTACAAGCATTATTGAAACGGTTGTAGTTTCGTCATTTTTTTTCCATCATCTTTCTTTTGGAGTAATTATACATTTTGAATCTACACCCCATTAGTAACTAATGTAGGTATATTGCCATAATCATGCTGTGCAACTGTTGCACAGCATGATTATGGCAATATACCTACTCAGTAGGTTTATGGCAATATTCTTGATGTAACTATTTCTTTATAAGTTGAGTAAGAACAACCTTAAAAAAGTTAAAATATATAATAACTTATCCGTGTTCTAATTATTCTTATTTTAAAATTAATTAAAATAATTCATGTTTTAGGTAATAACAAATTTTATCACCTACTTCGTGAACATCCACATCATCTAATTCCATACTACAGTCAGCAGCAAAAGTAGGTCGCGGGTCAAGTGCTCAAAATGACCTACACACGATGACTCGAATGTCAAGAGGATAAGGACCGTCTAGATCATTTTGAGCGTGTTATTTTGCGTAGCTCCTTCAGCTGCTGACTGTACATAATTATATGTTTCATTATACATCATAGAAGTTAAACTAAATATTAAGACTTAAAAAATAAATAACAATAACATAATTCTGTGCTGTGTGGCCAGGTAGTCACAAGCCTTCTGGTCACCAACTTGCTTCCACGACTCGCTTCGCGAGCTTTTTAAAGACTGCGTCAGCTCCTGTCCCTCACGGCCTAAGCGTTTCAACCCCAAACGGCTCAAACATGCAGCCAGAATCAATGGATGCTTATTTGCGCCGCTTGAGGTTTCACCAGCTCTGGTCGAAGTCCCTGAAAGATGGGACGGGGCAGGGGTATCCACACATGTCATCCCATACTAGGGGCCGACAGAACTTCCAGGAAACAAGGGCCATGCCATCAGGCTTCTTGCCGTCGTCTCGCGCGAGACCTGATGGTTCTGGAACTGCCGGCACACCGACCGTAATGAGGGCCCTGTGCAAAATATCGTTCAGGCTGGCATGTCGAGATGTCCGGCTGACGCTTTTACTACACGACAAGCCGAGTAAGCCTACACGGGTGACTTTCACACCACAGTGGCATTGATGCGGAACCATACATGCCGCCCCAGCTATGCTAGACTCAGCGACACCACAAATGTAAAAGCGTCTCTGGTGAGGAGTGTGCCGAGGTTTGTCGAAGGCAAACCTCCAGCCATGCGCCGGATTCCCATTTCGTTCCAGCAAGGAGACGAGCTCGCTCTGTGGGGCTGGTAACTGTTTCGTACAGATTATCCCGTACGCTGGTACGGGACACAGAGCGGCTCGTCCCATTAGTGTTGCGAATGGCGCATTGACGGCAGGTCAGTATTCGGGCAAGAAGTCCTCCAGCTATCGATGGCATCCGGCAGAAAAGGTGAATTAAAATCGGTTGGGTTGTATTTTTGAATTTTGGATCAGAGATTTTGGGTATTGTATGAAGACGAAATTAAGGCAGAAAGAACAAAATTTTAGAAATTTGTCTTATCGCAATACCACCGTGCCTAATCGGCAATGAGGCTTGGGTCCACTGACGATCATTCATTTCAAATGAAAATAGATAAAACTGTAGATTTTAGGAGATCGTCTACTTTCACCAAAAGATTGGGATGCTTCCAAAGTTGGCAGCAACGGAGGACATAAGTGAATTTAGGAACCTCCTTGCCTCCTAGGGGTACCCTAGGAGGCATCATCAAGGATCAGCCATTATATTTTGAATGTAGACTGTCTATAATAGGGTGGATGGCGAGGCTGAACAGCGCAGGTCCCATCTGTCAAAAGAAGAACAGATATATAATAACAATAAAATAAGTACTTATCAAAATATTGCCAACGATTGATGCACTGTATTTCGGACACCACTGCGGGCACGATCATGAAACATGCGATTATATTCATTAACATTAACATCATATAGTCAGGATGTACATAGTTAGGCTAGTATTATTTTAATACGAATCCTTTTATCAATAAATAATTCTTCAATTGCAAAATGTATATAAATTCCTTGCATAGTTAAGAATTATTCACATTCTAAGTTTTAAACTAGGTCTAGTTAGAAAAGTCACTCGTATTGGGATAAGATAATAGTGATTTTTCTGGATATTAAATTGCTCAATTCTGAAATTGAACATTTGTACGAGTTTATTCATTGAATCATATGACTTGCTAACAGATTTTTCTTTTTAAAATTAGTGCTGCTGCAAGAGTAACGCTTCAATTTTAAGTCATTAACATTTCATCGATTGCATTATGTATATTTAAATTCACGTGATTAAAGCAATAGCTAACCAACATTATCTGTAATCAGTTTAGTATAGGAAAGAGTTAAAAAATATAAGGCAACAAAAACAGACGGAATAAATTTAATAATTTGTGTTCGATAACCCCCTGTAGATGCGCCGACAGCCGTGAGCGAGGCCAGCGGACAACTTTTATGATATTAATATGCATTCATTATCATTATACACCATTATTACGTATTTATCTTCATATTACCTTCGCGGGCATTAGAATAAGGCTGGCGGGTCGCTTTCAATATTTATTCTTCCCCAATTCCACCTTCATTAGGGAAGGTGTGAATTTCTTTAAAGGCATTATATATTTCGAGGGTGGGCCAATTCCGTCGTTATCGGCGCGGATATCTCTACAGGATGCGGTCGGAATAGACACTCGTGAGCCATGTAATTGTCCAATTAAAGTCACAATTTTATGTAAATAAGTTGATGGAAAACAATTGATCTCGTTTACGCGAGGGGATGCACGCACGCTTTTAACGGCTGGTTGCCGTAGTTGACTGGCACTTCATTAAGAGAATACTCGGCAGGATTATCTCCCGCGAAAGTCACATGTCGGACATAGAAGAATCACGCGCGGTTGCGCGAACCGCCTTATCTAAGATCGCTGGATACACATTGGTAAAAAACGAATGCTTAGTTAATTAATTAGTGTTTTCCTATTCACGCGAACCGGGCCGGCACGTCACGCCGCAATTAAGGACGGATCACACGCCGCTCGCTAATGCTACTAGAATGACAGATTGTCACTTCGCCTATTCATATGAATAGATGTCGGAAAGTAATAAAAAAATTCATGTATTTTTATTTACGATGCCGTTTTGTGTAGTTGCCAGTGTCGACATTAACATCGCATCTCTTCAACAAATTAAATAAATGTAAGGCAGTTTTTTATTAGAGTGTTGTCGTGAAAGCTTATTTTCTTCAGGAATTTTTTGGATGAATTTTTTTACGTTTAGAAGCATACTTTATTATGCCAACACATTTAATCAAAAGGATAATTAATATTTCCGATTTAATAATGTTTTTTTTTATAATGTATCAACTTACAATGTTAACAAATTATGTCGGTTGTATAAATTGCTTAAATTTTAGGCACTTACTATCTAAGTCCGCCAGTAAATAAATGCCTCGTGATAAATAATAACCAAAACCTATTTAAGTGAATTTGGTCCTTTAACAAATGTACTTACCTACTTATTAGTAACCTTTCTACCCATTTTGCGTAGGTAACAGCTACATATAGTATTATTTACTTATATAAATATACCTGGTGTTGATGTGAGATATCTATAAGGAGTTATAGAGGACTTTTGAGTTTTTAGGAACAAATCGTCGGGCTGTACCGTAGTTAGTTTATATATTATTTTTATCCCGCGGATATTAGTCTATATTTTATCGTGTGAGTCCGCCTAGGTTCTCTGTAATACGCAGGCGAAGCGGCGCGGGCAGCTAGTGTTTCCACGTTATTGTACGGGTCGGTTCAGACAATTTCGTTCCACATTCGAATTAGATATCAAAGCCTTTCGCGTACGTGTTAGATACGTTAGATCGGCGCTCTTTCTTATGAATATACCTATATAGGTACACATGAATTCAAAACGTAAATCTGTTTTCGCAGGCTATTGGTCAGGGTCCGCGTGTCTGCTGCTTGGCGATAATCCAGCCAGTTACCGCCCGAGGCTGATCGAGCGATCTAAAACAGCCCCGCTATTCTGTAACTTGTTTTAATCATATCTGTACGCCGCGAATAGTAGTAACTAGGCGTAGGTAGAGGTCTAGTTTCGTTATTAGGCGCGACGGATGAGATGAGGTCCCGAATAACAGATAGGGTCATCTCTACCAGAGCGTTTCCACGCCCCTTGTTTCAGGTGAAACTTAATCGCACTCCCATTCAAACCCATCTTCTTTCCATTATCACACAGAAATCAACAAAACAAAATGTTAAAATTGAATGATGGGAGATTGTAAATTTCGATATACCTACTTACGATATACTAAATACATTCCGAGTTAGCTAAACTAAAACAATTAGATCATAGGTATAATACGATATGAATTTTGTTCGATATAATTGATTTTCCTGTTAATTCCCAATATGTTATTAATGTTATTATTCAAATAATGTACGTAGGTACTTAGATATGTAACTACATTGATGATATTTCATATTAGGAAAACATCAACTAGGGCTTGATTAATTTCTATTATAACAATAAATAAACTTTACTACTTAATACAATGCGTGTTGTTAATTTGACACAATTACATTTCCTTTAAATTTTTTTCACATTCTGTATTACATATAGGTCACATTCAAAAATGGTAATTTCTTGTTGTCAATTTTCCATTTATGCCGAATATTAGAGTAAATCAGAGTTACTATTGTTATACCAAAGTGTTTAAACGATTCTCTTATGTATATTACCTACTTCGAATGAACACTAATCTCGACACATTGATTAGAAACTTAGCTTTCTTTTAGCAACTCGCAGTGAACTAAAATGTTATCAAGCACATTCTTCGTGGTCACATACGTTTTGTTATTAAAATAACGGAATCCGTTGAGGTCTATATTCGTGTTTGATTCTTCGCAAAAGCGTAACGTAGATACAATAACAAATAACTAATTAGCATTGGTTGAAACAGGTTTAACATAATGGTAATAATCGGTTCTATGATTCAGTGTTGAAAAAATCAGGACGGTATAATCGCGAATTTTCCCAAGCCGCGGAACGGGCCCATCCGCCGTGACGACTCGGCGCTTATCGTCAGAGCTATCAAATTGTCGTGCTTTTTCATTAGTCGGATGCGAGTGCGGATTAGGAATATGTGTATGTATACATATTCCTAATCCGCAATGTTCTAAGATATATGTTCTAGTCTCTGCTTAGGCAGTTCTGTGTTGTTCATTGCATTTCTTCCTAGACGATGGCATTTTAGCATGGTAGTTGTTCTGTAGACCAAATCGCATGGTCAAGATGGTCAAGATAAAAATAACTGCCTGCTACTGCCTACCCACGAAATGTATTACCTACTTTATTATAAGATGTTTAATACTAGACGCAGTGACAAAAAAGGTTGCTACCATGGGACTATAAGCGTATATGTTCCGTCGCGCACAGAAGGAGGCCTATCAGTGGCACGTTTTCGCTGATAATGATGAAAAGCTGAATATAATGAAGACAGTTTCATAAAACCAGGTCCGTTGAAATTGGTAAGAACGACTTAAGTTCAACAATTCTGAGGGGCAATCACTCAAAGCTTTGAACGCGCGTTAGGTAGATCCAACTGTCATTTTGCCATATAAAAATTGACATATAGATCTAACTGGCGCGCGTACCATGCGTTACGTGATTGACCTGCTGTTTCACCTGCCCAGCCTATCCTTTTTTGGGATAGCGCGGCTTTCTGCATTAACTTTTGGATATTGTAATGAAACCTTTAGGAGAGCATCCCGGTGTCTGTGAAAAGCCTAGGTACCTGGCCCGCTCGGCGTCACCGCGGTTACTCGAGCGAGCGACGTGTCATCGATATTTTTTGCTCGACTGATGTCTTTAACGAAATTCATGTCATTGGGTCCGATTTCTCCAAGATTAACATTTTTTTACATTATTTAACAAATAGATCGGTCCCTTATACGCTCAAATATTCAGTTACATGGTTTAACACTTAAAAGGGCTTAACGACTCTAACACATCCTGCGGGTTACGATAAAAAATACGACAAAAAGAGAATACTTCTCGTGTTTGTTTTTTAAAAGATGTCTGCCGAAGATAAGGTGCAGCGGCACTTTAATCCTCGTACCGTCCGATATTTGAAAAGGATATGATGACAACTTTTTTGTGTTCTTTTATCTAATAAGCACGTATAAGTGCGCAACTAATACTTAAACCAGCGCGGCCCACAGCCAGTTAAATACTTACATTAATTATTAATAGGGGCTGGATAACAAAATTTAGAAACTTTGTAATAACAAGGAAAAGGAACCATGATGCCTACAGTTGTGTTAAAAATAGCATTATTGTTTACAAATCCTTAATTATCAACCTAATACCACAGAAATTAGATCGCTACAAAACGATCGCATTTCCTAAATGAACGGTTTAAATAATATGACAATGAAAAATGTTGAGGAAAATAAGTCAAATAGGTAATGGAATGGCTTTTATTATTGCAAACACACGAGTCCGACGACCTACCTAGCAACACCTATATACCTATGCAGCTGATAATTGTATAGGTAACTGAAAACTTGCAATATAGTAGATTGTTAACCAAGGGCTGAAAGTCACCCATTTCTGAAGAGATATTCTGGCGGTCGAACGAAGTGAGAGCGCCAATGGTTCGAGTCAGAAATGGGTGACATTCACCCGAGTTAAACACTCTACCTCTACTTTTCATATCGAATACGAGGAAAGTGAAAAAATCACAGATGGAAAATAAAACAATATGTTGATTCAAAGTATGCAATTCAAATTATCGTGACGTCACCGAGCCGAAAGAATAGTCCCATCTCACCTGTCCTAAAGAAACAGGCAAATATCTGTCTCGCTCGCGCTTATGGTTATATGGTGTAATTCTGTCACGTGACATACAGATAATACAACTACGATTTTAATTTTGAAAAAAAAAAAATTGCTCACGTTTTTATAACCAAATAGTATTATATTCGTATTTCCTACGTCAAAACTATATGAATAACATACTTTCATAATTTAATGGTGGTAGACGAAAATAGCCTATTCAAATATTTTCATACTATTTGTATTTATTATTAGTATTAGTTGAAGAGTGGCTGTATGCGTTTCTGCCTTAGCTCACATGCACAACATCGAGTTAAAAAAAGCATTATGGGTGTATTCCTTTTGTCACCACTTCTTAGACTAGTGGATATTTTAGCTAAAATAAAAGTAATGAATTTACAACATAAACTTATTTTAAATTAAGTAAAATAAATTCTATGAATACCTAAGTATAAAAGTATTTCCCTTCGTCCGTGGTATTGATATGTATTAGAATTAGTTCCCGGATAATGTTTATTAGGCGAGGCCTAACTGGAATACACTACTTTTCTGCACTAGAGCAGAAACGTATCACTTTCAGCACACTTTCTAGAACAACAACGACCCACTTTCAGAGCATGAGATATGAAAAAAAAAAAAAAAATAGAAGCATTAGATGGCAAATTTACTTTACTCGATAGACCTAAGTACCTACTGAAATATTTATTACAAAATCGTTAGGCATAGTGGTGTTCGCGTTATAAAATGTACCCATATTAAGTACGTGTATTTGAACCGACTCCCTTAATTACACATTACAAATCACTTTTATTTTTGATCACAGGGTGTTTTTCTGCAGATTTAAATGAGAACTTGTCACATAGAGAGTATATCTACCCATACGAAGTCCACGAAAGCCGCGTTTGACCACACAGGAATAAGGACTTAGCTAATCTGAGTTTTCAACAAAGTATTGACTTAACTCTGTAATAAAAGCGCTTAAATGCAAATTCAATTCAGGTTCAAATTCACACTAAGACTACTGCAGATGGTAAATTGTGCGTGATGAACGTAAAATAGCGATATCACGAGATGGCAATAGAACGGCGTGTGGAATAGAGCCCCAGGCTTCGGTATTGTTATGACAATAACACTCACTGGATATGTCCAGTGATCGTAACTTTTGTAGCAATTTTGGTGCAGTGTAGTGTGTTGTTAACGGAATTAAAAAAGAAAAATTACCGTTAATAACGTTACTACATATTAACCTTAATTAAGAATTTTGATTAATATTGTCTATACTAATACCGTTAACAACACTACGGTGCACCAAAAATGCTACAAAAGTTACGATGACTGGTCATATCAGTATGAACTCAAAACTCAAAATTATATTTATTCAAGTAGGCCCGCCCAGTAACAAGCACTTTCAAATCGTCAGGTATAAACATAATCTTAAGCTAATTACTTAGAGTAATTTATTAAACATAAAAAGTAAATTTTATATGATGAGAAACAAAAGCGCGCAGGGACGTCCTCTAAAATATAAGTGGATGATAAATCTTAAAATGAGTTACTAGTATGGAATACAGTGCATTAAATGATAGGAAGTATTTGTTACCAAGTTATATTGACATCACACATTTTGCTACCGCCGGACACAGCTCAGTTGATTCAATCAGCAAGAACAACAATCGACTGACAACGAAATTGATACACATGTAGAATCGTAATGGCCACCGCGCGGTAAACAGGATCAAGTACCTACAACAGAAATTATTTCGTCCCATTCGACAAATAGATAGGTACTCGTATCGTTTGAATGGATTGAATCCCTTTTAAGCACCGGCGTCGTTTTCAGCCGCACACCCGCTGCGGATCGATATGACCACTATTTTCATGGCCGTTAGGTCGCACGAGCCTCATTCCGGATTCGAACTGTAGCCATAGAGCCCGTCATGTACATTGTTAGCGAGCAAGGATTAAACAAGTATGTAATGCAGGGTATGTTATGTAGATAATTTAGGGATTCGTCGCTGTACGGCTTCAGGATTACCTCCATAATTCCCTAAACACAACAAATGTTTTTAGCCTCCGCGTGATAGGAGTGGGTAAACCAGTGTTTAGTCTGTACGCGTACGCGTGAGCAGGAAAAGTTTGTGCGAATAGCGGAGCGGCGGGTGGATTGCCGCGTTTAGGGAGCGAGCGAAGCCATACTCCGGGCAGATGGGTCACGCTTAGCTTAGGCACCCTCACAGTCAACCGCACTTCTTTAAGGGGCTTACATCCACAAGAAACAGTGCCTCTTTGACTAATTAAACCCACTGCTACTAGCACAATCACATCGAAACAGCGCTGTTAACCTGACATAATATCAACGGAATTTATTTCCAAACAACAATAAATCCCGGGAACATAATAACAGGCTAACAGCACAGCGCACAAAAGACGTATTAATTACGATTTTCTTTCAAATAAATTGACAAAGCGTTGTGTCATAAGCGGTCGGGTGGCATTTCTCGGTTCCTAATCCTATTGATCTTACAATAAAATCTCGGACAGCCGGGACCATTTTTCATTCGAATGACAAATATTTAGAAAGCTATTTATCCGCGTACGAGTCTGCACGGTGGATAAAGGCCGTACGGCCCGCATTGTGCCTCGCAGGACAACCGCCGGATGTTTATTCTGCGGCCGCGATATCGATTCAGGTACACCGGCGAATAAATCTATTACAACAATAATAGCCTATTGTTATTAAATATGAATTCCTCAAAGGATATTAGTTTTGCTTCCACGTCTAATCTAATTTTGTCACACAATAATAGAAAAGGGTAGAGGGTCGGCTGACGACGTGAGCGGCACGCCCATCGAAGTCCCCTTTGCATACTCACATTTAATTCACATTTATTATCCATCATCGGTAGCTATGCTAATCGCATTGTCTATGCTTTCGTCAGTAAAGTTGAGACTCGGCTCGTTGGCACTAACGGGTCACAATAGATTTGGCGCGTAACCACGTTAGCATACCACTCCCGTGTCCATGTCCAGTGTTACATCTGCCTGTGCGATTGTCGCTGTGCGTTCGGAGGCCTCCACGTGTGACTGTTTATGTGTATTTCATTTGTGTACTTGTGCAACAGCGAATGTTAAAACGCGCCATAAAGGCATTTCAAAATTTACAACTTACAGAGCACCATATCGACAGCCTCCACCAGTCCGCCGCCGGCGACGGCCGGGATGAGCGGCGCAGGCGGCGCGGCGCGGCCAGGCTCGCCCGCGCCCGCCGCGCCGCGCTGCTGCGACACCGGCCGGCCCATCTTCCAGGACCCTATAACCGGGCAGACGGTGTGCTCGTGCCAGTACGAGTTCCTCAACTACCAGCGGCTGGCCACGGGCGTGCCGCTGTCCATGTACAGCGCGCCCTACTCGGACGCGGCCGCCGCCACCGCGGCCGGCATGGCCGCCTACTTCCCCGCCTTAGCCGCCGACCAACCGCCTTTCTACACCAACGCCGTTAGTACCTTTTAGTTTCTGTAATGCAGCGGGGGCCGCGATTTCGTTTGTCGGTATTTCACCGATTGGATAAAACTCGAGCAAACGTGCAAACTTAATCAGCTCAGCTGTGCTATATTATTATTTTTAAAACGCTGAATAGTTATTAGTGAATTTAGTGACGTGATTATAGCGTTTTACCTTAACACTATCTGTCAAATTTGTTTACTTACATTAATCTTGTTATGAACTCTGTTATTTTTTAACCTGAGTTAAAACACTGGCCAACTTATTCATAAAACTTAACAAAGGTGTGAAAGCAAATATATTTTTTGTCGCTTTTCACTAATACTGTTAATTGGCATATAATATAACGCCAAACGAATCTGAACTGCTATTCATCTAGGAAGGACTGGAAAATGCCATTAAAACTCGTTTATTGAGGTTTGATGACCATTTATAAATAAAACCATTAGTGTGAACTGTCAAAGCGACCAAACAGGGATAGAATTTATCCCAGGTTTAGTCCATAGATGTAGTATAGTAGGTATTTTGACGTTTAACCTCTGGTTCAGTTCTCACTCTCTCTCTCTCTGTCTCACAAAGCAGTAGATACCACGTACCTACACTACCAACACACCTTTAATTTCCTGACTGAATTCGGGTTCGTCTCAAAACAGGAATAACCCTGTTAGTAATTCGTGTTCCTTATTAATTTTCTTCTTATCAAATTAGTGTTACAATTTTTATTTGTATTGACCACGAGTAAACATGATTATGCTTATTACGTTGACTTCCAAAAGCTGCTTTATTGAGACAAGCCTGAATAAAGCTGACTGATGATTTTTTCTACTCCTGTACCGTTATCTGACATTTATATGGGCTTTAGCTCAAATACAATGACACCGATAATAAGTCGTTGAAAATCTCTATGCTCTATGACCCATAAACGCACTGATTAGTGTAATTCTATTGTTCATACATTTTTCTCATAAAAGCATAGTTAAAGCAATGACGTGTAATTTAATGTGGGAGAGGCAACCGGATGGCTCGCAATATATGAGCTCCCGAAGTGTTGTGGAATCGCCCTGTGCAACCCGAACTGACCCAACTGTGACTGGTTCGGAAATAGGAGGAGGGGTAAAAAATAGATTGTCGCGAGGCAACCGATTGAAACGCGGTTTATATAATGAAATTTTTATGCCATCCCTCCAAGTGCGACCAGAGCCGAGTAAGCGAGCGAAGAAATAAAAAAGTTATTAGGCAACCGCTTGAAAATTGGCATGCTTGTTCTTCATCACATACAGACACTGTAAAATAAATGCCATCCGTCCTGGCCGGGCGGTTATCGTGCCGTCAGAATTGTCAGCCGGAAAAAAATGGTGGTGGACGAAAACTTAGGAAAAATTCACTTAAAATCATTGAAATCGGATGGCATTTGTTATTCGAGTCTTGTATGATGTGATAAATGATATGCACAAATGCCATACAAGATATGAAAACAAATGCCATCCGATTTCAATGATTTTAAGTGCATTTTTCCTAAGTTCTCGTTCGTCGTCGTTTTTTTACGGAAGAAAATAACTGCACCGCTGAATAAATTGCGTGAGTAGTTAGAACTAACGGAAAACTTACTGCCTAAAATTAGTCGTAGAAAAAGTATCGTATGCAACGGTGTATAACTTGGTCTTAAAACGCTCGTGGCGTGTTTAATTGCGATGCTCGCCAAGGCTCGCATCGCAACTCACGACACTCGCGTTTTAAGACCCTACTTATACAACAGTTGCATAAAATACTACAAAGAATCAAACACCCGGGCCAGCTACAAAGTAGCAGTGGATTAAAGAACTCGTGGCAGAACATGTTTTCAACAGTGTTCAATAGACAGGATTACCTACCTACTCTTAGGCACTTTACTCTAACGATCTTGTGAAGTAGCATCTATCGAGATCATCTGAACGCCGCTGCAGGTATATGTTAGGCATGGCATCACATCATAGTTGCTATAAGCACAGGCGAGCAGCTAAAATATAATTAAATATGTAGAGTACGCAAAGCGCTGGGCACGCACTTTACTATTAAATTATGCTCACTTAAATATAATTTGCCGTCATGTAGTGAATTTACCGACGTGTCAGCGTAAACGATATTAGGTACAGTTACGAACTAGATTGTAAAATATGTACATAGTAATGGACAAAATATATTACCTTCTCTAATTAGCCAACATGCGCTAAATAGATCTGTTGTCAGATATTTTTGTAAATTTTTGCATTAGCATTTTCTTTGATACCGCCGATAAATTAAACAACTAGGTGAAAAAATATTAAACGCGCAATTCAAACATTTAGTGAAAACACAAAGCTATTAATAAAAGGCAATTAGATTAAGGCGCGTAAAGCAGCCACACTGATAATAAGCGGAGAACTACCTCAAACAAGGAAGATTAACCCCGTAACCATACAAGTGAAGGTTCGGCAAAACGCCTCGCAACACCTATATGTTCATGTCACATGTAATACCAATTAATTTACTATATAGACAAAGTGTTTAAAGGCTACAGAAATATAATTATATTCATGTTGCAAGACAGAGTAGATAAAAACATGCTTTCAAGGATTGCAATTATTGAGAATAAGAAACGTATATAAAGCTAAAAGAATATTTCTTAGTAGGTACTTGCTAGTAAAAGGCGAATGCTTTATGTCTGGCATAAACCCAATCATGCTAGTCAGGCTGAGTACGTAAATAGTGTTGAAAGTCATGATAATGTAATCTCTGAATGATAGTCGCATAGCACCTAATACGGTTTGTAAAAGTAAAACACGCCGGTAGGTACTACGCGTTCAAGTTTCAAATCGATTCGCATCAGGCTTCGCGATCAATCTAATAATCCAATAAAGCTGTAATTTGGTCCAAATCTTATTAAGTAAGGCTTAAAATAATTATGTTTAAAGAAGCTCAATACCCCGGGATCAAGATATCATCTAATTCCACACGATTATTAGTATCTTAAAGCACAGCAGCTTAATGATTATCATTCATTTCTCTCTTGACACCTGCAACAAAGGGCATGACTGAAAAATAATAAGACTCGGATGTCAAAATAGTTTGTTTTTTAGAACGTGCTGTCGTCCTCCCGCGCTAAGTACCACGCGGGGACGATGTGCACCTTATAAAGCTCACGTATAAATTAGAATCGTAATCCGATGATGTATGACCTTTTTGTTCGATATTTCATAAAAAGTTGTATTATGCTTCGTCCGGATTTAACGACTTTATATGTTCGACGATTCCTTTATCACAGATTACGACTTGTTTTTAGAACATTTTATTTGAAAACACAAGACACATTACTTATGGTAGTTATGGTGCAAAACTTGTAGCCCAAATTTTAACAAATTTGGGCAATATCTAATATTTCATCTTCAAACCCACGATTAAAAACTAGGCTCAACTATGAATTTGGAATGGATAAGTGTAGCTGTGTTAGTAAGTGTTAAGGGGTTGACAAACTGTCCTGCAACGTTTAGAAGCCGGTACCACTACCGCGTTCTCTAAGCCCAGAGCCTTGTGTGGGTAGTGACTTTGAATGATAATGATCATAACAACATAAAAGTAGCCACGGTACGTAATATATGGCGCGTAGTAAAACTTTTGGAGGAAGGTGTTAAAAGGTGGGCCCGTGAACGTGTCCCGGCAGATGATTCAATCATTCATGGAGATATGATCGTATATCATCGGTGGCGAAAGTGTTAACTGGCCCGCTCCACGCTCGCCTTCAATGGGATCCTACCTCCGCGTTTTTTTTCACGCCTTTTATTTCGTCTAGTCGTCGTAGATCTTAATGCTGTGTTTTTGTAGCATGTTTTTTGTCACTACAAAAATTGAATTCGTTGTCAGATTATAAAGTGTTTCTATGCCGTCTTTGTGAGCACGTTGAAAACTGTAAACAAACAAACAAACGCAGATATTACTGTTTATAGGTTTTTGGAAGCTTACTCTTGAATTGACACTAACAATCGTAATGCATATCGAGCTAGAAAAAACTATATTATCATTTTAATCTGCAGTTAGTAATACATTAGGTATTCTGATAAAAGCGTACAGCAAATTATCAAGAAACAATTAAAAATCATTTGGTTGCAATGTAATATTTTTTTCCTCGGGCTCGGGTTAGTTGATACCCATGTTTCCATTCGCTCCTGCCGTTGCGTGACCATTGAATCATTTGACGGATTATACATTTCTGTTCCATAAAAATAAAGTTCAGCATGCTAATGTAAATGGGTTTTGGATCCGAGCTCATTAATGTCTCATGTTAATAGCTGTGAAGTTGTTCCTTTGATAGTACATAACGATACTGACACGACGGTAACGTGTTGGTATCATCAACCTACCGTTTGTCAAAATAAATAATATATTAGATAATGAGTACGAATATTCCAATAACTCGTGTTAACAATCCATCGACAGACACAACGAACACATAAATTGATTGACGTGACCTTTAGCATCAATCTTCAATAAAATATACAATTATCTTTGCTATGGACAACGGTACGTTATATTTTATACTGTATTAGTGTAATTAGTTAATAACAGTACAGTTTAATGGTTTATTTCGTGAATATCGCATAGGTAGTGTCGTATTTAGGTACGTAAATCGGCGATGCGGCCGAGCCGTACAGCACGGCGCGTTACTATAAATCCGAAATGCAGAATCGCGTCACGGCTTAGTCCGATTATTTGTTGTAACAGAAAACTGGAATTATATCAGAAAGGTCTAAGCAACAAAGAGCGACACAGCGCCTGGATTACGCTGTCGTACTTGAGTAAAATTTATTATCGGATTTTCGATTCGGCCACCAATGAAGTTGTTGGACAACAAAATCTTTTGATAGATTTATCCTGGCTGACCGCATTAAGAGTCGCTCCTGAGTTATTTTAATGCGTCGCTATAAATTTTTGGACCCTCAGTTCCTTTGTTACTGTCAGGGTTTTTACGCAATTTCTTTGATAACTTGTACCAATTAAACCTTATTCATGTTCATGAGACACGATGTTATTTTGATTATGGTAAAATTATGTTTAGCGTATAGCGGCTACCATGTGGATATATATTTGTCAGCACAGCGGTTGAAAATATTAGAATGACATTTAATCACGCAATGTCCTTCAAATAAATGAATAACTGAAGTGTGTATTTTTGTTAATTTAATCTGTAATTTGTCCTTGAATATATTTATACCATATAAAAAAATAACAGAATATATATTCTACGAACATTTGCTTTTTGCGTCAAAGGGAATGTCACGTAATATACAGGGGTATTATTATATACATAATATACAGGGGTATTATTCAAATGGAGCAGTGAGGGAGAATCTAAAATACTCAAACAGATTCGGTAATTTTTTCAAAAGGAGTTACGGGTCACAAAAAATATGTTTTTTTTCTGATATAGGTCCACAACAATTGTTCCTTTCACTACTAATTTCCGCAGTAAAACAAACAAACACCGACTTTTAGACAAATTTGTCCGGCATCGATTCACGGCCGTTCCAATTAACGGACTTTTTTTTAAATTGTTGAATACAGGTTTTTTTCAAAAACCGGCTGTGTGACGCGACTCTTAAGAACAAATCTTCGTATGAAGTGTGTATTTTTGTTAATTTAATCTGTAATTTGTCCTTGAATATATTTATTTATACCATATAAAAAAATAACAGAATATATATTCTACGAACATTTGCTTTTTGCGTCAAAGGGAATGTCACGTAATATACAGGGGTATTATTATATACATAATATACAGGGGTATTATTCAAATGGAGCAGTGAGGGAGAATCTAAAATACTCAAACAGATTCGGTAATTTTTTCAAAAGGAGTCACGGGTCACAAAAAATATGTTTTTTTTCTGATATAGGTCCACAACAATTGTTCCTTTCACTACTAATTTCCGCAGTAAAACAAACAAACACCGACTTTTAGACAAATTTGTCCGGCATCGATTCACGGCCGTTCCAATTAACGGACTTTTCTTTAAATTGTTGAATACAGGTTTTTTTCAAAAACCGGCTGTGTGACGCGACTCTTAAGAACAAATCTTCGTATAATCTTATATAGTTCAGATTTGCTCCCAATACCTACATCACGTATTAGACAAATACCTACGTTGTAAGTTTTTTAATGTGCAGTGTTAGTATTATAATTCATAGTTCAAATGCAAGATTCCGACGCGTGACGGAACTTAAAAAAGGTGCGTTTGTCTCGGTGGATGATTGATGCTCTCATCTCGTATCTGCGCCCATTAGCTCGTATAATAGTTAAGACGAGTACTTTAAGCGATCGATCAGGGAATCAATCCAACGAGGACCCGTAATGGATCGTGCTAACGCTACCGGAAACGGTGTTTTAATAGATTAACTTCGGACTGTAAACCGGTCCAATTAAAGCCTTTTGTGTTCAAGCGCAAATGTTAATCAAAAGTAAATAAACATTTTAATTTAATTTCAAGCGGCCGTTTTTATTAGTGTATTGGTTATTTAAGAGTTGCATTTTTAATTAAAAGTATCTAGATAGTATAAGTGTATGCGCGTAAAGTTTTTCTAAATGTGTATTTCCCTCGCAGGCCGCGGGCATCGAACTAAAAGAGAACTTGGCCGCCAGCGCTGCGAGCTGGCCCTACCCTACCGTCTACCACCCCTACGACGCCGCCTTCGCCGGCTACCCCTTCAATGGGTGAGTAACATTTATTTCGTCAAGCAGCTAACGCAACAACACAACATCCATGACTTAATAGTTTAGGCACAACCGAGAGAGTAATTGATCGTCAAGTATTCATGAATCTGTACGGATCTAAAATGCACGTAGCTCGCGGGCCTCCTGATTCTAACTCCCAGTGACAGTATTGAAGAGTTTGGAGCCCGGCATAATTAATTTTTAAGCGAGCTGCCACTGGAGACCGGGCGGGCAGTTTTGAGCTCTCCCCATACGTACGTAAGTCGCCAACGGGTGCATTATCGACAGGGTAAACGTCCAAATCTAGGCAAAAGGAGAAAATGAACATCGACGCGTCCGGGCGACCCGGCCCCATCCACTGTCACTTCACGTGTCGGGCCCACGTGTTACTCTCTTTTCCCAGTAGGTATCTTCACTCCAGAACGAAATCGAATTTGCTTGTTATATGGCGGTGCTTCGAAAACAGAGACACGGCACGTCGGAATCTGATTACTAACTACTAGGAATTCCTAATAAGCTAGTATTATTTTCCTTATGACATTCGCTTTGATTACACCAGCTTTTGAGGGTAGTTATGTGAATACCTGCTGCTGTTTTATAACGAAACTAGCAGCAGGCTGCTGTTTTATAATGAAACCTAACCTAAAGCAGTAAAGACTCAACACGTAGGTATTATTGCGGCGTTATTATTTCCATGTATCGCTTGTTATACGAGTCGACTGTGAAAACCGAAGAAATCCAAATATCCAACGTCACATGTAAATGCGATAAGTAAGCTCTTTATCATTATTATTACGATTGATATACCTAATCAGCGCCCGTATTTATATGTTAGGCGATGTAGACAGGACGCTTGTGTAGGCAAGCTGATAGCGGTGAATTGAAAAGGTAACAAACATGAGTTTATTAGATACGAATGTTGTATCTGATATTGGGACTGTTGCCGCAATCAGTGCAGGGCTGGTGTTCACACTCTTGGCTCTCGTCGAGTCGCCTGAAGAACCAGTCGAAATAAATAGGAGCTCCGCTTTACGCATTGTGACAAACCTTGGATCAACTTATACTGAAGACATGTAGGGCGAGTCAAGACAGGTGGTTAATCGAGCACGAGGCATACATGCTTCAGTAGGCTGTTTTATTTAGATTAAAATCAATGATTCTTCAGTCACGTTCGTCCCGCATATTATTTAGATAAAAAGCATTTGTCGAAAAACCGCGATAGCATAAACTACTGTGTAGTGTAGATAATAGGAACTAGTTTACAATCAATTATTCCTACTTATACACGACGGTTCATATAATACAAAAAATAAAATAATCATGCAAGACTTCAAATGTAGCTTTCATATTAAGTTAAAGTTTCTTCTGTGTTTTTGTTTTAGTTAGTTAGGACAGTAGGTATTCTCAGTAGCTGCACCCCGAATAGGTACAGTTTTGTTCCATTCTTTTATTTATAAAATCGATGGAAAATTTGAAGTAGGTAGTACACAGTGTCAGTGATGTTTTCAAAGCGCAGCGTTGACACAATTCTGAGTACCAACCAAATGTGTCTTAGTGACAACTAGTTATAAAATAAGTGCATGCCTAGTGTTAGTGTCCATATTTTCTCAGCTTATACTTAAGTTATCTAGTAGGTACACTTGTTTATTTTCGTTCTCCAACAAATAAATAAATAAGTAGGTAATTAAGTTCATAGTCACACGTATTTTTATGTCATTAAGCATCGCACCTTGTCGTTTTATTTTAATCTTTATGCGTATTCAATTGGTATAAAAAGAGAGGGAGAGAGTGGTATAAGAAGTTGCGTAATAATAAAGACTTCCAAGAAATGTTATACACGGTGTTCCCGGGAATTTCTGTTAAATTCGGCATATTGCAGAATACATTCACAGAAACCAATTAGCATAATAATTTCGTGAAAAAAAATTTTTTTTTTTTCTTTTTTTGTAAAAAATAATTTAATGTGGCATTAACAGTTATTGTCTTATTGTGCAAGGGTTCAAGACCAGAAGGTCCAAGAAGACAAATAAAGTAATAAAAATGTACTTCCGACGCAGTTTTTGCCTAATATCGAACGAACTTACTTGGTAAGCCTTCTTGTAGTGTATAGGAACCTTACAACATTTAAAAAACTGTGATGACAGTGGTGTCATCACAGTTTAGAGCCTTTACACTGGTTAAATCTGCAAATCTGATTAAATTATATATAAATATATATATATATATATATATATATATATATATATATAACAGTAAGAGTTAAGATACTAGTAGTCTTGGAGAAATTAACTTTATTTGATCTAACCTATGCCCCCTTGCAATTAACGGAAATTGCCAAAAACACCTTGTATAGAAAACTCCCGTGAGAATCAGACATTGAGATGTAATGCTAAACGCACCGGCAACGTGTGTGCTATAACTTAGGAACCGCGAATCGGTTCGAGACATGTCGATAAATGTAAATAAGCGAGTGACCCGTCTTCATTCTCTTTTAAGAGGCCGCAGTAAGCTCGGCCGAATTTCACCTTCCCATACAATCGTAGTTACGCTCTCATTTTAAAACTATGGGTTGGATTGTGACGAAACTTTGCATATACAATGACATGAGGTATATCTATGTCTGTAATTAGTTTATATGGTTCCAATTTATAAAACAAACAAAATACAGCAAAAACTAGTTTTGTATGAAAAACTTAAATTCGCTGTATTTTTTTATTATGGTATCTGAAGCTACATAAACTAGTTACAGACATAGATATACCTCATTTCATTGAACATGCAAAGTTTCGTGACAATCCAACACGTAGTTTTAAAATGAGAGCGTAACTACGTTTACTGCGGACTCTTAATACTTGCAAGAATCGATTAATAGAAAAAGCTATCTCTAGTAGCACGATTTTACGATATTGAAACCATGGCCACCTTTGTTCAATTTGGAGATGTCACCGGTGATTTGCCAAACCTAGTTAAAAATATTGCATTGACGTCTTCTGCAAATTGTTGATTAACTGTTCAGTTGGGCTGAACTTTTTGCAATAACTTGATAATAAATCTACTTAGACATTGGTATGTCAAAGTTGTCAATGACTAGCCTAAGTTCAATTACAATAAAATGTAATTTGAAATTAAGTTCTCTCAATAACTTTATCAAACTAAGTTACCTATTAAGCATACAATTGTGTGCACCACAAAAAAAAATATATTCTATATAAAATGAATATTATATTCATGCTACCTGAGCTAAGTTACCTATTTTGACATTTGTCAATTAACTGTTATCCAGAAGGCACTGTCCCTGTAAGGCTTGTATGCCCAAGTTATAAGAAATCAAGAAAAACACGGTGTTCGACAGTGCAATTGGCTGCTAACTAGGCTTAATTGCTATTAGTACTAATAGCTAAATGGAAGATATGATCATCAAAACAAAAGAAATCCACATTTTTAAAAGCTTTATATCAATACCGTCTTAGTTTGCTATGTCTATAACACGCGGCGCAGCGTGCGGCGCGTGCCGGCCTCAATCCAAACATAAATAGCGATCTATGAGAGCGTACCAACTAGTACAGGAGAGCGCGCTTTCACACAGTTTGACCGTCCGCGCAACGCGGTGCTTATCGTAGTTTAAATTTAACTGCCAAGTCAACTGTATACTACTTACATCATCATCAATGATAAAATGAAATTAGAGTATTCCCAAATTTTCACTTTGTTGATAGATATATAGGATTTTTTCAGAGCACCTTATAAATACGGTTTGCTGAGTATTGAAGCGTTCTCATGCTTTTTCTGCGACTGACAAAGCATAATTACAATTAACTTCAACGTCTGACGTTGGTTCCATGGCAGAAGGGACGGTGCCTCTTGTGGGACGCGACATGTGTAAGTACATTTGCCCCGTCCCATTTGAGCCACACCATCAGATCCGCGGCGTCGGCCGCCGAGACGGCGGCTCGGATGAAACACGCAAAGTACTCTGCCTTGGAACCGATGTACGACTTTGTACCAGTGGCGGTAGAGACTGCGGGACCTTGGGGTACGCAGGCTAAAGATTTCATACGGGAGTTGGGTCGGCGGCTTAGGGATAGGGGCTGTGATCCTCGTTCCGGATCGTTCCTGGTTCAACAGATTTCTTTGGCCATTCAGCGTGGCAACGCCGCCAGTGTCATGGGAACTTTTGGACCACCAGCGATCCGGGGCGGTCCTTTTTGTTAGTTTAGGTTAGGTATAACGTGTTTTTGACGAAGCTTGTTGCGGATTCTTTCGTTGTTAGTTAAGTGCCTAGGGGGATGTATGTTTGTTTGTACGCAATTGACGAAGCCTGCGTTGCGGATATCTTATGGACCTTAATCTTTCTATTTTCAACGAATAAACTATTCATTTATTAACTTCAATGTTAAAGTCATAAAGGAAATGTACGAACACGATACGTTAGCTATTAAGTCTAATCATAATCAATGATCTCCGTATAATGCGACAGACAGTGAATGAGCGGGTATGATTTCTGCATACACTTTTTGCTGGACGGAATAATGTTCCTCGCCTCCACCACTTACTTTGTTCCACTGCCTATTGTTCATCGGAGCGTCTTCCTCATAATCTGGAATCATTAGTTTAGTCAGAACAGGGTTAAAGTTCCGCGAGCGAGGGACGCTATGGTTGCATTGATTGAAGGAATACTTTCCTTGAAACTTCACTATATGCTATAGTACGTTATTTTAGCATTAGAAAGAAGGATAAAGCACGGAACACGAGGTCATTTATATAAGACACTTTATGCCACACAACTGTCATAGTATCTCAAACAGCCATTAAAAAAAGACTTACGGTATTGTTGTCTACCCTAAAAATTATAGAAGTGTTTTCATTATTTATATCTAAATAATACTTAAAACAATATATTTATTTTTAAAGTATTTATTTGTGACTCTGTTATTTTGAATTTCGTTATGCAGTTCTGGAAAGGTTGCATAATAAAAAACCTAAAGAAGAAGAGGTTTGAAACGATCGGTTCGTTTTCTTCGCTGTCAACATTGTCAAAACTGTCAATCGAATCTGACGTTCTTTTTCTTGTTTTCTTGGTAATCAACAAATTGTTGAAGATTACGAGATTATTTTACGAGTATCTATTTATTTGTTTCTTAATATTAAGATTTTATTTTTCACTGTGTGTGGTGTGCGGACTGCGATGGAACAACCAGAGGCAGGTCCAAGTGGGTTGCAAAAAAGACAGACTCGTTCTCCCTTGAACGTTTTGCCTTCACCACAAGCAAAGAGACAGAAACAGAGTCCATTAGTTAACAACAAACGAGAAACATATGGTGGTGAACATTTACAAGTTGGTGTGTTAACTTTGCAGCAAGGATGAATTTCCGGGTAACATCTAATATTTGTCCCAAGCAGAAAAGGTTGAAGACGACTGCTTCTTTGTTTACCGGTTTACGGTTCGATTATAGAGTTTGACTTTTTGGGGATCTTTGAGTGACATGCGAGACAACAGCAGCAGGATGTGATAATATACGGTATTTCACATAACATAACTACAACTTAAAAAAGTTGAAAAACATTTTCATTTTAAAGTCCAATATCTCAAAAATGACTAAACCAATTTTCATGAAACATGGCTCCAAGAACACTTGGGATAAAATTGTCTATGACACAAAAAAACCGCATTCAAATCTGCCCATCCGTCTCGGAGCTACGATACCACAGACAGATACACAGACAGACACACACACTTTTAACATCCCTCACACACTTTTAACATCTCTCTCTTTGCGTCGGGGGTTAAAAACGTATAATAGATGAAACACATCGTGACAAATATCGCTGGACATTAAATAATAATATCTTCCTTATTTTAACGTCGGTTGATATGGTATACAGATTTTATTGGTCATAAAGGCTACAAAGCCGAATTTTTGGTTCGACTTTTAATCCGCATTAAACTGCGTCTTCTGTTTTATATTCATCATCATCATATCAGCTGAAAGACGTCCACTGCTGGACAAAGGCCTCCCCAAACTGTTTTATAATATTATACGATACAAACATTATTTATTACGTAAGCTCTTAACAGTCAATAGACCGCATGAAAGAGGATTTTTTGTTTTAAACACTGTCAAGACTCCAAGTAACGAACTGAAAGTACACCTAAATCTAATGGACCTGTCACTTGTAAAACCTGTTGAAGCTTTCAAAATAAATATTAGTTGTTATTAAGAGCTCATTAAGCCACGGGATCGATGGGGGTGATTTATACGTTTTTAATTGCCACTGCACTGCGGGGCCGTCTTCACGGAATAAAGATTAACGACGCATGCACTTCAAGCCACCGACGGAATACCTAAATTAGAACTCCCCTCCGCAATGTTTGGATTAGAGTTTTTCAAGATTAGACGGCGAGTCTGTAAGACTGTATTGTTTTAAGGATATGCAGTGTGTGTTCACTTATTATTGTTCAACTATAAATCAGCCTATTTCCATTAGCTGCAAGTTTTATACGTTTCATACAAAGTTGCTGATTTGGCTAACAGTCATCATCTCCAAACGTAACTATGTAGGCAGATATTTCATCTGCGATATTTGACAGAAGAGAACATGTATAATATCTTTGTAGCTCTGATCCTGAAAGACAGACAATATTAGGTACGTATTTGTATAGCGCCATTTTTCTTTCGTAAAACAAGTGCTTATGCCAAATCTTGGGATTAGGTGTCAAAGCGGACCCCGGGCGCCTTTAGGGGCACTACCGGGAATAACGCTAGGAGGATGATGATTAGTATAGCGCCATTTGCTGCACTGAGCAATAACATAGCAAAGCATAAAAGGCATATTATTGTTCGTATACCAAACGGCATCCAAAAACAGGAACGTCCGGTCCGCCTCAAAAGTTACAACAAAAGGAATCCTCATACTATTAAAAGGTGGCTACGCGATTGTGTTTCTTCTAAAGTCGCAAGCATCCTTAGGCAACTGACAGGCCGTATGCTAGTTTGTCACCATCGTAGTATAAAAAAGTTACGTTAATTTCCGGACAGTTAAGTAACTTTTTTACTTCGTTTAAGTTTTGTTCCTCTTACATCTTCCTGAACTTTGCCACTATAGAAGTTGGATTCAAAGTTATATGACGTGTTGCTTTCTGCTTAAGTTGAAACCAATACATAGGTATATGTCGCGTCACGTACCACACATCAGACAACGCGTGACACAAAAGAAGCCGCCACGTCAGAACGCGTTAGGGAAGTGCGAACCCAAATTATCAAATTCTTCACCGTCTTAACCTATCTCGACTAGTCGTGTTAATTTTTTTTTTCCTCTGTTAGTGGCAAACCAAGTGTAGGTGTACAACTGCCTGCTAGTTTAACCATAACAATTTGATATGTATTTAACAAAACAGTTATCATCATCATCATCATATCAGCCGAAAGACGTCCACTGCTGGACATAGGCCTCCCCCAAAGAGTGCCAAAGTGCGGTCACTTTGGCACCACCGTCAAATCCTGCGCCACCCGCATCCAGCGGACTCCAGCAACCTTTACCAGGTCATCAGTCCACCTTGTGGGGGGCCTACCCACGCGGTGCGTTCCGGTACGTGGTCGCCACTCGAGAACCTTTCCGCCCCAACGGCCATCGGTTCTACGTGCTATGCGCCCCGCCCACTGCCACTTAAGTTTAGCGATCCGGAGGGCTATATCGGTTACCTTGGTTCTGCTGCGGATAGCCTCATTTCTGATGCGATCACGCAGAGAAACTCCCAACATAGCCCTCTCCATAGCCCTTTGGGTGACTTTGAGCTTTCTTATGAGGCCCATATAGTAAGCGACCACGTTTCAGTGCCATATGTCATCACTGGCAACACACACTGGTCAAAGACTCTCGTCTTGAGAAACTGCGGAATATTAAAAAAGTATATTAAAATAATTGTATGTACAAGATTATAGCTAACATTATCTAAAAAAATACATTAAAATCAAGTTACATCTAAGAAAGGCCCACGTGGCATTGTACCGAGGATGCTGGTGGCATTTCCTCGCTGAATTGTAATGCTGATGCGTTGCACGAGAAAGCCACCAGCTCTTTGGTCTCCAGTTACGTCAAACAGACGTTTGGTGATTTTCGCAAATAACTAAAAAGTTGGTAATATGGAACTGTATCTCCTTCTATATTACAGTCGCAATAAAAAAAGGCATATGCCCTTTTGAATTTAAGTGAGAAAAACATCCGTAAAGGTTAAAAGAACTGATAATCTGTTCAATATATGATAAGAAAAATCGTGCGTTGATCGTCATGCAATATCAAGGAAACCCATTTAGAAATGCAAAAACAATGTATGGTTTGGAAAGCACTTGAAGATCGAAATAAGTAGTTAAGCTTTGTGCAATATTTCGCTTTGATATCCAAGTTAAACAAAACGAAAACGTATATGATTATGTCCGTTAATAATGTAATGTTCTTTGGAATGAGGTACCTATAATAGCATAAACAGATCGGAGTTATCTTCGCACTCATATTTCATATTCATTAGGTTACCCCCTTGTAACCTGCTAATCACGCAAAAAATCGCTGAAAATGAAACACTTAAAGCACCTTTCGGGTTTCGTAGGTCGTTCCCAATTTTAGAACCGAATAGAATACTTGGTCATTAAGATACTGGATTTTAGGTACGTTAATTTTACGAATGCCATTTTGGTTCACAGCCTATATATGTATATGTTGGGTCCAAAAAACAACACTCAATTTTTTAAATATATAATAGAATAAGCACTCATTCGTGACAATAAACTAACATGGCAATTAATCAGGCATACTTAACTCTTATTTCCTTCGCGTTATTCGACAGAAGCGGACATGTCCCCACTTTGATGTCACGGTCAGTCTGATTTTGACAGAGACAATGATTCCGTACTTTAAACCGGGCGAGACTTGAATGAAAATAAATGAACAAATTAGAGTTGACCCATCAAAATAAACTGTATTTTCGTGTTATTAAGGGTTGAGAAAATCTATAGATTCCTTCTTAAAATTGATATAAACTATGAAACCTATATAGTAGGTACAAAAAGTGTTTATAAAAGAAATATTGCCCGGGCCGCAAAAACGCAACTTGTCTATTTATTCATGATCCTAAGTAAGCTGTTGAAAAAATAACAAGCGTTAAATAACACAATTAAAACGTCATAAAATATGTGCTGGGCCGTCTTCGGACTAATAACGAGGTAATGCAGGGTTCGGCGCGGCCCGGCAGGTGTGCCTGGCCTCGATAGGGTTGCCACGATTACTGCTTAACATTATATGTATACTCGTATTAATTAAAGTACCTACACAAAGTATGATCACCTAAAATCTACCGACACAATGTGTTAAGCATCCGATGCCTTTCGACATCTCATATCAAATATTAATTCCATGCCATGATAAATTGAAACTCACCACCAAAAAAAAGAAATATATAGGTACCAAGTACGCAATATAATATAATTGTTTCTTAACTCGTATAATTAAGTCATAATATTTGATTCACTTCTTTGAAAATTCCTACACGAGTACTAGGTCTAGTGCACGAGTACTTTTTACCATTTATAACCAGAAAAAACTGTTACCTACTCGTCGAATTTGCACACAACCTATCAGATGACAGTAAAAAAATGTTAAAATTCCTAAACTAAAATGTATATTCTCGAAACCTGGGTTTGGACAGCCCTAACGCTCAACGCTCGATACCTATCTCGCACCTTAATCACTCCCGCCAACAATCCGTAGTGATATTTACTAAACACACTCCAAAACGGACCGTCAATGAGTGTAATTAACTATTTTCGGGCCCGAACACCTCACTTGTCAGGGGTGGGTATCAAAATGTTTATCGGTTTATAAATACTTATTATACGTACACGGTAGAAGACGATTATGGTAATTTGGTTATTTAATTAAATAAGTTGAATGGGAAAAGTGTTTGTCAGTGTCAACATGTAAGTTTCTAACTTATTAAATTGTTTTTGAGCTCACTCAAACAAATCGACGAGCGAGCACACTGATCGTTTTAAAAAATTGTTTTGATTCTTTACCAAAACCGCGCGACTTTATCTCACAGTGGAAATAATTGACAATATTTCAAAATATGTAATAACGCCTAAATCGAAAAGCATTTCGGTAATTATATTATCTGAACGTAATAAAGTAGTTTTCAGTGTTTTTTTCCTGCTCGTTTTTAAGAAAATCGCGAAAACGTATAAAAGTGGTTTTCACCGTGTGTGACGTTAGTATTATGGCTGCCATATGAAAGGTGTCCAAACTGCCATACAGAGTCGTAGTATTGACGTCATAATTTAGGGTAGACTGGGTACAGTTGTGACAAATTTGGTTTGATCGCCACTAATTTTGTTAATTTACTAGTTAGCTGGGAGAAAAGTAACTTGACTCTTAATTTGTACATTTTTCTACGTAAATATACTTAAATAGTTTCTCTAAATACGCTGTATTAGTCATAGCGATCAAATGAAAAAAAAAAGTAAAGTGTCACAACCGGCCACACCCCAAGGACGGTTGTGACAGTGGTTGAGGTCGGTAGTGACAGGAACAAAAATACAACAAAATGGTTTATAATGACTTTTATTGATTGATTAGAAATATGACTATAACACAACATAATCTTCATAATATTTCGTATAGAAAGTTCATTAAATTATTTATTATTGAATTAATAATTAATAAAAAAATAAATTACGAAAATTTAAAGAAGTCTCGCTTTCACGTCTTCATAAGCATCTTCACATTTACCAGATCAGACATTTATTAGACCGCGCTCTTTCGGTATTCCGCAGGCGTTTTCTGGGTATCTAAAAGCAAAACAACAAGAAAATATATGTCACAACCGTACCCACAAAATTTGTCACAACCGCACCCGACGGATACTTTCGAAAACAAAAATTCGCCATGACTTTGCCAAATAATCTACGTAAAAAGTAACCACCCGTAATTAACTACTAATGTTCATCTTATAACAAAAAAAATCCGAGGTAATCTATCTGTATACAAATAACAGTGATTATTAAAATTAAACGAACAAAACAACTTACTTTTGACTGTTGAAAAGCAATGTGGGCCCCTGCTTACGTTAACACCGCGCGCTGGGTGACGCAATACCGGGGAACGCGTTCAGACTTGCATGCCGCTTCTCTCTCCCTTAGAACCCTTGCCCGCATTCCGTATAGTTTCGCTAGTACGAAGACTGTCACTACCGTAACCTGGCACAACCGTACCCAGTCTACCCTACTTACAACCTTCTGGAATTCGCTACTTTTCAATTTGATAGTTTTGAATGAAAATTACAATTAAGGGAGAAATAAAAAAACACGTGTCGCTTAAAAACCATTTTCTAGCGATCTAAATCATAAAATGGCCTACATGAAAATTGCGTTGTCAATTGCATTGTTTTTTACATACTTTCTCAAATGATGCCAATTGTTTTTAGTGCACAAAATACTGCTGATGTCAACAGCGATATATATCAAATTTCATCGATCTCAATTCTCAAAATCACGGTATTGCACTGACCTACCTAGTTGACGCCGTGTGCCTGTCATGACAGCTCGAGAGCTATATGACCAAACGTCATGTTGCTAGTGGCCCTCTGGATCAAAATGCACCACGTCGTCACCGGGACGGCCTACGTGACATCTGCTGTCATTCGATCCTAAATACTCTCGTCGACCCAGCCCCAGGTATATTCAACTGTCTATTTACTGGAGCAACATTGCCACTATTATTAACGCTTTGGTGCTATCGGGCTCAACTATATTTTCATTCAGTTGTAAATAAACTAAGTGTAATTACCAACAGTGTAAAAACTTATGTAATTTTACATGCAAAAACGACATAAATTGCAAAATTCCCGAAGAAGCTTAGTAATGTACCTACACATTTTTCGTGAAGATTATGTAATATAAGATCGATTCTCGTATTTTTAATTTTTAACAGTTTGCGAATTATACCTTAAGAGATGACAAAGTGTTACAGGATTGTCATTGCATATGATCATTCTGTGGCCCACAGTCCACATTAATTCTACATCAAACACCTGCACAATGCCGCCGCGTCTATTGAAGATAACGCTTGCAATGGGCATGGAGGTGACAAGTTTTGCTATCTACATATTTATGTCAGTGCATATGAACTGACAGCTAACCCATTCCAAACCTTCACGATCAAACAATCCAATCATAAGTAAACTGCAGGTCGATCACGTACAAATAACGCATTGTGCGTACGTTAGGTAGATCTAAATACAAATTGTATATGGAAAAATTACAGTTGGATCTAATCTAACGCGCGTTCAAAACGTTACGTGATTAGGATTACCCCTCAGGTTGATCACGAAACGCATTGTAAGTACTACGTGCGTCAGGTAGATCTTAATATAAATGTTATATTGAATTGCCCTTACGCGCTTTCGAAACTTTAAGTGACTGTCCCTCTCATGGAAGTTTGGATAAATTGACATAAATCACTAACAGCAAAAGTGTCCCGCTCTTAGCGCCAACATTTCACTTGACGCTGCCTTCATAAACGACGGTCAAGAGGCAAACACTGCGCTCAAACATATTTAAAAGCCTTAATTACCGAGGCAACAAAGCCCTCGGCTTGTTAAATTGTCGGTCCATCTTCATCTGTTATAATAAAGCGGCACTTCTCCGGCAATTAGCGACGGGGCAACCGGCGCGGCTGACACCTCGCGCAAACAAACCCTCTTCGTCAAAGTGCCACGGAAGAACGGGCTCCCACGTGACTATCAAACCGTGCATATTCAACATCGAAGCTATGTCGAGTAGGTCGCTCAGTTTAAAGTGCGTAGTGATTGACTTATTACTCCGAGTGCATTTATTTCACACTTTCGCGTCTTGGAGGACTGTTGGCACTTTCAGCGCCTGAATAAGAGCTTACATTAATCCCAGACCAAAACATATTGAATAGGCAAGTTCAAGAGTTAACATTCAGAGTGGACTGAAGCAAACGAGAATAACTAAAGCCATCATTATCGTCCAAAGGAATATTTGTTCCGGTCGTTTTCCAACACTCCTTGATGAAAATAGGTGACATTGAGCTATGGGAGGCAGCTGGCCCAGGCACTTTAGCTCATCAAATATACCCGAACTGAAAGAATCAATTAATGAATACATAAATAAGCAGTTTTTCTTAATGCAAGTAGGTATTTACCATAGCGGTTGATTATTAAATTGTGTTGATTACATTTGTCTTGCTCGCGTAAGAAATTCGTTGCGGCTCTTTCTCGGCTCTTTCGGCTGTAGTTTAATTTATGCTTGGTAAAAACTGGAAGTAAATCGTTCAAACGCTAAATTTATTTTTTATTTTTATTATTGCCGTATTGACCCGTGTGGTGTCGGGTTAGAATTTCACCACCCCCTTTCTTCCCGTGGGTGTCGTAAAAGTCGACTAAGGGACCAGGGTTGAAGTGTGTTGAGGGCGATGGGTTAGCAACCCATCACTGCACACATGTTGTCGATATTTTATACCCACATTTATGCTAAAAGTGGCGCTGGAACATACGTTTCATGTGCTCTGCCTACCCCTTTTGGGAATAAAGGCGTGAATGTATGTATGTATGTATTTTTATTATTACTATTGATTTATCAGTGCGTTTATAGTTTATGTTTTATGAATTTTATTGTGTCAATCTTGTATATTATTTCGTGTTTCTTATTATTCTAGTAGCATATAATAAGTAATTCACAGATGTCTTTAAAACGATTTTTTTAATAACAACACAGGTTTCTAATACCTATAATTTCTGGGGCTGGAACAATTGACTAGATAGGTACCGGCTTATGTCCCTTTTGTACTAATTCTATTTGTCATGTATATGGCCGTGTAAGTGACATCTAGAATAAAAAATAATAATGTCATTATTATTTATTATACCTACAGAAATAAAAATGAAAAACTATTGAGGTATTAAATAGATTATTGAAGTAAGTTCGTCCAATAAAACTCATCATGACCCTTATGACCGGCACGATGGAGTAATTATAATCATTATGCCAAGGAATAATGATCTAAACAAAACAATTGTATGGAGATAAATTTATCAATTCCGGGGACCACTTGAATGGAGCCGAGCGGTCCCCAGGGCGCGCCATAGGCGGCGGACCCGTTACCCGGTCGTCAACCGTCAGCCGGCGCGGCGTGACCGGTGTAACAACCATCGCCGACACTTCCGCTCCTCACCGACATAATTACAAACGGAAAATTCAACTACCCACACCATATACGAGTATGTAGACGAATTTCGTCGTAGCAAGTGATAATGCGAGAGAGCGTCACGATGCCCGGCACGTCCGAGTCTATTTGGCCCCCGGCCGATATTGAGCACACAAAGTAACGATTACTCACCGGCCGAACTTTATTTACGACAGGAAGAAATTGCGATTGTATTCGTTTAATGGTTATAACTTCCCAATATGACGGGGCGCCTGTCGCGTTGCTTGCGGTGTTGGTGCCGAGTCTCATACCATTTTCGTAGCTTTGGCACTTCGTCTGACTACTATAAGTCAGCTAATTACTTTTCGGTTTTTAGTATTATCTGCATCTGAGAATTTGCGAAACCCATTTGGACAGGCCAAACGGAGACAAGGATGTAACCTGAACTAAAATGCTTTGGACCAATTCTCAACTCCATGTGACTCCTATGTTTGGAGAAATCACACATCTAAAGTCATTCGTAAATGATTGGGTTGGATCTAAAATCAAATCACTGCAATTATTAATCAACCGACGGCGGTTAATTTTTTTTCGCACACCTTGCTATATTGTAATAATTACCGCCCGCTACGGTTTAGCGAGCCAAAAATCGTACTTCCTGCCAATAAAGAAAACCTCTGGTCGCATATTTATTACCCTTACGTTCGGCTCGGGCATTAAAGAACTGTGCTCTGAGAAATTCTTTGTAGGTGTGACTGGAACTACTATTAAACTATTGCAAACGTTAATTAACATAATAAAACGGCTAGCATTTATCAAAAAGGGGGAGGCCTATGTCCAGCAGTGGACGACATGGTATGGCAACAAGGATTGTACAACACAGCTGACTGACCATCCGTTGTACGTACATTAATTCCAAATACCTATATAGTGCGTAACTCAAAACAACAAAGTTCTGTACGCCACCCACAATATCTTTACTTCTATCCGTTGTTCCAGATAAGATTGAAAAAATCGTGCATTGTTCGTCCTTTAATGTCAAGGAGGATTGAGCATCTAATGACGGAAATAAGTAACACTAGTACAATCTTCCCCTTTGATATCCTAGACTAGATAAACGAAGGAACGTAGGTGAATTTGTCTATTAAAAATCTATTTTTGTACTCGTATGTATGTCTCTCTAAGGTAAGACCTTAGAGAGACATTTTGTACTTAATCACTATTAGCTTTTCTATGAAACACTTCACTCAGAGAGGGCACTCACAAAAAACGCCGCAAAAAACCCTCTTCGTTTACGAAAAGCTTTAAATATATAAAAAAGAACATTCAGGGCAGTTAGGTAAGAATACTATTTGTCAATCTCACCCCGCGGGAAATCGGGTCACCCCATTTTCCTCATTGTCGACATGGAGTTACCACGTATGCGGTGACGACGTAAACATATTACAAAACCATGCACTATATTTATGTTGCTTTCAAAATTACCTTTAACTTCTGTGAATTGACGATTTGCGGAGACTCGGATTCAAATTCATTGATCATCCATACAGGTAGGCGTTAAAAAAAACTCTTAGTACATATTATATGTAATGATGTCACCAATAGTCACTGTCATCATACATTTTACATGCTTTCCATAGTTTTTCCGTACAGAAGCATAGATAATGTTTTTAAGCAGCTCACGCGGAAGTTCAAACGTTTTTATTTCAGTGTATGTGTGTACATTAGAAGCGATAGACAACCCCATACACAGAAACAATTTCGTAGGATTTTCCAGCTGTCCTTGTAATAATTTAAACCGATGTCGGCTAAGTGCTATCAAAGCAATCGGCGAGAATTTCTGCATAAACTACATTACCGCGCAATTATCTAAGTAAATAGCAAAGCTATTCATTAGGTAGCCGATGGGCGATGCGTCATCCGACGCGGTTCGCGGTGGCATTCGAAACAGACTCGTCCGATCCGAAGTATAAATTGACCCTGCGGTCCGTAGCAAATATGCGTAATTGGAGGTCGGAGTAATGCTGGTTGTGCGACGGTGCGACCGGTAGGTTCTGTGCCAGCAGAGCCTCGCGTTCCTGTCTGGCCGGACGTGATGTCATCGGAGCACTCGCGGCTTGTCCTGACACTGCGCCACCGCCGCGGCGCACAGTTAACTGAGGATACGTGTATAGACAACGATTTACAGCACCAAATGCCAGTCCTCCCGTGTATTACCGATCTATAGAACAATAAAGGCTGTGCGCATACGCATGCCAATGAGCCGTATCGTATTCAGGTAGCGCTTGCGCGCCATTAGTAACCCGGCCCGGGCCTGGAGTAATTGACCGACAAGCTAATTTCATTCTAGCCGCATTGGACGCTTCCTCTTTCCTTTTTCCTATCGGTCAGCCGCGCACGAGACTCATGCGTCGCCATAGTTGTACGCGATGATGTCATTCGTTTCATACTTTCCCAGTTGAGATGTTAAGCATATTAATATAGTCACTACCTACTACCGTTACATATACGTATTAATGATAAAAATACAGGGAACAGAGAATCCAAACGCTTGTCATAACACCAGCACTGAGAAATAATATTAGTATCAAAATAGAAAACGCACTAGGATAATAAAATAATTAAGTCGCAAATGAAATGATTCTTGCAAATAAACCTAATTGTGGCTTCAGTAAAAATACAGCAATAAATGTGGTAGCATAAATATATATTTTGAATAAATACAAAAAAAATACATAATGCTCTGTTGTTAGCTATGAGATGACATACTGTATGTATGTATTACTGTTGTATCTAATTGTAATACATACGAGTACATTGTTAATTAATACTTAAATGAAACGACCAAACCTTATTGCTTTGTGTTTGTTCTAGTTATATTTTCATGAGTAGCGTGTTGTAAGTATTTCGAAGCCAATTATGAAGCAGTTCTGAAATATATGTTTTTAAATAAATAAATAAATATTTGCGAACAATCTTACACTACTCTATCTAGCCCCAAACCAAGCAAAGCGTACTATGTATAAAGATATAAATACTTAAATACATAGAACACATCCATGACTCAGGAACAAATATTCGTGCTCATCAGCTCATCACACAAATAAATGCTGCCCTTACCGGGATTCGAACCCAGGACCTCTTGCTTCGTAGGCAGGGTCCATCCATCTAAAGCGGGCGTCAAAGTGGTTATGGTCTTGTAAGTATTATTGGTCTTGCGACCTACAATACTGAATAAATATGCCAAGGTGCCTTAGCCAGATCAGCTCTCTATTAGATCAAACTAGTTAAACCTACAACTATTGGGATATTCCTGGCACCTGCTCTGGCATATATTTAGTTATTTAAGCAAAATGTATTCCAATTTCATGAAAGGTCAACCGGCCAGTTTCGTCCGAGTTGAAGCTTCGTTAAATATTTCACGAAATTTATATTGTCAAATATGATATTATCGTGCCGCTTGGAATATTAAAATTGGCTTACTTATGTCATGGCACAGTACAGGCACTTATGTCATGTGTGCCTTAGTGACTATTGTGTATCATGTGTGTCCCTCGCCATATTTGTTTGTCCGTGGTTCGTTCCCAGATGTCATAGAGTTGCCTAAGTTTTGACTTTTGACAGTAGTGACGTCACCAGACGCACCTGACGTTCCGTTTCACATTACTTCAAATCGTAATTAGGCTATTTGTTGGAAAGTTACTAAAGTAAAAACATTTCAGTAGCTATTATTATGTATTTTTTCAACACTTTGGTCACAACACAATAGTAAATACTACCTGCATCTTTCCTATCGACGGCAACAATAATATTGTAACGAATGAATTAGGCTAATGACATTGAACATAGGAAACTTAAAGAGTTTTTAGGGAGAGGTCAGCCGACGTAGAAAAATATGCCTCATAAGTCTACATTTTCCATGAAACTCAGTCGTGCGCCACTTTTTTCCGGCGGAGCGAGCATTAGACATCATACAGACATTAAGTTAACTTAATTTAAACGATGTGTCAATCAGCGTATTGATGAAACCAATTGCACAATTCACTTTGGGTTGCGTTGCGAAACAATTGCCTCCCAGGGGCATAAAATTCAATGTTCTTAGAGATATTATTAATATGTCAGCAATAAAATGAGACGTGACCCCCGATAGCAGAAGAACCGTGGTCGCTACACTTAATTTTCACTAGTTTATATGTTCCACATTAGTCGACTTGTGAGGTCCCGATATCGGCGCGGCCGGCGCCGTCTCGCGCCCGCGCCCGCGCTCCGCATATTGCACTACCACTACACTGGCGCTTGATAAATAACATCTCTTGACATCTTCCCAGATGAACTCTGTCTGTCTTTGGTCGCCGTAAACAAATACACTTTAAACTGTGGAACATTAATTGATAAGTAATTGTTCCTAATATTGCACACGAAGAACATGTGTTTGTTTGCGCACGACGTACCTAAATACAGTTAATTATACTCTCAACAATATATTCATAAAACAAACTTTCGAGTTTACCTACTCATTATCTTGAATGTTAACAACGGGAGCCGAGTGACCGTACTTAGTTCTTCAACTGTGAAAAACAAAAGCTTATCATAATTGCGTCTCCTGTACCTACTTCTGTCTCCTATGTGTTGATTAGGTACTAGGTATTCGTTTATTTTCGAACGTTTTATTTAAGCACTAACTTCGTGTTATTTTAACATTGTTTTCGCAGTGATTCCATTGTTATTCTATAGAATATACAAAACTTCTCTACAGTTTTATATTACAGCTGAACCTTACGTCTCTTATCAAATACTTTTTATGTTTTATTGTGAAAATGAAATGTACTAGGACAACTTTAATGAAATACAAGTAATGGTTATATTATTGATATTTTTCGGAGCATAACCTGTAACGACAATTTATTATAAATATAATTTAAAGTTCTTATATTGCCGCGATAGTGTGCCCAGGATATAATATATCTGTAATGAGTTTGTAGGCTAGGTAGACGTGGCGGGGGAAATAAGGGGCAAGAAGTAGCAGCGGCGTGCCAGGCTCGGCTCGTTATAAATATGATCAAATTAATAAAGGCTGATATGATAGATCGCTTTTATCTTTAATCCCGATAACAATGGCGGCTAATGCAATGGGAACTTTTAGCTTTTCTTCCTGTAACTTTGAGAATGTAAATATGATCAAATAAGCGTTTTTTGGCCTTTGTGACTGAGAAACAAAGAACCAATATTGGATAAAGTTACTGTTATTTCATTGTTTACCAAGTCAAAGGAGATTTAACTGTTGATAAAACTTTGTGCAATTAAGTGTTAGTTTCTGACGCTTTTGATCGATCCGTGGAGGCCGGCCACCTTCGCGTTTCTCCGGCAGATTACGGCGGCAATAACAAAGGTGCCGCTGCTTTACAGCCACTAAACACGTACAAAGACAGATTGTTACTTGAATTAATTAACTGCTCGGACGACATACATGCCCACTATTACGTTATCAACGCTCGGACATCGGTCGGGTCAAGTAACAATTTTAACAGAAAAATAATTTGCCACAGATAAAGACGATAATTTATGTCTTGTTTTTATGAAGCTGCCTTTAGATTGACTGTTACAACGATCCCATTTATATTTATAATTTGTTGGTGTGCGATAAAGTCAAGCAAAATTCAAACGAGATTGACTAGGTACTGGATGAGTAGGTTTTAAGTACTAACGTATGTAACGTATGTAGATACCAATATTTGTACATACACGCATTCGGTTTTCAATCCAACTCAACTTAAATCTTTAGCCTAACAAAATATCATTTGAAATAACACGACCGAACTCTGAATGAGCCCGGTAAGCTTTATTCGCCAATCTATCTTGCTAATGGTACCATGTCTTTATCTAGTTAGGCTAGGATGAGAGTTGGTAAACAAAAACCTCTACTTTGTAGTTATAATGCTGATTGGGTGATTCTCATTAGCTTTTCGCTTTCTTTCATCTATAGAGGTAACCTATCACCTACTGTAAATCGGTATACGGCGAGCAATCGTTCGTTCCTGATCGTCTTCTAGAATGTAGCTGGCACTGACTCGATCGTCTAGGTAGAAAAGCTGACACGGATGTCGAAAACGGCTATCCCACACGTCATGCCATCTCTCGCACCTCCTCGACTGACAAAGGTTAGAGAAGGAGAATGTTAGATATTTAGTTAGGTTAGTGGAAAGCCACAAGCCAGGCGTTTAAATTATATCCAAACTCTGGTTCAATTGCCCTGTGTTTATTTACGTTTTAGGCGGAAACATGTGGCTCCCCCGTAGTTGTTCTATAAGGGTTTTTATGCATGGGGCTGACCAATTAGTCGCCAGCTAGCATGTTCAGGTGGCGGGTATCGCTCGCGCGACGCGTGCGGTTGGCCGTAATGGCGCTTTGCCCGCTCATAATGTGTTTTTGGCGTGCCGCGCCCCCGACCGCCCTATCTACCCACCAATATTTAGGGCCTCTATCGTACCTTTTAAAACTTCGTCCAAAGCCCCGAGATTGGTCGTTGCGTGCGCTCATTCCTATATTACGAAGCAAAATAATTAGCTTTATCTCATATCATTTTTACGAACATAGTAATTTACTAGTAGCATGAAAGGCGATGTTGGTTGGTTTATTTATCCATGTAGGTATAACATCTTTCACAACAACCGTCGGGTTTATGTAACTCGTTACTGTAGCTTGCATACCGTGAGGCCAATTTATTAAGAATATTTGTTCTTTGGTCAACCATGTAAGGATTCTAAGTGAATATTTTCGAGTAGCGGCGGCTACTGGATGATATTTGTCTTTGAAACAGCTTTATAGATACGGAGGAAGTCTCAGGGGCATATTATCTATCTCAATTTGTCCGCCCGTGATAGTGCGCGGGACGAGTTCTGCCCGTAACACGATCTTCCTTCTATGACACTGTCCCATGTCGTTTTAACACAAAACCTGTCGGCGTGTCAACTTTTTTCTAAAGTTCTAGTCCATAGATTAATTTGTTGATCGACCTACTGAGGTGTAAGGAAAACGGTGTACATCTATTACCTCTCAAAATATCGCACCGTGTAACTCTATACCGTCAACGGTGTCATTGGTTAAATCGAAGTGTAGAAACATTATACCCCGAAGCCTTTAACCTGCGTCACTCCCCTGGCGGCATCATCACTCATATTTAAACCTGGGTATACAATTACACCTTCTTAGTTATTTGTCCCACATGCCCTGCCTCTTAATTATCAAATGGTTCCAAAACTTTTACTCTTGTATTTGCTTTTGTTTGGCTTAATATCTCAAGTAACGCTCTTTAAAGCTAACAGTTATTACACAGAAACACTAAAACCTCATAGAATGTTACAGCCAATTCAGTGGATTACCCGAGTTTGAATTTACTGAATTATTTATTTCTCTAGTTGTGCTGGATTAATACTGAGCAGGAACCCGAATTCTCGTGGCGTTTACGTACAGTTTAACGATACCAAGCACTAACCCCGCTTTTTACAAATGGAAGATAAGAGGATTTGCGTTTTTATGAAACCGCTCGGCTGAAGCGTTTCATGACGATTATATCTACTCGCTTCCTCCCCTCCCATGATTAAAATCATAAAAAGATTAATTTAAACGTCTAAATTAACCGCGGGTGCAATAGGTTTAATAACAACAACTTTAGGTACCAGCAATATTTTTGTGTTTATCTCATTTTTATGAGTTTAAGTAGGAAGCATGAGGTGGTGGGCTAGATAGGGATTTAATTGAAGGAGGAGTGAGGGTGAGAGGGGGAAGCCGCAGGCCGGGGCGCCGCGCCCCGCCGGGGAAGCAAAATAATAAAAAAATGCACGCTTTGCGGCGGTATCCCCCGCGAGCTCGGATGCCGTGAAAGTGGCACGCCGTGGATAAATGAAGGTTTTTTGTTTGTGGAATACGCCTAAGCTCGGCGTCGCTCCACTTTCGTATTGTCACTTCAATTCTATGGATGTTAGTTCATTCATAGGGCCCGCTCCAACGCGAACGTCATTAAATTTACGTCACCTTAAAGCGGTGTTTTACGGTCAGACGATCATTTAACGTGAACTAACTTTCTACCGCGCTACTCTTTCGTAGTTACCGCAGGGGTTTTCGCGCTCAAGACTGCCTTCTAATGATGATTGTGTATCACATCACATTGCCAATGAGAAAAGGTTATTATGTTTATTTATAAGGAATTTATTCGGTCGGGGTGAAGAGTATTATTAAGTCAACAACGAGCTTAACAATGGATGGTACGAGTTGATCCATGCCACCGGTCGGCGCAGATCGGAGTCCTAGGCGAAGGGGATAAGACTGAAAACAGCACGCGTTGCGAAGCGATAAGGGGCGATGCCCGTCACTTATACGATTTAAGTGACAGTTTTATTAATTTCCCATACAACTCATCCCCAGTTTCCACCCTACTCTATTTCCGACTGTTGCATTGGCGGCATATGGAGTCGGCACTACGCAGCGCTCGCTCCGCAACAAAAATGTTATAAAATTTGAAACAATGTGCGGCTATGATAAACTGGAGTTTGTGAAATGTGTTTGGTAAAAGCAATGTTTTTGTATTCGTAACTTCCACTACCACTGCACTTGATATCCAGAAAGAAGTATACAGATTGTAGCGTACTACAGTACTACAGACAATTTTGCATTATTTATACACCTAAATCTGCCCAAGTGAAAGTTAACAACTAAGAATATTAATCATATATTCGAGCCCGTTTTATTCGTCGCTTTGGGCTTTTACACAAAATTAACGGTTATGATATACTTAATCAATTAATGCCTACTGAAGTCAGCGCGTTATACGAGAATTGCATCGTAATAAAGATAGGCCAATTCAAATAAGGGCGCACGGTCCAACAAATGCGTGCTAGCTGTGTCTAAGATAAGCCGGGCTTAGCGCTGGCGCAGCAGTCGATGGCTTATCGCGATTTCAATTATTATGCCGGAGCCTCATTGGGCAGCGCGAGGGAGCCGCCCGGCGGTGTCCAACCCTATTATCTTAAATCTCGCCCAAATCAGACTCCCGTTTACGCTTGATTGTTCCCATAAAAATTTAAGCCCGAGCGGGATGAAAAATTGCGTGCTTGTCTTCTTACCGGAGATTGGTGACGGTCATAATTCCATTACGAGGTAATCAGATTATATTTTAATCCTTATTCATTATTGTTTATTTTTTAACAGATACGGAATGGACCTGAATGGAGCCAGAAGAAAAAATGCAACGCGAGAAACGACGAGCACCCTCAAGGCGTGGCTGAACGAGCACAAGAAGAACCCGTACCCGACGAAGGGCGAGAAGATCATGCTCGCCATCATCACCAAGATGACGCTCACGCAGGTCTCCACGTGGTTCGCCAACGCGCGCCGCCGCCTCAAGAAGGAGAACAAGATGACGTGGGAGCCGCGGAACAGGGTCGACGACGACGACAATAACAACGACGACGACGACCACAAGAGCAACGACGGCAAGGACGTCCTAGGTATGTATTCAACGCCCCTGAATCACCCACTCAGTCCATTGCTCGGCGAAATGTGGGAAATTTTTATGAATGTCTAAAATAATTGGAACAATTGAAAATGATAAACTTAATTTTGTTGTAGATGGCAAGGATTCTGGTACCGGTTCAAGTGAGGACGGCGACCGGCCTCAGCAAAGGTTGGACATGTTAGGACAGAGGACGGAGTCGGAGTGGTCGGAGTCACGCGCGGACAGCGGGCCCGAGTCCCCAGAGCCGTACGAGCGGCCGCTGCACCCGGCGTACCAGCACCTGCCCTCGCGGGCGCCGCCCGGCAGCACGCCCGCCTCCGCCAAGCCGAGGATATGGTCGCTGGCGGACATGGCGAGTAAAGACGGCGATGCCCCTGCGCCGCCATCGTCCGCATCAGCGTTCTACCAGTCAGCGGCGGCGGCGGCGGCGGCCGCGCGTCTAGCGCACCCGTACGGCCGCGCCGAGCTGTACCGCGGTCTGTACCCGCCCGCCACGCCGGCCGACGTGGCGCTGCTGGAGTACTCGCGGTCGCTGGCGCTAGCAGCCCCCGCGCCCGCGCCGCCCGCGCCTTCGCCCTCCTCCTCCTCCACGTCCTCCCTGGCCGAGCCGCTGCCGCCCCGCGCCTGACCGCCGGCCCCCCGCCCGCCACTGGTGTACCGACAATAACCGCCGCCCGCGCCGCCGTGCCGCCGGTCGCCGCGCAACCACGCGAGGGCCTTCTCATCTGTAAATAAATCTTTAGAATAATGTTATAAATATGTATACATACATTATACATGATAATAATAAATGTGCACCGGTAGAGAAGCTTAATATTGTGATAGTGGAGCGGAGGGGCCGCCGGCCGCCTCCGCGCGCGCCGGGCGGGCCGACTGACCGACAATACTAGGTGCTAACCAGTTGGACCTTGCAAACACGTTGATGTATTTATATTCGGAAGAGGTGAAACGAAGTGATCTTCAATTCAAGAATAAATAATAATAACATGTGTTACGTTTTCTTATAGATAAAATAACACTGTTTAGACTTATTTGTACCTATGTAGAGTGTAAATTATTATTTTCAAATTTCTCTCCTTATATTTTAGTGCCTAATTACGTCCAGTTTATGTCTATGGTTTAATAATGTTCTAGATAATCTAACATCGCATTTTAACTATTTATTTCACGAGGTCAGTAGCTATAACTTTTTATTATAAGTTTGAATAACTACCAGTACCAGATTTAATGAGAATTTTCAAAATCTGAGTAATTCATTTCTAGTCAGAAGACTATGATCGTCTATGTTAAACATAAATGAAATTGCATTATTGATGACGTTTCATTTGTCATTAGAGTGTCGTAAATATTTTAACATACTGTAGGTACATATTTAGTGAAGAGTTTAGACATTAGGAGGACTAGGGCGGCAGTCGACCTGCCGCGCGCGCTGACCCGCGGCCGCAACGAGTGTACATACAACGAGTTCGCGGCGGGAGTCGCGGCCGCCGCGCCGCGCTGCGCCGCGCTAGTCCTGCACAAGTATTCCGTTCGAAGATACTAACTAGAATTTTGTCTCTCCGAAGTAACTTGAATTTACATACGTCTAAGATGGCCTTGTATTATTGTATGAAAGTTGATCGATGGATGTATAGTTGTATCCTCGTTTTATTTCCATAACACTGTAAAATATTTTAAAAGTAGAGACTGAAAGTCCAATATTGAGTCTATAGTTTTGTACATACTGTCCCTGTTGTAAGTATATATTGTAATAATAATGCGAATAAGTAAGAGAGGTAAACGCAATAAATTTTCTGTATTTGAGGTCTCTTTAATGTAAACACCATTACCTGCAGATGAAACTATGTGAACTATGGAAGTTAGTTACGTTAAACAACGAAATAATTCTATAAGCAGAGATTGGTAGCTTCGGATCGGAATGGGACTCATTGACTTAACTAATTAGTTCGTTGAACGTTATTCTGTGCACTTGGTACAGCTACCTTACAAACGTCATTATAATGCATTCAGTTAGAAGATTTTCTTTATTTTCCATAGAAGTAAAATCAGATACACGTCCACTTCGATATAGATGAAGAGTATTGTATTGGATATCCAAAAGAATACTCTCTTAAATCCTGTTCACTTTTTTCAGTGAGTATTGCGAGTTCATGGTGCTCGTACTTGCATGAACTCTCACTAATCACTAATCAATGTGTATGTACACAGACCTAGTCCTCGACATCTACCAAATTAGTTCCGTGCGTGTGTTTCTAGTTAACTAACCACGCTCCTCGGTACGTTTGAGACTCGCTTGTAAAACATCGAAATCTAATTGTTAACTATTGTTGTTTTAGTGAGCTCCCATTTCTATGTTATAGTTTTAAATGCAATATAAGTTTACGAGTAAGGCTATATAAACTGTGTTTTGTTAGCTACAATCTTATTGAAAACCTACCCCAGAAAGGTGTGTGAATAGATGCAATAAAATTTAATACAGAAATATTATAATTGTTTTTTATTTATTACGTTTTATTAGGTTGTCACTTCACACCATCGTGGTTTATTTTTAACGAAAATAACTTGAAAGATATAAGAAAATATTGCACAACGCAGCAACTCAGCTAATTCCGATAGCCAATTAATTTTATATCGTGACTTTTTTATTTGTGTCTGAAATATAATAAATAATGGCGGGAAAGCATTAAACCACAGACGTTTTTTTTTACTTCTCACATTTTCGAAAAATATCTTAGCCTCAGGTTGCAAGCTCGTCGAAACTAATAATAGGTACCTAACTCTGCCTGGAATTGCTACTTCCACGCCTCGACAGTAATGTATAGGTGCCTACTATTATTGCTTCCCGCGTCGGGTATCGCGTCACGCGTGTCTCCCAATGAGCCCTAATCAATAAACTCTCGATACCTAACAATAATTATTGCCCTCATAATTGTGACTATTAAAGTGTCGATATCGCTCATCAAATCTATCATCGGTAATATCCTATTAATTTGAACGTAATTTCAAATTATTTACCCACTTAAAACATGAATTAATCTCTGCAGGTCTATCACGTAACGCATTGTACGTGTCTCTGGTGTAGATTCTACATAATAGTCAGTTTGAGTATAGCAAAATTTCAGTTGAGTTGTCCTGCCGTGCGTTCTATAAGTTACGTTAGCTCTGGTTACCGGGACAATATTACCCGCTTTTTGTCTAAAGCTGAACTCCTACATGTGATCCAAATGACATTGGCCGTCTTTATAATGAACTAATTTGTCCAAGTTACAAAGAAACCAGGCGGAGCCACGAGATAAAATATACTCTGTGTCACAATCGCAACCGCATTCATTAATTCCAGAGAAAATATCTGTGCTTTGCCAACTCTGTATATAATTGATTACTATGCTGACACAAGGACAGTACAGGTCGCTCCCTCAGCACAGGAGCCACGCAACACCGGACACCTACTAGAACGAGTTCTAGCGTTATGAGACTTAAATATAGAAGTTAGTGGTTCCCCAGAGCTTTCTACTTCAAATGGATCAAGCCGACCGTAAAAGATCATTCTACAATTGCCTACACTACCCAATGAGAGTAAACCACGTTTTGTTTACTTGAGGCACCCAGAGCATGGCCGGTTTTCCTTTCACGATATTTAACAGAATACATGATCTACCTTCTTTCTAGATCTTATCTTTCAAAATCGGAATAACAGAGAAATTAAATGTTCCCTTCAGTTAAATATTGTGGTCCGCGCCCCAGAATATCAACTGTACCATATTTAAGAAACCTACAGATTTCGTGCAAGTAGTATTAACAATTTTCAAGGACAGCGATATGTAAGAATCTGGGGGCACGGCAGTGCCCCCGGCCAAGTCTAGCAAAACAGTGGCACAGTCGTACCATCCTTTTCTCGAAGCAGATCAGGCCAATTTCGGGCCCCCCTATAACTTCGTTGTGGATAAAACTAGAAGCCTGAATATTCAGTAACCAAGCAGGCATTGTATAAACACGATGCTTATCCCATTTCATTCAATTTGAACCAGCAGTTTATGTATGTATGTAAGCACTTTATTGTACACAATAACAGGTTAAATAATATAGATCAAAATACAAAGGCGAACTTATCCGTATAAGTGATCTCTTCCAGCTAACCTTTGAGCAATTGAGAGGAAGGTAGGTAGAACGAGATACACAAAGTTATACAGAGAAAATAAAAACAAAACCTATAGGTCTTCATTCAAGAAAAATAAAAAGATGCATACGTATGCATATTTATAAACATATTTATAAATATAAAATAGAATATACACTATCATATGTAATAAATATCGCAAACATACAATAAATATAATTATTTATTTTCTAAAGTAGGTATATACAAGATGATAACTATAACATTAACTAAATTAAATTAAAGCTAAGTTAAAACTAAAAAAGGCCCTCGAGGCATGGTACCGAGGATGCTGGCGGCATTTCCTCGCTGAATTGCAATGCTGATGCGTTGCGCGAGAAAGCCGCCAGCTCCTCGGTCACCAGTTACGTCGCGATTTCCGCCTTGCGCGTTCTGGACCTGAATTGCGGCTAAGAATCGATTTGTACGTTAAATCGCAATAAATATCGTCCCAGCTCCTTTGAGATTTAGGGTTGTCTGGAAAATCTTTACCCGGGCAAGCAATTTTAAAAGCATTCTTGGCATCCTCCAAGCCCGCAGTCTCATAGTCTGTGGGCAAAGCCCTTAGGATATTACCTATGAGACGTGACGTGCTATGGGTGGACGACAAAAAGGCTGGGGAAGAAACACTCGAGATTTTGCGTATTCCTAAGCCGCCAAACCGAATAGGGAGGGATGCTTGTAACTAAGATGGTTCATTAAGCTGAATATTTAAAATCATTTCTAAACTAATTTTGACTAAATCGTCTATTGGTGAAAGCAAATTTTGATATTTCCAAAAGGGGCAGCAGCGGAGTACATACGTGAATTTGGGGACAAAAAGGCAAAACTTTAAAATTACTAGAGCATAATGAGGACTGATTTCGAGTAAACAATTTGCATGACTTTGGAATTTAGAAATTGTGTTATTAATATAATCAGGAAAAGATTCTTCAAAGATGGGAGAACCTAGGAGGCAAAGTGACTTTCTGTCTACAATTTTTATGCTGGGTGTCAGATCATTGAATTTCAATTTTAAATCATCCAAACCGTAAGACGTTTTTTGAGTAAAGAGTTCACACTTGCTAAAATTTAATTCTAAACCAATATTTTCGAAATTTGTTTTAATATATGATAAGTCTGATAATACAGTGTCCACATCGCCTCCCAGGGTTCCGTCATCCAAATACCAAACGTTAAATTTTGATTTTAAATTTTGAATAATGGGATTTATAGCCAAGCTAAAAATTGCTGGCCCGAGGGGATCGCCCTGCTGACAGCCGACCTCCGAAGATAGTTCATGGGAACGGTAAATTAATTTTGAAGGGTCTGCATAGCAAAGGAGAAGGTATTGATATAGTTCCGGAATTTTGTTTTTAACCTCCCACAGTGTTCCAAAGAGCTTAAAAAATTTCCCTATGCCGTTTATTGCATGAATCAATCAAAAAATGTATTTTAAATGCAAGACTAAAACACCCAGGTGTCTATTTCAAATAGTTTTTTTATAAAAAATAATTTACATTTCGTGACCTTGACTTATAAAAATCATTAAATCAATTCTGTTAGCGTATCTGATTAAGATATATTTTTTTGGTGAATGTAGTTTCATAAAGGATCTTTAGGCGCGTATTTCTTAGTTTTTATTTTTGGAGAATCACATCTGGTTACCGAGTAATTCCATTTTATTCAGATTTTTGTTTATATTTTTTTTCTCCCAAAGAACTCAAAAGTGCGACTTGTGACCGGCACTAAAAAATACCTCTTAATTAGGTCTTTCATTGATAAAAAAACCACATCGCACTATTGCGGCGTTTACGAGTAATCGTGTCTCAAAATATGTTGTTAGGGTTGTCACTCGACATGACCTTTCATTTTAGATAGAATTAATGTCGTTTTCTTCTAACGATCAATATGCATTGTTGGTGGACGTAGTAAAACCTAATTTAGGAACAACAAATGATGGCAATTCAGCCCGCACAGCACTGTCAGATAAATACCGTGCCATATTTGCTGAGATTTTAGGTCTCGATGCATGGCTGATCGATATATCGCATAATATCCTTGTCGTCATATCTTGCGAGTATTCCATAGACGCAAAAAAGTTTGGCATATTTTGCCGCTCGCTCGCGGAAAGGTACGTCCAGTCATTTAATTGGCACCCAATGACTGTAACAGTACATAAAATTCTAGTACACGGTGAAGAGATTATACAATCATGTTCTCTTCCTGTTGGTATGCTCTCAGAGCAAGCGGCCGAATCACGCAATAAATTTTGGCGCTCAGATAGGGAACACCATTGCCGGAAAATTAACAGAAGAAAAACTATGGTTGACCTCTTTCACCGTGCACTAGAATCGTCGGATCCGTATGTGTCTATGACACTACAGACAACGGCAAAGATCGTCCCATAGGATTTGTCTGCCAGAAGCTGTTCGTGAACTTCTGAAGCCGGTCACTTACAGTTGGCCGAAGTTGACAACGAAGATCCAACATTAGAAGGATCTTCACCATCAGACGATGATGATGATCCTTCTAATGTTGACGACTGGACGTTGATACTGGAAATTGAAAATAATTTGTACGAGTCATAAAGATCTGTATTGATCACTATACTAGATTTTCCCTAAGATGATTAGAATGACAGATGCCACTTCATGATATCATATGACTTTGTAAGGCGGTAAGCAAAATTCATATTTTTTCCAAAGGACTAATATTGTTTGTAAAAATTAAATCACGTCTAATATGAGGATTTTATATAGAATTGATCTTAAAACAGTTAATAAAAGGTCTAGCTATCGTGAAAACACTACGTAATACTTACTTAAATTCTTACGTGAACGGCATTACAATGTTGTTTCAATACGCTTGGATTGCTAGAGGTGAGGGTTATCGATTAAGAAAAAACGATAAAATATGTGTGCGTCACAAAATAAGGAATTGGAATATTTAAATACCACGTTTTCATAACTGTAATAAACTACCTGACAAATTGTTTTAGTGGCAACACACATAGGACCTCCGTGCCTTGCCGCCATTTTGTATTTCGATGTCACCGCTTGTCAAATATGTAACAACAATCAGTATATATTTGGAAATACACACTATAGACTTTTATTTCAATACCGTTACATTTCCCAAGAATATTAAGTATACCATCGATACTTTTAGGTCTAGGTATACACTACATTCGAATATTTCGAATAGTATCGATAGTTTGTATAACAGTGGTAGCACCTCTAGCTAATTCAGTTTGGCATCTGTCATTCTAATCATCTTAGGAAAAATCTACTATAATATTAGATTGGTTTGACCTTGGTGACAACCCTTAATATGTACCATTTGACCTTTATTTGTAACTCCCAAACGCCGCAATAGTGCGATGTAATTAAGAGGTATTTTTAGTGCCGGTCACAAGTCGCACTTTTGAGTTAAGGGAGAAAAAAAATATAAACAAAAATCTGAATAAAATGGAATTACTCGGTAACCAGATGTGATTCTCCAAAAATAAAAACTAGGAAATACGCGCCTAAAGATCCTTTATGAAACTACATTCACCAAAAAAATATATCTTAATCAGATACGCTAACAGAATTGATTTAATGATTTTTATAAGTCAAGGTCACGAAATGTAAATTATTTTTTATAAAAAAAACTATTTGAAATAGACACCTGGGTGTTTTAGTCTTGCATTTAAAATACATTTTTTGATTGATTCATGCAATAAACGGCATAGGGAAATTTTTTAAGCTCTTTGGAACACTGTGCCTCCCTTGTTATACCTCCCCTCCATGGTATCCCTGTTTACTGAATTGAAGGCATTTTTAACGTCAATTTTGACTACAATTTCGCAATCATCATACGAAAGGTAGGTTCTTAAGGCATGGACGGCTGCTTCACACCCACCCTTCGTGCCAAAACCTAATTGCACAGGTTCGAAAACTGACTGTAATTTTGATTTGATGTGTTTCACCGCAATTTTGGATTCGAGACTTGGCCTCTTTTTTACATGGAATGTTTTAGCGATAGGATAGATTAAGCGACACGAAGTTAAAAAAAAGAAAATGAGCTTCAAAGATTGAAAAGATTAAATGGTCGTTGTTTACACTTTTTATGTTATGGAGTATATAATTTTAACTCTGAAGCTGTAAATATGTATTTTGTATAGGAAAGTTAAGAAATTATTATGATGTATCTTAATGGTACATTATTGCAAAGGCCGGGAAATAGCAATTCGCGGATGAGTTTATTTTGTTGTCAATGGATACGAATCCACGAATTGTCACTCCCGCCGCGGCAGATAGTGCTTTTCACAAAAATGCGAGGAAATCAAATAATATTTTCAATCATCATAAAGCAGCGAGTATGTCAGTAACCTATCCCGCTATCCCGACCAACTTCGTTTTTTTAATGGGTAGGTACTCGGCATTACTCACGGTGCCAGTTTCAACTCTACCACAATTTTAAATGTTTTGTATAATTAAAATTATTAAAGAGTAGTGGCTCTGTGAGCTGTAGACCTCGCGGCTTTGTTTCAAAACGGTTGAATTTATTAATTTTATATACCTTTTTAACCCATGTGGGTTGAATTGAAATGACGAGGTAATTAAATAAACACCTTTTTGAACGCAATTAAGTCCGATTTCGTTATAATGATGTGTGAAAATCGTGGTCATTTGAAAAAAAATCGGTAATTGATGTGACAAAAAGAAATAATTGTACCTATAAATTATTGAATCTACTAACAAAATTTCACGAAAATCGATGCAGCCTGATGTAGACGAGAACAGCGGGACACTCGGACATCCAAACATACGAAAGATGGATTTTGGGCCAAGCTGGAACGGACCGGCTTCGGTCAATAGTCTCGATTATTTTGTTCCGCCAATCTGCTTAGTCTCTTTTCCTCTTCAATTCTTAGAAAAAAAAGTTTCATGGCCCTGATTCTGGTTAAACGATCAAAATTAAAGGGTTCCACAATTAAGTCTGTCAGTCTTTGAACCCGTGAAAGTGCAACACATGAGCAATCCACAAGCAATTTCTCTAGACCCAAGGTCAACCACTACCCTTGGTATCAAGCCCTGTGACTTATGAATGGTGACTGCCCATGCTAATATAAGCAGAAACTGAGTTCTACAACATGTGAGCTCCTTGGAAAGATAATATAAAGATAAAGATATGTTTATTTGCACAAATGTAGTGATGAACATAGGCGGACAATAATTTTGGATGCGTACATTTCACTTGAAGAAGCATGCAAATTTCCAAATTGAAGCTAAGTTAAGTTATACAATAATATCATAATCGGATACACATTATGATTTCATTTCTTCTTAAGATTTACAATATTACTATTACAAAGAATTTTTTATTCATTTACAAATGTCAATTTCTACCTAAGATTTACATTATTACTAAGTATTACATAAAATTATTTATTATTTTACGGATGTCAAATATTCATTAATTTTATAATAACATTTTTCTAAGCAAAATTTATGTAGTTTGTATTTAAATTCAGGCATGTCCGAGTTCCTTATTTCTGCGGGTAAATGATTATATATTTTTACAGACATACATAAAACGCTATTCCCAAGGAAAGCTGTCTTTGATTGAAAAGGATAGCATAGGTCGGTGCCGTTTCGTAATTGATAAACTGTGGTAGATGACTTGTTTTTAAACAAGCCTATATTGTATTTGACAAATAGACCTATCTCATATATATATAATGATAGTAGCGTCATGACTTTCAACTCATGGAAAAGAGGTCGACAGGGTTCTGTTTGATGCACACCACATATAGCCCGTATATATTTCTTTTGGAGCACAAATACTTTTTGCATATTACTGCAGTTACCCCAAAGTATTAAGCTATAACGCAAATTAGACATTACGTGACCATTGAATGCTAATAGGGCAGTTTTTTTTTAAAACATTTGAGACAGTCTTCGCAAGGCAAATATAAACCTGTTCAATTTATCTATAAGCATTTCAGTGTGGTATTTCCAATTTGTGTGACAATCTAAAATAATACCCAAGAAGCGAATTGATGACACACATTCGATTGTATGACCATCATAGTTTATATTAATATTTCTTGGCCTCCCCTGTGGTGCATAAAATTCCATAAATTTTGTCTTAAGGAGGTTGACTTTCAAATTATTATTTAGCAGCCAAAGGTTTACATCCTCAAAGACTTGATTGATGGCATTTTCATAATTTACGGTGTCTTTCTCCTGTACTACTATCGAGCAGTCATCGGCAAAAAGCGTCAGCTTGTGGTTAGTCAGAGATGGCAAATCGTTGATATAAACGAGAAAAAGCAGTGGCCCAAGGACACTGCCTTGTGGGACTCCAGTTGTAGCATTAATATAATCAGATCTATATTTTATGAACGCCAAGTTCTCGTGACAGCGGCGATAGGCACTGCCCCCATTATGGTTGGGCCATTGTAGTTGTCTCAACGGGGTTTTATACAAATATGCGGCCCCTGACTGGTAATCTAAAAGCCGGTGATTTGCATCCACAGAATGGGAATCGAAGAGAAAATACTCCCCGTCCCGTTTCCAGACGCCCACCGTCATCCCTTGGTAAAAGTAAAACCACCTCCATCTGCGTCGGTAAAGGCCTCTCGTAAGGCCATCCAAGCCTTATTCTGTAATGTACCATCTCCATAGGATTTGGTAATTTCATCCGCTAAATCACATTTTTCTACATTGAATACCTTGCCTAAGATATCAATGGAGATAATAAATTGTCGGAATATAGCTGTTCATGTCCATTCGAGCCCTGCATCTTTAGTAGACATGACCTATAATAGGTGTCGCCGGATGTAAGTCAACCATCCACATAAAAATTATCAAAATCAATGCCACGAGACGCACCGTAAATTACCGCTGCGACAGCCATCCCGAAACATTGCTGCTGGGGTTGGCGGAAAACGTTAAAAATTTGACTAAGTTTCCCTCGTTTTGCTATGAAATTAATTTCGTTACCTCTGTTCCCTGAATATTTTAAATATTCCAACCAGTAAGCACCAAAGTCCTCCTAGAAAAGCCAAAATCAATTACCTAGATAAATCCATTAGGTGACCCTACTCGCGTGGCGTACATTATTTTTTAAAAGAATTGACCTAGAATTTAAATAAGTAGATCTTGGCAATAAAATACGTTGGCAATAAAATGATTCATAAAACCGATTAAATTTTAAAAAAAGCAAATGGTTGCTGCTATTTTGATGCAAAAAAGACCTTTAAAACTTTAAATTATTAATTAGTAAGTTTAATATTCTACTAATAAGGCAAAATAGTCTTGGGAAATTGTCACTTCAACATTTTTAATATTTGAAATAATTGCCGCCATTGGCGCATATCTTATTAATTACAGAAAAAAAAATCATGTTATTTACAATATCTGTGAATTTGCAGATGAAAAGTGATTCCTGTACTTTTATTATTATTGGGTTTGTTGTTGGTGCAACAGAAGGCATTTTTTAAAGTAAGTTTCGAGTTAAAATTGCACTCGAAACGCCTGCCACACTGCCCGCCGCAGGCTATACCAACATATTCTCAAGAGAGTAGGTATGTTGACGGTGCGCAAACTTATGCTAGGTGATGTCTATACTCTAGAGTCTAGTAATATAACTCAATGGTTGTTTTATTTGATAGATTATTTATATGAAATTCGAACACAGGAAACCGTCATCATAACGCCCTAGTTCACACTCGTACTAATTAGGTACATTATTTTTCCGTTGAAATTTCAACCTCGGGTTTTATGCACTTAGGGACTAATTGCAACGACTTTTCCCGAAAAGTTAGTACGAGTGTGCTCTAAGGCATCGAAATCGGAGTTCAAGATACAGTGGACGGAACATAAAATTTGTATTAAGTCAGTAGTCAACGCTGACCCCTTTCTTGTATTTTTTTACGTTTTCAATCCATATCACCGCCGTTTTTCAAAATTTCGAAAAACTGCCTCGACAAAAAAATTATATACTTACCGAACCTACTTACAAAAGTTCATGAGAATCGGTTGAGAAATGTGAGCTCTAGGCGAGAACGGGGGGAAATCCAAACATCCGGACATGAGGAAAAATGATTTTTCGTCCAAGCTGAAGCATAGACGCTTCGCCCGGTCGATTAAACGGAATCAAAATTTAAACGTATTTTAGTTAATTATGAATTTTATTTCGACCATATTTTTATTTCTTCGTTAAAACAATTCGACACATTTAAAAACGTCACAATAGATTACTTAAAAGTATAAGCGTTTTGAGTATGATAATAAAAAAAAGAAAACGAGGGAAACTTTAAGCACAAACGGGCGCAATTTGTCACACCAACTTGGAATAGTTGGAAAGAGACAGCCATACATTACTAACTGGAGCAAGTTGTTGTGACAAATTGTTAGGCCTTCAAACGTACACGCATTTGCTGTTTATAGTAATTTGTCTTAGTAAAAACATATGACCAAAAGGTTAAAAAGTATACAGTAATGGAATTTCATACACTTTCGTGGCCGGTTAAAAATATGCAGCAATGAAATTTAACGTTTTTTAAATTTGCGCTCGTCAGTAATGAGGAGCTTCACGTACTACATTTGCTACAGTAACGTGCACATTGCCGAGCATATTAGAGAAAAGTATTTATAATACATAAATCAATAATTAATGTTTATAAATCCAACGTTTAGAAACAAGTGCTGTTCAAAAATATTTTTTTATCGTTGGCTTCTAAAAACGGAATAACAATATGAAAATATTCACGCGAGTGGTGTTCCGAATTAATGAACTATGGTAGGCGGTTAATTTTAAATAAGAATAATAAACAAAAACGGATTATATGCAAATATTGGGCGTTTAATTCTTGTGCAAAATAGAACCTTGATTTGTGTATTTTGTATAAGCGACTTTGGCGCATCATTATTTACTAAATACTTAACAAATAGAAAGAAAAAAAAGAAAGAAAATATGTTTATTTAGCATAAGTATAAGAAATAAATGACAAGAAATAACAGGCATAATCAAAACATGCTAAAATGGTCGCCACTCAGCTTTGTGCCACAAAATAAGCCGTTAGGTTATATTTCGCAGCGCTGATTTTCTACCAGGGTAATTGTCACATGGTTTAAGTTGATTTTATCTAAAAATACAATTTTATATATAATTCAACTAAGACACAAAATTAAACATTAGGGAGTGTATAAGTGCGCGTCTATGTGTGTGTGTGTGTGTGTGTGTGTGTGTGTGTGTGTGTGTGTGTGTGTGTGTGTGTGTGTGTGTGTGTGTGTGTGTGTGTGTGTGTGTGTGTGTGTGTGTGTGTGTGTGTGTGTGTGTGTGTGTGTGTGTGTGTGTGTGTGTGTGTGTGTGTGTGTGTGTGTGTGTGTGTTTGTGCGAGCGTTTGAACCGTGGTGCGTAAATTTAAATTAAAGATTATTATTATTATTTTATTGTCATTTTTGGCCCCTGCTCCATCTTATTGGAGGTGGTAGATCGTTCCAACACTTTGTTGCAGCGAAACGAAAGCTGCCACGAAAGGCAGACGTACGGTGTAAAAATTATGTGCACTTGTTCTTACAAGTGACGATGATGATGGTCGCTTGATTCAACTCTTAGGTAAAATAAGGCATTAAGGCTGCATTCACGTGCACACTAGCGCCACTGGTAAATAATTGTGAATATTTAAATTTAACGATATATATTAAAAAAGGAGGCTGCTACGCACTGTATTTAAGTACCTTGTGAATACATCAAACTAGTTTTTATGTAATCACAATTATTTATGTAAAATTTAAATACTTAATCATAATTATTTACCAGTGGCACTAGTGTGCACGTGATAGCAGCCTTAAGAGCGTTTTATGAACCCCAAAAATGAGTAGGTACATACTTAAACTCGGAAACCATATTCAAGACCAAAAAAACTAGGTACGACAGATATATGTCACTGTCACAAAGTGTCAAAGTCACTTATGTCATTGTCAATCGAACATGTCAGACGTAGCCAACCTTTTTGCATTGATCATCAAATCATAGTAAATATTCGTAGATATGGCCAACATTTTCAATATCAATAAAGTTACATTGAAGTTTACGCATTATTAAAAAGTAATTGTTTTTTCTACCTGATATCGTTCAAAGACAATTACAATATCCCAAAACAAAAATTACTTGTTAAATATTTTATAAACCTATTCAGATATAAAATAAGCACCAGTTGAAAACGAAAGAAATGTAAATAAACAATGTATTGAATTTGTCTGGTGCTTACTTTAGCTAGTGTGTTAAAATGGCGGAGGTCAGAGAGCTCTTCCATGAAGAATGAATATAGTTTGTTAATGGCGTGTGTGTGTGTGTTTTAGATGGCGATTATTTTTTATCACCTAAATAAATATATGTATCTATATAATTCATGGCTGGTGGGGTCTACAGATCATATGATTTCACCACAATTTGTCAGTACAACATCTTGAAGTCATAATTGGGTGTGTCGTATAGATGTAACAATCCAACTACTTGCGCATGCAATTTCTCAATACAACTCTTTTGACAGCTTCTGATAAATTGGGGCTGACAAATCGTTACATGTAACGGCACCCTTGCGATACTGGCGGATGATTGTGATTATAAAGTGAGCTACACACTTTTGGCCTGTTATTTTGTCGAATAGCTACGCATGGCCTAATATTTAAATTACATGTAACGTTGTTCACGATTATTGTTAATAAATCGTACCAAATGTTATGAATACCTGAAGTATTACAAGTGCAACAACAGTTTTTCTACCAAAAATCTTCTATGGTTAAATATTAAACACTGCATAGATCTAGTATTTTTGTAAATAAGTTGAATTAACTTGGTTATTTAAATCGTAGGTTTAAAACTACCACTAGATATATTTTCTTGGTGCGGCCTTTTAAAAAGTGAAAATATACCACCGTAAAGGTATATTGGTGAAATACAAGATGTCCCACGGCTATTCGACTTGAAGGAAGTACCTAGTAAGTAATCCTACCAATATTAATATTATAAATGCGAAAGTTTAGATGTTTGGATGTTTGTTACTCAATCACGCTTAAACGGCTGAACCGATTTGAATGAAATTTAGCACGAATATAGTTTATAGCCTGGTTTCAAAATATATAATAGTTTTTACCTCGAAATCATCCCTCAAAGGGATGAAATCGGGGTTAAAATTATGGTCCAAAACCCTGAGTGATACAAATGCAGGCATGCCATTCTAGGCTTTCAGATTCAGTAAATAAGGAGTGTAATGGCGTGAATACAATGTACATGTCACTTAAACGTTTAACCAAGTGGCTACATTGAATACTAAAATACCCTTCTTTACTTTTAACTAAAAATAAAATAATATGACAAATGTGCCCTCGCATGATGTTTGTTTTGTTAATTGTTTCTCTCCTAAGTGTTTTTAAATCACAGAAACATAAAAAAATGATACAGTTTAAAAATCAACATCTACTAACTAATACTCGGTAAGAAGCTACAATTGAGGTGAAATCAAATTGATTTATTTCTCACAGATGATATGTTCAAATCTTGAATGTAATCAAAAAGAACCATTTTAATATAAAAGCAATAACTAAAAAGTACTAAGTAAAAGTATAAACCTATCTGGAAAAACTATGGTGGATTTCGGTTTGCCCACACCGCAACGAAGAGTAGAATTGACAAGCGACGTTGTAAAGGAAACAAACAACGATATCATGGCTTTAGACACTTTTATGAATCAAATGGCACCACGATTACTTCCCGAGCAACGTCACGTGTGCGATTTAATCATAGAGCGCATCACTAATAACGCGAGGACTCTTCTTTCTGGACGCACCGGGTGGTACTGGCAAGACATTCCTATTTAATCTTCTGCTGGCTCAACTTCGTAAGGACCGTAATATCGCTCTGGCTGTAGCTTCGTCAGGTATTGCTGCAACGTTACTTAACGGTGGACGGACTGCATACTCAACATTCAAATTGCCATTAAATCTGGCGGGCGAAGAAGCCCCTAATTGCAACATTAGCAAGAGCAGTAGCCTGGCGCTCTTTTGCAACAATGCAAGTTGTGGGATGAATGCACCATGTCCCACAAGCGCGCGGTGGAGGCATTGAACCGCAGCCTACAGGACATCTGTTATTCTGCTCGCTGGAGACTTCAGACAGACCCTGCCGGTCATCGAGAGGGGTACACCGGCGGATGAGATGAATGCGTGTCTGAAGGCATCGCCATTGTGGTCCAAAGTTGAAAAGCTCCATCTCACTTGTAACATGCGTGTCCAACTCAACAAAAGCGCTTACCATCAGGTGATCCGTCTGCTCGTTTGCCTCCTATCACATAAAAAAAACTTTACAATGATTTGGAATGAGGTGCCTTCTCAACAAAGTTGCTACAAATTGGAGACGGTCGGATGGAAACGGATGTTGACGGTAAAATCGAATTTACTTATGACTTTAGCAATCCAGTGTCGACGGAGGAGGATCTAATTTCACACGTTTGTCCGAACTTACAAACATAACGAATGAACAGTGGTTGTGTGAGAGGGCAGTGCTGTCACCTAAAAATGAGTACGTTAATAACATTAATAAAAAAATATTGGGTGGTTTAGTCGGTGAATCAAAATTATACAAGTCGATAGATACTGTGATGAGCAGTGACGACCGCACAACCTATCCTGTAAAATTTCTCAACAGCTTCGAGCTAACAGGTATGCCTTTCCATAAACTGGAACTAGCTAGGGATACCCAGTGTTGCTGATGCGTAACCTCGATGCACCCAGATTGTGCAATGGCACCAGGCTACGTGTCACCGAGCTGGGACGGAACATCATCAAGGCTACTGTACTCACCGGAACTGCTAAAGGAGAGGGCGTGTTGATTCCTCGAATACCAATTATTCCAAATAATATGCCGTTCCAATTCAAACGGGTACAGTTTCCCATAAAGCTGGCATTCTCAATGACTATCAATAAGTCACAGGGCCAAACACTGAAAGTGGCAGGGATTCATTTGGGTACTCCTTGCTTCTCACACGGCCAACTTTATGTCGGTTGTTCGAGAGTATCGAGTGCCCAGAACTTGCACGTGTATGCAGAATATAACAAATCCTGAAATGTGGTGTATAGACATATACTCACTAAAAAATTGTGTTTATGTTTGTAACTTTAAACACGACTGTGTGAACGATGAATTGATTGTTTAAACACATTTGGATTTTTATCAATCATATTTGGGTAACCATTTTCCTAAACAAAATAATTCCGCAACTTTTCCGCCATAAGATTATAGGTACTAACAGGTATTGACAGGTCAACAGATAAATTTAGGCATAAATTAATAGTCATCCAGCATTAGTACCTACACATCCACATTTCTTTAATTTCCTTTACACTTACATAGTTTTTAATAATATCAAATAAGTGTTCCGGACGTTGGTATTTTAGTTTTTTATGATTTTGGATAGTTCCTTTCAAAAATTTGGAAGAATGTTGGATCGTTTTTTTTTATTATGAATGTTACTATTAGCACGTAGTAGGTAGCAGCTAGTAGCCTTAAAATCCCATCTCACCCCGGTTTCATCCCTTCTCTCCCCATTCATAACCCAACTCTCTTCGCGATGCCTAATAATACTCACCCCATTTTTTTTAGTTTTATTTCTGAATTTTTAGTTAGATCTTGCTGATCTTCATCAATATCCATATTGCGCGCAATATTATACCGTATACCGTATACTGCGCGGCGTGAGCGAGGTTCGGTTTCTTTAAGCTTAGATATCTTCGAAAGTACGAAATACTCGTATAGTTGTACATTTAATGTCCAATAATAGCTGCAATGTTGTTTACATCCATGAGAGGAGGCCTGTGCCCAGCAGTGGGACGTATATGGGCTGATTTATGATATTATTATTAAGACTGAATACAAGTTACGCATTATTTAATGATACAATTTTGAAAACTTTTATGTGCATGACATCACGGTTGTTTTTAAGATTTGAGAAAAACTGCAGTTTTTTAAAGGTTTGCCCCCTGTGGATTATTCGTGCAAAGCACATTGCCGCGCAACCATGGTACCTTTGTAACATTAAACTCTTTATGTCACATCTAAACCTATTGTATTTTGAGGACATTAAACTACACTTCCACTACACCAAGTCTTTTTTTTAATGATACAGGAAATACTTTTATTTGAAACTAATTACGTTATTTTGAGGCAATCTTTTTGATTTACCAAACTACAGAAAACAGCTTTGACAGGTTAGGCGTTGTCATTTACAAATGCAACATTTTAAATAAGGTATACCGTTGCATGTGTATCTGTCAAAATTAATCTGTAAGTAGTCAAATTTAGCATATCATATAAATAATAATAATGCATTATTACTGCTACTATATGGGACTTGTGTGTCCGGAGGTTTATATTACAATATGTAGACATACTTATTTTGAGATTGGCACCGGCGGTGACGTTTCTGTCAGCCGAGCTGATATTGACTACGTTTACCGACCATTCACATCAAATCAAAACCAGTGAAACTCTGACCCCCGAAGATGCATAGTTATTATGACTCTCGGAATTGGTATCTATTGGTTGAATGGTGAGGGGGATTGGAAAAGGTTGTGAATATTATGACTGTCCATTGATTATCAGAAATTGTTCATGAGACGTTGTTTGCAATGGCGGCGTCGCAAGTTGTGAATGTAGTAAATTACTTTTTTACTTGATCTCATATTTCCCTGTTCGTATATAACTATAATGAAAACAGATTGGATAAAAAATTAAATAAAGGTAAACTAAAGACGCGTCATAAACGCGTCTTTAGTTGATGTGGCACAAACGAAAAGTTGGTATAGGATTCAGCAATGTCCTTTGTTTTCAGCTGCGAATTTTTGATTCTGGAGGAAATTTTTGAAAATTCTGTTGCCTATGTCACTCCTGCAACTGAGACGGATTAAATGATACCTCATTTGTCGAAATCCGTCAAACGGTTTAGGCTGCAGGGAGTGCCAAAGAATATGCCACATACATACATACATACTCTCCTTCGGGCAGTCGGGTAAAAAATTATATATACATTATGATTAAAAATAAGTCGCATTCAAGTTTTAAGAAGCATTCAGAGTAAAAAATAGTATATTTGCCTCACCGGGGAATGCAATTAAACAACCGTGAAACTTGAATTTGAAATTTCATTTTGTTTCCTTTTTTTAAGACTAAATAAAAATATTACATAATAACAATAATATTTGGGGACAATCTTATACAAATCGACCTAGTCCCAAACTAAGCAAATCTTGTACTATGGGTACTAGGCAACGATATACATAGGTACCTGCTTATAGATTAAATGTTCAAGAAGAATTATTTATGCTTTAGATATGATTTACTCGGCCACATTATTTAAAAAACACACATTTTGACGATTAAGGTTCAAGGTAGAGCACATTACACTCACATTACACTTACGTACCTACGTTTGAAAATAAAATAATGACTATAGACCAAAATATAATATCTTAGGTACTTTCTCTTCATGCCGCATAATTATCCTTGGGACGACCTGTATTTCGGAAAACTAACCACATCTCATTTTACCTTAGAATGCCTCTAATTATAATTTACCGCCCTACAATACTAATTAGTAAGATACATGTCATCCTCTCGTTAACGGAAATCAACTTACACCGTCATCGTAAAATTAGTTTCTAGTTGTTACTGTGCCAAAAATACAAGAATTAGAATGCTTCAACTCATTCTACACAGATACTCGTAGTTGTTTTCCTCTTGAGACTTTCAGCAAGACAAAATCCAACCACTTTCATGTCGAGATTTGGTTATAATAATAAGTTTATAATAATAAACCATTCTTATCAGGCCCATAGTAAGCGACCACGTTTCAGTGCCATATGTCATCACTCACTGGCAACACACACTGGTCGAAGAGTCTCGTCTTGAGACACTGCGGAATATTGGACGAAAAGATGTGCCGTAGCTTCCCGAACGCTGCCTAGCCGAGTCGGATTCAACGATTGACCTCTTTCTCGAAGTTGGACCTACCTAACTGGATAGTCTGTCCTAGGTATACATAACCGTCTACAACTTCGAGCGTAAAGTGTCCGATTGTAATGGGAGTTGGTACGACATGGGCATTTGACATGATCTTCATCTTATCCATGTTCATTCTTAGACCAACTCGCTCGGAAGCTTTACTGAGTTCATCGAGCATCGTACTTAAGTCCTCCATGGTCTCAGCCAAGACTACTATATCGTCAGCAAACCGAAGGTGAGTGATGTACTCGCCGTTGATGTTGATGCCTAGCCTTCTCCAGTCAAGAGACTTAAGTGACAGTGGGCAGGGCACATAGCACGTAGAACTGATGGCCGTTGGGGCGGAAAGGTTCTCGAGTGGCGACCGCGTACCGGAAAGCGCGGCGTAGGTAGGCCCCCCACAAGGTGGACTGATGACCTGGTAAATGTTGCGGGAGTCCACTTGATGCGGGTGGCGCAGGACCGGTCACTTTGGCACTCTTTGGGGGAGTCCTATGTCCAGCAGTGGACGTCTTTCGGCTGATATGATGATGATGATGATGAATAAACCATTTATTTCAGACATCAAAGGCATATAACAACAAATACCTTAACCTAACTACGCCTAACCCTACATACATACAAATGCATATAAAAACTAATAATTTAGGCGACAAAACAGCGTAGCTTCGTTGCGTCGTCAAGTCCGGTGTAGAATTTCCGGTCGCCCCGGAACCGCCGAAACATGACACCCTTCGGCCAGAAGTCAGCACGACAAGCGATGGTTTCTGCAGCGGCCGCGGCAAACGCGCACCACAAACGAGCTGAAGTTCACGTAGTGGCGCGAACGCAGCTGGAAAACCCTCAGCAAGTATCCAGTCTTCTGGTGAATATAGACCGCCAAGTCATCAGCCGTGGCAGAGTAATGCAGGCTATGAGTACTTTTGCGACTGGAAGGTAAAGCATAGTTTCCGGAATCCCAAGCTGCCTAGACTTAGATCCGCCATGAGACCTGAAACTTACTTCTCGTAAACGGCGGGGGTCATTAGGCACGATTTTCAACTTTCAGAGCGGTTTTAGGAACCAAGCACATAAAGATAAAAATGAGTTTTTTTTATGTTATAGGAGGCAAACGAGCAGACGGATCACCTGATGGTAAGTGATTACCGCCGCATGGACACCTGCAACACCAGAGGTGTTGTGAGTGCGTTGCCGGCCTTTAAGGATGGAGCTCTGGGAACCTTACTCACCATCAGGATCACACTACAATACCTACGGAATAGGCAGCAGTGCTATTATGGCTGTGGTCTTCTGTAAGGCGGAGGTACTCCCCCAGTCGGGCTGCTCCAGATTCAAGCGTGATGACATTACGCTGTGCCCTACCTCTCTTCAAAAATAGTTTAAGTTTGTTTTACCTATTCGTTTAATTTAGAACATGATATGTCAATATTTATGAAACAGAGTTAATATAGATGGTCCTGAACACTATCCTAGAGGTGTACCTTTTTATCTTTTTGAACCATGCTGTAGCTTTGCTTGGAAGGACCTAATAAGGCGATCGGAATGCGTGGTGGGAAAATAGCTTCGGAAAAACCCACGAGAAAAAAGGACCTCTGGCATGACCACGCGGACGGTTTCAGCACTTGGTGGGTGAGTGGAGCGAATCCTGGAAGTTTAATAGCTGGGTCTCTAAACCTAGCCTAGCTAGGAGGATGACCCGGCCCCGATGCCCGACAATGACTCTACCCGATAGCGTTCCTAAGTTTAGGTACAAAATCGTAAAGTTTGAGTGTACCTAACCAAGTTTTACCACGTGATTACCGTCAACTCTGACCCGTAGCTTCCCAATTGCAACCACTTCATATGTATCCCCCCGCTAATAATATATTTCCAACCCCAAAAATATCTTAAGCTGGCAATACATTAGCTATTTCTAAAGCTTTAAACGTATCAGTACTAAGGCCTGCATTATTGATGTCCTAAATAAATAAACATTTTCAGTCAGTATCAGATGATCTTTGTCAAGCTAGGACGGTAGCAAACAAGACATCGCAGCCCAAAGACGGTTGCGATTCCACTCTCTCTGACTTGAAAGGTAAACCTTGACTTTTGCTTCCAGCGCCAATCACGACACGCATGCGTCAGAGCGCCACGGGCGCTTATCGCTACATATGTATGGACTTTCATTCACTGCCAAGAATCCCGTGGTTTCCTCGCCAAGGAGCGGATAGCGCCTACGGCGTAGGCACGTGCTAAGAGGGTTCCTGGATGGTTCCTGGCAGTGGAAGTACCTATTAAGCTACCTATGCCAACCGCCACGAGCGGCGGTGAATAGATTGATCAAGTAGTATTCTGCAGGTGGAGCGAGACCGCAAACAGTACAACGACCGATTAAGAGCCATAAACCAAATTGATGCTATCAGAACAGAGACATTCACTGCAAAGAATCGCTATGTTCGTGTCTAATCCTGTGGTTTGCCCCGTATGTAGCGGAAAGCGGCTTAGCGCCCGTTAGCCGTTTCCTTGTAGTGAAAATAAATAAAAAATAAAGTAGTGACAGTTTTAAATTAGTTATAATTACCGAAGAAAAGGGCTTTATGATCTCTGACAAAACATAGGTAATGCTGAAAAATATCTCAATGGCTGCACCAAAGATATTTGAAGCAATTTGGTGAAAGACACTGCTGGTCGATTGCATATCGTTTCGTGCGTACGTTAGGTAGTTATAAAGTTAATTTATTAGATATTAGGTAATTTGTTAGTGTGAAAATGACAGTTGAGTTGTCCTAACGCTCGTTCCAAAAGTGACGCAACTCCCGTCTGGTGTATCTAATGATATATAGCTTAATAAAATAGCATTGTGCCCGAATATGTGGCGTAACGATCACAAACACACGACGTGAAAGTAAAGCCAAGAAGTCATGCTTTTAATAGCATAGGTACAGAGAGATAATTAAAACCCCAAATAATTCAACAAAACCAGTTTCTACCAAACAAGGATAAAGGTTTACTCTAAGATGCATTCATACTATTTTAAACCCCCGGCGCAAAGAGAGGGTGTTATAAGTTTAACGTGTCTGTCTGTGGATCTGTGTGTCTGTGTATCTGTCTGTGGTATCGTAGCTCCCAAACGGATAGACCGATTTGAATGTGTCAATTTTTTGTGTCATAGATAATTTCATCCCGAGTGTTCTTACTGTTCTTAGCTATGTTTCATGAAAATCTGTTCAGCCGTTTTTGAGATATTGGACTTTGAAATGAAAATGTCGGGGGTTTTCAACTTTTCTAAGTTGTAGTTATTATGTCTAACTAACCACAGATAACTTTAGCATTTACCCACTCACATCCTTCGTGGCATGTTGCCAATTTCGCGCACCCCTAAACTGATGGTGGCAACTGTGGTTGCCAGGCTATGTATGGACTTCTTTGATAGAGAATAAATGGAAGCAATTTAGGCTACCTTTTCTAAAATCAGATATCAAGTGAGCGGCTAAATGTAACAGAACATCCAGTATTCGCCGTTTTTAGGAAACCGTATTAAATTTGTCGAAACATCGCTACGAACATTCTGGCAAACCTCTAGTAAACGGCGTTCCGGAGATGCAGGCGGAGAGGGACGCGGTCAGAACGGCAACAAAATTGCTCTTTTCAGCAAAAACCTCATAGCAAATTTACTTTCGCTTCCCTAGTATAGACGGGTTGAAACTGTTGAAACCCATAAAATACTAAAATAAATCCTGGATTTCGATGAGGTATTTCTCGTAATAGTTAGGTTACTAAAAGGTTTTTAATTAAATATTGCTTTTAAATTTGTCTGACTTCCGAGAATTTTTAAAACCCGACGCAACGGGAAGGGTATTTGTGTCGCCTTTATCTGTCGAAGTCGATTTGAGTGTTTTAAATTGCGAGCTCTCATTAATGTTGTTTCTGAGTAATCACACTTACGAGCATTGTGAAATATACCTAAGAAAGGTAAATATACCCATGCTGGATACTTAATGTCTAAAAGTTCACCCCTATTATTTTAGCATAGTTAAGATTGGAAGTTAAGTATTAGTACATGCGAAAGTTTGGATGACTTAGGGCCTAAATTTTTAAATGAAAGGAAAAATTGAATAAACTTTTTCCTTTCATTTAAAAATTTATAATTTTCTTTAGCAGCGTTACTGCTTAAAAAAACAAATATTGACTTAGGGCCTGTTTGACAATCGCCCGATAAAGTTATCTGCCAGTTAAAATTATTGCTATACTTTTCTCCCGTCATATAAAAGAAAAGTGACAGCCAACATTTATCTGACGGATATGTTTTAACTGGAGATTGTGAAACAGGCCCTTAGCGTGATTGTTACTCAATCACGCTTAAACGGCTCGACCGATTTGGATTAAATTTGGCACGAGGATAGTTTATAATCATGATTAAAATATAGGATAGTTTTTATTTCGGGCCCACGCAGACGAAGCCGCGGCCGAAAGCTCCACAATATGGCCATCTTAGAATGTTCTGCCCGTCTAAGTTTATTATAAAACCTTTAATTCGGCGCCCGAAGCCCAGATGGATATTGCTATTATAGACACCAAGTGGGATGAATAACTTAACGTGCCTTCCAAAGCACGGAAACGGCCAGTCAGCAGCCAAGGTAGTCAAATATTTAGGTATACTTTATTACTGTAGGAATCAGGGTGTGTTACGAAATATTTGGCTACTCTGGCTGATACTAACTATATGACGCTGACTGTACCCATAGCATAAGCCTTATACGGGCTTTCCACTTAAAAAGGGTAATGAGCTGAAACGGAGCTAGCGAACTGAGCGGATCGGAGGAAATTAGCTATGCACTTCCACTAAAAAAGAGTTTCAGCATTTGCCTTCCACTGCCAGCGGATTTTGCGGAGCGAGCGAGGCTGGAAATGAGGCTGGGTCAGATGAGCGAGTTTGTGAGCTTCCATTAGAAGAGGACTTTGCGGAGTAACCTGGCATCCAGTACCAGACGAACCGTCGCAAAAACAAGTCAGTGTGGTGCACGATGCCGGACAATTCCAGTGATGACAATTTCAATGATTACAATAAAGAAATGTTTGCTTCTTCACTAAGAAAAAAGGGATTACATTCCACAAGGATTCGCACGAACAGCTTCAATAAATAACTCCATGTTACGCAAGGTCACGGCTAAACTGAGAGTACTAGACCGATGAAGGACGTGAAAGGGGTTGGGGTGCTTGGAGGGGGCGGGAGTCTGAGCGGAGTCCGTTCAAAACTAGCGCGCGAAACCATGACGCAGCGGACCCATTTTAATTCGCTCAGGCCGCTCCGCTTACTCGCTCGCAATGGAAGTACTTGCATGGAAATCACTGTTGCGAGTGGAGCGGAGTCCGCTCGGAATCCGCTAGACTCTGCGGTCACTTTTGTGACTCTTTGAACTCGTTTAGTCCGCTCTGCTCACTCTTATTCAGTAGAAGCAATTATATGCAATTCGCCATAGCGAGTTAAACGGACTCCGTAAGGAGCTCGTTCAACTCGCAGTGGAAACTGGGTATAATGACCTTACTATGGGGCTAGTTCGATTTGTGTAAAATTGACAACTAATATTCATTTATTTATTATTTATTTAAGAAGTTAGTTGTTTGCGAGCTTAGTCGTATCACTTAAACCCGTAGTTGAGGCAAGGGGAGTAAACGCAAATAAATCAATCGATTACAGCTCACCGCTGTACCGGCTCATCAAGCCGTCTAATTAGACATCAAAGGCCTCGGTGGTGAACTCTTTATTATGGAAACGTACAAAATTTTACGTGGCTGTAATTGGGCCGCGGCGAATAGATACCTACATAAATCACTGGAGTAGAGTGCTTTGATGTGCCGTGTCCGGAGTGACGTCATCGGGTAGGGTTGCCAGTATGTCCCCGCTCATTGCTTATTAATGCTTCTAAAAGGACGATAAGGTATCGTTCTGACAACAGTTCAAAAAAGCCTGCTTCAATTGTATTCATTAGTTAAATATTTGCAATATTTTTATACTGAAAGAAATCCAATCAGGTATCAACCAATTTAATATAAAATCTTGTGGTAGGTATCATAACAGATATGCATAGGTTCTGTGTAGTGGTGATGATGAATATAGGTAGGTATTCGTGACCTGTTCGAAATGTTCGAATACACATTCATTATATGTTTATATTTAAAACTAGCTTCTGCCCGCGACTTCGTACGCGCATAAATTATGGTTTAAGTACATGGTATTCTTATGTTTAACCATACTACATACGAAAACAAAAATTTCATTTCCATAGATTGTGCATGTAACAATTCAAGTTCTCTTCGAATCTAAATAAACACCCTCATAAACTTGGTCGTCAAAAATATTATATAGATGCCCAAAGTATCTTTTTAGAGAGCGCTCCCTATGCGAGCCCCAGGTCCGAAGACCCTAGGGCGAGCCCGACAGACACTCACTATCCTAAGGTGTCTTGCAAGACCTGAGACCAAAGTGCCGAGCGGTGAGGCAAGAGAGGCCGAAGGTCGAGCTTTTCATTGGAATTAAAGGCGTGCAGCATGCTTTTAGAGACCGCTACCTAAGCGAGCTTGAGGGCCGAAAACCCGAAGGCAAGCCCCCACGGTTACTTACAATCTCTAGGTGTCTTTGCAAGCGAAACTTGAGGACCAAAATCCCGAATGTAAACGGGGAGGCAAGCGAAGAAGAAGCGAAGCTGAAGTCTTCGTAGGAATGAGAGGCCCAAAATATCCCTTTAGGGGGCGCTCTTTATGATGCGCATATTTCAGATAGTCACGGGAGTTTTCTAGATTAAAAATATTGATACCATAGATACTCAATTCTCCGTGGAATGCCGTTTTGTCCAATTGTATACTCACATCCCTTGACGTTGGTGAACTATAATAATTCGAGATAAGTATTCAAGTCAACCTTCAAACAACTTTGGATAACCTCTTATTTCATAGCAAATGTAAGAAAAAAAAAAGTAAGGAAGGCAGAGATCAAGGTTTGGTTAATATGTAGTGTTGCCCGCCTACCACTATTTTACATCCCGGGTTTTTTCACGTTTTATCTATATTTTGCTAATAATTTTAATGGCATTCTTTTTACTTTCTAGTCAAGTATACGCTTCAAGTCTTTAGCTCATAGAGTTAAGAAGTTCCCATACAAAGTTCAACCCCATTTTTTAACCCCTTTGCATCATTATTATCTTAATAATTTTTAAAGCCTATATGTTGGCCGGGAATTTTCTCGACAGATTAGTAAAGTTTGCATCAAAATCCATTCAGCCGTTTTCACGTGATGCGCGTACAAATAAACAAGCAAACAAACAAAAATTCTAAAAACTTTTGGATCGTGTTCTGTTATCTATTCTAAGTATCCCCAGCAAACTCTTTTTCGAATATCTTCCATGTACAGACTTTCGACCGACTTCAGCCTTAATATATGTATAGATGTTTTACATACACAAAACAAATGCCTATTCGAATAGTCCACAGCTGTTCAAAGTGCCCTTTAGATTTTGCTAAATGAATTGCATGAGCAGCACTCACACTCACTGATTAGAACGAGATGGTTTATCTCCCCTCCCTCAGCTAGTGCAATGCATTTTGCCAGGTCTATAGGCCGGTTTACCTACACAGAAATATCGATAAAACTTTCTTCCACAGGTCATTTGAAGATATATAATATACATACATGTCGCAGGGAAATGGCCAAAACAGAGATTTGACCAAATCTCTAAGGGATATGATCAAATCACGCAGGATGTTAAAACGGCGAATCCATTTTATCATTTGCCTAGAAAAAATCAGACATTTTATCAAATCTCTGAATCTGTTTAGTGAAATGGCGAAATCGGACAAAAACAGCAACTCGTTTTTTCATTTCACTAGATTTGTTTAGTGATTTGATAAAATTCCTGAAACACGTTCAGTGAGTTGACGAAACTAACTCGCAGAGTCAACTCGTTTTATCATTTCACTAGACACGTTTAGTGAAATGATAAAGTCTCTACTGTAACATGGTATATTTAATATAATAGGTGATTGGATCAAATCTCTGAATATATATCCAATTTCAACGTCGTAAACATTTTGACAGGAAACGATTTTTTCCATACCTTAAGTTGCTAATTTTTAAAAGGTTTTTTAAATGAATATAATCGGATACTTTGCTTAATACAAGTGCTTAAGTTACGCATTTCACATCAACAAAAACCTCGGGTAAATTCTATTATGCACTCATCACAAACCCATGTCACGACGCTTGCAACCCTAGCAGCTATGTCTTACATTCATTATTTGCTCACGTATACTAGATGAAAGGCAACCACGGTCTAAATAAACATATAGTGTGAGTGAAGCACAGGCTGTGACAACGCTCTAAGGGACTCTACAAAATAGGGTACTTTCCTTATGTTAAAATTGATAACGTAATGTACCATCAAATTATTGTACTTAACTTCAAATTAAAAATAGAATTAAAATCATACAAAGAAGGTTACCTTGTTTTTTAGGGTTCCATAGCCAGAGGGTAAAAACGGGACCCTATTACTAATACTTCGCGTCACCACGCTGTATCTCAAGAACCGCGATAGCTAGACAGTTGAAATTTTCACAGATGATGTATTTCTGTTGCCGCTATAACAACAAATACTAAAAACAAAATAAAATTAATATTCAAGGATGAATAAAATTAATATGTATGGGAACGTTACAACAAACGTGTTTTTTTGCCGTTTTTATAGATAATGGTACGGAACCCTCCGTGCGCTAGTCTGACTTGCACTTGGCCGGTTTTTTTTAAAGATATGCATGTGTCACTTAGTAAGAAGCGTTGCGGCTGCCGCCTGCAGAGTGGTTCGTTTTTGTCTCCAATTTTTGGGTATTAATGTTCGTTTAGTTGTACTAGCTTGCTCCTATTTAAACATTTGTTCCTTTCCAAAATCGGGTTTGAATGGCATCGTAAAAAAGATTCAGGACCCAAGCCATAATAATCGATTACTTTTATCCAATCCAATCGTGCTTCGGGATTTTTAACAGTATTAAATAGCTACTGAGAGATTTAATACTTAATGTTAAATGAGTTGTTAAAATGTATTTTTATACATTTGGTACCTCGTGGAAAAGCTGGCATTCGCTGAATCCACGGCAGATGAAAGGACGAGACAAAATACTAACTGCTACTCTTTCATCTATCCAGTGAAGTTTTACTGAAAATATTCTCAACCCAACGGATATGAGCAGACTTCTCAATAAACAATAATAAAAACATTCGAGCCGCTTTATTTTAATTCCGAAGCTCAAGTTGAATGAATTTGATATTTAACAATCAAATTTAGTGACGAAAACAACGAATAAAATCCCTTTGATGTGCACAAGTCTCGCCGTGATATATAAAATTGTTTTTGTTTATATTGCCCAATCTGTTGCGACGTTAAACTGGTCCTCACTACTCTTCCATCCAGAGGTTTGTTCCACAAGTGAACTGCCCGACACCAAATTTTCAAATAAAATCGAATTCCGGCCGAAAACACATTGATCCGATTTCATTCTTCATTCGCGTCATTTTTACCCGACTGATACAGAAGGAGGGCTATGTTTATCGAGCGGGTAGGTAGGTATGTATGTATATAGGTATGCATATGGACAGGAAAATCCTATTTCACGGGCTGCAGTCTAAATGGCTTGATGAATATTGGCCGTATGCGGTGTCGTTGGTTTCCCCATCCTTACTATTTGAAGAAGGCAGCGAGATTTTTTGAAAAATCATTAGTTTTTACTCGTTTGTGTAGTAAATACAGGCTGCCTACTAAATACTCGCTCCTGATTATGGTTGTACTTTGGCAAGTCCATCACTGCACTAACAATAGGTATGGTAGGTAACCCTGCACGATGTAAAGACGCAATTTATATTCCTTGTTTTTCTTTTTGACGACCTCTGTAGCCTAGTTGGTAGTGACCCTGTCTAATAATTGCCTATGAAGTCGGAGGTTCTGGGTTCGAATCCCGGTAAGGGCATTTATTTGTGTGATGAGCATGAATATTTGTTCCTGAGTCATGGATGTTTTCTATATATTCAAGTATTTATTTATCTATTTAAGTATGTATATCGTCTTGTACCCTTGTACTACAAGCTTTGCTTAGTTTGTGACTAGATCGATTTGTGTAAGGTTGTCCCCAAATATATATCTTTTTTAATTCTTTTTACGACGGCGGTGGAAAACTATCCTACGGCCTGCCTGATGGAAAGCAGACACTGTAGCTTATGGACGCTTGAGACTCCAAGTGCGCCATAAGACCCCTGACCGACCTATATAGACTTGAGGGTTTGCTCTGTCGACAACAACAGCCAAATGCAGATCCCACACTGTCAACACAGCAAGGGAACTCTGACGATCTTACTGACCACCAGGTACACGACACTAAACAAATATGACATTTACAAGCGTAGTGTAGGTACAGTCAACAGCAAATATAGATCCTCATTTTAGTACTTTGCGTAACACTTAACGTACAGTCACGTGCTTTAATTTGGGACCCACCTAAGGTTGAATATCGTGTAGCAAACTTACGCTATTTAGAGCCGACAAGTTAACGTTTCTAGGGGCAACCGTGCAATTACGTCAACTGGAGCGAGGGCAAACGATCATTTCCGATGTTTTCCGATTAATTGTTACTTGGGTAAGGGGGTTTTTGGTCCTGTCTTCTAATATCTGTTTTCTTCACTGACACTGACAAGACATATGTTAGTAATTAGAAAAACCGTAGTGATAGCGTTTTGTAAGAGCTAATTATTTCAAGGGTCGATTCCATAAGACATTACATGTCATAATTAATGTCTTGACATTCAACACTATCAAACTAAAGTTTCGACCTTATTGCATTATGAATGTTCTAACAACATTTAATGGAAATGGGTCCCAAATTAAAGCTCGTGACTGTGACTTAACGTAATAATTTGCGACAGTGAAAGTGACAAGGTACTAAAGTGATCATCTACTTTTGCTGTTAACTAAGACCTCAAGTTTTTTTTGAAAGCGACGTCTCATACGTGTTGCAGCTCCTTCACTTAGGAAATTCAATGTCGCGGGCACAGTTCTGAAAAGTTGTGCAAAATGTATTTTTTTTATTTGAGGCAGTCTATATGGGATACTTCCCAATTGGGCCGCTCCAAATTTGAAGAGTCCCAATTGTATACAAGACCTCGGCCAATTAAGAAACATAATAAGTACTTTTAACTGTGTATGAACTGTGTGTGTTGGTGGTGAGTAAAGCCGCCTGAGCACCCGAAGATGCGCGCTGTGTTGACGACGGGAGCGAGCATAAGATTGACATCTTGTCATTTCTGTGGCCTGATAATGGACTTACGTTGTGAAGTTACTTAATAATTAATGTCATGAAAAAAATATATGCAATTTCGTATTGACTTCATAATCAGTTTGTTTCCTTAATCATCATCATACCAGCCGAAAGATGTCCACTGCTGGACATAAGCCTCCCCCAAAGAGTGCGAAAGTGATCGGTCCTGCGCCACCCGCATCCAGCGGACTCCCGCGACCTTTACCAGGTCATCAATTTACCTTGTGGGGGCACATAGCACGTAGTCACTCGAGAGCCTTTCCTCCCCAACGGCCATTGGTTCTACATGCTATGTGCCCCGCCCACTGCCACTTAAGTCAAGGTTCGGAGGGCTATCGGGTACCGTATCGTTCTGCTGAGGATAGCCTGATTTCTGATGCGATCACGCAGAGAAACTCCCAACATGAACCCTCACCTTTGCCCTTTGGGTGACTTTGAGCCTCCTTATGAGGCCTATAGTAAGCGACCACGTTTAAAGACTCTCGTCTTGAGACACTGCGGAATATTGGACGGTAAGATGTGCCGCCGTAGCGTCCCGAAAGCTGCCCAGCCGAGTCGGATTCGGCGATTAACGTCTTTCTCGAAGTTTGACCTACCTAACTGTACCGTCTGTTCTAGGTATACATATTGTCTACAACTTCCGAGCGTAGTTTCCGATTGTAATGGGAGTTGGTTGTGTAGTAAAACATGGGCATTTGACATGATATTCGTCTTATCCATGTTCATTCTTAGACCAAGTCGGCTCTTAGCTCGGAAGCTTTACTGAGGTCATCGAGCATCGTATTTAAGTTGAAAACGTTCCGGTCCGTTAAATACACTGCATTTATTTTAAACCTTTCGGCCTATTCTGGTATCACAACAACAACAACTTTCATGAATCCATTCGCATGAAATTTTGCACCAGGCTGTTCATTGTTTTGCATTCTTTTAATGCTATGATTGCTTTATTATGTAAGTAGTTCCACGGTGTTCCTAACAAGACGTTCCCAAGGCCAATCAACATTTTTGTACGATGCGTCATGTCCGAGTATTTACTTCCCATTTCAATTACAGTCTCACGAGGCAATCACCACTCATTGTCACCTCGAGATGCGCGCTTTGTTGTATCTTTAACCGTCTATAACGCCGTCGTTCAACTGCTATAATAAAGCTATCAAAACGATTCATATATTAAAAGCAAATTCTAACGTCACACCACCAAATGACTTGAACATTTCATTCAAAGCCGTGAGAGCGATATGTGCTGACCGACAGGGACGGCTGGTAAAAAGCCTCAAGTTATTTTTACAAAGGCTCAGCTCAGAGCCCGTGTTGTGTAAATAGTCCAACATGTTTCTACAACAAAGAAAACTTAATAGTCGATGACGGGCAAAAGTAAACGTAACAATCTGACCACTGATTGCCCATAATTCGGTGCTCTACAGAAAATTCTCAACTCAACATATCCATTTTTTTCCATGAGTCTAAACTCAATTCCAAGTTACGATGGCTCTCGAAAATTTGTAAGTTATGTTTCTGTGTATAAGATTAGCATAAAACATGGTTATCTATTGCATACTTGGTTACTAAAGCGTTGTTCGAACATCCGATACTGTAGCCTGTAGTGCAAGGTAATAAAGACTTAAACCAAATTGATTTACAGTGGTTTTTTCATTTTGCGTTTTGGACAAATCCTTGGAGCAGGAATTCCGATTTCGTAGCAGCCACTGCTATGCCATCTAAAATATTGGACATCTCCATCTTGCTTGGTGTTTTGCTTTTTCTTTAGACACGAACAATGAGTCGGGATCCTCAAGGGAATGTACGCATAGCTAGTATACCTACTTTAAAACGTATTATATGTAGTAGTACATTTTGAACTTCCGTTGATACTAATTCCTTTGGTCCGACAAGACGATAAGTTTGAAAATATACAACTGCTGCATTTCAAGTGACCTAGTTAAAGTATTACCGTAGCATAAAGACATTAAAAGTATAGGTATTAATTAATAGATGTTCACGTATTAATTGACAACTTATCAATACGGCGACTTGCTCATCATGGGTACCTAAATATCGCAAGATTATTCAATTATTCGAAAATAATCTTTCTCGTTATATCGATTCCCTCTCATACATGAGAGGAGGCCTGTGCCCAGCAGTGGGACGTTTATATAGGCTGATGATGAATCTTTCTCATTTATTGATTAATTATTTTACAGTCTAAATCATGTCACTTCAACTAATGCCTACTTATTATCTATTCAGGAAATAAGATTAAAACTGAAGAAAAATATGAATAAGCTTAAAACCTCAATTTCATGCGAGCTAATTCAGTGTCAAATTACATTGTAATTAAGGTTCATGAGACGGCCAAATACGTCCCATTTCACACGATCAATATTATGTCGCGAACGAATTCGATTCATGTTATGATAACATTGAATTTCTCTTGTTCCCTCATCGATACAATAGGTAAATAAATTAGAGACGAGGGTCATCATATTAACATTTAGGTAGAACAAAAATTGAATATCGCTTGCCGCCGGCTGAGTCGTGATGCCTAAGGATGGCAAAATGTTCCGTGTTAGCAGCCGTACCCCGCGTTATATCGACAGTATGAATATGAATGTGATCGATATAATTAATTATTGTTGAAATAATTATATCCATAAATTAGTGGCAAAGGTAATTGTTAACATTCGAACGGAACGCAAGGCAAAAAGACGTGTCGTAAGACTCATAATAACAGTCATAACTAATTATATGTGTGTGTCACATTGCCCCTGAACGAGTAATGGTGAAGACAATGATCGTAGTCATATTTATTTTCTCACGTCTTATTTAACCAATGTTGACCTGGTCGCTTCCAAGATCTTAAGGTATCTTAATGGCCTGGCCTCATATTAGAGGGCAAGTTATACATCTTAAGTTAGTTTCAAGTATATATATCACTATAAATTGATTCGTAACTGTAACGTACGTCCGAATTTTGTCCTAAAGCCCGTTTTCCACTGAAGCCATGATTTTTTTAGGATTATTATATAACAAACCAAATCTATACCTAATTGGGTTCTACGCGATAAGCATTAAAAATAAATGAAAAGCTTTGAGGTCTCATAGAAAATTGGCTTTTTGGCTGATTCAAAATTTGGACAAAGATACATTTGGGATATGAAATCTAGTGATTGCGATTTTAGGTGCTATCGTATCTAATTAGTTTTCATTAATAAGTTTCGTACTGTATTTCACCTACGGTTGGGACTTGTTCGGTCTTTATAACTCATCATATACACACATCGTTCAAAAATATAACATTTGTAAATTAGCAGAAGCCAAATTCTTCTTACTTATTATTATAAATACTGAATAAGCAATTACTATTAGGTTCACAGGTTTTGGCCAAGTTTAACGAGGCAAGAGGACGTCTATCTGGACGTCAATTGGAGTTAAGTCTAATATGAACATCGTAGTACTAGATGTTGGTCTCATGCAGTCCGTTAAGATGCAGTGCGCGAGTCTGAGCCCAGCCCTACTGGAGAGCGGGCTCCCACCCAATACTACGGGGCATCTGAATGATGGCTTGTATTATTTTTTGTGGACATACCATGTCATCGGAACGATTGTGGTCGGTTCCCTATGATTTATCGATGTCCATATTACAAATACGACACAGCATTATGCGATTCTTTATTTCTTCTTTAAGCCATATTAGTATTCCGCCAACAATCCAGACCAGCGTTGGTTTTGTCATACCGACTAAATGTTATTTTGTTGGAATTTCAAATAAACAATTGTTGACTTTTTTCACAGGATTTATTTATAATATAATTAATGCGGGACTCAATCAGCGCTGGCGCAGCCCCGTTGGCATATTTAGAGCGCTCATGAATTAAAACCATAACATTACTTCTTTGTTGTTTAGTTTCAGATAAACAACTTAATTTGTAAGCAATAATTAAAACATACGACGAGGCATAGTCAATATTATCAAGTGCGATTAGATGTTTATTAATGGGATCGTTTTGATTGACATGTTATTATGTTGCGGACGTAAGAATGTAAGTGCTTTTGCAAAATATGTGTAATCGACCGTATTTTCTTATTATTTATGAATTGCAGCGTTGTACAAAATTGAAAAATGTTACTGCAAATTACCAAGTTTGCCTGTCTAGATATAGCCATTTCTAATTCCAGCCATAAACCATAAGACAAGCACCGCTAAGCGGAATGTCATTACGCCCCTTGTCATTAACCCTTTTTAGGGAAGTGTACCTACCCTACATTTCTGTACGTACGTACGGTTTTCCAACCGTAGCATTATTGCTACGGTTCTTATGAACCCCCCCTACTAGCTTTGCATTCATCCCATGTGATGTTCTATAAGTTCTGTTCCTAGCCGTGAGTAAGGACTCCGAGGCATCTCTGGAAGCACCTCTCATATTGAGGTTTACCTATGATGAGTATCAATATCGTAATAGTGAAAGACTATGACTTGTGTTTTTATTGGGTTATTTTTAATACGAGTATATATACGTTTTTTCAGGATTTATTTAAAAAAATATTAAGTTTAGCGTTACCGCTTAAAATAGGTACTCATACTGGTTATTGTTGTTATTCGTTTGAATGTCAACATTTACCAGGTGGTACGTCCTGTCAAAATCGGCATGTATGGCATGCAATCTGCATTTTTTGCTAACTTTAATAATATTCAAGTCATTTTAAACCCACTTAAAAGCCTCTTAAAAATCATAAGCAAAAATCAGTCACAATTAGGATATTGATTGATATATCCATTTCGATGACGACTCTAACACATTATGGACTAGCCTTATTATGAGCCCTACATATCACATATGACTGGTTAGGCCAAACTTGAATACTCTTAAATACTCTATTGCAAGGGTGACAATGCATAAAACTATAAAGCCCTTTACAAAAGTACAGTGCTCATTAAAAGCCTTCGCAATGATTAGTTGATAATTGATCAAAAGAAGGTCAGGCGGTAATTAAAATTTGAACCAAAAACGTTTTTATTGACTTAAGCTCCAATAAAGCTGCTCGCCTTATGGACGGGACCTACGTCCCGCCCTCCCACAGGTCAGATCGCGCCAGGCTAGACCGACAGGTCATGGGAACCGTCGCGTCTAGTTTTTTTTACGTTGGAGCAATGCTTTTACGCACCGTCCGCCTGGTCATGCAGGGGGGACCAGACGGGTGTGTGGGACTCCCGAAAAGAAGGCCCAGACTACCCACTAAATCCCCAACGATTGTCCAACCATGTCGCTGCCAAGGAGGGCCAAAGGTTCGCTTGACGCATTCTACTCTGACCCTCGCGACTGACCCGTTTGTGTGGGCACGACCAGGGCGAGCGCCCCGGGACAATTTCGGGGCGCTACAATCCCGTGGGCTTATTGGACAGACAGGGCCCCCGACCTTGCCATCCAGACCACTACGGCGGGGGGAGCAAATACGGATAGCGACGGCGTGAGCGCCCCGCTCTCCGTCTGCAGATATTTGGAGTGGAAGGGTCGTTCTCCCGCTCTCTCTCCGCAGCCTCCTTCTGTGCCATTGCGGACTTCCAGATATTTTTTTTCATTTTATGTTCGAGCAACAGGAACTAGTAGTTTCCGACCTACATATGGAGGATCTCATTGCGTATAAAAAGATTCATGTTTTTGTAGCATATCGTTTAAAATTGAGAACCAAACTACGTTTGTATGGAGAGTCAAGTTGCACAAATATGTATTAAAAAATCCACTTCACCTGGACTGCACAATGGCATCAGTCATCTTATAATTTGCACAAGTTATGAACACTTTGCGAGACTTACATAGATAGATAGATAGATAAATCCTTTATTCTTTTCCACAACATACATGGTAAAAAACACAAAACAATAGTTTAAAAAAATCAAAGAGGGACATGCAGCCGCGGCATTTGACAGTGATATACGTATAACTTGTCGTAAGCGGGCGAGCACGATTGTCATCATTTTATCTCTTATCGTTGTCGATAAGACATCCGCCACTCTCACACTCCCATATTACCTACTTGTCAAAACGCGATGAAAGATGTCGTATCCATAACGATAAGTCATATAATTGACTTTAAAAACAAAGTCTTAACCGACTTCAATTTAGTACTTCGCCAAGCCGCGAACACATTTCCACATTTTTTTCCAATTTACCACATGAACTGATTTCCGAGAGCGAATGCGTTGATTACTATAGAAAAAAACCGAATCACTGTAAGTGGGCCGATAATATTTGAGGACTTCCGTCGATTCCCCAAAATCATCACCAATTGCACTTCATTAGTTCCAATTTAAACGGAATCTTATCAGAATCTGTGATATACTTTTGTATTTTTAAGTACTTAAGGAATTCCATAAGTCATTTGTGGTCTTCAACTCAACAACTCCACCAAATTTATGATTTCCGGGTGTGTAAATACACGAGTTATGATAGAAAATACCAAAATCACTACACGCGTGACTAACATAATTGAGGATTTCCCTCAACTCCTCATGGATCCCATCACCCAACTGAATTTTTGAAAAAATGGGACCCACCTTGAAGCATATACTTAAAAAACAAAAAAATATATTTACGAATCAGCTCATCAATGACGGAGTTCTGAGGTAACCAACATTGAACAAAGAAACCGGTTTGCACTCCGGGAGTGCCGGCAGAAGTTTATTTACCGGCAGAAGTGAAAACTTGAATAATTTTAATTATGCAAAAAAATCCCTTCCTCCCCCCTCGCTCCCCCTGCGTGCCAATATATCTAATAACAACCTTATTAGTAGTACCCTATAGTTCAACTTAGGTCAGCAAAATTGATGAAGGAGACGATGAAATAAAATAACAATTTGTTTTTGCCATTGCCAAATATTTTTGAAAGCTTTATTCGAATTTGCTCAATAGCAAAACGGTAAAGGACAAACAAAATTACAAATTTATTTGCGGAATATGCAATTGCGAAAAGTATTTAACGGCTTTATACTCTTACGAATAGTGTTCAGTTTTGAATGAAGTCGAATCGGCTAACAGCAAAATAAAAAAGTTTGATAAAACAAAATGGAATTTGCATTTACGGAAAATGTGTTACGACCTTATACTGTTAACAATAAAGTTCGATGGAACTATGTGCCCCTAGTCATTAATACTGATGATACATAAAATCTGATGTATGGAAGGTTTGACATATTTGTATTGGATAACAGCTACCGGCCATATTTAAAGTTTGTCGGTCTGTAATCGTAAGGGCTTGTGTAGAATGTGTTTATTGAGCGCGCTGACGTTTGTATCAATTTAAGTACTTGTGATTGACACAAACGCGCGTCGAAGTGCGTTAAAAAAACGCCGTCTGTATAGGCCCTTCACAATCGATACCACAGCCTTCATCCCTGTTGATTTCGGAAAATACACCAGAACCGTGACCTATCATAAATTATGCGAGTTATAAGCCGGAGTATGGGCGCGATTCTTGGCTGGTAGTTATACTGTAGTTTGGTTCGTTGCAGGGATGTTGCGGATGAGAGAGAGCGTCCGCTGATTCTGAGGCTTACATCCGCGGTTGCGAATTTTGGGGTCAAACACACAAACAGTCAGTTATCACACGTTGCAATTTAATCACAAAACCTCCGCATCGATTCGATTTTTGTTGATGCGGATGCGAATGTCTGCAACATCCCTGGTTCGTTGTAGGACTTCAATGCAAGGCGTTAAGAGCGGGAACACATCGGTGGACGAGGCGTGCGGTAAATCACCACTCGGCATGCGTGCTGCCAAAGACCGGCATGGGCCACTTGTGCGGGTTCGCGGAGCCTATTAATCGATTGTCCTTAATGTTCGGATTCTCCACGCATCACGTGCGTGACGAGTCTGTTACGGTGTGCAAATAAATTATACTGTTCTGTTAGTAGACAATGACATTTCTTTTCTGAAGGATATACATACGATGATAATAGATGAAAGACTTCGCCTCCTTTTGCGTGTTATATCGCTTGTATAACGGGTTGTGCTCCGAAGAACTGTTCGATATGATGCCTACGGCTGCTTCTTACCACCGCACCGGTCGCCGTCGGCGGAGCATTCATCCTCACATTCTGGAACCTAAATGCTCAGAGGAGTTTCTCCGAATCTCAGAAAATTCAGCTCGGTTGTGGAATGAGCTCCTCCTGTGGAAAGATAAAGTGCGAATGATACTAAAAACGAGAGAGACATATGAAGAATGAGTCCTAGGAAGACCGTGACTAAATACGATTAGGATTTATTAAGAATGAGACAAGTTACAGAATTCTAATTCTATTCGCTATATGTCTTAATCTTCCTAAGTCTTTTAAGTACTTAGGAAGATTAAGACATATAGCGAACAAGACGAATAAAGAATGTGTGACGAATCCAGAATGACACGACATACGAATTGAACGAAAAACGAACGGGGCGAATAACGCTGATACCCAACTTTACTGATAGAATAAAAAGTTTGATTTCAATTTTACATTAAATACTCTTGAGCCCATTTGACTATTAAAAACAAATCTCTGAAAATAAGGCGGACATTTTGAACACTTGTTAAACTACGGTTGAAAAATATTGTCTATTTTTGTAATTGAATTTTGTCTACTTCGTCGTTTATTATTTACTGTCTTAATTAATGTACAAGCGTTACTAGGACACGCCACGGTTAAAAACTATTCACTAGATGTCAATTACAGTGATAATTGATAAGACTCGTGAAGTGTCATTGAATGTAGGGTGTCCATACTTTGAGTTTGTGATTAAATTGTTTGTTAGAAAAATATGAAGGATTAAATAAGACTTATTAAACAATTGAGTAAATGCATCATATTCTCCAACATGAGCTGAAATAGATACACTATTTTTGTATCAAGTAAAAAATTGCACTCTGTTTAATCGATGAAGATCATAGGTTCCCTACAGTTCACATTTAGTCGATGTTTTAGACCCTAAATAGAGTACGTTCCTCTTGTTAAAATCTATAATGTAATGTTGCTATATTGAAGTAAACCATAAAATTATTACAATAAAGACTAGATTACTAAATATAATAAAAAGATAAGTCATTAAAGTAAAAAATATATTTTTTATCGCCCATAAGCAAATTTTAACGAAACCAATAGAAACCTTATACTTTATTTAATAAAAAAAAACAAATTATGTGCCTACAATCTTTATTACACGGGCAATTTTGGAGGCAGTAAGTACCTACCTAAACAAACGAGGTATTTACGAACATTACAACGCAATTATATTAGGTTTTTATAATATCAAGCATGTTCCGATTTTCGGGCACCGTTGCAGTATACAATGTATGTATTTTCAAAGTGCAGCCACCATCACTATAACTATGAAACATCACTTCAACATATTTACACTTTTGCACCTTATCATACAGTGAAATTAGCTCAAAATTTGGCAAAATTAAAGTACGACTTTGCCAGTGAAAGGTGTATCTATCAGGATATGTAGGTTATAGAGAAAAGTTTAATTTTATTTACTCGCCCCTCTCCTCCGGGGCGAGCTTCACCCCCCCCCCCCCCCCCCCCCCCCCGCGCCCATGAAAGTGTCCCGGAGCGCGGTATTTTTCATTTTAAAATAAAACCGTACACGATACACAAAAAAAGTGTATGAACTAAATAATCCTTAATAAATTTACTATAAACCATTCATAAGTTTAAATGCGATATCTCTTATAGTTTTAGCGCAATCTACCACCAAATACAAAAGGTTTTAATAATTTATTTTTATTTTTTGTTGTAAGGTAAGTTTTCTCAAAAACGTCACACTTAACCGCCATGATATGTATGACTGAAGTAAAAGAATGTTCTCTTTAAAAAGAGGTATAATGGGCATTGGGTAACCTTGTGTGAGAAAAATTGACATTTTTTTTTGTAGCGGCCACGGATGTTTGTGTAAAAATCTTTTAGAGGACCTCTTAATACGCATATATATAAAAAAATAAACGCGTTAAACAATATCGGAGCCGAGATGTTTTAGTTTGGTTTACAACTTTTTCTACTCCTGTACCGTTATCTGTCATTTATATAGGCTTTGGTTCAAATACAATGACACCGATAATAAGTCGTCGAAAAAGTCTATGCTCTATGGCCCATAAACGCACACTTTGGTGTACTTTTTTGGTTCATACATTTTCCATAAAAGCACTGTTTACCACGATTACAAATCATCTAACTTTTTTTTAATCAGCCACTATATTGCAGTGGTGCCAACTTCATAAGCAAATTATTCGAAATAAAGAGTTTTTATTTACTATCAAATATTTGTAAAACATAAATTATTTACTAAAATAAAAATAAATTATCATTTATCGTGTGTTAATATACATAATTTACCAATTATTGGTATTATTTATACATATAAACCGATCCGATTCGGTTCGGATCCGGATTCAGTTTGGTTCGGATGGCAAGTGCAAGAAAATTAAAAACAAAACAGACCATAAACAAGAAGTGTCAATGTGTCATATTTCTAATTTCCCACCAAAGTTCCTGTTCAAAATTAAAAGACGAAATGTGATAACTATTCGTTATTAATAACATAATAACTTACTTAAGATTCGTGTTTATGAAGTGAAGAAAAATGAGTACGTTCCTTTTAAAATGGACGAAGAAGAAAATAATTGCACCGCTGAAGAAATTGTGTGTGTAGTGATAGAACTAACGGAAAACTTACTGCCTGAAAAGTCAAATGCTATTTATTTAAAATTAGTCGTAGAAAAAGTATTGTATGCAACGGTGTATAACTTGGTCTTAAAACGCTCGTGGCGTCTTTAATTGCGATGCTCGCCAAGGCTCGCATCGCAACTCACGACACTCGCGTTTTAAGACTCTGCTTATACAAAAGTTGCATAAAATACTATTTCAATATGACCTGCGGAAATATGTATTGCTCTCGTATCTCGGCTCCGATGCATTTTAGAGTATTACATTGCATAACAAAATATGTTTTTTTAAAATAGATCTATCATAATATACCAATTTAACGAGTGGCCGCTCATTTAAAAAATATGACAACACATTTACCCAAACCCCTTTGTTTCTATACTCGTTCAATTCACGCTGTTCTATTTTGAAAATTCACCGTCAGTAGCGCTAGTTTCGCACCGCGCGGTACTTTCCATTTTAAAAGAAAACCTTACACGATACATAAAAAGTGCGAATGAACGCAATAATCCTTAAGAAATTTACTATAAATCATTCTTATGAAGTGATAAGTCCTCCATCCATGCGAAAGCGAATGCCGATACCCTTGGACGAACTCTTCAAGGACTCTCGAACCACTTACAGCGAAATACAGGGCAAACAGAGTCGGTGCAAAGACACCATTAAAAAAAATACTTAATGAAATTATTTCCAAAATTCCTTTTTTTGAGGTTAGATATGAGGATATCACGTATCATTTATGGTATATTCTATTTATAAAAAATCAGCCATATCGTGTCTGGAGGAGCCCAAACTTGGTATGTTTCGAAAATTATTTTTGTTTTAATTTGATAAAAACCGGCCAATTGCGAGTCGGATTTCGTACCCAGGGTTCCGTACAAACCTATAACAAGCAAAAGTTGTAGTAGCTATGTTTATTACTAAATGATAAATGAAAATGGGATCCACAACATTACAATGTGGAAAACTGGGGGAGCATAAATTTAAACAGGGTCACTTTATCAATTTAGTGATGCAAAAAGAAAAATATTACCACATCATTTATTTTATAATATAACTGAAATACCTACAGTTGATTTGCAGCAGCCTGGCAAAACTTCTTTTATCAAAGTTGTTTATTTACAAAGTTTTGAGTCACTATCTTGTTATAAATCCTGTTCAAAAATACTAATTAACTATTAAATTTAAAAAAACGAGGAAAAAGGTATTCAGTTTAAAATTTAATAAATATTTTTTGTATGATTATACTAAAAATGTCAACTTTTATGTTTTAGTGTGTTGTGGGCGATGGGCTAGCAACCTATCACTGCAATATCACATTTTCTTGATCTTTTATACCCACATTTATGCTAAAAGTGGCGCTGGAACATAAGTTTCATGTGCTCTGCCTACCCCTTTTAGGGATAAAGGCGTGAATGTATGTATGTATGTATGTATGTCTACTTTTCGTAAATTTTCCTTTGTCCATATGAAATTTCTTCTTGCCAAGTTTCAAGTTTCTGTGTTAACGGGAAGTACCCTTTAGGTTTAGAGTTTCTTGCGAGTACCTACTCAGTTTCAAAATATGCGACTTAAATTGCTATTTCTTTTGATTGCGCTGACATAAAAATTTGGTTTTGCTACATCTGAAAGGTCCTGTATACCCCTGAGTATTTGACATGAATTGCAATTTAATACAATTAAAAGGTAATTAGTTTAAAATTTAATAAATATTTTTGTTGACGATCATACTAAAAATGTCTACTTTTCGTAATTTCTCCTTTGTCTGTTCTACTCTGTGCTATATGACGTTGCTTCGTACCAAATTTCAAGTTTCTGAGTTCACGGGAAGTACCCCGTAGGTTTTGCGAGTGTCGAAAACTCTAAAATTTAATGACTGTCGACTGTAGACTGTATCTTTTGATGCGTTGGCTTTTAAGTTTTTCACAGCTCTAAAGGACAATAGACCTGAGTATTTGATATAAATTTCAGCTTGATACCTCCACGCGTTCCTGACAAAAATGGTCTTGACAGCCAGACAGACAGACGGACAACAAAGTGATCCTATAAGGGTTCCGTTTTTTCCTTTTGAAGTACGGAACCCTAAAAATGGATGATTTCATCCATTTATATTTAATGATGTGATATATTTTTAGAATCGCCTCAAAAAGCCCTGGATTCTGTTTTTTTTTTACCATACAAAAAATAAAATGTGTTAGCACTCCCCAACCAGGGATTTATTTTAGGAACTTCGGGTCAAACATTTTTGTTTTGACCGCTAGTTTGCGTGTACCAAATGGCGAAACTGTAGGTACATCGATTTGCAGTTTTTCTTCGAAATTAGGCTTGTACGGCTACCCACTATGTTTCCTTGATCGTTCTGTTGATTGCTGTATTCTGGTTAGTTGATAGCAAATAAAAATGATTTTTCAAAAGAGTTGTGATTGGTAGATGTAATAAGGTGAACTGTTTTGATTCGTCGAATTAAAATGTGTTATCATTTTATAAATCATAAATATGTTTCCATATTTTCCCTAGGTGCTAGTTGTACAGTCGAGTACAAAGATACGTATACGCCTGGAAGTTACAAAATTTTGTATCCATTTTAATTCGTAGCCATATTTGGTTACTATAATATATGCCCAAATAAGGTGACAGTACCGAGTTTCCGCCCAATGTTCCAAATTTCAGTATACACTAACAAGTAAACGGATTGTCCTGCAGCAGAAGTGCAGGGCGTGCCCCCGTCATGCGAATTAAAACGACGTTATCCGTCGGGCCCTAGCCAGTGCGGGAACACCGGCTATTTTAGAACCAACCGGCCTTTCCCGTGATGACGGAAAGAGACCCGACGGCATGGAAGATGGGACAGCCGCTGGTTTGGGACGCATCATGTTCCGATACTGTAGCGCTGCCTACCTTCACCATCAGTAGTGGCTACCTTTTTGCGCCGTTTGGGGTTGAGACTATGGGACCGTGGGGGGAAGGCGCCCATGAACTATTTAAGGAGTGCTCCAAACGCCTGGTAAAGGTGACGCGTGACCAGAAGGCTGGTTTATATCTGGCACAGCGGATCAGCATTGCCATACAACGTGGCAATGCTGGCAGCCTTCTGGGCACGCTGCCCTCAGAAGGTGATTTGGGCCATTTTTTTTAATTCATAGTTATTTTAATCCTAGTTTATAATTTAGTGTTTAGTTTTGTATTTTACTTTAAGGTATATTATGTTTTTCTTGTTTTTACACCTTTGTTATTTAATTAAAATATCGAACAGACAATTAAAATATTGTTTAAATAATGTGCACTTACTGATGCAGATTTATATGACTGTAAACAAACGAGGTATTTACGAACATTACAACGCAATTATATTAGGTTTTTATAATATCAAGCATGTTCCGATTTTCGGGCACCGTTGCAGTTTACAATGTATGTATTTTCAAAGTGCAGCCACCATCACTATAGCTATGAAACATCACTTCAACATATTTACTAAACACTTTTGCACAGTGAAATTAGCTCAAATTTGGCAAAATTAAAGGACTACTTTAATCTATCAGGATATGTAGGTTATAGAGAAAAGTTTAATTTTATTTACTCTCCCCTCTCCTCCGGGGCGAGCTTCACTCGTTTTCATTTTTTTTATTTATAGTTATTTTAATCCTAGTTTATAATTTAGTGTTTAGTTTTGTATTTTACTTTAAGGTATATTATGTTTTTCTTGTTTTTACACCTTTGTTATTTAATTAAAATATCGAACAGACAATTAAAATATTGTTTAAATAATGTGCACGTATTGATGCAGATTTATATGACTGCAGATACTGTTACAATTTTATGTATACACGTCAATCAAATTTATTTTTCGAATATATGAACCTATCAGATATATATATATAATTGTCTCTTTCATTTTGTGCATGACGTCATTTGAATATTTGGTTGAATGTTGGGGCGGTTTTGGCAAAATTCCAAAAATGACAATCTGTTTTCGAAAATACTATGTATTTTCACTTTCTGTATAAATAGAGATTATCAATATTTTAATTTTTATTTCTTAATTATTGAGGATCGTGACAAGGACTCTAATAATTTTGAAATGTAACCAAATTTATATAATACTATTTAACTTGACATAAATAAATCTAAATCTATTCTGGTGTAAGTATATAGTAATCCAGAATATATATATTTTGAGGCCTACAATAAAAGACTCATGTAAACACAACTTGCCTAATCAAGTTCAACGTGGATTTTTTTGCCCATCAATCTTATTTTTTTATTGCTAGAAATTCACGACTTGCTAGTCGTTTACTTAAATAATTATTAAAATTTTATAATAATCGTTTCGTTTAATTTTACGAATTTCGGGTTTAAGTTATATCAAAGAGGAGAGGAGTGAAGAGGCGAGTCGAACCATTTTGTAATTCGTACTGCTGGGGAGGAATCCACAAAGCTCTCAGACTACTAGCTGCATTTATAGATGGACCAGTATAAATTGCACCACTGAATAACCACATATGTGCTACAATTCTAGGGGTCAAATTACATTAGAGACTAGCTATCAATCAATTCAACGGCTCCTTATGAATATAGGGCATAAAAACGCAATGTTAGGCCCATCTCGTAATTTTGACTTATTATCAATTCTGTCAAATTCACGATTTAAATCGTGAGACGGCGATATCCAATGACAGGTTAATACTTTTTCAAGAAGCGTCAAATAGCTTCGTTCAAATTACGACCGTATGTCAAAGCTAATAAAGTTCATTTTTGCAGAATATTAAGTTATTTTGGGTAATAAGGTCTGTCGGCTAATAAGGCCTAAGTAACCAAATCGTATTGAATACGGGCGCTCGCGCTCAAGGGTCCCTGATGATCGCGTAGTCCTTGATGCCAAGCAGACAAACAAGGAACTACACGTTAGAACTGGCTCGATTCCCCGCTCCCGGCCGCCAGGATTGCTTCATACATTTCGGCAGGTGGCACGTAGTACAAAAATTGGACCGAAACAGACGTGAGTATTTATTGTAATATTACATTAATAATGTCAATTTGTACTCAGTTTTTCTCCCTAATTAACACTTGTAATTTGATAGAAGTTTCAATAACGTATTGTGATGCCAATTTTGTATTTTTTATTTATATACGTGTTCGGTGGCGAAAAAGGCCTACAAAATTTACCAATAGGCCTTATTGCCTTCTATGGCTTGGGATTTCTTTTAAGCCTTATTATCCTTCTGCTTCATATATCAAATTTCGGTATTTTAAGTTATAATATTTACTAACTTAGTGTGCAATGTGCATTGCTTACTTATTTGTTATATTTTCAGTTTCGATCACGTTGCCACCCAAACGAGCATTGTGGTCACAAGATGTCCTAGTGTCTGCAGTTCCCATAACATATAGTATAATATGGCAGTTAAATAAGGCCTTTACAAGAAATCCTAAAAACAAGCATTTATTTCTTTATTTTAAAGCAGGAATTGCGATTGTTTTTGTTATTTTCTATGTTAAGTAAAGTTTGAGAATGATTATTTCTTTACATGTTAATTAGATTGCTAGTTAATATAGAGGAATATTTTGATGTAATATCTCTACAACGACCTATATTACATCTCAATAGAAAAACATACACGCATTTGTTATAGTTAAGTAATTATGATTATTGATCTCGACAACAAGTTCGTTTTAATTATTTAAGTACGTCAAGGCTTTTTTATACCATGACATTATAATAAAGCCTATTATTAGGGTTTTAAATAACTACAACTTATAAATGTTGAAAAACCCCCGACACTTAAGTCCAATATCTCAAAACGGCTGAACAGATTTTGATAAAACATGACTAAGAACACTCGGTATAAAATTATCTATGACGCATAAAAACCGAATTCAAATCGGTCCATCCGTTTGGGAGCTACGATACCACAGACAGACATGTTAAACTCTCTTTTTTCGTCGGGGTTAAAAACCGGTCACTGTATGTCTCCTTATGGGAATTACCGCCATTTCTCACATTAATTATCTACTAATTGAAATGAAAGACTGATTAATATATAAATATGTTAATTGAATATGCTATTTTATTTACATTCTCCCTTAGGCCTTATTACCCGAAAGTACCTTACTGCATTTGAACAGCCCCGCTTCGCATCCCGCGTCGGTCAAGAAGCTTGCAGTCATTTAAATGGAGGCACGGAGTAAAGAATCATTTTTAACTAGACTTACAGTTGACACTGGCAGCTTAGTGTTATCGTACCGTCTCCGAAACGACAAATCAGGAGGTCAACTCAATTGGAGTTTAGTTCTTTCTCTAAAGTGTTCGTACCCGCAACGCCGATAACGGCTAAAGTTGTGATGTCTGTGTGTGTTGCTGAATTAATAATTTAAGAAAAACCGGACAAGTGCCAGTTGGACTCGCACACCGAGGGTTCCGTAGGTACTTACTTAATTAAGAATGTATGTAATGAAGATGATATTATTTGCCAAATTTTATAGTTCGGAAAGAACACTACAAATTGTGATTACTTCAAGAAACATACGTTTTTTTGCAACATAAACGGTTTAGAAGTTTGATTATTTAACAGCTTCACGGGACTATAGACTTGACTCATGGTTTTAATTTCAACTCGATACCTCCCGAGAGAAAGGGATTGACACTTGACAGACCCACAGACGGACAACAAAGTGATCGTATATCAGGGTTCCGTTTTTCCTTATGTGGTACGGAACCCTAAAACTAACCATTTATGAACAAAAGCTGTGAACGTACATTCATAGCCAAATAAATTGACTGGAACACGCAATAATACACAACAAAAACCCAAATTATAACTCAAAAACGAAAAACAGTTACATACCTCACGTCCGCGAATAACATTAAATTATTCTTAATTGCATATTTATTTTAATTAAACGCAAACATCGTCATGTTAAAAAGAGAAACAGTGATGTTATAATCCTCATAATTATGCTAAATCGTTACACGGGTCGCAATAGAAACAGGGCGTGAACTTCCAATTTTCATTATGCGCACTTTGCGTTGAAAGTGACCCCTTAATCCGCGCATCCCTGTGCAGATAACTGTTAATTTGCATATTAACGAGAAACTTTGCATCGGGAATACTGAAAAATTCCGGAGGTTGAATGTGAACGGGCAGGTGGGACGGACTAATGCCGGAATATTTCTCGAATCCGCCGCGACGCGCCGGGGCTCGCCGGCGAATTTCGCTCTACGGCGAGTTGTTCCTGCTGATGGCTTTCTCAATCCGGATGCCCAGTTTATTTCCATACTCATCTAAGATGCAATTTGAGAGTACAATGCCAATATTCAATGCACAAGTATCAGTGGGTACAACTAAAATTGTATTTGATTATGAAAAATGTTATTAAAGTCCTATTAATATAAAAATTTCGAATTTTCGTAAGTTTTTTTACCCGGCAATAACATGCGTTTAAAATTGCTTGTTAGGAACCCTTTTGTTGTAAAGAAACGAAATAATTGTGAATTAAATATGAGCAAATAAAAATACGTTTGTCAAGAAAAGGGTTTGAGTTTGCCAGAAAAATCTTTTTCAACTTTGCTCGTAACATATATTGTATGTATAGTATTGTATTGTATTTGACCTCTTATTGAGCCGCGTTTTAGCTCATAAACCTGGATATTAAAGACGCGTGTTTTATAACACTACGACACTAGTGTGTTATGGTTATATCCCGATCAAGTCACGTTGGCACCTTGCTGCAAGATGTATGCATGAACACGGTGCATTCTCAAATTAACCGAGTTCTACAGAATGTACAGTTTTTTTTAAGTCTCGGCAAATGGATTCTTACTCGACTAAACAAATTAAATTCTTTTTGTTAATTAATTAATATTACTTTTTGGATATGATAAAGAAAAGTTTAATTTAGTAAAACTATTGACTTGTAATAACATTTTACATCTATTACCTAATAAAGATAACATTTTAAAACGAAAATATTTTTTTTTATTGTATTGGCTGTTTAGAGATTTTATCTAAGTCTGGCTTAACGCATGCGCGCGCACTGCGCAAACTTCACGAAAAAATACTGTTGCGCGCCATTATAGGTCATTTCACAGATATTTGTATATTTCGTTCATGCGTGTTTGGTTATTAACAAAAATATTGGACTCGGGGTGAGTAGAAAAGTGATAAATAGAATGGACGCCACTGCAAATTCTTGGCGATACCTGTTGTCATCAATTAATAAAGAAAAAACTTGACAGGCCTATAAAATTTTCCTCTCATGAAAAGGATTTTTTCCTCGCAAAATGTGTTGAAAAACGTCGTATGAATCGCGTGAGCTTTGATAATAATATAATGTAAATCCTCGGCTTTCTTATCACGCTCACCTGCGGCTCGCGTGTTAAATCCGCCTCTGATGTAATTATCAACATACCTCACTTGTATCACAATGTACCTACTATTACCGAATTATTGCTATTCGATGTGTCACATAGGTCACATTAATAACCCGGGTACTTAGCATTAAGTAGAATAAAGGTAAAGCGTTTCCCCTTAAGTGTTTAAAGCGCGACGGAGACGCTCGGGGCGTGTGGATAGTAATTACGTGAACAAACAGGGAGACCGAATGAGCCCCGGAACGTTATTAGAAACGCCTCATTAGGTCTTTAAGCTGAGATGACAGCTCTATAAATAGTAGACAGGCGTCTTCTGTGTACTTTTATTCGAAGAAAAAGTGTCATTCGTGGTCGATGCGCTATGACAAAACATCTGTTCGGTGTGCGAGGCTTCAGCCAAAGCCACGACTCCGCGGACGCGCTTATGCCGCCGATGACAAATATAATCTTTGCTCTAAAGCGCGTTGAATTGACACTGTTGTTATTCCGAGAAACGGAAGGATTTATTTTTAGTCAAAGAGCTAAATATTCAGGTGATAGATCTCTGAGAGTGCGTTGTTTGGTCGCCTCGTTCAATCTGTCGACGGATCCGTGTCTTCTTCTGTTTAATCGTGCCATTGATGGGTACCCAAAAACCAGGCCGGATTTCATTGCAACTTTGATATTTGCCTCAAAGCAGAAATAACACTGCGGCGTCTGACAAAGTCCTACTTATGAACTTATATTAACTGTCATGTATCGTCATAACGAATGTATTACCAAAAACTATTGTGTTTTTTAGGAACATACAATTCTGCATAGTAGATAGTCTAAGGTGAAGATTAAAATATGTTAAAAATTAACACTTCACTAGCAATCACTAAATTTCATTTCCCAGCTGTATCGTTTGTCCGAATTTTCATTTTGGCAAAAACTCAATTTTCTCTAAAACCCCAAAGCTTTTGTTTTTTCTGAATACTAATAATCGTGTTTAGGTTAGGTTAGGTTTGTTTTATAATAATCCTGAAAACGTCATTGCTTCAGAGATACCTAAACGCTTTTTAGGAAAAATGAAAATACGGACAAACTATACAGTTGGTAAACAATTTTTAGTGATTCAAGATAACCCCTCGAATGAACAACACAAAAAAAATCTTAACTTACTTTCGGTTTTATTCTTCATTTGCCCGGGTTCTCTGTTATGGGACATTATAGTTCCCAACACTATAGTAACAACAACATTATAGTTCTCATTGTCTTGATAAGGAGTTGAGATGAGGACCCAATTCTGGGTGTGCACGACTCTGCATAATATACATATAACCTTGTTTTTCTGTTTTTGTCGTTTTTATTATCAGTACCTGTTGACTATGATTTTGTTACCTCTTGTCCATGTCAAAATGAAAATAAAACAAATTTGGTTACAAATACTGATATCGTCTGTATTTTTATATGTAGAACAAAATTCCGCTGCGACACAAAAATTTACCATATAAATTGTATGGGTAAGTTCCGTGTCACAAAGGAAAACTCTCGTAGAAAATTTAATAGTGTGTTAAGCTGGCCAAGAATTTGGACTTGACCCTTCTGACGTGTACTCACTAATCCTTTTAGACTGCTCTACGTTAATATTTTACCAAATGAAAAAAGATTCACAGTAGGCAGTGCATAACCTCTACAACGCCTATATTTTTATTTAAATCATATGACATCATTTTACAAAACCACTCTGCGTGTTTATGTGCCCTATCAATGCTTTCATAATGTGCTTTAGACTTTTAAGTTTTTCTGTTTTCAATTTATTTCGGATATATTTCCCAGTCAACAGCTGACAATCGTAATTTTATGAATTTGTTCTAGAAATACTTCACTTGTGTTTTGAACGGTATGACAACCGTCAAAATTCAGACATTTATATACAGGTGGATATTTTCCATGAACTTTAAAATATATATGTTGTCACCTTATTTGCAGGAGAATCGAATGATTACATAATTACTGCATCCAAAAAACAACAAATAATACATTCAATGATAACGCTAACGCTAATTGATCTTTGTAATATGTTTGTTAATTGAGGTTTGTAATTTCTCTGTTTCTTATTCAAAAATTCAAGGGTTCAAGGAAAATCCGACTTCCCGGTCACAGTAATTCCTGTCATCCATTTAAAGATTGATGACCAGTGATGGCATTGATCTTATCTTATTTTCCGTTAGAGTCGTATATGCAGTTTGCTGCACACAAGTTTGATGAACTTTGGAAACGGTCAGAAGTATTACAATTTATTTGGAATATTGTAAACCTATACCGACTATCCCGTTCTTGCGGTTAAGTCCATCTTTCCGTTCTACACTGTGCTCTACATATTATAAATATCGTGTTATATATATTATACTGCGTGTATTTTTAATATTACCTCAAATTGTAACCAGAGGTACGTGTTAGGGATATGAACCGATATTGCAAGAAAATTTTAAGTTTCTAACTATCAAAGCGTAATTAATTTTTGAAAATTTATCGAGCGGCAATGTATTGCCTACACTGTCACATGATGACACATGGAATTGCGTGCTGAATTATTGATATGAAAAACATAAAGATGGAGGTTAAGAAAAAAAATGCAATATCGGTTCTTAGCCTTAGAACCAACCTTTGGCACAGAATAGATAATAGTACAAATACAGAAGGGACACTCCCTTGATCTTTACAAAAGGCGCTTTTTTCTCAGCCAAATCATTAAGATTTATGGCCCTCTGACGTCGTCGAGGACGACGTCGACGTTCATCGCGTTGAGGCCCCGGCAACCCGGCATGTCCTTGTAGCGATGAACATAAATGGCGCAGTGTCCGCCCCTTGCCTCTGGTTACGATTTGAGGTAATATTAAAAATACATACTGTATACATATATAAATGAAAAATTGATACTTTACGAGTGTTTTCGTAATTTTATCTGTTGCTAATGAAAAAACTCAGTTGTGAAATCGCCTGTTCTGGCCGTGGGTTTGTTATTCTTGACGCGCTCCTGCGCCTCGCCCCACGAACCGCCTAACGAAGCTAAACCTCCCGCCTAACGAACCTTCACCTAAGGCCCCCACACGCCGAACGCGGGTCGTGCACGGGTCGGTATATCTCACTTACCAACGCATTTAATATCTCTCTCACTATCTCTATCACACAGTTACAGACGGGCCCGCGCTACTGTGCGATAGAGACGCCGCGCTACTCTGCGAAATAGATAGAGATGCCGACGGACCCGACCTGCGCACGGCCCGCGTTCATTGTGTGGAGGCCTTTAGTTACTACAAATCGCGGCGTCAAGAGTGGGTGAGCCAATGCTACCTCAACAGGTGATTTAAAAACAAGTTACAGTGTGGCGGGGCTCACTGGTGCAGTTTATCTTTATAAAAATATCCTTTCCGTCACTTATTGTTTTAAAATTAAAAGTTTGGGTGTTAAGATATTGTCGCTCAATCACGCAAAAACTGCTAAACGGATTTAGATGAAATTTGACTAAAACATCGATTCTGATTTGAAGACGATTTCATCCCGAAAATCATCCCGTAACTAGCTCATCCCAAGTTTATCCATATAATAAGTATCAACGTGTCCCAAAAGTCATCGTCATGGAAAAAATGGGTGATAGTGATATTAGTGATTGCCTAAGTCATAACAGTTATATAAAAAGAAAAAAGATGATATACTGGCTATTACGTAAATATTTACATACATACAAGCATACATACATACATACATTCACGCCTTCATTCCCAAAAGGGGCAGGCAGAGCACATGAAACGTGTGTAAATATTTTAACTCTATAAATGACTACCTACTTAAATAAATGATAGCCCATCACTATCAACCGTTTGCGGCTTCACGTTGACTTTTGAGACATCCTGTATACAGTCAATAACATATATGCATATACCTACTAAATGCAAGTCTCTTGGCAAGAACTCTTTTACTAGCCTGATTCTACTAATAAGTGCTCCAGAAAATACCAATGGGAGGAACCGTCGAAAGAATATCTAATTATATACTTTCATATGTTTATTAGACAAAAATGTTCGCTTCGAGAGAGCAAATGAAGGGTCCACGGAAAAAACATGTCTAGTCACTTTTTGCGAAAAATGAGATTTTACTCTCAAAATGTAGAGCTCTCAACGACCCTATACTATAATACCTACACCTTCTGCTATTATTGTAAACATTAAAATAAATCCACTTACTTGCACTTGAAAAGCATCTAATCGCGAAATTCGTATGGTTAATTATTTCATTCTAAACTTAAAAAACGCAATAGTTATCTCGAAATGTTGTCAAAGTGATTAGACATGTTCTTTCCGTGGACTCTTCAAATGTAAAATTTCCAAACCAAATATACCTACGCGTCATTTCTTAGACAGCTAACTTGACAACGATTGTCTTAAAAAATATAACTTTAGATATAATGAACGTTATATTAAAAGCCAAATTACGACACGGCTTCCCGCCGCGGACCTAGCTGTATTTCATACACGTTAACAGCTGCTGTAAAGTAATTAATACACGCTTACCCACTTAATTGTACACATAAAGAAATCTCTATTTTTATTATAACGATCTTGCTTACATTACTTCCTTATTATCACGTTTTAGACATTATATTAAATAAGCAGCGCTAATTATGAACGGGGTCTTTATTACGCTGAGAATGCGCGTATAGTATGGTCGACTGCCATTGTTGCTCAGTTTAATGTTAATAGTGTTCTTTTTGGGTTTGCACCTCATTAACGGTTTATGTTTGAACAACGCAATACATGTGTCGAACCGCGCTCATTAACATCGATTTATATTGTCGTCAATTTCATCAAACTCACGTTACATTAATCAGTTAGTATTCGAATTATGTAGCAAAAGTAACGAAATATAAAAGATCTGTTAAGAAGCGCATAGCCGTTAATTCGTACAATCGCAGTAGGTACGCTAAATGCTGATACACAGTAGTATGTAAGAACCCACCTAATTACCTGCTCTCTTATAAACAGTGCTCTGCGCGACCCGCTACGGCCGCTTACAACGACATAAAAGCTGTGTAATGTATTCCGGCAGCCTAAACAATACAAGCTTTATTAAAATGCGTATTAAAACATATCTCGAAACTGAGGTCGTTCACACCGGTTGAGTTCCTATAAAACGTGAAGTATGACCGTGACCGTTTGGTTTAACCGCGTAGTTTAACTACACGTCCAATTGTTGGCGTCTCATTAATATTTGCAATATGAAATCAATCAGTATTTATTTAAAAAAAGAGACTTAAAATAACATTAAACAATTACCATCTAAACTTAATGAAATCAATTAATCGGATCCTTGTTTGTTTATTTAGCAACGGCCAACGTGTGAGTGTTGAATACTTGAAAATGAACCCAGAGAACTCTCTCCATATTTTTGACAACAGCTGGACAAAGTATATGAGCTTCTATGAAATTCCATTCTGCTATGGATGTAGCTGTCGTGACACAAGTAGACGCTGGCGACCTACCATTTAACGATCGCTTTCCACACGAGGACTCCAGGGCATCATCCTATGCCTCCATCAGGCATGTTCTCTGCGATATAAATGACTGGCTTATCTCTTTTAAGTATACCTACCCACTCGTCATAACCTAACTTGCATTTCTTAAGCACCAAGTCCAACGCAGTGGTGGCATTACCTTTCATAACGGCTTCGTTCGGTAAAAAATGTCGCCGTAAGTAGGTAGTTAAGAATCCGCTGTACCATTTATTTACAAGAGTGAATCCGTCTAAGAAAAACTAGCGTTCAAAATTATTAATGGTTTGTTTGAATGGTGCGTCACGGGGCTCATTGTTGGCGCGCACTCCGTCCGGATGCGCTCGCTGACACTAATTATTCCCATAGTGCCTCGAATGATAGATTGCCCTGGACAAATCACTTCTAACTTCACTCCCAAAGACTAATAAAAAACGTCGTGTGATTAGTTTTTTAAGACGGCCCGCCGATTGTCAGGGAACGTGGGCTGTGTCGTACCGTTTGTTTAAAAAGGCAATATGTTTTATGAAGAGCCGAGTTGTCCGCGATGCTATCTTACGTAGACTTCTGTCAGATTAGTTACTTTAATCCTATTCAAAATTATACACACTACCAACAAAGCAGCGGTAGGTTCAAATGTTGATTTAAAAAAATCCTACATTCGCGTTTCATTGTAAGGGTTCACAGTATTTAGAATCCTAACATTCCGTGTGTATTATGCTTAGCAGAGGCTTACAAATAGCCGAACGCTAGGAGCAGGTGGGATGGTAATTACGTACTCGGTACCTAACCAGTGTCGTCTAATTAAACAGTATAGGCTGCCGACACTTTGGTACTAATGACTTTCGCAGGCCAAACAAGCGGCACGGCGTCGGCCCGGGAACCCAGCGGGCTGCACTACGGCCTGCGCCAGAATATGCAACAATTATTAACAATTCAACCTCTTTCATTAAGCTCGCTAGTTGCCGATACCATCGACTAGCGTTTTGTCTAAGGACAAACAACGCTGCAACTTATAGGTAGATTCAAACTACGATACCTTAACGTTAACCTATCAACCTCAAACAAAGTAACTGAGATAACGTAACAAATCGCTTCGGTAACTGTGATACTAACTAAAACGATACGCCCGCCGAGGGTCGCCGAGAAATATTATCTACAGCTTCTATACAATGCGACACACTCGCTTGGCTATCAAAGCTCTCCAATTTCAACTTTATTCATTGGAGTTACGCGCTTCGCAGTTCGTCAAAGTGCGCAGTCGCCTACTGTATGTGACTTACGAGTACCGAGCTCTCGGAGTATAATGACATTTTAGTATTACAACACTTTATCTACACGAAACGAAAAGTCCCGAGATAAGTTAAACGCCAACTGTATATTGTTTCAAAAAGTCGACAGTCAATGTAATTTGTTAACGTCAGCGGGACACGGCAGCATATCTGCGGGCAGACGGACCGATCTGACGTAACCTAAAAATACCCGTCGTCCCAACAATCTGTCGCACCGATTCAAGTAATAACATTTATCTTTTCTTAACTAACAAACATTAAAGCTCTGATGCATTGTTCTTTTAATATAGTTTAGTGTACTATAATAATGAGACTAACCATTGGGGATATGACAGGTAATGTATAGTTGTATACACATACAAACTCGTATTTGATTAGTAAGGCAGTATGTAATTTACAAGAATTAACCAATACAATCGTTACCTAAAATATTTTATGGAGTGGATGTTTTATGAAGTAGCTTGAGACACTCGTAATCATATTAATTTATTTGATGGACCTGCTTCATCTGTCTAATCTGAATGCTGCATTAACAAAATAGATGTTCATAGATAAATATCAGTTTACCAAAGTCGACTCGCCGCCTACGGTTCGTCCGAACTTTGATTTTCCGTCATAAATCTAAACCTACTGATGTCACTGATTGTACATGAATGCTGCTTGCGATTATCGGTAGACAAATTGATATTGACTGAGGCTTTTCCCCTTACACTCAAGCTAACTCTTACAAATGGTTGGCTCAGTCGAATACCTAACTAATACAATTATATCAGTGCCGCATGCCGCAGCCATTATTTATTCATAGTAAATAGAGCGGGTTCTTCCGGGCCGGTCTAATCATAAAAACAAACAACTTTAACGTTCCGACCGTAAGCGGAGGTCTGACTCTAATCATTTATACGTAAAAAGATTATCCCGATGATCCTCTATCCCTAATTCCCTCGGCCCTGCCCTGATAACTGTATCGCGGGTGCTCTCGTTTTCAAATAAGTAAATTAACGTGGAATTGAATTAAGTTTCGTCCCAAGTTGAGATTAAAGCGATTTAGTGAGATTATCCGAACGTGTTAAACGTCGGCTGTTGGGTTGTTACGCCGGGGTGTGGGTCAGCCCCATTGTTTAATTATAGATAGTGCATTGGTAAAAGCCGCAACGCGTGGACGTTTTACTGCTGATATAATACCGTCATTAATGTGACATAAAAAGGTGATACGAATTCTCATTGTTTTAATCTTATTTAAATGCTCGATTTCCTGGAAACAGTTGGTTGCTTCTGGTTGTTAGTTTGAGTGCGTTTGCAGATATATATGCTAGAAATTACCAACCATTTGATTGGTAATCGGTATCTATAGTAATATAGCCTTTAGGACCGCGTGATTACCTAGTAGTGCCCTTCTCTATGTAGGTAGGTACGTAAATAATACGTGAAACTAAATATTTTTGTGATAACTAATCAGAGACTATTTTGCGATGTTCAATTGTCCATTGCTCACACCGTTGCTACACGTCCACCTAAATGCAGATTTCGACGTCAGAGTCATCAACTAACACACACACACTGTTCTTGTAGCTCTTTACAGCCGTGCAAAGAGAGAGAGACAGACTAGTTAAATTATTAATCTTAAAAAAATCGCTCCAGATAGCTTTGTTTTCAACCCAAAAATTGGTGGAAAAATTAATTAATACGTATTAAACGTACACCAGCCAATCACTTAGCCTTGAATCAGTAGATCATTTGTCAGTCCAAATTAAATACAACTGAATTTTCCAAATTGTTCGCACTTACATTCTACCGATAGAATTGAATACAAGTGGTCAATACCACTCGTTTTTCAATATTCTATCGCTGGTATTTCAAAAATAGCATTTCGTAGTTTTTGACAGTATTCGAGTGAAAGTGTCGAGCGCTCGAAATTCAAAAATCGGTCCCCTGTTCGTCATTATCATTACAAAACTAAGGCTTGTTCACGAAAAAAAGTAGGCATCGAAAACTAAGTCACCACTGTTACCCAGTAGGTCTAGGTGGTTCAAACCACAATTAGATTGCCAATTGAATATTTTTTTTCATGTGAAAGAATCTAAAATCCATGTTTTTTCCTTAACCGCATGAATTAATAAAGGATTGAATAAAAAAAAAATTTTTTCAGAATATAATATGTTTATTGACTACTTGTAGTTTTTAATCATTTTTATTTTTTTGCTATACTTATATAGAAATTACAAAATAATGCCATATATGGCTTTATATGCGTTACAGTGAAATATTTTTAGTCTAATTTGGCTTTATATGCAATCAAGCTTTGTCGCGTATGATGGTTATCATTATGATTGAACTTTATTTACATTCTGTGAAAATCTGTAAAACAGTTACGTTTGGAACTAAAACATAAATATATTAAGCATTTCTCACACTTTGTAAAATAACGGTATTTCCACATTTTTTTGCAATGCTGACGAATATTTTTCGTCCAAATGGGAAAGGGTCAACATAATAGCAACGAACCGCTTTAGCTCAATTCGATCGTCCGTTAAAAGAAATACCCCAGGAAAATTACGTTTTTTTCAAACACTAATGTATAACAGCGTTTTTTTTGTTTGTTTAATTTTCAAATGTTATTCTAAGATGCCTTATCCAAGAATCCATCAAAATTTCCATCGGGAAGTAAATATATAAAAATAAATGACACATCCATTATGTTTTTTGTGTGATTTATTTATTATTCTTGAAGAGCTCCTGTAAATTAACCAAAACAAAAATTAAAATATTTATTAATATTTTTCCTCTTTTTTCAGGAATTGGTTAAAATATCGATTTTTTGATGACTAATATTTTGGTGGATTTTGAGTCTACGTAATTACTAAAGTGATAGATAATATATCAGTTACACGCAAAAAAGCTGCTGTTATGAATTATTTCCAAATTTGCATTTTTATCCATACTAATGAAAATAAAGTGCTTGGGCTAAAACTCGAAAATGTCTGCTGGTATTTCTAATTCTTTTATAATTTGTGGTATGATTCCACTTTCTCATTTTTTAACCGACTTCTAATAAAAGGAGGAGGATCTCAATTCGGTAGTATTTTTTGTTTGTAAGTATATGTTTCCAGGTGGGTCCCATTTTTCAAAAATTCATTTGGATGATGGGATCCATGAGGAATTGAGGGAACTCCTCAATTTTATTAGGCACGTATGTAGTGATTTTGGTATTTTCTATTAGCATTTTATTTATAATATTCCATGCTCCATAAAACGGCGAAGGATTATTTCCTGCAATCAATAAGAAAAAACCTTAATGCATGGGAAGCCAAATATGACTGTTACAGTTTTTGACTCAAATACATAGGAAGCCAAATCTGGCCTTTACAAATACAAGATCAAATCTATTACGAAAACATCATCTAGTACAAAATACATACGCATTATAAGTTACTGAATGTTTGAACTCTATGTTTATATTTTTGTAATGTTATTTACTCACCTTTATTTGCACCGCACTCCACTGCACCGATGTAACACATCTCACTTACCCACAGCATTTTAATAAGAAATGACTTACCCACAGAAATAAAAAAAATACGTTCCGATTCACGGAAAGTGGCTTCTTAGAAATGACGATTGTTTGCCGAAGAATCAATTAAATTATTATCTTTAAAAAAATGTTTAACTTCAGGTTAAAAGTTGTGAAATCCTACATTATGCCTGTTAAGATTTAAAACTAAAATGATAGCATTAGAGATGTACTTCTAGCACGATTCAAAAGCATTTATGACCTGCAGCATGGATTCTGGGCAGCTTTTATTGTTACAAAATCGCCTGAACATTCAATTATATGAGTGCGTTTCCAATGTCCCGTGTTTTGGAGCTAACTACAAGTCTTATCTACAACTGATGGCAACAGCCCGGGCGTGGGTCCTTGGCAGACAGGCCGTTGTCGCTTATGGGGTGCAACATGTGTTAGTAGCATATTTGCGGTCGATCTGGGACACACCGTGGAATAACCACATAACAAACAAACTAGAATAATTACATGTATACAATAAATCTGTACATTGGAGCTATCAGCAAAAAAACTGTTCAGGCTCTTAGAATCGATACTATAAACTTAAGCGGTTTTAGAATGTTTGCCAGTTTGTCGGTTTATCATCTGTTTTTTATCATGATGGCGGTATCACGTGAAAGAGAGATAACTTAGTGCTGAAAGAGTGAAAAAACCGGCGAAGTGCGAATCGAATCTGATTCAAGCACCGTTGGCTCCGTACAAAGTTTCATACACTATATAGGTATTACCCGTCACGAGGTCGCTTTATTTAGGAAAAATCCTAACGACACTGTCCGAGTCCAGAATGCCAACTCACAGACGCAATCATCCGAAGCACTAATTATTAATCACAGGAACTGATTTCGATAATTCTAGCAGACGAAGATACTTTCAGAATACTTTCATAGGAATTTGATGAAATAATATTACGTACGTACATTACGAACTTAGTCTAAAAATATTGCCTGACGAATAAAAAAAATACGGTAGACGGTATCGTTATATTTTTTACGTCACACCTGGCCATAATGCGAGTTTTACTGCACGCTGCGCGTACGGGAAAACTAGCATTGTGGCCAGGTGAAGACGTAAAATTTTGTACTCAACACGGGCGGTAAATCGTAAAGCCCCAGAGTGCACAATCAACTGCGATCTGGGGCATTTACAAATTCACCGCCCTAGTTACGTAATGTACTATTATCTACGCACATATCATTAGTGCTCTAAAATGCGTCTTGAAACCGTAGGAAATGACCAGCATTACTACAACAGAAGTAGGTAAAGTAGGTTTGATAAATTTGTATCGTTATGAGTTTAAATTTGGAACAGCTGTCAAAACTCAAGTGAGTCTCTATTCTAGTATCCATAGATATTAAAACAGTTATCGATACTAAACGTCAATTCAGCACGTTTTTTAATACAAACCGCACGACATTTGATCTCGAGTGACATGAGTATTGGGACTTCATTCGCTTGTCTATGATTTAAAAAAAACCATTTGCCATGACCGATGATCGAATTGCCGCCATTGCTGTTGTCATTTGATTGTTGGTTTTTGCTGTTACTTACTACTACTTATGATATGTGTGTAGATAAAGTAGTGTATGCAACTGTACGTAATTAGGCCTTAAAACACTCGTGTGATCCTATTATGAAACTCGCTGACGCTGGTTTCATAAAACCACACTCGTATTTCAAGGCCTCTCATTGTGGATCAGTCGCATAAACTACTATTCTGTAATATTTACGTTAATCTTAATCATCTGTATTAATTCCAAAGTTTCGCTTAGTAAGTATAATAAGAGAACGAAAAGGGTGGAATATACATATTAATATGTTCCTTCATCATAATAATCCTTAGCCCTTTATTATTTATTTATTGATAAATACATTTACGTGACATTACAGTAACAACCAATGCGTCACGAAACCAAAACAACAAATAATACTATTTATTAGGCGACGAAACGGCGTGGCCCCGTTGCATCGTCGTCTCCGGTGTAGGATTCGGCAGATTGCCCCGGAACCGTCGAAACACTACACCCTTCGGCAAGAAGTCAGCACATGCGACGGTCTCCTGCAGCGGCCGCGGCACGCGCACCACAAACGAGCTGAAGTGCACATAGTGGCGCGAACGCAGCTGGAACACCCTCAGCGAGAAGCCGATCTTCTGGCGAACGTACTCCGCCACATCATGAGCCGTGGCGGAGTAATGCAGGCGCGATACATATAGTGCCTTGCTCGGTGTGGCAACCCGAATACAGGAACCAACCGGTTCTGCAGTACCACACTGACTCTTGCGCGGCTTGCGCTTCCTCGACACCGTTGTAAAACCCTCCTTATCCACATCGGTGCGCGGGGGCTTCTCCTTTGGAGGAACCCGAACTTCACGTGCTCTTGAGGGCGCGTCTCTCCGGTCGGCTGCGACAGATCGACCAGCTACGGCATCAGCATAGCGATGACGTGATTTAGAGGATAGGGCAGGGGGAGGCCCGGCGCAGAGGGGGCACGCGGGCCGTGCAACGGCATGCGCAGTGTCAGCAACATGCAAACGCCCGGTCATTACTCTTGAAATTTGACCCCGCTGGTGACCGAGTTTCCGGGGCACTATTACGCAAACTGATAATTTCTTTGCGTAACTCGGCAATGGTAGCGCGCGAATCGTCAAACTTTTTCAAAATTTCAGCCATGCCTGCTTAAAGAGCCACGATTTCCTTCAGCAGGCCACTCACGTCGACATGTTCTGGAATGCAGGACGGCAATCTGGAGACCTCCGTCGCCACGAACTCAGGCAAGTCGCTCTCACGCTCCCTCAGAACATCAACGATGTCCTTAAGGGTTTTTTCCCCGGTTTCGTCTCCTCTCCGGTGAGGTATAAATGTGCCGGCGATCCCGAGGGACTGGAACAGCACTTTCTTCGCTGCGCAGATTTCGGCGGCACTGAAGCTCGCCAAACAGACCTGCTCCGCGTCCATCTCATCTTCCCGCAGTATCCGCAGCAGAAAGGTGAGTAGCTTATTCACGATGGGTTCACTCATCGTTTCAAAACTATTAGCAGCGGCCGAGCCGCGCTATGTCCGCAATTAATTAATTAATTAGTCATCAATGCGTCTACGTCGCTGCGCGCACTGGACTCGACTGACTATTATGATACCTACCCCATTTTGCCCATACACGTGAATTATAATCCCACAAACTGCATCTTATGGATACATTGCCTTGCAAAGGTGGACAGGAAAAAGTTTTGCTTTAAATGTAATTAATTTATAGCAAAACGTGTATAAACATAGTTTTCTTAAAACACCCACACTTATCAACCAATGTGAAGTTTCTGTGGATGCTAAGATTTTAAATTGGATTTTTGAAATTGGTGTTCTTTTTTCCTTATATTTTTTAATATTCATATGTAACCAAAACACATAGGTCGCTAACTTTTAGATATTACTTTGTTTACTTCTATGTTCAGGTTTAATTTTTTTAGGGATCAAGGCCTCCACTTCTCATTAAACGCGTGTCGTGCGCGGCGCGTATGCTGCGCGGGCCCGCGCAAGTTGTAAAGCATTGAAACTACACTTCAATCACACATCGACAGCGCGGCCGCGTGTCGTGCGCGTCGCGTGTGAAGCGCGGGCCCGCGCTGCTATGTGTGATGCGGCAGCAGCGCAGCAGCAGCGCGGGCCCGCGCGTCTTATCTCTCTCACTACCAACACATTTAATATGTATCTCACTATCTCTCTCACACTCAGCAGCGCGGGCCCGCGCAGCACACGCGTTGCTAACGCCCGCGCGGGCCCGCCGCGTACCTCCGCGTTGCTACACGCCGCCCGCTTGCGGTGTGAATATACCGCTTCAACCGCGCCCGACACGCGCCGCGCACGACATGCGTTCGGTGGGTGGAGAGGCCTTGGTGTTTTCCATTGATAGATTGAAGGACACCGCACACCAAGTATAAAAAAATGTATGGAGAAGTTTCTTAAAAAAAAGTTGAACTAGCGAGTCTGATCTTTTAAATGAATCTACAGTTTAGTTGAATATCGACAATGGTCACAAAAAATCACGAGAATCGTTTGACAAATACTACCGGGCTGTTATTCACTGCGCGCTAATGCGGCTCACTCCACCGGTCATCCGTCACGAAACTAGACCTCTACCTACGCTTAGTTACTACGCATAGCGTTGTCAAGATATATTTTTGGGTGAGCTTAAAACAAGTTACAGAAAAGGGGGATTGTAGAGGAGAACAGCCAGACAGCGGGACATACGCAAGAATTTTGGTCCAAGTTGAAACGGGACCTTCGTTCGCATCGCTCGCTCGTTCTATAAATATAATCCGTGCCTTAAGTGCATTCTGTATAACCGTCAACTTCGCAAGTACATAGTGTAAATACCTACTCGTTACACATGCAACGCCAACGTTATTACTACAGCACATGCGAGATATATAGCAACTGCTGACCCGTCGGCATTATCATACTCCTGTTAAAACAATTTAGTGGTAAGTAAGTATTTGATGTAAATCTATTTTTCCATATTTTAGAATGTCGCCATCGATATTGCTTACTGGTAATTCATTCAGCTCTATATAACGTCGATAGTCTCTTTATCGTTGTCATCCCATTGTTAAGCGTGTTTAGACCTTGCTAAATGCAGTGCACTAACTGCAATCACTGATTAGAGCGAGATGGTTTATAACCCCTCCTTAGTGCACTGTATTTAGCCGAGGCTAAAGCCCGCTTTAATGAACTCTCTGTTGTACATGTCAGTTTCGGCGTTACTCTAAGAAAACCTACTTATAATAGGGAACATGCAGCTATACTATTTACCATTACTTTGTAGCCAAAATGTTGAATAAACATAAAATAAGAGCCACTGAAACGTTTTTACTTTAGTTTAATACTAATTTCAAACAATAATAACGATATGAAGTAATCTGAAACTGAACGTGTTTATCCAATAATCAGTGTCTCGTGACGTCACCCCTGCCAAAAGTGAAATCCTAACTAAAGACGAATCACAAATACGTGACACACATGAGTGACGTCACAGGAACTGTAGATCCATTCAGGCGCGAAAGCTTAGATTGTCAATTTGTAACAGGAATTTTTGACTATAAATTATAGCATTTGATTTTTTTATACTTTCGTGGTTTATTCTACATGCGATTCTCTCAAATGAAAGCAAAAATAAAAATATTGCATCTTTAGTGACATTTTGCAGGTCGATTTTGCAATCGCAATACTGAGTAGACAAGAAAATCAATACAAATAAAATACATATAGAGACAAACTCTACTATGTGCCTGTGTATTTAAGCTCAATAAGAATTGTGTTATGGTTACTAGACGACGATATATTTAATTCATAAAAAAACCTAAATACATCGAAAACATCCAAGACTCAGAAACAAATAGTCACGCTCATCACACAAACAGTTGCCCTTACCGGGATTCGAACCCAGGACCTTCAGCGTCGTACGGCAGCGTCACTATACGTGTCACTAGCCTCTAGGCTAACCGGTTGTCAATAGTAATTACTGAAACTGCTCACAAAATTTCACGGGAATCGGTTGATCATAGTTTTTGAACGCTAGCTGCTAAATAAAATCACTTAAATATGAATGTTTGATATTCCGATATATGGACTGGTATTATTTATTTAGATACTTAGCTACATACATAGAAAGATCATCAGTTTAACAACTACATACCTAGTAGATAAAAACAGTAGTGACATGATCTAATAACAGATACTCAACATTTCAATTTCGCATGATGCCGCGTGGCCTAACATATGGAGCTAACATTAGCGGACAAACGAGATGACATTTTGGGGGCTACCGTCGCCTTAATATATGAATACCTTTTCATTGCAGTAAGTGCGAAAATAAATAATACTTTTATAAAGTAACGACCATTGATATATGACCTTAATGCTGTCTTATCGTACCAATATTTTAAATGCGAAAGTTTGGATGTTTAGATGTTTGTTGGGTACTTGATCACGCCCAAACGGCTCAACCGATATGGATGAGAATTTAGCACGATGTTAGTTTATAGTCTGGATTAAAATATAGGATAGTTATTTATCCCGGGTCCACGCAGATGAAGTCGAAGCTAGTTTGCAATACCTAACAGAATTGTTGTTTGACCAACGAGAAGATCTGGATTACAAAAGTGGAGGTTCCTGAGGATTGTCATTAGGGTTCCGTACCAAAAAAGCTAAAAAAGGAACCCTTATGGTGATTATGACTCCGTCCGTCTGCCTGTCTGTCATAAAGTGAAATATCTCACGAACTACTTAAGCTATCAATTTGGAATGGTTTTAAATGAGAGTTATCCACGTGCATGAAAAATGAGAAATTTAAATATACATCATAATTTCATGTCATTTGAAAGGGCTTAAGTTGCACTTTTTGAAACCGTTTTTCTTTTTTTTCTACATTGGTAAAATTTCGATGACCATGTCATTTGTCTCCGAAGTTATCCAAGCAAAAAATTTGAAATACTTACTTGTGATTAAGATAAACATAAATATTACTGGAAAAGTATAACTTTTTCTGTATATCTAGCGTATTTTTTGTTTTATTTTCAAAAATCATTTCCTAGTTAAGTTTGCAATTTAATCATCTTTATAAGTATTTTTTTGTTTTTAAATTCCTATAAGATTATTATAGAAGTACTCTCTTTCAAATAAAAATAATAATAATCGAGATCGGTTCACGTGATAAACAATAATCTGTACACTATAAAATACATATCAAGCTGATTGCCCCAGCACGTTAGTACCCAATGGGGCCGATAGATGGCGCTGACCCCATTCCTACTTCGCGCTGTTAAGATTTTTCTAGAATTAATGGGGTTGGGACGGGTATATTTCAATAGCAGGTCAAAAAAGGATTGGGATACAATTGTCTTGGTAGTTCGATGGTCTTGGTGTAAAAGTTATTCGTTGGTTGAAATTGATTTCTGATGTGTTGGGTTAAAATAAGTAGTTTAACAGATATTGGGACATTTACTTTACCTTGAGTTAATTGATCGGTAGTTTGTACGGGAGTCATACTCGCACTTGACCGGTCTTTTTATTTTGCAGACACCATAGCGCCGATATTAATGAGTCGGTACCTTATTCGAGTTCGATATCATCTTACTATATTTCGTCAAGTTCATTAAGAATAATTTACCCGAGCGACGAGGAAAAAAAACAGACGAAAATTCATTTATTGATCTTACGAATCGCATCACTTGAATGGCGAAGACTAACTTTGTGTTTTTTAATCTTTTTAGCAGGGACCAACTCCTGGCGTGTTCGCTCGGTAGCTATCGTAAAGGCGCGTAGAGATCAACGCCGATAATTGAAGAAACGTTACGACTGCTGAATCTTAACACCGATTTAAAACTTCGACGGATAAATTAAAAGAATTCGATTCGGGATTGTTTTTCCCTTCGCCTCCCTGCCTCCGATGTTGCAGATAAGCTTGTTGTGCGCACACTTTATGTTCTGATTGCAAGCGGGTACCTGTGTTAAAGACGACGTGTGCAGAGTTCGACAGTAATTTTAATTATAGATGTACGAGTACAATGAATTGATCGTAGATGTTGATTGTATCATAGAATTCTTAGACTGAGCTTTAGTCGTTAGTCACTAATGCTTTGCTCCCTGGTCTGGTTGACGAAATGTTGTTTACACCGATTCACGGTATAAGTAAGTGGTACCTACGAACACTTTGCGCAAATTACTTGCATATTCTATTATTACTTCATAATTTGCAAAGATTCCCCCTTTTCTCCGTTATTTCGCCAACCAACTAGACATACCTATGCATTGCGCAATAATAAAAATATTCAAACAAGCTTCCTCTCATTATCTCAATAGATTTATCTACGGCTTGTCAGAATTTTTGAACGACGAAAAAATATCTACTGCGTTTAATCCGGGTATTTCAAGTATAATTTTATCGTTGAATCTTGTTAAATAATAATTATGAACCTTTACTTTAAACAATTCAATTCAAATTATTCGTGCACACGACCTAATGTCCCGAGTAGCCAAAAAATGGAATAAGCCTGTTATAAAAGCGAGGGAGCACCGGCCTGTACAATAATTCACAAAAATTGTGAGCAGTTAACGTCCTCCGTGGCCTGAGAGCGACATAATCATCCGCAAAACTAAATTTAATGCTAATAGCACTTTTTAAAATAAAACCTCGGCAGGGTTGGGTGCTTAGTGGCATTATTTAAAGTGATTTTAATTATGTTGAGAGCAGATGACAGCGGCGTTCCCTCCTCTTCATTGTACGCGGAGCTCGGGCGCGGCGTAGGCGCCGTTGGCGGCTTGTTCTACTTTAAGGCGAATGTCACCCTCAACGTTTTGTCTCGGTCTCTCGCTCATGTTTGCTCGACATGTTGTATTTTTCGTGCGGGCACAGTAACCTGCGAAATTCAGTAACTATAAAAATAGTTATTTGATTGTCTCAAGGGATAAATATCATTACTTAAAAAATCCTAAGTACCATTTTTTTTGTTATGGTATTTATAAATCCATAAACATTTACCTACCTACCTACCTAAGTAAATAAATAAGGTTCCAATATATTTTTATTGCTTAGTTAATTTTAGACCTTAGATGTTCAAAATCGGACATTATGCCCGAGCCCAGTACGATTCCTGAGAGTTGTATCTATACGCCTTAAGGAACGTAGGTGTGCAGTAGCGCAGCGTTGATATAATAATCTCGACGCAGTTTAATAAACTGATTACCTATGCCGATTATTCTACACACGACGCAGGGAAGCTTCTTGGTTTAGTTTTGCATTGTCTTGCCTTTTAGCTCAGTATCGAAAATTTCAATAAAAGTAATTAATCTCTACCCTACAACCATTTTTTAAATTAGGTACATTGCGAATAACTTATGCAAAGAATGCCATTGTATGGAAATTGCCACACCCAGTAATCTCAGTACCTATGCATCATACCTAGTTCAGTTATATTTTGCTGAATCCAGGATCTCATCAGTATCATTTCATAGTGCTATAAGACTTACATATATGATAAGGTTCTATGTTCTAGGTATGCCAAGTAAGGAGTTAACAATTTATTTGATAAATAAATCCAAATTTGCTACGCATAACATGACTACTTACACATTTATCCATAAATGAAAAAGTTAATTGTGATGTTTGGTTTGAAACAGCTGCTTCTACCGAACTACTTCGACCGAAGTGGTACTGAATGATACCTATAAGAAGCTTTGATGGCAATATTGAAGTAAAATTTGAATGTCAATCCTCAATTCAGCTCGATTATATTTTAGAGGCCGTGAGCATTAAAAGTTTTAAGGGTTTTACGTAAGATGTGTTTTTAATGAATTCTCTTCAATTTATTCGTCATAGTACTCGTACTTTCGACATCGGGTTATAATAGGTAGGTATTTAAACCTAGGTGATATTAAAGAAATTGAAAATGTCCACAATTGTCTCGAGAAAAGCTGAACATTAGTCGCCGTTGAAGCGAAGTCCTCGATTCGGTACTAACATTCTATGTCTTCCGTGCAATTTTTAGCACAATCTGAGAAGTTTTATTCTTATTTCCTTCTACTTGTTAACGACTTAAGACGACTTAAAATAGCATAATTTTGAAAAGTTTGCGTCAGTTAATTAATGCGTTGTTTGATAAGGCTGAGGAAAAAATAAAAATAAAAACCCAACAATACTATCAAGAATGATGTCTGAAAATCAATACTCGATCCCAATCTGGTCAGAACGAGATTTTACAACTCATATAACCAGGAAATTCTATTAAAACCTAGTACTGCATTATACAAATTCTGAAACAACTTCCTAGATTTAAAAATGAAAAAAGCTGCTTCTAAAGCCGTTTTCTATAATAACTGAATTAAAATCATTCTTTAACAATGATTAAACTTGTAATTTTGTGAACTTCAATTCAGTTATTATAGAAAACGGCTTTATAGGCTTGATCTTGATCAAGCCTATAATCACATAAAGGGGAAACTTCTCAAACAATTAATTAGAAACCTCAGAGAACCCGAAAACAAGATAATGGCAATGTTGGCCATGCTATGAAGATTTTGATAAAACCGAATGAAAGCCAGGCCAAAATAAATGCTTTTAAAAATCCCACATGGATGCCAACAGCAGAGTATTTCGGGCATTACGGCAATGCCTTTATCTGCTGATATTTTAAAGAGGAAAAGTCTGTGGGATTGTAGCTTTGTAAGTTTTTATGTCGGGGATGATCTCCGGAATCACATAGCCGATTCTAGATAACACTAGTGTTTCTACTTGCACAATTTCCATTAATGGGCATTTAGCTTTAATAGGTACGTAAAATTTATCCATTCAAAAAAAAACTCGTAAGACCCCTGTAAAATTGAGCAAGTAATATTCCATTTAATCATGATCATAATCTTTTAATCAACCTAAGTATATTAACGGAGCTGGTACGATGATAATAGGCAGGTAAGGATTATACATTTTTCATTACTGTCATAGAGCCAATGACAATGTTCAATAACACACAGATGATGATCACGATCAGTGCTAAGAAATACAAATGTATAAGGGTTAAAGGTCCTAATTCATGGCGAGTAGTTAGCCTGGTTAGTCGCTAGTTAGCCATACAAACCGAAGTAGTAAAAAAATATCCGTTGTGATAAAAAAAAACTATACAATAATTGTATGGTTAATTTTCTTGCCACAACGGAAAACGTTCATAGAAAATTTAATTGAGTGATTTATGCTGGCCAAGACTTTGGTTGGTAGATATGTTATATTAATGCTTCGGAAAAATTAGTTAGTTATTTCCATTCAGATTTAAGACTTTCTTAATAAATCGATTTCCCAGTTATTAATGTGGTAAACCTTATTTTACCGCCAGCAGGTAAATTCGCTAACTTCAATAATTTTGCTCTGAATTATTTACTAATGAACGTGTTAAAAAAAATGTTGAAACAGATGTCTCCTCGGAGACGTGATCCAATACATCGTGGCGGGGGAGACAGTAACGCTACACCGCTAGGTTAGCACTGAGTGTGGCGTGTCTCTAAATCCTACGAAGCCAGTAAATCACACGAAGTCACATAGGGGGTATTGCAATCTTTAATGTCGCCCGTGTCGCGAGGCGCAGCTCGTGTTAGGTTTGTCATTACAAAAGCGGAGTGGTTCGCAAATATGGACGGTTCACCCGGCCAGAGACACGTTCAATTACACACTTGCGTATCATATTTTGTTGGCCTTTTAGTACCGATATAGTTTCCTTGCCTTTTTAATAGAATCCAAACGATAAAAAGCTGTATCTACCTTTACTGTGTTTATTATTGTTTGATGTTTTTACACATACCCTCAAATTGAGATTTGTTTTTAAGTAAGGGAACACATTTTAGTTCACAGAGGTTCTCTACGTTTTAAGAGTATTTAGAAATAAACCCCCTTCATAAACTGCCTGTTAACTAAAATATGTGTTAAGCCTTTCCCAGAACCATTTAACAGTTAAACGACAAACAAATTTTAACAGCAAATTAACCGGAATACGAATGATGATCGGCTCGAACTACCTTGATGAATTAAACCTGAAAATCAAAAACAATTTAAGAAATGTAAATTCTCTCTAAGAAGCATATAAAAAGCATATTAGATTTTGATATTCTGCTAGTTATTCTCCGTTCTCTTAACATTTCTGAAACTCCCTTATTCTGGTTTCGCAGCTACCTCTTTAGCAGCGCCAGCACGTTATGTTCGATGACAAGATGTCCGAGTGGTGCGAACTCTCCGCTGGCGTTCCTCAGGGAGGTGTGCTTTCTCCATTATTGTTCTCTGTTTTTATAAATAGTATCACCCAAATCCCTAACATCATATCACCTTTACACAGATGAGATTCATGCAGCAGCTACTGTACGAGTAGATGATATCTCCTCATTAATTTCGGAAGTCAATCGAAACCTTGAATATACGCTGCTGGGCGTGTAAGTTTGGTTAACAAATTAATGCGAAGAAATCGCAAGCGATTGTAAGTAGTCTTTACTATGTAAATAAGCTCTCAGAAGTGTTGGTGCCTGACATTATTTTTGATGGAATTTATATGCCTCTTTCCTCTACTGTCAGGAATTTGGGTATCACCATGGAACAGACGCTTTCTTGGTAACCCCATAGCTGAGGTGAGTAGTCAGAGGATCTTTAGATCCCTTCACTCCCTAAGGCGTCTCCAGAATTTCCTTCCTCTTCGTACCAAGTTGACCCTTACATCTTTTTTGCTTCCTCTTCTAGACTATGGCGATATTGCGTTTCTGGACCTAAACGAGGAGCTACTTGATAAGCTGGAGCGCCTACAAAATGTATGTATCAAATATGTATTTGGTCTACGCAAGTATATATCTCTGAATTCCGTTCTAAGCTTCCATGGTTACCGATTCGCCGGCGCAGGGATTTGCATATCCTGTCATTACTGTTCAACACACTGTTCAGCCCTACTTCCCCTCCTTATCTTTCTGAGCGGTTTAGTTATATGGCAGATGGCAGTCAGTGGCCACCGCTTGCGGTCGAGTGCTAACCTTACTCTTGCTGTACCGTCTAAAAAGATGCGAACATACTCTTGATCTTTTACCGCGCGCGCTGTTAAGTTGTGGGATGAGTTGCCTTTGTCGCTGTGACAGTCACGGTCTGTTGCGTCACTTAAGAGTCCGCAGTAAGCTCGATTCTCCATACAAACGTAGTTACGCTCTCATTTTAAAACTACGTGTTGGATTGTAACGAAACTTTGCCTATACAATGACATGAGGTATATCTATGTCTGTAATTAGTTTATGTAGCTTCAGATACCATAGTAAAAAACAAAATACAGCGAATTTAAGTTTTTGCTGTATTTCGTTTGTTTTATAAACGGGAACCATATAAACTAATTACAGACATAGATATACCTCATGTCCTTGTATATGCAAAGTTTTGTCACAATCCAACACGTAGTTTGAGAGCGTAACTACGTTTGTATGGGAAGGTGAAATTCGGCCGAGCTTACTGCGGACTCTTAAGATGAATTTGAAGAAGTTGTGAATTGGTTGAATATAGTATTTATTAATTTATTGTATATATTCGATATATATTACTTATGCAAGTGTGTTTTATATTTTATATTGTATATATAGGTCACTCAGAGTTGCAAAAAACGGACTTACAAAAGGAAAAACATGGATCACCAACTTAAAAGACACAGATGGCCACAAACACAGTGATAGAAACAAAATAATGGACATCTGCACTCAATTTTATTCTAATTTATACTCAGACCCACTAAAACCACTAAACACCGAGGAATATAGCATTTCTGCTGGTACCGTCACTCCCATTACAGCCGACGAAATTACTAAAGCCAGTCTACCATCAAATTTGATAAAAACCCAGGAGTTGACGGAGTCAGCACAGAAGCACTCGTTTTCGGAAAACGAAATCTATTACTGCCATTAACAAAACTTTCTAATGATATATTAGAAACTGGACAAATCCCCCAAAAACTTCTCCACTCCAACATCATACTCCTGCACAAAAAGGCGATAAATGTATATATATGTTTACGTATTGGCTTGTTTTTATTTGTCTAGAATTAATACTTATTAGGATTTGTTTTCATTTTCTCTGTTTTTTTGTACACAGTATAAGTTTGCCTATCTCGTTCTACCTACCTTCCGTCCTCTCAATTGCTCAAAGGTTAGCTGGAAGAGATCCCATATAGGGATACGTACTTCTCCACTCCAACATCATACTCCTGCACAAAAAGGCGATAAATGTATATATATGTTTACGTATTGGCTTGTTTTTATTTGTCTAGAATTAATACTTATTAGGATTTGTTTTCATTTTCTCTGTTTTTTTGTACACAGTATAAGTTTGCCTATCTCGTTCTACCTACCTTCCGTCCTCTCAATTGCTCAAAGGTTAGCTGGAAGAGATCCCATATAGGGATACGTTCACCTTTTTACTTTGATCTATTGTGTGACATGTATACATGGAGACTACATATCCTTTACTTTCGACGCTGCCGTAAAACATCTGCAGTAGGTAGGTATACCTAACTAGATACGGAAATAGAACAGTATAAAAATGATTGCATTTTGAAATGACTTTCTGCCGCCTACCTACTTAAATCCCTTTTTCACAAGATTTTACCGGAACTTCCTAATTTCACTATAAATAAAAAAACACAACCAACAAATATGTACTTACGTAAGTCAGGTTACGCACCATTTTGTATTTTTGGTGTTTTTGTTTTAAGCACGTTTGGTATTTGAAGAAAACATACAATCAATATTTAAGCATTTTGCAACTTCACGTGAATATACTAGATATAGGTACTACTGAACTTATTAGGGATGCGCCGAATATGGGTTTGCCGATTACGAATATTCTGCCCAATGTTCGGTTCAGCTTTAGGGGAACCTAATATTCGGCTAAATGAATCGGTTCAACGTAATGTCTTCATCAGCCGTTCCAAAACAAGACTGGATTTTTAATGTGAAATATATACAGTAAGTTTGTTAAAAAGTAACTATAAGTATCCGTTTGTCAAGATCGTAGCAAGTGGAAATCCGTGATCACTGCTACTCCTCCGGGAAACAGGCGTGATTATAATTATGTATGAGGTACCTCCGCCAAAGATGGCCCTGTTCCTAAGATGGCCCGCTTTCAAAAGTTTTATACTTACAACCGTTCGAATGATTTTAAATTTCGCGCCCAGGTTCGGTTAGTGCCATAGACATAACAGCAAGTTCATGTCAAATGGTAGACGCCGCCATCTTTGTAGCGTTTGACACTTTGTCAGTCACGTCGCAAACAGCTTGCTGATTATAACCTCGCACTCACGTACTTTTTAGTGTTTCATTAAAAAAAAACAAACAGTTTTAGTATTCCTTTGTGATAAAAAGTTGCTAAGATACAAGGACATTCCTATTAAGTTAAGCGTTGTTTATATCTTGTGTTTATTTTCTTTTTATGTAAATAATTCTCCCTGCCGAGAGAAAAGCCTATAAAGGCCCACCACACGGGCTCCCTGTGTTGGGCTAACTAAGAACGACGTAGAAGATTTTTCATGTCCAGAATGCAATTAAAAGGGCGTACAAGATTTGATTTTTATTAAGTGTAAGTAATTACTTAAGTATAAATACCTAAGTTAGTAATTTTCGTTCCTATTTCACAGATTTTTTGTTTCTATACCCCTAATAAGGCCCAGTAAAATTTGTTAAAAGAAAGTTTGCAATTTGTAAGGTTCATCATCATCATCATCATATCAGCCGAAAGACGTCCACTGCTGGACATAGGCCTCCCCCAAAGAGTGCCAAAGTGACCGATCCCGCGCCACCCGCATCCAGCGGACTCCCGCAACCCTTACCAGGTCACCAGTCCACCTTGTCGGGGGCTTACCCACGCTGCGCCTTCCGGTACGTGGTCGCCACTCGAGAACCTTTCCGCCCCAACCGCCATCGGTTCTACAGGCTATGTGCCCCGCCCACTGCCACTTAAGTTTAGCGATCCGGAGGGCTATATCGGTTACCTTGGTTCTGCTGCGGATAGCCTCATTTCTGATGCGGTCACGCAGAGAAACTCCCAACATGGCCCTCTCCATTGCCCTTTGGGTGACTTTGAGCCTTCTTATGAGACCCATAGTAAGCGACCACGTTTCAGTGCCATATGTCATCACTGGCAACACACACTGGTCAAAGACTTTCGTCTTGAGACACTGCGGAATATTGGACGAAAAGATTTGCCGTAGCTTCCCGAACGCTGCCCAGCCGAGTCGGATTCGACGATTGACCTCTTCCTCGAAGTTGGACCTACCTAACTGGATCGTCTGTCCTAGGTATACATAATCGTCTACAACTTCGAGCGTAAAGTGTCCGATTGTAATGGGAGTTGGTACTACATGGGCATTTGACATGATCTTCGTCTTATCCATGTTCATTCTTAGACCAACTCGCTCGGATGCTTTACTGAGGTCATCGAGCATCGTACTTAAGTCCTCCATGGTCTCAGCCAAGACTACTATATCAGCAAACCGAAGGTGAGTGATGTACTCGCCGTTGATGCTGATGCTTGGCCTTCTGCCCTGGCCCTGGCCCTTGGCTCTTCCAAAGTCTTGAAAACGTCCTCCAGTGCAGCGGTGAACAGTTTTGGACAAATAACATCTCCTTGCCTGACTCCCCGCTGCAGCGGAATAGGTTTCGAGTTCTGGTCCTGGAGTCGGACTGACATAGTGGCGTTCTCGTACAAACACTTCAGCACTTCGATATGGCGATATTCAACTTGGCACCGCTGGAGAGACTGTAGTACAGCCCAGGTTTCAATCGAATCGAAGGCTTTTTCGTAGTCCACGAACGCTAAGCAGAGAGGCAGGTTATACTCCTCGGTCTTCTGTATAACCTGACGAAGCGTGTGGATGTGGTCTACGGTACTAAAGCCTCTTCGGAAACCGGCTTGTTCGGGAGGCTGGAATTCATCTAGCTTGCGTGCGAGACGGTTTGTAATGACCCTCGAAAACAGCTTATAGACATGGCTCAGAGGTGAGATGGGTCTGTAGTTCTTCAGCAGAGTGTTGTCACCCTTTGTAAGGTTATTCGTTGTTTAAATTTTAACAAATGTTTAGTACAAGCAGAGGAAAAATGTTGTTTTTATGTTTTATTTCATTTTATGATAGTTTAAGTTTTGTTTAGCCCAAGATGGCCTACCGTCCAATTTTAATGCATAATGATATTTTTTGTTTCTATAGCGTTGAGAAATCATGTGGTTAAAATTGGGCCATGATAAGTGCCTATGTTCCCAAAAAGAGCCACATTCGAGGTTTTTAAAAAATGAGTATTTTCTTTAAGAAATTTAATTTAATTTGTTAATTCTTATGTTGAATAAAATCAACGCAACGCAAATAAATAATGAATATTTCAATAAAGTTTGATCTCAGAAATCTTTTGTTATTTTTGATTTTTTTCCTAAAAAGGCCCACATTCGAGGTTTTTAAAAAATGAGTATTTTCTTTAAGAAATTTAATTTAATTTGTTAATTCTTATGTTGAATAAAATCAACGCAACGCAAATAAATAATGAATATTTCAATAAAGTTTGATCTCAGAAATATTTTATTATTTTTGATTTTTTGAAGTATTGCAAAAATTGGGCCTTAAAAATCCCTCGTAAAAATCCGATTTAGAATAACAATCACACAAGGAAATGACTATGTTACATTATAGCAATTTGACTATTTTTAATAATTAAGTAACTCGGCCCTATTTTTTGAATGTACGTTATAACGTACTTTGAAGTACTTGGCAGACGGCATCCAAGTTTCGAGCTTGGCGACAAAAATAATCTTTGACATAAACTTATTGATACACACACACACAAACCATTTGTAAAGAGGATTTAATGACTGTATCAGAACGACTACAATAAAATTAAAGCACGCCAAACGCTGAAAAAGTCAAACTCGGACATCACATCAAATGGGCTCACACTTATTTAATAATAAGAAAAAGGTTTTAAAACAAAATAAAAATATTACTAAAAATGTAAGAGCATAGAAATATGAACAGAATTCTGCTCAAAATTACTATGGCAAAAGCATTCATATATTTATGATACCAAAAATATAAAACGAGACTGATAGGTTAAGAGAAGAAAAAAAGTGCAGCAAAGTTGAATTAAAAAGTAGATTAAAAAAGACACTTTTGGAAAAATTACATCACTTAATACTGACAAGGTAAAAAAGAATACTTGCAATTTAAAAAAACTAAACCAATAAATAATTGTAAAAGTATAGCACTTTAAGTGCAGGGGTGAAGTGTTCAGGCATTGTCATGTTTAGTGTGTAGGTTAGTGTTTAAGATTATATCTAACTAGTTCATATAGCACAAGTACCTAACATAGTTTCGACATAGGTATTTAACACTAGTTAAAATGAGCGCGGTCTCGCCATCAAACTGTAATCGCAGTTCGGCGAGTAACATAACATTGTTAATTGTTTTGTACTTTTGGTAAATAAATTTATAAAAATGCATTAATGATATTTATGATGTTACTACTTTATATTCGTTTCTAGTTATGTTGGAAGTAGATTCCATCTTTGGTAGTGAAATACTGCGTTTACGTTTATGACTCGTAGTGCCAGTTTCAATTGGCAATTTAGCATACATAAAAAAAAAACCATTAGAATCGGTCACAATTTTAAATGATTTTTGCAATTAAAATGATTAATGATTCCGCCTGTTGTCTACCATTGTTTATGTTTAATTTAGCTCTATTTTTCTATTTTATGTTTACTATGTCTGGTTAACAATAAAGAATATTTGTATTCTACTGTAAAGATTAAACGGGATTGCAATCAAAATGCACTTCAGTTCGTTGTGAGTTTTATTTCGACAAATATTTAAAACTATTTGACACATTTTTAAAAACGTCACATCAATCCCTTTGAAAAGCACGCGTTTTGTCTACGACCATTAAAAAAAAGAAAACTCGAGAAAACTTTACTAAGCCGGCTACAAACGGGCGTAATTTGTCACAGCAACTTGCTAAGTTGGAAAGAGACGGCCATACACTACTAACCAGTCTAACGATAGCAAGTTGTTGTGACAAATTGTAAAAGTATTTAAACGTACGAGCACTTGGATGTTTATAGTGATTTGTTTTAGTCAAAGCATATATAGTTAAAAGGTAAAAAAGTATACAGTAAAGAAATTTCATACACTTTCCTGGCCGCTAAAACTATACAGTCACCGGCATCAATATCTGCCGATTCAAAGCTGGCAAAAATATCTGACACGTCCTTATGGCATTAGACATTGAGTCGTGTCAGATATTTATGTGTGCTATGTTGTGGCAGATCTTATTGCTGGTGCCTGTACAGTAATGACTTTTAACTTTTTAAATTTGCGCTCGTCAGTAACGAGGATCTTCACGTATTTTTTTTTGCTACAGTAAGGCGCACATTTCCAAACATATTGGAGAAAATATTTTTGAATTGAAAAATAAGACCCTATTGGTAACTTTTAATTAGGGGCTTTAAGACGATAAAGAGTCTCGTATCTTTATATGATTTAGGTTTTTTTTCTAATTTTTAATTAACCGTTATATTTTTTTACTATGCAAAGAACTTAAATATCATTAACCATAAAATCTCAATTTAAGTAATTAAAATGTATTATACGCTCGAGAGCAAAAGTTTCGGGTCACTACAATTTACTTCAATATCTTGAAAACGAATAAAGCTATCGTATTGAAATAAATTGGACCTTATAGACAATTTAATAATCCTTCATTACACGTATAAAAACTCATGGTAATGGCATTAAAAAAGTTATGAACAAAATGATCCCTTTTTTTCAAATCGGACTTTTTCTAATTTTCGCAACTGTTTTTGATTTGTTTTTGTTCTGTCATAAAATGTATTTATAAGAAGTCTTCCAGGTATTCAATAGTCATTATTAAAGTAGTAATTATGTCACTCACACCTGAGGAATGTACGAGAATCCTCACGATCCTGGAAAATGGGAGCAGTCAGCGAGAAACAGCAAGAATAGTCGGTGTATCGTTGTCTACAGTTCAGCGTGTTCGCCAGCGGTTTCTAGAAACTGGTTCGAACCTACGCAGACCAACAACAGGCAGACCCAGGTGTACGACGGCACGGGAAGATCGATATCTAGTCAACTCTATGCTGCGAAATCGGTTTCTTACGGGAACAGCACTGACTCATCATTTTTTAGGGCTTGGTAGAAGCAACCCTTCTGCTTGGACTGTAAGACGGCGACTTGCTGAAGGTAATTTGAAACCATTTAGACCCGCAAATGGTCCGAAACTCGAGAGGCACCATCGTATAGTAAGACGAATTTATGCACGCGAACACTCGCATTGGACGATTGAAAATTGGTCGAATATCGGGTTCTCGGACGAATCAAAATTTATGCTGTATACACACGACGGAAGGGCAAAGGTGTACAGAAGACCAGGAGAAAGATTTATGCAAGCCTGTATTGAAGAAAAGGTGGCATACGGTGGTGGTTCGGTACTCGTGTGGGCTGGAATTTCAGCGGAAAGCCGAACAGAGCTTGTACTGATCGAAAACGGTACTCTTAATGGCGTAAGATACGTGGATGAAATCCTCAACGAGCACGTCGGTCCATTTATGGCAAGACTTGGTGAGAAAGCCATCTATGCACGATAACGCCCGTCCCCACACTGCTCGTGTAGTGCAAGACTACCTTGATGAGGTGAATATTCGTCCTATGGTGTGGCCAGCACGTAGCCCCGACCTCAACCCGATCGAGCACGCCTGGGACGAGCTCGGACGACGTGCAAGACAACGAGATCCTCCTTTAATTACGCTTCGTGACTTGAAACATGCATTGGTAGAGGAATGGGAGAACATTCCCCAACAGTGTTTCAGAAACTTGGTGTACAGCATGCCGAATCCAGACAGCACGTGGGGGTAATACCAAGTACTAAACTGTGTTAAAACTACTTGTAAATATAAAAAGTTCAATATTTTCAGTTTTGGTTTTGCAAGCAAAATGACGCCATTTTTAATTTGTCGTTTTAAACATAATAAAATAAATGGTCAGTAGTAAATGTAATGCATTTTATTTTAGTAACATTAAATTGTCTATAAGGTTCAATTTATTTCAATACGATAGCTTTATTCGTTTTCAAGATATTGAAGTAAATGCTAGTGACCCGAAACTTTTGCTCTCGAGTGTAGTATGAATCCCACCAAATAAACAAAATCCAAGTGATCAAACGAAACGTCTAAGCCTCAAACACGGCTCTTGGGTCAGTGGACATGCCATTTGCGGACTTTTTGAAAAGCAATCCCCGACAATGTTTGCCAGCACTGTTTATCAAGGGGATGACCTTAGCTGAGATGTGACGGCTCTGATCCGCCGGCGTTGATATATCACACGAATGCAAACAAGAGGGTACGTTGGCTTAGTAAGCCCGCAACACCGGTGGTGCTGGCTGCGATACATTTTCGAGCATTGTCGCCCTGAATCGTTATACAATTTGAGTCCAAATGTGAAAAAATAGAGTATAAATAGTGTCCCTAGTCTAGCGGGCATCACCTTTCATTACTGTCAAGCTAATTACTACATAATTGCCGGCACCTAGAGAGATATATGCGTCGCGGACGGCTGGGAGCTGTTAGCACAATTTTAAACTGGTTTTTTTATTAAGTTGCCCGTTTTAAATGCCTCAGTTATTTATTAAAAAAATAGACTACTAAAATGGTTCTTAATGATTTCAAACATGTATTCCCTACATAGGTATAACGTGAAAGAGGCATTTAACCGTTAACAAAGCGCGAGACGCTTTCTTCAATAAACTGATTTTAATGATGCTCTAAATGTTGTTTGGCGGTTAAAAAGCATATTTCGAAGCACAAACGGAGTGCAGAAGCTTAATCGTTAGTTGCTCATTATTTGAGTCGACAATGGAAGGCGGTGCACAGTTAGGCATTAGAAAGGCCCAGCTTTCGCTAATGACATCCCATCGCATTATGCCTCGACATTTTTACTGAACAACTCTTTGTTCAAGCCACGTTCAGTTTATGAAGCGTTTAACTACCATGTCTTTAAATGTGTGTGGATGCACGCCGTTTGATTAAGTCTTTGTACTATTTTAATTCAAAGTTGAATGCAACGTCGTTTTTAAATAGTGAATGAAGAGCAAAACGTGCCTCATGTGGTTTTTAGGATAAAAATACCTCTAAACAGTTTTTGAATGTGCCGATAACTGTTTCTACCATCTAAAAAGTGACCTACTTGGACAGAATCAGTGATTTGAAACACACCAAACTGCATGAAGTGGGTATTTCGTATTTTAATAGACATTGAGAAATACTATTTTTATTTGTTTTTATTTTCATATTAGTTGTCTAATGAAGTAATGATTACGGCATCATGGAAAATTATTAACATTCTAAAAACGTTACACGTATTATTTGGGGGTTACCAATAGATTGTTTTGTGTTACGAAATACTCTCGCAGGAGCACTGAGCTACAATATCCTGTATTACGCCCACCGGATAGAAAAACCTTTTTTTGTTATATTTATCACTAGTTTAATAACAAGTAACACTCCTTAAAGCGCCTAATTCACTGTAACAACTGTAAATAAATAGACCTAAGGTAAGTAAACGAGTAAAAGTAACAGTACAATAGAAATATACAAAAAAAAAATGTCGGATGACAACAATTTTGGTAACTAAAATGTTGTCTTTTTAATTTCCTTTTTGTCTAAGGACGCGATCCTTACATTTATTAAATGAATTTCGGGTACTTATTTGCTTTTTTGGTAATTACATTACAATACTTAGAATCAGTTTTTCGGGGATGGTCTTTAGGTAACTAGTAGGTAAGTTGCACATATACGATCAGACCATGTTTCATGGTTCGTGAACGCTCACATTGAAGTGGGGAACGATTCCTTGGGCCTCGTAGCGCCATCTCTGGGCGCCGAGCAGCGCCCGGCGCACCGCCGCTCTCCCGGTGGGACTTGTTAAATGCACCAAAACCGCTCCGTATCAATATTGACACAAAATCCTACAATTTCGACCGCCATGCACACAATAGATTTATAAGATAAACACAGAGTAAAATGTCTGTAAATAGGATTGACAACATTTTAATATATGGTCCTGTGTTTACTTTGGGTCGGTTCACCACTCTGTTATGCCTACATGCGTTAATGCTGTACCGTGAAATCATTGTTTTTTGTAGACGCTCCGGAGATTAAATATGAATAAAAGGACAAAAGCTGTGAACGTAAAGTATTTTTTACAGTCGAGTTGACTTAGTAAGCCTGTGGGGTTTTAGCGAGGCGATGTTTCACGCTCCGTTATAATTTTATCGCACAGCGTTCCCACACAAATAGAAATTAAATATTCTGTATATATTACGAGTATGTACCTCCACCACGACTTTTGTACCATTTTTAGCATTTCATGTGAATGACTATTTCCTCCTTTCAAAATTAATTTCTACCGTAATATTGATCGCGTTTGTTCCTTAATTTGAACTGACAAGCTTAATAACGTGTTCATTATGCAGAATTACAAATCGACGGTTATTAAAAAAATACAATGATACGATCCAATTTGGGTCGGCGATATCCGTTTAAAATCGCCATTTGATCTGTCACCGGTTAACATAAAGGATGTAGATATAAAGAAATGACATTCAAGAGCCTCAACGTTATTTAACTTGGATATTATGAAAGGGTATACACCTGAGCAAACTCAGCTCACTCACCTCCTTCAAAGAGCGGATTTTAACAGTTTGGTGTTTACGGATTAAGCTATTGACGAACAGTTCAAAGCAGGTAATTTTGGATAGGACATTAATGCTATTAGCCCGCCGGATGTAACGCAAAAACGTGCCTGTCCTATTTCATACTACTCATATTAGTGTCGCACTTTATTTGACTTATTATTTAATCGATATTGAGTGGGTAGGTACTTGCCTATGTACAATTTAGAGTTATAATATAACTCTAAATTTTACATAAGCAAGTACCTACACACTCAATATCGATTAAATGTAACAAACCAAAGTAATGAACTTCCAGTGAATGCCTATAAAGTCGTTGTTTGTCGCGGTCTATTTGTTCAAAGTTGACCCGAAACTGGCTGGGCCCCGTTTAATGAAAATGGGGCGGTTTTGTAATGATCCCGCCACGGGAAACTTCCTTTTTGCTACATTCCTCCGTTGTGTTCAAACAATAGCTTTATTCAAGTACCTACGTATTTTGATAAGGCTGCGGTAACTATATTGATTTCCAAAAATGCTGTTACTTTTTTGGAATAATGCTAGTCATACGTACCTACACTAGACTACACAAGCGTATTTGTTAATTTAATAAAGATTATCAATGAAAATTAGAGTAAGTCCCAATAGCATAACAGGTTTTTCTTTTTTAATACATCTCAAACGCTTTGGTAATCAAACCGCCTCATATCTAAAATAAAGTTGGTACCATTGCCAGAGTAATAAATTTGTTCCCGAACTAACAAGCCCTCTACAAATAATTCCGGTTCGCCGGGGCTGCTTATATAATAATATCCATTTAATGTGCATTGAATTTCTCGTGTTCGCAAGAAGGCCTACACGAGTGTTTATATTAACATACAAAGTTTAGGTGCGACGGAGAAACGAACCACCCTTTTAGGTGGTGTTATTAGTATAAGCAAAAGACATAACTTCCCCCTCGTACAGACGTGTTGTGCATACAATGGAGTCAGCATTGATTTTGAGTTTAATATCACCCCTTTTGCCCCCGTCGTGCATTGTTGAACGACGACCGTGTACAAACAGAGTGACATGAATTATCCTGACGGGTTCCTTTTCATCTAAGTAACCGTCGTTAATCAGCGTGTGTAACTGTGTACGACCATCTAAAAAGAAGCTTGAAAAACTAAATACTATATAAGCGGCGAGTTGTTTGTGATTTCTAATTATTCCTACTGGCTAAAGAAAGCTAATCTTATGAATGGAGGCTTAACTCATCATATCATATTAATATGTTTAACTCATCATCGAGCCTATAATTTACAGTAACGTCTCAAAATGTTTTGCCGCTAAGCACGCTTAAACATAACATAAAGCAGCGATTGTGGTGGTTGTCGGACAGAATTTTCCCCGTACCGCTCGCAGCGCAGCGGAAGCCTCTCTCGTCTACATCGTATACAAAAATTTCACTCGTCTCATGTAAATACGTACGCGACAGTCTGAACGGTGCCGAATTCGTAGAAAGCAATCTTATCGAAACGACCGTCACTGTAGTTTAAGGTTCGATTTTTCTTCTATTTCGGTCGTATTTAACAAGTGTGAAAGAGACAGGGTTACAGCTTTCAGTGAAATATTCGGTAATACGCGCGAATAGGAGTGAAAACCGTCAGCATCCACTTACATGTGTCGGCGAGGGGTAGTCACACTGGGCGTACATGTGTACGCTGCTCGGTTCCTCCTCTCTCCTTATCATAAGGATGTGCCATAGTCTAGTCAGTGTGGCCTCTAACGTATATTCGCGTGTTCCTCACACATTTGTATGCACATTATAGATGAGGCGGCGTGTTGCAATCATATTACGATGTTGGAATATTGAACTTTGTTATCATTACGTTTTCCAGTGCCGCTGTGAGTAGATAGATAAAAATCAACGAACATGCATTTTATAATAGTAGGTATTTAAGATGATTGTCTCAAAAAAGTGCGGTTGACTTAAAAATGGTTACAAATCAGGACGTGAAGTGCATAATAATAACCCAAGTAGCTAGTTCTTACGAAAACCAATCCGAAAACTATATGTGATACGCATTATGAACATGGGATGCACTTGGCTTCGGCCCGTGCATCTCATTACACCAGTATTAAAATACTGAGAATAGAAAAGAAAAGAAATAATAATAATAATATATTCTTTATTGCACCACAACATAAGAAAAACATGTTACAAGAGAACATAATGTTAAATAGAGGTAACAACAGGCGGTCTTATCGCTTTAGAGCGATCTCTTCCAGACAACCTTTGGGTAGCAGGAAATTTTCAAGAAGAGTTGTAAACCGGTAGTGCAGGAATAAATAAAAAAAAAAACTTACTATCGCATACATCTCATTATATGACAATTTCAGAAAATATAAAATCATAAATAAGTATTGTATAAATACATAGATACATACATACAAACTATAACACAATTATATAAATATATTACAGGACAACAAGGCAACTTAAGGCAGCGACAAGTAATATTGTTTCAACAGATTTTTGAAAATTTGAAGAGATTTTGCACACCTTATATGCAACGGCAAAGCATTCCACAGCCGAACAGCCTGGAAGGTGAATGAGTTGTTATAGAACTTGGTGGATGAAGGCGGTGGAGCGAGAAGATGATTATGTGAAGATCTGATGGAAGTGAGGTGGTTAAAACGCTCCTTGAGATACGGAGGAGTTGAGGGAACAAAAAGTATACTGTAAAGCAAAGATAAAATGTGAGAATTCCGACGGAGACGAATTGGAAGCCACTTGAGCTGAGAACGAAAGGAGGATAAGTGGTCATATTTGCGCAAGCCAAATATGAACCTAATAGAAAGATTTTGGAGGCGCTCAAGCTTATTCAGCTGGTCCTCAGTAAGGTCTAGATAGCAAATATCAGCAGTCTAGAATGGGGAGAAGGAGAGATTGAGCTAGCGCAATTTTAGTGGCGAATGGCAAAAAGTTACGAAGTCGACGAAGGGAACCCATCGAAGCAAACATCCTCCTGCTGACCTCGCTCACCTGAGGTACCCAAGATAACGTGCGGGGTAGCAGAGTTAACCTTCAGCCCAAAACGTTCACTCCAAATCGAAATACTGTTCAAGTCCTTATTTATGGTATTAATAACCTGAGGTAAATCAGCAACAGTCCCTTGAGAGTAAATTTGAAGATCATCGGCATAAAGGTGATAAGATGAGAAAATGTTACTTGCAATGGAATTAATGAAAATGGAAAAAAGAAGAGGAGACAACACGCCACCCTGCGGGACGCCAGCTAGCGTGTTGCACCACGAAGAACGAAAAGAATCCACCTTTATACGCTGCCGACGACCAAGTAAATAACTATGAAACCAATCAATCGCCGCAGGAGTTATGTTAAGAGAACGCAATATACTAATCAAAATTTGAAAGTCGACAGTGTTAAAAGCGTTGCTAAAATCTAACAACGATAACACAGTGACTTTCCTGTTGTCCATACCTGCACGGATATCATCGGTTACGATGATGAGTGCATAGTTTATGTTCAATAAAAAAAAAGACCGCGTTGCACTCCGGGAGTGCCGGCAGAAGTGAAAACTTAATGACATTGTATCAGTTTTTCGGTCAGGTCACGTGTCCGCCTCACGAATTTTCAATCTGTCGAATCTTACGGTCACGTGACCTGTTGCGAGTTTAACATTTTTTCCCCATCACAAAAGTGCACAGCGCCGCTAAAGAAGTTTTCACTTCAAAAATCTTGCCGGCTCGCTTTTGCTCCACAACAATGTTGCATACAAATTCCAGTATTTGTCGAGGTAGGTACAAACTTTAAAAAAGTTAAAACGGCCATTAAAAAAAGGCATAAGTCCCAAACGGCCAAAACGGAAGATTAACTAGTAGGTACTTATTATGGCGTTCTCGGAAGACAAATACTCTTCTAGTTTTTTATTAAAAATAAATAAAAAAGCGGCAGTGCAAAAGTTATTCAGTTATTACATATAGTGGTTAGTTGTATATTTGCGCAAGCCAAATATGAACCTAATAGAAAGATTTTGGAGGCGCTCAAGCTTATTCAGCTGGTCCTCAGTAAGGTCTAGATAGCAAATATCAGCAGTCTAGAATGGGGAGAAGGAGAGATTGAGCTAGCGCAATTTTAGTGGCGAATGGCAAAAAGTTACGAAGTCGACGAAGGGAACCCATCGAAGCAAACATCCTCCTGCTGACCTCGCTCACCTGAGGTACCCAAGATAACGTGCGGGGTAGCAGAGTTAACCTTCAGCCCAAAACGTTCACTCCAAATCGAAATACTGTTCAAGTCCTTATTTATGGTATTAATAACCTGAGGTAAATCAGCAACAGTCCCTTGAGAGTAAATTTGAAGATCATCGGCATAAAGGTGATAAGATGAGAAAATGTTACTTGCAATGGAATTAATGAAAATGGAAAAAAGAAGAGGAGACAACACGCCACCCTGCGGGACGCCAGCTAGCGTGTTGCACCACGAAGAACGAAAAGAATCCACCTTTATACGCTGCCGACGACCAAGTAAATAACTATGAAACCAATCAATCGCCGCAGGAGTTATGTTAAGAGAACGCAATATACTAATCAAAATTTGAAAGTCGACAGTGTTAAAAGCGTTGCTAAAATCTAACAACGATAACACAGTGACTTTCCTGTTGTCCATACCTGCACGGATATCATCGGTTACGATGATGAGTGCATAGTTTATGTTCAATAAAAAAAAAGACCGCGTTGCACTCCGGGAGTGCCGGCAGAAGTGAAAACTTAATGACATTGTATCAGTTTTTCGGTCAGGTCACGTGTCCGCCTCACGAATTTTCAATCTGTCGAATCTTACGGTCACGTGACCTGTTGCGAGTTTAACATTTTTTCCCCATCACAAAAGTGCACAGCGCCGCTAAAGAAGTTTTCACTTCAAAAATCTTGCCGGCTCGCTTTTGCTCCACAACAATGTTGCATACAAATTCCAGTATTTGTCGAGGTAGGTACAAACTTTAAAAAAGTTAAAACGGCCATTAAAAAAAGGCATAAGTCCCAAACGGCCAAAACGGAAGATTAACTAGTAGGTACTTATTATGGCGTTCTCGGAAGACAAATACTCTTCTAGTTTTTTATTAAAAATAAATAAAAAAGCGGCAGTGCAAAAGTTATTCAGTTATTACATATAGTGGTTAGTTGTTATTTCGGAAGGTATTGAAAATTGACGTTAAAATGAGTTCCTAGTTCGAGTGACGAGGATTTGGAATATACACCTCCAGATTTCAAAGAAGCTGCAAATACAGTTATTAAAAAAAAATAAAAAAATTTCTTTATTTCTTTAACAACTGGTTACAATCCAAAACAGTGACCGGCGTCTCCTTGTAGGTTATTTGTACAATAACCTGTGTCAGGAGGCACCGCTCTTCCATAACTACCAATTTACTACTTACTAGAAACTCTACTCTACTTCTTAGGACTATAGTCTGATTTTTTTATTGAGAATGTTGTACGTTTGTGAGTGGGTGAGCACGTGCAAGTGTTGTGTGTGTGTGAGTGAGTGAGTGTGTGTGTGTGAGTGTGTGTGTGTCAGGGACTGCATAACCGAAAAATACCGGTATTATTCATAACCGATATGACGTCATATCGGTTTTGAAATAGCGGTTTCGGTAGCGGAACCTTTATATTTCGCTATCGAAATATAACGGTAACCTTTATTTTTTTCGGTACCTTAACCGATTTTTAAAGGTTACCGATATTTAGATTTTGGCGTCGTTGCCAAACCGCCGGCGCTGCCGTTTTGTCTTTCTTTCCGCGACATCGTCGCATCGTCAGTAGGAACATTACATTCAGTACATTGGCACAGCAACGTACTGGCAGTGCGGGTGTGCGGGCGGGGACTCGGAGAGTGCGGAGCTATGATGACAGATGTACAGCCGGATACCAAACAGGATGATGTTTTCGCTTCATTATGAAAAGAAAAGAAAGCGTACACGGCGTTCTTTCGTTTTCTTATCACTGTAGATTTTAATTTTTATATTGTAATATTTGTAATCGAATCGAATAGCTCGCGTTTGCACTGTCAAGTGTCGTTGCCGGTGAGCATCAAAGAAGCGTATGATATGTCGCTGCCGTTTCGCTCGCACCCGCGTCGACCCCCTAAGCACGCCTCTACTACCGTTCACTCCCCGTCCCACGTTCCTCACTGTGCGCCGCGGCCCGCGCCATTCCATTTATCACGCCGCGGACCCCCCCCCCCCCCTCTCCCCCCACCTCTACTACCGCTCGCTGCCCGTCCCCCGTTCCTCACTGTGCGCCGCAGCCCGCGCCATTCCATTTATCACGCCGCGGACCCCCCCCCCCCCCTCTCCCCCCACCTCTACTACCGCTCGCTGCCCGTCCCCCGTTCCTCACTGTGCGCCGCAGCCCGCGCCATTCCCCATTCCATTTATCACGCCGCGGATTACCTTTAAATCGAATAGCGGTAACCGATATTTCAAAACGGTTACGGTACCGTTATGTTGGCGCGGCGCGCGTAACCTTTACACCATTACGGTACCGTAATGGAATACAGGTTTCATACCGGTAAAACCGTAACCGAAATCAGTCCCTGGTGTGTGTGTGTGTGTGTGCGCGAGCGCGCGTGTGTGTGTTAATTTGGCTATTAGGTTATGTATTCTAGCAGGTCTTCCACCTGATCGTAGTTTTTATCTTCCAACCAATTTGTTATTTTATTTTTTATATCGTATTGTAGCTTTGGGTATATATCTAGTTCTTTATTTAAGGTATTATATAAATGAGCTGAACTTTTGGTATATTGTCTACTAGCAAAAGTGGTGTTAGTTTTTGGTAAATGCATGACAATATCTTTCCTTCGCTTTGAAAGAAGGTTGCGGTCAAAAATGTGGTATTATGTTTTCTGAGAACTGAGGTTAAGATATAGAGTTTCCTAACTGTGAGCAGCTTACACATTGCATATAGTTTATCAGTTGAAAACCGATCTTCTTAAAGTACATAATCTTAAGGATACCTCGCTGAGCTCTCTCTACGTCAATAAAACGAGTCTTTGCAGCGCCTCCCCAAACAGGCAAACAGTAGGTTAATATAGGTAGCACCAATGAAGTATAGATTTCTTTTAAAATATCTCTACTGTGGTCTTTCGGACCCGGGACTTCTCTTGGCACCACATGTCTCAAGTTTTTAAATATCCATTTAAGTTTTGACAGCCTTAATATTTAGTTATTGATCATTTGTTCCCGATAACTTCAAAAGACAAATATCTAAAGCCGTAGGTACAAAATTTTGATGAAGTGGCGAAAAGAAAGAAACCTATAATAAATTGTTGATTTCAATAAAACTTACCTGTTGGTTATTTAGATTTCTTGCACTATTTTTGAGAAAAACACTATAAATTTGTCACAGGCCAAAGGGCAATCGCTGGGTTCGTATTCAGCTCCCAAGGCCGACCGTTTAAAATTAACAGTCAGCCAGCAATTGCCTACTCCCCTTGCTTCGACCATAATGTAGAGTACTATTATTTAAAACGGCATTTAAGCTTTAGGTAAACTGTACTAAAATATTTGCTAGCAGTGTAATGTAGAAGTAACTAAATTTTATGTTCAACAAAAAAACGTACAGAGCATCACAGTGTATGAATGAAGAAAGAAAGATACATTTATTCACAAACACACAGCACACACATACTAAACGATAAATTGTTAACTTATACAATTTACTTACTCACAAACACTTACATATACACTACGTAAACTCACAGTAGTAGGGATCTCTAATGTACTAGTGTAAGCACTTATTTATATTGCTAAGCGTAATTGTTTGGTTTAGATATCCTCCTAAGCCCTCTCCGAGCGTTTACCATTACTGATTCTCGGCTCATTGAACTCAAATTGGGCTCCGCTTTATAAAATCCCTTTTCTCCCTTTTTCATTTTTACGAGTGTTGCTACGCCGCCAGTGGACTAATGAACCTTATATACCTTTGCCGGCTTTTGTTCGGTCAGGTAACGATACGATAAACCATTGGCATGTAAATGTGATTTTATAGTTTTTCATTATATCTAAGTTTAGTGAAAGGAGTAGCAACTAGCAATGTGTAAGTTTGTGTTTTTGCAAGTTTTGTTTGCAGAGAGTATTCTAGGGAACGAATCAGACTAAGTATTATAAATACCTGCATAATAGAATGGACTTTTCGGACAACGAGTAGGTTATATAACGCCCCACACGCCAACACACACCTACAAATACAGCACGGAAACAACTTCCTACTTATTTGCGAGTTATATATATTATATATACTGTTTATTATTATTATTACTTATAGAGTCACGACCGCTCTCTCCGGGACCAGTTTCAGAACCAGCGCCAGGCTGCTAAGCCTAGCACATGCTGAAACTCCCGGATCCCTTTTGACATTGGTACTAAGTACTGTAATCTTCTTATCTTTTGCCATAGGCAGGTTGTACTAAGTACTGCAATCTTATTATCTTTTGCCATAGTTATTAAGTACTGTAATCTTATTATTGTTATATATTGATAATGTCAAGCGAATTTTGTTTCTATTTCTAGTAAGTTTTTATTGTATTGGATGTTTTGTTTTTCTTTATCTTTATGGCAAATAAAACAATTCTTTTTTATTTATTTATCAAGTACACATCATATATTATTACATTTCACTTAAATCTAGTATATTATATAGGAGGTATTTATTTCTGATATATACAACAATAACGCTTATTCTTATTCTTATAAATGATAATCGTGAGAAACTTGTGCAAATGGATGCTAATAAAACTTGCTGGATATAACAAATAAATTGATATTGTAAGCATTAATTAATACGTTACTGTTACAAAATAAATCACGTATCTAGGTTTAATTTTGGGATCAAGCACGCCTCAAAAATTATATTAGTCTATGGTGGCTCTACAGGAATAAATATTTTGCAATGTATTTTCTTGAGCGTCAACTTGTCTTTGTACGTACATATATATAAATAATAGTTAAAAGTATGGCTGGCCGACGAAAATTTTAAGTATAAACAATAACAGAACGTAGATATTTTCATATGATGCTTCATTAATATCGCTGTAGAGGGCAGTGGTTATATGCCATATATATTATCGCGTTACGCAAAATTTAAAGTGCATCCATAAAGCGTGCGCATGATTGTAGGACACGGTGCATGACGAATGGCGCGGCGATGTTGGCGACACATTTCACTTAGGGGAACTTTTAATATTTTGTAGTAGGTATGTCTCTAATTGCCTCGACAACGCATTTACGAGATATAAAGTTGAAAAGCGACCTTGGTGCACAGCTTATTCTTTAATTATAACAGAGAAAGGGTGAATTGGAAGGGCGATAGAGCGCGAAATTTATGCAGCAGCACATTTGTCTCTGTGAATTAACACGCCGCTTTGTTAGATTCAATTAATGTGTCAAAGTTAAAGTTATCTCTGTGAATAATCATGTTCCATTTATTTCGATGATGCTTTTAGTATTAGGTATTGGTTAATAAATGGCAACATCGGCGTATAAGCTCACTGTTTAAAAGCAACATGGACAAATTAGGCTCGGTACAAAGCAGACATCCCGTCAGAGGGCTACACAAATGTTTGAACGGTGGATCTACTCTGGACGTGGACGCTAATGGAAAAAGATAATGCACTGATCGAGTACATTGAAGGCTGTGTCACTGTGTACATTTGCCTTTAATGTCGTATGATTAAACATGAACCGAGGAGTTTATCAAATTTTGGCACGCGTTTGCTCGGTGTGGGGCGCTAGGTGTTTGCCGACCGCGCATGCAGCCACTGCTCTCAGATAGAGCCGTCAACGTGTCGAGCTTGCGACAACACTGACTGATTGCTTGATAAACACGCAGTAACAACTTTTATTAAAATATACAGGCGCGAAGTCAATGATATGTACAGGTCGTGGTAGTGAAGAGTTGGCAGCAATAATCATATAACAACTTATAATCTGCGTATAAGGGTAAGGACCAAACTCTTGGCCAGCTAAACTCACTAAATTAAATGTTTTATGAAAGTTTTCCGTTGTGACACGAAAATTAACCATACAATTTCTAAGGTTAATTTCTGTGTCACAGCTGAACTTTTTTCACTTCTTCAGTTTGTATGGCTAACTACAGACTATTAACCAGGCTAACTACTAAATTACTGGTCGTTACTTAACTGACCATTGCACAGCTCGTATTCCTAACATTATACAAGCTCAAGGCAGTCGGTATCTTTTCGGTAATGACCGAAATTGAACTTTACCACTTTTACGTCCGTGAATGCATGGAGAGTTGTTCCTATGCGACGAACTAATCATACAAACATGTTTCTTAACTAGGACCAGCTGGCGCAAAATTGTTACTGCTTCCAATCTTTAGCTACTGCCAACAGGATTCAGGAAGAAACAAAATGACTTCGGCGAAAATTAAATTAAAGGATTTAGTAGGTACTCATTGGAAAATCGAAATTTTAATAATGCAGGACTGTTTGATAACTTTGGACCAGCTTGCATAGTTAGATCTAATGGGCAATTGTTGAATCGCGTCGTAGATTATGGGGGGTATTATATCCTGGCGGCGAGGCAGTTTCACGCGTTGCAGCTCATGGGAGGCAGGGGAGCGTGAATCGGTCTGTATTACGGATTTAAACGTCGCTCTGCGAAGTGAATTGGATATGATAATTTTGCCTTTGCCTACATTTCATTTAGTCATAGGTCTGACAAAGATATATATTAACAGCCAAAATTGCTTCCGTCGCCTCGTCGGCTGTCAATAATGTTTACCCGTCAAGGCAAACTCTAAATTAAGTTTGGTAAGTCGCAATGTCAGCGTGTTTGTGCACTCCTAATACTTGTTCAGATATGTGACAGTGTTCTGTCACTTGTTATAAATAGGTAATCGTAAATGGCTAGATTGTAAAAAGTCGTACCACACGTTTAGCCAGCATCAGCAACGCATACATTTGCTTGGGTGCGAAACAATCTCACAATCAGAAAGTGCGAAATAACTACTAACCTTATCTTATTCATAAAACCCATTTTGTCCCATTCTTACGAAGACAAATGCCAAAGTGACAGATAAAGACAAAATAATTTAAGCGGCGCAGAAATTAATATGCAATTCTTACAATTTTTGTTAGCTAATTAAATTCGGTTTGATGAACGTTTGTGTTTTTATTTTTTTAAGTGCACTTTTTTTTAATTTTCGGTTCTACGTACTTACTGGTTTTTACGTCGGTCGTCGACGTGAGATAAAAGATATCAATACCCAAGTCCTAAAATAGGTTACCTACCTATAATGTAAGGGTTTTTATTCTTTATTGTTATCAAACCTTCAATGCATGGCGTAAGGATGCAGCCTACTTAACCGAATAACCAAAATTTGTTGAAAACTAGGGATTTTACTTTTATTCTTTTGAGTAGTGATACGGCTAAAGAAAACTCAATTTTTTATCATAAAGGGTAACAAACGAAATTATAGCAATGTAGAAAAAATGGCGGCAAAGTAAAATAATTACTTAAGGTTTTTAAAAAAAGGGTTGTTGGATGATTTTTTACTAAGTAAGTATTAATTTTACATCAGGGCGAAAAGGGCTTCATAATGCGCAGACATATAGAGCTACAATAGCCTTTGTTATGCCCACGGGCGTAATGGCTTTTTTCTGAAATTGTATCTGTCACTCGTGCGGCACTTACAAAGCAAAGAGGTTTTATATCAAATACGTCTGAAAACGTATTTATAAATAAATTTAAACATAGAAACACTACTAAAACATGTAACCGAATTGTTTACAGATTTAGTATGTAGTTATGTCTCTATGTAATAGTACATTGCGTAACTAGGGCGGTGAATTCGTGAATGCCCCAGATCGCAGGTGTTTGTGGCCCGAACCGAAGGTGAGGGCCATAAATATGCGCTCTGAGGCTTTACGAATTACCGCCCGTGTTGCGTACAAAATTTTACGTCTCCACCTGGCCACACAGCGAGTTTTCCCGTACGCGCAGCGTGCAGTAAAACTCGCATGGCGGCCAGGTGTGACGTAAAATGTTTTGAAGTGTTTTCAAATCGTGGCTGTATACCGAAGGGTCTTTGCCATACGCGCCTCACGTCAAATTCAACAAAATGGACAACTGACATTTGCAGTTTTTATTACGATTTGTATTAATTCAATCTATAATGTATTTGTTTCCTCGCAAATGTGATGAAAAACATCGTGTATAACACGGGCGTAAGAATATAGCAAACTCGATAGACTCTTGTTCGCAATATTCCACTTACGACCCTCGTTAAACAATGTACCTACTATTTATTAGGATGTTATTGACATTGTATTGTTACTATAGTTTATAGAGTTCTCGGGTTGTCTACTTACAATAGGTATTTGTATTTTCGCTCATGTAGCCTAATTTGTGCATATGTCCCACGATAAAATCCCGAGGATGTTTTAATATTTTTTCTTGTCCATAACTTTTGCGTTATTTCTTGAAGTGAATTTTTCTATTCACATTTTTTTCAACCCTTAGCTAACCTCCCAAACTATCAATCACTATGTTAATTTTATTAACAAAAGGTTATGAACACATCAATTCAACGAAGCAATTTTGCCTTTATTAGGTACTTACACCGCAACACTGACTCTTTTACCTGGGAAACCAAATTTAAAAACAACAGTCACAAGCGCAAACAGAGTTTTTTGGATCGCATTTTTGCCTACTATGTACCTACTTGTAATAAACAAACCTTTAATCCAACACAGCACCTACCTATAAAGGTTGCAAAAGAAGAGACATGTCGTTTACCCTATTCTTTAAAAAAAAAAAAAAAATTTTGCATGCTAGTGGAATATTTGCAAACAAACAAACTAAGTACCTACTTAATTTGAAAAGTGCCAATTCCATACGCACCCGCACCAAAGAACAGCGCAGGCGCATAGCGTTAGCTTACCCGCGCTTAGCATATAACTAGGTGAACGTAACATGCCAGTAGCGGTTCCCCCTTTTTTGGCATATTTGTTTTAGTAAGAATTTTATTTGGCATAATTGACTTTACGCACAAACTGTTTTGGCAGAATCGAGATTCGCATACTTAGTTCGATTACGCCGAATTTCAATAGTCCGAATATTATTTGTGCATAATTTCGATGCTCGGAATCGTGTTCACGCATATTTTTTGCTGAACTATTTGTTTTAGTAAGAATTTTATTTGGCATAATTGACTTTACGCACAAACTGTTTTGGTAGAATCGAGATTCGCATACTTAGTTCGATTACGCCGAATTTCAATAGTTCGAATACTATTTGTGCATAATTTCGATGCTCCGAATCGTGTTCACGCATATTTTTTTTGCCGTACATTTTCTCGCAGAAATATGTAATGTGATATTTTCTTTAAACAAACACGCCAATTATTTTAACCTAACCTAACCACCAGCGTGTCAACGTTGCCTATTTCCGCTCTAAGAAACCGAAGCTAACCCTAACCTAACCTACCTTAATACCTAGGTACTATTCTTACGATTTTTTATATATAACCTAAACCTAATCTTACCGCCAGCGTGTCGACGTCACCCCGTTTCGCGGGGTGCCTATTTCCCTTCTAAGGGGCACAAGCTAACCCTAGCCTAACCTAATAATACCATTATTACGATTATTTTTTTACTGCGGGGGGCTTCGCATAATATGCCGAATAAAATTATACGTAAGTAAATATAATCGGCTATAATAATAGTATGCGAATTTAAATTCGGCCTTTAATTTTCGGAATTTTAGAAATTCTATTAAGTAAGGTTTCTGCTACATTATCATTCGGCGAAAACCGAATATGCCAAGTCTGTTATGCGAAAAACGTTTCGGACAGTCAAAGTTATGCGAAATACAGAAGAAAACGCCAGCAGCAGGTTGTTTTTGAAAATGCCAATCAACTAGTAGACAAACATATTATTACAGGCTTCCTTTTGGAAACGACAGAGGCGATAGTCGGTGTAGAGTCGTAATATTCGCAAGTCAATGACAAGAGCTCACATGGGCCCGCAAGATGTGGCGTCTCCCCACTCCGCCATCCGTCAGGCTGTCGAGCGAGCGCCACTACACGGCTCTGCACTTAGCTTCACGCCAGCCCTACATGTGTCTATGGCGATGAGGGGCTAAGTTGCTACTTGTTAATAGTTATGAAGGGGCCGAGCCGAGTGGTCATCCCGCAACATACCCAATTATGAGACACCATGACAGATAAGCGGCAGTTTGAATGCACCGAACGTGTAGGTACAGGCGGAGGCTTGTTGATCGTTGATGTATGGTAAGAAAAGTAAATTTGTACTTAATTTTAAGACATTAATATCAAATACCTATATGAAATAAAGTCCATTTTGGCGTTCTCATCGTATATGAAAAGGAGACGGCTCAGCTTGGTTTAGTGCGTAAATTGCGACACTTATATGTCGCAGTAGTATTTTCGACTGTGATTTTTTGCAATTTAACTATGAGAGCTGACATACATAAATTAGATGTCGTTCGATGTGTTCATAGCCCTTTCGTACCGAAAGAAAAAAACTCTTGATTTGTCAATTAAAAGTAATCAAACCCCCCGCACTCTATTGCCCAGATCCGAAAATCAGACAAACCTGTCCACACGTCAACTCCGGGTTACCTTTGTTTTACCAAAAAAAAATTGAAAAATTATCACTTCCCAAAACATTTTTCGTAGAATGTCATTTGCCAAATAATCGTTTTCCAAATTAACACTCGACAAATAATTCTTACGCAAACCTTCTGTTTGCCATATTCATGTTTAGGCAATATCTCGTTTACCAACTGGTACTTTGACCAAATTTCATTCAGTCAAATATGTTAGTTGGCATAATATGTTTTAACCAAAACAAAATAAAGCAAATGATTTGCATCGTCAATATTTAAGTGACCATTTCTATTCCGTCGGTTAATCAGCAGAGGAACTCTTCAATGACAAATCATTTACATCTTTATTTCAATGGTGTATAAGATACACAATAAAATAACAACTTTTTTTGTTATGTGTGTAGGGAAAATTAATGTGTGTAGAGGTCACATTTCTAACCTAACCGCCAGCGTGTCGACGTCACCCCGCTTCGCGGGGTGCCTTTTTCCGCTCTAAGGGACACAAGCTAACCCTAACCTAACCTACCAAATAATACAATTGTTACGATTGTTTGTTTTTTTTACTGCTAGGAGGCTTCGCCTCCTGAGCCCCCCTTTTTTGGCTGCCTTAACCTAATTTAACGCCTTTGCCTACCGACCTACTTAACCGTGCATTTTTTATTTAAGGGACCGTGCCGTTTTATTAATAGTATTTTGGTAAAATGTCATAACCCAAAACAATTGTGATTTTTGTCTATTTATAGTTTGCCATAACATTCACTTGACGAAATGTTTATTGTCTAATGTTTTTTGCCTTATTAAAGCATTTGCTAAATGACTACATGCCATAATGTAATTTTTCGTAATAATATTTTGCTGAATGAAAATTTGACGTAATGAAAATATTCGTATTAAAATTGTGCCAAAGTTTTCATTGGCAAACAAAATAGTTGCTAAAATTTGTTTGGGAAATGAAATTTGACCAAAATAAATTTGGTAAAACAACAGGATCCCGTCAACTCCTACTTAGCAAAAAAACTAGCTGTATCCATCTCTCACATTATCTACATAGCATTAGAACGACTTCGCTAAAACACGTCGTAGCAAAAAGACTACCTTTTCAAAAGAGGTACAATTGAATACAAAACTGGCCACTTATAATGTAGGTGATTATTAGGTAGCTTTCATGTTGAACCATACTTGAAAGATAACATTGAAGTCTTGTTTTGCGGTTGGAGTTCGTGAGTAGTTTGTAGAGAAAGAAATTGTTACAAAAATGGATGAAAATCTAAAATTTATTACAAATCAAAAAGGGAAACCGGCACTTCTCCATAACGGCCACCGTTATAATTTTGCAAATGTAATAAAAATGGTAGCTTGTGGCGATGTGTTAATAGCCCTTTCGTACCGAAAGAACAAAACTCTTGATTTGTCAATTAAAAGTAATCAAACCCCCCGCACTCTATTGCCCAGATCCGAAAATCAGACAAACCTGTCCAGACGTCAACTCCGGGTTACCTTTGTTTTACCAAAAAAAAATTGACAAATTATCACTTCCCAAAACATTTTTCGTAGAAATAAAAATGGTAGCTTGTGGCGATGTGTTAACAAAGAAGAATGTTCGTCTTCAGTAACTTTGGACACAAATAAAGAGAAGATTGTACGTCAAAGTTTGCACTGTTGTGCACCGCATTACGAGGACAATGAAAGAGCGTTGATGATGGATTCTTGCCGCCGAGAAGTATGTAGTAAGATGGACCCTGTCAAGAAAATATTCGAAAAGCATATCCTAAAGCAAACGTCAAAGAATGATCCCAAGATTTCATAATGCCATCTTACTCGGAAGTAAAAGATAGCCTCTATAGAGCTCGAAAGAAGGCCTTAAATATGAAAAAGACGGAATCCAATAAGATGTCAAAAGTGGTTATACCCAAAATGTTGGCGTCCGATTTTTTAGTAGCAGATGATGGTGAAGATGAAAAAAAATTGTTATTTTGCTCCAACATAGCCAGAAAAAGTGTGAAGGAACTACAGAAAAAATTGTTCTTCGGAGATGCAACATTTAAAACTTGCCCAAAGCCATTTAAACAGTTTTTTTCCATTCATGTGGACCTGAGTAGCTGTGGTGAGTACACAAACATAGTTCGAGTAGTATACGCCTTACTCCCAAACTAGAAAGAAGGCACTTATCGAAGATTTTTTTCGCTGGTAAGAGATGTACTGAATATTGACATCTGCAAGTTCAAATGCGACTACGAAAAAGCTCTCATGAACGCTTTTAAAACAGTGCTTCAACGGGCAGGAGTCACCGGCTGTTATTACCATTATAATCGTGCTATATGTAAAAAGGGCCGTAAATTCGAGGTCAAAGATGAAATCGTCCGACATACTGCAAATTTGCCTTTATTGCCAATTAATCATATAGATCTTGGATGGAGAGCAATAATGGAACAAGCTCCGAACAACGCCCGAACTAAAAAGTTCATTACATATTTCGAACGACAATGGGCAAAATCATCCTCATTGATATGTTGTGCTACAGAAAGGCACAGACGCATCAACGGCCGCATCCCACATAAAGCTAGGTACACTGATTTCATTCCTATATATCTTGCCAGAGGAAGCACGCTTGGAGGATGTTGCTCTTAAGCAATATTTTTTCGGCAGATCTCGAAGACTGCGTCGACATATTAAATTTGATAAAATGCTCAAACATGAAATCACTTCCCTCCAACATGGACATATTACAAGGATGCAGTTTTTACAAAATATCTCCGTAATAAAGAAGCAAATCCTTCGCCAGAATGATTAGACTATTGTTAGCATTAGACCTTGCGGTTACGTGAGACGTTAGTATATTGTAAGGTTCCTACGTCGTATGTGTAGTCGTCGTATCTATGAATAAATGTTTTTATTACTGACAGTACTTTCGAAAAAGTAGTCTTTTTGCTACGACGTCTTTTAGCGAGGTCGTTCTAATGCTATGTAGATAATGTGAGAGATGGATGTATTACGAGCTAGTTTTTTTGCTAAGTAGTAGTTGACGTCTGGACAGTTATTTACACCGCAGGCGGGCGGCGTGTGGCAACGCGTGTCCCGCGCGGGTGGAACGCGGGCCCGCATTACAACCGCGTTGGACACGCGTTGGTACCGCGTTGAAAGAGAATTACGCCCGGCAGCGCCAGTCGACTTCAAGATGTGAAATGGTGAAGACATTGACTCCGACGAAGAAGACCTGTTATTGCTTCTGGCTCTTAATAAAAAGAAAATAATTTGGGTTCACGACCTAAATACAGAATCATCGAGACAAAATTATGGGGAATATCATCGCCTGTGTATAGGAAAGCTACAAGGATACGACTTTTTACATATTTCAGGATGGCAAGAAACAGTTTTGAAGAATTGCATGAGATATTGCAGCCGAAAGTAACAACATTGGGATTTATCGAAGGTGCATTCTTTTTACTTGCGGAACTATCACAGCTCAAGCACCGCGCATAGTACCGCTTCGCTACCAACCCGCGCCGCGGACGACCCGCGGCCGCATTGCCACTTCCTTAGCGCCGCGGGCCCGCGGTCGGACCGCATTCGATGTGTGTTTGAAGTGTAGTTTCAATGTTTTACAACTTCCACGGGCCCGACACACAGAAGCAACAGACAAAATTAAACATCTAGGTATCGGAGCAATGAATGATTCGTCAAACTTTTAGATGTCGCTCTAGAGCCGTTAATTTTCATTTGCTCGATGATGTCAAACAAGTCTTCAATAGCGTGAATATTTCACATCCGCGTTGCTTAGAATTTACCAAGAATATAAATATAGACATCTATCAGGACAAAATTGTTACAAGTACTGTAAGCTATATATACCTATATACAATAACTATTTATCCAACAAAGTGGATCTGATCGAATCTAGCATTGGAAACTGGCATGGTAATGATTGTTTCGATTGGTAATGTTCGTTTCGTAATGGCTCGAAAATACCGAAATGGGCAATAAATATTAAAGATAGCTGCAATTAACGGCAATGGTCGATAAAGGTAGGTGCAGGCTAATGAAAGTTACGCAGGATGTCCATTCATTCTTGCTCCGATAACATTGAGCCGATCGATTTAAGTGTTCTGTTTAACATGTCAACTGTACCTCCTCATATATAAATGTTCAATATTGCCCTGTATCTTGCCGCTACAACGTAGGTACCTACTTATATTGCTGTTACGTGCTAGCTAAGTGCTTTATACTTACCTTACCTAAAGTTAACGTATGTAGGTATTCATTTTGCCAACTAGCCGCTTAAAACAACCTGATAAAGTTTGTTAGAATTCATATTAATCGCGGATTCAGTCGCCCATATCCTTCACGGTTACTGTTTTTCGGTTACAACAAAAGAATAAAAGATAAAGAGATATATAAATCGGATTTTTAAATGGGCGAATTAACTTGGCAGCTGAAAATGTTGTCAGACATAGGAAAAAATAAATAGTGATAGGTTTATGTCGTTACAATTATGTCGATATAACGTTGTGTACCTACTATAAATCTGATTCCAATTGTATTTTTTCAAGTAATCGTAAGTCGTGATAACTCTCACACTCAAACATACGTGCGTAATAATAAGTTTTACTTTTTAATTTCACCCTTTTTTATATATCGAGGATGGCGCCAAATCATAGTACTAAAGAATGGAAAAGGTTTTATATTACAAGTAGAAAATAGTCATGTTTTAGACATCTTGTATACATTTTGAATGCTAAATGTTTTTTTGTTTACAATACAATATACCCTTTATTGCGCACCTCAAAACATGAATCATGTAGATATAACAACTACTAACACATACGACACGACACGACACGACATATTACTCACACATATATGGGTTGTAAATGAACTATCGATCTAACTAAGATGAACAAATATCTCATTAATAGGGATTTTATATAATACATGAATTACATGATACATCTTTTTTAAGTCAACTATTGTATCATACTAAATAAAAAATAATAAAACAAAAAATTTAAATTAATTACAAAAGAAATAGTCCGTCCAGAAGTTCTGCCTGCGGTATGGACCCCATGATGCAGGTGGCATTTTCCCTTTGGACCGCAAGGGCGATCCTTTGTGAAAGGTACGCGCCAGCTCTGGGGTCCCCTGAGGCGTGGACGAGCCGCGACGACAGGGTCCTCTTGAAGGCCTTCACCACAAGGCCGACCAGGGTCCCATCGTTTCAACGGCAAACGCCGCAAATTCGTAGTTCTGAACAAGAGAAGAGTATTTGCTGAGCTGAAGTAATTGGGCCTGATCAGCCGCAGCGCCGGCCTGAGACCGTGTTGCCTGTATGTGGGACAGTGCGAAAGTATTGACGCATGTTGCGTCCCACACCAGGGCCCTACCGAGTTTCCACGGTACCAAAGTCACTCCGGCCGGGCGCTTGCCATCGTTTCTCGTCATGCCAGGAGGGGGTGTGTAATGAATGGTATAACAACTTTTGATATATTTTCACTGGATATAACAACATTTAATATAATCACTCAAGGGACATAATAAACTTTTGGTATAACAACAATCAGTATAATTTCAAGGCGTATAATGTTCAAATAGTATAATATAAAGGATGAACACGCCAAAACGTGGGCATACATATGTTCTTATTTTTTATTTTATTTACGACTGTACAAACTATTTAGTAATATATTTATAAACTCCATAGTATATTGAACAAAAAATATTATGACAGCATGTCACTTCGTACATTCGTTTTCACGATGGAGAGCCCTGAACTTAAGCAACGAGAAATGATTTTGCTCAAGCACACAGAAAATCCCCTTCTAAGCTACAGAGCACTAGCAAAGTTATTGAAATATCCACAATCCACTGTTTGTTCTGTTCTAAAAAAGTTTCGGGAACGGTTGACTGTAGAACGGAAGCCAGGTACTGGCGGCAAGCAAGGCAGACACAAAAAAAAGAAGCCAGAGTTTTACAGCTTTTTAACACAAATCCGAAGATCTCGTCTCGGGACGTCGCTAAAAAGGTACAAATGTCACAATCTTATGTACAGAAAGTAAAGAACAGAGCTGGGTTAAGGTCGTACAAGGCTCAAGCTGCACCTGACCGCAATGCTCAGCAGAATATGACGGCCAAAACGAAGGGCAAGAAAGTTATACGACAATATCTTAACAAAATTTTTCTACTCCTGTACTTTTATCTGTCATTTACATAGTCCCGAACACTAATATAAAGACATACAAAATAAGCCTGCAGAAAAGTCTATACTCTATTCCCCATAACAGTACGGCACAACCGTGCTGTTTTGTCGCCAAAACGATACGCTTAGCAGCCATACAACAAAATACATTAGGTACTACCAACTTAACAAACCACTGAATGTTTTTACTTCAAAGAAATTATTTTACTAAAGGCATTGCTGCCAACTTAAGAAAAACCTTATTCTTAATATGACGGTACTGGCAAGTTGAATTAAGAACAAACAGACCATAAACAAGAGGTGTCAAGTCAATGTGTCATGTTTCCAATTTCCCACCAAAGTTCCAGTTCAAAATTAAAAGACGAAATATGATAACTATTCGTTATTAATAACTTCTTAAGATTTGATTCGTGTTTGTGAAGTGAAGAAAAATGTGTAGCTACGTTCCTTTTAAAATAGACGAAGAAGAAAATAACTGCACCGCTGAAGAAATTGCGTGAGTAGTAATAGAAGTAACGGAAAACTTACTGCCTGAAAAGTCAAATGCTATTAATTTAAAATTAGTCGTAGAAAAATTATTGTATGCAACGGTGTATAACTTGGTCTTAAAACGCTCCTGGCGTCTTTAATTGCGATGCTCGCCAAGGCTCGCATCGCAACTCAAGACACTCGCGTTTTAAGACCCTACTTATACAACAGTTGCATAAAATACTATTAAATGCATCGTGTTGGACGACGAAACGTACATAAAAGCTGACTTTAAACAGATACCAGGCTGGCCTGGCTGACTCCTGGGAGTTTTACGAGACTAGTACGAGTCGCAAAAATGCTCCTGAGGACTGTAAGTTAAAGAAGAGGTCCAAGTTTCCGAAAAAGTACCTACTTGCTTTGGCAACCTATTTGCAGCTGCGGTAAAAAAAGTCGATCATTTATCACTACAGGCACTGTAAACAGCGAAATTTACAAAAAAAAATGTTTGGAGAAGCGACTTTTACCCTATCTAAGAAATCATATTTCGCAACCATTGTTTTGGCCTGATCTTGCAAGCTGCCACTATGCCAAAGCTGTGTCAGACTGGTACAAACAGAAAGATGTTGCTGGGACTGGGATACACGTGGTAAAGAGTTAACTTTTGTCTCTGTTGTGAGGGAAAAAAGGGGCCAATCAGCTTTAGATAGCTTAATTTTTTTAAGGGGGGAAGGAGCAGATTGCACACTAACGTCACAAGAATACGTGATAATAATTGGGAGGTGATCGCTACTGAAGCTTTGGGGTAGTATATTCCATGAAACTAGAGAAGCCAGAGAAGGAGAACAGATGGAGATATCAACAGAGGGGTTTTGAGAGGGGGAAGAGCGTCGAGTTGGTCGGCCATCATTTAAAACACACAAATTCAAGGAGTCCAGAATATCAAGCATTTTACGACCCGAAGGATTGCAGTCATGAAAACCCCACAGAGAATGGTGGCAGTTGAAATCTCAATAATCTTAGGGGAAGGGTGAGGGATGTACGTTGACACAACGGTACAATCCAGGATTTTGTACACAACAACGAAAAATTAAGGATGAGATGGGATGTTAATTATAGAATAGTTTATGTCTTTTCTAATAAGTAGAGCACCACCATCATAACCATCAGGGCTATCATGGCGTAAGCATATAAAGTTCGGACAGTTAAAATAAGAATCAGGTTTAAGCCAAGTTTCTGAGATAGCTATACAAGCAGGGTTGTATTTATAGATAATATGCAGGAGATCAGCCTTGTTGCGGCCGATACTCCTGATGTTCCACTGGATGAATTTGAGAGCCATAAGGCCCAGCGGGGGGGCCACCATGGAAGATAGAGGACAAAGTCATTAAATTACTGGCAACGTTGGACGGAGAGGTTAGAGGAACAGCGTTCTGCTGTAAAAAGGGAACCAGAGAGGGTATAACCGAGTTGACTAGGGACCAAAGGTTGGACATGGAGGGCGGCCCCGGGGTAATCGGAGCTACTGTAGGGGGGGAAGAGGTTACCGGGATTGGATTTCTAAATATCACCCCATTGGAAGGTTGGGGAGGTCTGTAATCAGCAATCAGGGCATTATGGGTCTTCTGATCGTACCCGTGAGGGTTAGCAGGGCTGCGAGGTTTTCTCGTGATAAAAACAGTTTTTTTATATGAAGATGGTTGGGTAACTTCGCTGTAGGGTTTTCGGGATTTTTTTTTCAGCTTCTTGATATGAAATGCTCTCATCACCCATCATACGTTTAATCATTTGTTGTCTACCAAACTCAGGGCACTTTTTATCAGTAGCCTTGTGTTGACCAGAACAATTTAGACACAAGGGTTCTTCCAAGCATTCCTCTGCGTCGTGTGGTTGTGCGCATTTGGAACAGCGAGGACGGGAGCGACATTGAGCTCTAACATGCCCGAACCGGCAGCACTTGTAACACTGAACTGTTGGAAAATAGTAGGGCACAACTTCCAGGGCACAATTAAAAAGGAAAACTTTGTCGGGTAACCTTTGACCATCGAAAGTTAAAACAACTGTTTCTGAGGGAGCCCACTGAGTTGTGTTGTCAGTTAAATTTTTCTTTTTGAAATTGAGACGTCTGGCTTTCACAACCTTACCTACTCCATATGGTTGCAGTATTAACTGTGGCAGTTCTTCATTGGAATAATCGGTGGGAATGTTCCTTGCAATGCCGGTCTTTGTTATGTGATAGGCTGGGATAAAGCGTTTGTATGTATCCAATTCTAGGGGGAGAGTTAGGAACTGGTTAGCGGCGGCTGCCGAAGAGAATTCTATGCTCAGCCTATTACGACTTATCTTTTTAATGCCTCCGTCCTTGATATTTTTGATGTATTTGGTGAACAATAGCTAGCCAAATTTAACCGGGTGTAAGTAAGATCCTGTGTTAGGTTCTGTCGTCTCACGAGACACGTGCACAATGAATGGACCCTTGTCCGAACTGTTATATTCATTCCGAGTTTGGAACTGAGAGGGCGGAGTCAGGGGAGTCACTTGATAATTCATGTTGAGAGGTAGAGGAGACTTTGTTTGGGGAACATGGTTCCCAGGAGCAACTGTGTCCAGTATTACATTTTTCTCCTTTGATTGAAGCTGGGAGGGGGGTATTGGGGAGCTATCGCCTTGTGTGGATTGCGAATGCGACGGAAGTTCGTCGAAGCGGGGCACTTTAGGAGCATCCTTCATATCTATTGGGGAAACAGCACCTTCCGTAACTGCAGAAGTATCTCTTTTTTTCTGATTTTTAATTGATGCTTTGACCGGAATACTATGTGATGCATCGGCGTCTATAGGGGGAGATCCACTAAAAATTTGCGTGAGTGAAACCGGGGATTCTTCTATTTCCATGTGTAAGCCCGGTGAGGGCGCGCGCACTATTGACCCAGGAATGCCTGGGTCAAATTGGTGGGACCCCATAGTGAGGACCCAAGGAGAAGGTGGCAGCAAACTCACATAGGAGAAGATGCCGCCTTCTCCCTCTTACTCCACAACCACTTACCAGATAAACAGGGGAACAAACACTGCTCCACTGGAAGGCTCGAAGCAGAATCCAAAATTAAAACACAATTGTCGCAATACTCGCAATTGAATGTGAAATCCCGCCAGTCGTTTTTTTTTACTAATAAAGTTTGCGTTTAGTTTAGAACATTGTTCTATTTTTACATTACATGAATAGTTTAGTAAAAAAAATATTGTTTTTGAATGGAATGTTTTAATCCAACATGATTTATAAACTGAAATTACTAAATACAAACATGAAATCCCACACTATACTTGTCGGCATTACTAAGTACAAAACGCAACGTGCATACTTTTTCTACGTCGCGTTAAGTGTCACAGACTATAAAATGGATGTTTAAGGCTACAAAAATATATATATATCATAAAATGTCATACCAAAAAGAGAGGTAGATATATATTTGGAGCCTCCCTCCTATAACCATGTTATAATGGCTAAACTGTAATTTGTGTCTGGTACAGTCGCGAAATGAAAAGGTTGACCACCTTAAGATCTGTTTTTGCTTGCTCAGCATTAGCTATCAGTATGTGCTTTGTCGACCGAGTTTGACACATTCTGTCATAATGAATGTAATTTCACAACATGGCCCACAGATACGTCCACTAAGGGAATTGACCTCTTTGCATTTGTTGAAAGGCGAGGTAAAATTAAAAAATATATATATTTATCTCGTTCATGCTTCAATTATTCCAGGAAACAGAAAAGAGGACCGCAAAATATGAAACTTCGTGTTGATTAATCATAGCTGTTCTTTCTTGAATATTTAAACTTCTCGGTATTAACCGAGAAAAAAAATGTAAAATATTAACACGAATACAAGAAATAGCAATGATGACATTGACAGGAACTGTTATCATAGAATTTATAGTTTTAATCATTAAATAAGCGAAGAGGATGTGATCATAAGATGGATCACACTTGACACAACTTAATGGCATCTTAGTAATAAAAAGGTTTTAGTTGAACTACATTCGTCTAACTTTGTTTTTTTTTGAACTTTGTTGTCAAAGAGTTAAATATAATTTTCAATACAACACTCTCGTCTGTTATACAGTTTAAGAAGGTAACATGTGCTTGCCACGCGTAAATGAACTTATTTGAAAACTGTTCAACCTTTTCATTCCGCGACTTTGAAAAATTAAAAGTACCTACTATGTTTTTTTCTCTAAGCAGATCTAAAGAGGATGACCAGTAGGTCAGGTAGTAAAGAACATACTTACTAACTGGACAGTAGGAGATTCCAAATTTAAAATCTCGCTTCTTATTGGACAGTTGCGAATAAGTCTCCGGTAGAGTTGACTTTCTGGATACTTTTTAGAGACGTTTTGGCAACATTACATACCATTTTTGAGAAAACAATATTTACTAGGACGGTACATTACAAGTGTTTTCCTGTAGATATTTGAAGATGCGTGACAATCTGTGAAGTTGTGAAATGTAAAAATATGGGACTACAAACTGAATATTTAAATAATTACAAAATTGATAGGTACGTGTCATGATCCTTTCAATATTGTACGGTACCCTTTCTGTCGTTTGCCATGGTTACCTCACCTGGGTCGCTTTTTAGGGTTCCGTAGCCAAATGGCAAAAATCGGAACCCTTATAGATTCGTCATGTCTGTCTGTCTGTCTGTCCGTCAGTATGTCACAGGCATTTTACTCGAAAACCATAAGGTGTATTTGAATAAAAACTTGAGGATAGGGTGTATTTTGTTAACCGCTACATAGTTTTGCAATGAAATTACTAAAAAAGATTTTTTTAGGGGTGCACTCCGTACATAAAACCGAAAGTCAAAAATTATTTTTTCATTGCAAGCCCACGTGTGGTACATCAATCGACAGGCCTTTCAAAATAAATATAAGTTTTCTAAGCAATTTTTTGGATTAAGTGAATAGAGTCGGAGATAATCGCCCCGAAAGTCACTAAAATTGTGTCCCCCCCCCTCTAATTTTTGAACCGTGCACTTTAAAATTATGAAAAAAATCATGCTAATAGGGCTTATAAAATTCTTTCAGCGATATTTGTTTTGAACAAGATCGGTTCAAAGGTTTTCGAGATATTTATAAAAAACTGCCTCCCTTAAAGAAAAGGACGTAAGTGCCATAAGTTTTCAGTAACGATATGACCTTTTTCATGTCAGACCCACCATACCCCTACCAATACCCCTGGGGGTAGGGTGGGACTGAACCATACCACCGTAGTGCTGTGGACTATGTTATGCTTTATAATATTTATCTCAAATGTCCTGTTACCGTTATCAGTATCACGCAGTGTAGTTGAAAAAGTTAGACTACCGTTATCTGTAGTAACCATTGATTTAGTATATAGAACTAGATGCACAATGTCAAGCAAATATGCCAAGAAATGTACCTCAGAGCCCCAGAATGACAGCTCTAGTACATTTCAGTAGTTGCTAATAGCGTTAATTTATACCCTGCATCAAGGTATTTCATGAAAAAAGAACTCAGTGTTTTAGACCTTAAGCACCATATTAGCAAAGCAACATCAAAATATGAAATACTTTTTAGTTTATTGAGACATACAATGTGAATTGACTGCTCACGTCAAAACTTTAGTTAGCGTTTAGCGAATGAATGGAGTCGCGTTATAAATTTTATTTAATTCAACAGAAAGCACAAATACATCTGGTTTCTTTATTTTGCAAGTGGGGAATAAACAGTTTCAAATATTTGTACAAATATTATACACAAAACAATTGATGAGATTTCCGTAAGTACATATAGTACAGCTGACAGAGTCCATAAAAAGAAGTCATTTTAGTTTCCTTGAAATAGATTCAGTTTGTTAAATAATTGTATTTTCGACCTGCCTTAACTTTGAATACTTTCTTTTTTGCGATGTAATGTAAGCGTACAGTCAAGTAGAGATCAGCTGTCGATTTTATTAAAACGATCCTATGGGTTTTGAACGTCACTCTCATGATCATCCGACATCTATAAAACGAGTATTACGAGATATAAGGTCAAAAATGAATGATGATGAAAATTGGCAACAATTTGCGCATTTCCAAATGATGTGTTGGGATTGTATTATAGAATTTTATTATAGTTCATTAATGCTATTAATTACCTTTTGCCAGAAGGCAGAAGATAAAGCTAAGTATATTGGAAGTAATTGAAATTAAAATATGTAATGGAAAGAAATGGGCTTAGGTACGTTCATGAGAGGTGTGGCAGTTTTAGTAAACCTGTTCTTCCATTTTTTGTCGTATAACCTATAATATATCCGAATCATTAAAATGAGCCGAACAAACGACACGCGAGTCGTTTGGTTTTAAAAAAAACATCTCGACTGTCGCGTGCTATGACTGCAGCCCATTTTGCACGTCGCTGAGGATTTTTTGGAAATCTTAAAATGAAAACCATAATTATGTAGGTAACGACATCATAAAAAAAGTATCTAAGTATACCGACTCCTTAGATTTATGTTCCGCGACTTTGTCATTTGAACTAACAAAAATAATTATTTAAAACATGTTCAAAACTATTAAATTACAATGAGTTTACACAAATTTCGTTATGTTATGAAAATAAATTATTTAAAGAAATAAATCCCGTCTTTTTTCAAGTTTTTTTGTTAGTATTTATGCAGTTATTGACTGAACATTTCGACATAACTGACAACCAACAAGTCTCACGGTTGAAACCAGACTAAAACACAAAATAGATAATAGTACATGTACAGAAAGGACACTCCTTTGATCTTTACGAAAGGCGATTTTTTCTCAGTCGAAACATTAAGATTTATGGCTCTCTGACGTCCCCAACGTTGGGGCACCGGCATGTACTTGTAGCGATGAACGTAAATCGCGGAGTGTCCCGCGCCTGACTAAACGCAAAAGAACCGGCCGATGCGATTGGCGGGTGTTAGGTGTACTACGACCCTACAGCGCACGATCCGAGCGAGCGTAGCGAGCGTGCCACGGCAGCGGCCGGCGAAGCGCCAGAACCGACTACGGATATTTTTTTCGAATAAAATTAGGTCTGGAGCTTCGCCGGCCGCAGCCGCGGCACGCTCGATTCGCTCGCTCGGCTCGCGCGCTGTAGGGTCGCAGAGTCGCAGTACACCTAACACTCCTCCTCGCTTCACTCGTCGTCGTATCTACACCGGCCTGCCTTATAGTATAGGTTGGTTATGAACGTGGACGTATGGCAGTTACGATACAGGTATGAAGATAAGATAATACCCCGCGTGCCAAGGGAAAACTACTAAGGCCACTGTAGTGTCACAGGAAATTCTTTTTTACCCATGACACTACTGGCAGTGCCAAGCAGTAGTGCCTATGGTAAAAAATGGCCAGAACGGCCTTCGTTTTTTTCAGTTTAATGAATTTAAAAATTTTGTACCTATTTCTTTTTCTATTTTTCCATCAAATCCCAGCACTACTAACGGTGGTATGGTTCAGTCATGGTTCAGTCCACCCTACCCCCAGGGGTATGGCTAGGGGGTATGGTGGATCTGACATGACCTTTTTAATAGGGACGGAACCCTGGTTGTGCGTTGTCCGACACGCACTTCGCCGCTTTTTATTTCAAACAGCGATTTTGTCGGTCTAATTCGCCAAATGTTGTATGAATGATCGTCTGGGGATTTTACAAAACCATGTTGTACATTTTTTCAAAAAAATCTGTAATTTACTTTGATCTGTATTTCATAAATGTATAAAAACCTTTTTTTATGGTTAATTCGTGATATCCTGAAACTTATTGTGAAAACACCAAAAAGAGAAAAAAAATACAGACCAGGAAGAAACAGAAAATGCCGAAAAGGATTGCTTTTCAGCTTGAAAGAGCGAAATCTCGAGCTAAAGCTTTGAAAAAGTTTTATTTGAAAATAACGACCGATGCATTTTAACGGATGACGAAACATGTATGTAAAAAAAAAAACATCAAAACGTTACCGGGGCCCCAGTTTTACACGTGTGCAGCTGGCGAGGACGTTTCAGAAGAGCATAAGTACCAGGCTTTTGCAAAATTGGCCCAAATAATCTTTATTGGCAAGCTATTTGCTCATTCGGGCTTAAAAGTAAGAGATTTTTCACTACCGGTACAATCAACGGAGAAGTCTACCGATAGAGTATTAAGGGGCTGAAATGAAAAATATCGAGTTCTTGAATCGCCATTTTAACCATACTCGGAGACAAAGAGGCCTGGTTTTTAGATATATGATTCTTGATTATATGTTTTTGATCTGTTACACACCATTCGACAGTTAGTGAGCCGCGGTCGTAGATGATAGTGATCGCGCGGTGTTACAACAGTTAATTGTCATTTCTAAACGCGAAGTGCGCGGCAGCGATGACGAACGAGCTGTCCAAATTCTTGAACGCACGGCACGACGCCTACCGAGCGGCCTTTATAAATAATGCTTTTTTGGAAAAATTACAATTTATTCGTGCCTGACAGTTCTAAGTTTGCCTTGTCTAGGTTTCTTAGTCTAGAAAAATTTAGGAGACCACACATCAAAAAGTTAATGGGACAAATTTCAAACGAGTAAATGGTGAGGAATTAGATTTCTTTGAGACAGAGATTTCAAAAGGATTTTTGAAGTCAAAACTTCTTTAGCGGCACTGGTTTTTTTTAAAACTCGCAATAGGTCACGTGACCGTAATATGTCAAGTGATCGTAAGATTCGACAGGTTGAAAATAAGAGGGCCACGTGACCTGATCGAAAAGCTGTTACAATGTCTTTGAGTTTTCACTTCTGCCGGCACTCCCGGAGTGCAACCCGATCTTTTTTTAAAGATAATGCAGATATTATACTAAAATCAGTATTGACAGCACAACAATGAAGGAACTACAATCTGTTTGTTCAAAAATAGCTGTTTTTTGCACACTTGGGTTTGATAGGTTGGGTGGTCGATCAGTAAAGCAGATAAAGATGAATTGCAAAGAGTTTTATGCATCTAAATTTCATATGGTTTTGAGCCTAGAGCAAATATATAGGATGAAAATAAAGAATAAGTAAGACAATCCCACTTCTGAATATGCAGAGATAGGTGCATTAGAATCTCTGACAATTGAACTATGGAACAAGGGATACTAGAGGCTTGTTACATAAAAGACAATTTCTTCCTTCTATGTTTACAAAATAAATCAGTTGCTATGCTGTACCTACACCGAGAAACATCCATGATATTCAGGCCTATGAAAACATAAAGTTTGGTGATCCAAAGTTCTGCCACCTCATGCATCCTAAGATACTTTTAATAAAAGCGATCCAGTATAACACAAATGTTACTGGTAGAATGTATGTTAACTATTTCCACTCAGAATCAGGAGCTCTTTCGACCCTGGTAGGACAAAAATTAGTCCCAAAGATTTTTTTCCTATTGTGTTACCATTTACCTTAGACTTTGTATGGCGGTAACACAATAGGAAAGTTCAAATAGTTCACAAATGTATGGAAATTTTGGGACACTTTTTTTCTCCTTTTAGGATGGAAAGACATGGTGATTTTGAGTAGAAATAACATAAAAGTTGCAGAAAATCTTCGAAAAATTGTAGTGGCATTTTTTTCGAGAAACGCTCACTTACCATTTTGAGAGTGAGAAGATAAGAAAAGAGTGGGTGAAAATTATGAAAGCCAATATGCAGGACAACAAACTTTTTGACGGTAACGGACACGACTGCCAACGCTCTTCGGTACAATGAACTTCTACTTGGTCACAAGACATGTCCATTGCCAAGACGACACATGTGTTTTCTTCCAGGTATCCAAATATGGTTTATCAGGCGCTCATCATGTGCTGTTGGAAGGAACCTCCTTTCCTCCCGAGCGTAGCTCCTCAATAGTACAAAGCTTGGGCCCAATCACAGCCTGAATTTGCATGTTAAGAGGTGAGGGGAAGTTTAGGCAAAAATATGCAGCTGCTGTCAAGAGAGCAATATATGTCTCACATCCCGTGTATTGACGAGATCATTGAGCTCAGGAACCATACGAAGCTGGCTTTGGAGATCACTGGACTGACAACCTTGATTGCAGAAATCCTTCTCGTCACGATGGCGAGGTAAGCTACAAGAATGTACTTCATTCGAATAGTGAGATAGACCGCGGGTATGAAAACTGAGACTTCTGGAAAGAAGTCTCGCCCCAGTACCCTCCCTCATAGCATTGTTTTAAATATGTGTCTGCTCCCGCTAGGAACTCCAGAAGAGGCCATTTGCGAAGTCTCTTGAAGTAATGCCGGCAAAATTCCAGTACAAAGGCTCTTCTAATCTCTCCCCTCTTGCTGCCTCGCCAGCCTGAGAACTACCTCAAAGCAAAGATAGCAGAGGGGCTCCCAAACCTGATAGTGAACGAAGAGGTGAAGCCCCTCTTCCCGTCACTCATAGAGGAGGAAAAGACAAAACTGGTAAAAAAAATGAACTGTTTATTTCTTGAATTTGTTTTAAAATATATTACATATCCAGCGATAAGGCTTAATCTTATTATTTTAAGATTTTAAATTGCCCAATGGAATTATTAAATTACAATAATTATTTGATTACATAATAATAGCAAAGGTTAGTTTAAGAATGTATATTATCTATTAACATTTTCTTATATATTTTTACTATAAGTTTATATTCAAGGCTATTTGGGCATCAAGTCATATGGAAGTCTATTTAAAGCGCGTGGCAATGCGTTTGTCCATTTTTTTTTGGTTTACTGACGGTGAGGGGTATGTTAGCTTACGCAAATTTTTTGGTCTATGTTTGACAGTTAACTCATGGATTTTCTCACTAGATTGGGTCACAACGGCTAGGTCAACCTTGTCATGAACTGGCAATACCCTGTCGCTGCTGCTGACAGCTGCTGGTAGGAGACCTACTTAGAATCCGCCCCTGCAACCCGCTCGTTTCCAAACTCATGGCATTGTAAAATGTAGGGAAGCAAGAGGCACTGGTCAACAAATTATCTCATACCAGATCCATACAAGCTGTTGCGTGTCGAGAATGGAACTCAGAAACGGACATACTGAGAGAGGTGAACCAAATGGAAGAAGAGATGATAGGACATGTTCTAGTGAGAATGCATGCATGCCTCACAGAACTTGCACAACAACTGACGGAAACCAGCTGGGGCTCCATCTGGAAGGGATTACAATGGCTGCAAAACAGGAGCAGGCCAGAGTGCAAAGGTGGGAGGACGTCCCTACAGAGAGCTATGACCAAACCATATCCCTCACTCTACAAGGAGACCCTTCGCTCTCCTGGGAGACAATCAGAGGTCCTATAACCCCAACCAAGGTGCGTGCAAAGCGACAACCGATGCAGGAAACTGAATTCTAAAGCTACAACCAATCCCTGATACAAGCTCTGCAACTACGCTCAATGGTGAGACGGCACCGAAATTGGATGCTATCATTCGCGAGAAGACGGAAACCCCAACCGAGGAGCTGGATAGAAGAACGGCACATGTCTACTCCGGAACAATAACCCATCGACTCCCTTGCCCTACAATGAACCGAGTACGCAATCAAACTCGACCAGCAACTTTGCATCACACGTAAGCATCTGCTCGAGCACTTCCCCCGACTTCGCTAAGAAAGGGGAGGATTACAACTTCTTCTAATCTATATTCCTATATATCATATGCACCCTCTCTCTTTACTACCGCATACCGGCGACAAGGGAGCCTTCCTGAAAGGATGGCAATAGGTTGATGTAACTGGCGTATACCACCAGGTATTCTCACTGGCTACGGCCTCGTATAGTGGGGTAAGGATTCCCTCGGCCATGGAAGACCTGCCTGTCACCGACGACAAAATAGGGTCCATTGCCGTTGCTATGGAAGGAGTAGAGGAGAGTCCTCTACTCCTTCCATAGCAACGGCAATGGACCCTATATACACAGCACATATAGCATAAAAGTTCGCTGTGTGGATCCTTAACAGGAGAGAATCCTCTACCATCTCCGCACTAGAGAGCCTAGTTATTTATTATTATTATATTATTATATTTTTACCACATCTCGGGACCATGGGGTTCCCGGACTTTTGATAGGCATGCGCGGGGCCGAAGCCAACAGCGCAGAGGCCCTTTAAAGCAAAAATAATCGAAAGCGGAAAGGGATACACATGTTGATACCATCTCCGAGCGCACAACATGATACACCCAATGATTGTCCCCGCCAGGTGCAAGACTATTGCAGTGCAACACTGTGCAGCGATGGAAACTAAGGTCATGGGTTATTGGGTTCAATAGTGGGTGGTCTGGAAAATGGGTTATGGGAGGAGACTAGCGGACACCATTATTATTATAATTAAATGGATGACTGTTTTGTAAGGCTGCTTCCTCTTCAGTCTCGGACCTAGAAGATAGAGAAGGGTGGAGTGGAGGATAACCATGATAAGCGAGCGATGGGGCTCATTTCAATGCAGCAGTACGAAACAGTGAATCTGATAAGAACAAGTTCTGTGAGGCGTTCAGTACGTCAGGCGCAAGAGGTTGATATGCCTACAGAATGTATTAGGGGGTTGACAAGTTTCGGTACCTTGGATGCACCATTACCGACAGTAACACCAGGGAAGAGATTAATATTCGCATCCAAAACACCCTGCGATGCAGTGAAACCCTCCACAAAGTCTTCGTGTCCAGACTGCTGAGCAGAAACACAAAGCTGCGGGTGTATAAAACACTCATAAGACCCATCCTTAAGCACGGCTGTGAGGCCTGGACACTAACGGAAAACGAGGAAAATCAGCAACTGGTAACGGAGAGGAAAGTTTCCCGGAAGATCTTGGGACCTGTCAAGAGAGACGATAGTACATGGAGGATCCGGAAAAATGTCGAGACCGAGGAGTTGGTGGCTGAGCCAACCATCATCGGCGAAATGTAATCCCACAGATTTCGCTGGTTCGGTCATCTACGGCGAATGGGAGAGGATCGGCTAAAGATAGCGTACTTGAGCCGACCGACTGGTCGCCGCCTGGTAGAGCGGCCCAGGTATCGCTGGGGGATAGCGTGGCAGGTATCGCTGGGGGTTTCAAGCTGAAAGTAATTGGCAGGAAGTGGCGCCGTATCGGGATAAGAGGCGTGCTCTCGTTTCGGAAACCAAGATCCTTTTTGGATCACTGAACCAAAAAGTTAGTAAATCATCCTAGTTTTTAGGGGGTCCTAAGCTTTTGGGGTTACTTGTCAGGTTCCTAGCTTTCGGGGATTATGGTTTTTGGGACTATGCATAACCGACCTTCTTTTCCTTTTCGGAACCCAGTCTTGCGGATCCTTGCTTTGCGGATTTTGGCCTTTGGCGTTTTAACACTGGGGTGCCATCTGGGGTCGAGGACTACGTCCACGAGGCACCTCGCCTTCAATCAGGGATGTGGGAAGTGCGAGGTTGACTAATTAAAGATCTCGTTGTTTCTTTTCTCGTTTCTTTATATCCTCGGTTATTTACTAAAGACGAACGCAGCTATATAGCGCAGTTGGCCGCACCATCTACCTCGAGCAGCGTTGTATCTGAACTCTTGCATTAAATTGGCGACTTCGTATACGCATACGCCTAACTTTCTAATGTACGGTCGCGAGGTGATGGTTGATCGACAACGCGTCGGTGGTCAGATTGAGGACACCAAGAGGTGGGACTCAGTCGGATCGAACGGGCTAAAAATCTCCACACCTTACGTGACGTATACGCGAAGGTGGCCGATTCCATGGTTCTAGCATTTCATCGCAATGCGTTAAAATTTTAGGAATCGTAGGTCGGTTAGACTTGCGAAGGGTCAGATTGTGTGGCGCAGGAATTTCCAACGTGGGACTACTGACGCGGCTAGAGGGGAGGCCAGTTCGCACCACGTTTTATTCAATGTCGCGTGACAAGGCGGGTTTCCCCGCAAGTTTACGAGTGAGCTGACTTGGATACGCATGTTGTCGATACCTACCACGTTAAGGACATCCTCAAATAATTTATGTATGGAAGTAATAAGGAACGCACATCCTCAAAATTCAAAAAGACAAAGCTTCACGTCCAACACCTTTATTCAGTCCTCCAATTTACGTCCCGTTTCGTTAACTTTGGTAGGTTCTTTCCAGGCGTCGGTCGCAAGACTTATTTGTAATCTTTTGGCGTTGGTCAGGGGTCACCCTCGTCACACGAATGTCATGATATCCGTGGAGACGGGTATTTGGCCACCCGTTTCAGTTTCTTTCAAAATTTAAAAAAACACAGGCACACGTTCTATTCTCTTTTTAGTTTTCTATTTAGGCCTTCATCACTCTCTGCTGGACTCTCTATTTTGCTGCCGTTAAAGAGTTCGGTTGTAGGGTTCATAGTCGGTCTTTCTTTCCTCCCCCTTGTTATCCTTGCGAGTATTGCCTCGCGTTATATACCGATACGCAATGTCTAGCAAGCACTGTAGGCTCTAGGGTCGGGCCCTAGGCAAGTAATTACGCCAAAGGTCAGATTTAGCTTAACGTGTTGTTTAAAGGTGTGTTCGTAAATACGATTCGTTTTCATAAAGTATCAACGTTTGGTGTGTTTGGATTAGGTATTAGTATTTCGTGTTCGTAGTGTAGTTAACAAGGCTTTTACCTCTGAGTGTTCCTTATTTATTGTTAAGGTAGTTTAGGATAGTGTAAGTGTTTTCCGGACGTGTCTTTATCCCAGTTTCAACCTGGCGTGAACGCTTTTTATGTTGGTGTCGAACCTCGACAGACCTTTATGGATTTGTCCATCCGCTGTCTGAAGCCTTGTCACTCGACGGCTGGAATACGTATCACCCCGTCGGGGATGGGGTACTTTCACGGACGACAACGAGGCTTTTTTTACTTATTAGGTTCTTTGTAAAGGATTGGGTTCTCATACTGACGACGAGTTTGCCAGTTCCCTGTATTTCAAATGACTTTTGTAACAATGTTGTAATGAAGTCAGAAGTAAAGTTTGTAAACCTATTATCGTCGTCTCAATCAATACCCGAGAAGTCCGAGAACCCAGGATATGCCCACACCCCGCCATCAGAAGTGGTACTAAATCGGACTAAAGAAAAAACTTCTGTGAAAATAGATCTTTAAAGAAATTGGAATTTGAGCCACGGTAATATTGACAGATGTCAGAAAAGATTTGAAGGCAACACTCACTGCCAAGGCAGGAACCACCAGGCCCACTAGATCACAAGGCGTGACGTGGTTGAAATGATATAAATAGCGGAGCGTCGCGAGGACACGAAGTTCCCATGGGCTCACTATGGTCTGAAGCGAATGGTGCTGGACGCTTTTGTTAATCGCATGAGTCGTATTCGATTTGTTACTATAAATTGTTTTTTAAAACGTAACTTAAACCAACTCTAAGAACAAAGATTTTTACATGAATATGCAGTGTTATATCGGTAAAATTCTTATGTAGTTGAATTCCCTGACCCCAAATATGTGCCTTAGAACTCGAGATATTAATAATTAACTATACTTAAAAAGCGGTCAAGTGCGTGTCGGACCACGCACAACAAGGGTTCCGTGCCTATTAAAAAGGTCGTATTCTTACTGAAATCATATGGCACTTACATCCTTTTCTTTAAGTAAGGCGGTTTTTTAGAAAATCTCGATAACCTTTGAACAGATCTTGTTCAAAACAATTTGCATGATTTTTTTCATATTTTTGAAATACACGGTTCAAAAGTTAGAGGGGAGGGGGACACAATTTTAGTGACTTTCGGGGCGATTATCTCCGACTCTATTCACTTAATCAAAAAATTTGCTTAGAAACCTTATATTTATTTTGGAAGGCCTATCGATTGATGTGCCACACGTGGGCAAGCAATTTTTTTTTGGGTTTCAATTTTATGTATGGAGTGCACGCCTAAAAAAAAACTTTTTTTGTAATTTCATTACATAACTATGTAGCGGTTAACAAAATACACCTATCCTCAAAATTTTATTTAAATACACCCTATAGTTTTCGAGTAAAATGCCTGTGACATACGGACGGACAGACAGACAGACAGACGGACATGACCTTGCAAAAGGTAATTAATAGCATTAATGAACTATAATAAAATTCTATAATACAATCCCAACACATCATTTGGAAATGCGCTAATTGTTGCCAATTTTCATCATCATTCATTTTTGATCTCGTAATACTCGTTTTATAGATGTCGGGTGATCATGAGAGTGACGTTCAAAACCCAGGACCGTTTTAATAAAATCGACAACTTATCGCTACTTGACTGTACGCTTACATTACATCGCAAAAAAGAAAGTATTTAAAGTAAAGGCAGGTCGAAAATACAATTATTTAACAAACTGAATCTATTTCAAGGAAACTAAAATGATTTCTTTTTATGGACTCTGTCAGCTGTACTATATGTACCTACTTACGGAAATCTTAACAACTGTTTTGTATATAATATTTGTACAAATATTTGAAACTGTTTATTCCCCACTTGTAAAATAAAGAAACCAGATGTATTTGTGCTTTCTGTTGAAATAAATAAAATTTATAACGCGACCATTCATTCGCTAAACGCTAAACGCTAAAGTTTTGACGTGAGCAGTCAAGTCACATTATATGTCACAATAAACTAAAAAGTATTTAATCTTTTGATGTTGGTTTGCTAATATGGTGCTTAAGGTCTAAAACACTGAGTTCTTTTTTTATGAAACATATATCTTGATGCAGGTTATAAGTTAACGCTATTAGCAACTACTGAAATGTAGCTAGAGCTGTCATTCTGGGGCTATGCACCTAGAATACTATGGACGGGCTGTACGTGTTGCCACGGTGAGGGAAGGAAAAGCTCTTATGCAGCTAAATTAAGAACCGGTCCTAAAATGGCTGATGACTTGTCATAAACAACTTACTACGGGACGGGTAATGGTTTGTATGGCACAACTTCATACTAAATCAGTTGGGGCAAATTAAAAAAAAAGTGGAACTATGACAATGACAATGAATGATATTCCCCTTTCTGTCACACTTATAGAGATTTGTATGCTACCAGCTCGCTCGCATGTGGTATTATTATTACCATAGCCAGTCCAGAGTATTCTTCATTCATGTCCTGGGACACATTTCTTGGCATATTTGTTAGACATTGTGCATCTAGTTCTATATACTAAATCAAAGGTTACCTACTCGTACAGATAACGGTAGTCTAACTTTTTCAACTACACTGCGTGATACTGATATAATGGGTCTGACATGAAAAAGGTCATATCGTTACTGAATACTTATGGCACTTACGTCCTTTTCTTTAAGCAACGCAGTTTTTTATAAATATCTCGAAAACCTTTGAGAGAGAAGAAACCTTATATTTATTTTGAAAGGCCTGTCGATTGATGTACCACAAGTGGGCTTGCAATGAAAAAATTTTTTTTGACTTTCAGTGTTACACCCCTAAAAAATCTTTTTTAGTAATTTCATTACAAAACTATGTAGCGGTTAACAAAATACACCCTATCCTCAATTTTTTATTCAAATACACCTTATGGTTTTAGAGTAAAATGCCTGTGACATACTGACGGACAGACAGACAGACAGACAGACAGACAGACATGACGAATCTATAAGGGTTCCATTTTTTGCCATTTGGCTACGGAACCCTAAAAATGGCCGGCATAAAATAAATATGGCCGATGCAGGAGTTGGTTCCTATCAAAAACTAATAGCCATAGACCTATTAAGTGCCTGAAAAAAAATTGGTGCTTTTGTCCAGCGTGTCCACATTTACGACAATTTGTTCGAGCAATATGCCCCACTAAATTAATTATTTTAAGAAATTGATGTCATCCTCTAGTAAATCCACGTTCATTATTTTCAACATTCACTACTTCCCCTTAAACAATAATATGGTCGATATCTCTTTACAGGTGATCACAATAAACATTCTAAGCAAGCTAGGTAGTAAAGTGGCCAGTTACTAACGATTTTCTATAGCGTTTTATAAGTGCTTCTAATTCACTACCAAGCCAGTTATTAATTGAAAGGAAACCTAGTCGCATAAAAAAAACTCTTCGTTACTGTAGGGTAGCAAAACAATTTATAAAGCTCATAATAGCCAGCACGGCTATCATAAGAGCCCGTTATTAGAACACTTAGAGAGTTTCATGAGCGCTCTGACGTCACGGTTGACACTTCGGGCGACCGATTCCAAGAGTTAGCGCCACCAGCGTAATTGGGACCATGTCGCACGCGGACCTTTCAAAGGGGGGTGTGTAATTATAAAACCATCTCTATCAAAAAGTCTTTTTAATAACATTAACAACGAATGACCCAAATAAAATATTAAATAGTAGGTACAATAAACAGACAATATGCGTCTTATAAAATAAATTATTCTATAAATAAAAATGTTCTTATTATTAAGAATGAGACATAAAAAAACAATTACTAGGGCTACTAAATATTAGCTTACCGCTCAAACCGTTTTCTCACTTAGATATACTATACTTCGCTATAGTATTTATTTGTAAAGATTGTCGACTATAAGCTATATTTGAATTTTGAAATATTACTTTGTTCGTAATTATTGAGGACTTAGGCCCTGTGTCATAAAGTTTTTAGTAACCGACATTAGATCGAATGGAGCTTAATAAATCTAGAACTGAATCTATTAATATTACTAACAAAACTGATATATTTTACTTTAATTGTGATTCGCGAATATGCGAGGAAGACATAAAAAAACGTATTATTCGAAACGCTCTTTCAAAATGTTCAACGAGGTATTTTCTGTCTTTTATGTAAATCCTGTAAAAACTGACTATAGTTGATCAGCACCTCGTTTTTACAGGTTTTTAACTACTATAACCTTATGCAGGTAGCTTTCAATCGAATGTTTTTTGTCTAGCAAATTCCAAATAACCTTTGACACGACATTTTGTCACTTTTTGTCAAGTGCTTGATTTAAAAGTTCATTTTATAAGCAATAAGTAAATATTTCACAATAACTACTTTTAAGGGTTGATAAAAAGGACTTAACACTAAACATTCGTATATAACATAACATCTTAGAACCGAATTATGTTGTAATCCTTATGTTGAAATCGTTTAAACTTTACTTTATTGCATTGGACTACAACTATGACTGTAAGGCAAATACTCATACCTAACTCCTCTAACTTTCAAAAATGTGTAAAGAATTTGGAACACTTAATTATCACAAACAATATCTGTTTCATAGTATACATACGCTAATTTTGGTCCCATCCTAAAGACCTCTCGACTGCCATTTTCCATTGCTTGTACCTTATTTCGCGTTCGTCATCCGTGATGCCAGGAACGTATGTGGTTCCGTCGGTCATAGGTATGGGTGTCGCCGGTTTGCTACTGTCGACACCCCAATATGCGACCTGCGCAGCACCTAAAGCGGTACTTTCAGTGAACCCTGCTCTGATTACGTTAATGCCTATTAGATTTGCCTGCATTTGCATGACCAGCGAATTTGATGTCATACCGCCGTCAACCTGGAAGGAATAAAATGTTCATTTTAGGTTGCGGATGAAAGGGATTTCTAGGCTGTAAGGAACCTGCACTGTCAAGGCGACCACGAAGTCCGCCTATTTTTCATTCAATAATAAACAATGAAATATTTAAAGGTTGAACACGCCACAACTGGGGCATGCAAAAGTATTTAGGAACTGCTACGTAAAAATAAAAGATAAGCATACTGTTTTGAGGGGTAAAATATAATGACCACCAAAAAATGCTTTGATACCCAAAGCTCTTTTACCAAAATAATATACTGACCATCAAACAAAACAATTCTACCATTACAATAGTACTAGCTGTTTTAGTAACGACTGCACATTAAATTGTATTCGAAGACCAAATTTTGTAAATGATCAACAAATCTTAGCGAGCACATTAACACAATATTTTTACCTAAATGATTGCCATAAAATGTATGCATATACCAAATAAAGTATAATGATTCCAAATTAACAAGTGCTACCAAAACCCGAATCAGCGCACCTCGCTTCCACGTAGTCTTGTCTGTCCTACCCCTAGTGTATATAAAAGCCCACGGAGCCAGAAACTCGCGAAGAACGTCCTGAGTTGAACGGGGTGCATGAGGCCGAAACGAAGCGAGTGGGGGAAGGGGGCGAGCACAGCGAGCCGGCGACCTCCCGAGCGGAGCCTTAAGTCGAGTGCGCATCACGTGAAACGAAGGGCCGACGAAGCGAGTTTATGTCGGGAGCCCGGGCGGAGGGCGGGAGACAGTCCTAGAAACGAAAGCGGGGCTCCCCCGAATTAAGGAAATTATTTTACTATTTTTGGGTTAGCAATGATTTATTAGGATAGCATTTCCCTTTAATAGGATAGTAATATGTTATAATTAGGGTTATCATTTCACATAAAAAAGCAGATAAAATGTTGGTGATCATTTACTATTTTTGGGTCAGCAACGATTTACTAGGATAGCATTTTCTATAATGGGGATAGTAAGATGTTATAATTTGGGTTATTATTTCACATTAAAAATGAGATTAAAGTTTGGTAATCATTTACTATTTTCGGCAGTTAAGAGTTTTTTGGCGTTATATTTTACTATACCTGGTGATACGTTGAACATATGCCCTTTATTATGCCATTTTAATAGTACAAGAGTAAATTACGCAACAATGACAGTTATTTTCATGAAAGATCTGTCTCTGCCGTGATGTCGAACCGGCAATAGCAAAAACGCAAAGTTATATTGTTCGCACACGCACAAGATCCAATACTCAGCTACTAGGAAAAAGGTTACCTAAAATGTCCACAATCCCCTGTTTGTTCCGTATTAAAGAGGTTTCGGGAACGCATAACTATAGCAAGAAAGGCAGGAAGTGATGGACTGCACGGTACAATGGATAAGGAATGGGAGGAACGCATCTTAAAGATATTTTCCTCAAATTGTACGATATCATCTCGCGACGTGGCTAAAAAAGTGAATACTGCCGTGCAGATCCTAAAGTGCAGTAACGGGCAATTTTTCGTTTTTTACTTTTTTAGTGATCTGAGATCAGTATTTCAAGACGCACATGTGTATCTAATCGGTATATGATTTGGATTACTGGAACATGTAAAATCAAATCTCCTAAAGTACAGTAACGGACTAGCGTAGAACACAAAATACTACTTAAACCGCAGTAAAAAGGTCTACGGCTACGAGTATTGGACCAATAGGGTAGACTGGGTACGGTTGTGCCAGGTTACGGTAGTGACGGTCTTCGTACCAGCGAAACTATACGGAATGCGGGCAAGGGTTCGAAGGGAGAGAGAAGCGGCATGCAAGTCTGAACGCGTTCCCCGGTATTGCGTCACCCAGCGCGCGGTGTTAACGTAAGCAGGGGCCACATTGCTTTTCAACAGTCAAAAGTAAGTTGTTTTGTTCGCTTAATTTTAATAATCACTGTTATTTCAAATAACAGCGATTATTAAATCTAATCTATCTGTATACAAATAACTTATTTGTATTCGAATTTTTGTTTTCGAATGTATGCTTCGGGTACGGTTGTGACAAATTTTGTGGGTACGGTTGTGACATATATTTTCTTGTTGTTTTGCTTTTAGATACCCAGAAAACGCCTGCGGAATACCGAAAGAGCGCGGTCTAATAAATGTGAAGATGCTTATGAAGACGTGAAAGCGGGACTTCTTTTAATTTATAATTTATTTTTTTATTAATTATTAATTAAATAATAAATAATTTAATGAACTTTCTATACGAAAGATTATGAAGATTATGCTGTGTTATGGTTATATTTCTAACAATAAAAGTAATTATAAACCATTTTGTTGTATGTTTGTTCCTGTCACCACCGACCTCAACCACTGTCACAACCGTCCTTGGGGTGTGGCCGGTTGTGACACTTTCCTTTTTTTTCATTTGATCGCTATGAATAATACAGCGTATTTAGAGAAACTATTTAAGTATATTTACGTAGACAAATGTACAAATTAAGAGTCAAGTTACTTTTCTCCCAGCTAACTAGTAAATTAACAAAATTAGTGGCGATCAAACCAAAATTGTCACAACTGTACCCAGTCTACCCTACTACTTAAAACGCAGTAGAAACGTTATTTAGAATGTGTTTTAGCCTGTATGAACTGCACAAGTTGTTTGTGGAAATGCTAACTAAAGTACAGCATCACATTTATGGTCTAAATTCTTCGTACTGTGTTTCGAATTATTTTTAGACATAATTACTAACTAAAACGCAGTGAACAGGAAGTTACCTTACTTAAGTTGGTATACCCCTATTTAAATATTACTCATATTGCCATCTAAAACACAGTAACCGATTCATTTACTCCACATTAAGTGGTGATATTATAAGCTAAAAACCAACAAAATACCATCTAAAGTACAGTAGCAAGGCGAGGTACTGCTCTTTAGATGGTATTTTCAATGAATTTGCTTTTTGTCGCTGTACTCGTGGTGGCTGTTACTGCGTTTTAACTAGTAATTTGGGAGTCAGTTGCGCGGCATACGTTGTGCGGAGCGGTCACGGGCGCGGCGCAGGCGCAAGGACTACCTCGGAGTGAAGGTGTATTTGAGGTAAATCTTGCATATCAAATAACTTTTTAGGATATATTAAATAGAACTGTCGGAATATTCATTTGTATGTACCGGTCTACATCGTATAGTTTGTGTTTAGACGTTCGCATCTTTCGGTTGCGCATTTATTTCCTAGAATCGGTGTGACCGCGAACGCCCGGCTGCCAAGCTATCGATCGTACGAAATTGATCTTTAACATCTTTGAACCCATACAGTCCTTTTTTTCGCGCGCTTTCGGATTCGATTCTCAGCTTCTTTTGAGTATGTTTTATTAACTTCACGTGGTACTAACATTGAGCGTAATCACCCGAACACAATTAAATCATATAGAGATTAGTAAGATTATAAGTAACTATCCTAGGATAGCTGGCCCCTATTATTAAATGATTTAGAATGCCAAAAAGAGACACTTATATGAGCTAAATTAATATGGTTGTATACACTTTTGCACATATAACACTACAGTAGTTTTTTTCCCAAATGGGGTTGGTCTAATTAGGTAATTAATCTTTGAGTGTCATGTGTCAACTTAGTACAATGCTGAGGCCAAACGAACAGATATAATGTGTTCATTGTGCATTTACCCACACAATCATAGGAAACCTGCACCCGAGTAAAAAAACAGACATGGCCTTGTGTGTACAGCTAGTTTAAAAGCAATAACAAGACGATATGTTTTTTTCTCTGATATACCTACATTTTAAGTCTGAGAGAGCTATGACAGCTCTTTGACATATTTTTTGCGGGACCCTCCTGTGCTATCAAATATATATGCATATTTATAAACCCTCTCAGTAGCCCTCTCAGGCTTAAAATGAAGTACTTATATTGACAAATGTTTTTGATTACAAAATTAACAGTAATCAACCCGTACGATTATATTGGCCGGAATGTAATGTACGATTCTCGCCGAACGAGCCGGGCCGGAGCGCATTCTATTATAAGGAATTTGAATCGTCTATAGCAGATGCAATTCATATTTCATTACAATCCCCACCAACCACGTCCGTAGCTGCCGCCTCGCAGTAGATGTACGATGCATTCAAATATAAAATATAAGTAGTTACTTGGTTCAAATTCCTTTGCATCTAATTGAATGCGCTCCGAACCGACCCGTTCGGTGAGAATCGTACATACGGGGACAGAAGTGTTTCCTTTGAACGGAAAATAGTAAAATCAAATAAAAGAATACAAAAAAAACGGATTTCTCATACATTTAGCGTGTTTTTACGGGATTTTCGTTTCGTTGAAGAAAAAGATATGTAACGCGTTATATGCAAGTCCGACTTGCGATTTACCGGTTTTGCCATGTACGAGTATATATGTAACTATATGTACGGCAGTAGTTTAATCAATAAACAAGAGTTCATTTATAAAGCACCATAATCTGCATATTATTGGATAGTTTAGTTTATTACTGACTGGCTGCCTGGCCCGGCTTCGCACGGATTATCCGTTTTCTCGTAAGAATGAAGCATTTTCCCGCGGTAAAAAATAGCCTATGTTCATCAGGGATATCGGCTTCTAATGGTAAAAGAATTTTTAAATTGGTCCAGTAGTTTTGGAGCTTATTCAAAACAAACAATCAAATCTTTCCTCTTTATAATATTAGTGTAGATTGATCAAGAGAAATAAAAATTGTATGTATTTTATTAACAGAAAAAAATGAATAGCAGATCGAGAAAAATATTGGCTATTGTCAATGGTTTGACAGACTAAAATGAGTCACATAGACAACGTGATGTGAGAAAAGGCTATAATCATGTATATACCGATATGTTACGAACAATAATTATGTAGCCAGTTCAAAAAAAAATCTTCATAGCGAAAAAGAGATTTGGTCAATGCCTGTAAATTTAGAAAATCCTAAAACAATGAAAAAGGTAACAAATGAATACGCAAACTCCTTCGACTTTATAAAAGAGTATGACTTTTCAAAAATATTGAGCCAAGATGATTTGGAGCAGGTATTGGACTCAGAATCATCCCAACCAACCAACCCATTAGAGCCACCTCAACTCCCTTCGGCCGTCTACAGAACCGGAGTTTCGGAACTGGTTCCGTACGAGGCTTTTAAATTACTTGTATGGAACTGGTTCTGTACGAGGCTTTTTTTTTACTTGTATGGAACTGGTTCCGATCAAGTAATTATTATATTTCATCAGTCGTGTACGGAACTCATGAGTAAAGACACAGCGAGCGGACGCAGAAGCGAAAGGACGTCTAAGTTATTTTCATAAAATATTTTGTTTGAGTAAACTCTATGTCAGCCTTTGTGTAAAATCCTGGCTGCAATTAGTTCGTAAGTGTTTAAAAAAATAAAATAAAGAGCATGATGTCAATCAATCACTACTGTCATTTGCATTGCGATCCTAAACGTAACGTCTTAAACTAAGGATGAATTTCATAAAAACTGAAAATGACTTTGTTGACGGAGCTGAGCAACAAGATGATCAACTTGCAAGGATTATCGCTATTGGAGGGAGGTGCATCATTTCGGAAGCAAAATGGAACCGCTTTCGGAACTGGAGAACTTACGAAGGCTTAACAAGTTAAACAAGCTTCTTACTAAAAACTTATATGTGCCTCCCGGCAGTCAAGTATGTCAGCAACATTTGATATTACATGACTGGGACCAACTTCGAGCAGGTAATCTTGTCGGAGATTTTCATCGAGAACATGTTCAAGATATATTGGACTTGTACAAACAAGGACTCCGATTGGTAAATTTTACATTGACATCAATTTTTCATTAGTAGGTATTAATGTATGATTTATCAAAATAAAGAGTTTCAAATATCATGATTTTAATTTAAAACAATAGAGATTTTTTTGTTTTTATTCCTAATTACTTTTTTCTAGAATATCATGTTTTATTACTTACTAGCGACCCACCCTGGCTTCGCTAGAACCAGCTACATGTCACCATATTGACATTGACTGTACTATACAAATTAGTAGGACCAATGCCCATACATAAATATGATTTTCTTGTTACAGTTCTACCGGTAGAACCACGGACAAAAAGAATTGCCCGTGGTACTACCAGTAGGACTACGCGATAGGACCACGGGCAACAAATGGTCGAAGACTAGTGCAACGGTGAGCAATAGTCATTTTACCTTACTAAGTCTACACGGAGCGGAAAAAACCGCGGGCAAACTCGCTTAGAAATAAGTTAACAACTTTAAATTCAACAAAACTTTATTTCTGTTAACTTTGGATACCTACTGAGAGTATATATACTCTGACAATCCATTATTCAATATCCAGAAAATCTAAATGAAAATAACCTTCTAACTTTGCTTATTACCTTAAATATCCGCTTTACTTCAACAATCTTAAAATTTAAAAGCATAAGGGCAAATTAACTCAAGGCAGTGGCCTGCTGTAATTAATCCATTATTTAAATCGTTTACTGCACTATTAATTTCCTGGTCTATTTCAAGATAGATTTTTGCCTTCTTTGTTTTTTTTTAAAATATTAGTAATTTTCGTTTCCTTGATCAGTATGTCTAGTAAATTTGCAACTGTTGGGTTGGTTTTCGCAATAAAACGATTGATCCGGCTGTGCCATCCTTCTAAATTGTTTGTTGTCCGTAGTTGCTCCTCACTACAGCAACAGGTTTTGTTGATGTTAGAGTTCTGTAGCCATTGGGATTTGAAGTATGCGTTAAATTTATTTATAGCTTCACCAGGCGGGTTTTTACGCATTACATACCCTACTCTTTGTAAATTCCGGTGGCAAGCGTGCAATTTTAGCACATCGTGACACGTGCCGTTGCATCACAGGTGTGGTAATATTTAATTTTTTGGCTTTTCGAATTAGGCATCGATTGAAATGAAAGTAGCAGCCTTTGATTTTAATGCCAGTAAATACTTTGGCTACTGCATTCATTGCAGCCTGTTCATAGTCCATTGTAATTTTTAATGGCTTCCAGTCAGGAAAGACTGATTTGATTAATCGAAACAGAATCTCATATGTTTCCTGTCTTTTATCAGGTAGCAAACAAAAAATTATCGGAGTCACGGATCTATTTTCCTCGTTATAACCATGGATCGAATATAGCTGCATGAAAGGCTTTGGGCTAGATTTGAAAGTGCCATCAGACAATATATGTCTGAAGCTTTTAACCACTGATCTCACATTTTCACGACAGAATATAAGAATTATTTTTCCATCAGTTGCACTATTGTAATCAGCTAGCAGGAAATCTTGAAACTTTTTTGGAACTACTACATCACTACATGATGGAAAACGCATCTTGGGTGCACCCAATATGTTGTTTCGGTTATTAATTAAACCTGTTTTTTTATTTTCGAAAGGCGGTATTTCCGCCATCAAATGCACGCCCTCATTTTCTAGATTGTATACCATCTCATAGTATTGTTTATGGATAGAATCAAAATTGGAGCCAGTGTTGTCTTTGAGCTTGTCAAGTTCTTTTAATATTTTATTTTGGGCTTGGTTTGGTAAAGCTAGTCTAGACTGGGAAGCTAGGGGTGTTTATATTAAAGGTTTAGTCGATGCAAGTTCATCTACCACAGGTAAACGCTCAGTCTCCTACCAATATAATTTTATGAAGAGTATTAAACAGCAGTTTGCAAATCATTTTTCCTTTGTACCCTAGGATATGCCAAAAAAAATGATACGCACATATTGAATGTCCTCAAAAAAGATATATCTGACCAGAAATACAAACGCGACGGAAGAAACCTAATTTCTACTGCAATGAATAGAGACTTGTTGACTGAACATGTGAATACATTTAACCCGTGTGTTCATCACTACCGAAGAGTGCACGCACCCAAAAAAAGATATTTGCCGAGCGACCTGCCAATTACATCTATGCACAACAATTTCAAAGAATTACACCCTAATGAAAAGTGTTGTTTCGAAACATACCGAAATCATGTGACAGATGTCATGAATATTTCATTTGCGCGACTGGGGCACGAAGAGTGCGAGACATGTGAAACATTTCAACAACATGATGCCGAACATGTAAAAGAGAACCAGGATCCTAGCTGTGAGACTTGCACCAATTACCTTGGACACAAAATAAAATACACAAACGCTAGGCAAACCTATGAAGCAGATACCCAAAAACTCTCAAGCGATTAACACGTTTTTGTCTCAGCAGATCTTCAAAAAGTTATTATGCTTCCACGCATTGAGGCTTTCAAAAGTGTTTTGTTTTGTCCACGACTGGTAGCCAGAGTTGGGCACTCAAGAATAAAATCATTATTTGAATAAGAATTCGAATGAATAAAATCATGTTGATTTTATTCACGTCAAAGTTATTCAAATAATTTTGCCGTGAATAATTCTTATGTGAGAAAATCGAATGAAGATAACTTATTCTTATTCAAATAAATGTAATCATGATTTTTTATTTAAAATAATATTCCTTGAATAAAAATGTAGTTCGGATATTCAGAACGGAGATAAACACAACGCATTTGGTATTGGTAAAGACATAGAGGCACTAGTAGACGCTCGAATCTTGTCTATTTAAACCTATCGTATATAATCAAACCTTTTATACTTAAGTACATAAAATATTGCAAGTTGGCTTTCACATAGATTTGTTACTCGATTTGTTTTTGATATAGCAACCATACAAATACAAGATAGTTATTTGGTAGAATGCAGCTGCTGCTCTGACAGACGGACGGAACCAAAGGAATAACGGAACTCCTCAATAGCTACTTGTATACCTTTCGAATTTGGGTTCATTTGTTTTGTTTTGACGAGTTCTATACGTCACACTTGATGACGATGGTCTGATGATGGAGTCAGGAGGTGGATAGTGGAACTCCTCAATGGATACTTCTATTCCCCTCGAGTTTGGGTTTATGTGGTTTGTTTTGACGAGTTCTTTACATTAAACTTGATGATGATGGTCTGATGATAGAGTCAGGAAGTAATTAGTAGAACTCCTCAATGACTTCTTGTATGGGTACTCTTCGAGTTTGAGCTCATTTGGTTTGTTCTATTAATTTGATGACAATAGTCTGATGATGGGGTTTTATAGTAGCCTATGAGGAGTTCTACTATCCACCTCCTGACGTCATCATCAGACCATCGTCACAAACTAACCAAATGAACACAAACTTGAGGGATATAGTCATTGAGGAGTTCCACCATCCACCACCTGATTCCATCATCAGACAATCGGCACTAAGTGTAATGTCTAAAACTCGTCAAAACAACCCAAATTAACCCGAAATCAAGGGGTATACAAGTAGACATTGAGGAGTTCCACTATCCTCCCTCCGGATTCCATCATCAGACCATCGTCATCAAGTGTGATTTATAAAACTCGTCAAAACAAACCAAATGAACCCTAACTGGAGAGGTATACAAGTAGCCATAGAGGAGTTCCACTATCCACCTCCTGACTCCATCATCAGACCATTATCACCAAGTGTCATGTAAATAACTCATGAAAACAGACCAAATTAACCCAAACTTGGCCTGAAATTTATACTTATAAAATTTTACCGACGATACCACAAAATTAACTTTATTTGAATAAAGTTTTATTCAAATAAAATGTTAGTTAGAATAACCCCATTTGTGGAATAATTATTCCGTATTTCATTCCTTATTTAAAATAAAAGTAGCATGATTTATTCACCCTCATGTTATTTTAAATAACGGGCGCAAGAATTATTCTTATTCAAATCGATTTGAATAAGAATAAAAATTCTGTTCTTATTCTTATTCTTATTCTTATTCAAATAATTTTTTGCCCAACTCTGCTGGTAGCCTTTAACGAGACTTTAGTGCCTCTCTGTAAATATACAACGACAAACAAGGTGTGTGCTGTAATATGGCATGAGGCAGTTTCAGGCAGGAAACAAGAGGATCTAACAAGTACATTCCGAGCATTTTGCTAACTAAAAGAGACGCTGAAACCATTACTATTTGGCTTGATAACTGCTCAGCCCAAAACAAGAACTGGTGCCTTTATACGTTTTTAATACAAATCATAAACAGTACTGACATAGCTGCAGTTAGGATTGTGTTGAAATACTTTGAGCCAGGGCACACTTTTATGTCAGCGGATTCGTTCCATCATAATGTAGAGCAGTCCCTTCAAAAACAACAGAAGGTTTACGATTTCGCAGATTTCACACGAGCTGTAGAAAGTGCGAGCGTGGGAAAAGTTCGGGTTAAGGGGCTACCCGAGGTTTCCATCGATTTTTGACAAGTTTTGAATCGTATCTCCTACTTTTGCACTACAGATAGAAGTATAAATCAAACGGTTATCGGTTCTTCAATTTTTTATCTCCATTTTGGTCTACCGGATTTTGAAACAAATGAATACTTAATTTGGTATGATCTTTTTAAACATTGTCCAAAATAAGACTTATTTTGTATCTCTATTGACGTGAAAGACCTAAGACATACGAAATCTACATATTTGGGTTCGTCTGTGACGTCCCTAAAAACTGGTCAAGGGTTTTCATGTTAAACCAATTAACACAAAAGTTATGGCCAGAAACCGGTTTTTGGCCAAAAATTGTTCAACTTTGATGGCAAATATCTCGAAAACAATGAACTTTGAAGTAAATATGGGATACTATATTGCTTAATGCCGTTCTTGTTAACATAATAAGCTACAAAAAACCTAAGAAAACCAAGAGATTCAGATCCCAGACGCCAATTATGGGAGCGCCTTAAGAACATGGATGTTTCAGACTTTTTTGACTTTCAGGCTCACGTTTCAGTGACGAAATTAAAGGACGATGAAGGAAATAGGTTGTATTTAAAAGATATGGTTGAAGTCATGATGCAGAGGGGACAGTTTTGCCTGTTTTACAAAACAGATTGTATTTCATCAGAGTAACCACAAACTGGCCCGCTTGAAAACAAAAAAAATCCCAAATGCCTCAGTAAAACTTGGGCCAAGACGTATCAGCTCCGTAAGGAAGCAAAATCTTCTTAAGAAACTGGGCTCACTGATGCCCAAAAACCGGCTCTTGTTTTCGAGGCTATTACCTGTCTCCTCTACACTGACTGGACCTGATAACGCATTACGTGTGGAGTTAGATAAAAATAATGAGGATCTCGATGTTTAGGTTTAAATATTTTTTATATATCTTGGTTGCCTGAACTGGCACATTTTTATTTGTCTTAACATGTAAACATTTTACTTTTTTTTTAGAAAACAATTAAGAAATAAGTTTTATAAAACGCTATTACCTCGCTTATCTTATTAATTAACGGAGTTAATCCCAACTAAAATTTTAATTCATTTTATAAGGGAGGTATATTGTTAGTCCCTGAGCTTACCAAAGTATTCTTATAAGTTTTATATTATCTAGGAGTCACATAGCTTAAGTCGTAGTAATTGTATGTTGTGTAAGTTTTTATTGTTATAAATAGCCTATTTAATGCCAATATCATGTGTGCCGTCTTTTTTTTGTGATAACGATCATACTAGCTATAGTTTAATATGTGACATAGTCACTGAACTGGGCAGTAACAATATGATTAAAGTGCCATTTAAACAGTACATAAGACTGAATAGTAGTTTTATACTGAAGTAGTAGTTTTGTTTTATTTCCAGTGAAACGTAATTATGTTTAATGAACAGAATTTTTAACTATTTTGAGATAAATTGTGTTTTCTTTTCTATCTTCAATTATAAATAACAAAAAAGTATATTCAAATCTTGCTAGTCGATTTTCTTCCTTTAAAAGTGGTCTGAATGACTTGATATTTACTGGGCATATGTAGATGTGATGTCAATTAAATATTGAATCATTTTAATGGCAAAAAGGCTTCAGTTATGCTTTGTTTTTCCAAAAACCTGTTTTAAATGCAGTAACGGAAGCTCGTAGCACTAAAAATCAAGCAAAATACCGTTTAAAACGCAGTAGTAAAGCTCCGCGTACTGTGGTTTAAGCTGTAAATCATCACTTGTCTGTGTAAGTGAATGCAAAATATGTACAGTAACCGTACTTTTCACTGCATTTTAAGCGGTATTTCTTTTGCTTTTGCATGTCTCAAAGAGTGCAGTACGAGCTTGAAATTTTGAAAAAGCCTCATAAGTCATTTCAGTGTACGCTGAAATCATTGCTTTTAATGTCATCGTATTCTGTGTGTTGAGGGCTTTCCAAGACAATAAATTACAAGTATATACCGCTCGTACGAAAGTAAATAAACTACTTTTAAAGTGTTTTTTGCGTTTATCTCGAAACGGACTTTTTCGAGTTACTGCAGTTTAGGGTTTGCACGGCAGTATGGTCCGTTTGTGATTGAGTGACCTAGAAAAATACGTGAGCCAATCGCAGGTTTTCACTCACTCAAATTTGTTATTTTCAAATGAAATAAGTCATAGTGCACCGACCGCACGTCACGGCACCGCCATGTTGCTTTTTTCTAGCCGGTGAAAGTTGTGCTAAGTTTCTAGTATGAAAAAATGTCGGCAATTATTAAAACGGCAAGTGATTATTCCATGTTTTATACACGAGATTACTTTTAGCCGCACACCAAATTTGCATACAAAAATCTTGTAACTTTTACATCACGCAGGTCAGTTGCCGCGCCGGTTTTATGGTGGCGGTTTGTTGGTTTCGCAAAACAAACAATCATTTGGAAAGTAATTAAGTGTTTTGTGAGTAAAAATATGTAAACTCACTACATACAATTGAGTTTACTCGTATGTGAAAAGATGTGGGTGGTTATACATTTAGTGCAACTTGAATTGTGAGTATTGAATAGAAAAAAACAATAAAATTAAAAAGATAATTGTATAATCCTCATGATATGCAAGTAAAGTTATCAGGTTATATTCTTACAAAAACGAATGTAAAATATATCTAATTTGAATGATATATAACTCATGGCATATAATTACGCTTAAAGTAGGTAGGTACAATTTCGATTTTCTGTCAGAAACCGGGTTTTTCTTATTTGTATGGGGACACTACTGGCTATCACTGCTCAGGGGCTGGACACGTGACGGGTTAAGTCTTTTTTTGTTTTCTGTATTTGTATTGTTTGATAGTTATTTTAGTTCTAATGTGGTTTGATTTTTCGTAAGTACTTATTGTTATAATAATTTATAAATTCCGCAGTGCTGTACCTAATTTACTGTTCATCGCGTGACGTGGCTAAAAAAGAGAATATGTCCCAAACCTATGAACAAAAGGAAACTTAGAGTTTTTAGGTTTCAAGAGCGCACAGAATTTATAAGCAAACGAAATACAGGTGATTAGTACAGCAACTAGAGACTCCGCACCGTACTTCCCACGCGAAAATTGTCCATTGGCAATTGATTGTAAAATCTTTTATTGCGCGTATTCCAATTGGACGAATTTCGCGTTTGTAGGGGTGGCCACAGCGGGATGAAATTTCATGGGAGAGGGATGGCATTTGTGCATATCATTTATCACATCATACAAGACTCGAAAAACAAATGACATCCAATTTCAATGAATTTAAGTGCATTTTTCCTATGTTCTCGTCCACCACAATTTTATCCGACCTCCAACTCTGACGGATCGATAACCGCCCGGCCGGGAAGTATGGCATTTTTTTTCTAGGGTCTGTATGTGATGAAGACCAAGCATACCAATTTTATTTTCTTCGCTCGCCTACAGGGTTCCGGTCACACTAGGAGGGATGGCATAAAAGTTTCATTATATAAACAGCGTACACACTTATAGGCTACCGCTGTAAGTGTGTACGCTGTTTTTACGATCCCCCTCCTATTTCCGAACCAGTCACAGTTGGCTCATTTCGGGTAGGACAGGGCGGTTCCACATCACTTCGGGAGCTCAAATACCGCGAGCCATCCGGTTGCTTTTCCAACATTCAATTGCGCATCATTGCTTTAACTATGGATGGAACCTTCAGTGCGCACCAGTGGCGAAGCGTCATAATAAGCCGATTCCTACCGGCTTGCCTAAGCAAAATAGTTACAAAATAGGTGTATGTAAAACGTACCTAACTTAAATAAATAATACTATAGCTTTACCTTTTACTTTATCTTCCTTTCAAACATTGCAAACACACAACGAAAAGATGTAACCATACGTATAACACACACATAGACAAATAGCAAAATCACTTGGTCAACTCGAGGAATATTGGCTTTCCTAAACTATTACATATAAACAATCGTCCTATACTCGTATAGTGCGCTACTTTACGAAAACACGCACACATTAAAAAACTGCAGGAACAAAATGCCTATGTAAGTGTGCTTAGTCAAGCCGCTTAGCACCGGGTTAGAGCATTCAATTTTCAACCTAATGACAACAGAATGACGGTTCATTCTGTAAATGGCTCGCGGGGGGCTCGTCACACAGTCACACTTCACGTCAGCTAGAATGTACCTAACTTCATTCATGTTGCCTTCTTCACTAAAAACGTAGTCCGTAAGCACTACGCCCTTGGCAGAGAGACTATTTTTGCATATCTTGCGTGTATAAGTAAGTTGGTTTTATAATAATTGCTCAAGATTTTTAAATTTTACTTAGTTTCGCGACTCATGCCCTTGCCCTATGAAAGTGAATTAAAATTGCGTTAATAAGTGAATATTTGTGTTTTTAAAAGTTAAATATTACATTATTAAGCACCGTAATACAGCAAAAGTTAACTTACTAGTGTTGTTTTGGGATTGAATTGTGTTTATTTATAAAGGTTGGTTGCAGTGCAGTTTTTCTTGTTTGTTTTCGTAAACGCCATTATGGCGGCATTAATTCACATAGATTGTTGTCTTACAGATTACTTATTAGATAAAACGACATGTTTTTCTACATTATCGTTTGAAAATAAAAAACATGTCATTCAGTTAGGCCGTGCTCGCCCAGATTTAAAAATGGACTATAAACGTAAAGATGGTTTCTTCAAACACTTTACTACTGCGGTATATGATAAATATACTTGGCTCACCGGTAGTTGTAAACTTAATAGGTTATTACTTATTTTGTTTGCCGTGTATATTGTTTTCTGATGCTAACAGCACTTGGAATCAAGGCGGATTCGCGGATATAAATAATTTGACAAATTCTGCTCGAAAACATGTTCAAAGTGAGAAACATATACGAAGTTGTTTATCATTACACGAGTTCAAAAGAACATTGTCGACGAAGGATAGCATTTCAAAATAACTTACAACTGCACGCTGCTGTGCTGCTTCACGTGCACGGATTTGTTTTCAAGACATCGAAATTTTGGTATGTTTATTTCCTTTTTTTTTGTTCTGGCTTGCCTAACCATTTTTTTGACGCTTCGCCACTGGTGCGCACCAACCAGTAAAGTATAAAGAATACGAAAAAAAAGTTTGACGTACATAATATCGGCGGCAGCGATGTAACCTGTAACCCAGCCAACCTCGAAATCACAGTGTGCTTTATGAATTTCGATGGAGCACATTGTCCAAGATGGCGCCAGGCGCCGTTCTACAAGGTCCTGTTTCAGGGAGGCAACAAACATTCGTACTAAATTTGTAGAGTCAAGTGGGAAGAATACTATAAAACGGTGGCGAATTCAATAAAAACAAATAAACCTTCAGTAATTGCAGTGGTATGCCACAGTCCTCGTTCATGGCGTCCAGGATGTCTCTCACTTGATAACAAACTGCTTCTAGAGCAGCCTTGATGATGTGCGACGAATTGGTGTCCTCGGTAATTCCACATATCACCCTGAAATTGAGATACATATCAAGTCAAATGAGTATCCTTAACCCATGAGTCACAAAAAGTTGTTAATTTATTTCTGCAGATATTGTTTTAGTTTTCTAATTTGATTTCTGTCTATGAATAAGTTAAGTTTCAGCAGCTGAAAGTTTAAGTAACAAATTCATAGGTCTGATTCGAATGGAAGCTTCATCAACATGCTGCACGAATTTTGACTTAATATTCCAGTTAAACCAATGTCATCTTTAATTGCTTCATAGGTATCGCGATTTTACATAATAACTGAATAAACGTTCAGGAACATTGTAGTGGTATTCATTTCCACGAAATGAGAATGAAACCTACGAGAGATTGTACCTACGTACTTCAATAAGTTTCGTTATGCCGTCAGCGCATTTGCCTAACATTGCACACGCCGCCTAGAATTGTGTCAACCGCTTTACGAAATAATGTATCCTTCTTAATGACTGCATAAATAAACTCTTGGCTCGCAGTAATAATAGCAGTGGTGCATGTGTGTAAGCAAGCTTCGAGCTTAGAAATTATAATTGATTTCGATTCTTGACGTTCATACTACGGAGTTACGGGTTTGCGCTCGAATTTTTTGAAGGTGCACAAAGTAAAAAGTTATGCTACGATCTGGAGCAGTCGTCCATTTTAGGTTTTGCCGCCCACTGCAGAACAAAGAGGCAAGTTTTACGCCAATATTGTTGTCAAGTTGGGATCTTAGTGCAAGGCAGGAATTATTCAAGAAAAGAACTTTGAAGAACTGCTGAGCAAACTTTGTTAGTCAAGATATTAAGAAAAATGCTTGAAAAGAGAATGTGATTCATGCAAAGAAAAAGTTCTTGAATTAAACGATGTAACAACGATTTTTGAACGAAGAAGAGATCATATTCTCCAAATCATCATCCATAGTCAGTTTAGTTAAAACATGCCCTAAATTTGTTTTAATCAGTATGAAATAATAAATCAAATTGTTATCCTTGGCATCATCAATGAAATCCATTCAGATTTGTCACCGTTTTTCGAACATTGCTTCTTGATCCAAGCAGAATGTAACAGTTTAAAGGCCTTGCAATAATCTTTGAGTGTGCATAGTGCTGTTATACATATCGATTTTGCGCAAAATTATACTTTGAAAGCTACCAACTAAGTTCAATCACTACTTTTTGGAAGGAGCAGAGCCGCAAAGAACTTGGTCTCCATACTGCCGTTATTTATGCATTCTATGTCAAATCTAGCGATATGCCAACATCAATCTGCACCGTTAGCGAATGCTTAAAACACGATGCCACAGCAGTTTGGGCACGCCTTATATCACTCATAAACAAAGCCATGGAAATGAATCCGTTCTTTAACATATTACATTTTCAATCTGATTCGTCCACATCTCGATACCGTATTAAAAATAAGTTCCATATGTTCCATTGTTCCACAAGTGTCCAGTGATTTCCCACAAATGATCGAACTTACATTCAAATCTGGACATGGTAAGAGTGCTGCCGATGAAGTGGGCGCAATGATTAAAAGGACGGCCGAAGAAGTCCCATCAAAATATGCAGCTTTTCCATAGGCTGATTTTAATGACAAGGATGTCCCGAATTCTTGTATTTTATTCCAAAGAAGCAAGGAACCGAAGAAGAAACGTATCTCAAAATGCATAACACCAAGGTTGCTATTATTATCACAATACGAATACGCTCTGGAGGAAAGCTAAGAAGAAGCTGAAGTTGACACGCAAACGCAAAAACACAATAACCACTCACTTGATTTCAAATTTTAAAAAAGGTAGCCTAAACTGCTTCTAATTTTTAATTATCAAGGCAGCCCATACTTCGATTGGCAACCACAGTTGCCACCATCAGTTTAGGGGTCTGCGAAATTGGCAACTTTGGTTGCCTCAAGCAAGTGAGTGGATAGGTATGTAGACTGACATGCTGCTTCATACAATATGTGATAAAAAGGGACAAAAGAATGATAATGTGCGGTGATTTTAATATTGACATTTTAAAGAAAAATAATAATTCGCTTCATTTTGAATTCTAACTATCAAGTCATAATCTACAGTTAGAAATAAGAAAACCTACCAGCAAACATGTTTAGACAATTTTGGGCATAATATCAAAGGATGCAAGGGGACAGTTATTGAACTCGGGCTATCCGACCACACTGCACAGATACTAAAATGCCCTGTAAGGAAAACATGTACCATAAGTAAATGGAAACTAAAACAACGAGATTACAGTAAAGAGAATTTGATGCGGTTCCGTAAATGCCTCGAGAGTCTTTCTTTTTCTGACACAATGAATAACAGTGACTCTAAATTGGCCTGTAACATCTTTGTAGATACATTCATACTTTTTTATAAACTCTTCTTTCCTTATAAAATAATCAAGTTTAGTGTGCACCAGAAGCCTAAATGGATTACACACGTTATCAAAATCTGTAGTAGGAAAAAACGGCAAATGTTAATTGACTATAGACGCTCCCCTACAGCGATGAACAAAGCAGCTCTGAAATCGTATAGTTATAGATTAAGAAAAATTATAAGCCTCACACAACGTTCCCAAAACAATCATTTTATAAGACAAGCTACAAATAAATCTAAGGCAACATGGAAAGTCATTAATAAAATGAAACAAAATTTTCCAAAAGAACCGATAGCTGAGGTAATAAAAGATGACATGGTTATTACTAAGCCTCAGTGTATAGCTGAAGCATTTAATGATTATTTTGTAGATCAAATACAAAGTAGTAGTGAAAACAGGGAGTGCCGAAATATTAATATTAACATAAATTGCCCTCAGTCTGTATATGTTAGACCAACTACTCCTCAAAGTATAATAAAAATGATATCCTCGCTGAAAAATACAAACAGTGTAGGATACGGTGAAATCTCTACAAGTGGTTAAATACGTTTCTCACATTATTTCGCACCCCTTAAGTCACCTTTTAAACCTTAGTATTTCTGAAGGAGTCTATCCTGATAAGCTCAAACTGACGATTGTAAGGCCGCTTTACAAAAAGGGTGATAAGTTGAACTTAGCGAACTATAGACCTATTGCACTTTCCACGGTCTTCTCAAAAATCTTTGAGAAAGTAATGCATGAAGCGATTTGCGGTTTTCTAGAAAAACATAACCTGTTCGCTACAGAGCAAAAAGGCTTTCGTAAGCAAAAAACCATTAATATGGCCATATATGATTTATTGAATCCCATTATCACCAGGTTGGACAATCGAGAGCCGGTATGTGCTGTATATATGGATATGACGAAGGCTTTTGATTACGTTGATCACTCAATCCTTCTCAAGAAGCTTAATGTGTATGGCATTCGTGGCAATGTGCTTAATCTCATGAAATCTTACTTAACTGGCAGAAAACAGTACACTGAACTATCACAAAGATGTATGAAGACAAAAATGCAAGTTTGTTACAGGTCCGGTAAACGAAATTTAATATATGGAGTGCCGCAGGGAAGCGTATTGGGCCGTTATTATTTTTAATCTATATTAATGACCTCCCTCGTCACATTAACTATCCAATGGTGCTCTATGCGGTTCCCCTCCGTTAGCCCTAATAATTTCATACCTAATTTCACTAGCCCTAATGTCGTTAACCCTAAAATCACAAACCGCGTAGCGTAGGGGACCATTCACTAGAGGACCATTGTCGATATAACAAATAATTTGCCAGCAACCATCTAAATAACGAGGATAACGATGATTATTAGGGTATTCAGAATCAGTCATAGTGAAGCGCCAATGGATACAGAAGCTAAAATAAATATTAAGGATCAACTATATGTAGATGAAACATTGTTCGCGGATGTTTCAACCTCTGCAATTATTGCAAGATTAATGTTATTACTATAAAACACATTCAAGTAAGTTTTCTTTTTAAAGAAAAAAAAACCCAAAATATTCGAATAACTTCAAAAAAAAACAATATTCAAATATTTGAAAAACTCTAAAGTTTACAAACCCTAATATGCAATATAAAAATAAAAGTTGCCACCTATTCTTATATCGTCCACAGAAACATCCACAATAACATTTGACATATTTTATTACGTTCCGTCTGGCCTACAAATATTGACAGCCCTAATTAGCTTCTCCATAGAATAAGTGCCAAAACCAATTGGAACTGTGCCCGTCCCAGAGTAATTAAATAAGTGTACTGAAACGACCATGGTATTTCAACTCTACAAGGTCATAGTTATATTTTTAGAAATTATCGATTTCATAACGAGGAACATTCGAAACCGCCACCTGAGCCTAAACAGTATTATTATTCATCAACGTCAATATTTCAAACCATATTGAAATATTAACGTCGCTTTTTTCGGAACGCTTGACAGTTCGGAGGAAGTTTTTATATTCGAAAAACTGTTGTGACCATAATTCTGTTAATTCGTATCGGTATTTTTACGGTAATTAATTACAGAAAGGGTAGTATTTAAGCGAATAACTGTAAATTAAAGTTTTATCTAAGTCATCCTCCTAGCGTTATTCCCGGTTGTGCCCCTAAAGGAGCCCAGGATCCGCTTTGACACCTAATCCCAAGATTTGGCATAGGCACTAGTTTTACGAAAGCGACTGCCATCTGACCTTCCAACCTAGAGGGAAAACTAGACCTTATTGGGATTAGACCGGTTTCCTCACGATGTTTTCCTTCACCGAAAAGCTAACGGTAAATATTCCGTACATAAGTTTCGAAAAACTCATTGGTACGAGCCGGGATTCGAACCCACGACCGCCGCTTGACAGCCGCATGCCTGAACCACTAGGCTACCGTAGCTCTCAAAGTTTTATCTAAGTGTCAATAACAATTAATTAATTGCAAGTCCGAAATAAATGTTGTACTCCAGATCATCCTATTGTTCAAGGCACGGTAGTCTTGATGGGTGATGATGATGTTCCGCCCCTTCGATGGCCGTTAGGTATAATCACGACCGTACATCCAGGACCTGATGGTGTGATTCGAGTAGTTACTGTTAAAACCAATAACGGCTTATTCAAACGACCTGTTGTGAAGCTATGTCCTTTACCTACAGAGTAATCAATAACCTATTTCCAGTTCCTATTGGGAGGTCCTTTTTTCTTTCTTATTTATCATCAACCGCATAATTTCATTTCATCTCATTTTTGAAATTCTTCGCATTTCAAGGCCGGGAGCATGGTAACGCCGTCAGAGCGAAATCCCTTTTGGCCTCCTTTCTTAAAAGCTGTTGAGACTGTTTGCTTACACCGCCGTCATAGTCTTCATACGCCAGTAGAAAAAAGTAATTTCTGTCTGTCAAAACGTTTCCACTACTTATGTCACCGCAAAATATTTTTCTCCGCTGCAACTGAACTGCGAACAATATAGTGATTTGTGCTTGTTCCTGACCATTTAACGCTTGCTTGAACTCTTCGCCCGCCCGCTCCAAGCTGCACACCGAAAACTAAAGGTCATCATCCACTCATTTTCACAATGAGATAAATTAGAGTGAAGATATTGATTTGGTTGAGGCAGATATGGTTGAGGCAGATATGATTGAGGCATGGAAAATAACAATCGTGCTGAACCAAAGTATGGTCGCAGAATAATGAATGTGAACCAGTTTTTCACTCAGTTGCAAGAAATATCGTCACATGGCCCTCTAAACTGTGGACTGCAATCCGTTGAGATAGTGTCGGAAACTAGAACAGGTCTTATCTCGCAGTACTTGACACATACACAATGATAATGCTGTAGATACATTGGACCTGAATATTAGTGCAGTTGCATGCACAGTAGCTATTGGATGTGGCCACACCCAGCTAACTGATTTATCGGCTGCTATTGCCATAGCTCCCATGTCAAATAATATATTTACCTCCAAATTGGCTATAGTAAACAAAAAATGGGAGGAAGTGCTTTATAAATCAATGACTGAGGCTGCTGAAGAAGACCGTAATCTGGCCATTGCAGAGGGAAGAGTGAATTCGGATGGCATTGCCATCATAGACGTGATAGCTGATGGGTGCTACTCAAAACGACAGTAGAATAAAAATTATTCTGCACTATCAGGTGCAGCGGGCATAATTGAAAAAAGAACAAACAAAATACTGAATTTAGCAATTAAAAATAAGTATTGCTACAAGAATTACCAGATGATGGAGGTGGTATGGTGGACGATGTTGGAGGTGCTAATAGCATGGATAATGTTCGTGCTTGCCCTGGAAAATAACCGTTACGACCGCCACTATAAACTTGGTGCCGGTGGACGCAATGGCCGGAACGTAACCCGCCACGGAGCCCAATACAGACTCCGGTATTTGTCTCGAAACCGCCCGTAGATGACGTATACTTGAAAACACCAAACAAGTTGCCGGGCCACCGTCGTGATTTGAGGGAGTCCTAACCAGAAAGAGGAACCAAGAGAAGGCGCCAATTGGGCGCGGAGAACCAGCGCCCAAGAAGCGATGTTGCGCCAAATCGGGATCTCCGTCGGCCACGCCTGGGCGAGGCGCCGCGAGCACTAGCACCCAGGAGAGCAGCCAACCGGGAGACAATCCAAAAAGTGATCCAGAGTGTGAAAATTTTGTTATTTGTTCAATTACACTTACTTGTAACTTTATAGTTTTCCACGGAAATAAAGCTCCATTCACGATAACGGTTGTATTGGAAGACAAGTTTGACAGCTGACATAGAACTACCACCAGTCACTAAAAATGTTAACATAAATAGGTGCGTACCTACACTACAGAAACCAAGGTGTGTTAATGAATATTCAAAAAGCATGGGCTCGGTTGACACTGCTGAAATGATCATGAGTTCATTACAGTGCATCCGAAAAACCAAAAAATGGTACAAAAAGTTAGCATTTCGTGTATTCGATATGGAACTACTGAATGCATTTTTTTTGTTCAAATCCTTAAAAAAAGGTTCGTGGCTGCTGTTAGCGGAAGTTCAGCTAAATGTTATCAGACAACTTATTACTGACACAACTGTATCTAAATCGTCGAAGGCAACGTTTTTGCATCAAATATATGCAGCATGCTCCCTTCTGACGTGACTAAGCACTTTCCTGTAATAATACCAAATCGTAAAAGTCGACGTTGCAAACCCAAAAAAGAAAACAGACCAGACCTATTAATATTTTTCCTCTTTTTTCAGGAATTGGTTAAATATTTATTTTTTGATGACTAATATTTTGGTGGATTTTGAGTCTACGTAATTACTAAAATGATAATATATCAGTTACACACAAAAAAGCTGCTGTTGTGAATTATTTCCAAATTTCCTTTTTTTCCATACAAATGAAAATAAAGTGCTTGGGCTAAATGTAGAATAAATACTGATTATAAATTTTTAAATGAAAGGAAAAATTGAAAAATTTAATGCTCTGAGCCGGATTCGAACCGGCGAGCAGAGGCATTCATGGCCCCCGGTCCCCGGTTCGGATTCTGTGGTCGCCGGTTCGAACCCGGCTCGGAGCATTAAATTTTTCAATTTTTCCTTTCATTTAAAAATTTATAATTTTCGTTAGCAGCGTTACTGCTTAAAAACAAAAATTAATTTACATTGTCACTTAAACTGTCAGAAGCAGCACAAAAATATTCAAATATATTTTTTTTTCTAGCTGAATACATAGTTATCTAAGAAAGACAGATAAATAGTTACAGAACTGTTTTCGTTTTCAGAGATGGATAACGAATATAGCCTATCAATACCACTTGGAAAGAAAGAAGAAAGAAAGAAAGAAAATAAGTTTATACCGTCATTAGTTCTCATCATTATTAGTTGTTTTACTAGGGTTTGTAGCGGAAGCTTATCAAGCTGAAACTGAAGAGTTTTTCAGGTTGAGATCAACCGATTCTACACCTGACCTGTACGTAATATCGTGGCACACAAATCTCAGCCACAATTACAAGAAAGCTTCTCACTATCTCCGAACTCATCTACCCAATATGTCTTTACTGCTGAGCATTTTTCCACGCAGATGGCAACCATAGAAATAATTTAGCGCGACATCTGTTAGCAACAGTTAGTCAGGAATCAGTGACCTTAATCACGGATTGTTGAGTATCTCATTAACAGGGTGTTTTTACGCAGTAACGTTGTTTCCCTAATAATCTCCAAAAAGTGATACAAACCTACTACTATCAGTTCTAAAAATATTGGTACCTAATTTGTTAGCTATAGTGTCATTTTGTGTTTTTGATTATGACATTTTGTGTAAATCTGTACATAATTACTTAAATGATGGTATACCCCGCTACACAGTAAAAATATGCGATTGTAAATTATAAAAAACATAAAAGTTAACAGTATGCTGCATCAAGGCCCTCGGATACTTAAACAACACGAACGAGGAATGAGGGCTCTGAACTAGGTAATTCATTTAATAATTCCCACAAAAAGTTTAATTAATTGACTTATTTCGTGAATTTACGTGAAGATATTTCTTTCAGGGTGGTTGTGGTCTTCGTCTAGGCCTAGATATCTTCGTGGCACACCAATGTCGCCGCGGATCACAGCTGAGCTGCCCTAAAAGCTGCCACGCTTGTCTACATAACATCATACGAGGGGCGGCTGAAAAGCCTAAGGTATTTCGAGGTTCTTTATGCTTTCATGGTATTGTACTGGCCAATAGACAAGCCATTTAAAAAGTAATTATTTAGAATATACCATCCCTGATTGAATTATTACGATTCAAGATATTCAAAGGCAAAGTCCGCAAAGTGTGAATTATCGACTAACCTTACGAAAATTGAACATAGGGCTGTAATTAATGGTTAAACGAACTTACCTGAAGTGAAGTTTGGCCATAATTATATGAGACGGTACATCCGAAGAGATTTATAGATTTGTTTACTATGTAGTACTCATTTTTCAATGTACTAGGCATCACACAATATGTTTATAGCTAAATAAATAAAAAATAGAAAATAAAGAGTGCTTTAACCAGGGACTGCATAACCGAAAAATACCGGTATTATTCATAACCGATAAGACGTCATATCGGTTTTGAAATAGCGGTTTCGGTAGCGGAACCTTTATATTTCGCTATCGAAATATAACGGTAACCTTTATTTTTTTCGGTACCTTAACCGATTTTTAAAGGTTACCGATATTTCGATTTTGGCGTCGTTGCCAAACCGCCGGCGCTGCCGTTTTGTCTTTCTTTCCGCGACATCGTCGCATCGTCAGTAGGATAATTACATTCAGTACATTGGCACAGCAACATAGCGTGAGGTGCGGGTGTGCGGGCGGGGACTCGGAGAGTGCGGAGCTATGATGACAGATGTACAGCCGGATACCAAACAGGATGTTTTCGCTTGATTATCAAAAGAAAAGAAAGCGTATACGGCGTTCTTTCGTTTTCTTAACATTGTAGATTTTAATTTTTATATTGTAATCGAATCGAATAGCTCGCGTTTGCACTGTCAAGTGTCGTTGTCGGTGAGCATCAAAGAAGCGTATGATATGCCGCTGTCGTTTCGCCCGCGCCCGCGCCCGCGTCGACGCCCGCCCCCCCTCCGAACGCCTCTACTACTGCTCGCTCCCCGTCCCCTGTTCCTCACAGTGCGCCGCGGCCCACGCCATTCCGTTTATCATGCCGCGGACCCCCCCCCCCCCCCGAACGCCTCTACTACCGCTCGCTCCCCGTCCCCTGTTCCTCACTGTGCGCCGCGGCCCGCGCCATTCCGTTTATTATGGCGCGAACCCCCCCCCCCCCCCGCACACCTCTACTACCACTCGCTCCCCGTCCCCTGTTCCTGACTGTGCGCCGCGGCCCACGCCATTCCGTTTATCATGTCGCGGACCCCCCCCCCCCCCCTTTCCCCCCCTACCCTCTCCCCCCCACCTCTACTACCGCTCGCTCCCCGTCCCCCGTTCCTCACTGTGCGCCGCGGCCCGCGCCATTGCATTTATCATGCCGCGGAAGATTCTATTATCTTTTAAATAATTTCATACTTTAGTTACACCTTGTGTTGGAAATTAGTTAGGTAATTAAAAATATCGGCCGACGGACAACATTTGATACCAAGCTCACGCAAAGTACGAACGAACGCACGAAGCAGAACGGGAATCGAACCCGTAATCAATCAATTAATTTGCCATATGAAATTACGAAGTATAATAATGATTCCATTTTAAATTATCTTTATCACATGACGTGATTATCGCTAGCAAAATACCTAACGCAGTGCACAAGCACTGCTAGTGAAGCACACGCAATGAATGAAACGGCGCGGCACGGCGTGACCTGACCTGACGGCGGCCGCGGCGGCATCGGCAGGCGATGCCAGCTCGCTTATTTTTTTCGGTAACCGTTATAATACCGGTTTCGATCCGGTATTATAAAGGTTTCGGTTACCTTTAAATCGAATAGCGGTAACCGATATTTCAAAACGGTTACGGTACCGTTATGTTGGCGCGGCACGCGTAACCTTTACACCATTACGGTACCGTAATGGAATACAGGTTTCATACCGGTAAAACCGTAACCGAAATCAGTCCCTGGCTTTAACTGATATCTCCCTCCCACTCCTCATACCGCGTTCTGGCTCATTGTCTGTCATCGTCATTATATTTAGAGCAAGACACCTGTTTCCTACATTATAGGGTTAAATTACACATAATTGCATGGGTTTGGGAGGGTTATAAATCTCTTCGGATGTACCGTCTCATATAATTATGGCCAAACTTCACTTCAGGTAAGTTCGTTTAACCATTAATTATATTACGACGGTACATCCTCGAGATTTATAGATTTGTTTACTATGTAGATGTTTAAAGTTCTTTGTAGGAATAGGTGTAAACAATAAAGCAGTACGTACGCAAAGATTAATCATGTATTTATGTTCATTCTAAACTTGATTTAATTTCTTAGATCTTTCACATCTATATCTTATTAGTAATCAAAAGTGGCTTCGGCAAAGACATTATCCTCTACATTCATCAAAGGTCTGTTATAGTATTTCGCGAAAACAAGTGAGTTTCCGGTCCAGCCTGCGCTCTTTTTTATGAGATCTAATGATACGCCTTTTCTATTGGCTGCCGACGTCGAGGCATGGCGAGTGCTGTGAGCAGTAAACACGTTGGTATCTATTCCGCTTTCCGCTAGCACTTGCTTGATCCAGCGACCTATTGTCGCAGGGCTAGCGTTATGCGCAGGTCTTTTGATTGTCAATATTAATTTATCTGCATGTGGCATGTCTCTAAGATGCTTTGTCATCTCTTAGTAGGCGGATAATGTCTTTCCCGGACATATTTGTTCCCTGTGCACAAAAAATGGTATAATCAAACGTGGATTATTGCGTCCTGGCGCAGAGGTTTTAATTAAGTCACTAATCAGTATTTCAATATTTGAGGCATTAACTGTGATATTAGATAATCTGATAAGTGATAACGTCTGCAAGCGTTGTGCAGTCGACAATGCAAGCAGAGCTACCATTTTTTTTGAAAGTTTGTCCAGTGGCAAATCTTCATTAGGGTACCAGCTTGATAGGTAATCAAGTACTTTGTTTGGGTCCCATGTGTGTTGGTATTTGGGCAAGCTTGGTTTTAATCTAAACACCCCCTTAAGGAATCGAGTTATTCGATCGTCCTCGCTAAGCCGTCTACCCAATATCAGAGCCAATGCCGATCGAAGAGTATTTAAAGAGCTGTAACTAGCCCCATTCTTAAATTGAGTTGTAAGGAACTTAAGGATTACAGGTACATTAATCGTGTAGAAATCATGTTTCGTTTCCTCACAAAATAGCCACCATTTTTTGTACGCACAATTATATTGCTTTAGTGATGTTTCTGCTAATGATGCCATAAGTATGTCAATTATGTCCGAACTTAATAATTGTCTTGCGTACGCTTCCCTGATAACAGAGATGACACCAGGGTAAGACTTTTCCACAATGGATGACTGCTTCTGAAAGGAGACATGAGCAAATTGTGATCAGGTCCAAAATAGATAGGTTCATATAGTGATAACCTTTTGAATAGTGGGTACCATGGTTGACTTGGCCAGTAGGGCACAACAATGACTCCTGTTGCTTTGTCGTTAATGATTTTACGTAAACATTTTAGTATAAGTGAGAACGGAGGAAACGCATAGAAAAAGTTAGTGCTCCAGTCCACCGTGAATGCCTCAATATTAAACGCTTCCGGGTCTCGTTTCCAGGAAATGTATCTAGGACATTTAGTATTAACCCTGGTCGCGAATAAATCAATCTCTGGACAACCGAAGGTTTTGACTATAAGATTAAACGCGGATACAGACAGGCTCCATTCGGTATCAATATTAGTTCGTCTCGACTCTTCGTCCGCCTCGACGTTGTCTTTAGACTTAATGTATGAAGCGAATATAAAAATGTTTCTAGCTTCACACCATTGCCAAATATTGCGCGACAAATCATTGAGGTGACTGTATTGTACACCACCGTACCTATTTATATAGGCTATTGCTGTAGTGTTATCAATACGCAACAGTATTTCTGTGTTACTCAGTTCACTGGCAAAACATTTGAGTCCATTAAATGCGGCTTTTAGTTCAAGTGTGTTCATGTTGCAATTTAATTCATCTAGATCCCAGAAACCACCCGTCCTTTCTTTGTTACACGCTGCACCCCAACCTGTCAAAGACGCGTCTGAATATATTTCTAACGCATAGCATCCAGTGCGTATATGGTTTTTGGTAGTAAAAATATTGTCGATCCACCAAGACAAATCAGGTTTTAATGAGTCAGCTAGAAGCATGTGCTTGTCGAAATCATCGTTAGATTTTTTAAGTGCTAAATATTTTTCTCGCTCTAAGCGCTTTGTATACACCCACCCATAAGCTGCTGCTGGGCAAGCGGAGCATAACAAACCGAGAAAGCTTGCAAATTCTCTAATAATTAAAGAACGTTGATTGTAGATTGTTTTAGCACGATCGGAAATTTTTTGACGTTTTGCTAACGGTAATTTAAGACACATATCCCTTGAATCGAGTTCGAAACCAAGAAAGGTTTGGGTTTTACTGGGAATGAGATGACTTTTAGGATAATTTATAACAAAGCCAAGTTTTTTCAGCAGATTGATTGTTTCCAAAACGCAATTTTGACAATCGTGGAAAGTATTGCCTAAACAAATAATATCATCCAGATATATTGCTATCATTAGGCCCTTATTTCTTAAGAAAGCTATGACTGGTTTCATAAGTTTTGTGAAGACCATCGGTGCCAGGGACAGTCCATTTGGCAGACACTGAAACTCATATAGTTGCCCTTGAAACTGGAACCTTAAATATTTCCTACTGGGCTTGCCTATAGGCACTAGAAAATATGCATCTTTTAGGTCGATAGTGGCCATAAAAATATTATTTGACATAAGTTTGGCCACCGTGCGGATATCCTCCATTTTGAAATGTTGTGGAACAATAAACTTATTGAGGCTTTTCAAATTAAGTATAAATCTATATGAGCCATCCTTTTTAGGTGTAACGAAAATTTTGGAAAGGAATTGTCCTGACACGTTGCTATTACAAGATTTACAAGGAACGATTGCCCCGGTATTTTTCAATTCAAATATTGCCAGATTCAATTGCTCCATTTCAAATATGTTGAAATGATCATTTTTGGGGACTGAACCAACTTGTAGCACGGGACGATCAAAAGGAATTACATAGCCTTTTACGTATCCTAGAATTATAGGATCATCGGTCAAGTCACACCAATTACTGTAATGATGGTGTAGTCTGCCTGCGTGAGAGATTACCTCTGTTAGTTTTTCAGGTTCTTGGAGTTCGGCTTCGAGGACATCGGCGGTCGATCTGCAGGCGGCGGACGTCTGTTCGATGGTTGGCCGTAGTACCGGTTCCTTGGCCCACCCTGTCTGCGAGGTTGTTGCTTGTGTTTCCTGGGTGGGCCCTTCCAGTTTTCCCGATGAGTGTACCTTCGGGAGGGACCCGTAATGCCGTCAGTTCGTTTGACTTGCAGGCCAGATCTCTCAGCTGTCTTAGATGTCTTGATTTTCTCGCCAAGGTTTGTTCCGAAGAGGTAAGCGTCTCTTTTAACGTCTTTGACGATGTTGTGAAAGTTTTTGTCTAGACTTTGGCCAACCAATTTCCTTCTGTTTAATGTGCTGTCATGATGTAAGTCAAGGAGGATCTGACTGATTTCAGAGAGGCTTTTAAGCAGCTCGATTTTGTTGAAGTCACTTCTTATAATTTGAGACGTTAGGTTTGACAGGCCAGCAATACCCAACCCCAGATGATATTGGGTTTTTTCAAGGACTTTGTCCCTATTTTTAACAGACTCGGTGAGAATCGGTGCAATTTCCGGGTTGAGTTGAGGCGCCTTTAGGAGGGTGAAATTTTCGGGTATTAGTGTCTTCTCTAGTATATTTTGTTTTTGTTCTTTGGTTAAACCATCCACGATTATATTACCCCAACGTTCGGAGACCTCGTCCAGTATTTTAGGGCCCAATTTTTCGTCCTTGCCTTTAGGATCACCCAGTGCCATAAGAATGTCATCTGACAGGGGTGCCGTAATACTGTCGGCGGCATTACCAGTGGTTTGTGGTTCATTATTGACCGCGGTGCTACTGGGAGCAAGGGCTGTGGCAGGAGCCGTGGCTGAGGGCAGGATTTCTGCGGCAGGAGTCAGTTCCTGATTAGTATTCACCATTGAGGTTCATTTTGAGATACCATTTTGGGGCCAAATACGGCCGATTTTGGACGAACGCTAGTCCCATCTTCTGACTCTTCAGGCCAAGGTGCAGTCTCGTAGTCTGAGGACCGAGGGGTACCCGAATCGTATATTGAATACTCACTCCTGTAGCTTTCTGAAAGCGTACCGAGAGAAAAAAAAAAACGTCTTAATAAACAAGTTTTGAGTCACAGTCGCAATCACGTTACGACGATGGACTAGTCAGTTATCAGCCGTGACCACATCACGGAGTATAACTATTAGAATTTCATGAAATGAACTCGGGTAGTGGAACTATCAACCATGACCGCATCATGGAGTATAGTGTGTCACAGTGCAAGATACTATAAAGTCGGCCTGACTTGTGAACCGGTCCAAAAAATCATAAAGATCTCAGTAGATAACGTTATCAATCATGATCGCATCATGAAGTATAACGAATACCGAGGTTTAGTACGGAAATAACTGTATCTATTCTGGAAACTACACGTTAGGAAGAAAAACAAAATTAAAATAAAAGTAACCTATAAGGTCAAAAGTTCTATGAGTTCGTTGCAGTCTTAAAGTTTAACGAGTGGATTCAATTTTGTAAGAAAATACTATTATATCCATACTTATTAAAGTATGTGCTTAGTCGAAGAAGAAACAGTTAAGTAAACAACATTGATTCGTAATTTTATTTCAATGACGCAGTTATGCTATACTGAGCACTCGCTACAAACGTTAAGGTCGATTTTAGCTCGATCATTTATTACCCGTAATCTGGACTTACCTTCACTCGAGTCCGACGGGTAGTCACGTAATTGTTTCTCTAAACGCCGTATTTTGCGTTTAATGTGGGATTCCCTATCCTTACGTTTACGTTTCCCCATGTTAAAACTATATGGACTACTACTAACTTTTAAAGTAACGCGTGCAGTTAATTAGTTATCACGAGCACTTCACGTTTCGATGTTGCGATGCCCGCACAAAAAAAACGAATGACGATGACAGACAATGAGCCAGAACGCGGTATGAGGAGTGGGAGGGAGATATCAGTTAAAGCACTCTTTATTTTCTATTTTTTATTTATTTAGCTATAAACATATTGTGTGATGCCTAGTACATTGAAAAATGAGTACTACATAGTAAACAAATCTATAAATCTCGAGTATGTACCGTCGTAATATAATTAAGTTTCTTACGAAAAGTGGAAAGTCACCGCAACGTATTATTGACGAAATGGCAAATATTTTACGGTGTTTCTGGGCCTCCATGTGCAATGCGTCGAAAATATTTGTTTTTAGGCGTTTTCGTCCCGTTTGCGGTCGAGTTCAGCCTATTAAAAAAAAGCTCATTCGTAGTTCCTATGATCACAGAGCTAGCGCGTTTCTCGGCCAAAGGCTTAGTATTGCTGGGCAGTGAAAAACGCCGCAAGCATCTTGGCCATGTTTACATCATTGTTTCATGTTTTTTTTTTTTATATTTTAATTTATATAAATTCAAAACATTTATTCGTGACATAAACAACACACATAATAAAATACATATAATAAAAATAAAAAACCACATTTACTTTGTAACGAATGGACCCAGGTCAGAATGTTTCTAGCTTTACAGCCAGCGCTGATCTTCCGCAGGGTCCATTCGGTATTATCAAGTTTTGTTCCTGTAAATATTATTGTCCGTTTACGTTTTATTGCTCAATTAATTATGTTCAACGATGCAACCTGCGAAAACGAAGGTGTAAGGATTATCCCCTATTTTATGTTCTTTTACAATCAACGCTGTAACCAATTATGTTCAATGATGCAATATGCGTGCAAAAATTAATGTTTATGGATTATCCCCTTTTTTTCTACACTTAATGCTGTAACCAATTATATTAAACGATGCAATTTACGTGCAAAAAGTAATGTTGAGGCATTATCCCTTATTTTTTTTCTCCTACACTCAACGCTGTTACCAATTATGTTTAATGATGCAATATACGTGCGAAAACGAAGGTGTAAGGATTATCCCCTATTTTATTTTCTGCTACACTCAACGCTGTAACCAAATTATGTTCAACGAATTCAACGATGCAATATGCGTGCAAAAAGTAATGTTTAGGGATTATCGCTTTTTTTCTACACTTAACGCTGTAACCAATTATGTTCAACGATGCAATTTACGTGCAAAAAGTAATGTTTAGGGATTATCCCTTATTTTATTTTCTCCTACACTCAACGCTGTAACCAATTATGTGCAATGATGCAATATACATGCGAAAACGAAGGTATAAGGATTATCCCTTATTTTATTTTCTGCTACATTCAACGCTGTAACCAATTATGTTCAACGAATTCAACGATGCAATATACGTGCAAAAAGTAATGTTTAGGGATTATCCCTTATTTTATTTTCTCCTACACTCAACGCTGTAACCAATTATGTTCAACGATGCAATGTACGTGCAAAAACGAATGTTTAGTGATTACGCCTATTTAATTTCCTTCTACACGTGGTACCAGTAGCAGCTGCCATATCAGTATGTATTTTGATTTTCATGTAGTTTTTTGTTTAGATATGATAGTTGCAATAAACACCAAGCCTCGACAGTCCATTAATTCAGAGACGCTGCATCGGACGAAATAGGAACCAAATTTCTTTAACAAACATTGTGGTAGAACGAGACGCGTAACCATGGGGAAGAAAGCACATAAATCAACACAACCTCACAGTAGTTGGCACTTGAATTGAGCCCTATATCACAGGCCGCCATTGAAAACGTCGCAACATAGGACGAATATTATAACAACTTATTGAGATGTTAATACAATTATTTTTCACTCCATAGTAGTGTTAAGTGTTTAAGGACCACAACAAGCTGTATTCAAAAGTGAAATTTCACGAATTTAATGTAACATATTTGCTTTATAGAGACAATGATTAGAAGAATGACAATAGTAGGAAAACAACGTGTTGTCACACCAAAACTATACAATTAGTGTTGCCTTATAAATTGCTAATATGCAACAACCTATATCCTACTATGTTATATTAATATTATAAATGTCAAAGTTTGGTTGTTTGGATGTTTAGATATTTGGATGCTTGTTACTCATCACGCTTAAACGGCTCAACCCATTTGGATGAAATTTTGCACGAAGATAGTTTATAGCCTAGATTAAAATATAAGATAGTTTTTATCCCGGCTCCACGCAGACGTAGTCACGGGCAGAAGCTAGTGTTGAATATATTATTAAACAGGCTTGAAGAGCTGGCAAAACTTTTGATCACGTTGACTGTCGAAGTCGACTGTAAATATAGTTGTGGCGCCAGAGAGGCAACATTAGTGCTCAACGCGTGTCGCTAAAAGGGTTAAATCCTCACCAGACCAAAAGCGTCAATTTATAATCCATATTATACTAAAGTATCTCTTGTCTGTCACCTTTTACCGACCGAGTCGCTTAAACCGACTGAGATGTGTATTATTGTGGGATTTGGTTTGGAGATAGTTTCAATCGCATAGCGGGGAAATACTATGGGTACCAGACAACAATATACATACTCATAATGATATATACATACTAAAATACGGAGAAAACATCAAGACTCGGTTACAAAAGTTCGTGTTCGTCACACAAATAAAATACCGGAGTTATTGTAGGCAGCGTCACTTTATGTCAAAAAAGGCCCGCGCTCATGGACCTATGATACTCAGGACACGCTATGTTACTAATAATACCACGTGCGAGGCAGCTGGTAGCATACAAATCTCGATAAGTGTGTGAAAGGGAAATATCATTCGTTCTGAAAGTTGCACTTTTTTCAAGTCATCAGCCATTTTAAGACCAGTTCTTAATTTAGCTGCATAGGAGCTTTTCCGTTCCTCACTGTGGCATCACGTATGTTTGGAGTATGATAGGTCCATGTCCGTGCCCTTTATCACTACAACAAAGCTGTCACTCTACTCACGATTGGTAAAGCACAACTGTGAAGAAGTGGCCAAGGTCTCGCGTTCAAGACCGGTTCCAAGCGAAAATATAATGATATTCATTAGCATGCATTTTTGCTAGATGTTATTCCCCTCACACTCTCCAAAAGTAAGAGAAGGACGGCGCATCTAGTCAGGGTGTTTACTCGTAAATATGTACCCAGATTTTCTTTATATTCGTTAACTCAACACACAAAATAAACCTACCCTCTAGCATCTTGCCTCCAATAGGGCGCGTACAGTCCACTAAAGGCTGGCACAAACACAACGCTGCCGTTTTCGGATGCGTTCTCAGCTAGCTCCTGAGAATCCCTTGCACTTTCCAATAATCCTATGTTGTCCTTCAACCATCCCAAGGCCGCGCCAGCTATAGCAACCTGGAAAGCATTTACGATTTTTGTACCCAATACAACTACATTGTATTCTAAAAGTGTTTTACTTATCTACATAAAATTTGATAAAATTTAAGTTCATGTTCGCTTCTTCTACTACACTGTCATACTGCGTCAACTCATTCGCCATAAGATTAGATACTTAAATTCTTAAATATAATGCTCTTTATAATTTGCACATTGCACAGAATATGAAAATTATAAAAAGCAGTACTTTCAATAAGTATGAAAGTCGTCTTCTCTTCACTGATTTTGCGGTGCCCAACAGGGTCCACAATTACGTTTTATTCTCACGTAGCAACTAAAACTTATATTTACCTAAAACCCTGTAAACTAACCATGTGGAATGCAATTAATGATTGAGTATTGAGTATTACTGTTTTCTGTATAGCAGGAGCAGGGACGAAAAGTACCAATTTGCTCCCTCATTCTACTATGACTCTTTTCTGAATAGGAGGTTTGAAATATGTCTGTCTCTGTCAAAAATTTATTTTAAAAACCAATTTTAAACCGAATTCATTTTAGTACTCTGCCAAGCCACGAGAACATTTCCACATTTCTTTTCCAATTTACCACATGAACTGATTTCCGAGAGCAAATGCGTTGATTATCAGAGAAAAGACACAAGGATTAACTTCGGCACTTCATTAGTCGCTATTTCAACGGAATCTTATCAGAATCTGTGACGTACTTTTGTACTTTTAAGTACATAATTTAGGAATTCCATAAGTCATTTGTGGTCTTTCAACATCAATACACGACTTACAATAGAAAATACCAAAATCGCTACACGCGTGCCTAATATAATTGAACAGTTCCCTCAATTCCCAATGGAACCCGTCATCCAACAGGATATTTGAAAAACATGAGACCCACCTGAAAGCATATAGGTACTTACAAAAAAAAATTGTAGGTACGAATCGGCTCATAAATTACGGAGCTCTGAGGTAACAAACCATGAAAAAGAATATTTAAAAAAATACAACCGAATTGTGAACCTCCTCATTTTTTTTCAAGTTGGTCTAAAATATTTTCATGGTATTCATTAAAAAAAAATGGTAACTAACCGAACCTTCAAGTGCATAAACAGGCGGGTTTTTGCTACCCAACTGAAAAGCAACTGTAGTCAGTAAACCTCTACTGGAATTCACACGAATATCACCCGTATTGTAAAGCACGAAACAGCCAGTGCCGTACGTGGCTTTCGCTTGACCCCTCTGTAGGCACATTTGGCCAACTAGGGCGGCCTGCTGGTCGCCTAGGCAGCCCGATATTGGGATGTCCTTGAGTGGGCCGTCAGAGATGTACCCATATACCTGAAATTATAAAATGGTACATCCATTATAGTTACGACTAAAATGATACATTCCGACAGTGCTTAAATATGTATCATCCTCCTCGCGTCATTAGCGTCATTCACGATTGTGCCCTACAGGAGCCCAGGGCCCACAAAAAATCTCAAAGTCTCCAGATGCGTTTGTACTTCTATTCGCTATAAATTAAGATACCAATTTTGAGGTGCAGGAGGCGTTCAGAATAAATAGGAACATCGTCTGATTGGGACTGATTTGGTTCAGCGGAGTAGAAGGTTGACGGTGTCAGCGTCATACGAAATTGACCTCTAACGTCAGAAAAACTCACCTCTCTCGCGTATTATGCTTTATTCTTCGGGGTATTCGCTGGGTGCACGATGACAGCGCCACTAGCGGTTAAATTACAGCGGACTTTGAAATGTGAAATGACTGGCGGTCATTACGAAGAGTAAGTAAAAAAAAATATATTTTCAATGAAATGCCGTAGTTTACTCTTATTTCATTCGACTATTTATGTTAATCTATAGTGTCGATAATAACGTTGATCTTTTATATTTCCCGTCTAAAATGGCAAAATCAATAACTTTCAGATAGTTCATACGGACCTTTTCAGATGTCTTCACGAGAAGTAAGTTACGAAATAAATAAATTTAACCGAATAATGCAGACTTTTTTGTATTTTCTTGTTCTCGTCCCTCTCTCTCTTTTTTTGTTGTTCTCGTTTCCAACTTGCTTGTGGACATTTATAGAATTTGTGATTACTGTTTTCGCCATTATTTTTGCAATTAACTACGCAGCAGGTTTAGGGCCGCATATTTATTTATTTATAGATGCCTTAATTTCGCTAGGTAATAGTGACAGTTGGTCTGCCGAAAGTTCCTTTTTTGGCCACGCCGCGCGCTGCGATCGATTCGTGGTTCCCCCACCTCCTACTTCGCACCCAGCGAATACTTATACAATTTAAGTATGTACTCATATTTAGATTTTTAAGTGCTGCATCGCGAGCGAATCAGAGAAAACAGTAATGCTGGAGTTCAGAAAGCAATATCTAAAACTGTTCATTAATTGAAGATTCATCCCTGTATAGTGCGACGCTGCACGGTTATCAAAGATCGGCCCGCGAGCTGTCGCGGCGACAAAGACTATCCGTCTCTTTCTAAGCGTGTTAGTTAGAAAGAGACGGAGAGTCTATCTCGCTGACTAAAGGTGAATATCCACCAGAGCTGCATGAGGCAGCAGAGAGGTGTGCGGGATAAAAATCCACTCATATCATTGATAGCCTCGATCACGCATCTCTTTCTATTAGATCTATTTTTCTCACACCGCTCTTCGACCTAGCACAGCTCTAGTGAATACTCACTGACCTTAAGGATAATACTAACGCTCTCAGAGCAACAGAAAAATCCGTGCGCAAATAGCATCGTGTTGCTCTAAATCTCAGAATTGTTTGTATGACACTTTCGCTGCCAGGAATCCGCGTAGGGCCCTAGCAGAAGCCTACGCCGTAGTCGCTTTCCACTACATACGAAGAAAACCACGGTATCGGCTACGAGCGTAGCGCGTTGCAATTCTTAGCAGTGAATGTGTTAAGCGGTCAAATTAGTCGGAAGCGCGTTAGTGATTAACCATTTACCTCGAAACCGGTATTCGACTTGCAAAACCGGACAAGTCCCCGTCATGTCCCGTGTTCGCTGTCCCCTACTTTTGCCATATCAAAATAAGAGACAAGAAACAGGGACAAGTCACATTTTGAATCGAAAACCTGGCTCTTATGTTACCTCGGAACTGGATTTGATTTCTGGCAGGACAGCACTAGTGACTTCAAAAAACTTCATCAGCAAAGGGTCCCACTTCAGGTTTTCGATGTTCATAAGCATTGTTCGTGAGGCATTCGTCACATCAGTTACATGTTTTCCACCATTAGGCCCACCTAAAACAAAAAAAAATGTCTTTTTGTTGTGCGAGGACAGGGCATATTGAGGAAGTTAACACATTTAGCTTATTAGGGCTAAATATCGACACGAATTTGAACTGGAAAAAACATATTGAGGACATATGAAATAAACTGTCTTAAACTTGAAGGCTAAAATTCATTTATTTACTTATTTATTCAGTCCCGTTAGCCAGGAGACATAATTACAGTTTCTTAGAAATAATGTTACAATATGGACTTCTAACATGCCTAGAAGATAGTCCGTACAAAAAGGAGTCTTAAAATGATAAGAAAACCCCACATTTAGTGAATGAAAAAAGTTGCAACCAATTTTATTAATATACCGTTCAATCGATAAGGACACGCTCCACACCTCGTTGCTCACTACGGTTTATCTATACCCTACTAACATTGTAAAGAGGAAAATTCTGTGATATTGTAGCTTTGTAATTTTGTACGTAGGGGTAATCTCCGGAACCACTAATCCGATTTTACAACAACCGTTTACGTGTGCATACCTATGAAAGGTACATGGGCTTTATTTTATCCCACGGGTTTCTTTGCAATTCGGGCGGAGCCGCGGGTTGGTAGGTATCCATCCATACTAATATTATAAATGCGAAAGTGTGTCTGTCTGTCTGTCTGTTACCTCTTCACGCTTAAACCGCTGAACCGAGTTAGGTGAAATTTGGTACTGAGTCCCGGGGAAGGACATATGATTGTTTTTAACCCGAAATCATCCCCTAAGGGGGTGAAAGTTTGTATGGAGCTGCGATATAAACGAGTTCCACGTGGACGGAGTTGCGGGCAGAAGCTAGTTGTTCATAAAGTATGTATATATACCCATGTATATATACTTAAGGTGGAGCCGGCCGAATTACATCAAAGCAATCCATTCAAAAAGTCCACGGTAGAAGATTCGAACTCGAATGACAGTTTTATAAAAAGCCCTCAGGGGAAACAATGGACCCGATTCCACGTGCACATGGCTGAAATAGCCTATAACTAAATTGTCTAATTTTTAGAAGTAATTTAAGCGGCAGATTAATAACGACATGTTTAGAAGCATTTAGGCAGCTAAGTAAGTTTAATAGACCGCCTAAAATAAGAACGTCAGATTCAAATTAGCGCTGTCATTTGATAATGACAGCTGCTCATAGAATAGCACAGTGTTTTAGCGACACCTAAATATTAAAATTAGGAAGTTTAGAGGCCACTGTAGAATCGGGTCCAATAGAAGTCTAGCTCCAGCGGTTATGCACAGTCACCTTGTTACAAATCCCGGGGTTATCACATCAATGAGGAGAGCCAAGTCAAGACGCAGACAGGTTGTTGTATACCTTATGGGGCATCTAAACGGGCAACATTTTTACGGCAATGTGTGGCCGGCAATGGCATCATGCTCTAGCGTACAAAGTCAGCGTGAGACAGCAATAGTTGCCGGCCAGGAAAATGTGGCCCGTTTAGAAGCACCATTAACTAAAGTGATGAGGGGCTCTGTGAGCTGTGGAACTCACGAGCCTGTAATTTAGCACGCTCATTCCATAATAAATATAATAATATAACTACAACTTAGAAAAGTTGAAAAACCCCCAACATTATCATTTCAAAGTCCAATATCTAAAAAACGGTTGAACAGATTTTCATGAAACATGGCTAGGAACACTCGGGATAAAATCAACTATGTCACAAACAAACCGCATTCAAATCCGTTTGGGAGCTGCGATACCACAGACAGATACACAAACAGACACGTTAAACATTTAACACCCCTCTCTTTGCGGCGGGGGTTAAAAATAGCACAAGTATAAAGATTTGTCATGCCCCTTGTTATTATGACGGCATATATTCGTACTTGACTTACCAACATTAACTGGTACATATTTAAGTAGTAATTACTGTACAGTAGTAACTCGAAACACTTAGACAGCACGTAACTGATAACATATCAGTAAAGATAAACCATAACTGTATTAGGCTAAGCTTAAGCAATAGCATAGCATAGCAATAGCATGCATTTGTATAAGAAATATACATACGACTACACTTAAAGAATGGAGATTTTATACAAAAAACCGGTCGAGTGCGAGTCTGACTCGCGCACCGAGGGTTCCGTACTAACAATTAACTCAAAGTAAAGTAAATGTCTGTTAAATTACTTATTTTAACCCAACACAACAAAATTCAATTTCAAACAACGAATGACTTTTAAACCAAGACCGTCGAACTACCAAGACAATTGGATCGCGATCTTTTTTTTTGCCTGTTATTGAAACATACCCGTCCCAACCCCATTAATTCTAGAAAAATCTTAACTTAACAGCGCTGTCTCAAAAACAAAACAAAAACTAAGCAAGATACAGAAAAAGTTATACTTTTCCGGTAATATTTACGTTATCTTAATCACAAGTAATTATTTAAAAATTTTCGCTTGGATACTTCGGAGATAAGGGGGGGAATGGTATTTGTTTTTTTTTACATTTTCCTTCAGAGATCGAGATTTTACCAATGTAGAAAAAACAGAAAAACTGTTTGAAAAGTGTAACTTAAACCCTTTGAAATGATACCCCGCTTGACTTAATAGTTGTTTTATCTTTTTGCCCCCTCCTCATATTCGCAATTTTTCATAGAAAATTAAAATGTATATTTAAATTTTACATTTTCCATGCACGTGGATAACTCTCATTTATAACCATTGCAAATTTCAAATTGATAGCTTAAGTAGTTAGGGAGATATTTCACTTTGTGACAGACAGACGGACGGAGTCGCAACATAAGGGTTCTTTTATTACCTGTTTAGGTACGGAACCCTAAAAGGAAACTTTATTCAAGGTAAATATTCTTAAACCTTCAAATGATGGAAAATTATCTTGAGACAAGATATTTTACCCTTTGTGAGCATCAACTTCTCTTGACGTAGCCTAGTTGGTAGTGACCCCGCCTACAAAGCCAGAGGTCCCGGGTTCGAATCCCGGTAAGGGCATTTATTTGTGTGATGAGCATGAACATTTGTTCCTGAGTTATGGATGTGTTCCATGTATTTAAGTATTTATTTATCTATATATGTATATCATCATCATCATCATCATCATCATATCAGCCGAAAGACGTCCACTGCTGGACATAGGCCTCCCCCAAAGAGTGCCAAAGTGACCGATCCCGCGCCACCCGCATCCAGCGGACTCCCGCAACCTTTACCAGGTCATCAGTCCACCTTGTCGGGGGCCTACCCACGCTGCGCCTTCCGGTACGTAGTCGCCACTCGAGAACCTTTCCGCCCCAACGGCCATCGGTTCTACGTGCTATGTGCCCCGCCTACTGCCACTTAAGTTTACCGATCCGGAGGGCTATATCGGTTACCTTGGTTCTGCTGCGGATAGCCTCATTTCTGATGCGGTCACGCAGAGAAACTCCCAACATGGCCCTCTCCATTGCCCTTTGGGTGACTTTGAGCCTTCTTATGAGGCCCATAGTAAGCGACCACGTTTCAGTACCATATGTCATCACTGGCAACACACACTGGTCAAAGACTTTCGTCTTGAGACACTGCGGAATATTGGACGAAAAGATTTGCCGTAGCTTCCCGAACGGTGCCCAGCCGAGTCGGATTCGACGATTGACCTCTTTCTCGAAGTTGGACCTACCTAACTGGATCGTCTGTCCTAGGTATACATAATCGTCTACAACTTCGAGCGTAGAGTGTCCGATTGTAATGGGAGTTGGTACTACATGAGCATTTGACATGATCTTGGTCTTATCCATGTTCATTCTTAGACCAACTCGCTCGGATGCTTTACTGAGGTCATCGAGCATCGTACTTAAGTCCTCCATGGTCTCAGCCAAGACTACTATATCGTCAGCAAATCGAAGGTGAGTGATGTACTCGCCGTTGATGCTGATGCCTAGCCTTCTCCAGTCCAGAGTCTTGAAAACGTCCTCCAGTGCAGCGGTGAACAGTTTTGGAGAAATAACATCTCCTTGCCTGACTCCCCGCTGCAGCGGAATAGGTTTCGAGTTCTGGTCCTGGAGTCGGACTGACATAGTGGCGCTCTCGTACAAACACTTCAGCACTTCGATATAGCGATAGTCAACTTGGCACCGCTGGAGAGACTGTAGTACAGCCCAGGTTTCGATCGAATCGAAGGCTTTTTCGTAGTCCACAAACGCTAAGCAGAGAGGCAGGTTATACTCCTCGGTCTTCTGTATAACCTGACGAAGCGTGTGGATGTGGTCTACGGTACTAAAGCCTCTTCGGAAACCGGCTTGTTCGGGAGGCTGGAAGTCATCTAGCCTGCGTACGAGACGGTTTGTAATGACCCTCGAAAACAGCTTATAGACATGGCTCAGAAGTGAGATGGGTCTGTAGTTCTTCAGCAGAGTGTTGTCACCCTTTTTGAAGAACAGCACCACCACACCTCTGTTCCATGCCTTTGGAGTTCTCAGTATGTATATAGATAAATAAATACTTAAATACGGCAAACATATATACTTAAATATATGTTTGCTTAGTGTGGGGACTAAATTGATTTGTGTAAGATTGTCCCCAAATATTCATTTATTTATCTGTACAAGATGATTTTTGTTTCATTAAATATAGTGGCAGTCTGACCTGTACTTCTCTGAATACTGTCATCAACTACTCATTGAAATAATTCTAACAAGCCGAAAATCAACGGCGTTGATCTATCTGTTGAGGTTAACCCGTACAAAATTCGGTTCCGAGACTTGTCCCACACTAACAAACAAATAGATAAAGTTAATAAAAGCTTGTAATATACCTAAAAAACGTACCAGTTAAATTCCAAATAATCCAAGTGTCCACTGTACCAAAACAGCATCGGCCATCCTTCACGGCCTGCTTCACAGCGTCCACATTGTCAATAAGCCATCTCAATTTAACAGCACTGAAGTATGGCGACAACGGCAGACCACAAAGAGGCTGGAACAAGGATTCAAATTATGGACATTGTTATAGCAACAGCCACCACCATTTGTATTTAATCTTACACTAGCTGCCTGCGTGGCTAAGCCCGCATATTGCCAAGAAGGCAGGCATACCCGCGAGGTAATTTTTTTTTTTTTTCCACACTTGTTTAAATCGCAGCTCCATACAAACTTACAACCCCATTCCAGGGATACAGTGATTTCGGGGATAAAAACTATCTTATGTCCTTCCCCGAGACTCAAACTATCTCTATACCAATATTCACCAAAATCGGTTCAGCGGTTTAAGCGTGAAAACGTCACAGACAGACACACTTTCGCATTTATAATATTAGTATGGATAAGGGTCTCCCCACACCTATCGACGCGGAATCGGCGTTAGCCGATCAAAAATCTTTTTATGTCCACGCAATAAGAGAGAAAAAAGACGTCGATCGGCTCGGACGACACGAAGCGACGTCCATCGACGGGATTACGAACAAAACACGAGTAATGTGGTACAAAGCACTCTAACCTAACCTAACCTAACCCTAACCGTCCAGAAAGTCTATTCTGCAAGCAAATGAAAGAATTTTCGAAATTGGTTAAATAACAATTACAAACAGTTGTCTCTTTATAATACACTAGCTGCCCGGCCCAGCTTTGCACAGTTAGTTTTCCGTTTGGCAGTATAGGAACGAAGCAATGGACTCGTATTATTGGGCCGTGCATTATCACCTCGTACAAAATTGGCTTCCAATTATTGCCCCGGACCAAGTTTGCTCAGGGTGATAATGCACAGCCCAATAATGTACAGCCTGATAATCCGCGTCCACTTTTTGTGGATTCGGATTATTGGGTCGTGCATTATCAGCCCGGACAAAATTGGCTTCCAATTATTGCCCGGGACCAAGTTTGCTCAGGGTGATAATGCACGGCCCAATAATGTACAGCCTGATAATCCACGTACAGTTTGGACGCGGATTATTGGGCTGTACATTATTTGGCCGTGCATTATCATGGCTGTACAATAACCGGCACCGACAAAAAGTAAGGATGAATGCACTTTAGATGTTGATGCTGGAAAACTTAATATTAGGGATACATAGTAAATTTCGCTTGCTGCAGGCAAATACTAAATTGATCAAAAACCAAATCCTTTTAACCCGTTGAATGCCCACATAAGTCAAAATTCTATTCAAAAGTTAACTCTATAAGTATAATCAGTAGGTACACAAGTACAAAATTGCTGTAGACTAACGTTAGTCTACAGGACACTTGACGGGTTAATCTACTACAGATTTTCTGCAATGTAGTCAATCAAACTTCTCCAAATCAATATCAATTTCCATGAATAGAATGCTTAGCAGTCAATTTGTATGACCCTGTAAAACTAACACAAGTTGGCACACAAGATAGGATCATGCTGTTTGTAATTAGAACAATCAGGAAGAGAAGATTCGATTTTCTCTGCTTGTATTCAATGTTAGGCTTTTACAGCAGTATTACCTTAAGATAGTTCTGATTCCTAGTTTTGTTGGGTACAGTATCGAGGAGCTTGTCTATAGTGGCTGTTGTTCTCATGTCCAGCCATACTATAGCATTGTACAACGGTTTACCCGTGTTCCGGTCCCAGACTATTGTGGTCTCTCGCTGATTTGTAACTCCAACAGCTAGTATGTCCTGGAAGTATGATGACATTGGATAAGAGGGTTTATCAATAGTATGTTGTCAATAGTACTATTTAGCACTATTTCGAAGTTGTAGATACAGTATAATTTACATTGTACCTTAGCTCTTCCACCCATTGCTTCCAATTTCTCAATGGCTTTCTCGACGCATGTTGTCACAACTTCGAGTATGGCCAGAGGGTCTTGCTCCACCCATCCTTCTTGTGGGAAATGCTGGTCCAAAGACTTCTGATGCGACGCGACGACCTCCGAAGAGTTTGCTTTGAAGATAATAAATCTCGCGCTAGAGGTGCCCTCGTCAATGGCGCCGACGAGAGGTCCAAATTTTCCGTGTTCAGTCATTTTCAATGTGTTAGTGAGATTGGATAAATGTTACGACACTAAATGGATTAATTATCTTTATCAAGTTGGAGCGAGGCTTATCACAACAATAAATTCTCACTAAATTTAAAGATACCTAATGATGAAAAAATAATATTACTCAACCTGCTTCTAAACGACGAGCTACTCAATCAAAACCATTACTATATTTGATTTCACAACAAAAGTACGCTAAGGATCAATGACAACAATCATTCCTAAGAAGGAAGAGAGAACAAGAAGAAACGCCACATTTAATTAATTTATTAAATTACACAGATAGATAAGACAACAGCAACACAACAACAAGCTTCACAAATCCACAGACTAAAGAATTTATATATAATGGGCTCTAGAGATTATATGATTTTACCACAATTTGTCAGTACAACATTCGACATGTTATAATAATTGGGTATAGCCTTGGTATAGCGGTAGCGGGGCATTATCCAAATTAAATATTTGAGTCTAATATCGCTATCACATGACTTTGGAGTACTTTTTTTTTATAATAATGTTCTAAAGTATAATGTTTGTTTGTAATAATGGTAAATAACTCGTTATAATTTTGGTGAATAATCCCTATAAAATCGTGATAAGTTGCGCGTGCGTCAACCTGTGCCAAAAATTGATTCCGCCATGAACTGGATATACAGAAGGTAAGAAGCCACTTTGAGATAAAACGTTTATGAACTCAGACATATAAATAAGTGCGGTAACATGTAAAGAAGTTAGAAGTAGTAAATTGGAAGGAATCAAAGCACTATTTCACTTTATATAACTACTGGCACACTAACGTCACATAAGTATTAGTGGAAAAAAAAGTGACGTATGGAAGGAAGTTTATCATTCCACACGTCATGTTTTTTTGTTCTATTACGTTTAATGTAGTTTCTAATGTTTCTATACGTGACGAATGATTCATTTACGTCACTTTGTCCTACTGTGGCTGTGATTAATTTTTCAATAATTAATTTAAATTATTAAGAATAATTGAAACTATTTGGATTAATTTGTAAAGAATACTATAACATTCAAGTATTTTTTTTATATTTTTAAACTATTCTTTAAGTAATTATAAAACCGGAAAAAATATAACACTTTCACACTATTATTAAATTATCTAAAAAAAAACTACTATCATTTTTGGACGATTGAAACGCCGCCATTTTGGCGCTCTCATTTTGTGACGTCACCGTGCACTTAGAATAAATTAACAAGGAAGTGTTTGATTCACAGTTTTAATAAAAGTGAGTGATTAAACCTTGTAAGATCAACTTGTTGTAACGGAAGAGCACAAAAAAGCCTATTATAAATATTGTATTGCCCCTATGTGTGAAAATAACATTAAAACTGCACCAGACCGGGTAGCACACTAATCGGCCATATATTTACGTTCTGACGTATAACTTTACGATTGCGCCCATTTTTACGTTACTTAGTTAACATGCTAATATCGCAACATATATATATGCCATAGCGTAAAATATATGTAGCAAAAAGAAGTGTAGTGTTGCCAATATATACAACTTAATTTCTACCAATTATTACATTCTTTTCATTCGTTCAATCGCAGTCTATGGTTAGAGATCCAATATAATACTACTTAATTAAAGAGTAATAATAAGCACTACCCTGCTACTAAATAGTTGTACTCTTGTATTGTATTATAATCGTTTTTCGATTTTTTTTACTTTTATTTATTTACTTTACTCCCGTCTCGTTTTTCCCATAATATTTGTAAGTTTGTATCGTAATTCAATTTATGGTACAAGTGTTACTGTTTCCTTTGTAGCATGCTTGTGGAAATTGAGGAAAAGTAAATGTTAACCAAGGCTAAGCTAACAATTGATTTATTAGACGACAAGCTGCCCTCGATGCTTCTCCCGCATAATTCGAAGAAAGTAGGCAAACCCGTGGGATAAAATATAGCCTACCACCACCCAGAAACCACAATCTATACGCATTCAAAGATTTTTGAAACACTCAAACTTGCATAGCTTCAATCTCACAGACTTTGTCCTCTTATAATATTAGGATAGATAATTTCGACAATTTCAACAATGGATAAGTAGAATTTGTATATACTTAAGTATAATTATTTTCTTTTATTATTTACTCCATAATAATTTTATTACGTTTCTTGAAGATGCGCATATTATATATGTTTTCGTACGCCTCTAAATGAAAGTAAACTACCACGGGTCGTGTAAATATGCGATATCGAAATCCAATTGTCAAGCAAAAAGTCGTAGAAAAGTAATCCATCCAAACAGCAAACGAACTAATAAGTTTTGAAACTGAATCCGTGAGTTATGACAGAAATTTTACAGATATCCTGCTGCCAATTGTATTGTTTTCATAGTGTTAAAAATTATCAAGGGTCTCGAGTGACCTACCTACATAAAATTTCGTCCGTCAACGGTTCATATCGTCACGTTTTATGTTAGAGTGTGACGTAAAAAAAGTAGTTTTATGTGCAAGACATATAAATGGTCACATTTTACGTATATACCGGTATAGGTAGATGACGGTATATACCATGTCAGCTCATGACGGTAAAATTTTATACGTCGGTTGTGGGCATAAAACATGTGCATAAAAGACTTCATTTTGTTAGTGTGCTAGGGCCGCTGACGTGATATATTTTCATATGCCCAAAGATGCAAATATAAGAAAAAAGCGGTGTAAGACGATGAGGAGAGATAATGTGTATCGTGCTTGAATAGTTTATATTGTTGTGACGATCATTTCGAAGTGAGTATTAATTGCTAATGAGCTAAGTTTCTTGGTTTTTACTGAGTGCCGTGCACAAATTTGTTTTATTTATAACTCTTGACGAAAACAACCTAAGTTTGTTATGTTCATAAAGATGTTCTTAACATGTAACATACCTAATACCTACATATCTTTGATTATGTAATATATATATGTACTAGTTTGTTATAACACTTATTTAAGAAAGACACCTCTACGAGGTACCTAGTACCTACGTACTTAGTCATCATGAACACATTAATTTTAGGCAGATTATCCGACTGTGCCTTGACAAAACCGCTTCCAGTCATTGTGGCGAGTCTTTTTTCACAAGGAGTCACTGCTTTCAGTTAATAATTCCCAAAAAACACTGATTATTTATCATAAACATCGGCTAAACATTGCGAATAACGACCTGTTGACAGTAGACACCGAGTGCACGGCGACGTCACGATTCGCTCCGCCAATAGCGTTGCGTTTTGGAAATTTGCGAGAGAATTGGAAAATTACTACTTTTAAATAATTAAATTTGGTAATAGAAACATGATTAAATGTAAAAATAATCATGTGTGTATATTTACTAAGCAATGAAGATTACTCATGATTTTTTTTGTCCATTTCTGAATCACATGCATATTCCCTATTCTGACAAATATAACTTACGATAGTTGTTTTCAATATGTCTCGAGTTAAGATGATTGTTAGCTATGGTGAAAACCAAAAAGTAACGTAAGGGAAACATTTTGTTAAATAACTTTATTGTGACGCTTAGTGTCGCAAATGTTATTCATTTTTGTAAGAATATTATTTTGTTAAATGCCATTTAATAAAGACTGGTTTGCAAACAACACTCTGAACTTCACTTAAAACAAACCTAAAGCTCGTATCGTAATGGAATGTGACAGCGGTAGTCATTAGGTTCAAAGTATAATATTATCCATATTAATCAATTTATCTAAATAATAATAAATAAATCTTCGACATGAGTGGTTAAATTTTACGTAACTGACGGTTTACCATATTAGCTCGTAAAGTTAATTTTTATATACGTCACTCTTGGACATAAAACGTGACCGTAGATGCTGTCAATGTGCAGCTGTGTAGTGCATGCTAGGCTAAAATCTAGAGAGTTGTTGACGTTTGTTCTTTGGCATGTCTTGCCTGAAAATAATAATTTTTAATGTTATTTGAAAAAATATTGTGATCCTGAGTCCTGCTCAGTCCGGCAGTGGAGCCTCAGTTATGTAGTGTGTCGAAAACCCAACTAGTGACCGCCGCGGTCAGGCCGCGCCGGTCTGTGAGAGGCCTTAGGCCTGATTCCAATTGGCTTTTACCGTTAGCTAATCAGTGGAGCGGTCAAGCCTTTGATTCCTGAGGCAACGGTGTGGTGTGATTTCTGTAACAACGTGTGGTGCGCGCGCTGGTATTTTCTCGAAAAGGCTGTTGTGCGATAAGACGCTTTTTCTTCGATAGAGACGATTCTGTTATTATGTATAGTAAGTAGTTAGCATAGTTTAGGGCTTATGATATATCAGGTAAGGTTGTTGTTCAAATATGACGGACAAGAGGTATAGTGCGAGAAAATCAAGAGTATGTCGCGGCCGTCCCATTTTAGGCGTCTTGCAGTACGCTTCGCAGGACCGTTTGAATGCGGCAATTTTCGCTTTCCTAATGTTAACTGGCCACACTGAATGAAATTGTAGTTGCAGTTGTTACGTCTGTACGCTACACCCAATTCTGACATTTCTGACTTCGACATGTTGTACTGACAAATTGGGGTATAATCACATAATGTGGATGGCCCATTACTTAAACGACTTGAATCTTACGCTTATTTTGTGGTAAAAAAAAAAAGAAGCGTACAACCGTTTATTAAGTTTTTCAAGTGGATACTTCTCTGTTGGCTATGGAACCCTGTGTGCTGTGTACTATTGTTAAAGTCAAAGTGTTGATTATTTAAAGGAATCTGCTGTGTACCCGTAAAATATATATCGTAATGAATTCACTAAAATCTGTTGAAAATCATTGTCTGACATAGCTAATTTGACTCGCGATCCATTGAAAATGGCGGTCATTTCAGAATTATTTTCATGTCCGTCACAGAAACTAAATAACATTTTGTGATTAACAACTAATGGCAAATAAAGAAGGATTAAAACATGTAACAAACAATTATTTGAAATCAGATTAGGCTTCTCTACAATCAGTTATTCCGAAAGTCACGTGATACATTTTGAACTGTACCCCTATACAAAAGAACGCGAGCAAACAAGTATCCACTTCAAAAATTAATAAATCAAAGCCACGAAAGTTACCGTAGTACCTCAACCTCAATCAGTCATGGTGGACAAAATGGAACTTTGTGTTTGTCTGATATCAGACGTAGGTGGTAGGTAATTATCATTGTCATTGCATTATGCGCAAAACTGGATTTCATTTCATGAGAAAATAAATATTTCAGAATGGTCTTCTCTTTAGCAAGCTCCTAAAGTCTGGTTTGCAGCTTTGCTGGTGCCTATTCAGATATTTGGTTTTTACTCAGAATTTCTTGTTTTAGTTGTTTTTGGATGTTGCATCGTGGTGGTCTATAAATACACATGCCTACTGTTTTTATTTACACAAGGAAATGGGTATAGGAACAGTAACGGCCAAGCATTGTGTTCCGGATATTTTAGTGTAGGTGAATGTGTCAAATGTAATATTCTCCGTGAAATAGATCGGACAACAGAAATACTTTAGAGATATTTAGTCAAACTTTTGTATCCTGTTATAATTGGATGAAAAATATGAAAACCTTGTTTTGCAGAAATATTAATTAATAGGTCGAACTTCTCATACTCTGATTCTTGTTTCTTATTATGATTGGATTAGTCCTTGTAACCATGTTGTTAAGAATCATCAGGTCATAGTTCTGAACATTTGGTAATTCTTCATTAATCATGCATGTGGGTTTGTATCAGATGAAAGAATTGATATGTCCATATGAACATATTTCCTTATGGACTGATCAAGAATGTAGTTCTGAACTATTCATACTCTATGGTGGTAGGTAATTATCATTGTCATTGCATTATGCGCAAAACTGGATTTCATTTCATGAGAAAATAAATATTTCAGAATGGTCTTCCATTTAGCAAGCTCCTAAAGTCTGGTTTGCAACTTTGCTGGTGCCTATTCAGATATTTGGTTTTTACTCAGAATTTCTTGTTTTAGTTGTTTTTGGATTTTGCATCGTGGTGGTCTATAAATACACATGCCTACTGTTTTTTATTTACAGCAGGAAATGGGTTTAGGAACAGTAATGGCCAAGCATTGTGTTCCGGATATTTTAGTGTAGGTGAATGTGTCAAATGTAATATTCTCCGTGAAATAGATTGGACAACAGAAATACTTTAGAGATATTTAGTCAAACTTTTGTATCCTGTTATAATTGGATGAAAAATATGAAAACCTTGTTTTGCAGAAATATTTATTAATAGGTCGAACTCCTCATACTCTGATTCTTGTTTCTTGTTATGATTGGATGAGTCCTTCTAACCGTGTTGTTAAGAATTATCAGGTCATAGTTCTGAACATTTGGTAATTCTTCATTAATTATGCATGTGGGTTTGTATCAGATGAAAGAATTGATATGTCCATATGAACATATTTCCTTATGGACTGATCAAGAATGTAGTTCTGAACTATTCATACTCTATGTATGGGTTTGTGTCGGGTGGCAGGTTCATAGGTTCATGTGTCCCTATGCATCTTGTAAGTACATAATATTGAACATAAGAAACTAGAATTATTGTTTGATTGCAATTTGAACGAAAGTACTTTCATGTACAGTCAATAAAAATAAACATTTAGCCTGATTAAAAAAACCAATTACAACCGATTACGATATTCAATGTATCCACCAATTTTTTAAATAAGTACCTTGAGACAAAATCCAACAAATTATCAGACATCATCATAAATCTATAAACATAATTAGTTCCTGAAAAGTTATAATCTTATAATCTTTGTAATGTTTATTTTTAAATGGTCAATTAATATTTGCTCTAAATAGTATAATAGTGTAATAGTATTTACGATAAATTATACAAAACAAAGACAATGCTTGTGGCCGCTGATGGTCGAAAACAGATCCGGTGGGATATTTACAATTTATTTATTGCACAACATTATTTACATAAACATGGAGATAACACAGAATACATGAACATGATACTATTTATAACAAAGCAAAAGCAAATACCTATTTATTAAAATTAACAACAATATAATCTATATTATTACTTTCGGGTTCTTTAAAAAAGCTTTTGAGTAATGTTTTATAGTGAAATAAACAAAGAAAATGCTATTTAAATTAATGTTTTTCAAACCCAAATATGTTTTTCTGGAGTTTGATTAAGGTCTAAAAGATCTTTGAGAACAACTGTACTTTTTAGATGGCTCTGAAATAATGATGAAAATTGATGATACTTTTCATTCTCGGTACATGGCTTGGTATCTGATGACAGCTTTGATGTGTTCATTGTAGCATGATTGAGTACAAAGTGTTGAATGGTCATAGTTTTTATTTATACAGGGGTTTGCAATCGGTCGTTGAATTTGAAACTGTATTATCAGCTTGGATATTTATCATACACATTGTTTTGTAGATTTGTCATGGTTGTCTACTATGGTAATGCCGAAAATCCAAGCCAATATAAGCCAATAGCACTCTTACCCTCAGTGTCAGAAATTTATGAAAAATGTATGTCAAATCACGTGTATGACTTTCGAAAAATACCAAATCTTAGACAGTAATCAATACGGGTTTAGAAAACACCACTCAACAACATTAGCAGTATACCAATTGATTATGAATATCATGCGTCAAATAAATAGTGGAAGGGCTTCCATAACGAACGAGAACTGTGTCACTTGGTAATATTGAAAAATTAAAAAAAAAAACTTAGTGCAATTATTTTCAAAATTGCTTTTTTGAGGTTAGATATGAGGATATCATGTATCATTTGTGGTATATTGAATTTTAAAAAATCAGCCATGTCGTGTCTGAGGAGCCCAAACTTGGTATGTCGCGAAAATTATTTTTGTTTTAATTAAAAACATATGGCTAAAATGTAATGATGTGGTATATTTTTAGAATTGCCTCAAAAAACCCTTTCATATGATACTACACACGAAGGGTTTCTGAAAAAAAATAATTTCCTAACAAAATGAAAAATGTTTCGGCACTAAGGGAAATTTTTTGAAGAACTGCGGGTCAAAAAAATTGTTTTGCCCTTTAGTATGTGTGTGCCAAACGGCTTAACTGTACATCGATTTGCGGTTTTTTTAAGCGTAGGGCTACCACTAAATCAATAAACATTATAGCGTAGGGCTGTTATTGGATATGTATGACGAAAAAGTGTCGCACGAAATTTTGTTATGTAAATTATACGGCATGGGAATACGCGGTCCAGCTCATGTTTGGTTCCAGTCCTACCTCAGAGATCGTCAACAGTATGTACAAGATTACTTTGATAAAACATCCAAAGGACTGAAAGTAGAAACTTCACCAATGCGCCGCATGACATGTTCCATTCCACGGGGTAGTGTGTGTGGCTGTCTCTTATTTATAGCCTATATAAATGATCTACCTAAAATTCTAGAAAAAAATGTTACCTGTATTATGTTTGCCGATGACGTCTCATTGTTGTTTAACCTTTTGAACGCTCTCATATTTGAATGAAGTGATGACTCACACGTCAAGAACTGTTGCGTTATCAAAAATTACGAATCTCGTAGTGCTGTGCAAAACATTTATCCATAAAATTTACTAGCCTCGGTAATCGTAGTACGGGAATTTATGGCATGAACAAATTATTACATTTATTGATCACTAGGTAAGTAATTTCGTTTGGATCTACTTACACTGCCCTTGCTGACGTTTGAAACAAATGGTATACAAAGTATGTCAAATGAGTAGGTATACGACTATAGCAAGTAATATTCTCAAATAAAATAGACGTGATAACATTTTCAATAAATAAAACAACATATTATACTTACTTATACAGTTTATTTCATTACAATATAAAAATTCGTTAAATATGTTTTTCAGGGACATTCATCACGGTAACCCAAAATATTTATATTTTCCGGTGGAATTAACAGCAGCATTTTTCTTATATTTCATTGCCGATGACCCACACAAGATCGTGCGTTTTCATTTTGAGCCAAATGCTCCGTTTGATATTTTCGGGAAACACCACCTTTCTCATAATGTATTTGTTTAAACATAAATCGAATCCACCGTTCTTTAAAATTTATATTACTTTGGCATATACACATTTGTCTATCTGCAACAAGTAAAATATGTGGGGATGATTCATAGTCACACAGTTGAAAAAAGAAAATTTTATTCGATTTAACGTTTGTCGAGAAATAATCCCTTATTTTTTTACCCCTTAATAACCAGGCGAATCAGCAGTACCCCGTCGTACCGTATGCACCATTGACCTGCCCCATCAATGGCACAGATGAGGCTGATTAGTTTCGTTAGCACCATTAATATTAATACAACTACTTCACCCTACTTTCCTAGGCATGACAAAAAAAAACCAATATACGGCCGTATTTCGTTTGTGTGCGGAACAATTATTTTTATATAAATAAACAAACAAAAAGCAACAACAATAATACATTATACAAATAAATTAATAAGTACTTCATAAGGCTTCATTTCTGAATAATGACGCTTAAAACTACATTATTAGTTCTCTAGATTACGATATTCAATGTATCCACCAATTTTTTAAATAATTACCTTGAGACAAAATCCAACAAATTATCAGACATCATCATAATTGTAATGTTTATTTTTAAATGGTCAATTAACATTTGCTCTAAATAAGTATAGTATTTACGATAAATTATACAAAACAAAGACAATGCTTCTGGCCGCTGATGGTCAAAAACAGATCCGGTGGGATATTTACAATTTATTTATTGCACAACATTATTTACATAAACACGGAGAAAACACAGAATACATGAACATGATACTATTAATAACAAAGCAAAAGCAAATACCTAATTATTAAAATTAACAACAATATAATCTATATTATTACTTTCGGGTTCTTTAAAAAAGCTTTTGAGTAATGTTTTATAGTGAAATGAACAAAGAAAATGCTATTTAAATTAATGTTTTTCAAACCCAAATATGTTTTTCTGGAGTTTGATTAAGGTCTAAAAGATCTTTGAGAACAACTGTACTTTTTATGACCCACTCAAGATCGTGCGTTTTCATTTTGAGCCAAATGCTCCGTTTGATATTTTCGGGAAACACCACCTTTCTCATAATGTATTTGTTTAAACATAAATCGAATCCACCGTTCTTTAAAATTTATATTACTTTGGCATATACACATTTGTCTATCTGCAAGAAGTAAAATATTATATTTATTCAATATCATTTACAATTGTGTTTACATACAAACAGAAATACTCTAAACTACACAATACGTAATAAATCCGCAAACGCGGGCTTCGTCAGATGGAATACAAAATAGACAAGTTTCGACACAAAACACCAATAACATGTCATTCGCAACAGGCTCCGTAAAAGTTGTGGAAGATAACAAAATAATATAGGTGGTGGAAGGTTAAAAATGACTTAAAAAGGCTCGCCCCGAGCCGCACCCGGGCCAAACGTGCCCATTACACTGGCAGCGTTCCCACGTTGTATGGCCAACGAAATCTGTTGAACCAGGTACGACCCCGAGCGAGGATCACACCCTCTATCTCTGAGCCTGCGACCCACCTCCCTTATAAAGCCTCTGGCCTCAGTACCCCACGGTCCCGCAGTCTCCACTGCCACTGGCACAAAATCATACATTGGTTCCAAGGCAGAGTACTTGGTGTGTTTGAGCTTTGCCGCACATTCGGCGGCGGCCCCGGCAGATCTAGTGGTGTGGCTCAAGTGTGACGGTGCAAACGTGCTAACACACGTAGCGTCCCACAAGAGACACCGTCCCTTCTGCCAAGGAACCAATGTTAGACCATCCGGCCTCTTGCCGTCGGTACGGCATAACCCTGGAGGCTCCAACACGCAGGGAACGTTGGCCGAAACCAAAGCCCGCCGAATGACATCGTTGATGGCATAATGTCTTGAGAACCGCCCGGCGCACCTTTGACAACTCAGGCCATGGTGTCCGTTTTCTTCGACCATGACCCCACAGATGCACTGATGCGGCTCACAGACCTTGGACCCTAGACGCAAAGCCACTGCGATTCTCAAAGAATCATTATCCAACAGCGTGCCCAACTGTGGCGAGGGCAATGCCTGAAGCCACGCTCCTGCTTCCGCCTTGGTTGCGGCCCTAATGCGCGCCTGATTGGAACCTTGTGCACTGCCCAATAAAGATGCACCGATATCTTTGCACAACAGGTCATCCCAACCTCTCTGAGCGGTAAGGTTATCTGGCCGCTCGTCGCTTTGACACATGGCAGCCCATTCGGCCTGCGCCTCCGCAAGAAATGGTACTTCTGTACTCTCACCAATATCAGACCAAATGCGAGTGACAAGTTCAGAAGTACCATAAGCAGAGGCAAGGAAAGCTACCACACTAAGCTCCCGACAGCGACGAATTCCTAGCCCGCCGTGACGAACCGGAAGAGCAGCCTGACACCACTGTGACTCATTCAGGTGCACATTTAGTATAGACTCCAGTGCCAACTTAAGCGTGTCATCTAGTTTCGCCACATCACTTCCAAACAACCAAGTTGGAGACGTTCTTAAAATGTATGTCATTCGCGGCATCGCGAAACAACTTCGAAGCAAAACCAGTGAGACGTGTGCTGATAAATAACCCAGGTGTTCTTGGGCACTGACTAATGCCAACCTTTTCTCCTCAAGTGCCGAACTAACTCGCATTAAGGGGAGATTTTAAAGACGAAACAACTTTTTGTATGGCCAAACAAAAGATCAAAGGACCTAAAGGATCACCCTGCTGAGCACCCACTTGTGAGGGAACAGAAACGTCACCGAAGAATAGGTTACTCGCCTTAGAATAGCATTGATGAAGGAACGGATAAAGTGACGGCACTTGGTCTAAGACCTCGCCCAGAATAGTGTCCCTCTCCACACTATAGAGCCCCTATAGACTTCAGCGTTGCCATCGCCTTTTCAAGCTCCACTACACTCTTGGCGCCTCCTTTCCCGAACTTCTTCATATGGGTTAACAGATTCGCCTTATCATTTGCTAACAGAGTTCCAAGCGTCAACCCATCTGATTTTTTCACAGCAGCTATTCTAGCAATGCTCTCCTTAGTCACCTTGCCCGATTTTAGTTGCTGAATAGCACACAAGAGCGGGAAGTATGAGAACACGTTGGTAAAATGTTCTGCCCCAGGTGCCGCTGCATAGTACATTTTTTTGTCAGCATCTGATAACCCTAAGGAAATCGCCATAGCACACTTTGGCCTCGGACTTATATTATTGCTTGCAGCAAACGCAGCACACATTCCAGTCAGCCTATTCAATGTGTAATCATGGTCATTTATTGGACAGTCTGGACCTCCTTTTCTCACTTGCAATGCTTCATCATGACTTAACATCAGTCCACCAATCTCCATGTAAGAGCCTGGCTGGACTGTCTTCTCTCTCATTTTCTTGCCTTGGCACAAAATGTTTTCCAGATTTTTCGCTTCAGTTAAGAAGACATCATTCTTATGCATTTCATAAAACTGTTCACCTTTGAATGATGAAGCCTGAACAGAGTCATCAAAATCAAATGTTGTCATGTTGTACTCAACTATACTCCTGTTTAGACTTGATAATCTTACTGGTTCTTGCCTTGATTCTAAAGTTGTGTCAATTATTTCCGAATCAGAGTCTACAAACTCCTCACTAGAACTAGAAAGTGTTAGACTCCTTCTCAATCTATTTAGGGAAAGTCCTTGACACTCCGGTTCCAAGTACAAGTAAAACAAGTAAAATATGTGGGGATGATTCATAGTCACACAGTTGAAAATTTTATTCGATTATCGTTTGTCGAGAAATAATCCCTTATTTTTTTACCCCTTAATAACCAGGCGAATCAGCAGTACCCCGTCGTACCGTATGCACCATTGACCTGCCCCATCAACGGCACAGATGAGGCTGATTAGTTTCGTTTGCACCATTAATATTAATACAACTACTTCACCCTACTTTCCTAGGCATGGCAAAAAAAAAACAATATACGGCCGTATTTCGTTTGTGTGCGGAACAATTATTTTTATATAAATAAACAAACAAAAAGCAACAACAATAATACATTTTACAAATAAATTAATAAGTACTTCATGTATAATAAGGCTTCATTTCTGAATAATGACGCTTAAAACTACAATATTAGTTCTCTCAGTCCACACAAAACAAACATGTACGTATTACCTATTTTATTGTTCCCTAAAATTTGAAATGCAACTTTATAACAAAAATACTGAGTTTACCTTAACTTTTCTAAAAATAGCGGCACATCAATGTCACCATTAGTTAACTGCATTTGTACATGCATTATATATTTATTCCGTTCCTCGACGTGTTTTGCCCTGTTGTTATATGGATATTTTGTTAATGCGTTAACAGCATTAAAAGCAGCGTCCTGCTTAAGCACAGCTAAGCATTTATTTACAGTGGCAGGTCTTCTTTTGAAGCAGTTATTGATGTAGGTACCCATTCCATCCCTCACAGACGTTGTTCGTACGATGCCGCTCACCGAACTGCTTCGGTGAGCGGCATCGCACAGTGTGATAAATGACCCGAAAAGCGGACATCATCGTTTTAGGACCCTAAACGATAGGTTTAATCATTGTGAATATATGACGATTATTCCCGAGTGCCAATTATGCATAGAAAATAAGAAAAAAAATATTTAAGTTTTCTATGGAAAATAATAAAAACTAAAATATCTGTAGCCGTGATTTTAACTAAAGGCAGGACTAAGGATAACTGAAACAGGTCATTTGTGAGGCATCAAATGTAAAAAAGATTAAAGCTCTAGTTGTATTTTTGGTCGAGATATTTACGATTTTTCTAAATAATGATTTTATTTTTTTAATCTGATATCTTGCAGCAGTAGGATTTAATTCAAGGTGTTTTATATTATTTGCATATATACAGTAACTTGTGAAAATAAAAACCAGATCCTAATCTTGTAGGATCCCGGAGATAAACCGTTCTAAAGTTTTGTTCTTGTAACTATGGAATTAGGGTTGTCACCTTTGAATTTTAAATTATTATTTTATTTAATTTGTTATAAAACGTGAAATTGTATGGTATTATAATTTTAGTATAAGGGGCATTAAAATACGAGTGTTGTTTATGAAACGAGCCGAAGGCGAGGTATCTCCTGACTGTTTATGTACATTTTAATGCTTATAAGTAAAAGTATATTATACTAAAAGTATACTGCAAATTAAAATTGACCGACCAGTTAGCCTAGTTGGTAGTGACCATGCCTGCGAAGCTGATGGTCCTGGGTGCGAGTCCCGGTAAGAGCAAATATTTGTTTCTTGGTCTTGGGTGTTTTCTATGTATTTAAGTATTTGAATATATTAAATATATCGTCGTCTAGTACCCATAACACAAGCCTTATTGAGCTTACTATGGGCCAAGTCCGATTTGTGTAAGATTGTCCTCTAATATTTGTTTATTATTTATTTATTTAAATATTTTACACACAAAGTTTATATTGATTCTAATGTATCATGCTCGTTAGTTGGAATTTCTGTACTTTCTTGAGGATGGTCTTCTAAATTATATAAAATGGAATCATTTGCTGACTCGTCCAAATTTTCGTCAGTTTCGACGTCGGCGTCGTATGGCTTGAGCAATAGTAAAGCGGATCGTGGTATAAGTAGACGCCTCAATTTTTTTTGCCTTTCTTTGAGCTTTAGGTTGGATATGTAAGGATCAGAGGATTCCAGTGCTCTGTTGAACAAATCCAACATGGCTTTCTCACGATCCATCTGCCTACAATGGTGCTCTGTATCGTACCGCCAGAACTTGTTGCGAGTTTCTCCAGCTTGCTCTGAAAGTAACCCTACAGGTAAGGCAGAACTCTCTATAATCTCCTTGCCGTGCACTAAAATTTTGTGTATTGTTACTGTCATTGGATGCCATACATATTCGGATACATATTTAGACGCAACGGACTTACAAAATTCGCCAAAGGCTCAAACTCACTCAGGACATAGTTAGTGTCTGCTCGGGCCATTTTCCGTCCGCCATTTTGAAAAAAATAAAATCCAAACGCAATCCTTGAAATCAGACATGTCACGCCATCTATAGGTACGATTTAGTACTATTTTGGTACAACGGATTTGTTGACAGCCCTGAACAAACTATTTCAAACGTTAATATTTCAGAGATCCTGCTATGTTTTATTTTGTAAATTTAGGGTTATATACTTCAGGTTTTAAGGAATATTTTAAGATAGGAAACAACTCCTAATATGATAGGATATGGGAGAAATAAAATAAAATCGAAAAATGTAAAAAACAGTCAAAACTTTGTACTGCTTCCATGAAAAAAGGCCGCGTATTTTTTATTAAATACCTGGCATGTGACTTATTGATGGCTCATGCAGTAATCGATGATTTTGCTATTATTTTTCGAGTTTTAAAGGTTTCTAGAAATAGAAATATTGCGAAAATAATAATTTCTCGTTTTCTATGCATATTTGGCACTCGGGAATGATCGTCTTATACTCATAATGATTAAACCTATCGTTTAGGGTCCTAAAACGATGATATCCGCTTTTTGGGTCATTTATCACTAGACCCCGGATTCTTGTCGCGATCACGTGACAATAGGGTGGTTTGGGGAGTAAATGGAACAGTACCTATTAATTAATACGGATTTATTAAGATAAGATAATACAAAAAAAAAGATTAAAATGTCGACGTCGCTCTTTCGTTAACGGAATCTCCGTAACAGATCAATAGTTCTTCTAAATGACTTGCGGTTAGGCTACGTCTTCTCGCAGAATATATCCACTTCAAAAAAGAAAAGCTTCTTTCCACTGGGACAGATGTTAGCGGAGCACATTTGAAAAGTTTGCGGTTGTCAAAGCAATATTTGTATCGATTGCTTGGATTTATTTGTATTTCTTGACCGGTATTAAGTATGTTAATGTTCCACATTGTGTTAAATCCGTCATTTTTTTTCAATACAAATTTCAACTTTTCATATACTTTTCGTCCTCTTTCGTGCAGAATTAATTTTGATAGCTCGCTCCGAACTTTATCCACAGTCAAAATTGATTCTGAAAGTTCTAGTGATTGTGTTTCCAATTTAGTTATGCCTTCAGAAAGTACTCGCAAATTAGTTTGTATGAATTTTAATTCTGTTTCAATGTTTTCTTGTAATATAGCATTTTTTGCCTCTCTTACAATAGTTTGATTCGAGTCTGGCAGGGCGACAAGAACATTTTTAATATGGCTAAAATTTTCACAATAATAAAAGCAAGCTTTTAACCATGTATTCCATCTAATAATTACAGGTTCTGGCGGTAATGCAATGTTTGGACACACTTCTTTAAATTTGGCAATTCTAGTTGGTGCTTTGTAGGCTTGTGCGTGCTCGTTCACTAAACGGATCGCTCCGAACTAGTACAATCGTACACAGGTACTAGTTCGAACTTTTAGTTCTTTTAGTTCACTAGTACAGTGAATATCTCAAATGAAATAATCTATCTGTGGCTCTTTTCTTTTCTGCTCCCAGCCGTTTAGTTCGTTCGGTTTGTTCAGATTACCTACACGATAAACCGATCGTTCGGACCAAAGCGTCCGTATTCGTGTGACCATGTATAAAACTCTAAATCGTTGATAGTAATTTATTCGAACTTGTTATTAAAGTAAATATTTTTATAAAATAATATTTGATTTTCCTTCATACTTTCCCAGGCTTAGGACTGTCATTCTAACTAAAATATAATTAGAAGGCGTATTTAAAAATCAAATATTTACATTGATTGCCTGATTGGTTTCATTTTTTTGTTGTATTTGTGTTTTTTTTTTTTTTATTGTTTTTGAATATTTTTTTATCTTTTAAAGTTATTTACATATTTACATATTGCTATGCAAAAATAGTATTTGAGTTACCTTCTCGGGCTTTAAAAGGGTGCGTCTTTGGTTTATGACCTGACCCGCACTCGAAAAGATCCTCTCGCACGAAATAGAAGTTGCCTGCATTGAAAGTCTTTTTAACATATATTGGTATAATCTTGGGTATACCACTTTTTTTTTGTGCCACCATTTCAGTGGATCCTCTTTGCGGGCTACATACGGCTCCCTCATATAAGCATCATACTCCCGGATTGCTGCGGCAGTATTATTTTCAGGCATCGTAACCATTGCTATTTCCCTATCGAAATCGTCCCAGATGCTTTCCGATTGCGTACTTTCTTCGGATGCTGCTCCAAGTACTCCAGCAGTTGAGATTGTTCCAGTTGGAGTATTTTCTTGTGATTCCGGCAATCTCACCTCGCAAATTCGCTTTTTGAGGCTCTCGCTAGCTCTCAAAAAGGAGTCAGGAGTCCGAAACCCTTTTTTTTGAATCGCGGGTCTAATAAAGTACTGTCTGCGTACAGAGTATTTTTTTCCATATCAGGGAACCTCAGGTTGAGCTGATCGGTGAGTGTTTTTATAACGACTGTTACTTCGTTAAGTTCACACGGTTCACATGCAGTAACCGCTAAATGTTTGGCAATTAATTGCACAAACACTAAGACCTTTGAAAGGGTAACCGTCTTTTCCGCACTAATTTCCATTGTAATTTCATAGAACGGTTTCAATATGGGCACAACTTTTTCCACTATCTCCCACTCACGCGGCTCTAGCAGGAGATCGTTTTTCATTAGTCCAGCTAATGTAGCGTTGACCGCTCTTTGGACCCGTAATATCCGCTCCAGCATGTCGTAACAGGAATTCCACCTCGTAATTTTAATATGGGCAGGCCCATCTGTTTTTGGGTTTCGGCTAATTTGTGTAACCCGTTTGAGCTCCTCTTAAAAAATTCGACTATGCTCTTGATTTTTCCGACTACTTCGCAAATGTCAGCAATAGCTCGTTGTACCATCAAATTCAATGAATGGGCGAAACAACCTATAGGCCTCCAGCCTCCCATTCTTATAGCTCCTGATATGTTCGCGGCATTGTCACTCACAATACTGGCTACTTTGTGGGCAATTTGCCAGTCATTAATTATTTGCTTTAAAAAAGTCATCAAATTTGCGCTAGTGTGCCGCTCCGTATATTTTATACAGCCGAGTAATGCCGATGACAAAGTCGTCTCGGCCTCGTTAATAAAATGCGCCGTGACGGCTATGTAGCTGTCAGTAGTTGTGGAAGTCCATCCATCTGTACCTAGGCAAACAGCCTGTGTTTGGAGGATTTTGTTTTGAATTTCTTCAAAAATTTCTAAATAAATCTTTGGTATCAAAGTGTTGGAAAGAGTTTTCCTTGTTGGAAGTTGATATCCCGGGCAATGCGAAACCATTTCAATAAATATTTTAAACTCCGGTTCTTCAACTATGCGTAAAGCGTGATGGCCCTTAACCACCATTTTGACCAATTGCCTGTCAATTTGGTCGACTTTACGCGCTGATGGTGGCTTGCGAAAATAGTTGGTAAGTGGGTTTGTAGCGGGACCAGATCTCGTAGTTGTTACCGAATCTATATTCGACGAGCCAGGTACCGGCATCCGCATTGAAGGTGGTACGAATGCAGCTGCAGACGATGTAGAACTTGTGCTCGGTAGATTCGTTTCATTTGAAATCTCTACTGCCGGATCTGTCGGTTGTCTTTGAACACACAAAGATATTGTTGGGTGTTTGTTGTTCATGTGTCTGGATAAATTTCCTAAAGATCCACTTTTAATGCTTAAAGACTGCGAGCAGTAATTACATTTCGCGCGAAAATTACGTACTTCTTCAGTGAAATGAAACCACATATTACTTTTCTTTCTGTTACTAGATGCCATTTTGATATTCTGTCCAGTTATGCACAATTATATTTTATATTAATATTTACAAACACTACCAGTTACCACTTTAGTTTACGTCCACAGCCCATAACAAATCAAAACAATATTTTACTTATTTACAAAAAAATACACAATACGCCTAACCCGCCACATTACCTAACTGCTGTTCAACTATTCACAATTGTATTATTTACACTATTAAACATGTCCAAAACTTTCCAAACAAATCACTTTTCTTCGTTAAAATTACACAATATGCCAAACCCTCCACAGGTAACTGCTGTTCAAGTGTTCAACTATTGACAATTATTTAACTTTAAAAAATGTCCAAAACTTTCCAATAAAAATCACTGTTCTTCCTGTTTTGGTGTTTATTTTTTTTGCGTCACTTGCAAATTATGTTTACACGGTTTGGAAAAAAAACGAACTAAATTTTGAATATTAAACTCGCGTAGTGAAAATAAATCGTCAAGGTATCATCATAGTGATACACCACAAATTCGACTTTATTCGTACTGAGAGAGAATTCAAATTCGTAGTTCAACGAATTAAGGCAAACAGCGCCTATCGAAATCGAAGAATTCATTTGCTAAAAATATAGTCGTCTCACTTCTTCCCGCGCCGCCGCGCCGTAGTTCGGACGCGGGTTTCATTCCCTCTCGTACTGTACTACTCATACTCACTCGGTCACTCGGAGCTCGGAGACGTTCGGTTTTGATCGGTCGGTCGGACGGATCATATCTTTTCGTGCTTGCGCTCTTGCGGTCCGCGAGCGAGTGCGAACTAAATGAACTAAGAGCAGAAACGTTACGGAGCAGTTCGTTCTAGTACAGTGACGGGATCTAGTACATTTGACATCTTAGTACATGTACTACACAAGCCTAGTGCTTTGAGAAATACCTTAGCGATTAACTCGTTTACGTTTGGGAATTGCTGTCGCACGACTTCAGACACCCTGTTCAGACCGTGAGCTAGGCATGTCGTATGAATCATATTGGTGTAAATTCCTTGCAATTGTTTACCTGCTTTTAACATATATGCAGCTCATTATAATCATGCTCGCCGCTGAAAAAACTCTAATGTTTCTGAAACGAGTTTTACAACGGAAGTGCTGTCTGTCTTGTCAATAGCTTTGCTGGCTATGATGTGTGGCTTGCTTTGTCTATTATGGTATAAGCCACCGATTATAATATTTGCCATTTGTTTTTTTTCGGCATCTCTTGTTTCATCTACAGAAATATTAAAATGGGCTTTGCGGAGTTGTTCTTGAATTGATGCATATTTTGTTTTATATAGTTGTGGCAAGTAATTATTTCGCAGTGTACTTTCAGATGGTAGTGTTACAGATTGTGCGTAGTTTCCACTCAAACAACTTTCGATAAAAGTACGAAAATGCGGATTATTTAATTGAGCCCATGGTATATTGCTACAAATCATACATTTTGTAAGATCTAAGAAAAACTCACTTTGAGTTTTTTTCCCGCTCGCTTTTTCTCGGTGTATTTTTGAACGTAGATGTTTTCGGATAGTGTCATTTTTCGAGGCTACCTTTGTGATACACCATTTACAAAATAATTTGTTGTCGATTACTTTTAAAAATTCATATTTATCAAGATATTTATTTAGAGACATTATTTTAGTTCAATTCAACAAACAAAACATACGCCTTATGAGACAGTGTCTTGACACATTGATACATCAAAGTGACGTGCCAATAAAGCAAACAGTTTATATCTAAGGTCAAACTTATACATATAGGTTTGTATAGGTTGCATACATTGATAATAGTTAATTCTAATATATGCACATATTATATATAACATTTCCTGAATGGAACAGTGGGACGAAATAATTGTATACCCAAAAAAAAATGATGTACCTTTTTATCTTATCTTATAATTTAAGTATTATCTTGTTCTACCATTCCATTTACTCCCCAAATCACCCTATTGTCACGTGATCGCGACAAGAATCCGGGGTCTGTTTATCACACTGTGCATCGTACGCGCGCGTAGGGTCGCGGTACACCTAACAATCCTCCTCCCTTCGCTCGTCGTCGTACATACACGGACCTGCCTTAGGCTACGTCCGCACAGACAGGCGGCTTGCTTAGCGTCTAGATAGAGTCTTGTGGTCTCGCCGCGCGCTATGCGACAAAAATAAAACACGTTTATTTACTCCGATAACGCCAAATAACATTTATCATGAAAAATATTATGAAAAACAATTTTAGGATTCAAAAATGTATGATTTTACGGTCGTTAGCAATAAGAATTATTAGGACTAACGATTATTATGGCGTAAAATTTTATGAAGAACATTTTCGGACTTCCAATAATATCACTTAAAAATTAATTGAACCGTGACATTGCTCTCTGTATCATTCACATTATGTATTTAAGTCATCATGCCATGTGTCAAGTTTGAATTATGACAGCTAACAACAACACATCCTTGTGTTTTAGCTTTTTTTCAATTTTCGGGTTATTCCTATCTATCAGTCTAACTTAAACAGCAGTGCCCGTCTACAATTTTTTTTTATTAAAATGTTTTTTTATGCTCTACTTTTTAGCATTTGTAAAATAATTACGATAAGACTAGAAAACAAATAGATTATCTTTATTAAATAATATCTTTATAACATTAGAATACCAATTAGTAAATGAGACACTTCCGCAGTTGTCAGTCTTTATTTCTGATTGTTAGAAAACAAAAATATAAAATTATACGGTACACCTTAAAATAATTCTGTAGACAATTTTTAATAATTTATGGATAACCATTTTTTTTTTTTTCTTATACACGTCCGAAAATTTAAATGATGCGATGACAATGACATGACGCTGTCAAGAGTTCTGCGACGAGTTCTATCTTTGAATGAATAATTCAAAGATAGAACATTGTCACGAACGGAATAGAAAGTAGCTACAGTACTATCCTAAAAACGCTCCACCTAAACCAACATGTCTGATCAAAATGGCGTCAGCTATAAAATAGCCGTAAAAGCCAAAACAATTTAATTAATTGTGGACGCGAACCAAAAGGTATTACGTGTAATACAATTCAAACGATCATACGGCGTTCATTTGTGGTCGAGAACCTTTCCGCCCCAACGGCCATCGGTTCTACGTGCTATGTGCCCCGCCCATTGCCACATAAGTTTAGCGATCCGGAGGGCTATATCGGTTACCTTGGTTCTGCTGCGGATAGCCTCATTTCTGATTGCTGCCACCACAGTGTCTTCTTGGGCATCCAAATTTTTTTTTACGTTCCTTAGATTTTTTTGCATATTAACATCTCCTTCTGTAACATCATTTTCCGAAACTATGTAATCCCATCCATCATCAATTCTTGATACAGGCAGAAGAGGCAGGACAGTGCATAGAGATACAATTTTACTAATATTGTTATGCTTCTTTAAATTAAAACATTTTGCTTTTCTCCATAATTGGTTTTGGAAATGGAAATAACATCCATGATGCTTTGATAAAGGAAACACACTTCTTACGGCACCGATAAACGATTGTTCGTAGTCCGATATAAATTTAAAAGGGTTCCATTCTGGAATTTGCGACTTAATCATTTCCAACATAAGAGTATATATGTTTCCTTTTTTTATTTTCCAAAAGAATATAAGCAACCGGAACTACAAAGTTTTTATCCTCGGTGCTTCGTAGGTCGCAAAAAATCACATACAACTGTTTGAATGGCTTAGGACACTTTTTGAATGTACCGTCGCAAAAAAAAGGTTTTCCCGTTTTTAAACATTTCCAACATAAGAGTATATGTTTCCTTTTTTTATTTTCCAATAGAATATAAGCAACCAGAACTACAAAGTTTTTATCCTCGGTGCATCCTAGGTCGCAAAAAATCACATACAACTGTTTGAATGGCTTAGGACACTTTTTGAATGTACCGTCGCAAAAAAAAGGTTTTCCCGTTTTTAATCATTTCTCTGGCTTCCTCTGAAGCAAAAATTAAAATACGTTCGCGTTCGTGATGATAGTCGGCCAAGAGGAAATCTTTATGATCGTTACCAATTTCGACTTCAGTTCCGACTCTGTAGGCCATCTTCTTAACTCCCTGTTTTTTATTTATCCGTCTATAAGCAGCCAATTTATAACTTTCGTACCGTGGTAGTGTTTCAATTAGGTTTAGCCGGCAGGTCTTTTTATAAATGGCAGGTACTGTTTCTTCTGAAGTTGTCGCTGTATCTATGCTCGAACTTATTAAACGGCAGACGGCATTTTTGTTTTCATCAGGCATACAGGTTATTGGAATGCTCACATTTTTTCACAACCTTTGAATCATCATAAATAAATGTCTTTGTGAGTTTTCTTACATAATTTTGGTAAAAAGCTTGTGAAACATAAAAAAAAACCCCGTGACCCGTACACCCACCGGCTTTACCCACTAGTCAATATATATTAGCTTTGCCTTTGAAACCAATCATAAATGCTACGTATACGTACCTCTGTAATGGTTATCGTTCCTGTACATTTTGTTTTTTGAAATAAAATATCATAACACATCCTGACCCCAATAGTAATAAACATGTGTTGCCAGATATCACTTTGCTACTACTATAAGACTGTATCGTTAAGTATAAAGACAACTTTACTTAGCCGTTTTTTTTGGTATTACATTTTTATATGAAAATTACTCATGTGTTTAATTTATGCTTTAACAAGGTACACATTTCGTCCTGAGAGCTCGACATAAAGCATATCGTTTAGACAAAATTTACTCAATTCTCCCGAGTAACATTAACGATTGCTGACAAATACTACAACAAAATTTACAATGTGCGATCAAAACGATATTACACCAAAAAAAAACGTACTATGCGAGCCGCAATTACACATGATTCGTAAAGCGAAACATCTGGGCATAGTGTAATGATTTCTTTTAGTTCAAAAAAAAATGTTTGGATCTATGCATGGTGGCCTTTTAGAGAATATGGTATGTTACTTACGACAGTTCTGACTTTGGCATCCAATATAACTATCATGGAGCGTTTCTATCGACCCGCTCTAGTGATGGATCAACGCCATGAATTTCCGTTAGGCTTTGGTTTTTAGCTGATTCTTTTAGCTGTCTCCCTCATTTCGCTTGCATCAGAAATTTAAGGGAATCCGAAAAGTACGTGAAAAATCCGTATTTATGTAAAAATAAAAAATCACCACATTTATTTCGCAGCTGCTCAATTGAGCAATCGTGAAGATAGATCACTTAGATAACATGTTGAGGCAGCTTATTAACCTTTTTTTTTCTTTAAATCGTACCAAGGAGTCAGTGAAATAGTCTCAAATTAAGTTCGATAGGCTTGTCCGCAATGAATTTGCTAGACGATATTGAAAGCATCATAAAGTCCCTAAAAAAAATAAAGTAAAAACCTTATATATCAGATATGGCTTAAAAAACCCTCAGTTCAAACCCCTAGAACATAGTAATGCAAAATAATACACATATCAACAGTTAGACCAGGTTTTACTTGTCTTTATACTTAACGATACAGTCATCTACACCTCCATATACTATTTAAATTTTTGTACTTTGTGTGAAAATGGTATTGATACCCTCCGAACAATAACAGTCTTCCTCGACTTTGTGCAACAAACGTTAAAAGTTTCGCTCAATGTAATATGTTCTACTTAAAGTCTAAGCTCCAATTATACATTGACATAAAATAACAGAATTAAAACAAAATAGTTACCTTGTCAATGTCAACACTTAAATAATACTTATTAAAACAAGCAAAGAGGAAATACTTTGAGGAAATATCTAAGTATACAACCGCATTGATTTGATAGTATAGTGTCATCTCAATGGTGCAGATGAGACTATACCCAATCCGCGGTTTCGTTTGCATCATTAATGGTGCAAACGAAACTAATTAGCCTCATCTGCCCCATTGATGGGGCAGGTCACTGGTGCATACGGTACGACGGGAGCAGTACGAGCCCGATACCGGGACTTTACGCTGACTGCTCAAAAAGAGCGTCCGGACCAGCGGGAGTGGTTGAAACGGCTCAACCTATGCATGGGTGTGTGGTGCGTTCGAGCTAATTATAAGTAGTACTTGAGCCACGGAGCGGGGTCTATCAAATTAATAACTGGGACCCTTAGTCTTGTAGGTCACGTTTCGGTGATCATATATAGGAGGTACATTCAGTCAAAAGAACCCTGGCCTTGATTTTAAAGTTGATAATAATCACATAAAACTAAAACTCGTTTTTTTCAACAATCCTTACCCAGATTTTACACATAAGCTCCATTTTAGAGCGATTAAATTCTTTAGCATTAAAAAACATACTGCTCTGCCTACAATTCTTTTACCGTGTCGGCATTAGGTACGGCTATCGTGTCAAATAGGAAAAAAACAAAAACATTCTACACGATAAACAAAACAGAATTTTAGATGGCTAAAATATGGCCAGCCATAATGAGAATGAGTTACCTTCGCACAAAGGTCTATTACCATCATACGGAAAATAAATTACACATAACATACATTTACCATTCAAGAGATATTTTCGTTTCATGCTAATACATTAATGCTTGCCAGTAAAACACTGTTTTACGTTACTTACGCTAGTTATAATTATAAAATTCACTTTACTACATATCTATACTTAACAAAAAGTCAAGAATCGTTCCGAGTTCAGAGTTCAAAAACTCGGAAACACGGCACACACAAAGCAGCATCACAAATAAGACACATATATCGTGTTCGTTTTCTTATGCTATTTTCGAAACGTGTACTGCACTGCTCATCTTGCACTGAAGGTGTTTTTTGTTAGGTATATATTCCGGCATATTTATGTCTCGCGGCGTTTCCAGTTAGGATGTGCTGTGCTGTGCTGTATTTGACTAGTATTCCCGACTGCGACGTTACTATCGTGCAAAGTGCATTAAATTGACTTATCCTTTACAATCAATTGCCGAATAACTTCCAATTAAACACGATAAATGAAAAAAACATTTAGCAAATGCATGTCGAAAATGTGAAATGATAGTTTTTTGTACCATTTCACTGATTTTCTTACGCATTCCATTGTACCCATCATCATATCGGCGGTGTCGACCGATCCCATATTTTGTGTGTAATCGTTAACACATTCCGGCTTCACTACTGGTAAAGTAGTAGCTCTATCCAATTTATTAGACGGTCCCATTGACGCATCGTGAATTGTAGATATCATGTAAACATCCTTCTTATCTTTTCATTTTAATGCCATCATTCCTTCGGTGAATTGTGCTTCAACCTCACCTTTTCGCAATTTACGCCTAAAAGTAGGCATTCCTTCTCTGTTTTTTTTTCACGGTTCCGCAGGTGTAAATGTTGCTATACAACAAATGCTTGAAGAAACTTGGGCTACTATGCCAGTTATCTGTAAAAAGTTTTCTTTGGCTACGGTAATAGTCACTCATCAAAGCGCAGACGACATCGCCACCAACCCCTAAACCTGAGTCAATTACCTCCGTTTCAGTTCCGGTGTACACGATGAAATCAATTATAATGTTTGTTTTGACATCGCATAAGACAAACATTTGTTTTAATATTAAGTGTCCCTTAAAAGGTACCATACTTTCATCAATACAAATCTTACTACCGGGTGTATAGGCCTCTTTGTATTTTTTGCGAGCATGATCTATCTATCAAAATTCGGGTTTTATGCAATCTATCATCACCACTATTCGATGGCCCTGGTTTGCAAAAATGCAGCATACCCAAATTCATGCAACGTTTAACACATAATATATGTAATTTCGGTTGGTTAAATCACAGATTTCTTGGACTAGCTGTTCATCCAAGAAATGAACAAAAAAATCTGACTGGTGATTCTGTGGTCAAATTCAGGGCTGGCGATACACCAGCAGTAATAAAATTTTCGCAGCATAGCCGATTGAGATGATGATTGTGATGTTCAATCAAATGTCGCTGGTTTTATTTTTATTGTGACAATCACCGCCACTGTTATTGATAAATTGAGCGATAGGTTCCAGTTCCTCGTCATCATGTTGTAACTGAAAAACACCCTCCGGCCGTTTTGGCAACCAAGTTTCGTAACCAGTTGTCAAAAAAGAATATATCATCGTGTTAGGCAACTAGTTGCCTAAAAAGAAATTCAATTCCTGTTTGACATCCAGTTGCCAACGAAGAATAGAGCTCAGACACTTAGAGAAAATGTGGCTAGTTTCCAAGGCTTCAAAAACAAATGTACATATAAAAGTACTTACATACAGTGTTGGGCATTCAAGAATAAAATCATTATTTGAATAAGAATTTGCAAGAATACAATCACAGAATAAAATCACGGTGATTTTATTCTGGAATAATTCGTCCGGAATAATTTTGTCTGGAATTATTCGTAGATGAGAAAATTTAATGGGAATAAGTTATTCTAGTAGTATTATAGTAGTGTCCGGTATATTATATTTTAAAAATTCAGCAATATTTTAAAAATATTATTAAAAAAGTCTTAAACGGATGGTACAATTGGAAATCCTCTAAACCAGCGTATAATTGAGCCTTGAAAAAAAGAAGATGACATATACCCTTAATATGGCAAAGTCCAATAAACATTACCATTTCTACCCAGCTAATGGTAGTTGTATAAAAGGGGAAACAATTGACTACCTGATATAACAAGCACAAATTTCTTAACCTACTATTTACAATTATTTACAAACCCATACTACTATATTTTTTTACTTCTTTTATTTTTTCTTTTTTTATTTTTTTGTTTTTTTTTATTTTTTTTTATATATACCTTACAAACTTATCTAGACCTTGTTCCAATAATGTATCATAATTAAATATCTGGACTTAACTAGAGTGAACCATCTATTTACACCACATCGAACCATCAATATGCTTTTGTAACTACTCCAGCCTGCTTTCCAGATTTCTTCCTAAAAGAGACCAAGAGATTTGAACACGTTGATGGCCTTCTCCAACTCTACAACGCTCTTCGCACCACCCTTGCCAAATTTCTTGATGTGGTCCGTTATGTGAGCTTTGTTTGTTTCTAAAAGAGTCCCAAGAGTTACCCCACTAGTGTTTTTAACAGAGGCAATCCTGGCTATACTTTCCTTGGTAACTTTCCCTACGTATTTTAATTTTATCATTCTTTACACCATTGTATTCCGACTTGATTTGTAATTCATATTATGATAATGTCCATATTGTTATTTTAAACTAATTAAAGATACTTTTATTCCATCAATGCTAATGTATTTAAACGATAATTAAAAAGTTATTCTTAGTCAAATAAAAATAATCATGATTTTAGCTTACCTAGGGCTATTCATAAATTACGTCATTTCAAATTAGGGCGGGGGGGGTCTGGACATCGGATGATGGTAGCATGACGTAGGAGGAAGCGGGGCCATTCGAAGCATGATTTTTGGATGATTTTAGGGGGAGGCTCAAAACTCGTCAAATATCGATTACGTAATTTATGGACAGCCCCCTAGTTGAGTGGTAGTACAAAACAAATACCATGGTTGCGATTTACTAAATTTCACAAAAAAATCAAAATAAAGCATAAGATAAATAAGATAAATAAAAGCATAGGATATGAGGGGGCACAGTACTATAACAAAATACCTAAACACATAAAAGATTGTAAAACATTTAATATGTTTAAACGGAAATTAAAAGACTTCGTTATTAATAATATCTAAATCCGGCTCTGGCACTGGCAAGTCGTAAACAAAGAAGTGTCGTGTTACTATGCAACTCATCCCCTTGTAATTATATTCGACCTAATGTGCATTACGTTAAAGCATGAAATGTAATCAAACCCACTTTGAATAATGTGAACTGTCTATGTGATGTATTTAACTATATAATCCCTCCCTACCCTCTCAGTGTGCGCATTATTTCGTCTTATTTTGTATTACAATTACACACTTTCTTACTTCTAGGAACAAATACCTATGTTAATTTATTTAAAACCAGTAGTTATACTGTAGCATGCTTTAATATGTAGGTAAGTACCTACTATAATTCTAACTGTCTTGCGTATTAAGATTTAGAGAATTTTTTAATAGATTTTATAAATTTTGTTACCTTTTGCGTTGCTCTTGTAATTTGTAATGTATGTTGTGTACCTACGTATGCAGTATTTAGCACCTCGCGATGCCTACCTACCGAAATAAACTTTTTATATCGTAAATTAAGTTCTCATAAGTGAAATGTATAATTTCTTAGAGAAAATAAAGTTCTTTAAACCTAAAATACTCGTAACGCGAACAGGTTAATATTTTATAAAAAAATATTTTAGTCCACAACATTGCTTAACATATTTGACACCACGGAATTCACCATCTCTAACGAGAACCTAAGCAGATCAGCAATATCCTGTGTGTGGCGGGCGTCGAAATCGGTGCGGTTGTTGGGGCATATAAATACTTGTGTCCACCCATTTTCCCCAACTCCGCAATGTAGACTGCAAACGCACGTTCCAGGTGATATAAAAAAATTGAGCTTGCACAAGAAATTTATCCTCAGTATGTTGGGTACCGGTCTGAAGTCTGTTCGGAAACAGCCTGGAAATATACACTCCCCTTCGATCTCTGGCGTCCGTAAGAGTTGCTTTGATGTTTCGAAGCTCGACATTTTGCTCTGTTTTGTTCAATTTCAATTACTATTATACAAAGCGACAATGACAACTCACTTCTTAAAGCAATAAGTCAAACATGTTATTTTTTAATCAAATATGCTAGCCACCAAATAGGTCATTTCCTAACCCACCGAAAGGGCAAAACAGGAAAAGATCTTCTTTTTGTTCAAGTAATTGGCATTGTTCAGTTATTAAAGTTATTTTTATACTGTATATTGTGTTCTTAGCTCTCATTGGCTACGAGAGGAACCGTTCAACGCAGGAAAATGAGTCCCCCCATTTACATATCTAACTTCTCTTATAAATTTAATTTGCCGCAGAATTAAATATAACTTGTCACTCTCATAGTATCGTCATATCATTTTCATTTATCTACTTTTTCATAGGAAATAAACTGAAGTGGCTATGACTGCTTTCTAACGCAAATAGATAAAATCCTATCCGTAAACACTTTGATCGCCCAAAGGAACACGTCGTGCCGCTGCTTTACTATTTACTATTTATTTATTTATTGCAATTATGTCATAATGCGCGCCCACTGCTGGCAGTGCCGGCGGCGCGCACAGTATCGCATAGACATTCTCCGCTCCTTCGCGCGCTCACTCTGCTCAATGCGCTCTTGACATCGGCACCTGAATGTGACTTGTTTGCGTGGAGATGGGCGACTGTGTGCCATGAATGTCTAAGGTTTTGTGAGTCGATGGATAATAGGCTGTCCAGTACTTTTGTTTGATGTGACCTAGATGTTGTCCGTACTGAATGTGTATACTGTTATTTTTACAATGTCTAATTTATCGGTGTATTGGCTTGTCTGTAATGCCGTGTAAATAAAGAGATAATAATAATTAACTAACTACAGTCAACAATATAGGTAACCAACGTGTGCAAAATCATGAGTAAAAAAAAAACAATGCATAGGCACAGATTATATAATAGTTCTGCATAGGTAAGTAGAAAATCAAATGCTTGATACTACTTTTACTTACTGGTAAAAGCCCAAACATTGGGTCCAGGTCCTAAATTACGTGCGAGAAACGAATGGTAGTTTTCGGCGACGTTTGAGGTACGATGTGAACGACCATACACTGAGAAGCACTCCGGTGTAACCTGAAATGGAAAAAAACCGGTCAAGCTTTGGAAACGGTCCCTTGTGCAAAATATCCCGATAGACGAGCGCGCCGCAGCCGAATGTGGATTGACGGCTTTTTGACAGAGATATTTCTAAAAAACTGCCTTCCTTAAAGAAAAGGACGTAAGTGCCATAAAATTTCAGTAACGTACGACCTTTTTAATTGGCACTGAACCCTTGTTGTGCGTGGTCCGACACGCACTTGGCCGCTTTTTTTATTTCACTTTTAGTGAATAATTATTTTTATAATTTATGTGAAACATGAACCCAGACAGGTTGTAGCAAATAATTAACATTTTAATATATCTATCTTTTAATATATCTTACTCCCATGGCGTCACTGACACGGCGTGTTCCTAATAAAAATGAGTAAAACAATGACAACATACAATAAAAGCTATTTTTTATTTGACAACAATCATTTATTTCGTTTAAAACAGTAAAAAAAAAGCATACTTTCTAATCTAACAAAACACAATACTTTGACAAGTTTTAAGCAATTCTGGACCGATTTCCGTGAAATTTTGTGAGCCGGTTCATAAAGCATACAGATATCTGGAAACCTGGATAAATGGACATACGAAAGCACTTTTGCCGAAGCTGAAGCAGAGACGCTTTGCTCGCTTTTCTCATTCGGTCAATCAGCATCCGTTTACCAAGGCATGACAAAAGGGCTTATGATTTCAATGCAATGTCCAACAGAAATAACTTTTTTTTTCAAATCGTTTAACGCCAACTCAATTTCCTGATCTATCTCCGCATAATCCTTCTTTTTTGTTTGTAATTTTTTTTTAAACCGTACAATGAATTTTCTGAATCTAACACGTCTAGTAGATGTGGTAAAGTAGGATGTGTTCGTCCGACAAAACTGTTAATTTTCCGGAGCCAACCTTCAATATTGTTATTGGTTCTGATATTTTCCTTTGCACAAGAACAAGAATTGCCGAAATCATGTTTTTTGAACCACTGTTTTTGGAAATATTTGTTAAACTTCTTAATTTTATTGCCGTTAGGGCTTCTTCCCATAACATATCCTTCATTAATATAATTTTGTGGCAAACGGGCTATCCCAATACATCTTGATACGTGTCTTTTCGTAACTCTTGTGTTTATTTTCAAAGATTTCGCTATTTTCCACAAGCAGCGATTAAAGTGAAAGTAACAGGCTTTTAATATTATGTTAGGAAAGGTTTGCTCAAAGGCATTTATAGCAGCTAGTTCAAAATCTAGTGTAATTTTAGTTGGCTTCCAACCAGAAATCTGCTTCTTAATCAACTTGAGTAACAATATATATGTTGATGTTTTCTTGTTCGGTAAAAGAGCATAAAATATAGGAGTAATTGTGTGATTTTGATCGTCATAGCCGTGTATTGTATACAATTGATGGAACCCTTTTGGGCAACTCTTAAAAGTGCCATCAGCAAAAAAGTGAGTAATATTTTTAATTTTCGTTTTCATGTCATTATTGCAAAAAACAATCATTCTTAATTCCTTACTTTCGTCAATATAATCACAAAGTAGCATTTTTTCGAATTTCTTTGGCACAGTTACTTCAAGTGCACATGTAAAGCGTAATCTCTTGGCACCAACTATTTTATTTCTTTCAGCATATAAGCCTGTTTTCACGTTGTTAAACTTTGGTATTTGAGCTACTAACTCAAATCCGTCATTTTTGAGGTCACGAATCATGTCATTATATTGTTTTGGAATTGACTCAAAATTGCAGCTTGTTTTCCGTTTGAGATCATCCATTTTTTTTAATAACATTTTTACCGCTGTCACCCAAACACCCCAGTGTGTGTGCACTATGATTCACAACTTCGTTACGATAATTTAAGGTAATATTACCCTTGCATCCTTTTGTTGTGAAACATTTCCAGAACGAGTTCTTATTAACGTAAATCTTTTTTCGGTGATACTGACGATCATTGTACAGCAATGACACTCCGCCCCTTTTCGTACTAATGAATACAATATCACTTGTAGGATATACATTCGAAGTAGACATTATGAATACCCGCCCGGGATGTAATGGCGTGATCACTGGGCACTTGATTATCAATCACTCGTTAGTCGCTCGTAATCGCAATAAATACTAGATAATGTGCATCACTGAATCTTAAAACGAGTATAATTATATGTATGACGAACAGATGACAAATCTGTCAAATAAACATTCATATTTTTAAATAATACCTATAAACTTTTGTCTATAGGTACCTATTACTAAAAAGTCTGTTTGATTTTAGGATATTCTAGATGTCACGTAATGTCTAGCTGTAAAATGAGATATGAAAGTCTTATTTGGTAACCAGTTGTAAACAAAGACATTTAATTCCTTTCCGACAACTGGTTGCGAAACTCCACTGTCATCTACGGTAGTTGTGGATCAGGAATATAATTTCTTTTTGGGCAACTAGTTGCGTAACGAGATTATTTCTTATTTTTCAACAACTGGTTGCGAAACTTGGTTGCCAAAACGGTCGGAGGGGAAAAACATTATACTATGGTAATATAAAAACGTAGGTTTCTACTTGCAAAATTACAAAACCGAATTATAAAAACATGAAATTGGGTAGACAGACTCTTAAGACGCTGGTAACAGGCAATATTCGCTCCCTATTTATTTGCACAGGAGTAAACGAGATTCAGTCTATATACATGAATGTGTGGCGGCCGTGGCGGGTTCGTCATAAAATCAGAAAACTGATGGTTATATTAAAATTATTACACAAAATGCATAATATATTTCTATGTTTATTTAAGTATGATTGTAATGAAGGTACTTGTGTTATGAATTTAAGCCACCTTTGTTAAAAATTTGTAAAGAAATAAAACTCGTCTGAAAAGAATTTGAAAAAAGAGTTTACACTACTTTTTCATCGAACCGAAATGTGTTTTAAGCCAAATTTTACATTTATTACATATTATGTATATTAATGTATCTCGATTTCGCTTCACAAATTGATATACTTTTGGCTAAAAAACTATATGATTGAGTCTTACTTAGGTCTCTCCGAGCCCTTAAGCACCCGCCAATAACAAAGGCTCGTAGCGTAGCCAATATCGAAGTCTAGTAAACAGAGACAAAAGGGAATGATGTACTATATCATATATATATTTACAAAAAAAAACTCGCCTGGATATCCTCGATATCCTCAAAAATATTCGATTCTTCGTTTTGTTCAAAATCGTAGTCATCGTCTTCGCTTTCCAAAATACGAATTAATTCTTCTGCAGTAGACGTTTTTTTGTAGATATCGTGAGCGAAAAATGTCCATGACAGAGTACATGACAATTATCCACTTACTGACATAGGTAATAGTTAACAATCAGAATGATAGACAATTGCATTGATAAGGTTTCATTATAAGTACTTCTTGAAAGAAGTTTTAACGCCTCTATTGTAAAGCCGAATTTACACCTGTAAGTTGTTGACGCAAGTTTTAAGACAAACTCGTATGCAAGACAAAGATGCAGATAACTGCCACTGACTCATAGTTGCAGTACAGTAATAACTTGCAGGTGTCTCTCATCGTTTCAGATTCTTTTTCTCAGCACATGAGGCATAAAAAAATATTGTGTCTTGTTTAGATTGGACTACAGGGTACCTGTCATGTAACTGTATTCTATATTCATGGATACTATTTAATTGAATTGTCTAAATATCGCTCCTAAATGAGGTCTCCAACGAGATTTTGCTGAAACATGCCGATGAAGAAAAATCATTAGTAAAATCAAATCAGTAAAACGATTATCAAAAAATCGAATTGCGTATATTCTAAAAAAGATATCAAACTATCTTTACCAACTAGTTGGTATTAAAAAAAACGATTGTAAGGCTATGTAATTTTGATGATAAAAACTTATAGTTACGCGTTTTTTTTGTAATACGGCTCTTAATGCGCGGTCGGCAAAAATGAGAGGAGGTTCACTAATTTTAAGCCACAAAAATAGAAAATACGAGGAACTCACTATATGGAAAAAAATTACAAAGGAAAGTTTCGAGGTCTGTGGTGTAAGATATTGCGCAACATGTGAACATATGTTGTTATCGTAACCCAACAGATGCTAATTTTGATTGTCTTATGAGCCAAATAGATCACCTATTAGAATACTTTTTTAACAAACAATGCGTCATCTGTGGCGACTTTAATGTCAACCTGCTGAAAGAAGACAAAAAAACATCAGAATTCTTGTCCTTGCTGACGTCATATAACTTGAGACATTTAATAATTACTGCCACATTTATACGTAAACGATACAAACTCATAACTCATGTTTGGATAACATGCTGACGAATTTGACGGAACAGTGTGTGCAGACTCCCTTAATAGATCTTAATGGACTGGCAGATGGACACGCAGCCTTTCTAAGCAAATTATCGGTCAAACATAACATAAGTACACCTGGAAGATGTAACAAGGACCTACGAAGGATGATAAGAAAACTGAATTGAAAAAATAAATAATGTGGCGGGCCTAATATTAAGTCATTGGCATTTCGTAATTTCATTTTCTGCACATGATGTTTCCTAGTAAAACTAAGCTGAGTTTTTATACACTTTTAAGTATTTTTCTTACTAAAAGACACGTTTTATTATATAGGATTTCTGTTGGGGTGAGATAAACGTAATGAAATAGTACTTTCAGGAGTTTGTTCTGAGCTATTTGTAGATTAATTTTAGCGGCAGTACCCCAGATCTTGGTGAGATAGTCTAAGTGCGGTTTTATTAAAGCATTATACATGATATACCGTGCCTGCAATGGAATATTTCTAGCAAAGTTTCGCAGAGCTCCGGTTAATAATGTTAGTTTCGATTTCACCTTTTCAATATGTGGTTTCCAATTTATATTTTTATCTAGTATTAAACCTAGGTTTTTTTTATCTACTTTATGAATGATTGTGTTGTTTATTGTTAGAGGTTGCAAATCAGGTATTTTTTATTTTTTGCAGCGAAAATGATAAAGTTTGTTTTACACATGTTAATAGTCAGTAGGTTACACTGAAACCAGGTGTTTAAGTTCAGATCGTTTTGTGCATCATTAATTACATTGCTGATAGAGTTTCCAAAATAAAATAGGCTAGTGTCATCTGCATAAAGTGTGATTTCACCCTTGAGACCAAGTTCTTTTATATTATTTATGTAAATTAGGAATAACAGTGGTCCTAAAATAGATCCTTATGGGACGCCGCAAGTGATCAATTTTGGCTCACTTTGATGGTTATTGATTCTGAGTATTTGCTGACGATTAGTATGGTACGATTTCAAAATATCCAGTGCTACGTCGGTAATAACTAACGCTCGCAGTTTTTGTAAAAGTAGGCTGTGACTGACTGTGTCAAATGCTTTTTCAAGTCTATGAATATTCCTAGTACAATTTGTTTTTTATCTATGTTGACTTTAATTCGCGTTACAAGATCTATAGTTGCCGAAAGTGTATTGGATTGGGGTCTAAAACCGTACTATTTATCATAGAGGAAATGTATTGAGGCCAAATGTGAATATATTCGTAATAAAGTCAACCAAAGAAACACCGTATTCAAATAAGGAAAGGTTTATTCATACGTATAACAAAGTATAAATACTGTTTTTTTTAATCACAACACTTCGATAACAATCCGACCCAAAAACAATTCCCTCGCTATTGACAGCTCAATCCCCCCGAAACTGACACACGTCATCGACATTTAAAAAAAGTAATCCGTTCGGGAATCGAACAAATATTTATCATCTAACATTCGGCCAACCTGACATACTAGTTTGTCCTCAAACTAGATCACTATACAATCAGCCTCCTTCTGGCATTTCACCCCTCACCTCATACATGGCCGTGTGAAACTTGCCAGCTTCATAACCATACCTTTCTTGTGACATTTCACTCCTCACCACATTAGTCTCTAATGCAGTCGAATGAACCTTCCCACTTACTCTCTGTTCCATACCCGAAATCCGTTTCATGTGGCATTTCACTCCTCACCACACGTCTCCTGTATGGCCGTGTGAAACTTCCCACTCAGATCAACTCTACTAATTCTGAACAACAATTGTAACATATATATTCATTTAAAATCTGTTTCATGTGGCATTTCACTCCTCACCACACATATCCAGTGCGGCCGCGTGAAACTTCCCACTTAATCTTAACTCTAGTAGTTTGCATCAATCTTTGTATATCATGCACTACTCTATACTCATTTCTCATTAACAAAATATAAGCGACCTGCTTTTATATTGTATACCTTATACAATATATAAAATATTATCATCAATTTATATCGATATATAAATTATACATAAGCAAACACAACAATTCGAGTATTCAATAAGTTATATAAAATAGTTTTAAACAACCAAAATAACTGTGTTATTCCAGAACACAACCAACATTAGCATTATAAAAACAACAAAACATATTTTCCCGCTATTCATCCGCCGACCCTGACTCATCATCCGTACCGTTATTTTCGGCGTATTTTTGACCTATAATAATCCAAAGCTGTATGCGATCAGCTGCCCAGACGTTTGTATATTTTCCTCTAGTGATCTTAGAGATGTATGCTTGTCACCTCATAGCGATCATTACCTAATATCCTGCTAATCTTAAATGGACCTGAGTATTTGGGAAGGAGCTTCCGACTTTTGCCATCATTAGAAGGGGTGTTCTTTAATATTTTTACTAAGTCCCCGACCGCATATATTATGGGCGTTTTGCGAGTCTGATCGAACCTCAATCGTTGTTGAGCTTGATCTTTCATAATATGTTCGCTAACTTCTTTCCTAATCAAATCTACCTCTTTATCGCTACGACGTATCTCTAAGGTTGTTTCGCCTAGAAATTCTTCACCTTTACTCTGGGGTCGTTTATAGAAAAGAGTTTCAGCTGGAGTTTTCCCAATACCTTTATTAAGGGTAAGACCCCACTGTATTTTACCTAGTACTAAGTCCCATTTGTTTTCGCCTAAACTATCAGTATAAGCTCTAAGGCTGTCTAAAACTGTGCGAAACTGTGCGAACTGTGCTAACGCTCCACTTGACCGTTTAACAAATGGACCTAAATGGTCCACGTGTATCGTGTGGAATGGGATATCGACCTTAGGTATACTATGCAAATAACCCTCCTTTGGTCCTGCGGGTTCTTTGGTAAATGCACAGTGTAAGCATGATTTTACATATTTGGTGACAAATTTCTTCATTTTTGGGAACCAGAAATCTTTTTTGATCTTTTCCAATGTTTTCTCCACTGAAAAATGACCTATTTCATCATGGTTGCGTTGACAAATTTGCCATCTAGCTCCTTTTGGTACCACCCACTTGAGACTTTCTCCAACTTTACGGTACTCACTGTTATTTTTCACGGTAAAATTTTGTTTTATGTCTACCAGCTCTTTATATTGAGGATTTTCTAAAGCAGCTCGCATATGGGTTATCTTTGGGTCCGTCATTTGCAAAGTAAGCAACCAATCCTCCTGGGATATGTGAAGTACACGGGCGATGTGTTCGTTTACATCCGTGTCATCAGCGATGGATACCGGATTCCTGCTAAGTGCGTCAACATGATGCATAGTATTGCCCGGTTTGTATTCAACTTCGCATGTATATTCATGTAACGCTATCCAACAACGCGCCACTCGGGGTAAAATATCTCTTTTTATGAACGTTGATCGTAGGGCGCTACAGTCGGTAACGATTTTTAAACTTTTTCCTAACAAATAGGGTCTGAAACGTTGTAGTGACGCAATGACTGCAAGTGTTTCTAATTCGTAAGCATGTAATTTCTCTTCCTCAATTGTAGTTTTGCGGCTGAAATACGCAACCGGTTTCAAGCTTGATAAAGCAGTTTCTTTTTGAAATAAAATTCCTCCTAACCCCGATTTTGATGCGTCACAATGTAGTTCAGTTATGGAGTCTGGATTATAGAGTGATAAAATAGGACGCTGCGTGAGTTTCTCCTTGAGTGTAAGAAAAGCGGCCTGTTGTTGTTCGTTCCAAGTCCATGGTGTACTTTTTCTGGTTAAGTCTGTCAGAGGTTTAGCTATTACCGCAAATTTTTCGATAAATTTCCGGAAATAACTGGCCAGTCCTATAAATTGCCGGACTTGGGGAACGTTTTTCGGTTCTGGAAAAGACTCCACAGCGTCCATTTTACCTTTTCCGGGTCGTACTCCATCTTCTGAAATTTCGTATCCCAGATATTCGATAATAGTCTCGAAAAACTTTCATTTTTTAATATTTAGCGTTAACCCAGCTTGTCTTAGGAGAACAAATGTCTGTTCAAGCTTGTGAAGACATTCGTCAAAGCTCTTGCCTGAAATCAACAAATCGTCCATGTATGCTACAGCACACTTGTCTCTTGCTCTACCAAGCATTTTATTCACCATACGCTGGAATACAGCTGGACAGTTCGCTAATCCAAAGGGAGCCCTTCGGAATTGATATAGGCCATCAGGCGTTATGAAAGATGTTAAATGCTTACATTCCTCTTTCACTGGTATTTGATAGTAGCCACTGGCCATATCAAGACTTATAAAATATTTATATCCACTTAGTTGATCTATTTGATCGTCTATGCGCGACAGTGGGTACAAATCTTTTATAGTCTTTCTACTTAAGGCCCTATAATCCACGCATAATCTGTATCCTCCTGTTTTTTTGGAAACTAGAATAATTGGACTCGCATATGCTGAGTCCGACTCCTCTATGATATCATTATCGAGAAGTTCTTTAACCATGTCACGAACTACCTCTTTTTCTGAATGGCTAAGTCTACATGGTCTGTAAACCACTGGTGTCTCGTCCGTTAACTTAATATCTAACTCCGCTAATTTAGTACACCCTATTTCAGTCAAATTTTGTGCGAAACAGTCACGGTATTTATTAATTAATTCAAACACAGCCTTATTTTGATCAGTATTTAACTCGGGATTAATGCAAACCTCTTCAACTTTCAATGGTTCCAGAGATGAGCCAGAATCAACAAACCTTACCTCATGAACCAGAGGTGGAGTTTCATCAAGGGCTACTGTGTAACCCCGGGCTATTATAGAGTCTTTTACAAAATACAAGGGATCCTTCGACTCACTCATATTTAATATAACAATATTACACTTGCCATTTATTATCTTATAAACCCCTTCTTGTACACAGTACTCCACCTCATCGATGCAACGATAACTTCCTTTTACATATATGTCAGTATTCGATTCATCATTGCTATAACACTCCAATAGGCCTATGTCACCAATTTCAGAGTCTTTATCCACATATAATTCACACTTTTTATTTATTTCCACATCGGAATCAAATTTTGGCATCTCAATCTCACAGTCATTTATTCTATTCATAATATTTAACCTATTTTCAGTCTTAGTTATTACTATGTGTGGTAGCTCAGTAAAGTTTTGGCCTATTAGCAGTGGCCTATGCAGGTATGTATCCTCGAGGATATAAGCAGTTATATTCGCCTCTACAGAATCAACTTCTAGGGTAAAAGTAGTTTTACCTAATAGTGGTATGTTAGTTCCAGCAATACCACGCACTACGGGTAAGTCACCCTGTATTATAGGCAGTTTTAACTTTTCAACTGTCCCCCTGCCTATCAGTGAACAATCACTCCCTAGGTCAATAAAATACTCCAATGTATGCAAATTTTTTTTTTCTTATATTATACATTACTTTAGTTTCAAATTCAATTTGTTTATTGCATTTATCACATTACATAATTATAAGGTGAAACAACTAAATGATAAGGTTTACATTTGACGCTCTGTAAGGGCACAGCAAAATACTTAAAGCTAACTTAAAACTAACATGCTTACAATTTCACACAAAGAGAAGCTATTCAATATTATTTATTAACTATTTGTTAATCGTATTTGTCGTTAACACTGTATATAAATATTTACCGTCATAAATATATATTTCTTACAAGAAATCCTTAAATTAGCCAATTTTTTATGTCCGCTTAGTAAATTGAACAGTCCTTAGTACTATAGTTTTTGGGAATTGCATTCGCTCAAGTTGATCCTATGTTCGAGAAAAAGCTATTAAAAATTTCATTTTGTAGTCTTCTGATGGTATTTTTTGACTTCGAAATAAATTTGCTTGTGATCAGACATAGCGGATTCGATAAGGGTCAGATGGAAGTTGTTGTCTTTTAGGTTTGTACATAATGATCCAGTATGGTTTTTTGGTAGAATAGAATAGAATAGAATAGAAAACGTTTATTCGTGACACATACAAAACAATAACAAAAGTGAACACAGAAACAAAAACAACAGGTATGCCACGAAAAGGCCCCGACTCAGCATGGTGCAGGCCTGTTGGCCAGCGCTGGTCTTCCGTCGAAGCCTTTAAGTTGCCTTTAAGTTGTAAGAGGTTTCTCGTGTACAATAAGTTATGTCAATGTTGTTTATGATCTGGTAATTGTTTTCCTTGAGGGTTTTTTTATAGTCTGTTACATATTTTTCTCCACATAGCAGGTTTAAGTTAAAATCACCAAAATCTATGGCTCTTTTTCGGTTTTGATATGATGACGAATTCCCCACCCTTCACCAATATTTTTGAGTCTATGTTCTGTGCATTGATCATCATGTTGGTTTGCACTGGTCTAAAGCCCTGTCTGTTCAGCTGGTGACGGGTTGGTGGAATGTAGGGTTTGGTCTGGGATTTCTATTTTATCATCATTCGGATCCACTAGCTTTCTCTTCAATGTCGCTTTCGCTGAGCCGTCTTCTATTGGAACGGTAAACATGTTTCTTGTTGTTTTTGTGAAACCGAATTTTTCTTAATTTTTAGGATCTGTTTCTACTTGTTAAAGCCCTTTCATGACACACAACTGTGTCAAGTTTTCGATGATCCGATCGCTATTATTCATTAACAGCCAGCTCGATTAGGAATTAAAGTATTGATCAGGAAGTGTGTCCAAGATTTTGCAAATAAAAGCATTTCGGGGAGATTATTTATTACCTTCAGTTTCTTTATTCAATTCGTGCCAGATGTTTTTGAGGCAGTCGTTTCTTCTGAAAGCGGAAGAATCTCATGCAAAGTTCATAACTTGGATCCTCCTTGGCACCATCGTAAGGACGATGCAACTCTGTCCACATTTCACTTGACGTATTGCAAGCATGCACGGCTGTCAAGCGGCGGTCGTAAGTTCGAATCCCGGCTCGTACCAATGAGTTTTTCGGAACTTATGTACAAACGCCAACACAGTTAACTGGTCATCCTGTATTTATATAGAGCCTTATTAAAATGCGCATAAAGTGCACGGATGGTCAGTTAGCTGTGTTGTCGATAGTACAGAATATTTACCGTTAGCTTTTCGGTGAAGGAAAACATCGTGAGAAAACCGTTCTAATCCTAATAAGGTCTAGTTTCCCCTCTAGGTTGGAAGGTCAGATAACAGTCGCTTTCGTAAAACTAGTGCCCATGCGAAATCTTGGGTGTGAAAGTGGACCCGGACTCCTTTTGGGCACAAATAACGCTAGGAGGATGATGATTGACTAACGCAACTTCTATCACGGTTAACGATTAATGTTGACTGCCGTTAAATATTTAAAAATGTAACGCTTTTACGTTTAACGAAGTTAATTATATTAGTAACGGATACACGGCTAAGGAAGTTAACTAATTCATTAACGGTGCCGAACTTAGGGTGCCAAAATATAAAATAAGAAACTTAAACCTAATTCACCTTTTTTGCAGTTACTAAAAACACGTTTTATTTTTAATTTATATAACGTATTTTTACTTTTTTTCTAAAAAATGCCCAACGCTGATGTCACTTTTAATAAGGTCCATTTGGGCAGTGTGTATGCGGTTGACTCTTTCCTGCATCTCCTTATTGCGTCGTGGACCTGAACTTATCGCAATTTTTTGTAAACTATGTCGGCGAAATACACTTATTGTCAATTCTTGATGCATCACGTGCAGTACCTGTAAAAGCCGTGCTTCATTTTTTTTATTTGGACGTTAAGACTGATGCCACCCATCAAAACTTTTATTCGTAAGGTGTCGCTGGCCGTACACGATTCACATTTTATAAAATCCATTTTTCATCTTCGACGAATTTCTTTATTTATACCATGAGCCTAATTCACCTTGGTTATACGTCCAACCCCCTCATACATGAGAGGAGGCCTGTGCCCAGCAGTGGGACGTATATAGGCTGATGATGATACATACGTCCAACCCTCTGCAATTAGGTATTCGGGCAACAATTTGCTACATAGGGATATCACGCGGTTGTTATGGCACGTCTTTCTGATCCCTAGCTTCTTTGCTTTCCGCAACAGAGAATTCGCGACATGGTAGTGGCATGCCACTATTTGCACATTCATTCTTGATAAAGCAAGAAAGGCCGCTTGCTCAAAGTCAAGAGTGACCTTTACAGGTTGCCAACCTGGCACCTTGCTTTGTAAAAAATTGAACAATATCGTGTATGCCTCCTCAGACTGATGAGTCATAATCATAAGAGCGAAGACGAGAGGCACTATATTTGTGTAGATGGGATCACTGCCGATATCGGCATGGATTGTGTAAATTTGCCGGAATGGTGAGGGGCAAGATTGGAATGTACCGTCCATGAACAAATGTTTTGCGTCAAAATATTTTTTAACTTTGAAAATGTTATTTAAGTCGCTTCAGTATAGCCCCCAATTTCAGCCAAAGTGAGACATCGCCCTGGTCTCGTGAGTTTTAGGGCTACGTGGATGATTGAGATGTGCAGTGTTAAATTTATAAAAAAAAACACACATACGAGGGTTGCTACTTATATATCCGGAAACAAAAAAACAAACAAACGTACACGGCTGAAAATGGTTTTATTGTTTTTCAAAGTATTCCCCTTGATGATCTATGCGTTGATGATCTATGAGCATTCGCGTGAACCAATTTTTAAAGCACTTCTGCCACTCCGCCTGAGGTACCTCCATAACGTGTTTTTTGAATGCGTCGACAGCATCTTCAGCGGTCGAAAATCGTTGACCGCGTAATTTATTCTTTATATTTGGAAATAAATAAAAATCGTTAGGTGCCCAGTCAGGGCTGTACGGCGGATGACCCGTTAATTCCACATTTTGACCCTCCAAAAATAGAGTTGTTTCGCGTGACGTATGACAGCTGGCATTGTCATGATGAAGAATGATTCTTCGTCGCTGGTTAGTTTTACGAATTTGTTCAAATACTTCCGGTAAGCAAATGGTCGTGTACCACTCTGAATTAACCGTTCTACGGTTTTCTAGCGGCACTGTAGCTACATGGCCATTAATACCGAAGAAGCAGGCAACCATTTGTTTCAACGTACTTTTTGCACGAGTAACTTTCGTAGGGTTCGGCTCATTTTTAAACACCCATACCGTTGATTGTTACTTCGTTTCGGGATCGTATGCATAGATCCAGGATTCGTCACCTGTATAGATGTTATAAACGGCTTTTGAGTCACCATGGTTATATTTTTTTAACATTTTATTGCACCATTCGACGCGAGCATCTTTTTGCTCTTTTGTTAAGTTGTGGGGTATCCAACGCGAACAAATATTCTTTACAGCCAAATAATTATGTAATATGCTATTAATGCTGGTCATAGAAATACCCAGAGTCGCCTCTATCTCGCGGTACGTAACATGTCGGTCGTCCATTATAAGTTTTTGCACAGCCTCGATATTTTGTGGTACAACGACCGATTTCAGGCGACCTGCCTTAACTTCATCCGTAAGCATACTACGTCCACGATTGAACTCACTAAACCAGTGATACACAGTAGTTTTAGATGGGGCTTCATCACCAAAAGTTGAAGTTAGTTGATCTATGCACTGTTGTTGCGTTAAACCACGCCGAAAATCATAATAAATCATAGCACGAATATTTTCACGAGTGATTTTTTTTTTTTTTTAAATTCGTCCATTCGGACAGGCTAAGACCATGGGCCATACTGCCTAGTCTTCAGTAAGTATAATTTCATTTGATCGAATCCAGTAATAACGTCTTCAGTAGTTTCAAATCAGAAGTCTCTAGTCCAATAAATATGTCTTCAGTTATTTCCAATTCATATGAACAAATCTAGATATTAAGTCATCAGTATTATCAACATATGTGTCAAATCCAAAAAATAAGTCTTCAGTTATTCCAATCCAATTCATGAAGTCAAATCCAGTAATAAAGTCTTGAGTATGTTCCAATAAAAACGTCAAATCCAATATTCAGCTCTTCAAAAAAGCTTACACCTCATCCAGACATTCCAAAAAGTCATTTGACCAACAAAATATAGGTACAATGCTTCAATAAAAATATATACAATTTTAAGCAAGTTTTAAATTTAGCATCATATTTACAGCATACACACAGTATTATGTACAAAATTAAACAAAGGTAAATAAGTAGACGACTCCTTCAACAAATCAGTTACTGAAAGCGGGATTCGATTAGAAGCTCCATAAATCTCAAGCAACTCATCCATCAGCACTAGGCGCTGAATGCCAAAGGATGAGCAACTAAACAGAATGTGATCTATAGACTGAACCTCTTGCTTTTGACAATGATCGCAATAAGGGGAAGAGACAAAGTTTTTACGATGGAGATGAAAATTTAAACGACAATGACCAATGCGCATACGAGTAATTATGGTGTAAAACCTACGATGCATGTAAGTTTTAAACTTACAAAACCAAGGCTTACTATTAACTTGGTTATCTAACAAAGCATACAAATGAGCCTTATTCTCAACTTCTGTAAAATGATACCAATGTCTTCCCCAAAGAACAGTCATACGCTGTTTTAGATTACTTATAATATCAGAATATGGCAAGGTCACAGCTAAGTCCCTGCTGTCGGGAACCAGGGACAAGTCAGATGCATTAGCAATAGTTCTAGCTAGGTAGTCGGCGTTTTCATTACCAGAAACTCCTTTATGAGACGGAACCCATACAAAATCTATTTTAATACCAATTAAAGATAGTTCTAACCATAATTCTTTAATGGAAAAAATTAGATAACAAGTGCTAGCATTCATTTTGTTACTCGATAAACTTATTAATACACTCATACTATCGCTTACTATGACCCATTCTTTACTATATTGATTATGTTCTTTAACATGTTTCAAAGCAAATAAGATGGCAGTTGCTTCAGCAGTAAAGATACTTGCATTTTTATTGATATTAAACCCAATACCTTTATTAATTTCAGGTTGATAAATTGCAAAGGAAACAGCATTATTATTTTTGGCACCATCCGTATAAATAAATTTACAATTAGACCATTCTGACAACAATAAATAAGCCTCCTCTTTGGAAGTTAGCTTTGAATCTATTACAATTTTTATATCGGGATATTTACTCTTAAAAGAGCCTGTGTAACAGGGAAGAAGGTCATTATCAAGATGTATATTTAACTCCTGCAAAGAGTGAAAGAAAGAAGTAAAATCCTGAAGAACATACATGTGCCTTTGAAAAGGCGCTGATTGGAAAGAAATCAAGTTGTGAAGAAGATCGTTCTTAGGCAAGCTGTATAACTTTAAAATAAATCTTTCTTTTAAATAACGAAATCTAATATGAATAGGAGGAAGATTCGATTCAATTTGCATAGCAGCGATAGGACTAGTTTTAAATGCACCCAGTATTGTCCGCATACATTTGTTTTGTATTTTATCTAATGAATTTACAATTTTATCATCTCCAGCAAAACATAGAAAACCATATTCAAAATGACTTCGAACTAGAGACTTATACAAGATTAACAAAATTTTGGGGTCTGCACCCCATGAAGTGGCGCACAGCGATTTTAACACATTGTATGCTTTGTTAGCTTTGGTTATAATACTGTCAGCATATTTTATCCAGGAAAGTTTTGAAGTAAATATAACACCTAAAAACTTTATTAGATCATATGAAATAGGCAGTGATATGTCATTGTACAAAACTGTGGGCAAACACATGCTTTTGCGACCAAAAATAAAAACTTTGGTTTTAGTCGAATTTACATCTAAGTTCAGATAAGCAAAGTATTTATGTAAGTTGATTAATGCCTCATTAATAGTCAAAGCTAATTGATTTAAATCAGATCCTGACACATAAACAACCAAATCATCTGCATACTGCAGATTTTTAACCTTTGTTCCTAGAATAAGATTTAGTCTCCTAATGTACAAAATAAAAATTAAAAGGGATAAGATACCTCCTTGACAAACCCCTAAAGAAGATAATCTTGGGCCATATAAGTGATTGTTAAATTTAACAAAAACCTTCCTGTTTGTTAAAAACATTTGTAAGAAATTTATTATTTTGCCAGGTAACCCTATCATTGACAGCTCTCTACATAAAACGGAAATATTGACACTGTTAAATGCACCTGCAATGTCAAAGAATACCGAAAGAAGATACTGATTATTATATATGCTATTAAGTGCATCAAGTTGCAACTGACAAATACTCTCACGAGAAGACCGACCTTTACGAAAACCAAACTGATTGCAGGGTAACAGACCATTTTGTTCGACAAAAAATTCCAACCGTTGCTTTAGAAGCTGTTCAAAAACCTTTCCTACACAAGATGTGAGTGCTATAGGTCGATATGAGTCGGGTAACAATTTATCTTTATCAGGCTTTAAAATTGGGACCAAGCAATCTGTTTTCCAATCATCAGGAATTAAGTTTTCTTCCCACAGCTGATTTAATATGTTTAAAAAGGTCTTTTGATTTTGTGAATTTAAATTTTTCAGTAAAATATATGGTATTCCATCAAGACCAAAGGATGTATCTCTTCTTGAAAATAGGGCAGATTTAAGCTCTTGCAAAGAAAACGGTTCAGTAAGATACTTATCATTATCATTTTCTGTGTGAACATAATTTAAAGACTCATTAAGCACAAAATCAGGAGTGTATTTCTTAAGAAAATCTGATATCCATCTATTATTACTAGCGTGTTTTGAAATGAATGTTTTATTAAATTTCTGCATGTAATTCCATATTAATGTCAAAGGAGTGCACCGATTAAATGAGTTACACAGATTTATCCAACTATTACGCCGTTCAGTCTTAAGAACAAGCTTTTTAAGGGCTCGAAGTCTTTTAAATTCTATATAATTCTCTTCACTAGGTTCACTTTTAAATTTTATATAAGCATGTTTTGAATTAAGTACAGCTTCTGAACACTTTTGATTCCACCAAGGCAGCCGGGGAAATTTCAAAGATTTTGGTGTACACGTATTAGAACTATTCAAAGACCTATGTCTAGGGATGGACTCTACAGCAGTAGATCGCAAAATATTACAAAACAGATTGAGCGCATCTATCGAAGACATTTTCAAAATCAATATTAGCCAAACAAAAATCAACTGATTGCCTGTACATTTTCCAATTCACCTGTTTGTAATTTGGGTGAATGGGCAAATGTACATTATTACATATTGGATTACTTTGTGAGCTATTTTCATTACCAACTATCATTTTTATCATTACAGGCAAATGATAACTGCTGCCAAGAGGACAATCCATAACAGACCAATCACATGAAAGTGCCAATGATGGAGAAACGAAAGTTAAATCCAGAGCATTAGGACGCCAAGAAGAAGAACCAGTTGTAGTAGTTTGACCATTATTTAAAAGAACCAAGTCATTGCCATCAATAATATCTAAGACATCTCTACCTCGAGGCAATGTATCAACACAGCCCCATGACATATGATGAGCATTTAGATCGCCTCCAAAAAGCATTGGCTGCGGAATAGATTTTATCAAAGCATCAAATTTACTTTTATTAAATGGGGGATCAGAATTTGATGGACTATAAAAACTTACTACACTCAACTGCTTGTTGTTTATAATTATTTGTACACAGATATTTTGTAGAGCATTGTCAAAATAAGTTTTAATATTAGAATATACTATATTGTTATGAATAAGTATTGCTACACCATTATGTTTATTACCACAGTCATTTCTAATGACATTGTATCCTTTAATTGAAAATTTTTGATGTTGTTTTAACCAGGTTTCAGAAATTATTGCTATGTGAATGTTATTTTCATATAAGAATCTAGTAAAGATTAGCCTATTGCTTATTATACTCTGAGCATTCCACTGCACTATGTTCAATATGTCCATAAAGAAAAAAATTAAGGTTGTTTCCTGAAAGTGTTTTTAAGTGTTTCTTTTATATTGTTAGAATTTATTGGCGTTTCTTTATCAGCACAAATTTTAACTATAGCTTCCACAAGTAGATTCATAAATCTGTCAGATTTGGTCAGATTACTTAGATGGGTGTCAATATATTTTGAGCCGAGCTGCGGAAATGCAACGTCACAAAACAAATCGGAATATTTAGCACTACGTGATTTTAACTTATTTTCCTCAATTTTCTGTTTTTTAATTGGACATGCAGCAGATATAGCCACGTGATCCCCACCACAGTTTGCGCATTCTGTTTTAACCTTATTACAATTTTTGAAATTATGAGGTTCAGCACAAATTGAACATACTTCATTATTTTTACAATACTTTGCTATATGACCAAATGTCATGCAACGAAGGCATTGCTTTACTGGAGGAATATAGATCCCTACTTCGTGCCTCCAATGGTCAAGTGTTACATATTCAGGCAACTGTACAGAGGCAAAAGTCACGGCAACCGTCTGAGTTGGAACCATTGAGACGATACCCAGCGTGTCTTTTACCCGCCGCATAAACCGTCTTACGCTTATCACCTTTTTACTGGAAGCTATTAATTGGAAAATCTTCTGGTTCGAATAATCAATCGGCACTGAAGTGAGAACACCCGTAACCTCGGTCTCAGATGCTGGGATTGAAGCATTCATGTGAATTTCATTTAATAATTTTTCATTTTTTAGGAAGTTATTGGCGTGATTTGGGAGATCGAACATAATCCCAACTTTGTATGCATTAATTGTTCTTAGATGCATCACGCCCGACACGCGATGCTTTCGGATTGCATTTGACAAAGCAAGTCTATCTTTGTCAGAAAATTTGTGGTCATCCTCTCAGTGATTCAGAAAAACAATAAATTCTTTCTTAGCTGAATTTTCGTCGTACAACCTGTAATAACTTTTGGCCCTGAAAGGAGTATACTTCTCTTTGTCATCTTCTTTAGTCTTCTTTTTTGCAGGTATGCGCTCCGAGGGCGCACCTGTATCCGCATCAGAACTACTTTCAGATTGAAGATCTGGCTCCGGCTCCAAGCCCTCCAACCGAGAACGCTTTCCCGTACGCTTCCCCATGACTGGGGAAGCGCACCAAACCGATAACCAAATCAACTATGAATTTAAATTAAAATTAAGACTAAATATGTACAAATTAACACCTAAAATTAATTTTCAATAAAATATTTTATCAAGCGCGCCTATCACTTTCAACGTTCCCGCCAAAAAAAAAAACAAAAAACTTTTCACGAGTGAGTTCCATTCTTGCTGCGAGATGACATTTAAAACCCGTCAAAAACAAAACACGAGCGTTAATAAGAAAGAAAAAATATACCGGCCAGTACTTAAAAAAGTTGTAATTTTACCATGGAGGTCAAATATGCTATTTAAGAAGATTGTAATCCCGGTTTCCGGATAAATAAATAGCAGCCCTCGTAGAACACGATGGGCAATTTTTATTAATAACACAGGCCTAAAGTTACAATTTATAGTATTTATACCGCAAAAATCATAGTAACCTTCGCCTAAAAACCGATCACTAAACCGAGGTGTCTAATTCGCATAGGTGTATAGCAAATGATATCATATCCAAGGCCTGATGGTTCACAGAGCGCGCTTGAGCAATATACGTTCGCTTTGAAAGGAATGTTCGTGGTTAATATGCGTGTAGAGATGAATGTATGAAGGGTGTAATGGACGCATGACGAAATTTAATGGATGATAGAGAGAGAGATGAAGAAAAGCTGGTGGTGGTAGAAAAACCAACCGACCACTCCCGTTGTCTCATTTTATCTGGCCCACCAAGATTGTTTGATTCGAAACTGACAATCAGAAGGAGGTTATAGAACAATCCCATTTCAAATTTCAAATTAAAATTCTTAAAAATATTACAAACGGACGGACACCACGCACGTAAAACCAACGACAAAGTGGAGTATTAGGACCTGAACAGGACCCTGAAATAAAAGAAACGCCATCGAGTGGAAACCATCGACACAGTCATCACCGCGAACCAACCGTGCTTCACCAACAGATAGAAAACACGCGCCCAGCGCAACAATCGAACTTCTTTATTAATGCGTAAGATGGCGCAGAAGCTAAAAATCAGTATAATTACGGTTCAGCGGTTCAATCGACAATGTTTTTCTGCAGGTGAGTTTACGCTGCAGATTATGCCCTAAAAACACTAACAAATGAAAAAAACAGTGTTTTGGATATGTTTCAACAATACGAAAAAACGTTTCAAATATAGTGGCTTTACCGAAATCGCTGTACTTTCGGAGTTTTCTGAATTTGAAATTGCTGTAAGTTGATTCTATAGTTATTCTATAGTATTTGATTGATTTATAGTTTATTATTTTAACGTTTTCTTTGTTTTTTTTATCTTGTAATATATCTTCTATAATATGTATAACCATTAAGAACTATGAAACAACTCAATCATACTAAATAAAAAATAATGGAATGAAAAAATTCAAACTAATTACAAAATTAAAAGTCCGTCCAAAAGTTCTGCCTGCGGCAAGGACCCCATGACGCTGGCGGCATTTCTCCTTTGGATCGCAAGGGCGATCCTCTGTGAGAAGTATGCGCCAGCTCTGGGATATCCTGAGGCGTGGAGTAGCCGCGACGACAGGGTCCTCATGAAAGCCTTCATGTCACCTCTGTGAACCTGGCCCCCGCCTGACCTTGGCCGATTTTTTTTCTTTTCTTTTCTCTGGAAGTATTTTGTTTGTAGTTGATTGTAGTGAAAAACATTTCGTTTGTAGTTGCACGAAAAAAAAATGGGGGGCCCTGAAAAAATACCCAGCCCCCCACTTTAAAAAACCTTTATTTTGGTGATTGAATCTTATTCAGAATCGTTTGTAGTTGATTGTAGTGAAAAGCATTTCGTTTGTAGTTAAACGGATAAAAAATGGGGTAGTCCCGAAAAAATCTCAGCCCCCCGCTTTAAAAAAAATACTTTGGCGATTGAATCTTGTTTAGAATCGTTTGAAGTTGATTGTAGTGAAAATCATTTCGTTTGTAGTAACACGGACACAGATTATATAATAGTTCTACGAACAGATACTCAAGTCTGAATAAAAATGCCAATACCTACTGCTTTAAGTGCCTACGAAATTTAACAATGGAGCGACCTTGAACGCGCGGGTCGTTGCCCGCATGGGCCAGCCAATCGACGCTAGGGTTGACACCGCTTAGATATGATTTTGTTAATAATAGTTGAGTGAAATAAAAAACGGTTTACTTATTAATTTATTTTACAAAACAAATTTCTATTATAATGTGTAAGTAGGTACACTATGGTGAAGCAATTGTCCCATTTGTCCCGAAGAAAACCTCAGCCCCCCATGTTAAAAAAAATACTCTGGTGATTGAATCTTGTTCCAAATCGTTTGTAGTTGATTGTAGTGAAAAGCATTTCGTTTGTAGTTACACGGGAAAAAAAATGGGGGGTCCCGAAGAAAACATCAGCCCCCCCCACGTTAAAAAAGAATACTTTGGTGATTGAATCTTGTTCAAAATCGTTGGTAGATCATTGCAGTGAAAAGCATTTCGTTTGTGGTTACAAGGAAAAAAAAGGGGGGGGGGGGTCCCGAAGAAAACCTCAGCCCCCCATGTTAAAAAAAATACTCTGGTGATTGAATCTTGTTCCAAATCGTTTGTAGTTGATTGTAGTGAAAAGCATTTCGTTTGTAGATACACGGAAAAAAATAGGGAGGTCCCGAAGAAAACCTCAGCCCCCCACGTTAAAAAAATGATTTGGTGATTGAATCTTGTTCCAAATCGTTTGTGGTTGATTGTAGTGAAAATCATTTCGTTCGTAGTTGCACCAAAAATAAAAGGGGGCCCTGAAAAAAATTCAAGCCCCCTACTTAAAAAAAACGTAATTTTGGTGTTTGAATCTTGTTCAAAATCGTTTGTAGTTGATTGTAGTGAAAAGCATTTCGTTTGTAGTTACAAGGAAAAAAAATGGGGGTGTGGGGACCCGAAGAAAACATCAGGTCCCCAAAAAAAACACTGGTGATTGAATCTTGTTCAACATCGTTTGTAGTTGATTGTAGTGAAAAGCATTTCGTTTGTAGTTGGTTGTAGTGAAAAGTATTTCGTTAGTAGTTGCACTAAAAATAAATAGGGGCCCTAAAAAAAATTCAAGCCCCTTACTTTACAAAACGTATTTTTGGTGATTGTATCTTGTTCGAAATCATTTGTAGTTGATTGTAGTGAAAAGCATTTCGTTTGTTGTTATACGGGAAAAAAATGGGGGGGTCCCGAAGAAAACCTCAGCCCCCCACGTTAAAAAAAAATACTTTGGTGATTGAATCTTGTTCCAAATCGTTTGTAGTTGACTGTAGTCAAAAGCATTTCGTTTGTAGTTACACGGAAAAAAATAGGGAGGTCCCGAAGAAAACCTCAGCCCCCCGTTAAAAAAAATACTTTGGTGATTGAATCTTGTTCAAAATCGTTTGTAGTTGATTGTAGTGAAAAGCATTTCGTTTGTAGTTATACGGAAAAAAATGGGGGGGTCCCGAAGAAAACCTCAGCCCCCCACGTAAAAAAAAATACTTTGGTTATTGAATCTTGTTCCAAATCGTTTGTAGTTGATTGTAGTGAAAATCATTTCGATTGTAGTTACACAGGAAAGAAATGGGGTGTCCAGAAATTATTCAGATATAGAGTCTCGCTTATTTTCGATTATATTGACTTGATTTTGTTTGTAGTGGCAGTAGTTTCGTTTTTCGCTGTCTACATATTTTCGTTTGTAGTAATTTAACTTTGTGAATAGTAAGATGGTTCGTTTTTAGTTAGGTACCTATCTACTAAAGTGTTAGAGACACATTTGTGTTTATAGTAACTCACTTTTGTTTGTACTGGCAAAGGTGCGTTTGTAGTTTTACATTTACGTACTTCAGAGATAGAGTCTGACCTATATTCGTTTGTAGTGACTTCATTTTGTTTGAAGTGGCGATGGTTCATTTCTTTTTAAGTTTTGGAGACATAGAGTCTTAATTTTATTCGTTTGTAGTTACTTTATTTTGTTAGCAATGGCGAAGGTTTGTTTGTAGGGGCCCATTTACGTAGTTTAAAGATAGAGTCTTACTTATTTTGTTTGATGTACCTTAAATTTGTTAGAACATGCGAATGTTCGTTTAACATTGGGCATAAACGTACTTCGGATATAGAGTCTTAATATCTTCGGATATAAAATTTGTTCAGAATGTTTTGTAGTTGATTGTAGGAAAAAGCATTGCGTTTGTAGTTACACGGAAAAGAAATGGGGTGTCCAGAAATTAGTCAGATATAGAGTCTTACTTATTTTCGATTATATTGACTTGATTTTGTTTGTAGTGGCAGTAGTTTTGTTTCTCGATGTGTACAAACCTTTTAGAGACCTAGAGTCTTATTTATTTTCGTGTGTAGTAATTTAACTTTGTGAATAATAACTATGGTTCGTCTTTAGTTAGGTACCTATCTACAATAAGTGTCACCCACTGTTGTTTCAAATCATTCGGTGAACACCGAGACGCCTCAGAATTATTGTGCTCGTCATTATCGAAGTATCCGGCGAATTGCTAGTTATATTGTGAATACGGTTAAAACACCGTTTCTGTTTTTTGATAGGTAGAGATATATGTATAGTAGCATTACCCAAAAAGCTGAATACATTAAAGTGCGTAGTACATAGAACATTAAGCTTAATATCCCAAGCATCTAAAATACTACTAAAAATTGTGCAAAACCGAATGAAACCGATAGCTGAAAATTTTTTGGGTCCCGACCAATACGTGTTCAGGCAAAACAAGGGCACGCGTGAAGCAGTTCTTGCTCTTAGGATGGTGATAGACAGGAGAATGGATCTAGGCCTTGACACCCATGTAGCATTTATAGATATTGAAAAAGCGTTTGACACAGTAGACTGGATCAAGATGATGGACATTTTAAGATCAATAGCGATAGATTATAGAGACAGACGAATTATACATACATTATATAAGAAACAGGAAAAAATAGTAGAAATAGGGCAAGAGAAAGGAAAGGCAAAGATAAGACAGGGGGTACGACAGGGCTGTCCACTCTCACCTATGATATTTAATATTTTTATTGAAACTGCAGTCAAAAAGATTTTAGATTCAGGCAAGGGGGGAGTCAAAATTAATGGAGAAAGCATCCATTTCATACGCTTTGCTGATGACATCGCGGCTCTAGCTGAAAGCACCACACAACTAGAACAGCTTGTAACAGAAATGGACAACATATTTATGGAATTTGGGTTCAAAATCAATATAAAGAAAACAAAAACATTAATAACATCAAAACACAGACAAGCCATAGATCCCATCCACTTAAGAAATACCGCCATAGAACAAGTTAACAGTTTTAAATACTTAGGTAGCATAATAACCTGTGACTCCAGATGTACTGCCGACATAAAAGCAAGAATAGCAATGGCGAAGAAAGCGTTCAATGGCAAAAACATCTCTTTAAAGCCAAGATTTCCAGAAGCGAAAGGAAACGTTTTATAAAGTCATATATCTGGAGCATAGCGTTGTATTGCTGCGAGACATGGACACTTACCCAGCGAGACCGAGAAAGATTAAGTGCCTTTGAAATGTGGTGTTGGCGAAGGATGGAAGGAATTAGTTGGACGGAAAGAAGAACGAATGAAGAGGTTTTGGATTTAGTCGGAGAGAAGAGATCCTTGCTAAGGACGATTGAAAATAGAAGAGGAAATATGTTGGGGCACCAGTTACGACATGACATTTACATAAAAACTATAATCGAAGGGAAAATAGAGGGAAGAAGAGGCAGAGGAAGGCCGCGACGTGCTTTTATGGACCAGGTCAAGGAGAAGGTCAATGTAGTGTCGTACCAGGAGCTCAAAGCAGTGGCAGAGCGTAGAGCTGAATGGCGGTTACTCCACCGACAAGAGCAGAGCTCTTAAGTTGAAGAAGAGAAGTGAACCACTGCCTGCCTAGTAACACACTTTTGCCATCATTGACTACATATAAATCTAGTACTTTTGCACGGTCCTCATATTTAACAAGCGGTCGCACCACTCCCACTGGCTTGACAAGTTCCCCTGTATAATATCTTAAGGTTAAACTAGACGGCTCAATATCTAAGTCATCAAACAATGTCTCATACAATTTATAACTTATGCAAGATACGGCGCTCCCGGTATCACACTCCATAATTGCATCAACACCATTAAGGCGCCGTAGGTTCAGCGAAGTTAAGCGAAGAGTGTTTTTGAAACAATATAATGCCTCTGTTTATAATAATATGGTTAAAAAAAATACGAATAGTAATCTAGAGGCTTTTCTGCAGGGAAATCAGTGTTTAGAAACATGATTAGGCATTTTTCGCTCGATAGAAAAAAATCACGAACATAGGTCTAAAAGGGTCTAAAATACACTTAAAATATTTGTTACAAATAACGAACAAAAGCTAAAAATATTAAATTGGCTTCTAAAAATCGGCAATGTCATGTTTGAGGGAAATCAGTGTTTACTTTTTTATTTATTTAAACGGCCAAAAAATTATAATTATAAAACATGATTTCCGCGCACTTCCATCTCGCTCATGCTCAGTAAGTAAGTTTGTTACAAACTTTGCACACATATCTCGTGAATTGGCACGTCGACACATCATGCGCGCCTCCGCACGCCCGACACTTTAAATGTCGTCGTGTTTGTTGTCCCGTGGAAAACGTGCCACTGGCGCTGCCGCCGTTCCCGCCAACGCCGGGCCGCGCCGACCGCCACGCCCGGCGCGCGACCGCCAGCTGAAGAGCGCGCGCCACTGGGCCTGCGCCGCCGCCAGCCGCGCCAGCCGCGCTAGCCCTCATCACCTGGCACTCCGCCTCCACACTATTGGTCTCATAGACGTCGAATCGGTCTCCAATGACCGCCGCCGCGTCTTTCTCCGCCGCCTCCAAACGAACCGCGAGTTGAAACGCTCGTTGAAAACTAAGGTTGTCCTCCGAAAACAGTCTTTGGCGAATTATTTCACTTGAAATACCACACGCAAATTGGTCCCTCAGGTTATATTGCAATTTTACTCCAAAGTCACACGCGACCGACTTTTTTTTTAACGCCGCCACATAATCTTTTATTAATTCACCCGCTTTTTGTTTCCTATTGCGAAATTTATACCGCTCGGCTAGAATGGTCAAGGTTGCAAATGTTCTGCGAGTATAGAAGTTAATTGGCTAAACGTTTGTTTTCGGCTTGTCTGGTGTGCACAAAATCACTAATAACTCAAAGCATTCCGCCCCGATCACCGATATGAACGTAGACACTTGCAAGTTAGTATCGACCCTATTCGCTTCAAAATGAGAGTTGACGATAGGATCGAGATGATTTGGGGAATGGATTTTGCCGATCCTGTTAGTTGTGTCCGCTTCTGAATGTGTTCAAAGAAGTCATCGGTGAATGACTGCTGTCTCGGGCCACTAAAGCATGGTATAGTTGACACTTGATTGTATACTCCTGTGAGCAATCCGGATTGATTAGCGCAGCTCATTTTCGAATACACACTTAAACAAGGCAATGTTATTTTGGTCTCCTTGCCCCTAGTCTTCTGTTCTTGGAATTTCTTTCCCATCTGCTCTCTAGTGTACCAGGTCTTTTTGTCCGTTATCTCAGCTAGAACCCCGAAATCCTCCTTATATGCCCCAAATATACTATGAAATACAACTTGTGATGCCATTTCTTCTGACATGCAGGTCCTGTATGTCCACTGGTTTTCGGGATCTTCCAGGGATTGTAATGTCTTGTACAAGTAGAACCCACCGTGGCCTGTGAAACTCAGAAAGTCAAGTGCATCATTTCCCAGCTTTTTGGCTTCATGCACTATAGAGTTATAGTACTTACGTAAGAAGTTTACTGGAAAGAACATCCTCGTTGCTTGCCTTGATTTCTGCTATGAGGTTGCACATTTGAGCAACATCCCCTGCCTTCTTCTGATTTTTTGTGAGCAGAATAATATCATCAATGCAGGGTACATGTGCCATTGCTCTCTTGACTGCCGCTTCGAATTTGGACCTGTAGTCCAACGGACTTCTTATCATGCACAACAATGCAGTCAAGGGTCCAAGGCTTTGCACCATGCTGGATCTCTTTTCGGGTGGAAATGTACATCCCTCTAGCAGTACGTGATGTGCCCCATTTAGCCCATATTTATGAATGGGATAAGCTTTTTGCTCTCCATCTTTTTTCTCAATCAAAAAAAAATCAAAAATCATTTATTTTTTAACGGGTACACAATGGGGTCGAATCCTCCTTTTAAGTATGGCACTTGTGGTAGGAGGCATTCGCTCTTTTATACAAAGATGTTATAAAGTTAAAAATGAATTAACTAGCTACTACATTTAAACTACATTCACAAATTACAAATAATACCCTCAAAGAGGGAGGTTTAGGCTGTTGTGTGTATGTGTGTGTGTGAGTCTGTGTGTGTGTGAGTCTGTGTGTGTGGGTGTGTGTGTCTCTCTGTGTGTGTGAGTGTGTGTGTGTGTGTGTGTGGTTGCTGGAGTGTGTGATAACAAAAGTTTACATGTCAGAATGAACTTGTGTTAAGAATAAAAAAAGGTCAGAAGGGGTCAACGCAGGATTAATTCGGTTTCTGCGTAATTTTTGCCTTTTAACCATATTGTAATGAGTTTTTTACATTCACCGTATGTTTTGTTGTAGATTTTCGTTGTTCTGTTTGCTTTATTATATAAATAGGTAGAAGCCGCCCTAAATTGCTTTTTCACAAAAATAGTCCTATCAATGCCAGATTGAACAATTACTGAATGGAGATTTCGTTTTTTTAGTATACGATCATCTAGTTTAAGAGTTTTATGAACCCTAAGAATGCAATTTAAGATATACAGTCAAGTGCAAAAATATGTATCGATAACATCCTCTCATAAATAAGTACCACAACCTTAATCCGCTGACATAAGAGTTATGGGACATATTTATGAGTAAGTTGTATGCACCCATATTTTTACACTTGACTGTAGAACTGTCTCACTGTAAGCACGTCCGCATCTCTGTATACATTCATGGTGCTGTAACGTAGTCTTTTACATAGTAGTACTTTTAGAATTAATCGTTGTGCCCGTTCAATAACTATAAGTTTGTTTTTATGTGTACCCCCCCAAACAGGAAGACAATACAGAACAATGGATTGTACTAAGGTTTTGTAAACATAAACTAAAAGTTCCTTGTCGGAGACCTGTCTAAGATACTTAAATAGCCATATCAATTTTCGTATTCTATTGGCAGTCATTTCTATTTGTTGGTTCCACGAGAGTAACTGATCTATATGTATACCTAAATACTTAGTGGAGGGAACATGGTTAAGGGACGGGCGTTTTCTCAGTAGATACTGAACTGTGTCCAACTCGTAGTTCGTTTGCACGAAAAGGAAAGGCACAGAAGAAGTCCAATAGTGGTCCCATGATCCCCATCCATTGCGTCTCTTTCCGGTTTATATCCACCGCTTCATATTTAAACTGCTGGTCAGTGATAGCCTTCAGCCACATTTCGTTGGATTTTTCGCGTGTTATTAGGTGTTCACCCCCATCTATCATGATCTTTGAGTCTGTTGACCCAGCCTTTGTCTTTATGTTCGTTGTGCCTGCTTTGATTCCCTGTCTCTGGAGCTGGTGGCAGGTGAACAAACAGTTCATAATATTGTTACTTGTATTAATGGACTTGTAGATCTTCTGCTCCATCGCACTTCTCTCCACTTCCTCCGTTTGTTTGCTTGCCAGTGCAGTTAGTCAATCAGCTGATTGGCTTCGCAGATGCGTCATCTGTAGCGTACGGCTGCTGCTTGTACTTGCGTACTATAGACAACCACGCCAATGTGCGTACCGAGTTATTGTGCTCAAAGTCGCGAATCAATCCGAGTAAGAAAAACTTACTATTCCGAAAGCCGAACTTGATGCTGGTCAATAGAGTACATAACTAGTTTCTTGCCTGCGGCGCGGTGCGCGAGCGCACCGAAAGAAAAGAAAAGAAAGAAAGTTGACATTTGTTCACTAGACAAAAGACACACAGAGACAAAAATATATTATAATTGACACATATTGTGTGTGTCTTCGCGGAGTGAATCGGTCGCTGTCTCAGCATTATGCCGAGGTGTCAGACAGACACCTACAGCGCTGATTTTCAGACGTGACCCACGGAACGCAACACAACATAGTCAACATACTACCTATACAAACATATATATATACCTACACATAATAAATAAATAATTAATATACTAAATTTCTTAAATATGTAACACAAGCCCAATGGGATGAGGGACACAAATTGAAAAACGCGAAACGGAAAAATAAAAATAAAGTAAAGTGCTGGATGGGTTAGGGTTGGGTTCTTTGGAGCGTCAACAAATAGCCCTTAAGCTGGCGCCTATAGGAATACCCGCTAGACGCTCCTTGGATAGGTGGAGGGAGATCATTCCAACACTTGGACGCCTCGAACCTAAATTTACCTCGAAACGCCGCGGTCCGATGCTTTGGCACCAGAATCATCGCCTTACACCTACGCGCACTCTTGGGCCATACAAGTCTACTCAGCAAATATGCTGGGACCCCAGATCGCACTATGCCAAAGAGAAGAGTGGCGAGGTGAAGCCGTCTGCGTGCAGGCATGTTCAGCAGGCCAGCGGCGTTCAAGTAGGGAGTGATATGGGAGCGGGGTGGGACTCGGAAACAGAAACGAATGCATGCGTTTTGCACTCGTTGTATGAGCTTCTTTGTACGACCATTAATGCAGCCAGCATAGACAACATCACAATAGTTTAATCTTGACAATACCAGCGATTCATATAGGTTCACGATTCACACCGCGGTTTTATTTGTTTTTTTTTTCGGTGCTCAACTTACGGTTTTTTTTTTGTATTTTCTAAATCCGCCATGGGATACGAAAAGCAGAGTGACATTGTTTGCCTGTGAAACTCTGCGTACCTATGCCTTGTTTTTGGTTTTCCAAATCTGTCAGAAATTGGTTTAGTATTACCGAGGAAAAGGAAAGTAAAAGTAGAGTAAGATTTGTTACTCGCGCGTTGAACTCGTTCGCGTTGCTTGTGAAACACTTTATTTTCTACCTATAATTCCTTTAATAGCGAAATTTAGTTAAATACGATGCATTCTAATAGCAAAAGGTTTCGACGTTGAGCCCTTTCATATTTGAATATCTTTTTTTTGTTAATACCACGCCTGCGCTAAGTTAGTACTCGGTCTATTTTATGTATAGTCGCCATCAGATATATCGGACCAGTGCTCACATATATCTTTGAAATACAATAAGCGGACAATCCACATAGCTCTGAATTTCATTATTTGTAAACGACATCATACGTATGCCAGCATTTCATCATACTTGACTACCTTAGACCTGATTTGTAAACACTTGATTGACCATTGACTTCTCTCTCTCTCTCTCTTATACCCAATTCAAACTTACTGTGGGACGCATTAGTATAGACATGGTAGCGGATTTATAAACTTTTGGCCTGTATAATTATACGCTAATGGACCAACTCAAGAAATCACAAACATGGCGCTCAGAACGGCACCTTAGTGCATGTATCTCCAAAACTAATGCAGATCTCATTCTCAAATTTTTCATGCATTTTTTGTGAACTACAAGTTACATTTTTAAATAAAAAAAAATATATATATCGTACTTAATCGAAATCAGTTTTGAAATTTTTACTTCCGGTTTTTTGTATGAAAAATAATAGAAATATGAAAATTATTGTAACTAAATAAAGACCAATTAAAGTGCTCAAAAAAACATTACTTACCTTATTTTTTATTTTGTATTATAATAGCAGCAACAGCTTTTGAAAACTGCAGTCCTCCAAATTCACCAAATTTTGAAATGCATCTAAACCGGAAACGGTGACGAATAAAAAAAAAAGTGTTCTGCAGTTCAGGACATCAAACAGTATAACTATTCCAAATATCAGCAAATTCTACAACATGCCATCATTTTCGCTGCCCGCTTGGCGTGAAATGCCCCATATATTAAGTTCTGTTACTTTTAAGTCGCCCGTTTCTCCTTCTCGGCAATCGTACTCGATTATCGATGAATCAATAGACCCTGTCTGCTTATCTACCTCACCGGCGGGAATCAGATGTCTTCTGTTCCGGCGAATGAGCGAGCCCAGAGACGGAAGCGTCGTCGCCCGTTTTCCACGACTGTGAAGAATATGAAGACGAAGACCAACCGGCGGCGCCAGGAGAGCCTTACATTATATTGGGTATAGTTCTCCGGGATCAATTTTCCTCGCCAAGGCGTCTCCTTTAGACCAAGGTTATTAACCCTAGGGTCCTTTAAATTTCTCTGCAGCACCTCTGGTGTGATTGTGTGTGGTGTCAACATGTCCGGATACATATCACTTTTTTTGACGCTTTCACCTTCATCCTTTGAGTTCTTTCTTCCATGATGAGACACAGTCGTTTATGTATTTACTGCAAAAGAGGCTGTCCTCTACTCTCTCCTGGTTTCCAACACTTTTCATCGAAATGCCCATATCATCAAAAATTTGTTTACGTTGCAAACAAAATTGTAGGGATTTGTCTTCACCAGGCACTGACTTCCCAGGTTCCTGTATCCAAAATCCTCTGGTTTCGCTTATTGGGATGCAATAAGCAGCAGATTTCAGTCCTCGAGTAGTTGGACAACCCGATAGCTTTTTTCTCTTCTTTGCTCACAATAACCAACACTAGCTTCCTTTCCTTATGATCTATAAGATCCCACTGGCCAGACGGTGTTTCTATCCCCCACTGCCTGCAAATCTCCCTTACAGCTTTCTCTTTGCCTATAGTATGGTTCAATAATTCAAACCTATACTCCATAGGAGGTTCTGTGAATACGCAGAAGATTGAGAATTGACTTTAACATAATATATATAAATACATATATATATATATATATATATGTATGTATATATATGTATATGTATGTTGGAGAAAGGTTGACCGGAGCGGGTAATTGGGCTTCTTCTGGGATATCGGGCATGGCGACGGACTTACTATCACGTTTTCAAATAAAAATCAGACGAAATATACCACTTATGCTTTATTCGCATTCACATAGTTAAAAGATAGTTAATCGTAACACTAAACTAAATATCGAATCGGATTCACACAACTATTAACGGTAAGCTATTTATTTGCCATAGACCTTAACATTGTACTAGGGTACCTAGGTATGCACTACATCGGAAACCGACAAGTCTCTTGGCGAGAACGTCTAATTCGTACAAGCGCTCAATACAGAATGTCCCGCAATGGCGGTTTATTCCCGCCAGCTAGATACCGATTCCCGCCAAGAGCCATGTCCAAGCGAGGGACAAAGTTGTTTAACCAATCAGCGTCAAGATATTAGCCCAACGCTTGGGTTTCCAGTGTAACAACATAAAATAACAATCGACAGCCAATCAGAATAAAGAACCACCGGACATTAGTCTACAGGTTGGCCAACTTAACTCTAAACATAACATTGCCATTTAAATCACAATTTATCAGCAGGGTGTTATATCAATTTACCAGCAAATAAAATCGAATGAATTACGTTAACTGTCAAACGGAGTCACTACCAGTTGACAGCGATCAAACAACAACCGATTGTTTACATAAGATTACCCACTTTAAAATTATAAACATCGTTGCCAACTGGTGGCTTCGCTATCACAATTCGACATATATATATATATAATACGAAAATAAGTAAAACGTTAACGTGTGCTGTTTGAGATGGTACAGTAGTAGGTGACATGTAGAATGGGGGAATCACGGACGGCGGGTTCAGAGGTTTTGTTTTTTTATTATAACTTTATTTTGTTCTAAAATTTATCACGGTTGATTATAAAAACATAAGGCTGATTAGTTAAACTAAAGAATGAATAATGAATAGCTTGTGTAACTTTATCTGGTTTCCTTATATTCCAGTTCTCCCTTAAGTGTTCGCAAATACTCCTTTTATTTTAATTATCGTCTATGATTGTTCTAAATGACAATTATATTTGTTAAAAATGTAAAACAAAAGTTATCGATATATGGTGCACTAACCTTACGCAACAGTCTTCCAATCCCAGTCGCTATTAAATACAATATTAAACAATAAGTAAATCGATCGTAGTAAAAAAAGGAACTGATTCATTTAGAAATTGCCATTTAAAGTGCCGGTTTGATAAGGTAGCAAACTTATAATTTGTATATGACGGTTTATTTGACCTGGGGGTAAACACACAGCGGGTAGTCATACAAATTGCTAATTTATGTAAATGAATGAAATCTCGGAATATGTCAAGTAACTATGCATTAAAGCGTGATATGCTTAAAAACTAATTCGCATCATTCTTTTTGCGATTAACGCATCACTCATTTCGCGTCTGAAAAACGTTTTTTTTTTTATTGTACTTATAACTAATAATTTGTTAATGGGTTCCCTATCAGAAGCTCGAAAATCGTAATTCCGAATATTAAAATCCCGAAAACGTTTCCCTTTTTATTAGTTGGCCGAATTCTTGTTTGCCCGAAATTACATTTCCCATATTATTAATTTCCCAATTCTCAGTTCGTTACAATTTTATTTCGCTTATGATTCGAATAGACACTTATTAAAATTCCGAAGGATCATTTGTCAACTATTTTTTGGTGTCGAAAAGTATTGAGTCCGAAATATTATCATACCGCTATATAAATAGATCGAAATTGTGGCATATAACCTGACCTAACCGGCAGCGTGTCGACGCCACCCCGCTTCGCGGGGTGCCTATTTCTGCACTAAGGGACACAAGCTAACCCTAACCTAACCTACAGATAATTCAATTCTAACCTTGTTATTAGATATGAATTTAGTTCCAGCTGGGGCGAAATTGGTGTCTTTAAATGTTGTTGTCTTTTTCCAGTTTATTAAGGTGTCGTTTGAGTTTTTTACATGATTTTTGGGCGTGATGATAATTGCAGGTTTGTTGATGGAAAAGGTGGTGGTGTTATTAGTGGGATCAGTAGGTAGAAAAGAATGGTGAGTGGAGGTGGCAGTAGCAGCAGCGTAAGTTTTTGTGTTTAGTTTAGTTGCGTTTTCCAAAGCAGGTTTAATTTTTTGTAGTTCGTGTTCTAAACTTTTCTTAATTAGTGAAATATTGGTTTCTATGTCTGAGATTTTATTTGTTAGACAAGTAAACTTGTTATTGTCTAAGGTTGTGTTCTGGGTGGGATTTATTCCAGTTTTTTGATTATTGGGTAAAAGTTCCGGTAATTTTTCTGTCCAGTCTCTGATGAGAGAAGCGTAGTATATAATAAAATGTTTGTTGACTCTTGATATGCTTGTTTGTTTTTTATCTTGAGTTGCAAGGAAGATTTTCTCGGTAGCAGAATAGACGTTTTCTATAAATGAATTGATATTGGTAATTTCTTTGTCTTTTAACTCTTTTAATTTATCATTGACAGAAATTGTTTCAAGTTGAGTAAGAGTTGGGGTAAATAATAAGGGAGTTTTAGGTGGAAATGGCATGGTGTTCATGGTCGGCTGTGACTCTTCTAAGGTGGGTGGTTCATTATTATCATTAAGGTTGTAAGTACTATTAAAAATAGTGTCTGAGGGACAATCATTCCGTGATGGTCCAGGATTAGGTGATCTAAACATTTTTGAAATAGTTATTTAACCAGTTCAAAGCACTACTTGAGAAGAAAATGAGTGAGTCTATGCTCTGCGGAGTAGATATTAACAATCTGGACACTGTACAACTAGATGAATACGTTGAAAACGTCACCAAGGTAATCACTTACACATGTGATGACACCTTTGGAAAGAAATCCCCATTTGTCCGTACACTATGGTGGTCCCAGGATCTAACCAACCTCAAAAAGAAGGTTATACACTTACACCATAGACTTCAAGATCTAAAAAGGGGGAAAAAAGAAATAACGAACATTTTAGTAGAACTTACAGAAGCTCGAATCAATTACACGAATAAAATCCGCGAAGCAGCCACTCAAGGTTTCAGAGACTTCTGTAACAACCAAGGTAAAGATGATGTTTGGTCAGTCACTAACCGACTCCTCAAAACAAGAATGCCAGCTCTGCCACCCGCAACACTAAAAACAGATACGAATACCTTTACCATGACAGCACAAGACACAGCTGAACAACTGATGAGCAGATTTTTCGCCGAGGATGATCCCACCCATGACTCACCTTCTCATATACAAGCAAGAACGAATTCACTAGATGAATCACAGCACACAAACACTGAAGATGAACCCCCATTTACAATTGATGAGATCAAAGAGGCAATTCACGGAATGTCTCCCAAAAAGGCACCTGGCTTAGATGGTCTCACTGCCGATATATGTAGGGTATTTATCGAAACACATCCAGAAGCAGCAACAGGCATATATAATAGATGCCTGGCCTTAAACCATTTCCCAACATCATGGAAAGTCGCTTACATAAAGATACTGCCTAAACCAAATAAAGATAATTACATCGATATAACATCATACCGACCTATTGGACTTTTAAACATTCTTGGGAAAGTGCTTGAGAAGTTAATAGCAAAACGTCTAACATATCACATGACCAAACACAATACTTACAGTCACCACCAATATGGCTTCCGAGAACAAAGATCCACCACGGACGCGTTATATAAAGCAATGAAAGTAATAATAGAAGAAGCTAGGAAAAATAACAACCTAGTACTAGCGATTTCACTGAATATACAAGGGGCGTTTGACAATGCTTGGTGGCCGGCACTACTTAACAGACTGACTCACATAGGTTGCCCTAGAAATATACATAAAATAATCTACAGTTACATAACAAACCGGAAAATAATTTTAAAGTATTCAGATGCAACTGCTACCAAAATACAGACAACGGGATGTGTCCAGGGCTCTGTTCTAGGACCCATATTTTGGAATCTCATTATGGACACTCTCCTCGAAGGAAAATTTGTAGAAAAAGGATATATTCAGGCATACGCGGATGATGTCCTACTTATTAGTGCCGATAACGACATCAAGAAACTGGAAGATAAGACCAACCAAATGCTAGAAAACATTCATAAATGGGGCATAGAAAATAAACTGATATTTGGACCAAACAAAACTAATATGATAACACCGACACCAAAGGCTAAAGCAGCAAAAATTATTATGAATAACACAGATATTAAATTTAACGACCAATTTAAATTATTAGGAGTTATCATAGATCAACACCTAAAATTTATCAAACATAGTGAATACATCATCAAGAAGGCCCAAAGTATCTACAAGAAAATATGCATGTATATAAAACCTTTATGGGGAGTACACGCGGAAAATATAAATGTGATATATCGACAAGTTATAGAACCAATCATCACTTATGGGGCTGAAATCTGGTACAAGGCCACGAATTACAAGAAAGTATCTAATGCACTCCTCAGCCTTCAGCGAGGTTTTGCAATCAAAATCATTCATGGTTTTAGAACTCTTCCAACGGTGGCCTCCATCGCTTTGGCTGGCTTGACGCCACTACCGCTAAAAATCAGAGAAGTGGCGTCAATTGAACGCATGAAGCGCTGCCGAATAAGCGAATTTTTGCCCTCAGATATCGAATACGACAAGCGCATTGAAATCAGCGAGCTCCTTCACCCAGCACACCGGATCAATATAACCTTCGCCGAAGTAGTTAATCAAGAAGACTTGAATACTTATAATGAAGATACCGACATGCATCAGGTTTTTACTGATGGCAGTAGACACGATGGGTTAGTCGGAGCGGCGTACGTGATTGACTATCCAGACGGAAGGTGTTTCACAAAGAAACTAAAATTACTAAATTGTTGTACCGTATTTCAAGCAGAGTGCCTTGCTCACGTACGCGCATGCCAAGAATGTTATCATAAAAAACTTAAGAAAGTAACTTTTTTCTCTGATTCAAAATCTGTCTTAATGGAACTCGCAAATCGCAGCAGTACAAACCAAAACATAAATAAAATTCACAAAATATTACATAACTTAAAGGAACAAAACGAAATGAACTACCAATTCTGCTGGATTAAAGCACACGCTGGCATCGATGGTAACGAAAAAGCAGATTTACTCGCTAAGGCTGCTGCCTTACTTCACAAACAACCTGATTACGACTTATTCCCTCTTTCTTATCATAAGAAGAATCTGAGACAAAACGTTAATGAGACACACAGGAAAATGTACTCAGATAGCTCTACAGGGCAACACCTGAAGTCATGGCTACCTAGCACAGAAATCATCACACAACTACGTCAAAAAACAACATTCACCTTCCAACTAACACAAATCCTAACAGGACATGGATATACTCGCACCTACCTCAATAGATTCAAAATAATTGACGTCAACACATGCCCATGTGATAATATCACACAACAAACCATATCACATTTACTAAAAAAATATCCGCGATATGCAAGAGCACGCGATGATCATGAATTCATCTGCAGCATTCATAATAAAGAACCCTATGACTTAATAGAACTAATAGAAAAAGATATTACTTTAGAATCATTTATAAAGTACACTAAATTTATAATCGACCAGTTAAAAACATTTAATAAAACATGATGATAGTAGCATAAAATCTTTAATAATATATCACAATAACAAAATAACATTATCAGTATAGCCAGGCTGTATTTACATTCTTCACCTGTCGCAAGATACCCTCGGGGGGAACCATACTTACTGGACACTTTACCCTTGGCTCCACTGTTAGAAAATAGCCGTATTTCGAAAACACCATACTTTCCTCTCTTACCCCAAATCCCCCATGCCTCCCCTTCAAGTGACACAAAATGTGTCTACTGCGGGAAACATACCCGCAGTAGACACACTGCTGAACCTTTATTATGCCCTCCATTCCTCTACCTTCCCCCGACACTCCGCCCCGCGTGCTTTCTTCTCCCATTACGCCCAATAAACTTTTCATTTTTCGATTCCAGTCTTTTACTGGACTAGGTACCCAGGAGGAGCTAGAATCGGTCCCAGCATACGGATCTTCATCCTCGGACTTATCCGTGGCCCTATGCTCACCCGTACATATGTTAGAATTGACCGCTCGGCGAGTGACCGACTCTAGCCCAACCCCCACCTCCTCCTGTCCTTCTCCGATGTCCAACTCTGGCTGCGCGTTCTCTCCTTCCGACCTCTGCCGCTGCTCCTCTTCGTTGTCCAACTCGGACAGCGTGTCATTCTCATCGCTGTCTGATTCAACTTGCCCTTCCTCTCCCTCAGACCTCTGCCGTTGCAAGAGGAGAGTTTCATTTTCTAACTGCATGTTTTCCACTAACCCCCGACTCTGCATCTCACCCACGAACTGGAGTTGTGAGATCTCTCCCTCCCCCTGATTCTCCGCAATCCTATCACCCTCTGCTGAAGCCCCACAGCTCGCCTCCTGCGTGCTAGCAACCTGCGCTGCTAATAATTCATTAATTAGCTGACTTTGAGCCTTTATCAAATTTGCCATGGTTCTATTTTTGTTAATAAAAAAATATATTATCATAGAAAAGAAAATAGAAAATATAATATAAACATAAGAAATGATATAAAAGAAGAAAAAGAAAAGCAAAAATAATATAATCTATAATTACTTGCATTTAATTTTATAAATAATATTATTCAATGCTTTAGTTTATAAGTATGTTTTATCCTTGAAGTTTTATATATAGCACATAGTTTTGATAATAAAATTATAGAAAAGAAAATATAAAATGTAATATAAACAGAAAAAAATGATATAAAAGAAAAGAAAAAACAAATAATATAAACTATAATTACTTGAATATTAGAATAAAATACTATAATTAGTTTAATTTAATTTAACTATTATCTAATCAGCTCTCAAAGTGTATCACTACTCACCACATGAACACTCTCTTTTCCTTCATTCGTAAATCAAATGTGTGCCTCCGTCCGACTATCCCACATGGTCGAACGCCAGCACACTTCTTATCCCGTTATAACTACTGGGACTTACGGCCGCCCGTACTGATAGCGAGGACCGCTTGTCCCTGTCCTAAAATAACATACACCCCAATTACACTCAACTTGCACCCTCATCTACATCTGCTTACACTATTCACGTAGCGGGGGAGGTTTTAGTCCGTAGGCGGCTGGGCACAATTCCCAGTTGAGTCGGGCATGCTGTCAGGTACGGGCCTGACAGTATACAATGAGTATCTCCTCCCTCGCCGCAAAAAAAAAAAAAACCTACAGATAATACCATTGTTACGATCATTTGTTGTTTTTTTACTGGCTTCGCCCTCGAGCCTCTATTTTTAGGATTTTTACACCTCGTGCAGCACTCTAGTTGCAAATGTTTTGACCTAATCTAAGCCCCTTTTCTATTAATTGTTTATTTTGTAAGGTCACAGTTTTAAATCTAACCTAGCCCACTTAATAACCAAAGTTTATTTTGCATCGCAATTTTAAAGTGCACCTACGTAGGGTTTTTAGCATGTCTGAATGTTTTTTTAATCGTGGCGGTTAAATGTTATTAGGGAAAATGAGATTTAGATTTTACGTAGCATCGAATTATGAAAAGGTGTTTTACAAATCGGTTGTCAAATAATAAAGTTGGCAATCGTTCTTCTGGTTATTGAGTTTCGGGAAAACGATAATGTGGGAAAACAAACCAGCGACGTTACAAATATATGGTAAACAAAGTATATGGATTGTAAGAATTCGGTGAACCGTTTTCGGACAGGTGAAAATCGGACAAGTGTTTTTCGAAACTTCGATAGGTTACCATGGTAATTCGCATAACTCTTGCGATTAACGCATCACTCTTTTTGCGTTTGTTTAAATAGTCATGTTAGTTGCGAGTTGTTTTTTTTTCAGATTCTTTTTCTTTATTTTCGTCTTCTTGACGGATGATCGGTGTGATGGTGGTTTTCAAATTAGCCGGATTCATAGATTTTTCCCAATCTTGGCAGCATGTTGTGCGATGCATCTTCATATACCTACTTACCTACGTAGGTATATGAAGTACATATAAAAATGTACCGCTTGTATGCTTCTTGAACATTATATATTTCAAAATTGTACAACAATTATTGATGATGTTACGATAAACATTTATATTATACTGATGTCTATTAATAATAAACTTTAAATTTGCCAATTTCCATCGATTTTACATTTTTCTATCCTTCTATGCTAAGCTACGCTCGTAGTGCTACGCCGTACATCCTTAGCAGCTTAATCACCATTATGAATAGCCGAAAACGCTGGTATTCCTTTGTTCACGTCTGTGACTGGAACCGATGATCGTTCCTGATTAAAATTAAATTCCAAAGGGATTTAAATTTGCCAATTTCCATCGATTTTACATTTTTCCTTCTTTCTTGCTAAGCTACACTCGTAGTGCTAGGCCGTAGATCCGAAGCGGCTTAATCTCCATTATGAATGGCCGAAAGCGCTGGTATTCCTTTGTTCACGTTTGTGACTGGAACCGATGATCGTTCTTGATTAAAATTAAATTCATTTGGAGAGCACGTGTCTCATATCGTGTGCGAAAAGTTAAACTGAAGAGAAGAATCCAGTTTCAACATTGATTGCAGTAGGTAAAACAAAATCAATGTATTTGCGGCAAACCATAATCTGTTGTATTGAAAAATGTTTCTCTTTTCTTCGTGCGTAGTTTCCTTCGCCCATTGCCAATCAAGGTATAATATCCAAGTGTCGAAAAATGTGTTCTTTCCTTGAAAATTTTGAACCAAAACGTGTTTCGTTCATAAACTAACAACACAGTTAGTAATACTTTGGAATGTGGCATTGATGAAACCGCATTAAGCGTCCATAGACTGTGGTCGCTATATGTCTACCGCGTCGTGATGTACTCGTAGCGTTCCAATCACTTGTAGTGTAAATAATGTGCATTTTTCGACGGTTTGTAAGCTGGTTGCGTTCGGCGAATAGCTAAAGCGTCCAAGGTTTCTTCAAAATTGGCGAGAAGATTAAAAATATGACATGATTCTAGATCTACTTGTATTTTAACGTGTCCGAATAGAAAATGGCAAATTATGATTTTGAAAATTAAGAGTATGTATCTACCTACTTACAATCGTTACGTACAAACATATTAAAGTGCTAAACATTATGTTTTAGTTTGATCATCTAATCTTGTCATACTCTGAGATTTCATTTGAAAATAATGAATGAACAAATAAACCCAAATCTGTTATTGTTGAACCCGAATGTTCAAATAAAACGGCTAAGTATATGTCACGCGATTCGGTCATAAAAGGCAGCTCGCCCGCTTAGTATGTTACCATTTCCTTGAATTGGATAGTTAGATTTGTTTTTATTCCAAATCAAGAGGTGCCTTTGGCTAAGCAAAAGCTGCAGAGGAGTAAATGTCATCATGCAATTATTGTCACGTCCAATCCGATACGAGTGTCCTATAGTGGTAATACTAAATGAGCGAGCGGCCCGTTGTAACCGAATCGCGAGTTGCGGTACACACGCCTGAAAATTAGTTATATGTCACGCGATTCGGTCACAACGGGCAGCTCGCCCGCTTAGTATGTTACTATTTCCTTGTATTGGATAGTTGATTACATATTCCAAACAAAGGTGCCTTTGACGTAGCAAAGGCTGCTGAGGAGCGTATGTGGTGCTCCATCAAACATTAATTATTGTTTAAAATAGTCATGTTTGATATAGTCATGAGCGAGCGGCCTGTTGTAACCGAATCGCGAGTTGCGGTACACACGCCTCAAAATTAGCTATATGTCACGCGATTCGGTCACAAGAGGCAGCTCGCTCGCTTAGTATGTTACTATTTCCTTGAATTAGATAGTTAGTTGTACACTCTAAAAAATGAAGACCAACTAAGAGGAGTTTTCTCTTAGTTGACGTTAAGTTAATTGCAATAATTACAATCTTATATAAATCAAAGAAAGCTGACTAGTTAAAACAATAAGTGTGTCTGTGATTGAATTAATAAAGTACCTAGTATAGTTATTAATGCTAACATCTATATGCCTTGCATCTATTATTAACTTGTTGGCATAATTATGTAACGTAAGTTGATTCAATCCTTAACAAATTAATTAAAACAGAATTACCTACATTAGATTTGGTAGTTGGATCAACTAAACCTATTATATTTAGAACAACGAAGATAAAATATTCAATCCCATTATGACAAAGTTATCGTATTTAATTACGGAACTAATATTCCATTCTACTAAGACTTCCTTGTAAAATCAAACTATGTAACGTAAGTTGATTCAATCCTTAACAAATTAATTAAAACAGATAAGTATGTTCATAAATATAAACATTTTCATAGTTTATTTGATTACTTTGTCTTTGTTGATTTACCTACATTAGATTTGGTAGTTTGATCAACTAAACCTATTATACAGTTACTATAAAGCTAGAGATTAGCATGGCTTAAGACCGACGCCGCGAAGCTATTGGCTTATGTTGCGAATAGAGTCAGAGCTGTTGGAGAGTTGACTCATGGGTATCATTGTCGGGCCTGTGAGAGTTGACGATAGGATCGAGATGATTTGGGGAATGGATTTTGCCGATCCTGTTAGTTGTGTCCGCTTCTGAATGTGTTCAAAGAAGTCATCGGTGAATGACTGCTGTCTCGGGCCACTAAAGCATGGTATAGTTGACACTTGATTGTATACTCCTGTAAGCAATCCGGATTGATTAGCGCAGCTCATTTTCGAATACACACTTAAACAAGGCAATGTTATTTTGGTCTCCTTGCCCCTAGTCTTCTGTTCTTGGAATTTCTTTCCCATCTGCTCTCTAGTGTACCAGGTCTTTTTGTCCGTTATCTCAGCTAGAACCCCGAAATCCTCCTTATATGTCCCAAGTATACTATGAAAGACAACTTGTGATGCCATTTCTTCTGACATGCAGGTCCTGTATGTCCACTGGTTTTCGGGATCTTCCAGGGATTGTAATGTCTTGTACAAGGTAGAACTCACCGTGGCCTGTGAGACTCAGAAATTCAAGTGCATCATTTCCCAGCTTTTTGGCTTCATGCACTATAGAGTTATAGTACTTACGTAAGAAGTTTACTGGAAAGAACATCTTCGTTGCTTGCCTTGATTTCTGCTATGAGGTTGCACATTTGAGCAACATCCCCTGCCTTCTTCTGATTTTTTGTGAGCAGAATAATATCATCAATGCAGGGTACATGTGCCATTGCTCTCTTGACTGCCGCTTCGAATTTGGACCTGTAGTCCAACGGACTTCTTCTCATGCACAACAATGCAGTCGAGGGTCCAAGGCTTTGCACCATGCTGGATCTCTTATCGGGTGGAAATGTACATCCCTCTAGCAGTACGTGATGTGCCCCATTTAGCCCATATTTGTGAATGGGATAAGCTTTTTACTCTCCATCTTTTTTCTCAGTAGATACTGAACTGTGTCCAACTCGTAGTTCGTTTGCACGAAGAGGAAAGGCACAGAAGAAGTCCAATAGTGGTCCCATGATCCCCATCCATTGCGTCTTTTTCCGGTTTATATCCACCGCTTCATATTTAAACTATAGCCTTCAGCCACATTTCGTTGGATTTTTCGCGTGTTCACCCCCATCTATCATGATCTTTGAGTCTGTTGACCCAGCCTTTGTCTTTATGTTATTTGCGAATTACCTATTCCTAGTACAACGTTTTACTGTATGGCTCTTTAAAGTTTCGACATATGCACGAAAAGTGCTCTTTTCCGCACTAGTGCTGGAAAGTAGCACCATATGTACTGTAAAGGATTTTTAAAGTGGGGGGCTGGGTATTTTGCAGGGCCTTTTCGTGTAATTACAAACGAAATGCATTTCACTACAATCAACTTCAAACAAAATACTTTCAGAAATAAAATAAAGAAAAAAATCGGCCAAGGTGGGGGACCAGATTCACAGACGTCGAAATGAATCCTGTTAATTATTAGAATCAATAATGATGTCGTCCAAAACAGTGGCCGGCAACAAAATGTTCTCATGCCTTGCCCAACCTAAGTACCACATTATGCTCATAACGTGCGCGCACGTTCCAACGGTCCTTCGCCCTGTGAGACTGGAGCAATAATGGTGCCTTACGGCCTGCCTCCCCGTCTCGTTGCTATTTATTAAAATGTACGTGTAGTGTTTTTAATTTGAGGTAAGACGCGATTGTATTCTTCCCCTTAATAACACACCCGATTCTATTTTGTATCCCATAATTTCTCAGATTTGGCACCACCGTTTCGCATATATCAATTCGATACACCCCATTCCTTATTTGCTCGCTAAGGTAGGAGCGTGCGAGCTTGATTTGATACGTGCCCAGTGCTACAAGGACTAAGTCCTGCATTGTCAAATTCGGAAATGTAGTCCTTTCAACCACTTGACTGTCAGTGATGCTTTCAAGTACAGCTCTTTGTCTGTTCATATTCTGCTGAACCACATAATTTCCTAAAAGATTAGGCTGTTCATTTCTGTCTTGGATGGTCTCAATTATGCCATCCGTCCGTTTACCACCTCGACAACCCATCTTATAATGGTAACGAGGCGCGACTTATTTGCGTCTTCCGTGTTGAGTTGCGTTTCAAAAGGGTGTTTGGTTGGTGGCATAAACGCCTCGTAGCCACATCCTTCAATATCGGGAATAGAATTCCTGAACCCCCTGTCTAGGATGAACACGTCACCGGCTTCAAGGACGTAGTTTAACGCCGCGTCTACTGTCAGGGAATTACACATTATTTGAGCATCGGAGGTTGTGGCTGCATGTGGCCCCGTGACGTCTACTATATAGCCATCTGGGCAGACAATCATATAGGGTTTCACCAGGTTTCGGTTTTTATGTAAACTGTAGGTTTTTTTTTGGAACAGGAAGTTGCTGCTTTTTTGCACGTAAATATATGTGCCGTCAAAAATTATGACGGCTTTTGTCCCGGCGTCTTCGTACAAGAAATTCGCTAGTGTGGAATTTTTCGAAATGATTTGATCCCGGGTTATGTGATCCCACCCCAAATGATTTGGGACGAAGTCTTCGGATAAGCATTGCCTAGCAATAGCGAGTTTCCGTTCTAGGGCCCTGCGACTCATATTAGTCTAGCGGCCAGTCGCTCATTTGGTTCGCCAGACCTCAATTTCATTAGGTACGGCACTAGCATAGTTTTGGGGCGATGCGACTGCCCTAGAAGTGACGGTGTTTCATCTAATAAATTTTGAAATTGCACGTGATTGAGGCCGATGCAGAAATGTAGTTCGGCGGCAGTTATTGTTTCAACCTCGTCAAAATCAAACATGTGCTTTTCATTATATGCCAGTATTAGGGTTTTAATAAATTTCCATTACTGTGTATTTATAGAGAAAATATATTTATTGCATACAATAAATTGATAAAAAATACATTAATACTACTAGTGAAGGTAAATACAATACTAAAACTAATGTTAAATTAAAATAACTAAATCTAGACCCTAAACTAAGAAAAAATATATTAAAATAACTAATTAAATAAAAGACCTGGGCCTCTTGGCAGGGTGCCCAACACGCAGGCAGCATTCCCGCGCTGAACTGCGATTGCGATTCTTTGCGCGAGAAAGCTGCCGGCGCGAGGGTCGCCTGTTGCCTCCTTCAACCTTTTGCCGAGCTCCCTGTGGAGCTCCAGCGCACCCTTACCCCAAGGACCTAGTGTCTCGACGCCGAAAGCGAAGAATTGATATTGGGCGCCGAGACAGCTGTATTTTGATATCTTATGGCGTTCCCGAGCGTCAGCCGCCGCCCCCGCACGTTTGGTAGTTACTGGTAGGTAGGACGCCGCCAGGGTGTCAGTACAGGTGGCGTCCCACACCAGTGCACGCCCGGACTTCCAGGGTATCAACGACATTCCATCAGGGCGCTTGCCATCGCGCCGCACAATCTGGGGCTCCAGAATTGCAGGAACGCTGGCACTGACGAGCCCCCTTCTGAGAATGTCGTTGAGAGCGGCGTGGCGGGACAGGCGGCCGGCGCCCGAGGAACAAGAAAGGCCATGGTGGCCGAGTTGGTCCACTGAAGCTCCACAGGAAACACAGTTGTGACCTGTGCAGATCCCAGCTCCCAGCCGGAGACCGACAGCTATGCGTAGGGTATCTGGGTCGATAAAAGTGCCAGTGTTGGGCGAGGGATATGCATGGAGCCACAGTAACCAGATTCTGGCTTGGACACAGCTAACGGCCTGGCCCGGTCCCTGCCCGTTAAGGGCTCTATTAAAGTTTGTAAGGTGGCGACGGAGGCTATTGTATCCCAGGCCCTTTGCCTATGTGGTTTGGACGGGAGATTTGGACTCGGTCCAGCTAGCCAGGCATTCGTGGCCTCGTTCAAACATGCAATCTCGCAGTTAACGCCCGCTGGGGCTTTAAGTATTCTACCTTCGAGATTTAGCGTGCTGTAAATTGAAGACAGGAATGCCGGCAAAGCTACATTTGAAATTTTGCGGGTTCCCAAGCCGCCGCTCCTTATTGGTAGAGCGGCTTGGGACCATGCCTGTTCGCTGAAGTGAATGTTCAGGATGTTTTCAATTTGAGATTTCATTAGACCGTCAATAGGTGTGATCAAATGGGGGAATTTCCAAATTGGGCAACAGCGAAGCAGGTAGGTGAATTTTGGGACAAACAGACAGAATTTTAATATAAATAAAGCTGAGTGGCTACTAATTTTAACAAGGCGGTCCGAATGGTCATTAAATTTGGAAATAGATTTACTCAAAAGGGGAGGGCTTCGTCAAAGATGGGTGAACCTAAGAGATGTAAACTTTCTTTAGGCACGATTTGTATGTTTGGGGAAATGATGTTGAAATTTTGTATAATTTGTGAAGCCGATGACGAATCCACTTTATCAGAAATATACAACTCGTATTTGTTTAGGTTTAATTCGAGGCCAATATCTGCGAATTTGTTTTTAATTTGGACTAAATCTGCCAGAACAGTCTGTGAATCACCTCCTAGGGTTCCATCGTCGAGGTACCATACGTTTAATTTCGAATTTAGGCTATGAATTACCGAATTAATAGCTATACTAAAAATAGCTGGACCGAGGGGATCACCCTGCTGACAACCCACTGCCGAAAGAATCTCATTGTTTTTGTGCATTAATTTAGAAGGTGAGTGGTAACATTGGAGCATAAAGTTGTACATTTCCGGAACATGAAGTTTAATTTCGTTTAGCAAGGTGTCCCGGTTGACCGAATTAAATGCATTTTTGACATCTAATTTCATAAGTACCTCACATGAGCTGCTGTGCCCAAAGGTGCGCACGGCATGAACCGCAGCCTCGCAGCCTCCGCGGGTTCCGAAGCCAACCTGTATGGGTTCAAAGAGGGCTTGTAGTTTTGAACGCGTGAGACGCACGCAGACTTTGGCAGCCAAACGGCGGAAGGTTGACCCTACTGCAATAGGGCGCACCCCACCATCCTTCTTGGTGAGTTGCATCTGACTGGCAACCCTGGCCAAGTAAATACACTGTGGGAATACTCTCTGCGTTTTAAATAATTAATAAATGGTAAATACATACGCGTACTATTGTGGTGTCAACAAGAGGTTATGTCGGCGATCGGCGACTGTAGATACACAGTTAAAAGCAGCTTTGTAAACATTTGAAGACCTCAGAAACACGGTAAGAATCACTGTAAAACCGTTTTTACTTTCAAAACCACCATAAACCATCCGAAATCCCGTAAATAACGGAACCGTGCACGCGATTCGCACAGCTGATTGGCTAACTCGACATCAGGTTTGGCACTGACACAAAAACAGTCATACCAACATGACAGCCAAATAGTGTTGTCAGAGTAATATATTTCGTTCGGAAATTGTATAAATATAACTATACATTACGATAATCACAACAGAGGGCACTGCTGTCGTCATTGCACATTTTTCTGTTGATAATAATTAACTTGATATTGACACATTCAATAAAATGCCACCAAAATCGAAAGTCATGAAATGTCACAGATGCAAAAAAGACATCAATTCTAATGAACACCTGATATGTTCAACTTGTAAAAATGCGTTCGACCGCAAATGTACAACAGTTTCCCTAAAAAGATTTCTATTGATGACGAATGAGGACAAAGATAATTGGCTATGCAGCGCCTGTTGCACTGGAAAAAAGGGTACACATATCAAACCAAGCAACCAGGCTATTTCGAAAAAGGACCCATCGCAAACAAAGGTCACTTTGCGACCGAGAATTCCAGAAAATCGGAGGGCTTCTCTGGAAGAACCCGTTTCAGAAACTGACATGGAGAGTACCTTGAACACATTACAAGATTCTACCTTCCAAAGTATGCCAGATATGTCAGCAACGAATAACCTGGAGACTTTAGAATTAACCTTGGAGAATGAGAAACTCACCTCAGAATTAGCCAGTGCCCATCAAGAGATTGAGCGCCTCAACATGGAGCTATCTAGATTGAATAAGAGTTTGGAGGGCAAGCAAAAGAAAATTGAAATTCTAAAAACACTCTTAACTACAAATACTTCAGCCCCAAAAGCAACGCCTTCCAAAAATGGAGAAGTGTTGACATTAACCATGGAAGACAAGAACGCGTCCATCATTACACACGAACATATTCAAAAACCAACCTCTCCTATTAATAACACAAATCTAGATCCTACTCCACAGCACAACAAAAAACACGGCATGAAACTTGAAATTCAGCCTGCCGAGGGTATACCGCTAAATACAACCCCTCACCATGAAAGGACTACCCCCACGAGAAATCAATTGATTATAACCAGCACGGATAAAGATCATAAAATCGTAGAGATGTTAGAAAACAACGCCACTCTACAGAATTTCAATTATTGTCATTTTCTAACGCCTGGAGGTGGAATCAGGCAATTACTCCGTCAAACAGAAAATTGTGTGAAAAACCTAACAGCAGCGGATTATCTCGTAATTCTAATAGGGGAAGAAGACTTCAAGGAAAATGAAGACTATTTTAATATTGTACAACAGATCACTGAGACACTATATCCTATAAACTATACAAACATAATAATATTATGCCCAACGTATATTTGCGGAAAACCCATGTACAATTCTAAGGTAGAAACGTTCAACTGCTTGTTGCGTAACAATGTAAAATTCCACGAAAGACATGTATCCTACGACTCTAACTTAGAACTGTCATATGACATGTTCTCGTTAAAAACGGGACGACTCAATAATCGTGGCATGGGAAAAATCATACAAGAATTAGGCCATTTCATCTCTCGGAGAACACTCGAAACCAGATGCTTCGGAGCAACAGAGAAAAAAACGAAACAACGCCAAAAGAAGATGACTGATTATGTTTCCTTACAAAAAAACGCTAACAAAGTTAAAGATGCAACAAAACGAATACAGAAGAAGATAACACAGTATTATGTATTAAATAATAACATGAATGCTGCAATCAATAATAGCACACTAGTAATAAACGAAAAACATCACATCGAATCGCCTGATACTACACACACTCAAATTCCAACACAAGAAGTTCAGGAAAATAATGAAGAATCAGCTCCAACGCATAACCATAATTTTCGTCGATAATAAGTTAAATATTTTGTATAACAAACAAAAAACATGAACTGGGACTATACTTGCAAAACCTTCCGAATGATCAACACTATGTATGTATAAGCGAGCATTTCCTGAATGCTTCTTCTGCGCCTCTTTTCAGTATGGATGAATATAACCTCGCAACAATTAATGTACGGTCAAAAAAAATAAGAGGTGGCTCTCTTATTTTGAGCCATAGAACCATTCAATATGAGGAACTTATTATTTGTAAAAAATGGTATAAAGTGGAATGCTTTGAAGTTTGTGGCATTGTTGACTGTGAAACAAATGTAAATATTATATGTTGTTACCGTACTCCAAATGATATTAATTTAGAATTATTTTTTCAAAAGCTCGAGCAGGTGCTAGAGTACTTTTTTAACAAGAAATGCGTCATCTTGGGTGATTTTAATATCAACTTACTGAAGCAGGATACTAAGAGTCAGGTATTTTTATCTTTACTTACATGCTACAACTTCAAGGGGGCTAATTAATTCAGCTACCTTCATACGCAATAATGCTGAGTCATGTTTGGATAATATTATAACTAACATCCCAGATAATTGTATATCTGGTACTCTGGTAGATCATAATGGCCTTGCCGATGGTCATGCAGGTTTACTCGTCTCTCTTGCTGTAAAGGGAGGGGATATAACCATCGGGGCAAGAAATAATCATATCTGGAAGGAGGTAAGGAAGTTTAGTCGCAAAGGAAATATGGAATTTAGACAGAAATTTTTAGCCGAAAACTGGAGAGACATAGGAGTGAATTCATTAATTGCCAAATTCAACCGTATATTTGGTGAATGTTTTATAAAGAAAAGAAAAAAAATTGAAATGAGAAAATCATACAAGATTAAATGGATCACCAAAGGAATCAAGGTCTCAAGGAACATGAAGCGTATTTTGACGACTGGTAAAAAGTCCAATTCTGAGTCGACAGACAGCTACACAAAGAAATACGTCAATATTTACAGACGTGTCATCAGAAATGCCAGGAAAATAGCTGTGCAAAGAGAAATAAAACAAGCTAAGGACTCATCAAAGGAGATCTGGAAAGTTGTGAACAAACATCGTAATAAAAACATAGGCCGACCAGTAGACAATTTGTTGATTAAAAATCAAGGCGCAGATGGCCGTTCAGAAATAGTAAACGATCCTAATGCTGTCTGCGATCTTTTCTTAGAACGATTTAATCATGGTAGAGACATGGTAAATACCGGAAATGACGCGCTTTCAGTTCTTCGTTCACATATAAAAAGAGTTGGGAACGACATGATTTTTGAGGAGGTTAACCCACAGGAAGTTGAAGCAATGGTCAAACAACTAAAATCTAAACCATCGAGTGGATATGATGATATTCCGATCACAGTTGTTAAAGATAACATTGACATCCTAGCGGGTTCACTAGCAAGCTTTTTAAATCAGTGCGTGAATAATTCTGTTTTTCCGGAGCAATATAAAACGGCTAAAGTTATACCAGTGTATAAAAAGGGTTCGAAAACTGATCTGAAAAACTACAGACCCATTTCACTCTTACCTACAGTATCCAAACTACTTGAAAAAGTTATGAAAGATAGGCTGGATAGGCACCTATATCTGAATAAAATAATAAATGAGAGGCAGTTTGGGTATCAAAAAAGTAGAGGTACAAACGAGGCTATCAGTACGAGTAATCTCATTGCGGACGTGGTGGGCCAACTAAGAAACAAGAAAAAAGTAGCGGGTGTCCTGCTTGACTTGAGCTCTGCTTTTGATATGGTTAACCACGATATTCTGCTGTCAAAACTAGAACATTACGGGGTTAGGGGCAGCTCGCTGGCTCTTTTTTCTTCATATTTAAGGAACAGAAAATACTTCGTCCAGATCCAGTGGACTCAAGACGCTCAGGTTAAAGCCCATAGGTCACGTGTTGCTAGTGTTTTTAAAGGAGTGCCACAAGGTTCTTTATTAGGTCCTACTTTCTTCATCATGTTTATAAATGATCTCATCCAGTACACGCTTAGTAAGGTACCTAGTACCAGCCTGGTGATTTTTGCCGACGATACAAATGCCGTTGTATCAGGAAACAACATATCAGAATTGAATGTTAGGGTAAATTATACTCTGAGAACTTTCACGGATTGGTTTGATATTAATAACCTGAAACTGAATGCTAGCAAAACAAATGTAATACTCTTCAGAACAACGTCTAAGGATAAAGACATCTTGCAGATTTCTGCTGAAGGTTCCGCAATAACACAAGTAGATAGTGTCAAATTTCTTGGAGTATACATAGACTCTTACCTCAACTGGAAACCAGAAGTGGCTGCTGTAATTAATTCAATCAACTCTGCATGCTATGCTCTTAGAAGTCTAAGGGACGAGTTACAAGGGACTCAACTAAAAATTGTATATTTCGCGTTAGTGGAATCAAAAATACGCTACAGCATAAAACTCTGGGGTAATAGCTATAAATATACTCGTAATGTACAGGCTGCTTTCATTGCACAGAAGAGAGCTATAAGGATCATGACAAAAATATCACAGCAGACTTCATGCAGACCGTTTTTTGCGGAACTGAAGATTTTAACTGTTCCTAGCCTATACATTTTGGTTGTGCTGACGGACCTATTTAAACAATTGCACGAAATAGAATCGACAGAGCAGAGGGATAGGCGCCTAACTTCGAGGCGAAAGGATCTGCCGAAGTCTGTCAGTACTAAACTAAAAGTAGTTCAGCATTCAGCGTGTTACCAGGAAAGGGTGTTGTTTAACAAGTTACCCGTTGAATTAAAATCACTCACAAATGCTGTAATATTTAGAAATAAGTTAAATGCTTTCCTGCTTGAGAAGTGCTACTACTCGGTAGAAGAATTCTGTAATGTTAATATAAATAACAATGAAATGTAAATTAAAGAATTCTTAATTCACGTTGTATTGTAAAAGTTTATTTTTTTATTTTTCTAGGCATATCCTGAATGAATGTTATGTCATAATGTCTTAAATTAATTATTATTTATTATACCTATATCTTAGATTTAAGTATTGTAATGTTTTCAGACACAATTTATATTGTACTTGAAATAAATAAATAAAAAATAAAATAATGAGATTCGCCCCGTATATCACAGGCGTCACTTCTTGGCAGAAATCTCCCTGGAGCATTAGGTTTACCAGCTTGGTGATGCTTTTAATAAGCTGCTCGCCAGCAATGCCCGTGCCGTGACTGGAGAGGTCTATGAGGTGCTGTGGGGAGATGCCGTCCAGGCCAGACGCCGAACCCTTAGGGAAGGATGCGAGGGCTGCTAATACGTCTCGCTCAGTTGCATGAATACAGGCTGATGAATCGGAGTATTCAGTATTAGGGTGTCTAGGTCTAGCATGTCTCCTACATGTTCTGCGCTGAAAGTGGACATATCCAAGCTGCTTAAGTCTTCCCACCAATCACCATGTGCAAAGTGGTCCTGGCACACGCGGCAATTTGGCGGTCAAACGCGGGAATCCTTACAAGGGTTTCATTCCTGCATTGCAGCCCGGAAACAAACACACAACGAACATAGCTAAGAACAGTTAACGCCATAGATATGTATAGGTAAGGTGAAAATTATAAATGTCTTAAACCATATGGACAGACAAGACTATCGATTAATAAAACACACTCAAATCAGTTAATCCATTTGGAATCTACGATGCCACATGCAGACAAATATATGCTAAGTACAAGTATTATACATATATATGTATACATATATGTATAATACTAATATATATATATATATATATATATATATACTTATTGGACCACATAAATCCAAATGGATTACTTGCAGTACGAAACTCGACCTACTTGTAGATTTCGGAAAAGGTTTTCTCGAAAGTTTGCCTTGCGGGCAAGGAATGCTCTTTTCATCCAAACTTTTTGAAGAAACTATGCCAACATTTCGGTTTTTTAAAATTTTGAGAGATTTGGCGTTCAAGTGACCAAGGCGTCTATGCCATAGCACAGCAGACTCTTTGCTTGTGGTGCACATGGCATGTGGCGTACTTTGAGTGACGTCTAGTCTAAACATGCCTTTGTGTGCAGACCCTGTAGCAATGACAGGACTTGTCACTTGACATCCTCCGTTACGAAAGATGCTCGCGCCTTTCGATGTAAACAAAACATCGTAACCATTATTGGTTAATTTGGGCACCGATAATAAATTTGTCGCCAGCCCTGGGACATACTACAGCACATCAGTAATTTTATTTACACTATGGGATATATACATATTTACAGTACCTTTGCCGAGGCTTAGTATTTGCTCCTTTTTAGCAACTGTAATAGGCATCTCGTGTGGCGTCATGCTGGAGAACCAATATTGCCTGTTACTCATGTGGGAAGTAGCTGCTGAGCCAATGAGCCAATCCTATTGATGACCTGTGCCTGTGGAAGGAATGTGAGGGAAACAAGATGAAAGTGTGAATTCGGATGTATTAAATGACTTTTTGACCGCCGAATCATTGTTCTTGTTGTTAATTTTTCTACATTCTGACACTTTATGCCCTAACTTTTTACAATTTTTACAAAAAAGCTTCGATTTTGGGGGTTTGACGTGGAGGACAGCTGGTCGGGGGTGTGAAGCAGCTGCACGGTGTTGGGTACTTGATGTCGACCGAGAATCTTCTTTCAGAAGAGCTGTGACCACATTTCCGATGTGATTTTGATGTTCGCATGTTCCAATGTCATGACTAAAGGCTTGAAGTGTTCGGGCTGTCCGGCGAGCATTATGATCGCCAGGAACTCATCGTCCACTGAAGCACCGATTCCTTGTAGTTCCTGTTGTGTTGCTAGAGCCTTGTTAACGTACTCCTGCATATTACCGCCGTATTGGTTCGACAATAATGCCTGCATGAGGCTGAGCCTTCTTATCAGGCCGCTGTCAACATATGCCTTCTTTAGGCAATTTCAGGTTTCAAATGCACGTTTTGCTGACCTTATTACAGGGTATAAAGATTCGTCACAAGTTACACATATTTTCGCTCTCGCACGTGCATCCTTCTTTTTAGCGACGGGATCTTCGCAACTGACTTCTTCGGAACAGACCTCCCATAGGTCAAGGTCTGTAAGCAGACATTCGATGCTGAAGAGCCAATTGTTGAAGTTGTTCCCTGTCAACTTGATGATGGAATGACTTGAACTCTGTAACTGTGCCTCATATCGAGCTTGTGCTGGAGACATAGCTGGAGATCGTTCTGTGGCTGAAGTTGAAGGCGATTCCATGGTGGCAAAAACGAATAATTACATTATTTACACTGTTTAACTTCAAGGCGTAAATGGGCTCCCATAACGACTAGAAGTTGAGGAATAAAATCAGTGGAATTCTTGAAGAAAAACTATATTAGTTTGGCACACAATGCAAAAACAAAAGTGGAATGACATATAGAATATATATAAAAAACAAATATCAAAATATTGCAGGGTGTCAGTATTAAAAGCTAACAAAAAGGTTTAACACTTTTCTTGATATTTTGGGCATTCTACGCCAAAATAAGTATACCTTGGATTTCGCAGGGTTCTGTTGACTCTTACGAGTGAGCATTAAGTAATTGTATATTTCTGGTCTTTTCTAATTGGAATGCGGAACACGTGTGAAACGGAACGGTTTCAGGACATGACCTCTGTTGTAGATAGGTCGTGGCTGGACATTGTTTGCTCCTTGATTCATTAGCCGGTTGCCGGTAATGTGTTTCTGACGGGATTACCAACGTCGGGTAAGCGAAATAGTCTTAAAGTGGCTTCGTTTCTGTTTTCAGTCTTATCTAACGTCACTCCCTGCATAATGTGAGGGGTAGATTTCTGTGAGGCCCAACCGACACACAACACCAATGATGGTAAGCTTTGCGCCTGGTTCTTTGTTCTTCCAACCTAATACAAGTAGTGGTATCCAATATATTGCTGGTCTCACAAAATAATGTGTCGTGTATTTTGTCCACTGCGGTATCAACGCCGACGCCTGTCCATGTGGCAGCCCTAACCTTTTTCTATTAAACCCGCTATGATGCGGTAAGTTTTAACCTCTTATTATAAAAATACTGTGAATTTAAAGAGCTCAATTACGAATTCCAAGTTCATAACCTGAACATTTTTGTTCACAGGGTTCTACTATAGGTTTCAACTTTAGGGTCCAATTTAATGTATAAGATTTAACAGGTTACCTGGTCCATGTTGGCCATTTAGTTTTTGGTACCTGGGAATAGTTCCTCTTTAACACTTAAATGTATCTCCTAATTCTCGACGGGAGCAGACTACAGTGTGCATGTGAAGGAAAGCCTGCCTGTTAGTCCACCGCCATTGGGTGCACGGTATACCTCCTCGGTGTGCTGCGGACCATCGCAACTGTGGCGTTGGATTAGCATCGCAGCTTGTCCGGACGGTGGCTAAGTAGCTGTAATAGCTGGTAATGCCATGATGGTATTTTTAGGTCCCGAACTTTAAACGCTATGCGTCTAAGACACTTATGGTGAAATGTAGTGAAAAAGGAAGACTTTCCTAGACTTGAGTGTGACAGTGCCCTTATAAAGAGTGTGTCAAATATACTGTTGTTATCATAAAGAAACTGGTTTTATTTAAGTACAGTAGCGATCATAAATATTTTGACAAATTAGGTATTTTTATGAATTGTGTTAATATTTAATAATAATTTTGTAATAACATTTTCTTAGCTTATCCTTCTTATGTTTCCACTTAGATTACTACAAATAATCTACAAACTTAAAAACATAAAAAACGCACTTTAGGTGGCTCAAAAGTATTTTGTCAATAAAATGAAAAAAAAAACCGGACTTGTAAGAAGGTCTACTTGAACGTTGAGGTTAATATTTGGTTGCGTATCCTTTGGACTTCTCCACAGCAGCACATCGAGCCGGCATATAGTCCACTAACTTCTGTATAAGTTCATAAGGTATATTCGCCCACTCTGACTTCAGTGCTTGAAAAAAAGCTTCCTTGTTGGAATAATTTTTGCACCACCTGCGCTCCAGCTCTTCCCAAAGATGCTCGATAGGATTTAGATCTGCACTTAGACTCGGCCACTCGAAAACCTTGACCTTTTTACGTTTTAAAAATGCCTTGATATGGTTGGACTTATGCTTAGGGTCGTTATCGTGCTGAAAAACCCAGCGAGGTGGCATATTCTCTTTGGCATAATGTATCATGTGTGTATTAAGTATATTTTCATACACAAATCGATCCATAATCCCGTCTATTCGAACGAGAGGTCCGACTCCGTGGCGAGAAAAACATCCCCAAACCATTACGTTACCACCACCATGCTTGACTGTGGGTACTTGTTATCGCACATCGTGTCTTTTATTATGTGGACGACGTACATACTTTATTCCATCCGACGACATTAAATTAAACTTAATTTCTTTACTCCACAGAATTTTGGACCACTCAGTACTTGTCCACGACTTGTGCTTAAGTGCAAACACTAATCGCTCCTTCTTGTTCTTTGCCGATATATGTGGCTTTTTAGATGGGCGTCGACCATGAAGCTATTGCTCTGTTAGGCGTCGTTTGACAGTAGAAACATGGATATTTACATTGTAGTTTTGTTGTAGTTCGTCCTTGATTGTCACTGCAGTTTTTCGCGGAACTTCTACAGACAGTTTTTTGATTACGCGATCCGTTTTTACCGTAGTTTTTCGAGAACGACCGCGTCTAGGCTTAATGTTGACGCCGTTTCGAGCATTGAATTGTTTATTCCAGACACTAACTAGTTGCCGTGATATATTAAAAGTCCGCGAAACGTCAGCCTGCGACTTGTCCTTTTTAAGTGCAGCTGCAACGGCTTATTTTAAATCGATTGAATATTCTTTATATTTTGGCATGTTGTATAAAGTCAAGGCCTAAATTATTTGTAAAATATTTTCTTCTTCCAGACTATTCTCAAATAAAAGCAGAATGAAACCGATGTCAAAATACTTTTGAACCAGTTAATGTTACATTTTTGTAGCCAGGTTCATAATATAATTGGAGTAGGTAAACTTAACTTTTTGTGTGTTTCAAGGAGGTTATAAGGCATTAATGGCTATAGCAAAAACTAAGTTGGAAAAACGAATTCTGCGTTGTACAATTTCCTAACTTGCGTTGTTGTCAAAATACTTTTGATCGCTACTGTATGAGTATTGGTAATTGTCTAGCGCTCAAAATAAATTTTGACAATTGCTTACCTCCGAGGGTGATCTAGTACAACCCATACCTTGAGACAACTTGGTCTATTTCTTATCACTGAGCCTAGCCTGACTATTACACATGTTTAATGTTATTTTAATTTTCTGTAGAGCAATACAATATAATGCGACAGTTATCATTGGAATTATTAGAGTTAATAATAAAATTACTAAAAAAAAATTTTTTAGGTGTGCACTCCAAACCGAAAGTAAAAAAATATTTTTCTTACCCCATTTTTTGTGGCCTATCGATTGATGTCCCACGTGTGGCACATTGATCGATAGGCCTATCAAAATAAATATAAGGTTTCTTGGCAATTTTTTTGATTAAGTGAATAGAGTCGGAGATAATCGCTCCGAAAGTCACTAAAATAGTGCCCCCCTCTAATTTTTGAACCGTGTATTTTATAAATCTGGAAAAAATCATGGCTTATGAAGATTATTTTAGCGAAAATTGGTTTGAACAAGATCGGTTCTAAGGTTTTCGAGATATTTCTAAAAAACTGCCTTCCTTAAAGAAACGTCCTTTTCTTTATGCAAGGCAGTTTTTTAGAAAAGTGTCATAAGATTTCAGTAACGATACGACCTTTTTAATAAGCACGGAACCCTTCTTTGTTCGTGGTTCGACACGCACTTGGCCCCTTTTTTCACTTTTTCTATACAGGTTGTTAACTTGTTATTAAAGTGGTGATACAAAATAGCAAAATGAGAATCTATCCATGATTCTGAACAACTATAATAATAATAAATGGATCGATTAGTAGTTAATGACTGTACGGAAACCCTAAACAATAGTAACGATTCGAGGAATTGCTGGCGTTTCCTTAACTGATTACGTGAAAGGAGACGATAACTACTCAAAGCGATGCATTGTTCACCTGACGACTTACTGGTACCTACTTCCAAGTACTGGGGTTGTTTTTTTCTTATGATTTATACCGTCGAAGATCTATAACAGTATAAAACACTATGCGCGAATCCATAGGTAAGTTGAAATATTGGATAATTATTTATATAAGGGGGGTTGATAGCTGAGACTCTGACCCTTTTATTCATAAAACTTAAAATGTCTCTGCTAAATAAAATGTGGTTTGTCCCTTTCTTACGAACACAAATCAAAGTGACAAAGACCAACGAATTTTAATGGCTTTTAGTTAAAATAGGCTCACCGTACTTAGAACGTTTATGAATACGGTCGTTGAGTATTAAAGGTTTAAAGGATTTTTTCCCGATTCTTCGTAATCCTGTTTCGTCGGAATTTAGTAACGAAGTACAGTGTGGGATTTTTATAAAAATTTTCAGTACCTTTTAGTGAAACTCCTAGCCACCTATCACGATTCGTGGTACGACTTTAGAATCGTTGTCATCGAGTTCATGGCTCATTTTTTTTATATAGATTCTACTTATTAAAAGATGATTCCTCACCAAATTTCAAGTTGTGAAAACCCGTAGTTTTTGAGAAAAAATATATTAAAGTTTCCATATAAATTTCCATGGATGGCGTCATTACGTGTGATTTTTGACACTTTTTTTTTAACTCCGTTTTTCCAAATACGTGAATTACCAAATCTTTATTACGCGTAATACCTAAGACAGCGGCGCTACCACGAACTTCGAGGTATTTCCATCTCTATCGCACTTCCTTACTCGAGCGACAGGGATGCATGTATTACGAACTTTGACTTTCGAAGTTCGTGGTAGCGCCGCAGGTCGGTGTAGGTACACCTAAGTGAAATAACACATTTTCGGTTCTGGCGCTTCGCCGGCCGCTGCCGCGGCACGCTCGCTTTGCACGCTCGGCTCGCGCGCTAGGGTCGCGGTACACCTAACACTCCTCCTCGCTTCGCTCGTCGTCGTACCTACACGGACCTGCCTTTGAGTATGTCGAATTAGCCTTTTGCGTTTTTGGTCATATGCGTCGGGACTAAAACAACTAACAGATCCCTACATTTATGATATTATATTAAATATTAACCGTAATTGATTAAAAACTTACCTATAGAACATCTACCAATATCAACACGTAAAAAGGAACGCGCACAAGTGTCATTGTCAGTCAAAATTTGGTCAAAATCTCCTCGAAATACACAGTAATGGAAATTTATATGGAAACTTTAATATTTTTTTTCTCAAAAACTATGGATTTTCACAACTTGAAATTTGGTGAGGAATCATCTTTTAATGAGTAGAATCTAAATTAAAAAAATGAGCCATGAGCTCGATGACAACGATTCTAAAGCTAAGCCCGATTCGTTTTCAAGTAAAAAAAAATTAAACACCAGTGCAATCAGCGATGACGTCATCAAAGCATGTTTGTGCATAGATATATATATATTATACTTCGTAAAGATAGGCCCAACGCGCACGAGTAATTCGTCCAATGCGGTAGTGCGACACTTGCGGGCCAACGTGCCTTAGTCTGAGTGAGGACGCCGTACCTACCGTTCAGCTGTCTGTGTGTCAGAGCAAACTGTCTCAAAATGCCCAGTTGCGCAGTAAAAGGCTGCAAATATTATGATACGAAAGTGAAAAAAAAACATCACCATCAAAAAAAATATCGTATCATCGGTATCGTCCATTTCTTTTTACAAGCTTTTATTTAACTTGCCCTGTTAGTATGGGACAAATCTTGCAAGTTAAATTTGATCCAATTCCCGGTGACCGATTGAGCTGAAATTTTGGGTATGATTATAGTTTGGATGACAATTCAATATTATGGTACCATCGGGCTGATCTGATGATGGAGACAGAAGGTGGCCATGGGAATTCAGTACTTAACCGACGTAACCCCGTTGAGTTAGAATCGTCTCAATGAGTAGTTGATGGTGGTGTACAGAAAAGTACAGTCGGCAATAAAATCTTGCACCAAAAATTAATTTTTTGACAGAAACTTATTTATCGCTTAATATCACATTTTCAAAAGAATTATTTCGTTACCGCTGTTATATAGCCGCTAGTCAATCAGAAGTAACCTTGTAAGGGCGTCATTTTTATACTGGTGTATGAACCATTGACTATGGACATTGATTGTTAATGATTCTTATATTTTATTATAATAATAATGACCTCTAAAACGGTATTTTGGTTTCGAATTGCTACGTTATTTTTGTAACTTGTGTGGGTCCAATGTTGCAATGAAATTCTGAACTAGTTATCCCCAGTTAACCGACATGAATTGTTAAATACGTAAGTATATGAATTAAAATCTTACATTTGTTACGGAAATTTCCTCTACCGCATCCCTGACAAAATTTCGTGACGCACCGTTCAGTAGGTTGGGCCGTAAAAGTAAATAATAATATAATATATCTAATACACGAGCGAAATCGGCGGTTCTGCAGCGTGATTCGGCACGTATGGATACGTGTCGGAAGCACAGCTTCCTACGAAATCCAGGTCACTCCATACTAGATTTACTGTGACCTTGCTTGGCAGTCCTGTGAAGTGTAATGAACTGACGCGACTATGGATTTTCCATGTCCAATTACTTTTTTAACAAGCGGTAACCCTTCTTGTTTTATGTCTTCGTCTTTTGGTAAACTAAAATCAAAAAGTCACGTTTTGCAAGATAAATACATAAATGCTACAGCAATTTGTAAGTCTCCCATACATGGGACAACCAGAAAGCCATTTTTAACCCCCGACGCAAAGAAAGGGGTGTTATAAGTTTAACAAGTCTGTCTGTGTATCTGTGTGTCTGTGTATCTGTGTATCTCCGTGGTATCATAGCTCCCAAACATGCCTTATACTCGTATTGTAATTCTTCAGCAAACTTGTAATTCCTATGTTCCAACACAAATTTTTCGATATACTAATGAATATTAAGAACATTTTACTTTTTGATGCCTAGCAACAAAGACTTGTGTTGATATATTGACTTTCGTGTGTGAAAAATACATAGTTTCAAACTTATAAATATGCTATGTGGGTAGTGTTTATTGTTGTATGTGTGGACTCCTACTCCGCCGCCGCACGCCACTCCAGATGTCGATGTCGATAAGTTATTGTTCCGAGATCTACAAAAACTACACAATATGACTATGTAAATATACATAACCTTTTAAATCCTCAGAAAATTACATGCCGATTTTACACGAATAATTAAACATGATGATATTTACATAAACTTCTTATAGTGATTATTAAATTTAGCTTAGAATAAGTAATAACATCAAAACCTATCGAAACCTACTGGTGAAAGCTTAACAAGTGCCGAAAATAGGAAATTCGCAACGAGTGGTGATAAATTAAAACACGACCGAAGGGAGAGTGTTTTAAATCGACACGAGTTGCGAATTACCTATTCGCACGTGTATCGTACCTACAACGTTTTACTGTACATATGGCTCTTTAAAGTTTCGACATATGCACGGAAAGTGCTCTTTTCCGCACCATATGTACTGTAAAAGTTTTTTTTTAGTATCGATATATTTTAAAAAAAGCATTTAAATAGAATTAAGGATAATTGTATTCGGAATGGATAATTTAGTTTCTGTTTACAGATATGTTTTTCTCCCAATTTTATCATACACCTGCTACTGCACACTTAAACTCTTATTTTATTTGTTAAATTACCTATAACTATAATATAGTTTATGTTTACTATGTTGTCATATTACACTTACTATATTAGCCACGTATTCTTTATTCTAGTATTTTCAGGAAACTATAGGTCTATCTTTCTGTTCATTATCTTACTCAAGATTTATGTATGACTGTTTGTTTTCTTATTAAAAAAAAAAAAAAAAGATATATCTATCAGGCATTGTACGATAATAGATCTTGCCTTTGCACTTGCTGAGGCTTTCGCTTCTGTGGGAGCGCACTTTCATCTATGCAATATAGGACTCCTTTTTCCTCTAACATTAAACTCACTCGAAATTTCCAGTGCCCGACGTTGGCAGTCTTACCTAATCGTGGTATTAAATGGCCAGCCATTTGATAAAGAAAATACTTTAACCTTGTTAATGATCTCTTTTCCACAGATCTCGTGCCTTTGATATTAATGAATTCAACAAAGTTTACTCACTGTCGATTGAAGAAGCAAAGAAGCAAACTTTATTTAAAAACGCTTAGATAAACTTCAACGTCTCTAAAAGGGTGTCCACTCAGCTTGTGTCGGGGTACCTCTAGGGGACCCCAACGCTGGTCTTCCGTGGATTGAGTTATGAAGAAAATATTAGCCTCTGTGACACCCTTTTCATAGATCATTATTTGTATTATTGTTCGTAAGCGACCATCATGAACAATTAAGTCCACCAATCCTTTTCATGGTCTCAACTTATTTTAACAATATAGGTACTTACTATTGATTTATGACTAATATCCTTTTGAGACCTTAACAAGTATCATGCAATATAACGAACATATTTCAGTATATTTCGTTTTTCAGTATTTGTTTTAAATATTGTTCGCTTGTCGACATAAATATTAAAAGTATGAACATTAGTTATAAAACAGATAGATTGGTGTCTTACCAAAACAGTCAGCCGTGCAAAAAAGTCAGTGCAAATAATTAAACGCAGTATTTATAACAAAAAAACGCAATGATATTAAGGGGGAAAGTCTTTAATTTGTTTGTGATATTTATCAATTAATATATTTTCATTTACATTTACAGATAATAAAAAAGTACGAGTTATTCATTAAGTAGAAGGAAGAAAATTAAGCTAATACCTAATTCAGAATGTGATTCTGGCTTGTTTCTACCATCCGCGCCAAATAAAGCAGTCGAACGATATACTCAACAAAGCGAACGTTAAAATAATAGACATGGTTAAAGAGATAATTGGATGGCTGCAAAGGAAAGTAATCACAAATATTCAGCAGCGATGAATGTAAATAAATGCTGCCAGTATTAGATAACATAACTTTATTTAATAATTACATTATAAAGAATGTCTGTGCATTCACTTCCTCCTAAGGCCCAGCACACGCGTGAAACGCAACTGCAACGAAACCCTTTTGAAATTATTGGCTTGAAACCAGTTTTAATTGTTTTCCACACATGCCGCAACCTATGACGAAACATGACACACAATATGACGAAATTATTTACAATCATTTCGGTTTTGAGAACAGACGGACAGAGTCTACAAAATGTCTTGTTCAAGTGATGAAGAAGTTCTGGTTCTGTATTTGTTTCTTCGACAAAGAAGGAGACATACAAGAAGTATGTGCATACATCCCTACATTGAGAAGAATATCAACTTTGTGGCTGCCAAAGAATTACAACAAACTGATAAAAAATTCTTGATCACTCTCATTCCTGCGAGAGTAGCTTGATAGTGTTGTATTGTACAAGCAAGGATACTTCTCAACTTGCAATACAAATTGAATGTTTTTATTTGTCGTCAGCCATTTTGTCGAACAGAAAAGACGCCAAATCCGATGAAACCCAAACACGAGTTTCCTGCACGCTGGTTTCAAAGCAACTGCTCTGCAACGCGTTTCAAACCGGTTTCAAACTGGTTGCGTCACTTGCGTCGTGTGTGGTCTCTCAAAGGAGTCTATGGCATAAACTCAAATGAAACTCAAAAGTAACTAGAAGTTGCAGTTGCGTTTCACCATGTGTGCTGGGCCTCAGAGTCAAATTCAGACTTTCAACAAATGTCCCCGAGAAATCAACAAAAATATCCTGTAACAAATGCACGAATATGAATGGTACCGTTAATATTTCTTAAATATATTTTTTAATTATTTTCTAGTTTAATTTTTGAGTAAAGAACTATACTTCTTTCGACCGTAATAGCCTCAATACGAGTATGCGGGCCTCGTATTGAAGCCGTCTAATTCATACTCGGTCGGTATGGCTTCCTTACTGGTCTCTGCCGTAATGTAAATTAATCACAAATAAATACAGATAAAGATACCTCAAATAAACAGTACTATAAGAATCATTTTCATCACACAACGATACTCAAATTAATATTACTATTTATACATTATTAAATAAATATATACATATTATAATCACAAAAAATACAGAAACCTCACGTAAACACTCCAATAACAACTTAACAACGCAATGACACGACACTCTTATTGCAGTACAAAACGAGCGCGCGCCCTGAAATTGCGCCACATAAAGGGCACCTTTCTGCCTAGACCGTAAGAGATAGTGAATTTTTATTTTGTTATTAATGTAGGCCAACTCAATACCCCGAGGGCTTTTTTTTCATTTTTTCGATATCGCTTTTCGTTTTCAAGATATTGCCGAGTTTGTACGAAAAAACCTCAAAAAATGCGCATTTTTCGTCGTATTGCGATTTTAAAAAAGCTATATTTTTTTTAAATTACTTTTTGTAATCCTTGCCTAGGGGCATCTTTAGACATCTCAATCATCCACGAACACCAAAAACTCAGGCGACCAGAGCGATGTCTCACTTTCGCTAAAATTGGGTGCTATACGGGCTATACCACGGGCAATCCACACCCTGTAATGTGGATTTTTTAGTGAATTTTTAGTGACCATAATTTTTTAAGAACATGAGTTGGTTTTTTTTTGTAGTTTTATGATAACTGTTATGACTTGGTCTATCATCTGTTTACGGCTTGACGTCTAATTCTGGGACACCCTGTATACTGCAGCGATTTAAATAACATTTTCAATTTTATTTATTTATTTATTTATTTTCGGAGAGCCAACAGCTAACAATTCAAAGTAATAATATAAGCTAGTTATATCAATTAAGTAACAAAGAGCCAATTAGAGGTTCCCACCAGTAGCAACAGGTTAACAAACAATTGGTGGTTAGCACTAAATTTTACAACGTGTTACCCACAAGCATACAAATGAATACCTATGTAAGGAACAGAGCTTATTAATTATTAAGTGATATGTACATAAACCGTTTTAAAAAAGCAATGATATTAAGGGGGAAAGGCTATAATTTGTTTGTGTTTTCGTGAATGAATATATTTTCATTTTCAGATATTTAAAGAAAGAATGAAAAAAAACCAATATTTGATAACATAACGATATTCAAGAATTAGATTATTAAATTTATAAAGAATATCTGCACATTCACTTCCTTCTAAGAGTCAAATTCAGACCTTCAATAAATGCCGCCGGGAAATCAACAAAAACATCCTTCACGTCACACCTGGCCATAATGCGAGTTCGGTTCATGCCTAGACCGTAAGAGATACAAAGGTTTTTTTTTTCATAATGTCGACGTCGCACTTTCGCTGAAATTGGGAACTACTGTACAGCCCGCCAGCAGGTTAATCACAGGAGCGCACCCGAAGGAGAAACTCCTAGCCGTGCCGCGGCGCGGACTCGCGAACTCGCGAAGGCTCGGAAGTCATTAGCGGTCGTTGGGACAAAGCTATATAATTCGTTATCATCAGAGATCACGCATCTACAAAGCGACAAATAGTTTGCGAAAAAACTTCAAATGCTCTTAACTGATATATGGCATATATATTACAGTGTCGATGAATTCGTTAAAATTAGTAATTAGGTACTCAGATAGTGATAAATGATGTATGTATCCTGCATACATACATACAGGTACAATAAATTACCAACTTAAAATAAGTAGGTATATTAATATTTCTGTTGAACTAAAACTATAAATATGAATCATTATGTCAATACTCAAATAAAATTAGACATGTAAACTTCAAGAAACTTTTAGAATTAGGGTCATAAATAATACAAATTGACATGTAAATACTGAATTTTATAAATAAATAACTGAATCTGAATCTTGCAGCTTTATTCGTTACGTGTAAACGTTCTGTGATTTGGCGCATATTCGCCATTCGGGTTCAAGTGCGGGGTTACCGGAAAAAAATACTTTGTTATCAGGAACTAGCCGTTAAGTTTTCAATATATTATGTACTTTACTAATTATATGGACCGTCCCAGATAGGCATTGAAGGGCTCCTATCGACACAGCGTCGGCCGAAGTATAATGGAAATTAATTACTCACGGCGAAGACGCTCCAATGCAAACGTGTCTTGTGTCAAAAGCGTAACATGAAGGGAATGTAGGCGAGAAGAGTGCAGTCGATCTTCGGTCGCGGCTCGGTTCTGTCTTGCCGCGCACATCAATCAATCGCTGGAGCGACGCACGCGCTCTTACAAAATGATTACAGCACTCCTTTTAGCTGTTCTAGTGACATTTATGACAGGATACATAGTTCAATCGATTACTAAACCAAAGAAATACCCACCAGGTACGTAAGTCAATTCAAAATGTGTTAATCTTTTATCGTTTCGTAGTTCAGCAACAATATTGGTGCAAAATTATTTATTATTTGTGCTTCTTACGTAACCATTGTAAATACTTTACTTACTGTGTTGCACTTATTGTTAATCTTTAAAGAATCATTCGTTATCAAACGAAATGTTCTAGAGAATCATAACCTAAAAGCGCTCTACGCGATGGTAACAGTGGCTATTTTCGCGAGGTGATCATGTGTGTAATTGTTAGCTCTATATGCCGATATTTCTCCCTTTTAGGTGCTTGCATCAAATAAATAACGGTTATTTTACACTATACCGGGTCCAACACAATGCATTCGGTTTTAATAGTTTTTTAAAAAAATATTTGCCTACCTATAAGATGTTAGTAAGGTTAAAAGAGAACTTAAGTTCTGAGCCTGCTAAAAAAGAATTATGCTACTTGTGTATTAAATACACAACAAACATAATTCTTTTCTAATTCGGTACCTATTTAATGCTAATAGTAAGAACTTTATTACGTTAAATAATACAATATTATATATCGATACAGGAGGGGTCGACCTTGATCTTGGTCACCCATAATTGTGATTATTTAATAAAACCCCACAACCACTTTACATTATTTTAATACATTATTCAATTAATAATATCATAAAAAGAAGATGAATCTATTGTTCTATAATGGGTAATCCACAGCCGTCTTCGCATCCAAATCTTTCTATTCTCCTTCTCGTTCCTACCTTGGTACCTACTCGTATTAATGCAACAGTAAGAGAATACTATAAGTACTTGTTTATATGGGTACCGAACGTAAACTGGCTCGTTCGTTTGATTGGACTGATTGTTACAAATGTAACAAGGAATATGAGACCATAACGATACTGATACAACAATTTATTTTAGACAGTACGATTAACTACCGTACGGCGCCTACAATATTATCAGATCAGAGGGGTTAGATCTTCCCGGTATTTTTTAGCGCTAACGTCGCGTCTCCTTTTAGCATAAACAAAAAGTTTTAAAAAATGCACATAGTTAAGGCCCTTTATCTAAGCAATGCTTTAACATTGTACCATTGTCTAACGAAAGTTACCCATATAAATGTATGGGTAATTGCCGTTACACAATGGAAAAAAGTTAAAGCGGACATTAGATAAAAACTCTTAACTATGTACCAATGGCGCACTTTGGCTGTGGGCAGTAAATGGAATTTCGTAGGCATAGAAATCGAAGTTCCGATTCACTGCCGCGAAGACACACACAATAATATGTGGTGCAATAGGGATGACGACTAAGATTTTTTTATGATGTAATTCGAACCAGTTTTTGGAGAGGAACAAATGTTTGTATGGGAGTAACTACAATTAAAGAACATAAATACCCAAAAAAATGAGACAAAGATTTACCTCGCTGTCGTTAGCGAAAAACGCTCCATACTAATAGACAGCTAATTGTGACGTCACAATATTGTTAGTACAAAGTATAACAATATTGAATATTGTGTAGTAGTATGGAAAATCAGGTAAATTGTTGTTTCGGTCGCGAAATACTGCGTTTATGTACAATTTTGTTTCTATAAAAGCGCAAGGATTCTATTGGTAACTTTAAATTTACTCTTGGACAATAAAAAAATGCATATTTTTTCTTAACTTTCAAGGTTCATATCTTTTTACGATTTTAATCATATTTTATAATGTATACTTTATTACGATAATTCGATGGTTTACTATACATTTAGCATCACTACGTTATCAATTTGAACATGAGTCGTCATGCCTATTGTATTGTATGTCTACTCCTTTTGCCTGTATGTGTCTTTTGTGTAGCGAATAAATGTCGTCTTTCTTTCGTTTTTGCTTGACGTGGCTATCACTTGCTATTACCTCCTATTAAGCCAAATTATGATTCTGGCGTCATTTGACAACAAAACTTATGAGTTATAATTTTTTTCCCATAAATATGTATTGAGCTGGATCGACAAATCTAGATATGTCGCGGGAACTGTACTACTGCTAAATATTCCAGATTTTATTACATACTACATATTTCAGGGTGTACCCTTGTTTTGTCCACAACCTTTTCATCGAATATTATTTCATCGGCAACGATTCATCGAAACTTTAGTACTAGTGGTATTGTTTGGCGTTATTTTATTTCAACTACCATTTATTTAAATTAATCTTACTAGGTATAAATACTATTCAACGAATATTACTTAATCGCTGATTTGTTTCAAATTATCTTAATTGGCACAACTACAAAACATTGCAACTCATTTCTTCGACGTATTACTTTAATACAGTTTTATGTCCATTTATACATTATTCAAATTATGTAGTTAATTGTGTGACATACAAATATGTATACTTTTTATGTATAATAAAACTGAGAATCATTGGTGTAAATCGTTTATTACAAAAAAATATCAAGGACAATGGACAAAATGGCTTGTCAATAGGGAACTCTGTTTTAGGTCGGTTAGGTTAGGGTTCACTTGAGTCCCTCAGACCAGAAAGTGGGTTGGCGTCGACTCGCTGCTCGGCAAAATAGGTTAAAAAACGTTAGGGATTCAGATAGAAGGGTAGGTTAGTACCTTGTATAGTCCCCCTGGACTGGGAAGTTGTCATCTGAGCTCGATGAGCTCTCGCCCCCCACCATTTGCTCCTCCGCTTTTAATTCTGTCATCTCTGTTTCTAACGTGATGACTCTTTTGTTCAGCAGTTCCATCTTCTTATCTACTTCGTCTAGAATTTTCGCCTTCATTTTGGAGGCGAAGGCTCGCTGTATTTGTTTTTTTATTCTGTTATATCGCTTTGGGTTTTTTGATTTTAAATTTTTCCTGCATAGTCTAGCTTCCAGGGCCTGTAAGGAAAGGAAATATTAGAGGGTATCATTATAAAAGGCATTAACCCTTTAGTGGGTAAACTTGATAGTTAAAAAATTGAAGATGGCAATATATTTGCCACTATCTGGTGTTTATTAAAGGAAAGGGTGTGTTAGTTCCTTCTATAGGAAGGGGACTGGGAAGTTGTCATCTGAGCTCGATGAGCTTTCGTCCCCCACCATTTGCTCCTCCGCTTTTAATTCTGTCATTTCTGTTTCTAACGTGATGACTCTTTTGTTCAGCAGTTCCATCTTCTTATCTACTTCTTCTAGAATTTTCGCCTTCATTTTGGAGGCGAAGGCTCGCTGTTTATTTTATTTTTTTATTCTGTTATATCCCTTTGGGTTTTTTGATTATAATTTTTTCCTGTATTGTCTAGCTTCCAGGGCCTGTAAGGAAAGGAAATATTAGAGGGTATCATTATAAAAGGCATTAACACTTTAGTGGGTAAACTTGATAATAATAAAAAATGAAGATGGCAATATATTTGCCACTATCTGGTGTTTATTAAAGGAAAGGGTAGGTTAGGGTACTATTGTTATTACAAGATACAAGATATTTATTCATAAAAGTCAATGTTTTATAAGTCAGTTAAATAGTTACACAGTACGTAGTGTTATTAATCAATTATACAATTATAAATCTTAGTTAGGAACTTCTTTGATATATATACATAAAGTTAAAAGGTTATGTAGGTACTATTTGATACTTAGGGCCGGTGCACGTCTCGACAAATTCATCAACGCTGTAGCATGCTATGTCAGTTAACATAGTTTTAAGTTTGTTGTCGAACATTTTCTCAGTTTCAGATAGTTTTATGTCTTCTGGTAGCAGGTTATACAATTTTGCGCCTAAGACCCCGATCGACTTCCGGGCCATTGCGAGCCTGCATGGCGGGATAATTAGGCGGTTGTTTCTACGAGCCGACGAATGGGTAGCATATATTGGTCCACGTTGGTCCTAATGTACTTGCAAGCGGTTAATATGTAAATACTGGGAAGGGAAAGTATCTTAAGCTCCCGAAATAGATTTTAAGCAGGATGATCGTATGACTTTCCGCTAATAATACGAATAGCACGTTTTTGTAAATTGAATGGTCTATCTCGGTCCGCCGCCGTCGCCTACAGGTCAGCACCCAGAGTTAGAATGGAGTGAAAGTAGCCATGTAGGCTTTTTTAACATTGCCATATGACAAGGTCGGTGCAATTCTGGAAAGTGCATAGCACGCAGATGACAGTTTGTCGCACATGCGGTCGATATGAGGGGACCATGTGAGCCCGGAATCAAGGATGAAGCCTAGGTATTTTACTTCATTTACTTGTGGTACCTCAATGCTATTTAGCTTTATGACTAGCTTGTTCTCAATATTCTGCCTAAGTTGGAAGTGCAAAATATTAGTTTTTTCCACATTTAATAGCATTCCGTTGGCAGCAAACCATTGCGATATTTGGTGCATAGCAATTTCAACCTTACTGTTTAAGATTTGCAGGCTATCCGCACCCACTAGGATACATGTGTCATCAGCATACGTTGTGATCGGGACTAGCCGATCAGATGTCATAAACAAGGATTAAAATTAAGACATTTCCCAATGTTGATCCCTGCGGTACAGCAGAATCACCAATTTTTTCCTAATCAGATCTGGAGGTCATGACGTTATGACGTCATGACGTATGTGCTCTGCTTTCGGTTTTTGAGAAAGGAGCGATTGATTTATACCGGGTGGAAAGGCACGACGATCCTTTCCGCAAAGGGGGGTTAGTTTATGTGATGGAGAATCGATTCGTAATGTTTAGATTTTTTTTTACGATCAATTAGTAAAAATATTAAAATCAATTAATGTTCTTCTTAAGGACAACCCTACTATAACTACAATACAATACAATACAAATACTCTTTATTGCACACCTCAAAACATGAATCAAATAAACATAATAACTTATTAAAAAAATAGATGTTGACAACAGGCGGTCTTATCGCTAAAGAGCGATCTCTTCCAGACAACCTTTAGGTAGCGGAGAAATAGCAACAAAAAATTACATAATAGGTAGGTGGCAAAATTGGAAGTAAACTTCCAACATACACAATTACATCAATAATAAACATACACACATAAAGCATACAATAAACATACATAAATTCCTACATAAATACATATAGTGTTAACCATAAAGACGGATTTAAAAATAATAATAATAAGAAAAATAGTATCTGAGGAATCATGGCAGAGACAGATAGTGCTCCTTAAGGTGAGCTTTGAAAGAAGCGACTGATTTAGCTCGCCTCAAATCCACGGGCAGAGAATTCCAGAGTCGAATGGCTTTGAATGTAAACGAGCAATTATAGAATTTTGAAGAGGATGACGGAACAGTGAGAAGAAAATTTTGGGATGACCTGGCCGACTTGACGAAACTAAATCGTTCTTTGAGGTAGCGGGGTGTAGCGGGATGAAACAGAACATTATATAGCAGGGTCAGGACATGAGCGTTACGACGATAACGAATAGGTAGCCACTTAAGCTAAGAGCGAAAATAAGAGACATGGTCATACTTGCGTAACCCAAATATGAACCGTATGCAGACGTTTTGAATGCGCTCAAGCTTATTAAGTTGATCTTCAGTGAGATCGAGGTAGGAAATATCAGCGTAATCTAATATAGGGAGAAGTAGTGTCTGAGCAAGCGCAATTTTGGTAGGAATGGGAAGAAAATTCCGAAGCCTTCTGAGGGAACTAATTGAAGCAAACATCTTCCTGCTGACCTCGTCCACTTGAGGCACCCATGATAAAGTTCGGTCTATGATAACGCCCAGGTTTTTGACTTGCTTTGCAAATGGGATCATAACACCATTGAAATAAATCGGGTCAAGGTTATCAGGATCAATTTTTGGAAGAAGCTTGGAACTACCAACTATAATAGCTTGGGTCTTAGCAGGGTTAACAATGAGTCCATATCTACGACTCCAGTTTGAGATGCTCTCAAGGTCGGAGTTTACAGTACAGATGACATTCGAAAGATCATCAGCGACACCCTGCGAATAAATTTGGAGGTCATCGGCATAAAGGTGATAATGCGAGGAAAGATTATGAGTAATAGAATTAACAAATATTGAAAATAGCAAGGGAGATAACACGCCGCCCTGCGGGACACCGGCTAGCGTGTCACACCAAGTAGATAAGGAATCTTCCACCTTTATACGCTGCCGACGACTGCTTAAATAACTACGAAACCATTCAATTACTGCAGGAGATATATTAAGAGAACGCAGTATCCCAAGTAGAATGTCAAAATCAACGGTATTAAATGCATTGCTAAAATCTAGCAGCATCAATACCGTCAACTTTCGATCATTCATCCCCGCCCGAATATCGTCAGTGATCTTAACGAGTGCGGTAGCCGTACTATGACCGGAACGGAAACCGGATTGGAACGGGTTTAGCAGATTGTTTTTGTTTAGATAAGATGAAAGCTGCTGATGCACAAGCCGCTCCAGTACCTTAGACAAGAAAGGAAGGATGGAGATAGGGCGATATTCGGAAAAAGAGGTAGGGTTAGCCTTTTTAGGAATAGGGATTACATAAGCATCCTTCCAAAGTGAGGGAAAAGCACAGGAAGAGATAGAATTATTAAGGATATAAGTAATGACAGGAACTAGAAGGTCAAGGAGGGGAAGGATCATGTTACGGCTAACGCAATCGACACCAACAGCATTAGACGTTATGGATAGTATAGTCTTCTTAACATCACTGCCAGTAAAAGGAACAAAAGAAAAAGGAGAAAAGTCTGGAGTTGAAAGTGAAGAGAGATGCTGAAGGGTCTTAGCCTTGTCCGGGCCACTAAAAGTAGCTGAAGTAGAAAAATGCTGATTAAGCAAGTCGAAATCCATTTTCTTGGGGCAAGAATCTTGTTGTGACTTTCCAACTCCTAGTGACTTGAGAAACTTCCATACCTTCGCAGGGTCACCGTTTTCCACAGACTGATGAATATGCCGCCTCTGCGCATCTCGACAAATGGTGCTACAACGGTTACGCATGATATGGTAACGAGATTTATTGGCATCGCAAGAGTTAGATTTGTACTTCGCCTTGGCAAAATTCTTCTTGTCTAGAAGATTCTTAATTTCCTTGGTAAGCCAAGGAGCAGGAAGATGCTTGACTTTTATAGAACGGACTGGGGCATGAACATCATAAAGCTGTATGAGAAGAGAATTTAGAAGTGAAACTTGTTCATCTACAGTAACAGCTCTCGAGATCACACCCCAATCAATCTCCAGTGCATCATTAAGAAGTTTACTCAAATCCATCCCTCCAAAATTGCGCTGAAGAAGAATTTTGGCTTTAGGCTTTGGAGGCCTTACTTTATAAGAAAGGTAAATTAAATCATGGTACGAGAAAGCATCAGCGGAGTACTGACCATGCTTAACGACGTGAGAAACTGAGGAAGTAAGTGTAAGGTCTAAGAGGAATGGAGAACAATTTGGAAAATGATGAGTGGGGCCCGAAGGAAGAATATTCATTTTACAAGCATGAACAAGTGACTTAAGAGAACGAGAGCGATGATCATCTTTAAGAATGCAAGTGTTGAAGTCGCCCATTATAATGTGATGATCAAAGGAGGGTATGAGATCTTCCATGAGTTTTTCTAAGCTAGAGAAATAATTCACATGGAGTGAAGGAGAATAAAATACTCCAAGAAGAAGCTTAGTATGGGAGAAGGAGATGTCAAGAAAAAGATATTCAGCAATATCAGAGAATGGAGAATGGGTTGACATAGAGACGATGGCAAAGGGAATATGCGAACGAAGATAGATAGCAACTCCACCGCCACCTCTTCCAGCGCGATCATTACGTACTAACTGGAATCCAGGCTAAGAAAACGAGGTAGAGGGCAAGCAAGGCTTAAGCCAGGATTCCGACACAAGAATCGCGTGAATGTTGTTAAGTTCAAAAGTAGCACTCAAGTCATTGTAATGAGATGGAATACTTTGTGCATTAATATGAACTATGTTAAAATTTTTACAGACGTCACTAAATTCTGCATCCAGAAAGTCATGGAGCGAAAGTGGTAAACTTTTGAAGCTGTCTTCAGAAACACTACCTGTATCTGACGAAAAAGACAAGAAATTGTCATTATCATCATCAGACTCACTATTATGGCTAAACATAGATATATATCAAATATATAAAATATTACTATATAAACAACCAGTATATAGATATTCAAAATAAGTCTACTAACACTAACTTAGCACAACGCTACCCACCAGCAATTTGGAGGGATCAAAAAGTTACAATTTAAACAATAATGACCAAAATAATTTTGAGGACAAAACTAAACGCCACATTTAAAATAAGGCAACACTGAACTAGCCACTGTCAAGTCAAACTACACGGTGGTACGCGCCTGACAGTGACAAACGCCTGACAGCGTCAAGTGTCAATCAAAATGACAAAGTGCAAAATGAATTAATGTAAACAAGTGACATAAAATGAGTAAGGAGGTAGAATACAGTGAAAATACGACTAAATATAAATGCACGTATTGCACGTATAAACGAATATAACTCGACCAACACAAAGGTCACAAAGAAAAACACTAAAGCTAGTTCCCGGACTGGGCCTTCCCAGCTATGCGCTTAAGCCTCTTAACCGGGGCCTGCACGACTTGTTGGGGCAATTTGGAGTCCAATACCGATACCGGTGCTGCAGACGCCGACGATCCTGCAGGCGCAGCTCCAGTAGCAGCCAGCGCAGGCGCATCCGGCAGGGCTCTCACCTCAGCAACGCTGTTGGCACGTCGGCGCACACCATACTTGTCGAGGATAAACACGTCGCCGTTCCATGTCCAGCACTTACGAATCCCAAAGCGATCGCGAGCTTCCATAAATGCGTTGTGACGTGGCTTTGTGAGAAACTCCCCAAGCGTGACACCTGTACCCTTCAGCCCCACCTTGGCAAACCATACATCGTCCCGGGTCGCCACATCCTTAAATTCGACGAGAATAGCACGAGGCTTCTTGTTGCGGCCACCTCGTCCACCCAATCTATGGCTACGCCCAATGTCAGCAGCGGCGAAGTTGTCCCGGAGAGCCTGCAGAGTGTTCGCTACAAGATTTGCTGTGTCTTCGGACTCGGATTCCGCAATACCATGCACCAACAACACCCTGCGGCGGGAGCGCGTCTCGATATGGTCAACCTGCTGGGTTAATAGCTCGACCTGCTTTTGCAGGGTACAGTGCACATGACAAATTCTTGAAAGCTGCTGAAGCTGAGGGCCAGTGATGCAATAGTTGGGCTGTCCGGACTGGCTGCACTGAGGCACTTTTGAAATTCAGACATGCGCTTTTGAAATAACTCTGCTAACTCCGTGATTGAGCACTTGATTTCATCAGCTTGTAACATTTTGTGTGTGGAGTGAAAAAGGTATGTTTGTAACTTCGGATAAAAGCAAGGAAATTACTGGTAGGTGGAAAAGGCTAATTATACATAGATTTAATTTCGTTTAAGTGGCCAAAAAGTTTTTAATTATATTTTAAATCATTAAATACTGTGCACAAGATGTTGTTAGATTTTATTCACCTACCCTACATTCTAATAATTACTAACAACTACGTTCTAATAATTGTTTATACGTATTGATAAAGGTCACTGACCCTTGTGTAATTGTTAAAATGTTACTGACCCTAATGAGGGTTGTCACTTGCAGTATTTTTATTAAAAGTTAACTGCCTATAATTTCAAAACGGTTATGAATATGAGCCTATTTTCTTTAGAGGAAATACTGTACTCAGTCTAAACAATCCCCCTTTTGCGGAAGGGATCGTCGTGCCTTTCCACCCGGTATATGGAGCAATAGCTTCTTTATTCAATACTTTAAATTATTAAATGCTAGCACCTACCCACAGTTTTGCTGGGATTCTAATATCTACTTGGAAATAATATACGATACTACATATCCGTACTTAATATTATAAATGCGAAAGTGTGTCTGTCTGTCTGTTACCGCTTCACGCTTAAACCGCTGAACCGATTTAGATGAAATTTGGTATAGAGATAGTTTGAGTCCCGAGGAAGGACAGCATAGTTCTTATTCCCGAAATCATCCCCTAAGGGGATGATATGGCGGGGTAAAAGTTTGTTTGGAGCTGCGATATAACTCTGGAGTGTCAATTTTGATTTCGTTATCTGACATATGCAAAATGAAGAAAATATAAGTTTAAAAAACTTATTGGCACGAGCCGGGATTCGAGCCCACACGACCACAGCTTGACAGCCGCATGCCGGAACCAATTTGGCAGATTGCAACCAAATTGCTGCCTAGTGTAATAAAAAGTGAAGAATCTTATGACTTTTTTTTATATATGCAGAAATTATGTTAGTGTCAAGAAATTAATTACCTAATTTAGTTAAATACAAAATTTGGATTAAATATTATGAATAATTTAGATTTCATCTCTCGTTTCTAAGAAATTAAGTACAACCTGAGGCCCTACCGCGAAACGAAACCGAACTTCGTTTGTGTATCTCCGCCTTTGTTGCACTAGCTAGTTCGAGCGGCAGAGAGGGAGATATTTGAACGAATTTCATTTTCACTTCGCTGACCCAAATAATCAGGGAAGCTATGAGCCAAACCTGCACGGCTATCACTCGACGGCGCGTGATAGCTGTGCAAAACACTTAGAACAAGAGGTATATGTCGCGGCCGTCCCGTGATAGACTGAAATGGCCAAAACAGAGATTTGAACAAATCCCTAAGGGATATGATTGAATGCAAGAAAGTGATAGAAAGTGAGATGCCTGTAAGTACTATAGAATAATGTGTGATAATTGTTTTTATAATCTGTATTGTTTGTATTGTATTTTCTGTTTGTCAATTAGCAATCCAATTTGTGCCGTTTTGGCTATAGCTGTTAAGGTGCAAATTGTATCTAATAAATAAATAAATAAATAAATGATCAAATTACGCAGGATGTTAAAATGGCGAATCCATTTTATCATTTACCTAATACAAATCAGTCAACAGCGTTTTTTTTATAAAAGAGCGGAAAAAAACTTAAGATTCGCGCCCCCTCTGCGCCACCACCAATAAAACCAACCAACAATAAAATGACAACAGCAATGGCGGCAATTCGATCATCTGTCATAACGAATGGTTTTTTTTTAAATCATAGACAAACGAATGAAGTCCCTATACTCATATCACTCGAGATCAAATGTCGTGCGGTTCGTATTAAAATAATATGCACGTGTGTTCGTAATATGCTGGTCATTTCCTACGGTTTCTGAACGCATTTTAGAGCACTAATGATATGTGCAAACAGTTGCAAGTAATGGTGTGTATAAACAGTTTTTTCAACCCACTTTCTCTGAGGCTGCGACGTATGGTTCGAAAACTGATGAACTGAACATAATTTCCTTATCAGCTCTCGATAATATTTTTGCATTTAACTTCAAACATCGAACAATTCTAGCATCATCCCGTTGAGTTGTTGATCGCTTGAGACCGACTCCAGGCAAGTTCGCCACAGTTCCTTGTTAGTCATGTTTCTTCCAAATGCGCTGTAGGTAGGTACAGCTCCCACTAGAGATAGAATATTTTTCAGCAATTTTTCAAAACGAAATTTGCTTTTGCCTATCACGTATAACTACATTTACGGAATGTTGAACGTTGAAATACTCTCGAGAGCAAAAGTTTCGGGTCACTAGCATTTACTTCAATATCTTGAAAACGAATAAAGCTATCATATTGAAATAAATTGAACCTTATAGACTATTTAATGTTACTTAAATAAAATGCATTACATTTACTACTGACCATTTATTTTATTATGTTTAAAACGACAAATTAAAAATGGCGTCATTTTGCTTGCAAAACCAAAACTGAAATATTGAACTTTTTATATTTACAAGTAGTTTTAACACAGTTTAGTACTTGGTATTACCCCCACGTGCTGTCTGGACTGCTGCAATGCGATTCAGCATGCTGTGCACCAAGTTTCTGAAACACTGTTGGGGAGTGTTCTCCCATTCCTCTACCAATGCATGTTTCAAGTCACCAAGCTAAATTAAAGGAGGATCTCGTTGTCTTACACGTCGTCCGAGCTCGTACCAGGCGTGCTCGATCGGGTTGAGGTCGGGGCTACGTGCTGGCCACACCATGGGACGAATATTCACTTCATCAAGGTAGTCTTGCACTACACGAGCAGTGTGGGGACGGGCGTTATCGTGCATAAAGATGGCATTCTCACCAAGTCTTGCCATAAATGGACCGACGTGCTCGTTGAGGATTTCATCCACGTATCTTACGCCATTAAGAGTACCGTTTTCAATCAGTACGAGCTCTGTTCGGCTTTCCGCAGAAATTCCAGCCCACACGAGTACCGAACCACCACCGTATGCCACCTTTTCTTAAATACAGGCTTGCATAAATCTTTCTCCTGGTCTTCTATACACCTTTGCCCTTCCGTCGTGTGTATACAGCATAAATTTTGATTCGTCCGAGAACCCGACTTTTGACCAATTTTCAATCGTCCAATGCGAGTGTTCGCGTGCATAAATTCGTCTTGCTATACGATGGTGCCTCTCGAATTTCGGACCATTTGCGGGTTTAAATGGTTTCAAATTACCTTCAGCAAGTCGCCATCTTACAGTCCAAGCAGAAGGGTTGCTTCTACCAAGCCCTAAAAAATGATGAGTCAGTGCTGTTCCCGTAAGAAACCGATTTCGCAGCATAGAGTTGACTAGATATCGATCTTCCCGTGCCGTCGTACACCTGGGTCTGCCTGTTGTTGGTCTGCGTAGGTTCGAACCAGTTTCTAGAAACCGCTGGCGAACACGCTGAACTGTAGACAACGATACACCGACTATTCTTGCTGTTTCTCGCTGACTGCTCCCATTTTCCAGGATCGTGAGGATTTTCGTACATTCCTCAGGTGTGAGTGACATAATTACTACTTTAATAATGACTATTGGATACCTGGAAGACTTCTTATAAATACATTTTATGACAGAACATAAACAAAAGCAAAAACAGTTGCGAAAATTAGAAGTTCTGATTTGAAAAAAAGGGATCATTATGTTTATAACTTTTTTAATGCCATTACTCCACGCCAACCAATAAGTTTTTATACGTGTAACGAAGGATTATTAAATTGTCTATAAGGTTCAATTTATTTCAATACGATAGCTTTATTCCTTTCCAAGATATTGAAGTAAATGCTAGTGACCCGAAACTTTTGCTCTCGAGTGTAATACATGACAATGACTGAGTATTGTCAAGAATAACACAATGCTCATATGTTTTAATTTCCAGCCAGGTTAGTACCTACATTATATATTTAATTATCGGTCGTAAAGCGTTCCTATTTACATTGTATATTTAATTATCGGGCGTAAAGCGTTCGTATTATTCTTTTTTCCAGAGTATAATGACACAACTAAAAGTAATCACGTTCTAGAATACAAGTATGATAAGCAAGTTATGTTTTAGTAATAATATAGCTCATTAAATGTAGGTACTATAACTTTTCCATAAATACCAACACGAGGCAAACGTCACAAAAGAAATTGTATATGAAAATATAATTTTCGTGTAAGTGATTATTTTTGTGCAGCACTATATTTAATGAAAATAGTTGAAAGCTTTCTTACTTTTGGACCTTCACCGATAAATTCTGGAATTCCTTAGAATGATATTAGGCCGAAGAGGTATCAATCAAAAATCTTTCTTCCCGTTAACCCTAGAATTGTAAAATATGGCAAGAACAGGAATGCACCCGAAAGCCGTAATCTTATAGTTTCACCACATTTTTTTTGCATCATAAACTTTTAGTTAGTAAACTGACCGTGACCCATTTCGACGTGTGGGGACAACAATGCGGTCAATTAAGGGGAAAAGAAATTCGAAACTAGATATATGGATGAATTATTTATGTTGGTACACTCGCCATCAGATATATTGTAGCGGGCGAGGTACTCAAATCATTCGGCGCAGCATTACTTTTCAATAAATTCGTTACACTAGTTATGGTCAATAACATCAGAACATGCAATTTGTCATAAATATAAGAACAGCGACTTTTCCATAAATTCGTTATACTAGTAATGGTCAATAACATGAGATCATGCAATTTGTCTTGAATATAAGAGCAGCGATTTTTCAATCAATTCGTTACACTCTAGTTATGTGCAATTTGTCATAAATATAAGAACAGCGACTTTTCCATAAATTCGTTACACTAGTAATGGTCAATAACTTCAGAACATGCAATTTGTCATAAATATAAGAGCAGCGACTTTTCAATAAATTCGGATAATAATTATAACGAGGTAAAAATATCAGAAAGCACAGAACGTCAAAGCAATCTGCGCAGTCACGATGATCATAAAGATCGGAACATTTATGGAAAATATACCTTAAGAGTCTGTGTCACACAGTTTAAAATCGATACTATATTACTGGATAATGTCAAGCTGTCAAATTGACAGCTATTCTATTTCTATTAAATATTATGAGTAAGGTGAATGAAACAGAAAATACTTTATATTATAAGACTTAAACACAAACACTACATTAATTTTATTATTAAAAAGCCTTTTAACAACTACGCGTAAACTAATAAAAAATTCTAATTTTCTTCAGTCAGTGAAAACGTTAGTACTTTAGTATAACTTCCTTCGGCGTTTAATACATCCTGCAACCGTCTTCGCATGGAACCAACCAGGTTTTCACATACAAATGAGGTGTGTATACATACATACATACATATACATACGAGTTATATTTTTTGTTACCTATTTATATGGTGTTAAAATGGAGGTAAAAGATTTTTATAGTCACACATAGTTTTCGACTTAGGCGGCATTTTCCAAACAAAATTGGTTCCGGACAACCCACCTAGATGTGAAATTAGTCCTACATTCTTTTTTAAAATTATTAACTGAATGAATATTTGAATTTTAGTCAACTGGGAGATGTTTCCCAATAAAAATGTACTTTATTATTTAAGCTTTTTAGGGTTCCGTAGCCAAATAGCAAAAAACGGAACCCTTATGGATTTGTCATGTCTGTCTGTTTGTCTGTCCGTCCGTATGTCACAGGCATTTCACTCGAAAACTATAAGGTGTATCTGTCCGTCTGTCCGTCTGTCCCCAGGCTGTATCTCATGAACCATGATAGACGGTTGAAATTTTCACAGATGATGATTCTGTTGCCGCTATAACAACAAATACTAAAAAACAGAATGAAATAAATATTTAACGGGGTGTCGCGACGCCTGCCTTATATGGGGTGTAACTCTAGTGGTAGAGTAAATTAAAGAATCTATATGGCACGCGCCGCGATGGAAACAGACGTAGGTGAATGAACCCTACCTTCGTCTCCTGATGGTCTCCCACTTCTCTCTCCTTCCTCTCTCTATCCCTCGCCCTAGGTCGCCGCAGTCAAAGGCATCCCTGCGAGGCTGCCACGTACCACCTGTTGTTGTTAAAGGTGTTTCATGACTTCACCGCTGTCACCAAGTGCCTCAAGCTACCTGATGCCAGGGCTTCAGCCATGACACAAAGAGTACATTAATATAGAGGGCGTCCTATTAGGGCTCGCTAAGTAAGTCAGTCAGTATTGTTATTAGGTATTATAAAGCCCTCCTAGTTCCCATCAAGCGATCCTTCACGAATATACCGGTGCCTTCTAAGGCCGCCGTTATATTCGAGTTGTCCTCTACCAACCTACGAGGCACCGAAGTGTGACATGCCACCCCTACAGCGTCTTACCACCCAGCACCCGGGCGCACCCGGCATACACGGGCTTTACGGCACTATACCTACGCACCTCCGGGGAGCCCGGACAGGTATCAGCTTCAGAACGTCACCCAACCATACTCGCTCCACATCCCACCGTACCCAAATGCAGTACCTAAGCCAGTCCTGCCCGCAGCAGCGCCGTCACCAGCACCGGTACGGTGGGGTATCTTTCCCCGCTTTCACGGGAGAAAATTGGATGCCCTTCTAGCCACAATACAACACGGTCTCCATGAGTTCCCGCGAGAGCATGGTGGTTCCTCACTCCTCCCTTGAGAGTGAGAGTGCCAGGGTCAAACTAGGGGGGTCAATATCTATAATATCACCGAGTACAACATAGAGCGTTACCACACACGACACCCTAGTGGTGGCCAAAGGGGGTAGTTTCACCTGGGTAGCGAGTTATACGTTACAGTAAGTCAGAGTGTAATTGAAGCTAAAACTATATGAAATCTTAGAAAGTTGAGACACTTAGTTTGCAGGAAGCCGGCTGGCGCGGCTTCCTTCTCTATGGAATGAGCATCGGCAACCTCACAGGCACAATTCACTCTACTATCACATCTTGAGGCGGTTACTTTCAACGGTTAACTGGCTCCCGCAACGGAAGCACTGAGTGATTGACAAAGCTCATCTACCATAGAGTAGAGTCATAGATATAATAGTTCACTCACCATAGAGGTTCTACCTTCCGGTTAGTGTTGCCAGTTGTGGATGGTGTTCAAACGTCATCGCGATGCCCAGCATTCGCGACACTCCCGACGACAGACAGAAGTGACATTAGGGAGCTCGTCCACAGCCGAATCTTCTCCCTGGCTCTGACGGCTGCATCCCTTGGCTGTCGTGGTCGAGGAGAGACGCCAATAGTGTCCTCAGCATCATCATCATCTGTGTCAATATTATTAGGCGAGGTCGCTACCTCTGTAGTAATCTCATCATGTATACTTTCAGCATCATTAAAGGGTTCCTGATTCCCATCATTTAATAAGGGCAATTCGCCGATATTGTCGACATCCATGTCGATATCTAAGTCTTGCGAATCTTCAAGAACTCCTCTCGAATCTTCGTTATTCACCGATGGTGAATCAGCTTCTTCACTTGCCGCATCCTCTATTTCTAATGGATACAGTTGTGCTAAAGAACGGGTATACATTTTGTTACCTACTTTTACTTGGGCAACACGACACATGTTGTCTTTACCCTCTTTTAAAGATACAATCTTACCTACTTTCCAATCTTCCCTATTCTTATTATCCCCCTTGATCTGTACCACTTGACCCACTGACGGTTCTACCTTAGACGTACTCCTCGGTTGTTTATGAGAATGTGAATACCTTTCCCTTAGACTGAGAAGGTACCGGTCTACGAACATCTTCTTAAATTCGGCGATACCCTTCTTCCAGCCTTTGACAAGGTCGTGCTTTACCTGTGTTCCTTCAGGTAAAGGTCCATCACTCTTCACGTCTATGGCTATAGTTCTACCCATAGCGATGAAGTCAGAAGGTCTCAAGATGTGATCCATATCTTCGTCGACATAAGTTAGGGGTCGAGAATTGATGACGGCTTCTATTTCTTTGATAACCGTGTTTAGTTCATTATCAGTGAGAAGGCGTTTCAGTAAGGTGGTCCTCATGCAGACCTTAACCATACCCACGAGTCTCTCATAGAAACCTCCAAACCACGGTGCGAGTTGGGGAATGAATCGCCACTTTATCCCTTTGTCTAGGCAATAGGGTTGTGTCATAACTTCAGACATTAATTTCAGATTAGTGGCATTATCAGATGTTATTACCGTAGGTATGTCCCTAGTAGCTATGAACCTCCTCAAAGCCAGAAGTCCTTCTTCCGCCGTCAAATCTCGAACGACTTCCAAGTGTACGGCGCGTACAGCTAGACAAGTAAATAGGCAAATCCATCGCTTTTCTGTTCCAGATTTTGTGTTGACTACGATCGGGCCAAGATAATCTATTCCTGTGAAGGTATAAGGTTCAGTGTAGTTTACTCTTTCCGGTGGCAATGCCGGTGTAGGTGGTAATTTGAAAGGTCCTCCACGTTGCTTAACGCATTGAGCGCATTTACTTATAACACTAAGTACTCGCTTCCTTCCTTGAGGGATCCAAAAGTGTTGACGTATGATACTAAGAGTATGAGTAGCTCCGACATGATAATTATCATTATGAGTTTTCATAATGATCTCATCCGTATATGGACTATTATAAGGTAGTAATATTGGATACCGTTTGTCGTACGTCCAATTAGCGTACTGAAATCGTCCCTTGCTTCTCAGTATTCCGTCTTCATCTGTAAAGAGACCTAGATTCCTCTTTAAGCTAGTCTCCTTTCCTGCTAGTTCTTCGGGAAAGTATTTGGCTTGAATCTCCTTTATCTCAGATACTTTCGTATACACGATACCAATATCTCCTTGCGTTACTTCCGTAGATCCAATATTCGAACTAGCGGCTTCATCCTGCTTTCCTCTGTCGGTCAAGTCTTCATCCATTGGAGTAATCGACAGACCCTCCCCGGCCAAGAGAGAATTGTTACTTGGCGGACTGACAGGCCATTCCTTCGAATCTTTGGACAAGAATTCGGGTCCTGCCATCCATTTCTCCACTTCCTCTCTTGGCTGAGCGGGTCTTGTGGCCACATCCGCTGGGTTTAAGTTGGTTGGGACGTATCGTACCTTTAAATCTTTGTTCTTCTTCATTTCTTGAATCCTTCTTGATACGAAGGGTGTCAGAAGTTTGTCAGAGTAGTACCAACCGATAACAACCTGGCTGTCTGTCCAGAGGATTTGCTCTGCTATGTCGCCTTGCAGAAACTTTTTGACATATTGGATCAAGCGGTGACCTATAAGTGAAGCAATCAACTCCAATCTTGGAATCTTCAGGTCATCCTGGTCTTTAATTGGGACTAAACGTGACTTTCCTATAACAAAGTTCCTTGTGTTACCCTGCACTATGTAGACTACCGCTGCGTATGCTTTAGTTGATGCATCTGTAAAGCAATGGATGGAATAACTGTTACACCGAAGGTTTTCCACACAGCATCGGGGAACACAGGTTTCCTTCAAGTTCTTGAGTTCCATCTGCACGTCTCTCCATCTGTCTGCCGAGTCTCCTGACAGAGGGCACTCCCATTTTACTTTGAGCTTCCACAGATCCTGAAGAAGCAGCTTAGCTGCTAACAGTGAGGGTGCTACGTACCCACATGGGTCGTACACCGATGCGATGCAGCGAAGAACTCCTCTTTTAGTGTTTGCGTACTCACGTTCCTTCTGTCTTAAGTGCAGTGTATCTGTTTCTAAATTCCAGTCCAGTCCAAGTACTTTAACTACTTTATCTGGACAGCTGTCTGGAACCTGTCCCAAGAAGTCCCGTGAGTTAGAACTCCACTTAAGTTCATCGACATCCGTTGAAATTCTTGTTTTGTCTCGTTGTATAAGTCGACAGCTTCTTCTACCGTATCCGTACCTGTCACCATATTATCTACATATATGTCTTGTGCCAAGCTTTGCACGATCTCTAAGCTGGATTTTGACAAATGATATTTTATGGTAGCATTCAGCAAGAACGGACTACTTATGACGCCAAATGGAACTCTTGTAAACCTCATATGGAGTATATTATTATTGTCAACTGGTTTCTCCAAGTCCTTGATCCACAGGAACCTAGTGACGTCACGATCTTTGTTTTGCAAACCGATCTGTAAAAATGCTTTTTCGACATCTGCACAAATGCCTACACTATGGGACCTAAATTTCAACAAAATTCCTGTCAATTCCTCTAACATTAAAGGTCCACAGTACAGACACTGGTTTAGGCTCTTATTATCCTTGAGTTTAGAAGATGCATCATACACAATTCGAAGAGGTTTACCCTTTTGCTGGACATTGTGATGAGGCAAGTAGTGAACTGGGTGACCAGAGGTGTTAACTTCTTCGTCCGGTACAACTTCTATGATTCCCGTACTCTGTTGCTCTTTAATCAGCTGATCGTACGAAGTCAGCGTCTCAGCCTCTAGTCGCTTCACCAAGCTCACTAGCCGCCCCAGTGCTAAGCCGAAGTTTGGTTGTAGATCAGGCGGGTAGTCAATCCATGGCCAGGATACTTGGTATCTGCCATCCTCAAAACGAGTAGTCTCGTTGAAGTTACGTAAAGCTTCTTCTTCTCTGCTTTCCTTTGGAGAATCCACAATGCCTATGGCTTCCAATTCCCATAGTTCCTTAAGGTTGACTTCATTTAAAGGTAGGTCCGGCTGGATGAGTCCTACTTCTAAGCTGGTTTGAAAATAAGTGACCACTTCTAGTTCGTTGACTGGTTTCAAATCTGTCTTCCCGCTGACGATCCATCCTAATTTGGAGTTAACCATAAACAGATTCTCTTGAATCTCGATCTTCTCTGATAGCAGTATCGAGAAATAGTAGTCATTTCCTATAAGAAGATCTACTTTGTCACCTAAGGATCCATCGTCTGCTAAGTCAAATTTCGAGTCCAAGAGAGTTTTGTCAGGTCCGAGGTATGGTACACTATGAGTTATCATAGGGACCACGTTGGCATAAATCTTCATGGTATCACCGGACCGTGTCACAATCTGTAAACTAACTCTGGGACTGTTTACTTCTTGTGGTACCGTAGAACCAAAAGTAAATATGGTCAATCGACTCTCTTCTATAGTCACAAGTTTAAGTTTCTTCGCTAAGCTTTGTGAAATATAAGTCCTCATGCTTCCGGAATCAAGTAGGGCTCTGCCTTTAGTCTTAGGGCCATCACCATCACCTGTCAAGTCTGTGACAGCCGTCTGCAATACAGTAACTCCTGTATCCTTCACATGACACTGCATGGTATCCTTCACGTGGCACTGTACGGTAGGCTGAGTCTTCTTATTTTTCCTTTCCTTTCCAACATTCCTATGATGTCCAGCAGCATTGGTCGTTACATTTTTCAAAACTGATCTTTCACATAAGGCTGCATGATGTCTTGGATTCCCGCAAATCTTGCAGCGTGTTGTGGTCTTGCAAGTCGCTGCTCTGTGTCCTTCTGAGAGGCATTTAAAGCACCGATTAACTAATTTTTGCTTCCTACGTTCTATAGTTGGATATTGTCGACATATGCTGCTGAAATGTTCGCCACTGCAGAAGATACATGAACTCTTAAATTTCTTTTCATATGGTTCGTCTGGGAATCTCCCTCCTCGATAGTCACCATCCATGTGATGAGAATTCCTCTTGAATCTTTGTTTCATTGGCTTTGTAGTCGGAGTATACTTATTTCTACTAAAGTTATTGCCAACTCCATAGTTCGCCCTTCTACGTCCGTAGTCAAAATTTCTAGAATTCTCGTTGACATGTAATGTCTCCGTAGTATAGTTGCCTGAAGTACCTTCTCCCTGCTGAGATGTAAACCTGCGCGCATCTTCCTTGGCGGAAATTAACGTCTCTAATTCCTTCCGGATCTCTGTAACTGAATCGTCTTTGATTCGTTTCTTAAGTTCGTAAACGGTTTCTTCAGGAAACTTCTCTAGTATCATAAATCGGAGATAGCTGTGCGTGGTATCCTCGCCTAAGGAGCTTAACACCCTTAAATGTTTCTCGATTTCATTTAGGACACTTCTGCAACTGCTAGTGGAGTCCTCAGCAGACTTGATTTTACTCAACGCTGAGTAGTGAGCATCCTTCACCAGCTCGACTCTTCCATATCTCGACTTAAGAGTGCTAACAGCTATACTGTAATTCTTATTGGTAGCTCCTAATCCCTCGATCAGTTTCTTCGCTTCTCCTTTCAGTGCTGAACTTAAATATAAGAACTTATCAACGTCATTCAATCTTCGGCTATCTACCAGAGACTGGTACTGGTCCCAAAATTGGCTCCATTGCAGTATGTCACCATGGAATTCCGGTAGGCTCAATTTTGGCAATTTCCCTGAGATTGGTAAAGCACCGTCCCTCGATGAAGTAGTCCTTGCGTGTTTAAGTCGAACTTGCAGCTCACACAAATTTTCCTCGGCTTCAAGTTGAACTGCAGATATCCTGGATACTTCATCGACTGCCGGTTCATTGACGAATCTAAAATAGTTGTTGAGGTCAGACCGAAGTCGGTTTAGGCCACTTTCCAACTTTGAAGCGATGATTTCCATCTCCAGTATAAACGCATTGTTTGGGGAATCAGGCCCAATCGAAAGTATAATCTCTCTCGCCTTGACAATTAACCTATTCAGATGCTCAGAACTTATGTTAAGAGTAGTCATTAAACTTTCTTCCATCTTGACAGGTTAAGTTCTTGACCTGTAATAGATACACACACAAAAAAACAATAATGTGCCGCTCATTCATTACGCTGCACCATAAACAACATTCAAAGAAAAAATAAGCATTAAGAAACAACCTCATAATTTACATTATATAGTTGTGTATTTTGTAATATACTGGATGCATTCAATTTGTAAAAACTTCTTGTATATTGTTTAAAGAAAGTCGCATGCACCGTAGCTCTGCTTATGAATTTCTCCCATAAGCATTTGGTACGTCCAGTATAACTTGAACCTCCACTCAAAACAAAACCTTAGTGTCTAGGGGTCAACGTTAAGTTGGTCGAAAGCGATTGCTGCTGCTTGTGATTAGCCAACCGTGATGCGCACAGAATCCAGATATTGAACGCTAATTAACGCTATTTATTGATTCAAAGTAGAATAAAACTGTAATATAAAAGTGAATTAAACTTTCAAGAAACTTTGTTTCAAATGATTCTCAATGTGTATGTAAGTATCTACCTTGTATTGACCGTGAACTAATATATACCTTGACTGGTATGCAAGTATACATCCGGTATGTTCACCTATCTAAATTAAATAAAGTATCAAAGATCACCAACACATGTGTACCAACATCTTGTATAAATCATTCAACAATCAAAGAAAACCAACTAAGTCTAAATTGACACCAACATGTTTTTACGTTGTGTTGTGTTAAACTATTTATTATTATTTAAAAGAATGTAAAGCAACCTATTCAAATCATAAAGATTCTTGATTATAATGAAAGATATTTAAGGTTATCTCCAAGTAATTTATGTATGAATTCTTTCCATAATTTAATTTAATTAGTCGAGTACTGATTTGGAAAAATATATGTATATACTAATTAGTTGCGCTCATATACTTTAGTAATAAACCCAATCGTATTGAATGTGTATCACTAATTACCTGATAATTAAAAGAGTTGCAATATGAATTGTAGTTGGATAATAATTTCATAATGTGTTTATGTGCTATCAGCTCCTAATACATGATGTACTAACGTGTGTAAGTATCTCACGGGGTCACATAGTATAATAATAGTAATATAACACGCTTTGCACTTAAAGGAATAGCTAATAGACTATCTAAAGGCTACATTAATCGACGTATAGTGGCCATCAGTCTACTTTATAAGCCATCCTTATAAAAACCTAAATAACACACCAACTCAATAAATTTGCCAAATAAATCCATAATGTACATCACATAAAAACACAGTAACAAGTACCTATCATAAAGTAAATAATTGTGATCCTCATGTAATACCTAATTTCCACGAACCAATCCTCAATAAATTATGTCATATCGCTCTCTTACATATCTGTAGTGTTAATGTGTAAATAACACCCTCGCTGCCAAGATACAATCAGTAAACCTAACTTATATGAAACTTAGGCAACTCGGCAAGGAAAGTTTACTATCAAATGTCTAACTCACATTTAAATCCATATGCCCTTAAATAAATTTCTACCAGATTAAGTGATGATATATCTCCTAGGCTCAGATTTATTATGTAATTCTAGACCTAAGTACTTATCTCAACAAAATCAATTAAATTGGGAAATCCTTTTAGTCAAGTACTTAATCGCCTACTTCAGCATAAAGAGGACACATATAAATGAATGGTGGTATGAACTTATCTTCAATACTAGAAGTGAATAACTTTGTTTTCACCCTTATAATTAATATGAGCGTTTAAGATAATTTATTTCTACGTTACTTATGACCGTTTCATAGCAAATGATGTGGAACAAATTTTACCCTTGCAATAGCTAAGAAGTTCGGAAATAAGAAAGGATATTTCGCATAGTATAGGCACAGAAAGATGGGCAAAGCAGCATCTTAGTAATTATCAGATCAATGCACACAGTACTTACGATGAAACAGATGAGAACTCGCCTCAGACACTATCGGGCCGACGTACAACTGGCAAGGCTGGTGGTAGAACGTATGGGGACGTCTAGCCTATGAAAATTAAACGAATCAAATTAAAATATGTAAAGTACTTATAGCACCTGGCTCCGAAGAGTACGTTTTTCACGTGCGGAACTGGAATTTCTTTCTGCAACCAGTAGAAAGGAATTTCAACTAGCGATAAACTTCTAAATTCAAATAAGAACCCGTAGTCATGCTACAACTCTGGCGTCATAGGGCTTTCCTATATCTCGAACAAACTATCAGGCAACCTAACTCATATTATATGTTTATCATCTCTCCAGCACCTGAGAATCATAATTTCAAGACTCAAAATTATTCTTATAAACTCACCTCGCAGCAAACTCAAATAAATTTCGGCGTCTCTTAGTATTAGGCAGAACAGAACTCGTACATATAACGAACAAATGGCAGCTCCCTTTTCAAGCCGGAAAAAACAAAACACAGAAGCCCGACTCGGAAATCTAGCAACATCCTATCTATACGGATACGATATCGTAAATCAAACCTTATTGCTGCGGAATATAGTTCACTCCTTCGCGTTCCTTAAATTAATTGGAAGTTTTCACATATATATTAAATTTGACGCGACTCGCTGGATCAAGTGAAAACAACTGAAATTATTTAATTTCTTAATTAATGACGTAAATTAAGGCCACAAATATAATTATTAAGATTAAATACGAAATTGATAGATGTTGTGTTTACTTTTAGTAAACGATATACATTCTTGCCCAGGCACCGGCCCTCCAATCACATCCCGCGATGAGTACGCTATCATCTCCCCGCGAAAATTCAACTTAAGTATTTAATTGTACAATTAACGCAAATATCGTAAATAATCTATTGTAAACTTAAAATAATTCGTAATTCCACGTAATTAATAATTAATAATTCCTTCTATTGCTTTATCCTTGAATATATGTCCTTGTAGTGGAATTCAATATATCTATCCTTATGCTAGAGTGGTTCCCACCGCCACCTAGTGGTAACTCTTTACACTATGGCCTTCTGTTCACAGGATCACGTCATAGTAGTTTCCTTAGCATGCAGCGCCCTCTAACGAATTATTCGATAGTTAGGTTCACCCGATATTGGGTATCAAGTTTAAATTAATTAACTATTCGTTCCATCGGGATCGCAACCTCGTCCTTCAATTAAATTCTATTCTCACGTAGGTTAATGATTTCGCATAGCGATTAACAATCAAAATCTTCGATATGATTATATCGCAATCATTGTCATATGAATATTGACCCTTCTGTAATTTCCTGGAAATTCTAGATAGGACAAGTAATCACTCCTCTTATAATATATAACTATACATAATGTGCTTCGCAATCATGAGTCCCGGCATAGGCTCATACATCCAAGCCAATCTCCACCATGTCGCGACGCCTGCCTTATATGGGGTGTAACTCTAGTGGTAGAGTAAATTAAAGAATCTATATGGCACGCGCCGCGATGGAAACAGACATAGGTGAATGAACCCTACCTTCGTCTCCTGATGGTCTCCCACTTCTCTCTCCTTCCTCTCTCTATCCCTCGCCCTAGGTCGCCGCAGTCAAAGGCATCCCTGCGAGGCTGCCACGTACCACCTGTTGTTGTTAAAGGTGTTTCATGACTTCACCGCTGTCACCAAGTGCCTCAAGCTACCTGATGCCAGGGCTTCAGCCATGACACAAAGAGTACATTAATATAGAGGGCGTCCTATTAGGGCTCGCTAAGTAAGTCAGTCAGTATTGTTATTAGGTATTATAAAGCCCTCCTAGTTCCCATCAAGCGATCCTTCACGAATATACCGGTGCCTTCTAAGGCCGCCGTTATATTCGAGTTGTCCTCTACCAACCTACGAGGCACCGAAGTGTGACATGCCACCCCTACAGCGTCTTACCACCCAGCACCCGGGCGCACCCGGCATACACGGGCTTTACGGCACTATACCTACGCACCTCCGGGGAGCCCGGACAGGTATCAGCTTCAGAACGTCACCCAACCATACTCGCTCCACATCCCACCGTACCCAAATGCAGTACCTAAGCCAGTCCTGCCCGCAGCAGCGCCGTCACCAGCACCGGTACGGTGGGGTATCTTTCCCCGCTTTCACGGGAGAAAATTGGATGCCCTTCTAGCCACAATACAACACGGTCTCCATGAGTTCCCGCGAGAGCATGGTGGTTCCTCACTCCTCCCTTGAGAGTGAGAGTGCCAGGGTCAAACTAGGGGGGTCAATATCTATAATATCACCGAGTACAACATAGAGCGTTACCACACACGACACCCTAGTGGTGGCCAAAGGGGGTAGTTTCACCTGGGTAGCGAGTTATACGTTACAGTAAGTCAGAATGTAATTGAAGCTAAAACTATATGAAATCTTAGAAAGTTGAGACACTTAGCTTGCAGGAAGCCGGCTGGCGCGGCTTCCTTCTCCATGGAATGAGCATCGGCAACCTCACAGGCACAATTCACTCTACTATCACATCTTGAGGCGGTTACTTTCAACGGTTAACTGGCTCCCGCAACGGAAGCACTGAGTGATTGACAAAGCTCATCTACCATAGAGTAGAGTCATAGATATAATAGTTCACTCACCATAGAGGTTCTACCTTCCGGTTAGTGTTGCCAGTTGTGGATGGTGTTCAAACGTCATCGCGATGCCCAGCATTCGCGACACGGGGCTCCCATACAACAAACTTGTTTTTTTGCCGTTTTTATAGATAGTCATCATTTTTATAGAAAGGTCATACGGAATCCTTTAATACTGTAATACTTTTATTTCACTAATGAGCTGACGGAAATGTAATTCTGTTTCTCGCAGCGTAGCCACGGCCATAAACCACTATTAAATATTGAAGTTTTTAAATAAAATCTTATCAGTTGAACACGAGTATTCGAATTCTAAACAAAAAAAATAATATACCCCATACGTCATGTCCAAAGATTGACATGCATAATGTAGTAATGAAATTAAACTGTGTGATACAGACTTAAGGTATATTTTCCATAAATGTTCCGATCTTTAGGATCATCGTGACTGCGCAGATACATTTGAAGTTCTGTGCTTTCTGATATTTTTACCTCGTTATACGTTTCGAATTTATTGAAAAATCGCAGATCTTATATTTATGACAAATTGCATGTTCTGATGTTATTGACCTTAACTACGAGGGCTGTTCCGAAAATAGTTAGTCAACAGCGTACTATTAATCGTATTCATATAATTTTACTGTAGCTCAAAGGCAAATTTCATTACAAACTTTTTCGTGTAAATGTCACTGGCCAGTGACATTCCGTTATTTTTTCATGAAATCAGAAAAAAAACATGTCTGCCACTTTTTGCTCGCAAAAATGGAGCTAACGCGGGAAGCATTTCGTGCTATGATATATTATGATTATAAACGAGGGCTAACTTACAAGGATTCTCGTGAAAATTTAACTAGTGTTTTTGGGGCATTATCCCAATCTCTTGCCACTGTCAGTTACTGGTTCCGTGAATTTAAGCGTGGGCGGAGCGACGTCAAAGATGAGCCTAGACCGGGGCGACCGCCAACGGCAGTCACTCCAGAAAATGTTATCAAGGTGGAGTGGCTAATCAAGGAATCTCGAAACATTACCCACCGAGAGATTCAGGATGAACTGAAGATTGGATCACAGGCAGTTTCTACCATTTTGCATGACCACCTTCAAGTTCGGAAGGTTTCGTCTCGATGGATACCACATTTTCTCACACAGGAGCAAAAAGATAGACGTGTCGATTGGTGCAAATTTATGCTAAAAAAATTCGATAAAGGCGATTCACAACAAGTGAGCTACATTGTGACATCCGACGAATCTTGGATATATAGCTACGACCCATTTACAAAACAGCAATCCACGCAATGGGTCTTTGAAGAAGATGATTTACCTACTAAAGTAGTTCGCGGCCGAAGCGTCAACAAAAAAATGGTTGCTGTTTTTTTTCGACGTAGTGGACCGGTAGCCGTAATTCCACTTGAAGATCATAAAACAGTTACCAGCCAATGGTACAGTGAAGTTTGCTTGCCACAGGCCTTCCAGGAGCTGAACGTCAGCCGTCCAAGTACTGGAACCCGGGGCATAATTTTTCATCAAGATAATGCTCCGGCTCACACGGCTGCCAGAACCATGGATTTTTTTAGCAAATCAGGAGTGCAACTGCTACCACACCCTGCGTACAGCCCTGACCTGGCTCCGTGTGATTTTTTTCTGTTCCCCACGTTAAAAAAATCATTACGTGGGCGACGATTTTCGACGGCGGATGAAGCAGTTGACGAATTCAGGCGACTTTTTTTTGACCTTCCGCAAGAACAGTTTTTTTCCTGTTTTGAAAGTTGGTTCAGTCGAATGCATAAGTGCATAAATGTAGCAGGGGAATACTTTGAAAAATTGTAATTAAAGTTTTATTATATTCCTTATAGTTTTTGTTTAACTAAAAATTTTCGGAACAGCCCTCGTAGTGTAACGAATTTATTGAAAAGTGATGCTGCGCCGAATTATTTGAGTACCTCGCCCGCTACAATATATCTGATGGCGACCGTACCCTACAAATGGAACGGAACCCTCGGTGCTGGCACTTGGCCGGTTTTTACTGTAGACTCGAACTGAACGAGCTTAACAGGGAAAATCTTTTCACACAATACAATACAATAAAGTACAATACAATGCTACTATCTACATACTTATAATACTGTTATGAACGAAAAGTCGTCGATGTCAATTATAGGTTTCACTGGGACGAAAGTTTATATATCTAACTATATCATTTCAGGTCCGGCTGGCAGGCTAGGGTATTGATTTGATATTTATATGATATGGATTCTTAAGGAGTACAGGCAACGTCAAAAGTCAGTGATCAAAATCAACATTGAAAACATCTTCTAGTATGACGCCCCAGATATATAACATCATTGTACCAAAGTGTGAGTTTTAACTGAAGTTTTAATTAGTCAAAAGAAAATGATCATAACAACATCAAGACACAGAAACGAAGTGACAAATCAATGTTTCAAATCGAAATTTTGTCTTAATTGTGTCTGTAGTCAAGAGCAAAAGTGAGTTATAATTTTTTCACCTTATAACAATCGAATAAGGTACAAAAGTGATGACTTACTTTTGCTCTTGACTATACTAGAAACTTTGATGAATACAAGTATTTAAGACAGTCTTAGTCAACATCCTAAGGACCACATAATGACGTACAGTCAAGAGCAAAAATATTTATGAAATAAATCCTTACATAAATGTAACGAAGTTTTTATTTCAACCGCATAAAGAGCACTGAGACATAACTATTGTTGAATATATTAATGCATCTATATTTTACACTTGACTATATCAGTTATCAGAGAATTCGTTTATTTTCAGGACGATTTTCTCTTAAGGAACAAAACGGAACCCTTATATGATCACTTTGTTGTCCGTCCGTCCGTTAGTCAAGACCCTTTTTCTCAGGAACGCCCTGGGGGTATCAAGCTAAAATTTATACCAAATACTCAAATTTACTGTCCCTTGGAGCTGTGAAAAAATCAAATTTCGAAGCCAATGCAATCAAAAGATACAGCCGTTTATGTCGCAAATTTCCGCAAATTTTCGAAACTCGCAAGGGAATCAAAACCTACACGGTACTTCCCGTGAGCTCAGAATCTTTAAATTTGCTCCCCACACCTATCGACGCGGAATAATGGGCTTTCGCCGAGTGTTTTGCACCACATTCCTCGTGTTTTGTTCGTTTTCCCGTCGATGGACGTCGCTTTGCGTCCGCCGAGCCAATCGACGTCTTTTTCGCTCTTATTGCGTCGACATAAAGTTTTTTGATCGGCTAACCCCGATTCCACCTCGATAGGTGTGGGGATACCCTTATAGCATAGATAAAGGAAAAATTGTGAAAACCGTAAATTTTTAGTTATATATAATGAACATATTTTTAATAATTTTAAAGTTACTACCCCTTTCCCCATGAACGCGTAGAGGTATTAAATTGAAATTCATATCAAATAGGGTCCAGGGGTGAAGTTTTAGAGTTGGCTCTATCTGACCACGCTGCGCAGTTCCTCAAATGCTCTGTTAAAAAAACATGCCTAAAAAATTCGTGGAAGATCAGAAGAAGGGATCTCAGTGACGAAAATATGCCAATATTCAGTAACCACATACAGAACTTAAGGCTCACTGACGATCTCACTTCTACTGACACTAATGAGGCCTACAACAACTTTATAGAAACCTTTAAATGCATCTATGATCTCTGCTTTCCATATAAAACTATAAAGAAATCTACTTACGTTCGGCGTAGGTGGATAACAACGGGTATTAAATCTTGTTGTAAAAAAAGAGAGCTTTTATGGCTATATAGATCCCAAAAGACAGATGCTAATAAATCGGCGTTTAAAACGTACTTAGCGATTGAAGAAAATAATACATTTAACACAACGCTCTCAAAATGCCTCTTTCATAAATTCCTCGGAAAATAAATCGAAAGCTTCTTGGCAAATAATAAACCAGACCAGATGCAGCACACCAAAAGAGCCAGTAGGCAACTTGTCTGTAAGCGGAGAGTGCATCACACACCCGATGGACATTGCTAACAGCTTTAATATTTTTTTCATTGACTCAACAAGTAGCCAAAATGACTCTCTACATCCTATTAAATATAAAATTAACCAATCTAGTAATCCGAACTCAATATTTTTGTCCCCATCCTCACCCGAAGAGGTTTTAAAAACTATAATGTCCTTAAAAGCCACAAGTAGTGTGGGTTCTGACGAAATTAACACCAAGGTCCTGAAAAGAGCTGCCCTATAGCAACTCCCCTGAGCCACATAATTAATCTAAGTTTTGAGAATGGGATCTTTCCAAGTGCCCTTAAGGTAGCCATTGTAAAGCCTGCCTACAAAAAAGGTGACAGCTTGTCATCAACTATCGACCAATTGCTTTGTTATCAGTATTCTCTAAAGTGTTTGAAAGAATAATGTACGATAGGATATATAATTTATTATTAGACAGGTATAATATATTAGTTAAGGAACAAAAGGGTTGTCGGAGAGGCACTTCCATTAACATGGCATTCTACGATCTGGTTAAATCGTCACAGTCAACCTAGACAAGAGGATTTTGTCATGCGCCATTTATATGGACATGACAAAGGCATTTGTCCATGTAGACCATCGCATCCACAGTAATAAACTGTACCATTACGGGGTTCGCGCCAATGTCCTTAAGCTCGTTGAATCTTATCTTTACAAAAGAGAACACAGAATTGATTCAAATCTGCATTACGTCAAAAACAGAAAAAACTTGCAGATCAGATAGAAGGGTAAACAAATACGGTGTGCCACAAGGGAGTGTGCTGGGACCCTTATTGTTCCTGGTATATATAAATGATATAGTCGAGTGTACGACTCAGCATCCAATGCTACTTTTCGCTGATGATTGTAATATTCTTATAAAATCCGATGGTTATCACTATGAGGATAAAATCAAACTGGCTATTACGAATATCGTGACATGGTTAGAAGCAAATAATTTAAATTTAAACCTAGAAAAGACCACTTTGATGCAATTCAAACAAAGAATTGTGATTCCCAATTTAAACATGTCCTATAATGGTACTAAAATTCAGGAAACACATACTACAAAATTTTTAGGTCTTCACATCGACAGCAACATGTCATGGGAAACACATTCCCAGGTTGTAACAAACTTTACAAATTTTCATTTGCAGTTTGGAAGTTAGCTAAAACTAACGACCAAAAAACTGTGCTGGGTGCATACCATGGATTTGTAAGCTCTACCATGCGCTGTGGCATTATATTCTGGGGTATTTCGTCTTATAGGAACATCTTGTTCAAGGCACAACAACGATGTATAAGAGCCATATGCAAGTTGAAACCAACTGAAAGCTGCCAATCATTTTTTGAGAGTTTAAAGATATTAACGTTTCCTTGTCTATACATTTTTGAATGCTGTGTATTTGTAAAGTGTAACCCTGAATTGTTCCCGTTCATAGAGGTACCTCAAACGTTTCTTTCGCCCTTGCAAGCTTACAGTTAAGCGGGATGTTGGCAATACAGCACTTATGAAAAAGAGCCTACATTAATAGGTATGGCGCCAAAAATATTTAATAAACTTCCTGAGACGCTTAAATTGGAAACCACTAATAGATTTAAATATTTACTACAGACATTGTTAATAAGGAAATGCTATTGTGGTTTAAGTGAGTATTTTAACGAAATTGACATATAAATTTAAGAACTTGATTATGACATTATGAGATATTTATTCCTACCTTTCTTGATTACTATTTATATAGGATTGACATTTGTTAGTTATATTCACTGCCTCTTTATAGTGTTCTATATCATTCAATGCCTCCCTGTTTCGTTTTTAACATTGGTTTTTGCTATTTATCAATTTATTGTCATTTTTCTACTGTACCTATTTGACATTCTTTATTGTATCTTTCAAAACCATTAATTTGCACGCCTGCATGCAGGCTGGATACACCGGACTTCAAAATATTGTACACCTATATAACTGTATTCAGCAAATAAACAATTTGTATTTGAAAATAATAATAATAATACTCAGGTCTATAATACCTTTAATACCTACAGATTTGTACCGAACCCTCGGTGCGCGAGTCCGACTCGCACTTAGCCGGTTTTTTTAATAAAGATAAATAAGACGCGTATATTTTTTGCGTCATTGTATTTTATAGCCTACCAATTGTTTGAATCTAATCTATTATCTAATCTATATCTAATCAATTGAATCTCAATAAAATTGTATAAGTTTGTGTAAATATCGATAGAATTATCGAAATTAGTTATCGAATCAAACCTCGCCCTATAGGCTTAGCCGATCACATTGGCATTTACGTATTCTTAACCCGTGTTTCCACTAAGTCTTATCATGTGTGATATGTTTCTGTGTATCAAAATAAGAATGTGTTTTCCTTTTTCATAATGTGTGCGTGTGTAAATAAACAGATCGTTTTTGCGTAAGTGACTAATCTTTTGCATGTGTTATTTCTTCAGCCCCCGCAAAATTCGGCAGACTTTTTGTACTCAAATAGACGTATGAGGCTACTATTATATTATGTATGTTATGTATCTTACAATATCTACATGTTGTCAGACTCTTTGGTTTCGTTGACAGTGTCGCATGAAAAACTTTTGCGGGTTGCTTAGCACGTTCACTGAGATAGAAGGTCTAAAGACCCCCTGCTAGTACTTCCGGGCTGTGCGGGTAAAAATATAGTGGTTTCGCTCTGGTGCGGACCTCATAGCTTATAGAATTGTATAGGTAGAAAAGAGTCCAATATATATGTTCGATTTCTATTATTACGTAGAAGTTTTTGACACTTTAAAACATGCAAGAGGTCTTAAGGCCTCTCACCGCACTGAGAGTGGAAAGTGTGCGTCCAGTGCGGATAGGGGGTCTAAAGACCCCATATGGGTAGTACGGGCCTATCCTCCCCCTCTCGCACCTGTCTCTGTCTGTGATACTCTAACTATGACCCAGTGATGTGCACGCGTCTATGAGCAATATACGTAATGTATTATTGCATGTGCTCGTGAGTCAAAATACTTAAGGTTTAAGGTAAATACCCAAGAAGTGCTGTTGGTCAGTGATCAGATGAATTATTAGCACAGAATCAGAAGAAGTAAATACAAATGTTCTTCAAATTCAGTGCTGTAAGAGGTCTAAAAACCTCCTAATTATTTTTTGATATTATTCCATATTCTGACATCAGAACTTCGGGCGAAGCCAAAACAAGACAAAACAGTCCTTTTGCAACAGAATTATATAAGCATCATTCACAAATTTGTGAATTTCACGAGAAAAAAAGCATTTTAATATTCTTGTTCCTTGAGTTGTCTTAAGGCCTAAGTCATTTATTTATTATTATTTAATATTACATGTCAATTTTTATATATTAAGTGAAACCAATTGGTTAGTAATTGATAAATTCAGTCCATCATAAAAACTCCATTATACTAACTATAATTTAAAAATTCGTCAAAGCTATACAATGTGCGCTCGAGCAGCCAAGCCTTTAGTTCCGCTTTGAAACATTGCAGTGAGGGGGGCGAGGTGACTTCTACCGGTAACTTATTATATATAGCCGGTCCCATTACATGCGTCAACTTTCCCGACTTCTTCAGCCATCGCTTCACCGGGAGAAGTCTATTAGGGTCTCGTAGCGGTTGGAGTCTGCGCGTTTTTTGTAGTCGATTAAGTGTGTGTGTGTAAATTGCAATCTGTGCAATAGCTGTTGCTGGCAAAGTTAATATGCCTAATTCTTTAAAATAATATCTCTATTTTCTAGCCTAAGAAAGTAGTGGCTTCCACTTGTTCTAAACCGACTCCTCCAGGCCGCTGACGTAGGAGTGGAGGAAGTGTGTTTTGGTCAAATTTAGAGCCAGGCCATTTACACTGAACCATTGAGACAGCTGGTTAGCAGCGCCATGGAGACGGGTTTCTAAGCTGTCAACATTTGTGGCGGATATAATGCCAGCGACATCATCCGCATACATTAAAATATCAGCGGCTCGTATCGCTTCTGGAAGGTCGTTCAGTAGCATAGACAACAGGATGTTAGAAACTGACGATTCTTGTGCTACACCCATTGATGTTGCCAGTGGGTTCGATTTTGCTTGGTCTCCATCTCCCACCACCACTTGTGATCGGCCATGCAATATGTTTGTGAAGAGGTTGTGCGGACGGCCACAGTGATATGGTGCAAGCCACTGTGTTTAGCAAGTCCATAGATAAACCATAAATGTGTTTTGTAGACTTATGTGGAATACGGGCTACAATTATGGTATGGACTTCGTCGGCAGTGAAAGGGGTGAGAGTCATGCATCGGTCAGCGGGCGTGCGCGTGTCCGCACTGCTGGGCGCGCACTAGGTCAAGATCAGCGCGCGGCGCCCCGCACGCTAACGCTGCACCCACGAACCTAGCATTCATGGCATCAGTTGCATCTTTCTTTGAGCTATATTTCACACCTCTGCTCTTGACCAGCTCCGTGAAGTCAATAGGGAGTTGGCCAGTTTTTCCTCTGTCTCTAGTGACAACCATCCTACATAGCCTTGCACGAATTCTGTGTCTTGGTCATCTGTTCAACGTAAAAACGCATCTTACATTGTTGCATTTCATATTTATATTTCCTATTCAACATCTGGATGCGATTTATTAACTCGTTATTGAGTGGAAATATACGTTCTAGTTGGATACAATCAAACAGCAATGATTTGATATTTAGGACGTCCTGAGTTATCCACGTATCGGTTTGTTTACGACGGAACTTTTTTTTAACGGAAAGCAGAGCTTATTTATTTCGGACAGAGAGTTACACAACTTACTTGATAACACTTCAGCCGCATTTGTGTACAAAGTTAGCGCGATTCACAGCGGAGCAATCTCTGGTTAGCCGTGTTTGTAAAGCAGGTGTCCTGCGCTGTCCCGTCAGTTCAACACGCATAGCGTGATGGTCGCCGAGGTTAGTGACGATGGGAGAAGCTGTTACCGAACCTATATTGGCATTGGTATATGCGTGGTCGAGTGCTGTGGATGAGTTTGTACTAACGCGGGTCGGAAATGTTACTTCGTTTCGTCTTCGAGGTTTTTTAAGTCTACTGTTTTTTCCCCTCAGCAATTAATGTTCATATCACCTACTACAATGAAATCTTGTCTAAATTCGTTGGTTTTTTCCAGCACACATTCAAGGTGGGTTAGAAAATCTTTAACACTAATTAAATTTGTTCGGTATAAACCAATGACAATCAAATTAAAGTCTATTAAATGAATAGCTGATATTTCACAAACTAATTCTATCGACAAATCGGTAAGTTCAGGTACGTTCACTGCTTCAATGTTATCTCTACCGTATAGGCATGACCCACCGTGAATTGAATTTTTACGACAGTAGGATGATACCAGAAGGTATTTGTCTAGAGTTATACATTTTAAATTCGCGTCAGAGAGCCAGTGCTCGGTTATTACAGTTAAGGCGTACAGACCTCTTACAGCAGTCGTTGAAAGTTAGCAATATTTTGAGCCGCAGTAAACGTGTTAGTAGCGACATTTGCTGCGAATTATTTGTTGTGACAGTTTTTCCATAAAAAATGTCGGAATAAAATCGTATCCGAAAAAACAACGTTTCAATTGCCGATTGAATTCTTTATCTAAAAAGTCTGATAATAGTTCTAGCTTGTGTTTGTTCGGAAAACCGTTTTAAGACACATAATCCGACTACCTATAACGTAAGAGAGGCGTTAATTTCCCTATGATGGTACTGGCAAGCTCAGGAGAGGCCAGATACTCCTCGACGCAATTGCGAAGTCGGCATGCGAAGATGTTAAGGTCCTTCCAAGACTCGTGCTACGGAAGCCTCGGCAAGGATCTAATGGACGACAGTCGGTGTAGGATGATGGATTCCGGCTGGCCAAAGCGGCTCTCCAGGGAACTCATTATTTGTCCTGGATGCGCGGCAGTCATGAGACGAGCAGATACAGACTCCTTGGCGGCTCCACACAACACAGTATCGAGTCTGGCCAAGTTTTATTCTGGACAGAATCTAGCTTCTGATCGCGAGTATGTCTTCTTGAACATGAGCCAGCCGGAGACACTACCATCATACATAGGAAGTTTAATATTGACCTGTCTATTCTTGCCTCCAAGATCTGCAATAACTTCCGCCAGTCTAATAAGAGTCTTGTCTCCCTACATTATTAATCGTTTTATTTCTGTCGTCTCTATTACAAATGTTAGTTGCGAATTTATTGTGGTGTGTGCCTAATATTTGAGTATGTGTAGTGTTTATTTTGTCGTTGAACTGTAGGCACCGGTCTCCGCGCGGTGTTTTGTCCGGCAAGATAGCATAAGCTAGAGGCAAGATAGCATAAGCTAGAGGCACTATATTATTAGTTTCAGAAGTACTACCTAAGTCGGCGTGAAATGTGTAACTATGCTGTTAGCTTGAATTATTATAGCCCTCTGAAATACACTTCTGATATTACGGCTCGCAAATATTATCATTCCACCAGTGACTTCATTAAAAACTTTTATTCATTTTTTATTTATTATACGTTTCAAAATGAATTAACAACATTTTTTCCATATCGCATGACGTCAAACTTCGTCGCCTGCTTGTAAAAATCCATTTCAAAAATGAAAATGATTTTTCGACCGCGACAGATGTAACTGGCAAAAACTGTAGTTTTTGGTAATGCTCTATGCAACTTTTGTTTACAACGCTGTTATCAATTTGAACTTCCTTATTTTCTAACAAGTGATTTATAATATTTACAGATTTAAAGGCCGGATTTATATTAAATGTTTGTTAATTTTGCATGTATCAGTTTCCCTTTATGGTGCTGCCTCACTAATGAAATTTTATCTTCAATATCATACACAATAGACAATGACTGTTTCAACGACAACTTGGGATCATATTGATACTTGCTCTTATTGAATTATATTTGATATTGGTGTAATAACAGGGAAATTCCGATAAGTAATAATTGTAATAAATAAATAACAGGTTGCTATTGCACGTATGGTATGACCCAAGGAACTAGATTTAATTAAAACAAACAAAAGCTTTGGTTTACACAAACTTTATTTTTATTTTTACTTAAACGTAAACATAAAATAACATAAAAGTAAGACACCTCTTTAAAAATAACATATACCTTCTAGTCGTAATATAACAATTAACATTGCAGTCTTAAATAAACAATCTTTTTTAGAAAGTCGATGGTTGAAATTCTTTTGCTATTTAATTTTACAAGCAGTTTTTTATATCTCGTCAAAATACACGTCTTCCTTTTTCCTGTTTTTGGGCAGTGTCTGGAATATACTCCTCATTATTTTGCGATCAAAATGACGAGCCTCTTTTTGTAACAAGTCGAAGAAAAAATATATGTTTGCATTATGACGCAATTTTGCGTTGAGGCGACGATGATACCCTTCAGCAGAGTTGGTTGTTCTGGATCTGTTTTCGGCACAGCTCAGTATATGAGGATCCTTTTTTAACCAGAATGGAATGAAATATTCATCTTTAAAATTATCCCACTCCACAGAGTTAGGAGCTATATTTATCATAGCTTGCCAAGCTTCTCTCATTAAATGAGCGGGAAGTAGAACGAAGTGGGGACAAAGTCGAGCGATCTACCTTCTTTTGAACCCTTCAGATGATAAAACTTTGCCTTCTTCCAGATGGCCTTGTTAAAATGATAGTAGCACCCACTTAACTCAGCACCCGGGAAAATTCTTTGTACAGCATTCATCGGTGCTAGTTCATAGTCACATTTATACTGTGTCATTTCAACGCCCAAATGGTCTTTAATTAATTGGAACATGCGTTTATAGGTGCGTTGAGTCTTGTTTGGTAACAAGACAAATATGACGGGAATTATATGTACGCTGTTTTTATCAGAGTGATAGTCCACATGTATAATGTACAGCTGGAAAAATGGTTTTGGAGCCGATTTAAATGTTCCATCGCCGTAATATGAGGTATGTTTTTGTTGACTGATTAAATTTTTTGCTATATAAGAACACATAATTATGATTCTGTCCTTATCACCATCTTCGATAAAATGCATATTGTCCGAGATACACTTTGGAATCTTTACATCTTCTACTTTATCGAAAATCAATCGATCGACATCCAAAAACGTTTTTCTCGCTTTGTATAAAGTGTTCTTCACTGATGAAAACGACGGAATATGTGCCGCGGACACGCCATCTCTGTCAAGTGATTCTGTAAAGTTTTCATATATTTATTGTCCGGGGATCAGATCTTTACAAACCTCTTCTTTGCACTCGTTTATCATCAATTTTTTGCAATATCAGCTATACATATATGTTGTTTTTCCCTCATAATTCTTGATTTGTTTTTGTCTAAAGTTACCGTAGCAGAACAGTTGTTGCGATCTGTACATCTCCATCTTGTTGTTCCGTTCAGGTTTTTTTTGCTTAACGTATGTGTATATTTGTTTCTGAGTATTAAAATGCAATGTCCCCTTTGATTTTTACCAAGTTTAAAGGAATTCATTTTAGTAAATCACTATTTTTACGTGCACGAGAGGCCTTGTAAAATGATAGTGACATCTTTTGTCACGTTTCCAAATAGAATGCCTCATACCCACTTCAATTACAAGTGGCCTTTAATCGTATTAAAATATGTATAAGACCTCTTTTACTCATATTTCTAATAGATAAAGACAAGACGATAAGGTAAACATACTAGTGCTTGACGCTGTACCAGTATTGGTCTCCCATCGCTTGAATAGCTGTTAATTAGATGATTTAACATTCAACACATTTTAACGATAAAAATGTTCTTGGCTTTTGAAATTTAAACCATAAGTTTTAAAGAAATAAATAATTTCTAATTCATAAATATATTTCTGACAGCACACGGACATCTATCAAGGACTTATACGATACGATTTTTAGAAGCCAAAATGGTTTAAATAGAACCTTATAGTATCGTCATAACTGTGCGCTGGTGCCTAGCGGTGAGAGCGTGCGACTTTCAGTCAGAAGGTCGCGGGTTCAAACCCCAGCTCGTACCAATGAGTTTTTCTGAACTTATGTACGAAATGTCTTTGATATTTACCAGTCGCTTTTCGGTGAAGGAAAACATCGTGAGGAAATCGGATTAATTCCCGACTGACCTCAGTTTACCCTCTGGGTTGAAAGGTCAGATGGCAGTCGCTTTCGTAAAAATTTGTGCCTACGCCAAAATCTTGGGATTAGTTGTCAAGCGGACCCCCGGCTCCAATGAGCCGTGGTAAAATGCCGGGATAACACGAGGAAGATGATGAGTATCGTCATAACTGTCTGTCTGTCTCTCTCTCTGTAAGTGACAGTCATTGCATTCGGAAAATATAAAATTTGATAGGCGAATTAGGAAGTAGATGAGCTAGGCAGTGGCCAAAATAGGAAGATTATACAGTGGACAAGTTAAGAAAGAGACTAGTTAGGAAGTGGACAAGCTAGGCATTGGCCAAAATAGGAAGATTATACAGTGGACAAGTTAAGAAAGAGACTAGTTAGGAAGTGGACAAGTTAGGAAATAGTCAAGTTTCGAAGGTGACATGTTAAAAAAGAGACAGGTTAGGAAGTGGACAAGTTTGGAAAGGGACAAATTAGGAAGTGGTCAAAGTCGACCGGAGGGAACAATTCAAACGTAAATTTGCTTCAGATGGCAACAGAACATTATTGCCATAAACATTGTTTACGCAATTTTCTATTAAAGTTCTAAAATTTGGATTTTCCAGCTGAGTCCAAGGTATATTTTGCATGAAATCATAAACTTCGTTAAATCTTTATTGAATGAAGCTTGTACGTTCGCAATATTAGCGGGAGTTTGTGATTCCAAATGTCTCTACACTGTTTGTTTAGAAGCAAATATGTAACACTGCCACAACGAACAATAAACTTTCGTTTCCATTATTACAAGGCATGGCATATCTTTCAATAAATAGTCCAAATGTGTTGAACAGGAAGCTTGTTTTTCTGCATGAGAGCGTGATTTAAGATGCCTTTGCAAATTGTATTCTTTAAATGCAATGTTGCTATTACACATAGTACAAAGGACCACATCACCAACCAAATTGAGTTCTAAATGTTGATCCAGAAGTGATGCCATAGTCCTGGAATGATTTAATTAATCTTTAGTCACGAAAGAAATCGAAACTAAATACAACAAAACTTCATCCTGATGTTAATTTACTTACCTTCGGCAATCCGGAAAGCGAAAACGTAAGCCAATTTAGTCAATAATAAATTATTAAGCGTGGGTGCAATGTCAATAAGACGCTTGTTGGAATCTGACAGAATTGTCAGATAGAACTAATTTATCTGACTGAGGTCATCTCATGTCACCAGCTATACAGTCTTCGTAGCAATAAAAAGTATTTGAGTGAAAAGTATATGAACTATTTTATGATATTTTATTAATTATTATTATTGTTGGATTAAATAGTCACAAATTACATAAATTTTTCAATTACATTTACAATTTGAAACCAAAACCTTTCGAAATCGTGTGACGGAATATTTTTTAACATTTTCCGTAATGCCGACTGTTTGATTGAACTGCAAACATCGCAACAATCTTTCATCATCATCACCACTGGAATATCTGTAAAAATAAGAAGTAAAATAGGGGCGTAAATAAATTTCGACGCATAGGAACCTAAAATGTTTTCGATATTATTCTACGGACCCTTGTTAACCTTCTTTTGATATTTACGAATCTGAGCTACGGCTTCGTCCCAACAGTCATCAAATTTTGAAAAATGCACTTGTTTAAACCATTTTTTTAGGCATCTCTCTTTAAAGTTTATGTAACATTGACAGAAACTTAAATCATTGTTGCCTGAAAGAGATTTAAAAAATTAGATGAATAAAGACAATGCGATTCTTAAGAAATTTAAAATAGCATAAAAGCATACCATCTCCACGACGAATTTTCAAAATCTCAATTTTTCGTTCATCTCCCTGCAATATTGACGATATTCATCAATATCAAATACAAGATTCGCCATGCTTTCTCACCGTAGGTACATATGAATGATTGTCAAAAGAATCTGTTGAAATGTCAAGGAAACAGTGGATTTGAAAAAAATAAAAGACACGAAAAAGGTTTTATAACTTTAAAGAAAAATATTAAATTATCCTGATGAAAAAGCTGGAATGAATGTCCAGAGCATTCACAAAATAAAATTTTTATTTTGACAAACAACCCTTTATAGATAAATATGAATCGACTAATAATGTGAAGCAACATCATTATTTGCCCCCAAACTGAGCATTAGATAACGGGGTGTAGTCATCCTACTAATATTATAATTGCGAATGTTTGGATGTTTGGATGTTTAGATTTTTGAGAAAGGGGGAATTTCGCGCAAAAGGAAAGCTAATTTATGTAAATGTGTCACATAAGTTTCTTAAAATATCACTACGTTAGCCTGCGAATGTCAAAAAACGCTTTGTATGGTCGTCGGACCACCTTAATTTAAAAAATGGACACCTTGCTTGTCACTTTTATTGTATAAATATAGATTAAAGTTACCAGTATTAGGATAGTGCCGAGCGTAAAATTTTTGCCTAAATTAAGTATGAAAGAAATCAGAAAACAAGTCATTGGATCAAGATTTTATTCTGCCAAGGTTTTCACAGGCAATTATTGTTAAACTGTGTATTTGCACCGGAATATCCAGTATTGTGTCAGGAAAGAAAAAACTTCCGATTAAAATCAATGTAGACAAGTAAAACAAGTTTGATTATTTGTTCGCTGTCCCTTGATCTCTGTATGCACTCGTGTCTACTATCCTCTGACCGTGTAATAATGCAAAAATGTACAATGTACCCTACATATCTTTAACATCGACAGCACATAAAAAGGCAACTAAGCAATGCCACAATGCAAACTTTCGTGGGCTCTTGCGCACCTATTAGGTTCAATTATTGAGATTATAATGCAACAATAATAGTATAGTTGTACGCCAGCCGGCAAAACATAGTGTTTCGCTATAGGTATATTAGGTATGCATTATTTTTAAGATCTTTTACCTCATCCTCCTAGCGTTATTCCCGGTAGTGCCCCTAAAGGAGCCCGGGGTCCGCTTTGACACCTAATCCCAAGATTTGGCATAGGCACTAGTTTTACGAAAGCGACTGCCATCTGACCTTCCAACCTAGAGGGAAAACTAGACCTTATTGGGATTAGACCGGTTTCCTCACGATGTTCTTTTACCTATGTTAAACAAATAAATATATTCTGATTCTGACTCTGTTACTCAATCACGCTTCAACGGCTCAACCGATTTGGATGAAATTTTTTACGAAGATAGTTTATAGCCTGGATTAAAATATAGGATAGTTTTTTATCCCGGGTCCACGCAGACGAAGTCGCGGGTGGAAGGTAGTAAACAATAATTGTAGAATAGGTATATATTATTTTCCCTTCTACGGAGCTGCGGTGTCCTAGTGGTTCAGGCATGCCGGCTGTCAAGCGGCGTTCGTGGGTTCGAATCCCGGCTCGTACCAACGAGTTTTTCGGAACGTATCGTATGTACGGAATATTTTCCGTCAGCTTTTCAGTGAAGGGAAACATCGTGAGGAGACCGGTCTAATCCTAATAAGTTCTTGTCTTCCCTCTGGGTTGGAAGGTCAGATGGCAGTCGCTTTCGTAAAACTAGCCTAAGCTAAATCGTGGGATTAGGAGTAAAGCGGACCCCGGGCTCTTTAAGGGCACAACCGGGAATAACGCTAGGAGGATGATGACGTTTTCCCTTCTCTGCAAAGTGCAAGTTTTGCAAGCTATCGCATAGCCTAAATAATTGGAGACTATTCAAAATCAAACCGAACATAGAGCATAGGTTCTGATGTTGTGACTCGACCCTGACCGATCGGTTAAGGCAAGGCAAGGACCGAGGAGTGGGTAGTATCATAACTTCCTCATGGATAGATACTACGGATATGCATGAAACTCACCGGGACGTGACGACGGCGACGGCTCTGTCCTCTTTAATGGAATCAATAGTATCAACTATGATTTGATGTTACCCTCTTTGGTTTTCCTATTAAATTATCTATGAAACAACAATAATAGGGCGTCTTAGGGCACTATTTATAACTTTCTTAATATATTGCGTAGTAGTGAGCTGTTTTCAGTTTTTTACATACCTTGTCATTCAATGGTAAATGCCCCATGTGTAATTATTAGCAAATGAAAAGATTTTATTTAGGCTGCCTTTTTGCTACGAGCTTTATTTAGCCATCAAAAGAAATGATGTAAGAATATACGGAATGTGATTCATCTATTTTGCACAGCTTTCCGCTTCAGTGGGAAAACAGTTTCAACTAGAATTTAAGCTCGTTTTGTAATGCATTTTCATTTTATATTTAATCATTTCAATTTAGTCTTCTTTTAATATTTCTTTATAGATACACCTTATCTATAGTAATATCTACAAGACACAACTATATGACATTAATGAATAGAATAAGAATAAGAATGGCTGAATAAGAAGGCTGTCGTTGCCGCCGTCTTCGCCTTTGATGTTGTTACTGGGGAAATAAATTTGCGTCACCCTCAACTCTGATTTGATGTTACGCTCTTTGGTCTTCCTATAACATTAAGGGCCTATGCGCTTCCTAAACGTGTACACGGGTTTGTATCGAATCACGTGTAAATCGACCCAAACGCGCTTACTAATTTATTTTAATAGTATAAACTGGCGTACGTTACTATCGCAGTTATAATACTCAAGCGAGTTGGAGATGTGAATCCCGGAAATTTCAGGATGCCCCAAGTTCAGAATCTCAAAAGGGAACGTTAACTGTTCTTAAGAAGCTTGACGTTTATGTCTTGTTTTGTATAATTAACGGACGGTTTGTTTAATATAAACTTAACTCTTATTTGTTTTTACAGGTCCAAAATGGCTACCATTTGTTGGATGCAGCAACATAGTACAAAAATTTAGTAGACTACATGGGTCGCAGTGGAAAGCACTTTCACATTTAGCCAAAGAGTATTCCACGCAAGTGCTCGGCCTGAAGTTAGGCAGTGAATTAGTTGTAGTCGTTTACGGACTCAGGAATATACGTCAAGTACTCATGGAACCGGAATTCGAAGGCAGGCCAAACAGTTTCTTTATCAGATTACGATGCTTCGGAAAAAGAATGGGTATGTCTAATTGTCAACGTTCATATTTCGTTTAACATAACCAAAGATACACATTAAAATACTGAAACTATCAAATGGCTTCGTACGGTCTATGGAGCAGCGGGGCAATCGTCAAACACTATCAGACGTAAGTTATGCCAATGGCGATCAATGTTGCTACCTGCATTTGGATATCGTAATGAATTAACGAAGTCTCCTTTTAGAGGGGTTTTTAACGGTTTACATATTTTTGGCACAACATTTTTCACCAAATGATTCATGTCGCCTAAGTTTAATTTCCCAAGTTTTTCACAAACCATAAGTCTTTCACTATTGTTATTGTTTCCTCGAACGAGAGCACTGGTTCTTTTGGTTTTATCGACCCCGCGTACTCTGATCAGTCTCGAATTAAACTATGTGAAAAAAATAATATATAAATAACTGATTCCTAATGTGATTCCTAAAAGTTAAAGCACGTGACGCATAGTTTCAGTGCCCGAGGGGCAACTGGACGGCTTGCGGTATTTGCCCTGTGCAACCCGAACTGAGCCAACTTTGACTGGGGCGGAAATTGGAGAGGGGGGGGGGTCGATTGATACACTATTTCAGTATATCAATAGCGTACCCAGTTTCGTACATTTTTCTATTTCCGCCCAGTCCAAGTTGGCTCAGTTCGGGTTGCACAGGGTGGTTCCACAACACTTCGGGAGCTCAAATACCGCGAGCCATCGGGTTGCCTCATGGACACTGCAACTACGCGTCATTGATCTGAATATACAAGTAAGCTTATTTCCGCGCGTGCGAGTCTTTTATTCAGGCTCTATTTTTCAAATAATCGCACCGCTCGCGATCGCCGTAGATGTCTAGTCAGAAGTGCCATCTCTTCCTAATGTAATGTAAACAAACCTAATGTAATGTAGAAGACGCAAAATATGCAAACAAGAAAATTTAAACACGCAAAATCTACATCAAGATAAACATTTATCATCATGACCTTTAATGTTGTACGTCGTCATATTATTCCTAATCAGCATGGTTTTTTCAAGTCTCGATCTGTCGATAGCAATCTCTTGAGTTTCACTGACTTAATTTTTAACGCCATGGATAACGGCTTCAGTGTTGACGCGATTTATACCGATTTTGCCAAGGCTTGCGACAAAATTTGTCATTACACCTTGTTATCAAAGCTTTGGCAGCTCGGTATACATGGCGATCTATTTCACTGGATCTAATCTTATGTTGAAAATAGGGTCCAGTCCGTAGTGTTGCTGGCTTTTCAGTCAGAATGTAAACCGATCAGTTCTGGGGTGCCTCAAGGGTCCCATTTGGGTCCTTTGCTGTTTACATTATATGTGAACGATATTTCTAAACATATTAAAAATTCTAACCTGTTGCTATATGCAGATGATACTAAAATTTTCAGGATCATTAAAAATGAAAGTGATTGTGTCATACTACAAAATGATCTTAATAATTTGGCTTCGTATTGTGAAGCTAATCATTTATTTTTAAACTTCGATAAGTGCAATATAATCACTTTCACTAAAAAGAAAAAATACATTAAATTTAATTATAGTCTTTCAGGTAAAAGTCTAACACGGGTCTCTGAAATCCGTGATCTTGGAGTTCTCATGGATAGTAAACTTACTTTTGTCCCTCACATCAATAATGTTTTGAAAAAATCATATAAACAACTAGGTTTTATTCTACGCGTTGGTAAGCCGTTTAAAATTCCTTTGACGTATAAAATCCTTTATAATAGCTTTGCCGAAGTCACCTGGAGTTTGCATGTTCTGTCTGGAAGCCGTATCACGCTGTTCATATTAACAGAATTGAAAAATTGCAAAAGAAATTTATTAAGTCACTTGCGTTTAGGACTGGGCGAACGTATACAGATTATACGGATACATGTAAGCGTTTTAACATGCAAACATTATGTGACCGTCGAGATTCCGTAGATTCCGTCTTACTTTTTAAAATTATTCATGCTGAGTTAGATGCCCCTACATTATTGCAAAATATAAGTTTTTGGGTTCCGCGTAGACGAGAGCGACAGTGTCGTAAGAAAGATCTTTTCTGTATTCCTCGCAATCGAACTAAATACGCCGGGAACACATTTATTAAGCGTGTTTGCAAATTATTTAATAATAATGAAAAACTTGCGAACTTTGATATATTTAATTGTACAAGTGCTTCTCTAAAAAAAGCATTTAAATAGAATTAAGGATAATTGTATTCGGAATGAATAATTTAGTTTCTGTTTACAGATATGTTTTTCTCCCAATTTTATCATACACCTGCTACTGCACACTTAAACTCTTATTTTACTTGTTAAATTACCTATAACTATAATATAGTTTATGTTTACTATGTTGTCATATTACACTTACTATATTAGCCACGTATTCTTTATTCTAGTATTTTCAGGAAACTATAGGTCTATCTTTCTGTTCATTATCTTACTCAAGATTTATGTATGACTGTTTGTTTTCTTATTAAATAAAAAAAAAAATGACCTTGTTCATAACTCGACTCAGCGCTCTTTCAGGGAAATATTCAAACAGACATTTCTAGTCCACGTATTTTCAGGTATAACTTCAGCAGATGGTCCATTATGGAAAGAGCACAGAAAGTTCGCCGTTAAGCACCTCAAAAATGTTGGATTTGGCAAAGCCGCCATGGAAGAAGAGATACAAAAAGAAATGGGTAGATTAGTCGATTACATACATAATAATACTACAAAACCATTTAGTCCCAAGAGCATTTTTTCTACAGCCGTAATGAATGTTCTTTGGAAGTATGTGGCAGGTAACACATCATTACTTCAATAGGTTTAATTTTGACACCATACAATTTTACTCACCAGGAGGCAAAATGCTTGTAAGTAAAGATTGACTTCTTTGTTCAAATAAGTTGTTGTCCATTTGCAGGCGAATGTATAGACGAGGATCGTCTAAAGTTGCTGCTTGAGCTGCTCAGTGCCCGGTCTAAGGCGTTTTCCATGGCAGGAGGGTGGCTAAATCAGTTCCCTTGGTGCAGATTTTTCTTCCCTGAAGCGAGCGGCTATTCGCTTATTAACAGAATTAATGTACAAATTTCGGCAATCATTGAGGTAAGAGGAAAATAGAAACATACTCGTACAGGGTGTAAAAGTGATTTGTATGTTTTAAATCTACTAATTCTTCAATGCTAGGCATCAAGTTATTATTGTTAGAGTAGTTTAGTCGTCGTCGATAACACAACACAAGGGTTTGTTAGGTTTTCTGGTAGAACGGGGTTTGTACGAGTAGTGCCAACAAGGTAAAACGCACAATAGGCGCACAAACGACATCGAGTTGCAGAAGCCCAGCTGGAGAATTAGATAGATATACCTATACACCTACAAACACACCGTTTAGCAACCCCGCACAGCTCTAGTGGATACTCATCCCAACACAGATGACAGAGCAGGTACAATTGGAAAGAGATTATAATAGGTACAGACCTGCCAAATACTTTGTAGGTACTGCAATTACACTCAGATGTTTTCCGGAACACCAGTATTTTTCATCAAAGTGTCTGACAGACACGTCGGTTTTTAAATATGTGGTCGTTTGGAAGGCTCAAAATATCGCCGCTCACGAAGTAAACCGCTCTTTCTCTTATGCCGATTATTTCGATTAGGCAACTTGTGTAGAATGTGCTTATTTTCTGATAAAGAGATTTGACGCAACCCAGTAAGTCCCATGGGGACTATAACTTGTACAGGCACACATACATCAGGCGTGCCGTTGGCTTGATTGCCACATGTTTTAACCTAAGTAGTGTCTCTATGTGGGGTCGTAGGGGTTTGTAAAACAAAGGCTTGTAAATATTAATAATAACGAGCCAGGTGTCTATACTTTTATTAAAATTTCATTACGTTTCTTTTTCTAATGTTGAATGTAATCAAAAAGAACCATCCATACTAATATGATACTATGAAAGAACTACGAACTAGCCCAGCCACCCCACCACCCAGTTCACCCGCTTGAGGCATGGACCCTAAGACGCTGGCTGCGTTGCCTCTTTGCACCGCTAGGCTTAGACGCTGGGCAAAGAAGGAACCGGCTCTGTGGTCGCCTGAAACGCCAATTAGTCGGACCGACACCTCTTTCATAAATTTTTTGGTGTCGGACGACCAAGGACCCAAAGTCTCCACCGCAAGCGCCGCGAATTCATAATCATCGGTGAGAAATGCGTACTTGCGGCGTTTGATCGTTTGGGCTTGGTCAGCGGCAGTCCCAGGCTCCGAGCCGACCCTTCGACGTGGGACGGAGCCAGCGTGTCGACACAGGTAGCGTCCCACGCTAAAGGGCGGCCTAGCCTCCAGGGCACGAGAGTGCAACCATCAGGTCTCTTCCCGTCAGTAGCGGAGAGGCCCGTTGGTTCCAGAGTAGCAGGGAGACCTGCGGTGCTTAGTGAACGGCGAATGAGGTCATTTAGTGTGGCGTGCCTGAATAGACGCCCGGCGCTCATAGGGCAGTGCAAGCCATGACGCCCCAGTGAGTCCACGAGTTGGGAACAGCGGCTACAGGCGTGAGGTTCACATATTTTGAGGCCGAGGCGAAGGCACACAGCTATTCGCAGTGCAGAGGGGTCTAAAACTGAGCCAAGGATACGTGACGGAAGCGCGTGCAACCAATGGCCTGATTCTTTTTCTGAAACCGCAATTAGTCTAGCTCGTTCGTAGTTGACGGAATCGTCGAGTAAGGACTGCAAGGTGTTTTTTATTTTGGTAGCATCCCAAGCAGCCTGATTCGATTTTTCGTCCGGCATTTGCTCGTTGGGATTTTCCGCTCTCCAAGCACACTCTGCGTCTGTCAGGCACGACACCGGGACATTGATGATTGAAGGTACGTTAAGAATACCACCAATTAGGGCGAGCGTGCTGTTGACAGACGCAAGAAACGCCGGGAGAGCCAGACTGCATGTCGAGCGGATACCGAGGCCGTCAAATTTTATAGGGAGACATGCTTGCACGCAGCAAACATAGACCAAATTCTAAAAGACACAATTTGCAAAATTATTAATATAACTCTTTGTTCTCGCAGTTGGTCAACTGCGAGAACAAAGAGTTATATTAATAATTTTGCAAATTGTGTCTTTTAGAATTTGGTCTGTTTGCTGTGAGTGAGGGAAATTTCCAAACTGGGGAACATCGGAGTATGTACATAAATTTGGGTCAAAATAAGCAAAGTCGCAGAATGTAAATAGCCATGTGTGGGTTAATCTGGAAAAGAAGTTCTGAGCAACTATGAAAATTGTCAATTTTTGCATTTATGGACAAAGGAATTGACTCGTCAAAAATGGGGGCTCCTAAAAGTGTGAGAGTGTCGTTAGAAAGTACAGAAATATTTGGTGTGAGTATGTTGATATCATTCATGATTGACGTGCGGATGTTGGGTGGGATGCTTTCTCCAATGAAAATCTCACACTTATTGAAGTTGATTGTCAAGCCGATTTCAGCAAACCGATCAATAATTGTTTGGAGATCGGCCAGAACTGTCGATCTTTTACCTCCAATAGTGCCGTCATCGAGGTACCAGATATTTAAATGCTTTTCATATAATCGAAACCTATTAATGGTTAATCGTTTCGATTTTGTCTCAAATCGTAGCGTAACGATTCATAGAATTTACCTTTCATAGAATAATTAGTTATTCACAGTATTAATTTATCGAAACGTGATTCACAGATGGTCATCATAAATTTAAGAGCCGGGCTCTTGTCGGTGTAGTAATCGCCACTCTGTTCTTCACTCTGCCGCTGTTTTGAGCTCTTGATACGACGTTACATTAACTTTCTCTTTAGCTTGGTCCATAAACGCAGATGCTACCCTCTATATATATATATTTATTTTGCCACGAACATTGTTTCATCGCATTAATTAAGTAATTTTGCTTAACTATAATTCAACTTATTAATGTATACTTAATTTTAATGCAACTTATTTATTATTTAAAAAAATGATTGTTTCTGGCGCTTCGCCGGCCGCTACTGCGGCACGCTCGCCTAGCACGCTCGGCTTGCGTGCTGTAGGGTCGCAGTTCTACCTAACAATCCTCGCTTCGCTCGTTGTCGTTCTTTATAACCAGTTAACTAGGGGAAACATATCTTCCGCTGAGAAAACCAGTCATGTGAGTGGAGTGGTAACCGAATTTGATAACTAGTTATAGTTTGTCCGGCGGGCCAAGAGCTAAAAGCCATAAAGATAAGCTAATTACTTATCTATTGTAAAAAGAGCTTAAGTGATCTCTTACATGTACAATAAGCAAACTTAACTCTTTGTACTAAGGTTCATTATACAATGGCTTCAATAAAAGTGCAAATTCAATAACAAATATTGGGAAGGTAGGGTTGTAATGCAACAAACGGGAATTCGCCAACTAATTAGTATGCCGTTGCAACTGATTCAGTGACTACGTGTGTATGCTATTTACCTGTATTGATAACAATATGTTTCATAAATAAGTCGAATAATTTATGACGGTTATCGACAAAACATTGTTGTTACAATTGATGGCCTCCTGAAAAAAAACAATGAAGAAACTGAAGATAATTTTCCTTACGGTAGAACGACATTGTGTGAATACCTAAAACACCTGGTTTCACCTACAAAACACTTGACAAACGCCAGAAAACTCTGAACTCAAACAAAAGAATACGACGAAACAATACACATCCACAGCTGAACTCGGGAGTGGTCGAATTGATTCGTGAGGAGGCCATGAAAATTGCAGACAGTATTTGGACCGCCTGTTTTGAACATGTTGAGGGCATCGAGGACACGTTTTTACACACAGGGCAGCAACGCTTCATTATTAACGTGACAGAAAGTTCAGATAGCGAATAATTGCGGGAAGATTGTTATTTTTTTTACAAATAAATATATGTCTGTTGTTGTTTTATTGTTTGAGATTATAATAGTAATTGTTGTGTAACAAATCATTTCAATCTAGTAATATATCATTAAACTATTATGCTGTATTATTTTACTCCCTTGTAACAATTTTGACAACCCTACGCCTAAGTGAAGGCATTCATTGTTTAAGAGTCATAAAAAGCATTTCAAGCTTTAATATTTGGGGTATTAGGTCGAAATGAACTTTTTCGTATGAAGACTTATCACCTTTTGAAATAAAATATGGTATTGTTAGAAGTTTTATGGCTATTAGCTCTTAGGCCGCCGGACAGACTATATCTAGGGGAATGTATCTTTCGCGCAGAAAGAGGGTTTTCAGCATGGAAACGTCCTTCCACGTTTGTAACTGAATTTGAAAACTATAGTGCAGCCAAAATAACAATTAAACAATCACACTGCTGACTGCAATAAAACGAAATATTTTATTTATTAAACCAAGTAGAAATTTTAAAACTAGTGCAGACAAAATAAAAATTAAACACACACTGCAATAACACGAAATATTTTATTTATTAAACCAAAAGTAGGGTAAGATCACCCCTTAACGAACCATCGCACCACGTCCCAGGTCCGGGTATCAAAAGGATTAACACGTTGAACGCCAGGCAAAAAAGCCTGATGTTCCATTCAAGCCGCCACACAGTACAGATACCGTGCAAAAACTATAGCGAGGTGAGCCGCGCGGCCCTGCAGAACAATTTAATCGGCTTGGTTCTCGCGTGAGGCAAAAGACTTGGATTTTTTAAAAGATTTTCCACTGATGAAATGAAGCAAGGCAATAGTCTTTAAGTTTTAACTAATTTATTATAAACAAACGGTATGACAGTTATACTATGTAACACGTACAATACGGGCGAGAGTCCTTGCGTCCTCGACAGGCACAAATACCGCGGTGGTGTACTTTGCCATGAGTAAAACATCAGGCGTCCATATTTTCATCATCCTCTCCTGGACGCAGACGGTTTACAATTAACCCCATGGCTGTGGTGAAACTATCGTGCTTCGGTCGATGTAGTCCTTTTGTCAAGACATCGGCAACCATGTCTTGAGTGCATCTATATCGAACTTTGACTAGGTTAGCTGCAATCTTCTCATTTACGAAATGGTAGCGGACGTCGATGTGCTTACTGCGTGCGTGGTATACAACATTTCCTGAAAGACTAATCGCACTCTGATTATCACAATAAAGTGTAATAGGGGTTAAACCTTTAAGTTCAGGTTGAAATTCTTCTTCCAGCTGTTTTAACCAAAGCGCAGCGGAGCGGAGCTGTACAGCGGAGGCCAATGACATATATTCAGCCTCGGTGCTTGACAAGGCTATGGTCTGTTGTTTTTTTTTTTATTTTTTTTTTTTATTTTTTTTTTCACGATCATAGAACACTTTATTATTGACCACATAATATATAAATACGGAGCGTTGTTCCCGGTGTGAACGTTATTCAGAAGTGACAACCTAAGAGCGAGACAAACATACGTCATAGACTCTAAAGTTCCATTTCCAAAAATACTTCAACACCCTCTAAAATTGAACCTTAGTGAAAGCGGCAAAACTTAACACAATAACATGTTAATGTTAAACAACAAAAATGTTTCGAATATATGCTTATATAAATCAATATGACTGTACTATAAGTATAACAAATTTCATTATAACTGTAATCCAAAAAGTTATATATCTACTTGGACTCTATAAACACCTACTTTACTCCTAAGTTTTTCAAACCTGAGCTTTAAGTAAATCTTTTGTAAGTATATCAGCTAACTGATTATCAGTACAAACATACTTAAGTTCTATAAGCTTTTCAGCATATTTTCTTTCACAAAGTTTTATTTTATACCTGTGTTTACACCTCTTCTGAGAATCACAGTTTTTTTAATTAACTGTTTACCTAATAGCGCTCTGGATGGCAATGCTAAACATATTACAATCTTGTTGGAATTCGCCAATATCTAGCATTAACTGTCTTACCCAGAGTGCTTCTTTGGTAGCATTACAAGATGCAACAAACTCGGATTCAGTTGGTGTCAAACTGACAGTCGGCTGTCGCTGAGAGCTCCACGTCACGGCTGCGCCGTTCTTCAAGAACACGTACCCGGAGGTGGACCTTCTCGTCAAGGGGTCGTTGGCATAGTCAGCGTCTGTAACATTCTAAAATGCTGCTTTCATTTAATCTGAAACAGAGCCCAAAACATAGTTTCTTTTAGGTATTTAAATATAGGCTTGACTGTATTCCAGTGCGTTTTGTCATAGCAGTTAAGAAAACGACTTGCTGTGCTCACTGCGAACATTATATCCGGTCCGTTTTACATATTTTGACATCGAACTCAGTCTGACAATCCTTCAAGACTTCTGTGAGTATATTGGAATCTGTGGAAAGTAACAATCCATTATCAATATACAACAGTAGATATACTTTAGCTGCTCTGCTACAGCTTACATACACATATCTGTCAGCATGACTGTTTTCAAAGTCTTGTTTCTTCAACACAGAGTCAAAATTGGCATTCCAGCACCTTAGTGCTTGATATAATCCGTATAAGGACTTTACAAGTTTACAAACTTGGTTTTGTTGAACAGTAATGCCCTCTGGTGGCTTTACAAAAATCTCTTCTTGCAATTTGCTATACAAGAACGCAGTTTTAACTTTGTTTCTCAATTTCGTGTTAGAATTCTAGTGCTCGTTGATTTTCAACCAAGTGTCTATATTCTTTCAATCTATCTTGGCATCCTGACTTTGACAAGTATAAAAACTGATACTTTTCTAGAGAAGTCATCGATAAACGTGACGGAATACCTTGCATCTTCCAAAGGATTCGCCTACATCGGTCCCAACACGTCGGAATGAACGACTTCTAGCAACTGACTTGCCCGGGAGCCTTCATTTGTAAAAGGGAGCCTTGCTTATTTCCCTTTAAGACAAGGAATGCAGGTAACCTTTATGCTCGGAGATATTTTCACGCTTTCGGAGTGCTCTTCAAGCTTCTTAACGTCGGAGAAGTTGAAATGAGCCAGCCCCTGATGCCATAAATGTCACAACAGTCACACCCGTGACAGTTTCGGAAAGAAAAGCTTGACCGGGAGCCACATTTAGCTTGTACATGTTGTTTACCAGGCGTCTCAGCTGCTTCTTCCTGCTTGTTTACGTTGAAAATCATGCAACCATTGCGCATTACTGTCAAACTTTATGTCATTGGCGATTGAATCCAGGAACACCCAATCCATCACATCTGTCGGCTTCGGCATTCCTAGGATGTCGGTCAGATATCCATAAGAGGTCAGACCTGCGCAGTCTCTATGTCTTGAACCCGTAGTACAAATTCGAAGAGGAGCCACTGTATGCTCTGGGAATCGATGGAAGAACATATCGAACGCTGCAACCAGTTTATTATAGATCCTATTGGAAAGCCAGCCTCTAAACTTGTCACCTTGGTCTGTATATTCCACCGGAGCCGATGTCAATCCCTTTAGTTGGGCTTGGATCCTGTCGGAGATTTCAGACTTATGTGTCCCATGAGACAACTTCAAGAGGCGGTACTGACTCAGAACGTACCCGGCTATCCAAGGATCATCAAGATCAGTTGCATCAGTTGCGCTTAGATTTGTCTTGACCACAGTTTCTGTTACATCAAAAATGGACAACGGAGTCACTTCATCTCCTGCTTTACATATGACTCTATCATAAGACTTCCATTCCACCTCCGCCTCGACTGTCAGAGTTTTGGCATAGTGGTACAAGAACGTGTTAGCAAGCCTGACTTCCGGATTTCCGCTTGAGATCGCTTTTTTCAATGTTTTCCTGGCGGATTCAAGATTCTCTTCAGTCAAAGTAATGTTAAGAGGAGGTTTCCTTCCAGGGTTGTCATTGAACCATGTAAATGGATACTGGGAAGGTATCACTTGAGAGGCCACACGTGGCTTCACCTCCTGTTTAGTCAAAACTCGTTTGAGACTCATGTTAACTATAATACTTGTACAGCCACTATGGTAGGGTTGTACTGAAGTTGAAATAAAGTAAATATTCCGATTTTATTATTCAGCAAGTAGTATGTTTTTTTATTAAAATTTGATTATAATTACACCTCATTATATTCTCTTACGAGCATTCATTGTCTTGTTTATTTATTTTTGTCGCTTTTGACTTCGTCCGTAGTTACTTTTGTCATTTGACGATAACTTTTGTTTCCGACATCTGACTATTATGAAGTAAAGTCTGTGTATTGCTCCAGGCTAAGCTTAACGTATTTTTTGAAGACAATATAAAAATCTATTCAGTCATTTTGGAGATTCGTTGTGTTGAAACAAACAAGCAGCGTGAAACGCGACACAGCTGCAACTAATATTTCAATACACGTTTTTGAGGTTTTTTTAACATCAGCTTTGAAAACGCTAGTGATTCTGAGTTGAAGGGAACTAATAAGATAAGGATCTGTGAGAATCAGGACTTTTTTTTTAATGGTAAATACTCATTAACAAATCTATTGATAATACTGATAACACAAAAAAAACGAGAAGTACCTTATCGAGTCTCGAACCCGAACCCTCTTGCATGTATTCCCACGTACATACCGCAACATCAATAAAGCATACTTACGCTGCGTGAAATTGTCTACTACAAGGATCACATAAACACTGTTTGTATGTGTGAGTAATAGTTTGAAATAGTATGAAGAAACATTCCGTCGACATTAAGGGGTGGTTTTTGTACAATGAAGTGTTCAATGGTTGTTTTAATAGTTCAATATTCATTTAAAGAGTGCGCGAATCATACTTTATAGTATTCAAATCCCAAGTCCATTCCACAAAAAAATAAAAACCGAAATATGCAAATGTCGCGCCATCTAGTAGCATTTAAGCTTTGGGTAACCTATTCGAACCACCTTAAACCCTGCAAAGTGAGAATTCGCATGCGCTCCGCATACGCTTCGTTATTTGGTAAAAAGAGAAGAGATGCAGCGTAGTCTGGCAAACGAAAGTGTGACCTGAGAAAAGATACAAATACAAATAGCCTTTATTCACTGACATTTACAGTTTGGGAAATATTATTTTATTTTATTTGTTTTATTGCGTCAGGTTGTCAGTTTTCACTGGCATAGGCCTCCTCTAAAGTTTTCCAAGTTTCTCTGTCTTGTGCCAGTCTTGTCCACTTGGGCGGGAAGTCATCTTCCCATCTTTTGTGTTGTCTTCCCCTTCCTCTTTTCCTGTATACTGGAAACCAGTCTGTAATATGTCTGGTCCATTTTCCTATTTTGTTTCTAACCATATAGCCAGACCATTTCCATTTTCTCTTCCTAATGTCTCTGACAACATCTCTCACCATAGTTTTCTCCCTGATCTTAGTAAGTCGCCATCTGTCATTTTGTTTTATCCCTAGCATGCTTCTTTCCATTCCGTGCTGACATACTGCAATCTGATGTATGTTTTTCCTTGTGCATGTCCAAGTTTCACAGCCGGTATGTCAAGCATGGTAATAAGCAGGTGTTATACAGTTGGGCCTTGATTTCCATTGGTACGCTTTTATTCTTCATTATTTCCTTCATAGACCAGTATTTCCGCCATGTGTTGATAATTCTCCTGTCCAGCTCTTTTAACATTTGTTGTTAGAAAAGATACAAAAGAAGTAATTTCAGCGTTTTAGAAAATTCCACTAGCTTAGATAGGGGTGCAATGTTTGTATGAGGGAAACATTATTTTATGAACTAGACACTTGAAACTTTGTAGAAAGAATACTTATTAGAACACAAAAAAAGTAATTTCAGCGTATATTTTTACAGCGTAATAATTTCTACCCTTAAGAAGGAACTTTATTTTATCAGCTAGAAACTTGAAACTTTGTAGAAAGATAACTTATTTAAGTACAAAAAAGTAATTTCAGCGTTTAAGACAATTCTATCCCTATAGGGGTTAAAAAAGGTTGAAGGTTTTGTACGGGCAACACTGGATTTTTTAAAGAGATACTCTTCATTAATCTCTCGATTTCCAGTGCTGAGTTTAAGGTTGTTTTAACAGCCTTACGATATTTAACTTTTTTCTTATCTTACTCATAATAACTAAGATCCTCATTTTCTAACTCCAAATCCATGCGTCGCTCTATATCTTGCAGAGTCATTTTAACTGACGGAATAGGTATTAATTAAGCATTCTGCAAACAATTCCCGTAATCTGATTGGATAATCTTCAATATCAGTGCTTAGGCCGTGTAAATAGGCAATTTAGACTATGCGGTGATGAGCGGAGCCGAAGGCAAGGTTACGCCGTAGGATAAAAGACAAACCAAATATGCAAATTTTGAGAAGCTGAAACTGCTTACCTTAGTTGTCCGAGTGACTTGGAGCGGGCGTAAGCAGAGAGGAGCGGCAGGAGTAACTAGCACAATCACTATAGGTACTTATTAATAACAATCTTATTATTCGTAGATCAGTTTGCAGCGGAGAAAATATGAAAATTATGCGTTGACGTATGTAACTGAATGTTTTTTTTATGACAGCCAGAACTATGAAGGCGGTGCGTGTAAGCAGTCTCAACAGCTTTTTTAAGAAAGGAGGCCAAAAGGGATTTTGCTCTGACGGCGTAACCATGCTCCCGGCCTTGAAATGCAAAGAATTTCAAAAATGAGATGAAATGATGCGGTTGAATGATAAATAAGAAAGAAAAAGAACCTCCCAATAAGAACTGGAAATAGGTTATTGATTACTGTGTAGGTAAAGGATATAGCTTCACAACAGGTCGTTTGAATAAGCCGTTATTAGTTTTAACAGTAGCTACTCGAATCACACCATCAGGTCCTGGATGTACGGTCGTGATTATACCTAACGGCCACCGAAGGGGTGGAACATCATCATCACCCATCAAGACTACCGTGCCTTGAACAATAGGATGATCTGGAGTACACCATTTATTTCGGACTTGCAATGTGTGCAAAAACTCTAAGCGCCATTTTCTCCAATATGATTGCACAATACTTTCTAGCAATTTTTTGCGATTCGTTAGATTCTTGCACTCAGTTGACAGGTCTGAAGCTGGTAAATACTGAAGCGGTGTAGACATTAAGAAATGTGCGGGGCTTATTATTTCAGGGTGCGGATCTGAAGAGAGCACACTGAGAGGGCGTGAGTTGAGTATGCATTCTATTTGAACCAAAACAGTTAGCAATTCTTCATATGTTAGAAGTTGTGACCCTATGACACGATACAAATGTGTCTTTAAACTTTTTATATTTGACTCCCAAATACCACCGAAATGGGGAGCGCGCGGTGGGATCATCTTCCATTCAATGCGGTGATTAAAGCATCTTATCTTATCTTATCTTATCTAGATGAGGGCCCTTTCGGATGCACTTCGACCCAGTGGGATCTTTTGTGCATTTGCCCTCTCCTTATGTCTACTCCCAACTTCGCTCCATTATTTCCACATAGCGGATGATGCAGCTCAGCGGAAGTACCTTGAATTCCTTTGGTTGCGGATAACCGTTACCGAAGTAATTCATTCTTTGTCTGGCAAGGGCATGACATTCACACAATAAGTGTTCCATAGTCTCATCCTCCTCGCCACACATTCTACAGTCTAAACTGTCCGATAGTCCCATCTTGGCCAAGAGATCCTTGACCCCGAAGTGACCTGTGAACACCCCAGATATGATTCTGAGCTGCTTCCTACTGGATTTCCAGAGTTTGTTAGTCCAGCCCGAGTCCACTCCTTCTATGAAGAGCTTAGAGTGCCTTAAGCCCGCCTCATTCCTCCACTCGTGTTGGTGTTTGGTTTTGGCGTGGGCTTTAAAGGCCGAAGTTATGGTTCCCTGCGAGAGTCCCACACATGGTTCTGGACCTACAAAGTGATTTGTAGACCCCCCTCTTGCAAGCTCATCCGCTCTTTCGTTGCCGATGAAGCCCTCGTGCCCTGGTATCCAAACTAGTTGCACCTTATTATGCTTTCCAAGCTTGTTCAGTGCCTGGACGCCGTTATAGACTAGTCTAGATTCCACTTTCGGCGCCGTAAGTGCTTTAAGGGCCGCTTGACTGTCACTGAGTATATAGATGGTCTGCCCTCTGGTTTGCCTGTCTATATTCTCCTGTGCACAGGCAATTATAGCGTATGTCTCCGCCTGGAAGACGGTTGCCAAACTACCCATGCTTACACTACTACTGTAGTCATTCGCATAAATGCCTGCTCCCGTACCGGATCCCATTTTTGATCCGTCCGTGTACCATATACTGTCTTCGATACCAGACCTAGGCGGTTCTAGACCTTCGGCCCATTCAGCCCTGGATGGAACTTTTGTTGTGTAGTTCCTATGGAATACAAACTTGGGTAGCATTTTGTCACTTCCCATGCTTGTTATTCTGTCTAAGAAACCATCAGTCTCCATGTTTGTGTGTTTAGTCTTTGGTTTGTTGTCGCTCCACAGTCCAAGAGTTCTTAATCTGTAGAGCGATTTCCGCGCCTCTGACTTAATCACCAAGTGAAGTGGCGGTAGGTCCAGTAGGACTTCTAGCGCCGCTGTAGGCGTGGTACGAAACGCCCCTGTTATAGCCATGCAAGCCGATCTCTGCACCTTCATCAGAGCCTCTCTGCATGTGCTCATTAAAGTCCTTGGCCACCATACCAGGCTGCCGTACAATAATATGGGCCTCACCATCATAGTGTAGATCCACTTAAGTACCTTTGGGTTCAATCCCCATGTTTTGCCATACGCTGATCTACACATTCCAAATACCCTCAGTGCCTTTGTGATGGTAAGATCTGTATGCTTCTTCCAATTCAGTTCCTTATCCAGTGTAACACCTAGATATTTCACATCATCGGACAGTTCTAGTACCCTCCCGTACAGTTTTAACTGCTGTACGCCTGGAAGGGTCCTTTTCCTAGTAAAGGGTATTACCACAGTTTTGCCTGGATTAATGGATAGTTAGTGCAGGTCGCACCATTTCTCCACTATCCGCAGTGCCTTGTTCATGATTTCTGATACCGTGCCTGGGAACTTCCCATTAACCAGTATCACTAGATCATCAGCATATCCCACCGTGTGGATGGGACCCTTATTGAGTTCTACCAGGAGTGAGTTCACCACCAGACTCCAGAGAGTTGGTGAGAGTACCCCCCCCTGTGGACATCCCTTTGTGGCCGTGGCCATTATCTCATCCCCTAAGAGAGATGACTTTATTAGTCTGCCATTTAGCATATTGCCTATCCATTTACATAGGGTGGGCTCTACACCATGTTTTGCAGCTGCTTCGCTGATAGCTTTATACGTGGTACGATCGAACGCTCCCTCCACGTCCAAGAAAGCTGCCAGACATAGTTCCTTATTCTCTATAGCCTGTTCAGCCCTGGTTGTTACCAGGTGAAGTGCGGTTTCCGTTGACTTCCCTGGCTGGTATGCACATTGTAGTTCGTGCAGCGGATGTCTCCTTAATGGGCCATCCCTTATGTGTCTATCTACCAATTTCTCCAGTGTTTTGAGGAAAAACGACGATAAACTTATCGGCCTATACGATTTGGCTTCACTGTAATCCGCCTTACCCGGTTTGGGCAGATAGGTTACTTTTACCATCCTCCACACCCGTGGCACGTGTGCGAAGGCCAAGCACGCCCTGTACAATCTGCTAAGATGCGGGATTAGTACATTAGCGCCTTCTTGTAGTAGAATGGGGTAGATGCCATCTGGCCCCGGGGCTTTGTAAGGTTGAAATGTTGAAAGTGCCCACTTTATCTTGTTATGATCTACTACCTTTTTGGACGTGTCCCAATTGTGTCTCGTTGTACTTGTGGTCTGTTCCAACGCACTAATTGCACCATCGTCTGTTACGCTGTCGTGTATTACTGAGCCTGGGAAGTGCGTGTTACACATTACCTTAAGGGTTTCCAGCCCCGTTTTCGTCATTCTACCGTCATTGTCCCTAATGGATGTGAGCGGGGCCGACTTTGTGGTCGCTAGTGCCTTTGTTAGTCTCATTCCTTCTGGTATTGACTCAATTTGATCGCAGTGGTTCCTCCACGCTCTCCTTTTGGCTTTCCTCACAGCCTTGCTGAGTTCTGTGAGTTTTTGTGCATAGTACCCAAAGTCATTAGATGCCTTTGCGTCATTGAATATTGCCCTAGTTTCCCTCCTGAGTTTAACTATCTCTGGGGTCCACCATGGTAACTTTTTAGCCAGGGTTTTCTTCTCCGGGCAGTTATTAGTGAAGGCCGTGTATACGGCTTGTACTATTTTGTCCGCTTCGAATTCTATGTCTATAATAGAGTTGAGCTTGCCTTTTGGGTCTCCTAGGTCCACCTTTAGATCCCTTCTAAACGCCGACCAGTCCGTGTGCCTAGGATTCCGTTTTCGTACCGTGTTTATTTCTATTTTAGTTCGGTACCTAAAGCAGATGTATCTGTGGTCCGAAAGGGATATGTCGTCAGATACGTGCCATGAGTTGATTTTGTTACTAGTATTATTAGTAGCCAACGTTAAATCAATAACCTCCCCCCGCCTAGAGTTGACGAAGGTAGGTTCATTGCCTTTATTTAGTATTTGTAAAGAAGAGCTTACCAGGAAGTCCAGTACCTTCTCTCCTCTCCTGTTGACATCTGAGCTGCCCCAGATGACATGGTGAGCGTTTGCGTCGCAGCCGATTATCAGGTTGGTGTTCGCCCGGCTGCCGTATGCAACAAGATCCCGCAGTTGTTGTGTGATGGGATCCGTCGCCTCGTAGGGGAGGTAGGCTGATGATAGGATGAGCTCCTTACCCTCCCCCTTTTTTTGGATCATCACCGTGGTGAGATCCCTGCAACAGAAAGCATGTAAAGGCATAGCATTGATGCCATTTTTGACATATATACATGTCCTCATGTTATTGTTGTTATCTGGACACAGGTGAACAATTGTTCCCCCCGTTCCACCTAAACCTCTTATTTCACTTTTATATATATATGGTTCTTGAATAAGAGCAATATCGAACTTGTCGCATTTTAGCTGCCTTGCCAGAAGGGCAGTGGCAGCCTTATTGTGTTGTAGATTAATTTGTACACACCTTATACCCGCCATTGGCGCTATTATAGTTTTGGCTTGCTGAGGTCAGCAGCCACTTCCTGGACAGTCTCGTCGCAGGACATGGGAGACATGGAGGCCTCCAGGTACAGCTCTGCCATTCCCTGCAGATCCTCCGAGCCAATCCCCGATAGCGGTGATGACTCTCGGGCCATGCGGGATTCAGCAGGTCTGTCACTGGAGCCCGCCATGTCCCCGGCCTCCGATTTCGACTGCCCCTCCTCCTTGACTGTCTCAGCCTCCTCAGCCTTTTCGCTAATAGCAATTGGCACCTTGCCATCTGGAGGTGTGCCCTCCTCGGCCTCCCCAGGCGGCGGACCCCCCGCGCCCTCCCCTGGCGTCGGTCCCCCCGCGCCCGTCCCCGCACAAGCGCCATCCTCAGCCCCCTCAAGCGCCCTCTCCTCCGCGTCCTCTAGGAGCTTGAAGGAGCTCAGGTCGACCCCCGTGTGTAGGTGGTAGCCCGCTGCCTTGATAACGTCGGCCGACACCCGGTCCATCAGTATGATGCGCCTGGTGTTCGCGTCCGACGTCAAGGTGTCTACCACCTTCCACTCCTCCGTGTGTAGCGCAGGATTGTACCTCTGCAGCACACGGAGAAGCAGCTTCACGTCATGGCCGCCAACTATCTTCGTTTTCCATGCCATTTTGACAGGTTTCGGAAGATCCTTGGCGTCCATGACCCTTAGGCGCAGGCCCTCAATCTCCTCACTTCCGATTGCTGACCTGAGCCATGCGACGGACTCTCTCCCTTGGCAATTGACGTGGAGAGCACCCGCCACTACGTTGCCGAGAGTGACTCGGGGTAGGGGTTCCGGAGCATCAACCAGAAGCTCCAGAATGAGCCCCTGGATGGCGCCCAGATGCCCCAACCCGATCTTCTCGGCCGGAAAGGCCTCCGGGACGATGGCCATCCTCTCGCTTGCAGCCACTTCAGCGAACGAGCCTGTGACTTTCGTTCGCTTGGAGTCGCTGACAAGCAGAGAAGAGTCGCCACTGGCCCCCAGTTGCCTCTTCTTTTGCACCATCCGTGGCCCCGATGTGGGTTCATCCTCGGGGGTGCCCTCGCTCAGTGTATGAGCCCTTGCCTTGGCGTTGTCTCGCCTCTTCTGCCTCCTGCTTCCGACGACTCCTCCACCGGACCACGTATCCGCACCCTCGGGTACGGACACGCTATCGACGGCGCCCGGCTCGTCAGCAGGGTTCAGAAGAGGACCGGCCGGCCGGTTGCAGATGGCCACAGTTCCGCTGACCTCCCCTCCGGCCCCTGCGCCAGCCGGTCCCTTTGCGGGGGCCTGCTGGGCGTGTCCGCTTTTCAACCCGTGGGGAAAAGATCGAACGGTGCCTCCGGTTTGGACTGCTCCACCATGGCCTCTGCCTCTAAATGCGCTGCGCGCCTTCTGCGTCCTTGCGGACCCCCTTGCTCGGCTGTTACCCGCTCTCGCTCCACTGTCTGGGACAGAAGTGCGTACCGCCGGTACAGCATTTGCGCTATGCGCCTTTTTGGCCTCATCCCTTGCGGGTACGGCTTTCCCTCCTTCTTTCGTCATAGGTTTTATAGTATCCATGTGACCTTTTGTTCCCTTACTTCATCAGATTGGCTCCCCACCCACCACGGAGCCCACACCCTGGGGATGCGTTAACGCATCAGGGCTACCAATCTGATATAGCGCCCCAAGAGTATGTTGTCCATGAGTCCGCACGGTGCCGAGTTACTCGTCATCTCCTCAGACAACTCGTAACCCGTGCTCCACCGACTACAGACCCCATACCCCAGGACACTCCCCCGTGGCCATCAGACTGGACACGACAGCCGATTGATCATGGCTGGCTAGACCATGACCGCCCGTGTGAGGTGAATCCTGAGCCGAAGAAGAGTGTTGTCTCCCAGAAGTAACTATCCCGACCACTGGTCGACTCAGCCACCAGGACCTCCCTCTCCACCCGTACGGGTCCCCGCGCACGGCACAAACACGCGGATGGCATTTTACCGCTAACCATCCTTCTTTTTGGATAGAAAGCCCGCTGCGACATGCCATGTCATCGCTTACGGCTGATTAGACGGGATGAACGGGATAGGATGGGTTGGGATATGAAAGTATGGGCTCAACTGATTGTTTCCGTTCTGCCTGTTTCTAACGGTAGAACTAGGCAGTTAACAGGTGGTAACCTCGTGAAGGATCCCAATCAGTTTTGCCTCGAGGATCTTAGCAACTGTGAGCTCCCCCCGAGGCCATCTACCATGTTAACCGCCGGACAGGCCGCTACCATAGAGACAGACCCAACGCAAGTAGCGACCGGTCGCAAATTTTCCTTGCTCCTGGACCTGCCTCCACCCCTAAAGATTAAAGCATTCGCGGTTAAGTTTAGATTTGAAATCGCATGTGCGAAACAAAGCATACATCTCATCTAATTGAGATTTGGCTCCAACAAAATTTGTCCCATGGTCTGAATAAAGACATGAGACGGGGCCACGGCGAGATATAAACCGCTTGAAAGCTGCTATAAAGGAGTCAGATGTTAAATCTGAAACCAACTCAATGTGTATAGCCTTGGTGACAAGACATACAAACAAGCATATGTACGCCTTTTGCGCATGTTGACCACGACGGCGACAAAGCGTAATACGAAGGGGACCAGCATAGTCAACACCCGTATGCACAAAGGCTTTAGCTTCTTGCAAGCGATAAGAAGGAAGGTCAGCCATCTTTGGAATCGGATGGTCTGGTTTAACGCGGAAACACGAATTACATTTATGTACTCTATTCCTAATTACGGTTCTGGCATCCAATATCCAGAAGCGCTGGCGGATGATTGACATCAACAGTCCTGCACCTGTATGACAATTTACAGCGTGATAGTGATCAATAATCATGTTGACTATATGATCGCGTTTGGGGAGCAATGCAGGATGCTTAGCTTCAAATGGTAAATCAGCGTTTGAAAGTCGACCTCCTATACGCAGAACATTTTTCTCATCAATAAACACTGATAACTTGACGAGTTTTCGCGAGGGTAATATATTATTTTTCATGCGAGCAATATCTTCCTGAAAGTGAACGCTCTGTATCGCGAGTATTAAAGCGGTTTCAGCGATTTCGATATTTTTTATAATCTCAGTAGCGTTAAGCTTTTTTGTAAAACGTAGCACATAAACTACAGTTTTCAGCAGTTTATTCCAAGAGGATATGCGTTGCGCTAAATCATATAATATAGGTCGCTCAAGTTGCACAAGAGTTGTCAATGTAGTGGTTTTACACTCCGGCAATTGTTCAATAGCAGCGGCCTGAAACGGTTGGATAGGCCATTCCGTTGGCGCATTATGCAGCCAGGAAGGTCCGTTGCACCATAGGGTATGAGAAACCAATTGTGATGGTGTCATACCACGGGACAAGCAATCACTGGGATTGTTTATTCCAGCAACATAATAGAAATTCTCTGGTAACACATTTTCTTGACACTGAGCAACACGATTGCTTACAAAAATTGACCACCTATGCGGCGATGCTTTGATCCATGAAAGAGCGATCATTGAATCGGAGAAAGCATATATGCCTGCAATCGGAATTCGAGCAAGATAAGTGTCTTGCACAATTTTAATCAGTTTGGCCATTAAAACAGCGGCACATAGCTCTAAACGAGCAAGCGTAGTTATCTTAGCCGGAGAAACCTTGGACTTGGAGCATAACAGCCTTACACTGATATCGCCAGTCAAGTTTGTCACATGCAAGTAAATTACACAACCATAACCACTAAGGCTGGCATCACTGAATCCAACAATATTGACTATACAATCGGATGATACGCCAATATGGCGCGGGATCTTAAACGTTGATAACAATGGAAATTCTTGAACCAATGTGGAGTAACACTTAATTATGTGTTCCGGGGGGGTAGCGTCCCAATCTATTTTACTGAGCCAAAGTTCTTTTATTAACAACTTGGCGTATAGGACGACAGGAGCTACCAAACCAAGGACGTCAAACAAGCGAGCTACGGTGGATAAAATGATTCGCTTGGTACACTTCCCTCCGGCGGGCGGGAACGTAGTTAGTGAGAATGTGTCATCGGAGGGTTCCCAAGATAAGCCTAACACTTTGGCAATATTTTGCTTGTCATCAAAATTAACACAAGCACGGTGTGAATTAGGCAGCTTATCTAGCAGTCACGGAAGTAGTGTACAAATTCTCACACTCAGTCTCTTCCGGACTAAGAAAACGTTTGTATGGGATCTCTTCTAATTCCCAAAATTTATTGAGACTCGATTCAAGGTCATTGAGCACAAATGCGGTAAAAGAAGTGTCATTAAAGTTAGACTTACAAGGATAGTCACCCATTAACACGTAACCAAACGTGGTTAGCAAAGCGGGGGGTGCGCATGTGCCAGAATCTACTCTGTTCCCCAAATATATATACGGGAAGAGTTGAACACCTAGCACCACATCAATGCAGCCTGGAATATTCCAGGTTAAATCTGCAAGCGGTATATCGGCAAGATATGCCAAGTCACATTTATTAGCTTCGACGAAATGCGCGGGCAGTTGATCTGTTATACAATCTACCACTAAAGCATGTATATAGTGTTTATTATTTGGGTAGATGCGCGATTCAATATTCAAATAAACATAACCAAGTATAGGCCTCGACGTTAAACCAACACCCTTTATATAGGAATTGTTAAGCGGTATCACGGGTAAGTTAAGTGATTTGCAACAATCAAGCGTTATTAGATTGTTTTGTGAACCATTATCAATTAGGCATCTTATAATCGTCTTACCATCACCATTATAAGGCTTAGCGTACACCTGAGCGGTTGACAACAATATTGTTGACTTAGGGTTCGACTCTACTTTGAGTGAGACCGAAGCGTTAGAAAGCGGCTGTGCTATGGCCCCATCAGGTGACCATTGCGTATTAATGCTATCGCGGGGCGGATGAGCAGTCAGCGGAGTATTTATTTGCGGTGTGCAGACACAGTTCGAGTTTGCATTAGGTTCACAAGAATTGAACAGTGCAGGCGGAGAGCGCGATGGAGGCGCGGCTGCTGACGGTCGCGGTACATGAGCGGCGGAAGAAGTAACGTCGTTAGTGTTGGCGAACAATTGCGTTGATTTAATATTAGCGGAAGCAGCTTTATTCGACTCAAAATGTAAGAACGTGTGATGACGCTTCTGACACACGTTGCAAGTGTGACGCGAGTTACAGTTAATAAGTGTATGCGTCGTACTTAAACAATTAACACAACCATGCTTATCTTTTATAAATTCAAACCTCACTTGCGGGGAGACCATGTTTTTAAACTTCATGCAAGCATAAAGTTGCGAATGATCCTTTTTGTTGCACAATATACAAGCTGGTTCATTAATCGCGGGTTTTGAAGCGGTATCATTGCTGGCTACAAACGCCTTATACGTAGTTCGCGTAGTTTGTGCCGGTATATTGGCAACTGATTTGCCGACGGTACTACCATTGGACCGTTCTAAAATCTTAACTTGGTCTTGCACAAACGATATGAACGATTTATAAGTCGGAATCTCAACATCGCGAATTGACATTTCGTAACTTTGTAACATCTGTTGGTCGGTCTTCCTCAATGCGCAATTTAAAAGAAGAAAATCAGCCAAATCAGGAATGTCTAACTGCTTAAGAGCGGCGATAGACGCGGAATACTTCTCAATGAAGGTATTGAGACTGCTGGCATTGTTTGAGCATGGTTTTAAGTCAAATACATTGTTCAGGTAATAAGTACCCAAGGCGCGTTTATCTTGATATTTTTTGACAAGACTGTCCCAAATTATGGAATAGGTTTCACCTGTAGGCACTAAACCAGCGGTTAATTTCAGAGCATTATGTGTTAGCTTGCCCATGAGGTATTGCACACGTTGCGAGTCAGTCAGTTGGTCATTATTATGTACGTTGGTTTTAAATGACTCATAGAAGATGGGCCAGTTCTCAGTACGACCATCAAAGCAAGGCAATTCTATAGGCGGGAGTTTAATATAAGAGCCGTTGTTACGACTCGCGGGTGCGGATGATGCACTTGCTTGCGGTATTGACATTTTAATAATGTTGTTTCGAGTGCGTTTTATTTTTGAGTACATATCTTCGAACGCATCCAGGGCCTCATAGTCAGGCTTGGTACCAGGAACGAGAGACATGATGATTTTATTCATCTCATCCAGAATTGATTCGAAACTCACACGTAAGTCATCAATCGTTTCACTATCGGCCATGAAAGACTCGTTGCTTCGCGATTCAAAATTTGAAATATTTTTAGAAGCGGCATGTATGCGAGTAAATCGCTGAAAGATTTTCTCTTCTTTACTTTTTAACACTGCTAACTTAATTTCCATTTCAGATTTAGACATGTTGGCTAAATTAAAATTTCAATTATATTAATGACAATGTCAAGCTAAATGTAAATGACAATGAGCGTGATATATATGAAATGAGCGTTAATGGCGGGTGAAATATATGAGTATTGCGGAAAATAAATGTGAATTTTAAAAATTTGGACGGAAGAATCCGGAACTCGATAGGACCACAAATATGCTTAGGCCGTGTAAATAGGCAATTTAGACTATGCGGTGATGAGCGGAGCCGAAGGCAAGGTTACGCCGTAGGATAAAAGACAAACCAAATATGCAAATTTTGAGAAGCTGAAACTGCTTACCTTAGTTGTCCGAGTGACTTGGAGCGGGCGTAAGCAGAGAGGAGCGGCAGGAGTAACTAGCACAATCACTATAGGTACTTATTAATAACAATCTTATTATTCGTAGATCAGTTTGCAGCGGAGAAAATATGAAAATTATGCGTTGACGTATGTAACTGAATGTTTTTTTTATGACAGCCAGAACTATGAAGGCGGTGCGTGTAAGCAGTCTCAACAGCTTTTTTAAGAAAGGAGGCCAAAAGGGATATTGCTCTGACGGCGTAACCAGGCCTTGAAATGCAAAGAATTTCAAAAATGAGATGAAATGATGCGGTTGAATGATAAATAAGAAAGAAAAAGAACCTCCCAATAAGAACTGGAAATAGGTTATTGATTACTGTGTAGGTAAAGGATATAGCTTAACAACAGGTCGTTTGAATAAGCCGTTATTAGTTTTAACAGTAGCTACTCGAATCACACCATCAGGTCCTGGATGTACGGTCGTGATTATACCTAACGGCCACCGAAGGGGTGGAACATCATCATCACCCATCAAGACTACCGTGCCTTGAACAATAGGATGATACAGCTTTTTTAAGAAAGGAGGCCAAAAGGGATTTTGCTCTGACGGCGTAACCAATCAGTGTCTGCCACTGTTTGATATGTAATATGTCTAGACCATTTTAACTAAGAATCTAGACACGCGGCAGCGTGTCAAGCCTAGTTCAAGCAAAGGAACTGACTAGCCAGCGCCGAGTGTAATATTACACGAACCACTTGGTGCCACTTTTGACCCTTCTATAACTCAAAACCTCTTAAACGTAAACACATAAAACTACGTGTGTTTAATTATATTAAATTTCATGAAGCTAGCTCAAACGGTTATAAAGATATGAAGGTCAAAAAGTCGAATTACGAATCCTATACAGAACTTTAAGTCTATAGAAACAATTACGGACGGTTTCTAGAACATGCTCTAGACAAGTTCAACAACTTGTTTACGATCAAAATTACATAATTCGTATCCAGCAAAAGACGCAAAATATTGTAGTCATATTTATGTCACTAAATATACAGTGTGTATATTTAATATTTCTTCAAATTGTAACCAGAGGTACGTGTTAGGGTTATGAACCGATATTGCAAAAAAAATAAGTTAGTCCTAACTACCAAAGCGTAATTAATTTTTGAAAATTGATCGAGCGGCAATGTATTGCGTACATTGTGACATGATGACAGATGGAAGAATCGAGTGACATGTGACAATTTATTGTGACGTCACGTCAGTAAGACAAAGTAGTGATCCATTGCGTGCGGAATTATTTTCATACATTTCATAATACATACAAATTCATAATAATAAAACTGGCAAATGTATGAAGTCGCCCATTGTGTTAAACTTAACTTAAACTTAGGACTACCTTTTCAACCATCCAGACTCAACTTAAAATATCTATTTTCATACATTTCGTGATACATACAAATTCAAAATACCTAACTTGGTAGCGAGTATAGCCTCCATCAGCGTCAATAAGGACCGTATCGTTAATTATGGAAACAAGTATAATGGTGTGATGTGCGTAAGAAGTTTATTTACAAAAAAAAAAAACTTTAATAATGCGATTCTAAAGTCTTCAAACAATATAACAAGTGTGATATTTTTCTTATTTATTGCCTCCCTTTGCTATTTTTCTGACTTTGCTTTTAATATTCTTCATTAACTTCTGGACAGCAACTGTACTGAACGATTTTTGAGTACGAATCCATTCTTTTTGAATTGCTCGATGTTATCTGTTGGTTTGGCTTGTTTTCTCAACCTTGCCTTCATCAGAGACCAAAATCTCTCGATTGGTCTAATTTCAGGGCAATTCGGGGGATTTAGCATTTTCACAACAAATTCAATATTATTCTCTCTATACCAGTCCAGTACATGTCGATCATAGTGACAGGCGGCTAAATCAGGCCAGAACAATGTACGTCCACTGTGCTTGCGAATAAGTGGCAGCACTCGCTTTTGAAGGCATTCCTTCTTGTAAATATCGGAATTTAAATTGCCCTTTACGAAAAATGGAGACGTTTTCATGCCGCATTGACAAATACCTTGCCAAACCATCACTTTTTGCCCAAATTTTTCGCAAAAAATTGCTTTATCTTCTTTAGGGACCTTTGCTCCTCTCTCTACAGTATAAAACTGCGGCCCGGGCAAGGTTTTGTAGTCCCTAGTTTTGACGGAAGACTCTTGGGTTTTGCTGCGTTTCGGTTGTTTTTGCTTTTTATAGGTTACCAATGAGTTCCGCTCCTTGGCACGCTGGACCATTCCTATAGTAGTATGGCATTTTTTCGCGCAATCCCGAATGGAAATATCTTTTTTCCGGGAAAACTGTTCACATATCTTCTTGTCCAAATTAGGACGCGAAGGGCCTCGTTTTCTGCCACGACCAGGCAAATCCTTTAAACTATGATTCATGCCGAACCGTTTGATGGTATTATAAACCGCTTTTAGGCTAACTTCTTCCTCTGCAGCTATCTTTCTCATGGACATACCCGATCCCTTGCAGTATTTGGTCACAATTGAAAGTCGTTTTTTATCTGATAAACCCTTCATCTTGGATATTAGAAGAATTGTGTTATTTTTTATATTAAATGCCAATAATTGAATATATACTTGTCACATTGACATATGAAAAAAATTACAAAATATTGCAACCTCTTTTTTTGACCCTTACGAACTTGTTTCCATAATTTTCGATACAGTCTTTATATAACCGCTTGAAGCCTGCTTCTTATCGAAAAAACGAGTCCCAAACATCCCAACAATCCCAGCTTGGGACCATCAATCCCCATAAATTCTCGATGGGATTGATGTCTGGACTTTTGGGTGGCATCTTGATAAAGTGAATATCATTTAGGTTCTGAATCCAGCTTTGTACTATTCTGGCGGTTGTGTATTGAAGAATCAATCTGAACAGATTAATTACCGTAAACCAAATTAGCTGTCGGAACTAGTACTTGTACTAAAATATCTTTATAACTCAGCCTGTTTAACCGACCCCATATTTCAACAATTTCTCCCGGTCCACCTGCACCCAGCCAACACCAATATTCAACACAAATGCGAATGCGGCCTCTCCTGCGGTTGGGGAGAACATTGCCGTCAGAATATCGGTTATGGTTGAGACGCCATTAACAAAGTCGGCCATCTGCTGCAGACGTGAACACCATTCGCATTCTTTGGTTTTTTCGTTCGCTTAGGGTATTTAGCGTATTAGGGTTCGGATAGTCGTTTATTATAGAACTGAGAAGGCGAGAAAAAGCTACATACCCGACAATACATGTTCTCACTGACTGTAGCGTAAACAAAATTGTTTTTTTTTCTCTAATCAACATAGCTTATGTATTGAAATTAAATTCTTTGTTTTCAGGAAGCTATCCAAAAGCATAAGAATAACGCAGCTACTGGTGACGACTTTATTTATTCGTTCCTAAATCGAATGAAGGAGAAAAAAGACACATTTACAGGTGAGTGTGGTATGTTCCCTATTACTAATTTCACTAGTAACACAAGAAAAAGCATATGGCGAGAGGAATCCTAAAAATGTATATAAACAAGAATATAAAAGTTCTCGCGAAACATTTAGGAATAGAAATAACGGAATAGGCTGGCACAAAATACGGGTCCATAGTTATAGGCTTATATTAACTTTATGCAGAGGCACAATAAAATATTCGAAAATAACCATCTATGCAAAAAACGCCAAATAGCTTAGTAGCACATTGTACATTCTTACCATCCGTGTCGCACGCGATATTTTTCATCCCATTTGCCAGGAAAGTAAACTGTACTGTACTAATAATAGCAATAAAAAAAATCTACCGTCCATTTGGTTTGAATTTGTCGTGAAGCGGGCGGGGCAGAGTCCTTCGACATTAAACCACGATTTAAAATCAATCAAATCAATACTTTACAGGACGCATTTTTTTTTCTATTATCCTAATACAATTATGTTAAGCATGTTTAGTTCAAATCAAATCAAATATTTTTATTGCATACATGTTGTTACAAATACAGGTGACAAATGTTAAAACAGAATCAAATATGAACCCAGTAAGGGCATCACAATATTTATAAAATAACTTAAAACTAAAGGATTTTATTTAACATTTTAATTTAATATAACATAGTGGCTAATAAGGCTTTCTGAGCCAATATCTATATAAAAGAGATCAATTCGATTTAATTAGTTTTCATTTAAAAATTCCTTTGGTTAGTGTTTTTAAGTCTAAATTTTTTTATTACGAGTCCGTATCGGCCCGGAAAAAGTTCGATTATAGGTATATTACCCGTCTCCCGAGGCGCGCCAGCGCAGGTGTCGTGGTGGGGGTCGAGCGATGCGGCTAGGTCGGCGTAAAATAGTTTTGATACTCTAACCGTTTTATCAGACTTTTTCGTTTCTTATTATTTATAATGTATATGTGTTTTAATAAAATATCAGGCAAACAATAAAAAATAATTATGCTCATATATTTTATGCGTGAACCTGAAAATAGAATTCTTACTATAAAATATGCCAAAACAGGGGGAACCAACTTCGTTCATTATAATGTATTTATGTAATTACTACAAATTCAGAATTCATTTTAGTACTTACTTGTTCAGACGACCGCTTTAGCCTAGTTAGTAGTGACCCTGCCTACGAAGCTGGAGGTCCTGGGTACGAATCCCGGTATGGGAATTTATTTCTTCCTGAGTCATGGATATTGGTTTTCTATGTATTCAAGTATTTATTAATCTCTATAAGTACCTATGTATATCGTCGTTTAGTAGCCATAATACAGTTTTTGGTTTGGAACTAGGTCGATTTGCGTAAGATTGTTGTTGTGAGATGTGTAGAGTTTTCAGTTTCCAGGCTATCAAATTCTAGATGAATAGTCTTTACCTAACTTATTGTACAACATTAGTGAAGATAAAATACCAGGTAATTTAGAAATATAGGTACAGTTTATTTTTGGTTACAGTTAATTTGCCTAAAGTGTAATAAGCTTCATCACCAGATAAATAAGAATAATTCGTTAACCTTTCCAGATTCCAGCGTTGTGCTGATTTCGTTATACGAGTAGTCTGGGTTTAATCTTTTAGGACCACAGAATGTATTTTTTCTCTTTACCGTATGAACGGTTTGTCTTCCTATAGGCGCCATACTTGAATCTAAAATTATAAAACCAATCAATTTATGAATATTGTTTTATAGTATACTACTTTAGCGACATGAATAGTAAGATTCTGAGCAAGGAAAAGATCGGCGATAAAAAGATAAAACGTGTTGCAGCGTCCTTATTATCACTAGGTCATAAATGACTTGCAAGTTGCAAAACGATATGCTCTTTAAAAGCGTGAGTTCTATGACAATATCATAAGCTACAAAAAACATTACAAAACTAAGGGATTCAGATCGAAGGTCATTGGCGTATGGGAGCTCCTTAATCAGCTGACTTAAGAGTTTTGGGACATATTTATGAGTAAGTTGTATGCACTCTATTTTTACACTTGACTGTACATTGAAGATATTTCCATTACAGTACAAATTCATGATGCAATTTCAATATAAAAAGTCAAAAGTAACAAAAAGCATTACTTATTTACTTACCGAATGATCATGACTGCCTTGTCGCGCTATAATTCCCTCTAGCCTAAGCGCCCGTAGCCACGTGACCTTTAAATCGACGAGCGACGTGACCATTCCCTCGAACCGCTTCGCGGCGACTGCCGAGTCGAGCGCCGTGCACGGTGTTTTATTACGAATTTTAGTGTGATTTGAAATATTTTTTTGCCAAAATTCACTTCTACACATAAATTATTTTTATTTATATGTACGAATAGCGCTTAAACTGGAGTTTCTTATTATGGTTTTATATTTTGAAAAAAATTGTGCTAAATGGCCAAATGTACTAGCGATTCTTCGCGTGTATTTACTATAAAGTTGTTGGATAGAAATAAAACCGTAATATAACGTTTACGTATTAAACGTTAACGTTTAATATGTAGCTTATGAAATGGTTTTCCACTTATTCCTAAGAAGACTATCAGTCCAATATAGATTTATGTGTTTCATATCGATTCGAAATCAAATAGTTCTTCAAATCTAAGTCGTTTTACACGTCTCTGAGCGAAAATTAAGGAAACAGCTGTTGGACTGAGCCAAACTTTGATAAATTGAGAGCTAAATGTAAACAACTTTTCCACTTATTCAACTTGAATTGAAATGATCTTTCATATTACACAATAAAACATTTAGGAAAACGAATATTTAAAGAGATATGACCTCAAAAAGTTTAGCGATTTCAGCAAACGGCTGTATACGGACTCTTAATACGTTTTCAGACATCGTATTCGAGTTAAAACCTCCTTGCTTTATGACAGACGCCTAAAGTAACGGATACTTAGTAGTAACGGAACTTCCCAGAGAGTACAGTTTTTGATTCCGGCAGCAACTAGTAACACCAAAATTTTATTTACACCGGTCATACCGCCAATAGCAGTATTATTTGTTTCAACCCGTCACAAGTAGATTTACTTCTATTAGGACACGTAATTTGTTGGTCACACTTATGATGTGACTCCGTCCGTCCGTCTATCTGTCACAAAGTGATATATCTCACGAACTACTTAAGCTATCAATTTGAAAAGTGGAAAGGTTTTAAAGGAGTGGGTGGATTGAAAAAGAGAAATTTAAATATACATTTAATTATCCAAGCAAAAAATTAGGCGAACAAACTTTTCACAATTTTATGTCTTATTTTTTTTTAATTCCTATAATAATAAAAAAAATCGAGATCATGTGATAAACAATAATCGCTAAAACACCAACATTAGGGAATGGAAATCGGTTATAACCGAAACCGAAAAAATCGGTTATAATCGGTTATTTCAGTCGTATCAATAATCGGTTATTTTTATTTCATAATCAGTTATTTAATATTTGGTTTTATATCATTACATTTGCTCAATTTTCGTAGTTTACCGAAACCAAACATGATTATAAACTAAGTAACTTAGGTAACATACTTAAAAGAAAGTTGCGCCTACCGAAACTGCCGTGCAGACTTCCGAGGAAGCGCTTGGAACACGAAAATAATATTACATAAATGCAAATTATTACTTTCTTGCGTTTGTGGTATTATAGCTCTCTAAAATACCACGACGCATATTTTTCTTCTTTGGAGATAAACATCTCCCATCTCTTTCTCGTTCGTAGTCTATCCTATATTACTTTCTATCCTATATCAAGATTATCAAATCAAGTGGAGAAAACATATTTGATGTTGATGGTGGATTGGATGTCATCGTAATAATTTGATTTTTATACAGATCCACGAAAAAACGGTGTCGAAATAGTAGTTTATACAACTTATCCATGAAGAGAGGTCCTAAAATATGAGTGTGGTTTCAACAGGATCACACGAGTGTTTTAATGGCTAATTATGTACAGTTGCATGTATACAGTACTTTATCTACACACATATCATAAGTACTCTAAGATGGGTTCACACTTCTACTTTCGTAACAGCAAAAAACCGACTTAAAAATTACAACAGTCACTCCGTCAAGACTAATAGTTGTTTTTTAAATCATAGACTAACGAACTCATATCACTCGAGATCAAATGTCGTGCGTAAATTTAAAAAAAACCTATTGAACTGACGTTTCGTATCCTTACCTAACTGTTTTAGTATCTACTATAATAATAGAGTAGAGATCCACTTGAGTTTCGACAGCTGTTCCAAATTTAAACTCGTAACGTTACAAAAATCTGTACTATTATAACATTAAAGTACAGATTTTATTTTACAGACAAGAGAGTTCTATAAAATCGGTTGTAATAATGCTGGTCATTTCCTACAGTTTCTGAACGCATTTTGGAGCACTAAATGATATGTGCGTAGATAAACTTATATTTTTAAGTAAATATAATTCAAGTTGTTATTTTGCATCTAAGTTTACCTTTACAGAACGTAATTAAAATTATAAAGTACCAAACATAGTTTGCGTTTCACTTATTAATCGTACGCAACATAGCTTTCCACGTTTAGATCATATTTCTTTGACTTTTTTCGAAAGTTTGAAATAATCGGTCATAACCGATTAATCGGTTATTTTTTGCTATAACCGATACAGTAATCGGTTATGAAATTTTGTCGGTTATTGCATTCCCTAGAACTTAGCCTTAATGTTGCTCTAGATGTTTATAGAGTAGGTACCTAGTTTTCGAACAAAACCTGAATTTCTTACGAATTGAATACATTTTCCAAGATGGCGGCCGTTCTACTAGGTGATCCGGGGACTTTTGGGAGACGAAAACAGGGCTTCAAAACATTCGTACCAAACATCAAAGTCCTCGGGATTTCGAGATTAGATAATATCGACTGTACCTACTCAGAAGAATAATATTTTTTGATGTGTTGAGGGTACAGGGCACGACTTACGATTCAGTTCAGTAAGCAGTGTTAATATTATTTATTACAGATGATCAGTTGAAAGTGGTATGCCTGGATATGTTCATCGCTGGATCACAAACTACAAGTAACCTGCTGGAATTCATTATCTTGTCGGCTTTAAGAAACCAGCACCTACAAGATAAGGTTTATGAAGAGATACATCGAGTCATCGGGAACAACGTGCCTTCTTGGACTGACAGCCACAAGTAATTAGAATTTTCTTTGATGAATGTGTTTTTTCGCACAATCAAATCTCGTGGGAAGCCCTTTGCTTACACCTTATAGTTTGGGAGTTCCATTGGATGTATTTTACATTGGCATATTTATAAATGCACATCTGTATAATTTTTCAGCACACTAGGTAACTCCACTAACTAACTGAATGTATACCAGAAAAAAGAATGCTGTTCAAAAAAAACAATTGCAAACTAAACATGTCCTACAACAGAAAAAACACTTAAAACAAAATGACCTTTTTTATCGAATTCACACCTAAAATGTGGTGTGTACATCGGATACTTATATGATTTATAAAACCAAAATACTAATTGTTTGTCAAAAATACTAACTTGCACTCTAAATTGTAAAATGTTACTACGGAATTTGCTTTTTGTTTCTCTGTTTTACTGAAAAACATGTTGGTGCCTGGTTGGTACTGAACTGTAGCAAAGGGGGGCCGATATTGGCGGGTCGAGGGCGAGAAATAGGTTAGGTTGTGGTTAGTAGAAGTCCCTCAGAGCGAAAATAGGCACCCCGTGAAGCGGGGGGACGTCGACACGCTGACGGTTAAGGTTAAGTTTAGGTTCGGTTAAAATAATTGCCATAGACGCTTCTTGACGTGATCTGACACATTATCTTAAAAAAATATTCAGTCCCAAAAACGGCCCCCCTTTGGTACAGAAGCATCGTTTGTAAACTGAATTACCACTTAGTGTGCCAGTGGTTAGTGCATGTTAAGTTAGCATTTGATTATTTTTTGTGTACTTAATTACATAAACATGCCTGATTAAATTGGGTTTTATTAAGAATAAACGATGATCCTAAAATGATGTTGAACTAAGGAATTGTTAGATATACTATTTTGATATACATAACTTCAATAAAATTGTTCTGCAAATACCATTAAACAGTGGCTGAATTTGATTTATTTAGTGTGCATGATTATTGGTTAGTGTGCAAGTCAGTATTTTTGGTTTAACTTTGGAATATTTTGTTCGAAAAAAAAGGAATATACAGATATCGATTTAAATACATGTCTATTACATTCAGTAAGGTCATTAATACAGCCAATCAAGGGTTATTCTAACATTTGATGAGTGATTTGGGCTGTCTAACATTGATATACGGACTATAACTCAGAGATGGGCAAAATGCAATCGACTAACGATTAACAACTAAGATTAACAGAATTAGTTGCGACTGACGATTGAAAACAACGATTGATCAATCTTAGTTGTGTAGAGTGCAACTAGTTTAGTTGCAACTTAATTAGTTGTTGATTGATTTCGGACAACTAAATTTTTTTAATCGACTAATTAGTTAGACTACTTTTCCACGACTAATGTTAGAAGCAAATTGAACAGAATGGCTATGTTAACAGACTGAACAGAACATCTTAACGGATGTATTAAAATAAACTCTTTTGACAATCGTCATTTACGCGTTTAGAGGACATCAACGAGTCCGAGCTCTAGTTTATGTGTTATTATGGCCACCCGCCGGGTCCAGCACCAGATCAGCTCGATGGTGCCATAATATTGCATTGTATTTCTAACATTTCAAATTAAACGTGTTTGCCTACATAATTTTAGCTCAATCGGTTGAAGATAAGATAATATATTTGCTTCAAAATAAGTTGCACGATTCCACCCAAACCAACATAGTTACAACACAACATATTTACGAGTACCTACAACTACAATGTACATACCTACTCGTTGTTACATATTGCAAGTTATGTATATTGTAAGTTAAATAAAAAATGCAAAAACGAGCGACTACCGAATTTTAATATAAATTTAATCGTGAAATTTAGTCGATTGAAATAGCAACTAATTTAGTTGTTAGTCGAACATTCTCACAACTAATTTAATCGCAACTAAATTAGTCGCGATTAAAAAATGACGATTGATATTTGTAATCGATTGATTAGCTAACTAAAAAAATTGTGGATTAATTCCCATCTCTGCTATAACTCTCTGTCTCTTCTCCATTGCCGAATTTAATTCTGCTTGATCTCGTAGTTCAATTTAAATATATGGAGACCACCGAGTTCATTATTAAATGATTACTGCATGTGACGGTAATCTTTTTTGGCTAAATATGGCACGCGCCGAACACAAACAATAGCCATTGCAATAGAATAGGAGCTTGGTTGAAAAAAAAAACAGACTTTACTGTCCATTGTGTAATAATGTTTCCCTATTTTCAGGCTTGTGTACACATCGGCGTTTCTGCTGGAAGTTCAAAGGTGGTACTCTATAGTGCCACTGCTCGGCCCTAGAAGGGTCCTTAGTGACACCATCGTAGATGGCTACATGTTACCGAAGGAAACGACTGTATTGATATCAGTTGGCGACCTCAATTTCGATCCAGAGATTTACCACGACCCACAAGAATTCAAACCGGAAAGATTTATCGATGAGCAGGGTGCATTAAAAAATGCTGAGCACATCTACACCTTCGGCTTAGGTAATTCACATTATGGTCCTATTTACAATTATATTTCGAAACAAGTGAACTCAAAAGATTTTACAAGAAACCCAACTGCTTTTTTAAAATTTTAAAGCATATGTCACTCCCACGATTAATAGGAATCCAACGTAACCTCATACGTCGAAATCCGTCAAACGGTTTAAAGGCTGCAGGGCGTGCCAAAGAATATGCCACATACATACATACATGCGCTCGAAAAACATAACCCTCCACTCCTTCGGGCAATCGGGTAAAGTTGGGTCGGGTGAATATAGTATAGACTTTTCTGCAAACTTATATTGTACCCATACTAAAATTACAAATGCGAAAGTGAATGTGTGTGTTTGTTTGTTTGTTTGTCTGTCCGTCTTTGGCAAAACGGAGCGAAGAATTGACGTGATTTTTTAAATGGAGACAGTTGAAGGGATGGAGAGTGACATAGGATAGTTTCTATCCCCGAAATCATCCCATAAGGGGGTGAAATGGGGGGGGGGGTAAAAGTTTGTTTGGAGCTGCGATATAAACGAGTTCCACGCGGACGGAGTCGCGGGCAGAAGCTAGTGTCTTTATATTAGTGTTCGTGACTATGTAAATGACAAATAAAAGTACAGGCGTAGACAATAGTATTTTATGCAACTGTTGTATAAGTAGGGTCTTAAAACGCGAGTGTCGTGAGTTGCGATGCGAGCCTTGGCGAGCATCGCAATTAAAGACGCCACGAGCGTTTTAAGACCAAGTTATACACCGTTGCATACAATACTTTTTCTACGACTAATTTTAAATAAATAGCATTTGATTTTTCTGGCAGTAAGTTTTCCGTTAGTTCTATTACTACTCACGCAATTTCTTCAGCGGTGCAGTTCTTTTCTTCTTCGTCCATTTTAAAAGGAACGTACACATTTTTATTCACTTCACAAACACGAATCAAATCTTAAGAAAAGTTATTAATAACGAATAGTGATCACATTTCGTCTTTTTTTAACTGGAACTTTGGTGGGAAATTAGAAATATGACATATTGACACCTCTTGTTTATGGTCTGTTTTGTTTTTAATTTCCTTGCATTTGCCATCCGAACCAAACTGAATCCGGATCCGAACCGAATCGGATCGGTTTATATTTATAATAATACCAATAATTGGTAAAATCCGTATATTAACACACGATACATTATAATTTATTTTTATTTTAGTAAATAATTTATGTTTTACAAATATTTGATAGTAAATAAAAACTCTTTATTTCGAAAAATTTGCTTATGAAGTTGGTACCACTGCAGTATTGTGGCTGATTAAAAAAAAGTTAGATGATTTGACATCGTGGTAAACAGTGCTTTTATTGAAAATGTATGAACCAAAAAGTACACTAAATAGTGCGTTTATGGGCCATAGAGTTTTTCGACGACTTATTATCGGTGTCATTGTATTTGAGCTAAAGCCTATATAAATGACAGATAACGGTACAGGAGTAGAAAAAGATATTAATAATGTCCCTTAGGCGGTTTTTAGATGCGGAATTGATATAATTATGTACCAATTCCGAACACCGCAGCGAGACGCCGCGGCACTGTGATAAATGCCTTTTGACTAAATTTTTCACGACAGAATGTTAAATATGGCTCCCACAAATAAGTAGTTAAATTTCAACGAGGCATATATATGGCGTGTCGTGGCATTATCAGTAATCGTTTGCTTTTTATTATAGATATTTTTTTATATTATGTAAGTCTAACTTAAAATTTCATTATAAGTTCAATGGTCAAACTTTAATTCAATGCAGCATTTATTTAAAAAATATTCATCCACTACATATTTAAGCAAATCTAAATATTGGTATAAGATTTTAACATTTTTAACTAACTGTAGAAGGGTACTACAGGTACCATTTGGCGTCGAGACCCATGGCGACGGCCGAGGCATTCTCCCGATTTTTCTCGCACTATATTAATATACATTTTGTCGATATTTTATACCCACATTTATGCTAAACGTGGTGCCGGAACTTACGTTTCATGTACTCTGCCCACCACTTTTGGGAATAAAGGCGTGATGTATGTATGTATGTATCATTCATCATTCTTCTAGCGTTATTCTCGGTTGTGCCCCTAAGGAGCCCGGGGTCCGCTTTGACATCTAATCCCAAGATTTGGCTTAGGCACTAGTTTTATGAAAGCGGCTGACAGAACCTTCCAACCCAGAGGAAATACTAGACCTTATTGGGATTAGACCGGTTTCCTCACGATGTTTTCCTTCACCGAAAAGCTAACGGTAAATATTTCGTATATAAGTTCCGAATAACTCATTGGTACGAGCCGGGATTCGAACCCACGACCGCCGCTTGACAGCCGCATGCCTGAACCACTAGGCTACCGTAACTCTATAAGTGTTCCAATAAGAAAGAGACGTTTAGTGCGAGAAAAATCGAGAGAGCTCGCGCGCCGTCGCATGATAGTGCGCAAAAGTTATTTGCTGAAATTGCGAAACGTCTGGCTGCGATGTAACTGGTGACCACGAGCTGGCGGCTATCTCGCGAAACGCATCAGAATTGCAATTTAGCGAGGAAATGCCGGCAGCATCCTCGGTACAATGCTTCGAGGGCCTTTTTTAGATTTAACTTAAGGCCTCCACACACCGAATAGAACGCGGGTTGTTCGCGGCGCGGGTCAGGCGGTATCTCTATCGCACAGTTGCGCGTCGTCTCTATCGCACAGTAGAGGGCCCGCCGCGGTAGCAACGCGGGGCCCGCGCAACTGTGTGATAGAGATACTGAGAGAGATATTAAATGCGTTGGTAAGTGAGAGAGATATACCGATCCGCGCCGCGAACGACCCGACCCGCGCCGTGAACGACCCGCGCCGCGCTCGACTCGCGTTCGGTGGGTGGAGGCCTTTTGTTATAATTTAATTTAGTTAATGTTATTATAAATAGTTAAAAAGTCCCATATCAATATTATAAAAAAAACATCTTACAAAAACTCCAGCCATCGAGCTGGAATCGAAGGTAGAGGTAAACTGGCTCTTCGATCTGTAAGCAAGGATCTATGCCTGTAAAATTAATACTATTAGTAAAATATTTTCCCAAAAAAGGCAAATCACGAGCTCAATACCGCAGGGTAGCATATTAGGCTGTATTTTATTCTTAATCTACATTAATGATCTGCAAAAAATAATTAATACAAAGAATCTTAAGTGTTTCATATATGCCCACGTCATATCCGTAGTGCTATCCAGTGAAAATAATAATGACACAGCTCTTAAATGAAACGCCTTATTGGATGACCCCTCCAGTTTAATTACAAATACTTACATCACGATTTTGATTCGCAAAATATCATAATAGCAGGAAATTATATTAGTAAAATCATCATATTCGCAAAATATGATATTCTCAAGACATCATATTCGCTATAATATCATAGACGCAATTTACGACATTTTTGTATCTAAAAGTCACATCAGCAAAAAAAATGTATTTTTTTTGCATTTAAACATGTCAAGACCTAAGCACTTACAATATGGATACCTATACTAATATAGTAGATTGTACAACAAGAGCGCATTTAAAATGATTCATTTTAACCCAAGGTAATTTTTTGGTATGAGCACCGAAGAGCAAAATAGTAGACGAAGATAAACATTGACATTTATGCCTGTAAACAGATGTTGTAGTTTTGAAATATTCACGCAAAGTGACCGTGTCGGGATTGAAAAAATGATAATCCTGCCAAATGAATCATATTCGTCGTATAAAAATATGTCTTCCACTACGTTATCAGGAAGTCTCACATGAAATGAGTCTGTTTCTTGCTCTATAGAGACTATCTTTTTTTGAAGCAAAATTTGTTATTTCGTGTTCTTGACCTTTGAAATCGTGTTTTAAAATGTTCTCCTCAAAAATCTTCTGTGCAGAGATAATATCCTGCTATTATGATATTTTGCGAATATCATATACAGCGACTAAATGCTTACTTTAAGAAATTTAACATTTTAGCTTTACCATCCCTATATATCTTAGAAGTTTGTAAATTTGTACGTAAGCATCCATATTTATATTCAAAAGCCAAAGACCATTACACCAGCACCATGAACCTGCGACATCAAAATAGAATAGCCTTACTTACTAGTAACTTGCAAATGAGTAACAAAAGCTTCCATATGACCACAATAAGAATCCTACTAATATTATAAATGCGAAAGTTTGGATGTTTAGATGTTTGGATGTTTGTTACTCAAGCACGCTTCGACGGCAGAACCGATTTGGATGAAATTTTGCACGAAGATAGTTCATAGCCTGGATTAAAATATAGGATAGTTTTTATCCCGGGTCCACGCAGACGAAGTCGCGGGCGGATGCCAGTATATAATAATCTCCCTAAAGAAATTAGCGAAGAGCTGAAATACACAAAATTTGTTGACGGTTTAAAAAATACCTAGCATGTAACAGTTTCTATTCATTACAAGAATTCTTTGACATTAATAAAAATAGTATTCATTAGATTTATATTACATAAAGTGTTACCTTTTTTTTTTTTTTTTTAAGTGGGAGGAAAATCCGTTATGGATACCTCCGCACCACGGGGATAGCGCTGAGGTTATTTCGGACTCGCACCGACTAAAAACCCCCCGATGGTCCTCCTCGACGCATTTCGGACGGCTCTGGGATCTCCTACGGAACGCACCAGTGCCGCCCTAGCGTCACACCTCTTCTTGGTCTTACTCTATATTTAGGCGATCGCAGGCCCCAACTGCGACCGTTTGCTACCTCGAGGTTCCCTTTTAGTCGCCTTCTACGACAGGCAGGGAATACCGTAGCCATATTTTAAGATTAAATACTTTTGTTAACTACGATTACCTAGGTTTATTACTATAGTTATAAGTTTTAGATTTTAAGAGTTGCAATACCCTTACAGGGTCTCATGTTGTACTATTAATTTTGTAAGACCACCTGTATGCCAACATGAAAGCAATAAAGTTATTCTTATTCTAAGATAGGCCCAACGCCCACGACTCCCACGAGTAATTCGTGCAATGCGGTGGCCCGCCTCGGGCAATCACGGGCCACCGTGCCTTAGTCTTCAGCTGTCACAGTGTGTCACAGTATGTCAAGCGAATATTGTTCGGACAGGCGTATCTTTACTTCGATATCATTGACTGCATTTTTTTAAACTTCCCATCCTGCCCTATTTCAAAGACTGATTTGACAGTTTTGATTGTTTATTGTTGTAATATGTATATACAAATACCGTGTTGTTTTGTCCAGGTCGGAGAAGGTGCCCCGGCGACGCTCTAGCTCGCTCATTCGTCTTCTTGACATTCGTCGGGATTCTCCAGAAGTTCAAAATCCAGTGCGTTAACGGAGTCCTGCCCAGCAATGAGCCAGTTATAGGCTTAATAGCTGCTCCGAGGCCTTACTCCGCTATGTTTGTGCCACGGCAATAAGAACGGGTACAATCAACCCGACAATGATAATTGACAGCCGTATTGTCACTAGTATATGCCGCCACTTAGCGTTCCATAATCCAAGTAAGAATAACTGACGCGTTGTCGCCGGACACGGGTCAGGAGGACTACATAGTTATATCGGAAAGTAGGTGTAGGCAAGGAGTAATTCAAGAAATATATTAGTGACAATTACGGTTATTTTAATATTGTTAGTAAAATTTTGTATCCCGCTCTAATGCGACAGTGAGGCTTCTAGTTGGTCTTTTCTTTAGAAAAGGAGTAATATTTAGATGTATTTTAAATGTATTGTTTATATTTTGTTTGTAATTTGACCAAACTAGAATAGAATGGAATATTCCAAGATGAGCCCTTATAAACAACATTGAAATTGCGTCAACTTGTTAAGTAATTTAATATTAGGTCCTTACCTATGAAATTGGCGTTTTGTACGTAATTTATTTTATTTTACAGATATTATTTTGTACGTAATTTATTAATTGCTAGTGCAACTTCCATATTATTTTTTAGAGATAAAGGCCGGGGCCGCACTGGCACGGCGATTAGCAAACGACGGCGAACTCAGTACATTAAGTCGCCACAGTTGTTCTGAAATCGCCGTCGCGTCGCCAATCGCTCCACCAGTGCGGCCCCGGCCAAAGAGTGTTTGAAATTAAAAGCTTGAAAACCATCCTTTTCACGTGGTTCAAGTGTTTCGATAACGTATAAGGTACCAAGTGTTTTGGTTAGTGTGTTATCTTAAACACAAGAATGTACACAAACTTTTGAAGAATTTGAAAACAAGTCTTTGTAAAAGAAAACGAAAAACTGTATCGACAAAAAACATATGTTTATTGAACCTACCTACTCACAAAATGCCACAAGAGTCTGTTGAGGAACCTGTGTAGATGAGAACGAAATGACATAGTTACGTAATATTTTGGCCTAAACTGAATCGCAAAACTTCGTTCGCTGCGCTCGCTCGTTCGATTACGTAGTGTCTTAAATAAGTTACTACGTATTCAGTCTAGTTTCGATAAACAATAAACAACCACGAAATCTGACGCATAAATTAGGATTATTCATCGTGTTTGTTGTTTATTTTTACTGTTTAATTAACAAGAAAATAAAATTAATCTTATGGCTGACCACAATAGGAGCAAGTATATTTAGTATAATATAGTCTTTTAAATAGTGGAAGCCCCACAAGCCCAATTTCATAAGAAAACCGCAAATCGATGTACAGTTTAGCCGTTCGGCACACGCATACTAGAGGTCAAAACAATTTTTTTGACCCGCAGTTCCTAAAAAAAATTCCCTTAGGTGGGGAGTGCCGAAACTTTTTTCTTTTTGTATGGAAAAAAATATTTTTTTTTTTCAGAAACCTATCGTGTGTAGTATCATATGAAAGGGTTTTTTGAGGCGAGTCTAAAAATATGCCACATCATTACATTTTAGCCATATTTTTTTAATTAAAACAAAAATAATTTTCGAAACATACCAAGTTTGGGCTCCTCCAGACACGATATGGCTGATTTTTTTAAAATTCTATATACCACAAATGATACGTGATATCCTCATATCTAACCTCAAAAAAGCAATTTTGAAAATAATTGCATTAACTATTTTTTTTTTAATTTTTCAATATTACCAAGTGAAACAATCAAATAAAAAAAATGAAAAAAAAAACTATATGATATTATTTCTAAATTGCTTTCTTGGGGTTAGATATAAAGATATAACGGATCATTTGTGATACATTATATCTTGATATCCTTATCCTTATATATTACCTTGATATTTTGTGACAAAAACTAACCAAACTATACCAACTGATGAAAAAGCGCAGTTAAAGGGTTAAAGAGGTATTTCCCGTTGGATATATGGATACTACGTATCATTTTATGATTAATAAGTAACGTATCTGCAGTACAGTTCCATAAGTCACGTAAAATAGGTATTCAAGTAGAACTGTTTCCCTTGGTGATATTGAAAAATTAAAAAAAAATACTTAATGCAATCCTTTTTAAAATTGCTTTTTTGAGGTTAGATATGAGGATATCACGTATCATTTGTGGTATATTGAATTTTAAAAAAATCAGCCATATCGTGTCTGGAGGAGCCCAAACTTGGTATGTTTCGAAAATTATTTTTGTTTCAATTAAAAAAATATGGCTAAAATGTAATGATGTGGTATATTTTTAGAATCGCCTCAAAAAGCCCTTTCATATGATACTACACACGATAGGTTTCTGATTTTTTTTTTCCCATACAAAATTTATGCACTCCATTAATATTTCGGCACTCCCCCCCTAAGGGAATTTTTTTTAGGAACTGCGGGTCAAAAAAATTGTTTTGCCCTATAGTATGTGTGTGCCAAACGGCTAAACTGTACATCGATTTGCGGTTTTTTTAAGCGTAGGGCTACCACTAAAATTTATCGAATCAGAAATCAAGGCGAAATTGTAATTTGTCGATGATGTGTTAATTTTCCATTTTCACGCTTTGTATACCAAACAATGTTGTTAATTCTAGGACGTTTTCTAAGATACTGAAGAGTTTGGTGTTCCCGGGATAAGTAAACTGTAGATCAGCACGTCTATCATGTGACGGCCGAAATATACATACACTCGATTCTTCTCGCCTCTTGTTCTAAGTGTTCCAATAAGAAAGAGACGGATAGTGCGAGAAAAATCGAGAGCGCTCGCGCGCCGTCGCGCGATTAGATAGCCGTGCAGACCAGACATCCATCACTTGCGCCACAGATATAGATATACATACATAGATCACGCAAATGCATCTACTTCGTGTATCCGAATTCGGTCTCCGAGTTGGCACTCCGAATGACATTCCGCGCGCGCCTGTTGTGGTAGACGGATGTCCATAAATATTAAGAAAATGCATTATTGCAGAATCGATTTTGCGCGTACAACGGGGAATTCGCATCACTAATTTGCCCGTGTAACGTCACAGATGCCTGTGACTTACGCACTCGCATACTTGGCAGAAATATTGAATGTATAACTACAACTTAGAAAAGTTGAATAACCCCCGACATTTTCATTTCAAAGTCCAATATCTCAAAAACGGCTGAACAGATTTTGATAAAATATTCAGTCACGGGATAAAATTATCTATGACAAAAAAACCGCATTCAAATCGGTCCATCCGTTTGGGAGTTACGATACCACAGACACGTTAAACTTATAACACCCATTACTTTTTCGTCGGGGGTTAAAAACTAATTTCGCTGTGAAAGGAAACTTACAAATTTTATATAATGTTATTTTATTTTGCATGTGTCACGAAGAACATAAAAAATACATATAAATAGTTTATTTTAAATTTTAAATTAAGTAATAAAGATTTTTCCATTTAACGAAATTACGTAGTTTTCCTTTTTTATTCTCTGCCGTCGGGGTGTTAAATGTATTGGAAGGGTGCTTGGTCAAATTACCTTAGGAAATATTCGGTGTGAGAAAAATGCTGACATTAGTATATTGTTATCTTTGTACACAGCGATGCCCTAATATAGGGTTTCAGGCTATTATTGTCAAATCGATTAGTTCATACAAGTCTATTGAGGTCTGTGGTGATAGGCAAATTTTATAAACTGTAAGTATCTAGCTAGGTACATAAATCTAACTAATAAAAGTATGAAAATTATTGATGAATGTTTTTTTTTCTTTCGTATCATCATCATCATATCAGACGTCCACTGTCCGCTGGACATAGGCCTCCCCCAAAGAGTGCCAAAGTGACCGGTCCTGCGCCACCCGCATCCAGCGGACTCTAGCAACCTTTACCAGCCCTCTCCATAGCCCTTTGGCTGACTTTGAGCTTTCTTAGGAGGCCCATACTTTCATATGCCCAGCCCTTTCTTTCCTTCTCACCCAAATTGTCGTAATGCTAAGTAGCACTCGGCCGACCGCGACTGGCGGTGCGCGAGCGCCGCCGCTCGATCTGTTCTCCTCCCGCGCCCCGACCCCCGCCGTCGTCCAATGCCCGCGCGTACATCGTCCCGGCGTTGAAGACTGGCTTTTAACAATGAATTGCAGACATTCTTTATGTTGCCTTTCGCGGGTCTAGGATAGAGGCCTAGTCAACCCTTCGACAACCTGCAACTATCGTCGTTGCGGTGGAGATTGTCCGATGGAATAAAACTATCGAATTGTTCAACTGTATCTTCTTCTTGTATGCCTTGATGTTTGATTGGATACGAGTTCCTATCTACAGAATTCAGGATACTTGTTGCCCTTAATGGGTAGGTGAAACATTCTTCCCTTCGACACCGTCTGTAGTAGGAACAATACACATTTTGTTAATGGCTCTTCTTATTGTGCCTCGGTTGGTGATTACATCACCAACTCGGTTGACGCCATCTTTCCCCGGATACAGATGGGTGACGCGTGCTAGGCGCCACTGAAGAGGAGGCAGTTGCTCTTCCTTCAGAATGACGAGGTCCCCGACTCGAAGCTCTCGCTGCCGCGTCATCCACTTCGTACGCTGTTGGAGCTCTGCGATGTATTCCCGTCGCCATCTGTCCCAGAAGTGTTGCCTGAGCTGCTCTATGCGTTCATATCTGTTGGGGTACTTTGTCGTAATAGATCGGGACGGCACCGAAGTAAGAGGTCGCCCGCAAAGGTAGTGCCCTGGAGTCAAAGGAGTTGGGTCAGTGGGGTCCGACGAAAGAGGCGTTAGGGGTCGTGAATTTAAAATAGCTTCGACCTGTGCAAACAGCGTTGCTACCTCCTCAAACGTCAGGGAAGCCCCCCCCCCCACAATACGTCGAAGATGGTACTTAGCCGACTTAACGCCGGCTTCCCAGATCCCTCCGAAATGGGGAGAATAGGCTGGACTAAACCTGAATTTTATTCCTTCCTCATTAGCAAAGTTAGTTATTGACTGTCGACTGGACTTAATCAATTTACCTAGTTCATTGTTTGCACCTTTAAAGTTTGAACCATTATCACAAAAAAACATTGAAGGTCTACTTCTACGAGACACAAACCGTCGCAGAGCAAGTATGAATGCCTCCGTACTAAGGTCACTCACCAGTTCAAGATGCACTGCCTTGGACGTGAGACACACGAACAGGCATAAGTAACATTTTGAAGTGCGGCTGCCTTTTCCTTTCCTACTAGAGATCAAAAATGGACCAGCCATATCGACGCCGCAAGTATAAAAAGCATATGGAGAGTTTACTCGTTCAGCGGGCATGTTACACATAATTGGTTGAACTGTTTTACCTCTAAGTCGGACACAAATAATACATTGTCTAGTTATGCTGCGAGCCAAGTCTCTACCCCCTATGGGCCAAAACTGCTCTCGGACTGAAGCCAAGAGGAGCTGAGGACCGGCATGAAACAAGCGTATATGTTCGTGTCTCATTATTAACTTAGCCAATTGATGCTTAGCATTTAATATGACAGGGTGTTTCTTGTCGTAATCGAAATTGGAGTTTTGGAGTCTTCCTCCCACTCGTAGAATTCCGCTTACGTCTATGAAAGGGTTTAACGATTATAGTTTTGATCTACGGTGAACCGATTTACCTTTCGAAATATCCTCTATTTCATTCGCAAAAGATTCGGATTGACATGACTTTATGAGCAATAGCGAGGAGCAGTCCAGTTCCGATAAATCAAGTTGTCCCGTTAGTTTGGACTTATTTGCTCGACAATTGTTTATGAAGCGTAATACATAGGCATAAGTTCTCTTTAATTTACTTAAACTTGAGAATCTATCAAAGTCAACAAGTCTGTCTTCAGAGACTTGTTCACAACATTTCACGGACCTTGAGTCCTTACATATTTTGATCTCAGGTAGATCAACAGTAGATATCTTTGCGTGATTTTGACTAGGCCAGTCAGAAAGACCTGACCTGATGAACGATGGTCCTTTCCACCAAAGCGAACAAGAAAGTAAGGTACTCGGGTCGACACCTCTGGATGCAATGTCTGCAGAATTCTTATCGGTAGGCACATGATTGAAAGTATAACCGGGTGTCAACTCTTGTATCTCACTAACCCGATTACTCACGAATGCTTTCAAATCTTTAGATTGAGTTTTAAGCCATCCCAAGACTACAGTGGAGTCAGTCCACATAAACTTATTTTTTTATGTCACAACGCAATGACTGACAAACCTTATCACAAAGCCGAGCTCCAAGAAGCATACCCAGAAGTTCGAGCCTTGGAATCGTGGTCGGTTTCATAGGCGCCACACGCGCCTTGGCACATAGCAAACGGACAGTGGCTTCTCCATCACTACCCACAGAACGCAAATACACACATGCAGCGTATGCATGCTGTGAGGCATCAACACAGCAATGCAATTCAATATAATTAGGGTCGCCGCACAGCAGTGTTGGGCAAAACGTAATTGAATTACAAATTACTAATTGCAATTACAAAATGTAATTGCAATTACAAATTACAATTACATGGAAAAAGTAATTGAAGCCTCAATTACAAATTGCAATTACAAAATGTAATTTGTAATTTCAATTACTAATTACATTTTGTAATTAAAATTGGTAATTAATTACTTTTTCAATTACAAATTACTTTTTTCTAACACAATGTTCGAGTATATTTTGGACTTGGAGATTTTTCATAAAAATATGTCCTCACATTTTAGTGTTTGTTTTAATTCGGTCGTACAAAATGCTTAAAAATAATCACAAAATGTCATATAAAGTTTTCCCCAAAATCACTTCTTTCAACGATATACTTCAACTCGATGTGTTAGACGGCGCGGTGCTATCTAGGACTTAGAGAAATTTATAACAATAATTTTATTTTAACGTTTTGCTGTTTTTTTTTCAATTGCGTCGTAAAGTATGCCTAAAAATAATCATATTATGTCATATAAACTTTTTCCCAAAATAGCTCTTTTCAACGATGTACCTACTTAACTTCGATGGATCAAAGGACAGAGAAATTTCCATCAAAAATGTTTTTGTTAGTTTTCGGTTTTTATTTTTATTCCATTGATAGCAATGCTTAAAACAATCACAGAATATCATATAAAGTTTTCCCCAAAATCGCTCCTTTCAACGATATACTCGATGTGTTTTAGACGGCGGTGCAGGTGCTATCTAGGACTTAAGAGAAATTGCCATAAAAAATTTTTTTCTTACTTTTTGGTTTTCGTTCTGTTGAAACAATACTTAAGGAGAAGCGCAAAACGTCAAATAAACTTTTTACCTAAATCGCTATTTTCAAAGATATACTCAGTCACAATGTTAGAAGGAATCGATTCCAGGACACGAAGAATTTACGAGCAAAAAAAATATTTTTAATTTTATTATTGGTTTCCAGTTCAATCGTAAAACACACACAAAAATAAAGACAAAACGTCAAATAAACTTCTTTCTACGATGTATACTTACAGAGATATCGAAGTTTTAGTGAAAAGTAATTGAGCAGAAAGTTGCAATTACAAATTATATAACTAAGCAATCGGCATACCTAGTCAATTACAAATTTCTTTATCTTAATTTTTATTTTAAGTGCGCATCAAAAGAATCACAAAATTGTAAAATTATATTTTAAACAAATCTCCCTTTTCAGAAATATGCAATACCAACTCTTAAACTATCAACTGCCATCGGCAGTATCGGCACACGTTTTTTTCAATTGCGTCTTAAAATATGCCTAAATTAAAGTATATTACGTTTTATAAACTTTTTCCCAAAATGGCTCTTTTTGATGATATACTTAACTTCGATGGATCAGAAGCGAAGTTCTCAAGGACAAGAGAAATTTCCATCAAAAATGTTTTTCATAGTTTATGGTTTTATTTTTATTCTAAAGAAAGCAATGCTTAATAAGCATCACAAAATGTCATATAAAGTTTTCCCCAAAATCGCTTCTTTCAACGATATACTCGATGTGTTAGACGGCGGTGCTATCTAGGACTTAGTGAAATTACCATAAAAAATTTTTTCTTAGTTTTTGGTTTTTGTTTTTTTCTATCGAAAACAATGCTTAAAAACAAGCACAAAACGTTACATAATTTTTTTCCCAAAATCGCTCTTTTCATCGTTATGCTCAACCACAATGGTCGAACGAATCTATTTAAGGACTTAGATAATTTTGGACGAAACAATATTTTTTTTTAGTTCACTATAAAAAACGCGCAAAAATAAGCACAAACTGTCAAGTAAACTTTTTTCTAACATGTGTCGTTAGAGAGATATCGAAGTTCCAGTTAAAAGTAATTGAGCAAAAAGTAATTGCAATTACAAATTACATGTAATTGCAATTACCAATTACAAGTAATTTCAATTACATGAAATTTTAATTACATTCAATTGAATTAACGTAATTGAATTAATAATTGTGTAATTTGTAATTAAATTACAAAAAGTAATTAATTACGCCCAACACTGCCGCACAGCACACGCCGTGGTACCTTAATTTGTGATAAAAGTGCAAAGTCTTTTTACTAGACGCGCCCAGTCTCTAGCAAATTCGTTGGGGATAGGCTCGTCCCAATCTAACTTAGCACTCCACAACTTTTGAAGCAATATTTTAGCCGTAATGGTACATGGGCAAATTAAGCCTAATGGATCGAAGATTTTGCACGTGGTTGAAATAACAGCTCTTTTTGTACAAATAGGAGTTAGCTCCTGGTCTCTTGAAAATTGCAGTGTGTCGGTTACTGGTGAATAATTGAGACCCAGAATACTCGCGTCTGTAAATAAATCTAGGGACGTCGATGCACTTTCGTTATTATCGAATAAATCGACGCAATTTGACCTAAACTTACGTAATGGTAAACAAGCAGAGTCTAAGACTTCTACAATTCCACGAGCTATATGTTTCAATTCGTCTACCGAATCTGCTCCTGTGTTTAAGTCATCTACATAGAAATCGTTTCTTATCACGTTCGATACTACACTATCTGGACACTCAAGCGCTAGCTGCAGAAGGCAGCGAGTGCTTAAAAACGGCGCTGTCTGCGGTTCCGTAAGTAATTGTGTTAAGCCTCAGAACCTGTATAGGTTGATTTTTATCTTCACGCCATAGAATTAGTTGCAAGTGACGCTGTGATGGGTGCACTTCGATTTGCCGGTACATTTTTCTATGTCAGCAGTTAAAATATACTTGTGCTGACGGAAACGCAACAGAAGTGACATCAAGTCACTCTGCACAATAGGTCCAATTCTCTGTATGACATATTGACTTCCCGGAAGCAGTATTACTAGAAGCATTAAAGACCACTCTTAATTTAGTTGTCTCACTTCTTTCGCGCACTACTGCATGATGTGGCAAATATACACCAAATCCAGGCCGCTCAATCTTCGTTAAATGACCTAAGTCTTCATATTCTTTTAAAAACTCCCTATATTTTTGTTTTAGATTAGGATGCCTACTAAACCTTTTATCTAAATTCTCTAAACACGCTTTAGCTACGTAATAGTTCTGGCCGAGCGCTTCTTGGGGTACCTCTTTTAACGGAATGTGAACAGAAAATTACCACTCGGTAAGCGAGAGAAATTGTCTACAAAGTTTTGTTCACAGAGTTGTTCTTCTGGAGAGTAGGTTTTCTTAGTGGGCAGATCGTCAATCGGCGCTAGTACTTAATCACGAAAAACTTTTTCACGAACGACTTTACCACGAATAGACTTTATCACGAAAGACTTTTTCACGAAAACTTTACCACGAAAGACTTGATCACGAAAACTTTTTCACGAACGACTTTATCACGAAAAACTTTATCACGAATAAACTTTATCACGTAAAGACAATATCACGAAAACTTTATCACTAAAGACTTTATCACGAAAACTTTATCACGAACAGACTATATCACGAAAATACTTTATCACGAAAAACCTTAATCACGAAAACTTTACCACGAATAGACTTTATCACGAAAACTTTATCACGAAAAAAATATATTTTATAAACACTTGAGCTATTTAAAAATATGAATCCGAAGTTGAATTTTCAAAAACTGAGCGCCATCTTAAAATTCTAAAAATACGAACCGATTTCGTTCACAATCGATATCTGGGGGGGTCCGAGCGGCTTCTTATTACGATTCCGAGGTTGGATTGTAAAAAAGTTGCCGCCATCTTGAAACTCTTTTAATACGGACCGATTTCGTTCAAAATCGATATCTGAAGGTCCGCTCGGCTTCTTATTACGAATCCGAGGTTGGATTGTAAAAAAGCTGACGCCATCTTGAAATTCTTTGAATACGGACCGATATCGTTCAAAATCGATATCTGACTGAGGGTCTGGCTTCTTATTACGAATCCGAGGTTGGATTGTAAAAAAGTTGACGCCATCTTGAAATTCTTTGAATACGGACCGATTTCGTTCAAAATCGATATCTGAAGGTCCGCGGGGCTTCTTATTACGAATCCGAGGTTGGATTGTAATTTGTAAAAAAACTGACGCCATCTTGAAATTCTACAAATACGAACCGATTTCGTTCAAAATCGATATCTGAGGCTCCGAGGGGCTTCTTATTACGAATCTGAGGTCGGATTGTTAAAAAAGTTGCCGCTATCTTGAAATTCTTTAAATGAGGTCAAATCGATATCTGAGAGTCCGAGGGGTCTCCTAATATGAATCCGAGACTGGATTGTAAAAAAGCGCGAGCGTACCTCAAGATCATACCGGTCACTATTTCCGGGCCGGCGGGAGCGATCGATACCTACGCTCTTCTCGATGACGGCTCTACCATCACACTAGTGCAAGAAGACATCGTATGAACGACCTCGGCCTAGACGGGCCGACCGAGCCGCTGCAAATTGAAGCAATCACAAATGAAAAGATCGACGCGTCGAGATCCCGCCGAGTCACACTCAGCATCCGCGGCGCCGACCACCCGCCACATAGGGTCGGCGCGCACACCATAGAAGATATCCGTATATCGCCACAGTCTATCAAGAAAGAAGACCTCCGTGAGTGCGCACACTTACAAGACATAGAAACTCACCTGCGGTAGGAGCAAGCGAAGCCGAAAGTGTTAATTGGCCAGGACAATTGGCACTTACTCGTCAACACCGAGACTCGCCAGAGACAGCAACACCAGCCAGTGGCATCACTAACGCCGCTGGGCTGGGTGTTACACGGCAACCGACCGACACCGAGAAAGCAGATGAAGACTGAATTTACAACTCCCGTCCGGGTACACGGGTGGGTACCCGGACACGAACCCGGGCACGCCCGCGGATCGGGCGGGTTCGGACGTGGCTGGGTAGAACGGACGCTTAGCACCGCGGGTTTAAGAACACGGGTATTCGCGCGGGCGGGCGTGTAACACGTGTAGCGGGAGCCCTAGAAATAGTCAAATAGGAACTCTAGTTGGATCCTAACAGCCTGCCGTTCTGGCCGCAACTCATGGCGAGAGCGGGGGAGCGGTCCAAGGGGGACGAAACACGTAAATACTAGATCACTGTGTTGTCACAGAGGCAGCTTCGCAGTGTGTTATGGATGTTAAGGTATGTCAGGACGTATTTTGGTCAGATCACTTTCTGCTGGAGATTCACTGTAAACTGGGTTGTGTTACTCCTAAAGTTGTAGTTCCAGTAAAAATAGTAGATAAAGTACTGTGGGGTGGGATACCTACTATAAGGCATGCGGGGACAACCTGAAGCTCATTGATTTTCCTGCGGAATGTACAAGTAGTGCAGATGCTATGTGCTACAATACTGAGCACAATTTGGTTATTGATAGCCTATTTCATTCCATTATTGGTGCCTTGAAACGGTCAGCGGAAATTAGCTTTGATGCTAGGAAGAGTCGTCATGGGCGGAAACAGATAATGGGATGGAATAGACATGTCAAAGAGGCTCACGGACAGGCCCGACTCAGCTTTCAGGTTTGGGTAGCACACGGGAGACCTAGTTCTGGTTCTGTGTTCAATAAAATGTGTGAAACCAGGAGGCTCTTTAAGTCCAGGTTGAAGTGGTGCCAAGATAACGAAGAACAAATAAAGATTATTGGCAACACGGCATAAGTCCAGGGACTTTAAGGGCTTCTGGAAGGAAACAAAGATTCGAGCTGGTGGAGCGACATATGAGGTATCACGGCAGGGGGCAATCGAGGGTCGGGAATGTAAGAGAATTATATAGTAAACGATGTTCGACAACCTTGAAAAATATTACACAGCTGGCCAATGAATGTTACTTCCTCTTAAATCATTCGAATTTAAGATAATGCTTATAGGCAAGTATAAAAAAAAAACAGAAAAACACTAAAAACGTGTAAAACGCACTCCCGAATTGTAACAACTGAGTCGTAAGTATCAAGAATTATTAAATGAATTGTATCAAATAATAAAGTTAAAACTATAGTTAAATCCTTGCAATCTTCATTTCTTAACAAATATGTACTTATTTCGTGTAAAAGTATCACAAAGATGCCCAATTTTTACGCTCAAATTCTACATAGAATTAGTATGGAGCGGCCGGCTCACTACAAGTGCGACCGCTCGCGGCGGCCGCGTTCAGTCGGCCGCGAGCCTCCGGAGCGAGACCACGTCGCTTGGCGCCGTATTGACAGATTGCGATCGAACCGTGTACTTACACAAAATGAGTACACAGTGGTTCAAACGAAAATTATTCCTAAGTTCATTGATTAACATATTTAAATCACGTAGAACTTAACAACATGCTTCCTCGGTTTGATCATAAAAAAGAATTGGGTAGTAATTAGCACCTATAGAGTATAATTAGATGTAATTGACATCTAATTATACTCTATAGGTCGCATCTCTCAACAGATTCTCGTGAAATTTTGTGAGCGAGTCCGATATTTAACTAAAGTGCAAAAATGATTTCGTATGTCCGGCTGTCCGGCTGTCACCTCTATAGGTCGCATCTCTCAACAGATTCTCGTGAAATTTTGTTAGTTTGTTCGATATTTAACTATAGGGCCAAAATGGTTTACTGCCTTTTCGACGAAATATGTTTCGTTAAATTTCACTTCGCAACCAAATTTTCGCATAATTTTCATTTGGTAAATCAATCTTTGGCATAACTTTACTTCGCACTATGCTTATTTGGCAACATTTTTATAATGCAATACTACAATAAACTTTTATGTGGCAAATAATTATGAAGTAAATGATTTGCTTAGGCAAAAAACCAACCGTCAAATGTCATTTGGGAAAATATAAACTTTGCTTTGGAATTTTGATAATTACTATTATTAGTAACGTATAGTTAGCATAATATTTTTTGTTGGAATCTGAGGCAGGTCAGTGTAGGCACAACGACGAGCGAAGCGAGGAGGAGTGTTAGGAAGGACCGCGAACCTACAGGGTGTGAGCCGAGCGAGCGTAGCGAGCGTGCAGCGGCAGCGGCCGGCGATGTTCCGGAAACGAACAATTTTTTTCCTCATACTTACATTATAATCATATAATCTGACAGCTTTCACATGGAGGTGGAATGGGAAACACGTTGACAAGCAACTCACTTTGGAATGAGACGCGAGCTGTAGTGCGGTTGTGCTCCCAACCTTCCACCGACTTCATCACGTTCCGTGTTACAGAATTAGTAATCTGTTTTAATCCGAGTGGTTTATGATTATTTCGCGCTATGTGTAATTCTAATCAATCTGATTAAACCTAAGGAGTGTAGATCGACTTCTATTTCGTGAAATATCATGGTTAACGAGAGTGGGGGAAATAATGAATCTCCTCACGTTCCGTGTTACAGAATTAGTAATTTGTTTTCATCCGAGTGGTTTATGATTATTTCGCGCTATTTGTAATTCTAATCAATCTGATTAAACCTAAGAAGTGTAAATCGACTTCTATTTCGTGAAATATCATGGTTAACGAGAGTGGGGGAAATAATGAATCTCCTCACGTTCCGTGTTACAGAATTAGTAATCTGTTTTCATCCGAGTGGTTTATGATTATTTCGCGCTATTTATAATTCTTATCAATCTGATTAAACCTTAAGAGTGTAGATCGACTTCTATTTCGTGAAATATCATGGTTAACGAGAGTGGGGAAAATAATGAATCTCCACCAGTTCCGCCTGACCCTCCTACATACATATGGCAAAAATCGATTTCGCCTAATATTCAGAGCAATGACGCGTAATTCAATGTCGGAGAGGCAACCGTCCCTCCCAAGCAAAAATTGTCCATGGCAATTGATTGCAAAACCTTTTATTGCGCGTATTCTTGGCGTATTTCCATTTTGTCGAATTTCGCGTTTGTATTCAAGCGGTTGCTTGCCAATTTTTTATTTTTTTTTCTTCGCTCGTTTACTCGGCTCCGGTCACACTAGGAGGGATGGCATAAAATTCCTCTATATAGACAGCGTACACACTTTCAGGCTACCGCGTTTCAATCGGTTGCCACGCAAAATTTTTTTTACAACCCTTCTCCTATTTCCGAACCAGTCACAGTTGGCTCAATTCGGGTTGCACAGGGTGGTTCCACAACACTTCGGGAGCTCAAATACCGCTAGCCATCTGGTTGCCTCTCCAACATTGAATTACGCGTCATTGCTTTAACTATAAGCCTTTCGGTCGAACAAAACAACTGTCCACATAGTTAGATAGGCTGCGCGCTCGGTTCGGGCGAACGTTGGCAGGTATTAAGATGAAATACCTATATTTGACATAACAATTTTTATATTTGGTAACAAAATCCAAAGTTACAATTTTGTTGACGAGTCAAAGTCCGACGCCCCACTGTGTATACGTGCATGTGTGCGTGTGCGGTGCGCGAGCCTCTATCGTTGTGTGAGTAGCGCTAAAAACCTAAACTTCGCGCGGCGCTGCTCCGAAACGCCCCCTTAATTCGTCTCAGTTGCAGAAGTGACATAGGCTATAATTTTCCCAAAATTTCCACCAGAATCAAAAATAAATGAAAAAAAGCGGTTGCGTTTTTTGAAAAATCTTTTTAATTCACTTGTTTAAATCTTTTCTCTTGCTTTTATCCATAGTAACAACCTATTATAATTATTAATTGAGTAAAATTATTTAGCTGTGGACTTCTTGGCTGATGTTGAAATTGTACACACATTAGTTCATTCATTAGTTAGTAACATTTTTTTTTCCTTGTTTTTTTTTTATTTTTTGCGTTTCTTTTGCCTTTATTCATAATAAATATAATTAAATTATCCAGCTGTGGACTTGGCTGATGTTGAAATTGTACAAAAATTAGTTCAATATCATCAGTATTTTTTTTGGCTTTTTTGTTTTTTTAGTTTTTTATAGTTTCTTTTACTTTTATGCATAATAACTTTATATATTAATTGAGTTAAACCATCCAGCTGTGGACTTCTTGGCTGATGTTGAAATTGTACACGAATTAGTTCATTTTCATTAGAAACATTTTAATTTTTTTGGCTTCTTTGTTTCTGTTATTTTTTGATTTTAGTATTTTTTTTAATCATTTCTTTTGCTTTTATCCATACTAACCACCTATATAATTATTAATTTAGTTAAATTATCTAGCTGTGGACTTCTTGGCTGATGTTGAATTTGTACACACATTATTTTTTTCATTAGTTAGTAAGTTTTTTTTTGGCTTTTAGGATTTTTTTTAATTATTGTTTTTTTGTTTTTTATCGTGTTCTTTTATCCATAATAACTATAATTATTCATCGAGTTAAATTATTACACGGATTGGAAGTGCACATTTGGAGCAATTTTAAATAAAAATGTGCACGGTTGTTAATTATATGTTCTTTAAGTATCTGTCCAGCCTGGACGTAACTTTTGCGACGGCTTGGTGGCTGCATGAATGCGTTATCATGTGCCATTTTATATTCCGTAAGGTCCTGCTCTGCCTTTATCCCGTCCAGGACGATACCACCATTATGGTAAAATGTGATAACTCTTTGACATTCAATCAAGATATCAATAATTCTTTATATGACATAATTAATTGGATGGACATGAATGATTTAAAAATTAATATTAGTAAGACTAAATTTATGCAAATACAATCCTATAATTCAAATAGATTACCGATGACAATCGAATACGAAAATGAGAAAGTAGAGGAAGCATCCTCCATCAAGTTTCTTGGCTTTACGCTAGACAAACACTTACACTGGAAGGACCACATTGAGCAAGTATGTAACAGACTCAACCGATTTGTTTTTGCTCTACGGAGACTGAGAGACACAGTGTCAGTGGAGGCCGCGTTAACGGCATATCATGGATATGTGTCGTCGGTGCTTCGTTATGGCCTAATCTTGTGGGGCAACTCGGTCGATGTAGAGAGAGTCCTCATTATCCAAAAAAAATGTATCCGTGTGATCTGTAATGCTTGGTCTGATGATTCTTGCGTCCCCTTATTTAAAAAACTACGTATTCTCCCGTTACCCTGTCTCTATATAAAGGAAATATGTATCTTCGTTGACACCCACCGACATCTATTTAAAAAACGAGCAGAAGTACTGGACAGACAGACCCGACAGACCATTATGAATTTACTTTTTAAGCCACGTGTTCATAAAATGATTTACGGCAAAAATGTGTTTAATATGTGCATAGTTATATATAATAAACTACCTAAGGACATTAAATTACTAAAAGGAAATAGTTTTAAATCAAAATTGACTGCCTGGCTCTTGGACAAATGTTTGTTGAAAATGTGTGTTAAAAAATATTTAGATTATGACATTTATACCTAACTGACATTTCATAATAATTAATTGTTTGCTTGTTTTATTTTTATTACTATATAACTATTTCAATTGACTTTTTAACTTTGACTATTGTATTTATTATTTTGTCTTTAACATGTATTATTTAGCATCGCCCCTGCAAATGTTTGCATGCTTGTACGCAGGCTGAATACACAGCACGCATTGTATTTTACCACCTAAGCTTACTGTATTCAGAGCAAATAAATATTTTGAATCTTTGAATCTTTGAATCAGGAACTTCCAGATTGTGGGATGTGATGCCCCAAGGCGAGAGAAGAACGCGTTGTGCCAGGCTTCCATTGAATTGTTCGTTCTTGGCAAGTCATCTAAAGTGGGTATTGCGACCACATTTCTATTGGAAACTTGGCCGGACTTTCCTTTCGACGTAGATGGTTTTGGGTGTTAAACCATGTGGCCTCAAAGTAGTTGAGGAAAATTTCCATTTCCTCCTGACTCTTGTTTTTGGACCAGTATGGTGACTGAATAAGTTATACGGCAGCTTCCTTGGCCAGACCGGGAGGAACCAAAGCCAGCCCAGCGAGAGCTTTCAGGTGTCGAGCGTATTCTGGGTTGTCCACGTCCCGAAATCGCGCAAAAAGAGCCTTGTTTGTTACCCTTGATGTGCCGGAAGATAGCTTGAGTAAAGTGGAAGAAGCAGCCACGGATGGCTGCCTCGGGGAAAACTGTTTTGAAGGCGTTAATTTCGGCAAGTTCGAAGTCCAACATTACCGATACAGGAGCGAGTTCGTCTTTCTGAGCCTTGAGGGACTGGAGGATATGAACATAGGCGTCTTTCTTACGGTTTTCCATAAGGGAGAAGATTAAAGGAACCACCACTCCCGACTCCGTCATCTGGTGAATGGTCCATAGCTGCTCAAAATGAGGAGGAGTCACCTTGAAGGTCCCGTCAGCAAACCAGTCTTGAGACTCAGCGAGACGATTCAGATTGAGGCCGGTACCAAAGGTGAGGATGCGTTTTCCCTCAAAGACATTGTCCAAAATGACAAATGAGCTCCCATGAAACTCGTTGTACGGAGGCACTTTCACGTAGTCAACGGCAGTCTTGGGGGTAGTGCCGGCATTGGACTTTTTCGCACGAGCCCGGCGAGCAGAGAGAGCCATGTCCGAGACAGGAGGAAGGGCAGCCAAAACGGTTTGCGAGAGCCCGGAGGTGACACTACTAACAATAGCGGCGGGATTGTCGTTAGAGGTCGTGGCAATCTCCTTCACTTGGGCTCGAACGTCCTTTCTAATGGGGTCAGTGGAGTCTGGAATGCACGTATGCTCGCCCTTGGTCCTGGTGACATCATCCCGGATGACTACCGCAGTGAATCGGCATCCAATGGGCGAATAGTATTTGACGCACCGGAAGTAGAGGCTAGTTTGATCGCTGGATTTTAGTATACTGGCCATTCTGCTCCAAAACGTAGCCATCGTAAACAAGGTCCGCTTTGCCTTTCTTGCCAGTAGTAAAGCGGAGAATCATGGTTAGAATTTAAAGACTAAAACGTAACTAAAACACAACCTAAATAATATTATATACCTACACAAAAACAACAGTAACTAAGCTAAATCTATATCTATACACAATCTAAATAGGTATATATACAGTTAAGATTACTTAAGTACTATATATACACCCTATAAACTAAATAAAATTAACAAAACGAAGCAAAAACAACAATTTCACAATTTATCAATTTATAAAATGAATTAGCAAAAATCATAAGATTTGAAAGAATTCATAAACTTTCAATGTCGCGATCGCTTAGGTTAGGTTTTGCGAATTAGATTAGGTATAGTAGGATTATTAAGTAAACCTCTCGGTAGATGTTGATCAAACTTGGCACAGAGGAATTTTTAAGTACGTTCTATCCATAGAATTCTTGTTATGGGTTCTACCCCCACTCTTTATGGTACCCCCCCCCCCCCCATACTACACCTTTTTTAAAATTTATGTATGGCGTGGACGATGTTGATGTCAGGTGGGATATGACCAGGGATATCATAAGATAAGTTAGCCTGAAAGTTCTTCTAAGGCGAAAACCTCGAAAGCGAAGGAAATGGTGGTCCGATGAGTGTGAGGCGGCTGTGAACGAAAAACATAAATATAGAATCTTGGCAGAGCAAGACGAACTTTGGGCGGAAAAGTACAAGGAAGCTAGGTACAAGTGTCGCAGGGTGATAAGGCAGGCTAAACGGAGTCATTTAGAAGACATGGTATGGAAACCCTGATTCGCATGGGTGATACCCGTAAGGGTATCCTGCTGTTTCGGCAAAATATTTTTCGCCAAATTTCACTTCCCACAAAACTTATGGCAGTAGTTTTATTTCCCAAACGAACAAAAAGCACATTTTTGTTTCGCATTTTGTTCATTTGGTCAAAATATCATCTGGCATAATTTTGCTTTGTCAAGTGTTATTAAGACAAAAGTTTATTAAGCAAACACTTTGTTCGGGCTAATATTGTTTCCCAAACAAAACATTTGTTCAAATTTTCATTTCGCACATTAGTTATCAGGGTGGAAAAAAATGGCTTCTCATAAGCGAACTCTGTTTTTGGTCGGTTAGGTTAGGGTTCACTTTGTGACCCCCAGACCAGAAATAGACACCCCGCGCAGCGGGGTGGCGTCGATTCGCTGGAGACTCTCGATGAAAGAGGCGAAACCGACTCGGGGCTTGCTTGCATGCATGCTGCTATTTGCACTATAATATATTGTTACATAAGTACTTATAGTACAAAAAAACATATAAACTTACCTGTAAATTATTTACTTTTGTTTTTTACAAACTACCCGCTTAGAAAAATATGTAATCTTACTCAAATAGATTTCGTATGCACTACACAATTAAGATCTAAATCGTATGCCATGCAATAATTTGGAACACGAATGTTATGTCAAATAATACGTTTGACCAAATTAAACTTGACTATGTACAACTTTGCCAAACAATAATTTGCGAAGTAATATTTTGCCATAGGAGATATTGCCAAGTGATAAAATGCGAAACAATAATTTGACTAGTGATTTTTTGCCAAATGATCATTTGGGAAACATTTTTTGGGAAGTGACACTTTGGGAAATGATTTTTGCCCATACAATAGAGAACCACCCGTAAGTTCTACCAAGAGATAAAAACCGTACGTAGAGGATATCAACCTACCACTCAGTTACTTGAGAATGACAATGGAAACCTGGTCTCGGACCCTGTTGAGATTAAGTGCATGTGGAGGAATTACTTTCAGGGTCTCTGGAACTCTCCGGAACATGTGAACCGCGTACCAGAATGCGACCCGTCCGACGGGTGTGATGAAGCGTTTAAATTTTGAGGAAGTTCGGAAAGCTGTTATGCGCCTCAGAAATAATAAAGCACCTGGTATCGACGGTCTCGCCGGGGAGCTCTGGAAATACGGTGGAGGAGGAGTACAATCCCGTTTGTACGAGCTGCTACTCTTGGTATGGCGACAGGAACGGCAACCATCGGAGTGGAATGTGGGAGTAATCTGCCCGATACACAAGAAAAAGTGTAAGAAGAAGTGCTCAAATTACAGAGGAATCGCACTACTTCCGACTGCGTACAAAGTACTCTCATATGTTTTACTGGCACGGCTGGAGAAGTATGCCGAGGAAATTTTGGGAGAATACCAGTGTGGATTTCGGCGCAACCGGAGCACAGTAGACCAAGTCTTTCTTCTCAAGCAAATCATGGAGAAGAAGTAGGAATTTGCGCAAGGCATACACTGCCTCTTCGTTGACTTTGCTAAGGCCTACGACAGTATAGACAGACAGTCACTCTTCTCCATTCTCAGAAGCTTCAAGATCCCCGACCAACTCGTAAGAATGATTATTGTTGCTACTGGTGTAAGTAAGTTGCGGGTAAAAATAGGGGGGGAGTTTGATGTCATCACTGGTCTCAAGCAGGGCGATGCTTTGTCACCCATGCTGTTTAACCTGGTACTCGACTACGTCATTAGGAGAGTAGAAATTCTAGAAGGCGGAGTAGTGTTAAACGGCCAACACAAGATCATTGGGCACGCAGACGACCTTGCATTGCTGTAAGAAAACAGCGCGGCTGTAGCAGAGAAGGCAGAGGCTCTGGCAGGTGAAGCCTAACGGTAGGTCTCAGGATCAATAAAGAGACGACGGAATATGTACATATGCGGAGGTATAGTGTCTCCTATAAAGGAGTTGAGAGATTCAAATACCTGGGCTGCATGATAACTGATACCAACGGCAGAGAAGAGAAAATTGAATCTCGTATCCAGGGTGCTCTAAAAGGTGTGCGGTGGGACTTCACAAAGTGTTAGTGTCCAAGATCATGCGCCGGAAAACTAAAATTCGCATCTACAAAACTGTAATTAGACCGGTCTTAATGTATGGTTGCGAATCGTGGACACTGACACTAAAGGAAGAAAACAAGCTACTGGTTGCCGAACGGAAGATATTTTGGAAGATCTTGGGCCCAGTGCAGAGGGAAGATGGTAGCTGGAGAATCCGCAAAAACCAGGAACTGGAGGATATGGTGTCCGAGCCCAACATCATAGGATAAATCAGATCTGCAAGACTCCGCTGGCTTGGACACCTTGAGAGAATGCCAGTAGACAGGGCGGTGAGGAGAGCCTACGTAGGACGGCCGAGCGGTCGAAAACCGGTTGGTCGGCCTAGATATCGCTGGAGGGACGAGGTTGAGAAAGACCTTCGCGCCCTGCGTGCAGAAAACTGGGAGGAGATCGCAGAGAACAGGGCGCGCTGGCGCCAACTCGTGTCGGAGGCCAAGATCCACTTCGGGTTGCTGAGCCAGCGGAGTAAGTAAGTAAGTAAGAAAATCGCAACGTACCTACAGCAATGTTGTACATCACTATTCTTACGTTTGACAGAAAAAATGAGAAATCGACCTCGAACGCGACTCGACGGTTTGAATAGCTTATTTGTACATTGCTGGTTTTGAACGCACGCCAAGTCTATCTCGTCAAACTAAAGCCGCAATGGAAAACTAGCGTTGGACACGAATCTGTTTTGATGGAAATAATAGAGCAATAAATAAATTGTTTTTTTTAATTAATAACATATATTTTAGGACAAATAGAGTACTTACCGATTTAAGGAAATACCACGCTTAACAGCTTCAACTTTATGGGTGGCGTATGATTGAACAGCTAATTATCGCACAAGGAGTCATTTTGTTTTTAAAACCTGACGTGGCACGCGAGACCCCTTGGACCATCAGATATCGATTTTGAACGAAACCGGACCTAATTTAAAGAATTTCAAGATGGAGGCAACTTTTTGAAAATCGAACCTCGGATTCGTAATAAGAAGCCCCTCGGACCCTCAGATATAGATTTTGAACGAAATTGGACCTCATTTAAAGAATTTAAAGATGGCGGCAACTTTTTTACAATCCAATCTCGGATATGAATCCTCCCACTATGAAGTGGGAGATCCCTCGGGCTCTCAGATATCGATTTGGAACGAAATCGGACCTTATTTAAAGAATTTCAATTTTGAATGAAATCCGACCGTATTTAAAGAATTTCATAATGGCGACCTTTTTTATTTTCCCAATGTTTCATATTAAAAGACTTCTCGAGTCCTCAGATATCGATATTGAACACAATTGAAGTGGACAAAAACACTCGAACCTAATTATAACCTTACCTTTTTGAAGTCGGTTTTATAAAGTCAAACTTGAATCCCCTTCAGAATAGTCAGTATTTTTTTTTTCGTGATTAAGTCTATTCGTGGTAATGTTTTAGTGATTAAGATTTTTCGTGATACAGTCTTTTCGTGATAAAGTCGTTCTTGAAAAAGTTTTCGTGATAAAGTCTAGTCATAGTAAAGTTTTTCGTGATAAAGTTTTCGTGATAAAGTCGTTCGTGAAAAAGTTTTCGTGATAAAGTTTTTCGTGATTTAGTACGGACACGATTATTGAACATGTTATTCGGATACGTTTTATTTAAGGCCGTTCTAATATTACAGAAAGAACCCAAATCACTGTAAGTATGTAGCCTATGGGTGAGGACCAAATTCTTGGCCAGTAGTTGGCCTGGTGGCCATACTCGTACAAACTGAATAAGTATAAAGTACCTTTGTGACATAAACAAATATCCATAGAATAGGGGCGTAGGTGTAGACACTAAATAATATTGTCTATGTCATATTTTATCGAAAAAGGATTAAAAATCTAGTCACATGGAGAAAACATAAACGCAAAAGGTCAAATAATCACAAAGTTATAACTGTTCATAATTATAAGAAGGGGTATGTTCTGTCCCTTTTTCGCAAAACGCAACTTCATATGAAACGATGACGCTGGAAGATTGTGACGTCACTAATACACGGGAATGTGCCGCGCCCAGGGTTGGGCAAAATACTGGCTTCATTGTATTTGAAATACAAATTACAAAATACATGTAAAAATGTATTTGAAATACAAACTAGAAACTACTTTGGTGACAGGTATTTGAAATACAAAATACAAAATACAGTATTCAAAATAATGTATTTCAAATACAAAATACTTATTTCACAACACTTTTTACACATTTTTACAAGCTTTTAGGTATTTAACTTGTCATGTTAGTATGTATGTATGTAATCAAATCTTGCGAGTTAAATTTGACCCACTTCCCGGTGACCAATTGAGCTGAAATTTTGGGTATAAGTATAGTTTGGATGACTTCAATATTATGGTACGGTACCATACAGTACAGCTGATCTGATGATGGAGACAGAAGGTGGCCATGGGAATTCAGTACTTAACCGACGTAACCCCGTTGAGTTTGGGTTATGCTACGTAATAAAAAACCGCGTAACGAACTAAATTCATAAATTGGCACCTGACGTTTGTCGTTGACACTTACAGTAAAGTGTTGCCACAGCACAGTGCCCTAAGCCCGTAACTATATTAAAAACGTTCCATTATACGGTTATAGAAATAAATAACATGTATTTTTGTGCAAATGTATTTTAAAACTTAAAATACGAAATACATGTGAGTGCGGTATTTCAAATACCAAATACAAAATACTTCTCCAACCTGTAGTTGAAATACAAAAACAAAATACGTATTTGTATTTCAAATACGTATTTCAAATACATGTAATTGAAATACTGCCCAACCCTGGCCGCGCCCATGCATCGTGTTCGGCGACGCCGCCAAAGCGGCCCCCGGCAGGATTCTGTAACGTCAAGTCACACACTGTTTGCGTTTAGTCTCTCTAACAAGCAATATTACAACGGTTGTAGCTTCGTAATTCTTTGAGATATCTGAATGGGATTTTCGTCACAAGGCATATTTTTTGCATTCTTTATTTTGGAGTAATAATAATTTTCGAGTCTACACCCCTATTGTATGGTTAATTTTCGTGTCACAACGTAAAACTTTCATATAAAATTTTATTGAATGAGTTAAGCAGGCCTAGAATTTGGTCCTTACCCCTATAATTAGATTTCCCATCATCTGATCCTGATATAATGACCATGGGACCACCTGGGAAGGATACCCTTAAAAAAATTTGCAAATCGATCCGCTAGTCTTCGAGCGATCGGGGAAAATACGTAAAAATTAAGATACTGACGAATTGAGAACTTCCTCTTTTTTTGAGTAAAATACGGTTACATTTTATTTGTTATAAGGTGTTGGAAGATCCCGGTCAATGTGAATATGCTCTAAGGCCTCTCACAGACTGGAGAGGCCTGCGGTGGCGGTCAATAGTAAATTCATCGACGTAAAGATACGTCCATGAGTAAATTTGACAGCTAATGACAAGTTAACTATTGGCCTGTGTGATGCAGGCTTAAGACGGAACCATGGACGGAACCTATGTTAACTGTCATGCATGCGAGGTGTCAAAGATACCGAGTATCTGTGAGACCGTGAGACCATAGAGATGAGTGACATGTAATGTTTCAGTTTTTTTATTTCTGACACTGTCATTGTCAGATCATAAAATATCGTCAATGACTACATTTGATAACATTCAAATGATCAATAAGAATATTTATACTGCTGTTTAGAATGTGTGTATTTATTTAAGAACACGTATTTTTTATGACGTGTTTAATTTTAAGGATTAAGGGCCGCTGCTATACAGTGTATGTTATTGGCAAAATGCCTAACAGTCCTGTTGGGAGCAAAGTCTTCAGCGAAGAAGTAAGTCCGCTACATATTTGTTTATAAGGACTAGCATTAAAATATGCGATACTTTGTCACAGGAGGTCTCTTCTATGTTGATATGGGGGTTGGAAGCTTTGGCGGGCAATACCTAGTCATAACCGACGCAGATATTAGCTGATTGGATAATACAAACAGAATCCTTTAACTGTTTATCTTTTTTAACCGATTTCTGTGAACAAGGGTTATGTTTTTCGAGCGTACGTATGTGTGTATGTATGTGGCCAAGAAAATTCTTGTTCACGGGCTACAGTCCAAACGGCTTCATGGATTTTGATATAAGTGGTGTCCGATTCCTCAGAATGATGTTTTTTTTTATTTATTTCAGGCATTAGATGGCTCACACCATTTCAAATGGATGAGCATACGAAACTTGTTGTATTTAACTTATACATATAGCTCGCATCCGACGTTTTTTTACTTGTTTAATCATCTGGTTACACATCCAGGTATTATTTGGATTATTCTGGCTTAGTCTACGGTACGAGTGTTCGCTCGAAGCGGAGCGGGCGCCCAGCGTTTTGCTTGCGTTTTTACGTTCTATAGCGAGCACTCAGCGCGGACCTACACTTACACACTCCAGATCCCGTATCATGGTCGGCCTTATCACGCGATAAGTGACAAGATAGAGCGTCCGTCTCGTTCTATTGAACGGTGTCAACCAGTGACGGACGCTCTATCTTGTCACTATCATGTGATGGGGTCCATGCTACAGGGTCAGATGAGCGGGTACATTTATATGGATATTTGAAACAAATTATTACCCTTGTTGACTGCTCTTGCCTATACTTCTGTATTGCTTATTTCCAGTTATAATAGCTGGGTAGCGTTGATATTGAAATCGTTACGTGTAAAGCTACGTATTGACTATAAACGTTATTGGCCGTAGGTATGCATACAGTAAACGTTGAACAAACCTATGTTTAGCTAAAATACTGTTAAAATTGATTTGGGTATAATATAGTATGTGTTTGTCGTAAAATAGGGACAAAACACATTTTATTTATCAGAGGCATGTAAAATTTTATGAATAATGAGGTTTGTACATAAATACGGTTTCAGTAACAGTGTCTGAGACACACGAATCTATTGCGGACAGTAGGTACTGTTTATTGTCAAGTTTCTGTGCTCTCGGTAGTGTACAGTCAGGAGCAGAAGTAGCTACACAAAATAACACGCTCAAAATAATGTAGATAGTAAAAAAAAGGAAACAATTGAATATGTGTAAAATATGTAATCTCTAGTTATCGACACATTACTTAAAATCAGCAATCCAAAAAATAAACTAAAAATTAAATATCTTATAGTAATGAACAAACCCCGGATGACGGGAGCAAAAATGCGTTGACAGCTTTATAGTGCGAGGACACACATTTTATATCATATAAATCGATGTCGATAAAAAGCATGATGTACCTACTGGACTACCGCTATAATATACAGAAGTATTAATTATTGTTGAAAATAAAATTAAAACTAAATGTTTGTATTTTTTCAGTATTTTATATAGTTTTCGTAATATACAATTATCATTTTTTCTACATTTTCTGATTTTAAACTCCTTCGCCTTGGCGATAAAATCCATTTCATCCAACTAAAGGACCGTTCTAAATCTACTGTAGTAATCGAAGCAAAATTAAATAATTCATAGTGGTTATGGATTTCTTCTGTGCAACATACTTCCACTTCTTTACCAGATATCAAATTATTTAAGATGTTTAAAGTTAAAAAGCCAATGTTTTTCTTCAACACATCCTGATACTTGTTGTGAATAACTTTACCTTGAGGATGTAACCGTAATCTTGACAAGTGCACTTTCAACTTGTGTACTATATTTAAACTGGCTTCCAGGCTTAAATTTTGATTTTGTAATTGTTTTATTATACTAGGTATTATTGTCAAATCACTGTTTATCCATTTTAGATCATACAAAATATTTAAATCGTTCATTGCACGTTTGACTTTCAAAATATACATTGAATCCCTATTAGGGAATGTCTGTATGACTCGCTTGATTTCAGGCAAATATTTATGATAGTAGCAGGCCGCGTTTATCCATGTTCCCCATCTTATTATAGTTGGCTGCGGTGGTAAAGGTACAGTTGGTAACATTTGACGAAACGTTCTTATTCTTTTAGGCGATTTTCGGAACACCTTTTTTGTGTATGCGATTAAATTATTCACAGAGGGAAAAAGTAATCGAACTTTTTCAGCCACCCTATTTACGCCATGAGCTAGACATGTAACATGAACTAAATTAGGAAAAAGTTTTTTCCTGCCTTTAACATATAGGCTACGCCATCCGTAAGGAGTAACAAGACTCTGTCGTGTTTATTATGGTATTTCCCGCATAGTTTCTCCAAGGCAATTCTAATGAGTGTTGATATAGTAACATTATTAACTTCGTCTAACCAAAAACTCGATATAATGTGTGGGGTACTCATCTGTTTTTTTAATAAAGCTCCAACCATTACATTACCGATTTGACGTCCGTTTGCATCTGAGGATTCGTCTACGCTTACGTAAATTCTAGCATTTGCAAGTTCAGTCCTGATTTGGTGCATTTTCTCTTTATATGCAATGTCCAAAGTAGTTTTTCTCAGAAAAGATTCATCGGGAATACGTACTTTACAAAATTTTTCGGATATTCAATTGCAAATGAAAAATGGGGTTCTTAACCTGGGTCCAGGGGATGTTGCAAGCCAAAATAAACTTTAACAGTTCCAGATTGAATAAATTTTGTGTTTTTGTTGAAACGCCGCTGTGCCTTTTGCTTCTGATGTGTCTTTGTACGGAAAATTTGGAATTTGACATTGTGATTTCACATTTTTTACAAAATAAATGTTCACCTCGATCTTCTATATATTCCGCGTAATCGGCTATCCAAGTACGCTGTTTCTTCTTGCGTGGCATGGTGGCGGCTCGATAATATTAATGATAATGAATCAAATAAATGATAGTAAATTAGTTTGTCTCAATGTAATTTCTAAGATTGACACCGATTGACTTGAGTCAATGTCAGATAGCGGTTGTTTATAATTGCGATATGCAAATATGATATGAAAGAGGTCTGTAAGTTATGTGAAAAGTATCTATTTATAACTGTCATTCACTTCATCTATTTTACGATCATTCCCGTGAGTATTATATAATTATAGTACCAATGTAATTAGTTGACTGAAATGGTATCTATACTTACCTGATGTACCTAATATTGTGTAACAACCTGACATGTAAGATAATAAGTTTGATCTATAAATTTCTGATTCAATAATTTGTTCGTATGGATGTCGATAGAATAGTCGATATTTAACTAAGCACTAGTGACAAGTGCATTTTTGCTCCCGTGGTCCGGGGTTTGGTAATGAAGTTACCGGCATTGAGAAATCATTTTTTACAAAAGCACTGACCAATTCCACTTAATTCTTAAACAAAACGACCGATCTCAATAATATTGTACTGCATGAAAGTAGAATAGACATTGTATACCTACAGTTCAGTGTTGCCAAATTTAAAAAACATGGCTGCTAGTCTGCCGTCGACGGCTTCGTGTAAATACAAATACCTGGTCTCGATAATTAGTCTCTGCCCGCCTACCTACTTTAGTCTTCAATATGACCGTCGCCATTTTCCATTTCTCACAAATTAATAGACTTTGGTAATAGTTGTTGCATTTCACGAAGGCGAGTGGACACCCACTCGCCTTCGTGAAATGCATAAAGTATAGTATCAAACCACGATTAGAATAAGATTATGACGATAGCTGTCAGTTCACATAAACTAAGAATTACGTATGGCATATGTTTAACGGACCACCAGATATAGTAAAATAAATAGCCAAAAAAATACTTTTTAAAAGTAATCCAAATTAAAACATCTTACGATCCTATTAAAGAAAATGCTGTCCTAATTTAAATCATTGCTAATCCAAAAATTGTTAAATGATCACCAAAATTGTATCTCCTATTATTGTGAAATAATAATCCAAATTATAACATCTTACCCTATTAAAGAAAATGCTATCCTAATAAATCATTGCTAAATCAAAAATTGTAAAATAATTGTTTCTGGTTTGTTTCTGGGACTCAGTCTCCCGCCGTCCGCCCGGGCTCCCGCCAGAAACTCGCTTCGTCGGCCCTTAATTTCACGTGCGCACTCTACCTACGCTCCGCTCGGGAGGTCGCCCGCTCGCTTCGCTCGCCACCTTCCCCCACTCGCTTTACTTGGGCCTCGTGCACCCCGTTCAACTCAGGACCTCCTTCGCGTCGCTTCTGGCTCCGCGGGCTTTTATACACTCTAGGGGTAGGACAGACAAGACCACGTGGAAGTAGGGTGCGCTGATTCGGGTTTTGGTATTACTGGTAAATTTGGCATTATTGTACTTTATTTGGTAATATTCATATATTTTATGGCAATCATAGTGGGTTATTTAGGTAGAAGTATTGTATTAATTTGGTCATTATATTTGATGCCATTACGTATCTATATGTCAAAACTGACACCTTTAATCCCATTCTAAATCTAATCACGGTTTGATAAATCTAATGGTAATGTTAGTAAAAATTTTGCAATACATATTACTTATCTCTAATTTTGTTTTCGTTTCAGTAACAATGTTTAATTTTACCGCCGTGGCCCTAGTGATGGGCATGACATATATGTGTGTGGAGATGTTCATCAAACAGTATACTAGGCGTTTCGACTGGAATCAAAATTTAAGTCCAATGTTAAAAGGCATAACAGTAGCTTTAATTTTACAGAATACCTTAATATGCTTACTGGTGAGGGTTTTCATTAATTTATAAACTTCTAATTTTAGACTGAAAGTAGGGAAAGTAGTTAGCTACTTTCTTTCCTCGTAGTTCGTAGCTAGTTAGTAAGCGGAGTTAAAATGGAAATATCGCCGAGTAAAAATAAAAACTTCTGCTTCAATTGCATTTTTATCCTCAAGTTATTTATTTTTGTAGAATTTGTATGTCCACATATTATTATTTATGTAATGTTGTAATAGTTTATCGCAGCACGTAAGATACGCGGGAGACGGTGCGCGATATTTGGCAAGCAGTTTGGATAGCACACCGATATGGTCGGCCTGTTCCAATAGCTCTAACGTATCTCGATGCCTGGACTCTAAATACGTGCTAAAACATTGTGAAAACAAAACCACGATGGAACGCTTGCCATTTAATTTGACATCTGTACATTTACATTACAGGTGAGTACCCACTCGTACCTTTTGTTGGTTTTGGAACGTTCAAATAGTTTCCCAAAACAACCGTTCCCGAAACATTAACTTAACCTAACCTAAACTAACCGAACCTAAATAAATAGTTTCCTAGAATATGAGTTTCCTAAAACTTGATTTTCCCGTAAGATACTTTAGACATGATATCCGTTATACAAAACCAGACCTTCACGGCTATCACGCGACGGCGCGCGAGCTCTCGATTTTTCTCGCACTATCCGTCTCTCTCTTATTAGAACACTTAGAACAAAAGGTATAGTGTGAGAAAAATAGAGAGTATGTCGCGGCTGTCTCATGATAGTCTCGTGCTGATTTGTCAAATTTAGAACATTTAGTCAAATTTTCTTCCTCTAACCAATCGTATAAATATTTTAATGTGCTTATGAATTCACAGGGCATCCTTAACTAACTCGGGCAGTACCCTAACCTGGAGATTCTTTGTCGCCGCGGTGATATGGATACTCAATTTCTGTCTAACAACGATACCTGACAGCGTTTTGTTAAAGGTAAGACTATTTTGCCTCATTTTACTGTAAAAACGCTCAATTTGCTGTTTTCTTTATACTCGTGGTTTGTAAATCGCGTACCAAATGAATACGACAATTTATTTTCCTGGGGGCCGGGAGACGATTTACTCGTAAATGCATTATATCGATGCAATACTGTTAGGGCTCATTTCTTGGGTTCCGTTTCAAAAAGGTAAAAAAGGAACCGTTATAAGTAGTGTGACTCCGTCCGTCTGACACAACGTTAAATACTTCTGTAATTACATTTACCTCTAAATAACCCGCATGCATAGAAACTGTTTTTAGAGAGTATATTGTAATTATATACTTAACCTTTTTATGTATTTATTTTCAAATGAATATGGTGCCTGAAGAGCTAGCGGCTTTCTCGCGCAACGCATCAGGGGCCGTAGACAAGGTTACAATCGACAAGCGCTAACGCCAATAGAAAATAATAAAATGTACGGGAATGACAGATGCCGACGAAACACTTTTCGTTGACATCTGTCATTCCCATACATTTTATTACTTTTCCATTGGCGTTAGCGCTTGTCTATTGTAACCTTGTCTAGGCTCCCAGCACGTCTATCATGGGACGGCCGCGACATACTTACCTACTATTGATTTTTCTCGCACTTATACCTCTCGTTCCAAGTGTTCTAATCAGAGAGTCTGTCACCAGGCTGTATCTCATTAAGGAACTGTGATAGACATTTGATTTTTTTACAGATGATGTATTTATGTTGCTTCTATAACAACAAATATTACAAAACGTAATAATAATATGTATTTAAGGGGTTCCCATAGAACAAACGTGATTTTTGTTCTATGCCCTATGACCTTCGGGCGCGAGTCCGATTCGCACTTGGCCGGTTTTTGTATTGAACGTAGGTTTATGGTAATTATCATCTTGTAAGAAAATAAATGCATATACACGGTGTAACAATAATGGGGTGGGAACCGATCAAGGGCACATAACGTGTATCATGTTCTGATAAGAAAAAACTACGAGAATTTTTTTGACTCGTTTTTTTTTAGATTTGTATGAAGCATGTCGCCCCAGTCGGCCAACGCTCCATACAAAAGAGAACAAAAAATCGAGTCAAAAAAGGAAATCTCTTTTTTCTTATCAGAACACGATACCCGTTATGCCCTTGATAGGTTCACACCCCATGTATGTTAACACTCTGTATTTCTATGAGTTTATTCCAGAAACTTTTTATACTATGAGGCATATAATATAACTCATAAAATTAAAAATATTAAAATCGGTTCACGTGAAAACGAACACACTATTCTGTAAATTATTAGTAACAAAATGTACCGATAGATTATGGCGCAGAAGCCGTAACGGGTACTATACACTGTTTTAGAATAGGGTATTTTAATCCATCAGAGTTAAATTATCAAAGCATTTTTTAATACTTTTTACCATAAGGGATACGAATATAACACTATTTTGTTATAAAATATTACATTTATTTTTAATTTGAAAATTAAATGTTACATGACCGAAAACGCCGACCGCCTTTTGTCTTCTTTGAGTGACGTCAGAACAGCAAATGCAAAAATCAGAAGGCGTAGATAAGAAGGAAATGCAAATTCGACGTTTCAATATTTCTGCACATATCTTCTTTGAAGTCTGTGGTCTGTTGGTGTTGCAGTATGACGTCACGATAATGGCGGCCCAAGTAGCAATCGCGAATAAGATTAAATCTAAAAGTTCTATAATCCGTCTTTACTTAGTTTTGACTAGTACAGAAATGATTTTTAGCCTACTTTTACTTGAAGTCAAATTCTACTTTAGATAAGTATGCGTTTCTAAAACCGAGTTAAGAAATGCCAAATCAAATTTGAGTAAGGTATGACTTAAACAAACGCCTATAAAGTCTGATTTTTAACCGACTTCAAAAAAAAGGAGGAAGTTCGCAATTCGGTTGTATTTTTTTTTTTTTTTTTTAATGTTTGTTATCTCAGAACTTCGTCATTGATGAGCCGATTCGAAAATTTTTTTTTTTGTTCGTATGTATATACTTCCGGGTGGGTCCCATTTTTTTCAAAATTCAGTCAGATGATGGGATCCATGAGGAATTGAGGGGACTCCTCAATTTTATTAGGCACGCGTGTAGTGATTTTGGTATTTTCTGTTATAACTCGTGTATTAACATCCGGAATCATAAATTTGGTGGCGAGGAATTGATGATGAAGACCACAGATGACTTATCGAATTCCTCAATTATGTACTTAAAAGAGCAAAAGTACGTCACAGGTTCTGATAAGATTCCGTTGTAATAGGAACTAATGAAGTGCTATTGGTGATCTTGGGGAATCGATGGAAGTCCTCAAATATTATCGGCCCACATACAGCGATTCGGTTTTTTTCTATAGTAATCAACGCATTTGCTATCGGAAATCAGTTCATGTGGTAAATTGTAAAAAAAAAATAGAAAAATGTTCTCGTGGCTTGGCGGAGTACTAAATTGAAGTCGGTTAAAACTTTGTTTTTAAAGTAAATTATACTATACTTAGTTTATTTGAAGTGTCTATGAGAACTTATTTGAATTAAGAAGAGGGATTTTAGATTGACTTAGGAAAAAATAATTTCTCTCTTATCGAAAACTGAGTTAGGAAATGCCAAATAAACATTGACTAAAGTATTTCTTCAACAAGTGGCTACAAATTCTTATGTTACTATACTCGGTTTACTTAAAGTGTCAGTAAGAACTTATTTGAATTAAGAAGAGAGACTTCAGATTGACTTAGGAAAAAATATCTCTCTTATCGAAAACCGAGTTCGAATTCTTAAGAGTTAGGAAATACCAAATCAATCTTGACTGAAGTAGCTATTCAAGGCATGCCTTGGAATTCTTATATGACTATACTCAGAATACTTGAAGTGTCAGTAAGGACTTGTTTGAATTAAGAATGGAGGGTTCGAATTAAAGGAAAAAGCATTAAAAAGCAAACTTCATTCAAGTTTTATGAGTTCATCTGTGTCCAGTTAATTAAAATATCATGATTACTCCGATAAGTGTGTGTTAAGTGGAAAACTAGTGTTAAAGGGACGAGTTTAGCCGAATGAAACCAAATAAAGTTGAATAAAAAATGGTAAATGGTCTGGTGCCTTTCGTAGACGAATAGAATAGAACAAAATAAAATCGCTGTAAGTTTCCGAGTGTCGGATACTGTGTACCGTCTAACATAAAAGGACAGTTGAGCAGCACATAGCCATTGAAGAAATATATGTTGAAAGAAGATTGTTATTTTAAAATAATGCATTCAAAAATTTTCTTAAAAGTATTAAAACTTGCTTCCAAAATTAAAAAAAAAACCGTGTTTTTATGATGTCGAAAGAATGGACAAAAAAAATAACCTTCTTAAAAGAAAGGAATAACGTAAAATTAATCATTTGTATTAATCCGAGTAGGAAAACATTCACTCTCTCTCTCTATTATGAGCAGGAGATTTCATATCTCGTCTCTTAAAATAATATGATAGGAAAATCAACACGCAGCGAACTTGTTAAAAGATTGTCGATTTGCATAAGATAGGAGGATCACATTTTGGGCATTTAATTAATTTATTTACAACAAATACTCAAAATTGACTTCGGTAGTTTCATACATACATACATATATATAAAAGACGTGTTACTTTAGAAGAATTATTCTTTTTTGGCGATTCTTTCGATTGGCATCATAAAAATACTGGATGAGTTTATTCAGATTTAAGTCAGTTCGATTCCCAGAAGAAGCAAGTAATTATTTGAAAAGCTTTAAATGCAGTATTTGGTAATACTTGCCTTTTAAAAATAACTTAAAGTCTTCATTCAGCAAAATATCCTATCTACGATATTTAAGGTATTTTCCTTTTATGTCGTATAGCCTCGTAGCCTCGTAGCGTTGAGTATTCCTAAGTCTGACTGAAGTTCACCTCAGAGACTAGTCTTAACTGATACTTAATCTTGAAGTAGGCGCCTGTGCCCACTACATATTGTCTTGAGGACTATCTTAGGGATGTCTTGGCCAAGACAAGCCTCCAAATTCGTGATTTTGATTTCTAGATATCTACAAGTCTTAGTTTAGTAAAGGCATTGCTACTTGGGGGCTGCTTTTTTGGTGCGAATGTATAACGCTAAAATGTCAACCATTATTTATTTGCATAAAGCTTTTTATTTTGAGGAAATAACGTTTTATAAAGGTTTTTTTTTTGTATTTATATAATCTCTTAATTCTTCACTTGGCCGTAGGTGTACCTTCGTCGCGTAGATCGAGTCTCTTAATAAGATATTTTATATTTCAGTTTTACAAACAAGTAGTTTATCTGAGAGCAGTAAGCACTATGTTAATGGCGACTTTTCTAGCAATATCGAGTGACCGATCAAAGGAAGCTTTTATGATATTGATGGATATTAATGCAAATTATTCAATTGTGAGTATTACATGTTTATTATGTCATATATACCTAAGTCAAATCAACCAGACCTTACCAAATCAATGGTAATTGTTCCCCTGCTCCAGATCCACTTTGTGATATAAGTTTGTGAAATACAGTATTATACTAAACTAACTTGTTTTCAGAGTCGTACAGTGGTAATTGTTGCAATGGTTTATTGTATAGGCATGGTCGGAATCTACGATTTTGGAATGACCTCGCCCTTCACAATGATTGATAATGTCGTGTTGATATTTACTGTATGCTATATCTTTTTAAGTACAATGAGGTCCTTTATTGTCAATATACTTGTATTGGAAGTGACCAACTGTGTAGAAATCAACAAAGAGGATGCATCACAAGGCTGGCATTACATAATATTTGCTGTGTTGCCGTTGGCTACAGAATTCTTATACGGCCAGAAAGTGATTAACTTGTTTCTTTATCTACACTTGCTTCTGGCTTTATTTCCCTTTCTAGTAAGTATAAGCTTAACATCATTATTTTTTTATTTAATTTAATTACATTTCGGAGAAATAATCACACTTGGTACGGCCGTGATAAATTACATAACAATAAATGGACTGTATGTTGTCGTGATGACACGAGAAGGAAAAATATTAATAACCGCGAAGAAGAAAACCTAATCTGCCGTTTTTGAATAGAATACCTATTAAATTGAAACATTATTCTCCTTCTGTTCTGCACGGATACGGGAGTTAACACGGACGAAGTCCCGGGCATACATATATTACTGCTTGTAATAAGTATGTACTAAAATGATTTTCTATATTTCAAACACCTTTTGCAAACCATCCCGTACAGTCAATTCATTTTACAAAATATTTTTCGCGGCCAGTCCTCTATCAATGATTATAAAAATTATTTACATGCATTGTGATAAACAAAGCTTTTTATATAAAAGGAAGCAGTTTAATTTAGCAAATATTATTTATTATTTCAGATGTTAAACACGACAACGTTGACCAGGTTGTTGCACAGTGAATTTCCTTCGATAAGAATTATCTACGTAGAGGGTTTACTGTGCCTTGTCGGGTTTTGCATGTCTATGCCAATTTTGTTGGTAATATATCATAAAATTCAAAGATTATCTCAATTTATATTGCACATTAGCTGCGTTCCAAGAACGCAAGACCTGTGTTTGCTAACTGACACCGCAGATCGATTTAGTTCAATATTCTAGTTACTATCAGTCATTTTATTTATATAGTTAGAGAAATAAAAATAAAGTTGGTAGATTTCGAGTGACCTGAAATGGTAAAAGTGTTAGGTATTTTATTCATCGATGATGGTATTTATTAATTCAAGATATAAAGTACAATGTTGCGTTTTTGACTAATTTAACGAGGGTCTATATAGTTCACAAAAAGGAAAAACAAAACACTTTTATTATCCCTATAATTGATTGCTACTGTTAATTTCAATTGCTATGTTAAAATTCGATATCTCGGATACACCATGATGTTTGGTACAGTTATTATTAACACTTAATTGAATTTTAACATTGCCGTCGAAGTAAACATATCGGAAGCAGCATTTCATAGTTTGGTAGGAACTGTTCCTTATTCATTTAAACAACGAAGTAAAATGACAAGTAGAAATTTTTCTGGTTTTATTCTCAATAATCGGTAATACAATCATTTAAAAAGAGATACAAATGACATATATTTTGCACTAGCTTCTGCCCGCTACTCCGACCGCGTGGATTTTGTAGCTCCATACAAACTTTTATCCCCCATTACATCTCCTCAGGGAATGATTTCTGGGATGAAAACTATCCTATGTCATTCCCCGGCACTCAAACTATCTTAAGGTATACCAAATTTCATCTAAATCTCTTCATACAAATTTGCACCCCTGTCTAACCCGCTTAGGGGTAGTTTTTTCGAAAACCCTGAAATTGCTTTTCTTGCATTGTAATAAGGATTCCATATGCAAAGTTTCAAGTCTCTCACTTAAAATCTTACTATATCCCCATACAAACTTTCAACCTCCTTTTTACCCCCTTGAGGATGGAATTTAAAAAAATCATTTCATAGTGAGTACTTTCGTTATATAAACTGCCTATTGTGGGAAAATCAGCTTCCTAGATTCAACGGTTTGGGCTGGGCGTTGATTTAAGTAAGTGATTGAGTCAGTCAGGAAAAGTCTGTAAAATAGCAATATAAATAATTGAAGGCAATACGACTACCACACACACACACTAGAACATAAGTTCCTGGGTCGTGCCGGTGTATGTTTGTACGCCCGTCAGGATACTCAGGATGTCTGTTGTCGCCGTCTTCGCGCCTTTGAAGGCAGAGACCTATCAGTGCTGTGGGTGCGCGTAGACTCCGGCGGCCACACTCGCGTCTATGCATGCCTATACAGGTCTCATAGCGGTGAAACGGGCACAACCCGACTTTTTGAGCACCTGCAATTGACGACTGACAAAGTCCTTGAGCAGTACCCTTCCGCGGAGCTGGTGATTTTGGGAGACCTCAATGTCCACCATAAAGAGTGGGTAGATCCCCGGGCCACCGACTTCGCGGGTAGGTGTGCTCACGATTTCTCCCTGGCCTATGGTTTGTCTCAACTGGTCCATTCTCCCACAAGAATTCCAGACATCGATGACCATACGAGCTCTTTACTGGACCTTCTGCTGACCACGCGTCCGGACGGATATATCATCTCAGTGGATGCACGGCTCTTCCGACCACTGTCTTGTCCGAACGCAGGTACGAGTACCATGCGCGCAGCCTGAGCCTCCACGGGCGACTAGCTCACGACGCGTTTGGCAATACAAGTCAGCAGATTGGGATGGATTGCGTGAATTGTAAGCATCCTACCCATGGAGATAGCTCTGTTTCACATCAGATGATCTAACTCCTGTGCAACTGAAGTCGCTGAGACAATCCTAGCGGGTATGGAATGCTTTATTCCCAACTCGCTAGTAGCTACTACTAGGTGAGGAGCGAAAAACGACCTTGGTTTAACCGGCCCTGTAAAGAAGCTAGGAACCTTAAGCAAGCTGCATACGGGGCTTGGACCAAGGCCGATACCAATAAGGAACGTAACGACGTAACGTATCTGTGGTGAAACGCAAATTGAACGCTGTGTCGGGGTCCAGTAAAAGAGCAATTGCCAGAGCAAAATCAGATTTCGTCGGCAGAATTGGTGAGAAGCTGGCAGGCTACCCCTCCGGAAGTCGCGCCTTCTGGTCGCTCGCCTAAGCTGCCGAGGGTAACTTTTATCAGTCGTCCTTACCACCTATAAGAGATATCGAACCGTTGAGTCTAAGGAGAGACTTCGCCTCCATGTGCGTGTTCTATCGCTGGTATAACGCGGTATAACGCGTTATATAAGGTACATAACTGGAAAGTTTTATAAAAAACGTCCAGTAGTTTTTACGATTAATTGGAACGTACATCCATCCATACATCCAAACTTTCGCATTTATAATATTAGTAGGATAGGATTAGTAGGATTCTTTGTAGGTTCGGTGCTTTTGTTGTATATAATATAGTATGTTAGGCCAACCGCACAAGGGCGCTACTTATTCCGTTAGACCGATCAATCGGCCCAGTGAGACTTCTTTTCGTCTGGGAAAGGTGTAAAGAAATCCGATTGGACCGATTGACCGATCGGACGGACAGGAAACACAAAAAATGCAATAGGGTTTGGACGAAACTTTATTTTTGTTTACTTTATCGTCTGTGTATAATTTGTACTTGAATAAGTTCATTGTGGAAGTAGGCAGCAGCATTCAGCACGGTTATCCAAAGGACAGCCTGCGAGCATTCTGAGTCTTTTCCTTGCGTTTTCCTGGTAGTGGTCAAAAAACCCCGAGGTCCGCTTTGACACCTCATCCCTAGATTTGGCTAAGGTACTAGTTTTAAAATGCGACTACCGTCTGCCCTTCCAAGTCTTCCAACCCAAAGGAGAAACCAGACCTTATTGGGATTAGACCAGTTTCCTTACTATGTTTTCGTTCACCGAAAAGTCACTGTTAAATATCAAATGATATTTCGATTAATATGAGCCTGTGGTGTTCCACTACTGGGCAAAATCCGGCCCCCTCTTTTTCCAACCCTCTCGATTTCGAGCAGTCTCTGGCAATGCTTTTAAAAAAATATATTCCATTTATAAGTTATTTTTTAAACCGAGGCGGTTCGCTCCCGCGACCTCCACATCGAAAGTCGCACGTCTTACTCGTACCGCTCGGTTTCGGCTACCAGTGGCTTTTTACTATCTATCTTTTTCTAAGCGTTCTAATAAGAAAGGGACAATTATTCTATGTCACTGCGGGCCGGCTACTGATAGCCGTGCACCGATACGGAATAAATAAAATAATGCGTAAACTTTATGAGGACTTTTCTTAAATACTTAGGTGGATACCAACCCCTTATAACTTTTCGGTAATTGTCGGTTGTAACACATGAAACGTCATTTTACTCCGTTGAATAAATGAACAGACTTTACACTCTACTAATTGTTTATTTCTTTTTTAGGTCGACAATTATGTTGATAATGTACGTCTCGGATTAAATGACGGGTTATCTCTTTCAATATTATATTTGGGGGCCTTAAGAATGGCTATTATTATGTGGGTGTACGGAGTTGAGAAATTCTCAACAGACATTAACTTTTGGCTGGGGTTTTCTCCGACAACCTTCTGGACTTTGTGTTGGACTATTCTCCCAGCACTTCTGTTGGTGAGTTTATGTTGTTCGATTTGTTTTGTTCTCAATATTTGAACATTATTCTAAAATGTGTTTACTACACCAATGAGTAGGTAAGGTTGGAAGTAATACAGTGTTACAAAATTAATAAAATTTACTTAAATTTCTTTGACAAAATGTTTTACTTACAGGTCTCTTTTGGGTATAGAATGTATGAAGTATTCCAAAACCATAATGTGATTGAAACTACAGCTTTGGTATGGTTCTTGATATCGGCTGTGATTGTGATTGCGTTTCAAACCAACACAATAGTGCGTTACGTAATGCAAAATGTGAGTTATTCGTTTTTTTTTCCCAGAATTGTAGTCATCACTTCACCCATCAAGGTTTATGATTAGACAACAATAAAAACATTTTCTTCCAAAGATTGGCACTAAAATCATCATCATAAAGACGTCCTCTGCTGGACATAGGCCTCCCCCAAAGAGTGACAAAGTGACAGGTCCTGCGCTAACCGCATTCAGCGGACTCCCTCGACCATTAAGCAGGTCCGTCCACTTTGTCGAGGATATACCCAACCCAGTACTCACTTGGCGTCTTCCGGTACGTGGTGGCCACTCGAGAACCATTAAATTTTAGCGATTCGAAGGGCTAGGTATAGTGGTTATCTTAATTCTGCTGCTTCGATCACGCAGATAAACTCCCAGCATATCCCTCTACATTCTATGAGGCCCATAGTAAGCGACCATGTTTCCGTGCCGTACTTATTTCATCACTGGCAACACACACTGGTGAAAGACTCGTCTTAAGACTGGAATATTGGACGAAAAGATATAAGTATCTCCCCGAACGCTGCCCAGCCGAGTCGAAAACGGTTTTCGAGTTCCAATTGAAAGCTCCCGGTTTTTTGAGTTTGGATTGATGCTGGACGGAGCGTAGATATCATCAATCGAGAGCGTTCTTGCTTGACGCATGCATGTTTAATTATCTCTCTCCTCAGGCGTACACTCTTGACAGAGTGATCGTGGTTATTCCTAAGGCGTACGAGGTCGAGAGTACTCCGTACATGGTTAATCCTCGTAGGTCATTTTGGTTAAACTTAGTGGTAGCCCTACGCTTTAGCCGTTTTGCAGTTTAGCCGTTTGGCACACGCATACTAGAGGTCAAAACAATTTTTTTGACCCGCAGTTCCTAAAAAAATTTCCCTTAGGGGGGGAGTGCCGAAACATTTTTCTTTTTGTATGGAAAAAAAAATATTTTTTTTCAGAAACCTATCGTGTGTAGTATCATATGAAAGGGCTTTTTGAGGCGATTCTAAAAATATACCACATCATTACATTTTAGCCATATTTTTTTAATTGAAACAAAAATAATTTTCGAAACATACCAAGTTTGGGCTCCTCCAGACACGATATGGCTGTTTTTTTTTAAATTCAATATACCACAAATGATACGTTAAACGATAACCAAAAACGATACCACATTTTTAGAATTTCCTCAAAAAGCCCTTTCATATGATACTACACACGATAGGTTTCTGAAAAAAAATATTTTTTTTTCCATACAAAAAGAAAAATGTTTCGGCACTCCCCCCCTAAGGGAAATTTTTTTAGGAACTGCGGGTCAAAAAAATTGTTTTGACCTCTAGTATGCGTGTGCCAAACGGCTAAACTGTACATCGATTTGCGGTTTTCTTATGAAATTGGGCTTGTGGGGCGGGGCTTCCACTAAACTGCTTTCTTGGCAACGTCTCTCCTTTTTCGCCGGTTTGGTGCGCTGCGAGACTGCGAGAGCTTTCTGCTATGGTAGTTTGCGTGCACGATTTAATTAGGTCTGTCCATCGGGTGGGTGATCTGATCGGCCTCAATATAGTTGGCCATCTACATGCTATTTCCTGGATGAGACTAAAGAACCTTAGTATTCCTAATAATAAGTGTTTAACTACAATGAATACCTGCATATGTGTGCTTCAACACAATAGTGGAGTTCCCTCGATTCCTCCAGCACTGCTATCATGGGACGGCCGCGACATACCCTCAATTTTTCTCGCACTATAACCTCTTGTTCTACTTAAGTGCACTAATAAGTAAGAGACGAATAGTGCGAGAAAATCGAAAGAGCTCGCGCGCCGTCGCGTGATAGCCGTGCTGGTTCCCATCATACTTTCACCCAATTTATATGGAACCAGTGTGAGTTGTTAGTGAACAAAAAAATTATTACCGAAATTAGACAACATGGTAAAGACTTATCGCTAAAGATAACTTAAAAAATGGAAGCGAATTGAGAACCTCCTGTTTTTTTTAACCCAAAAATGAAGAGGTAGTACCTACTGGGAAACTCCATCCTTCTATTGAAGTTTGTTAATATATAAAATCTCAATTCTGCGTTTTACCTCAATATTAATTATACCGATGTGTTTTCAATTTATACAGAACTTGATGGGAGCTTTTCGATGTAGCAAAAAATATGGCCCGCTCGACCCCCGCGATCGTAGACGGCGTCGACGGTACGATGTAACCATAGATCATCGAGAATGTTTCCACGATTGCATGCCTGTAGATGTAAGTAGGTACTGTTAATCAATTACTTATATCACCTAGTCCGTGGTCTCGGGTTAACGCGGCATGCCACTTACATCGTCACGTTCTAGAGAAATGTAGTTGCGCTATTATACAACTTGATGCTGTACGCGGCGTCCGTCGTCGACCGGAAACCAAGGCCTTAGAGTCTATGATCTCCGTTTAACGCCACAAGACACGGGCGGATTGTCCAAAAAAACTGTGCCATTTTATTGCAATTGAATGTCTAATATTTATTTTAGTATGCTTTTATTCCTTAATGTATAATTATGTTATGAACAATTGGGCTCATTTTAGAACTATAACGTGACGTCAAATCAGTAAAATTAAACATAAAAATATGCAAAATAACTCATTGCTCGGGCGCAGGTAAGCCTGCATTTCTTGCAGGGTTATTGCATTACTTTTAGTTAAAAAAATGCAACATTTTAGCGCCTGTACAATATATATAGCAAAGTCTTGAATTACTAAAACGTCCATTGCTATTAAATACCTTCAGGCGCTTGGGTAGCAAGCATAAACACTCCATTTCAAGCTGTATTCAGAATCAGATTGCCGTGTAGAGCTCAGTAGCCGAAAATTGATTAAATATTTAAGTTTGTATATCTACTTCATTTTAATATTATTATTTTTAGGAAGAGGTGGATTGTAATCATTTGCCGCTTATGAACACAGGAGAAGGACCTCCAAGCAACGAGTCGGAAAGCTCACTCACGCAAATGTATGAAAATTTACCGTTTGGGTCTGCAAGTGTCATTACTGTTGTAGAAACAATACCTGATACCAAGGACAAACAAGCCTAGTGCTAATCTCTGGCAATAACGACCAATAGTTTGTAATAACATATACTTAGGTTCCATGTTACTATGCAGGCTCGTCGAAAACCTTAGAAGAGTATTGGGTTTGCACATCGTCTTCCAGAAAATGCCCAAAAAAGCTAATTTTTTCCTAACTAGCTTCTGCCAGGACCTCACCCGCGTGGAATTCGTTTACAGCTTAGCTCCATACAAACTTTCATCTCCCATTTAACCCCCTCACGGGATGATTTCCGGGATAAAAACTGTCTTAGTACCAAATTTGATCTCAATCAGTTCAGCGGTTTAAGCGTGAATAGACAACAGACAGACAGGCAGATACACAATTGCATTTATAATATTAGTGTAGATATGTGTGTCACGTGGTGTGCATATGTTTCGTTGATATTGGTATGCTTTCAAGGCATATTTTAGAGATATAAGAGACATCGCATCAAGTGTTTATTATTATCATCGATATGTTATAACGTCTATTATCGTCGTTATAAATATTGTATAGGTGTGGACTGTGTAAGCATTATTTCTTATAAATAAATATTTTTACAAATCATACTCGTCATTTATTAAAAGCGACCGGATTAGGCAGTGAACGTTAGAATCAGGATGGCTGGACCATGGGAGATATTGCAGTTTGAGCAATGATATCGAAAGTAAAGATACGCCTGTCCGAACAATATTCGCTTGACATACTGTGACACACTGTGACAGCTGAAGACTAAGGCACGGTGGCCCGCGATTGCCCGTGGCGGGCCACCGCATTGGACGAATTACTCGTGGGCGTTGGGCCTATCCTTACGAAGTAATATATATATCTATGAGTTAGAGCTTTTCAAAGAACAAGCAAATACTATGTAACGGCCTGCTCCCTAGCAACCCCACTCTCTGTTTTGGTATTTGTCATTATGTGTTTTTTTTAATACAAGATTTGTCTCATATTTATCTTTATTAGTACGGCGCTTGCCGCATAACGCCAAGAATGCGTGTACAAGTGAAAAAAAATCACAGATCTCGTGCCTTTCACGACCTTCTGATATTGAAAATGAATTTAAGGCTGCACCGAAGAAATTATGAAATTTTTGCGCTCCTTTTAACATTGCAGTATTGTTATTACTAAAGCTTTAGTTCTGCAATTCCTATAGAAGATATTTGAGGATTCACTCTATCAATTGTTTGCTTTAGAAACTGGATTACTTATACTTTCCACGATAGAAAAGAAATCCAAATTTACCTCTAAAAATGAAAATATAACCTTAGTACGGCGTAAATACTTCACGGTAGGTCATCAGGTTTTGAATAATTGCAGAAGTAAACGATGTCTATGACGTTTATGCGTAAAATTTTCAAAATGTGGATTTGTTTAGCGATACAAAGGAAATAACTAAAGTCGCGATCGTTCCGCTCATTTTAGCTAGAGCCGCCGCGCTTCCCCCCTATCCGCTTTAGTCTTGCTTCGGCTGTCAGACGGGGAGGCTGTGTCGCTTGACCTTACGCACGATTTGTAAAAGTAACGACGAATTTTGTGTTGTTTGCTATCGGCAACAAAGCAACTAGAGCAAGGAAGAGGAGAGGTTGGCGAAAAAAGAATGCTAAACGGTTGAATGAAAAATCAAGGTAAGTAAAAGTCATTTAACTACAAATTATAAGCCCAGGGTTTGTGCGCCGGTACCGGCTGTCACTCTCGTTGCAAATTTAGTTTGGTTTATCGCAGTACTGTCCTTATTTCGATGGTTCTTTATTTTGTTACTTATTTATTTATTGTTTAATGTTCAACAATAATCAACAAATCTTTTACAAGCAAATAAATTAATCTCTCTTGGGCAAGAACATCTACCTACATACCGAGAATTTTGAAATAGAGAATACTCCTGTTGCTTCGTATAAGCATACTCAGCACCTACCTATACCTACCTACTAGTCAAACTGCTCCGCATCTCTCAGCGGCGTCCGTTGATGCGTTTTTTAACTTTGTAGGTATGTATAAGCTTGATTTTGTATAGAAAAATCGCATGGTACGACACACTGACGCGCGGAGGAACGAGACGCAAGACGACTCGCGCGCTCGGGCGCAGACGCGGTGTGTGCCGCAGGGAGCTCCGTAGTTCCGTACGAATTTTAGCGTGGGACGTCGCGCATCGCATCTCCAGACGGAGATGCGGAGAAAACTCTGACGTTGGTGCGTTGTCTGCGCATGCGAGTCCGTTGGCAGTGGCAGTGGCGAGACGCGAGGGCAGTGTGACAACCACAAAAAAACATCTAGTTCCATACTAATATTATAAATGTGAAAGTGTGTCTGTCTGACTTTCTGTTTGTCTGTCTGTTACCTCTTTACGCTTAAACCGCTTAATCGATTTAGATGAAATTTGGTATAGAGATAGCTTAAGTGTCGGGGAAGACTATAGGTTAGTTTTTATGGAAATCATCCGCTAAGGGGTGGAAATTCAATACTGTATAAAAGAGTTCTGAGAGACTTTCGATAATGACGTTTTAGTGCGTCCACAAATATTGTTATTAACCAAATGACTTTCTTACTGAGTTACGCTATAGGTACCAATTTCAACTTTGTGACTTAGACGAGATGGTTATATTGTTACTTGCTTAATTTTATCTGGTCGGCGGTTTGCGGAAACAGCCCGGTGTTCACAAGATAAGCTTTCAAGTGCTAAATGGACAGCTTATATCATTTTAACTATACCTCTTCAAAAGGTTATTTACCGCACCTTAGCAATCAACCTGTATTGTAGTGTACCAATATTGTAGTCATAATAATCGCTAAACCTAATTATTTCTGTTCTAAATTTTTTGTTTCAAAATTTCTGTAACTATCATCGGCACTGAAACGTGTTCGCTTACTATGGGCCTCATAAGAAGGTTCAAAGTCACCCAAAGGGCAATGGAGAGGGCCATGTTGGGAGTTTCTCTCCGTGATCGCATCAGAAATGAGGCTATCCTCAGCAGAACCAAGGTAACCGATATATCCCTCCGGATCGCTAAACTTAAGTGGCAGTGGGCGGGGCAGAAAGGTTCTCGAGTGGCGACCACGTACCGGAAGGCGCAGCGTGGGTAGGCCCCCGACAAGGTGGACTGATGACCTGGTAAAAGTTGCGGGAGTCCGCTGGATGCGGGTGGCGCGGGATCGGTTGCTTTGGCACTCTTTGGGGGAGGCCTATGTCCAGCAGTGGACGTCTTTCGGCTGATATGGTGATCATCGGTAGTCATAATGATCATTTGTCCTAAACATTTTTTCCATAATTTTCTTACTAAGAACATGCCTGAAATCATCATTTTGTTAATCATAACAATTTTCTTCTGACCATACTTCTAAGAACATCCTCATAAAGTAACGCTTTCGCGGTACATCTCCTAATGAAGTAACGCTTTCACGGTACACCTAACACTCCTCCTCGCTTCGCTCGTCGTCGTACCTACACGGACCTTTCTTAGGGTAGGTACGTCCGCACAAGCGGGTGACTTGCTTAACGTGTAGGCTAGAGCCTTGTGACAAAATCAAACACGGTTATTTACTTCCATAACGCCAAGTGCGCAGGGTTGCCCGGAAAGTATGTGACTCGTATCATTATGAATTTAAATAAAACGTACAAACAGTAAGTACCAAAGACAAATATAACGGCGACTCTTGTCAGAAGCCAGATTTGGAACAAACTGACTTTGATTTTGCTAAATCAGAACATATGAAGAAAATTAATCTTTCTGTTGAGGATCGCGAGTCTCTTGAAAAAAGAACTGTCTTGCAAGCAGACTCAATTGAATGGCACCAAGAAAGAAAATTACGTCTCACTGCGTCTGCCTTCGGAAAGGTATGCAAAAGAGGCCTTATAAAATGTGCACCTCTTGTAAAATCTCTCGTAAATGTGAGTGGTGATTTAAGCCACGTAAAATCTGTTCGTTATGGTAAGGAACACGAACATATTGCATTAGAACAACTGGCTGAAGAACTAAAACTCCACAACGAAGCCAATTTCAATGTAATACAGAAATGTGGCTTATTCGTCGACCCTGAACTACCGTTTTTGGCGGCCAGTCCAGACGGATTAATAGGTGAAAAAATTATTGAAATTAAGTGTCCTTATTCGGCTAAGGACATAACAGTCTCAGAAGGTATAGCTCAAAAAAAAATTCGTTTCTGGAAACAAGAAAAGAACGGGAACTTGATAGTAAATAAAAGACATGATTGGTTCTACCAGGTGCAGGGACAGCTTCACATTACTAAGAAAGAAGCATGTTTATTTGTTGTATGGACCGAACGAGACATGAAAATAGAAGTAATAAAAAGAAATGACAAATTCTGGGAGAACAGTATGGAACCGAAATTAAAATCAGTTTTTTTATTGTCTACTACCTGAAATAGTTGATTCAAGGCTTGACAGACAAATGGAAGTTCGAGAGCCACAATACATTTTAGACGCAATTGACAAAAAAGAGTCGCTAAAACGAAAAAAAGGTATTCTTTCCGCGACTGCAGTTATGCCAAAAGCAAAACGAAAAAAAGTTACAAGTTAATTTTACTCCACAAAAAAAACAGCTTCCCATATGAACGTAGTCAGCCTACTGAGATTTTCATCTTATTTAGCCGTTCTAATATTTTACATTATTGAGTTAATTTTATTGAACTTCTATTGTATCTAGAATACCAATTTGTCATTCATCGCAGTTACTATAACCTACCGACGACGTTAATTATAAATAAAAAAAATATGTGTCACATCTGCATTAAGGTTTCTCTAAATGTGAATTTTATCAATAAAACTATTTGAAATTGTTCTGGTTGCTTAATTTTTGTAAATATTGGTAACACCCTCGCTGAAAGCATTTATAGTGCCATTTGCCGCCATTCTTTCCGTTCTATATAGGCGATCGGCGCACAACTCCAGCCAGCGCTCGCTCGGTCCTGCCTGTATGCGTCACACACACACATGCACGGAACGCATAGAATACCTAAAATCAACTCGCGTCAGAAGCTCGGTGCCCTCTTAATTTGTATTTATTACTCTAAAAAACTTCAGAAAACTCAACACTAAGTAATAAATGGCAGTTTTTATTAAAATTTTGCCAAAACAAATAGAAAATCCTTCTCAACCCACCCATAATAATGATTAGAAGTAGAATTACCATGTTACTATAATTGAGTAACAAAAAATAGGAAGGTTCCTTATGAAATTATTTTATAGGGTAGGCACCTTGTTAAAAGTCAACTGTAACTAATCAGTCTTCAAAATTGAGAATCATTAGGACGAGGACTTGTGCGTACATATTAACTAAATACTAAATGATCAATGACTAAATCATCAATCACTAAATCAAACATTATCAATTTCAGGTAGGTACAGTAAAAAACTCTTTTTTCACAAATTTAGGAACATAAATTTTCTTAAGCTTCCCGTTGAGTCAACGTCTTAGACCTCACATCGCTTAGACATTGCTGTAACTGTTTGTCTGTGTAATCAATGTAACGAGGACTTCCTGGCTTCCTTTTATAGGCATCTCTGTACGTCTGAATGATAAAAAATATATATTTAGCTGATGGGTCAAAGATACCCGAAAATGATGGTCAAAGAACATGCAATGATATAAAGGGGGGAAAGGCTTTAATTTGTTTGTCATATTTATGAATAAATATATTTTCATTTACATTTCCAGATATTTAAAAAAATACGAGTTATTCATTAAGCTAATAATTGAGAATGTGATTCTGGCTTGTTTCAACCATCCGCGCCAAATAAAGCAGTCGATATACTCAACAAAGCCAACGTTAAAATAAAGAACTATACAAATTTAATGACATGGTTAAAAAGAACAATCGGATGGTTACAAAGGAACGAAATCACAAATATTCAGCAGCGATGAGTGTAAATAAATGCTGCCAGTATTAGATAACATAACTTTATTTAAGAATAAGATTCAGACATTCATCAAACAACAAATGTCCCCGAGAAGTCAACAAAAATATCCTTGTTTAATTTTTGAGTAAAGAACTATACTTCTTTCGACCGTAATAGCCATACTGGCCTCGTATTGTAGCCGGACCTCGCCTGCGGCTCGGTCCGTCTAATTCATACTCAGCATGGCTTCGTTACTGGTCTCTGACGTAATACAGATACCTCAAATAAACACTACTATAACAATCATATTCAACGATACAAAAATTTATATTACTGTTAATACGTTATTAAATAAATATATATGTTGCAGGGAAATGGCCAAAAAAGAGATTTGATCAAGTCTCTAAGGTATATGATCAAATCACGAAGTATGGTAATAATGGCGAATCCATTTTATCATTTGCCTAATACAAATCAGTCATTTGATCAAATCTCTGAATCTCTGAAACGCGTCAGTGAGTTGACGAAACTAACTCGCAGAGGAACGCGATTAAGTTTTTTCCGCTCTTTTATAAAAAAAATAACCACGAAGATGGTGGCGGGAGCACGGCTCCCGCCACCATCTTCTAACCTATCCGCCATCCGAGTCTAAGTCTCAGAACCGTTTAAATGATTAAGGAGCCAATATCTGCGAGTTAGTTTCGTCAATTCACTGACGCGTTTCAGGGATTTAATCAAATCACTAAACAAATCTAGTGAAATGAAAAAACGAGTTGCCTTTTTTGTCCGATTTCGTCATTTCACTAAACAGATTCAGAGATTTGATCAAATGACTGATTTGTAATAGGCAAATGATAAAATGGATTCGCCATTTTAACATCCTGCGTGATTTGATCATATCCCTTAGGGACCTCTGTTTTAGCCATTTCAGTGCGACATATGCATATTATAATCACAAAAAAAATTACATCTCAATCATCCACGTAGCCCTAAAACTCGGGAGACCAGAGAGATGTCACACTTTCGCTGAAATTGGGTGCTATTCGCGCTATACTGAATCGATTAAAATAACATTTTCAATGTTAAATTAAATCTAAAAAAAAATCATAAAAACCCAGCTTTTTTAAAAAAAAATATAGCCTATTATGTCACTCCCACGATTAAGAGGAAGCCAACGCAACTCATATGTCGAAATCCGTCAAACGGTTTAGGCTGCAGGGAGTGCCAAAGAATAAGCCACATAACATACATAAATACATACATACCACGTGCCACTCACAAAGGGTCGTGGCGATAATGTTGTGCAGCGTACAAAGTGGCAATAGCCGGAGTATTCGCTGACGAAGACAGTCTCTTGTTTTTTGAGGCCAGTTTGTACACATTCTTGAAAAATCTTGAAAGGCCACCCAGAGCGTCGTTAGTGGTTTGCACTGAACAAAAGGCTGATAGATTTTGGTCTACTCCCATGGGATGTCTTATTATTGCCATGCGCGGCATGGTGCGCATGCCGCGTGGCAGAGGGCACTTTATGTCGCGTTCAAACGCGCTCACAGACTTATTCGGATCGAACAGGAATTGTATGAAGGACTGAGTTTTGTTAACGCTTTTCGGTATCCCAAGGTCAGATTCGATCTTCGTTTTGTTCATGTTGGATGCGTCATGCCAAACCTTTGCAAGGTTTATGGGCACCACTCGACGCCTTATGTGCCTGGGGGTGGTGCCGGGGGGCTCGATACCAAACATCCCAATGAAGGTAGTCTCGCGCTGCTCATCGAAGTTGATGTCCTCTAATCTGCACCAATCGTTGATCACTGACCATTTAATTGGGCCCCCGCCCCCTGCCGGTATGGGAGTGTTGAGCCACCGGTCCAGATCTCCTTGTGTATGGAAGTGAGTCGATACGTCGAGCTTGATTAATCTCCTGATGGTGTAAGTTAGAGCAGGGACGTCCAACGCGTGTGGTAAGTAGCGGCTGTACAAGGTGAACCAGTTCTTAGATACCTCTTCCTCTTTCTCAAAGGTGAACCTTTCCAACCATGATGGTGCGTAAAGAAGCGCGCCCATAGCAGACCCTGGATAACCCAACACACCCCTGTCAGAGTAGACCTGCCGCAAAAACTGTCCCACAGGACCCGAAGTGGTCTTCAGTAAGTTGATTCTAAAGCCCGTCTCGGCGTACGCGACATATAGCTGCTGCCTAGTTAGTTCGTAGCGAGGAGAGGCGAGTATAATGTCATCGCCCATGCCGATGGCTCTGGCACCGGGGAGATCTGTCTTCTCGATGATAGGAAGGTTCCTATGGACATAGACATAATAGTTCCGCCCAAAGATGTGAACCGACAACAAACCACCCTTGTAAGGCCATGACTTTCCGTTCCATTCGACCCTCATGGTTTCAATTGATTCCAACTCGCTCTGAGCGACCCACTGTGTTTTCGCATCTGCCCCACCCAGTCGCTGCACGATATGACGGATCATGGCTTTCGAGAAGGAATGATCGAATCGCTCAGCGTCTGCGCATCCATACCACGCATACTTAGTAGCTTGAAAGTTGCCCAACCAAGCAGGGTTTGTGATGGGGGAGTCTCCGGGCAATCGGTTCCACCGGTAAGCCAAGTATGATTGCCTCAGATACGAAGCCATCGGGGTGGCGATGATTTCGCGGGTTTTCTTCTCTTCTTCCTTCAGCGCCACTGTACAGATATTCGGCTCCTTCAGCGCGTCCGCATACAGGTCGTATTCCCCTTTCTTATTGAAGGTCCCGTCGGGGTTCATCATGCGTCCATACGCCCATGCTCACTTTGAACGATAATCATGACCCTGTATACGTGTTCTTCTTGCCCCCCCCACTCGTGCCCCATCTAATCGGATCGTCACAAAAGTCGCGGAAAGACATGAAGTTCGAGGGGTTGTGGTCGTGTCCCCATTCGTCGAGTATCTTGTCCATATAAGTCCATATAATCGCCCGAAAGCCAGGTGTTAATGTCTTTTATTACCATCTCAGCGGTCCACGGCGACTTTAAGCCAAACATATCCAAGTGCATGAAGAACACGTACGCAGGACCAGTGGCAAACACGTGTGGATACGCCCACTTAGATACCCTCCTTAGGTGTTGTCTCACGAAGTCATCAATGTCACCAGCGTTCACTGAGTTGGGGCGCTGGCTAAATTGATGTCTAAACCGAGCCGCTATCTTTGAATATAAAAATATCAGAGAGCGCGCTATGTGTACCTGTCCACTTTCTTTTGTCAGTAGGTAATGTAGATATAGCCCCGAAGTGTAGGATGTTGCGTGCAGCGGGAACCAGTCAGGCACATCCACAGAGAAGCGAACCAGCGAGTCTAAGTTTTGGACATTTGGCAAATATGCGTGCTCCATTTCATCAAACGATTGCCACAATCCGTCATCCAATTCCAGCGTGTACAGACTCGCTCCCCTGTCGAAATATGCCCCCTTCATTACCTTGTTGCTATTTCTCGCATAAGACCCGCGGTTCGATTGCCACGTACCTGGGTCTATTCGTGTAGGTTGCTCGGCTGCGTGGTATGGTTCAGCGGCCTTCATCGTGAAGCCGAGCCACTTGTTGCGAGGGGCCCAGCTAGATAGTTTTCTCGTTTTTTTGTGTCTACTCCCGGGTGGGCTCCTCCTAAGGAGCCACTTCTACGATTGGGTTTGGTGCCAACACCGTCTCTGCTTGCTTCCCCAAGTTTGACCGCTGGGACATTGAGTCTTTGTTCGAGACCTCTTTCTGTAAAAAAGCACCCTCGGGGGGGATAAAGCTAAAGCGCCCTTGTTAACGATGAGGCTCTGGCCAGTAGAAACGCAGTTCCGGTAGTGATGCTTCAACCCGACAGTTATCAGACATGACATATAACCGCTCCGAGTGAGAAGGGTGTCATCTTTCCGCGCGGTACACTTTTGCCAATCCTCGACAGACTGGGGCAGCATGAGGGGAGCAGTCCGCTGGTAATCCACGTACACAGCCGGTATGTCTGAAAAGGTGTCGGCACTGCAGCCAAGCCATGAGGTCGAGTGGCTGGCCGTGTGCTGTACCACTAAGTGGGGAGTTTCATAATTCCCAGAGACCACTCCGTCGGTGCGCTCGTATGTCCCCTTCATGCCGATATTAAATTTATCCGCCCACTGTAGAAACACCGGATACGGCATGCACACATGTATGCCCCACAAATCTTCCGTTGGGTTGGTTCCGTAATACGCGTCGATCTCCTGCGCAATGGTGAAGTTGCCGTTTACGACACGCGCGGCATGTGCGTCCATGTTGGTAAATAGGAGCAACCCGTAGCACAAGTCGTTAACCAGGTCACGTATTGGTGTCTGTGTTACAGGAGCGTCATTCACTCCATACCCCGACCACGCCCTCCTAGAGATGTCACTGCGTGCCAATGCGATGCCGAGCGACAGCGTGTGTGACACTCCTTGCATGACCAGGCAATTCTGGAGCCCCGGAGTGTTTCGGAAGCAATATGAGAAATCGTCTTTCACTATCAGCCCGCAGCCCGTCATGATACAGTACACTGAATTTGATGAATTTCACCGGTATTGGGAAACCAAGTGCTCTGGGTCTTGTGCCTGCCAATGGACGGCTGTACCTCTATAGTCTCCATTGCGAATGACGTCCTCATGAGCCAATGCCAACTGCGAGGGGGGAACTGTAGGGGAGAGACGGTGGCGAAATCGTAGCCGTGGAGGAGCCGCTGGATCCGCACGCCGATAACCGCCTCAGCTCCGGCGTCAATGTCTGATGTGGCGTGCCGTAGGGCACGTTCCTGGTAGTTAAAAGGCCCAATTGTCCACGCACCGGATAGGTCGTCCTCATACCGCCCGTCGGCGTCAGCGGCGAGTATTGGGCACTCAGGTACATTTGCCCCTATTTCCGCAGCCAGTGAAACGGCTAGCTGGTAAGCCATCGACGTACATAAGTTACTCTCCATATATTGAAGTGCCTTGACCATATTTTAGCAGAGATGGGATATTGGGCATCGGTGAATAGCCCGTACAATTGCTAGTGTATGTTGATCCAGCAATTTTGGAAAGCGATCGCGTTTGCGGTGATTCTTGCGCCTCGGTATACCTGCATGTTAAGGCCCTCAGCTATTTCGATAGTAACCTGTTGTGAGTACGTGTTTTCATCTACCAATACTAAGACAAATTTTTTTGCCCCGCCCGTGGTACACAATGCGAGTTTTACCGTACGCGCAGTACCACTCAAACAGGCGGTCACCCATCTAAAGACAGACCGCTGCCATCTTTGCTTAACCTGCGACCTGCGTTATCGTTTCCGACTCGCAGGCGCCGCAAGACTATGAGCGCTTCGAAGCTAATAATTGCATAGATAATTTGGAACATTGCAAGATTTTTTTTAAATAGCATTATTTAGAATAAATGCTAAATATTATTGTTTCAAACAAATATTTCGTCCAGTTTGTCTGACGTTAGCCGGTTACGACGTTCAGTTAGGACGTAACCGGCTCTTGAGAACAGCCTCTACGAAGGCACCGAGGAAGCTGGGATTGATAAGTATTTCTTTGCCATATGAAACAAGCCTGGGAAGGTCTTCCGGTGATCTTCCCAGTACTTGAGTGGGTCACAACGACGATTGAGCAGAGGCAACTCCACGTACTGTCTCACCATTACTAAGACAGTGGCAGTAGGCGTTGTATGACTCCTCTGCTCGTTCGTCTTCTGGTCGAAATGTGACCATATGCCTATCTCTTCCTCCTTTACAGGCCCCGTCTGGTTTTACGCAAGAGGATCCTCATTTTCCGCAGTCTCTGTGTTTTCAATTCTAGTTAGTTGTGTTAGTTCATCAATAACCCATTGTTGGGCATTTGTCGCGTGATCTTCTTGCCCAAAACCAGTTTTTTTAAACCTGGGGTCTAAAAAAGTGGCCTTGGCGACAGTTTTATTCGTTTCGAGGCACCCCTGCCTTCTAGCAATAAAATCGGTGAGGTTGCTGCGTAACCTCAAACCTATTTCGGTTGTTGGTGAAGCCATCCTGAGAGCGAAACGCAGTCCTCGGATCAATGGTACTATGATAGACATAGTTACATACTTCTCACCCGAGAGCTGTGCTGTGAACTCTAAGCATGGCGTCAGTATTGGTATTAAATCTCTAACGGTTGCCTAATCACTGATTGATAAATTTTCAGGCGCTCTCTCTAGTTCAAGGAGAGCCAAGCAGAGAGGTTGCTTAACTTGTGCTAATCACTCAAGCATTGTGTATGAGGAATTCCATCGTGTAGCTATGTCCTGCATTAGCACAAGCTCAGCAACATTGAGCTCGGCTTGCTTTTCCTTTAATTTGTATGCGGCCACACTACTTTGTCTAAAGTTCGTGACAATGCTACGACACCTAGCCAACAAATCTTGATCGGATAGGTCCGAAATTGCTAATTCATAAGCAGCCACGGCTTCACAGCGCTCGAAAAAAAAATTCCTTTTAATTTTTCTTTCACTACCGGGAAAAAAAACGCAAGGAGCTAAGTCAGGGCTGTAGGGTGCATGTGGTAAGGTTTCTATCCCAGCTTCCTTTTGAGGGAATATATGGCCTTTGCCATCCACCTCGCTTCATGAAGAGCTCCAGGCGCTCTAAATGGGAAATCTTTTTGAGACCAACCCCCAAGGTATAAAAGTGCTAGCTGCAATAATTACTTATAATCCTCTCTTGGGTGAGTTCCATTTTCTAACACATTTAGTAGGTATATAATCATTTCTTCGCGGCGATTCTTCAAAAGTTCATGCAGAGATTCTTGTTCAAACATCGTCGTATACGACATCTTGTTAATAGAATCCCACTGAGCTTGGAACTTCCGGAAAATTTTGATGTCTGGACCACTAGAAGGCACAGGACAGCACTCATCAAACAGACCCTTTAGGATTAATTCATGGGTGTGGTGACAGCAGGCTAACCACAGCAATGTACGTTGAAAATCGTTTTGTATTCTAGTACATGCTCCTTGAAGAAGTCCTGTATTAGATGCTGTAGTATCGAAACAGATACCTACGATATGGCGACGCAAATCAAATCGGTCCACTTCTTGTACAACAACTTTAGCCATTAACTCCCCAGTCCCTCTTGGAGTGACAGGGACGCCAAGTGATCAAATTTTCTAAGCGATGGTACAAAAAAACCGTCAAAACTTGTTCCTTAGAAGAAAATCGTGCGCCCAAAAAACTATCACAAGGAACCTTGTCAAGTAACCAAATTCCACGTCTACTACTCATTTTTAATTTCAGAACTTGCTTCAATATAAAAAAATCTCATTTAAATCACTTTTACACCACCTACTACAAAAAGTTACATTCGTTTTGTTTCTACCCTCTACTGCACCTAAATTAACTTCTTCAGACAAAAGTTGCCACAGAGCGCAACTTCTAAATATGGTCCGATTTCCCTGATTTTTGGTATATGGGCTCTGTATAGGTGTAGAATCAAGAAGAAAAGCGAAGTCAAAGATAAATCAAAAATTTGGAAAAATGAAACACCCTAGCAGGTATTTTGTACCTTTGTGTTCATGGAATTCCGTTGATTTGTAAAGTCCACCAACTTTTGATTCAAAGTGTTCACCAATTTTTGTCATTTTTAAATGTACACAGAGATTTGATCAATATTTTGTTCAGCGATATGTGGAACTGTACACTGTGCAGGTGTTTTGAAAGTTTGGATCTGTTCATCAACTTTTGATGCTGACTGTACACGCAAAATGTACAACTACGACGTGTGAGTCTACGACGAAGCGGGAAGCATCTGCTTTCTTCGCGCTCTCGCTCCGCAACTCAGGATCCTCTCAATATCTGCCAGAGAATTATCTTGTACAGTACCTGCAGATGGAATGCTTAAAATTTGCTATGAAATATTGTAGGTATAAATTTGTCCTTGGTTACAAAGTTTGCTTCGATCGTTATACTTTGCTTTTGATATTGACAGCATTTTTTTGTAATATTTATGCTGTATGCATGATTTTAGTCTGACACTGTACTTTCACAGGAATCAATTCATCAAACTCATCCTTAGAATTCTGTTATTGATTCTTGTGCCGCTACTCCTATGTACACTTTATTAATATCAATGAAGCGACGGGGATTGTCATAGTCTACTTTGTAAACGTCAGATCGTTTCACATAGTTGATTTCCATTTAATTGGACATAATGTCTTTTAACAGCTTTTCGACTTCTATTTTTAAGAGGTGTAGTAGTGGCCTTTCGCTTTGAAATAACTTGTTAAACTCGGTGCACTTACCTAAAACGTACGACATAAACTCTAAATAAATCGTCGTGCAACTGTTATTTAGTGTATTTAATATGCTTTCTGTAGTTAGACTTGGATCCACAACTAGTTCATTTTGGAAGTATTCTTTTAAGACTTCTTTCTGTTCCAGAACACGATCGACGCAATTCTTCAGCGATAACCAGCGGGTAGTACACGGGCTAAGAATTTTGTGAATGTCTTCTTTGAAAAATATTTGTATTTCTTCGAGTCTCTTTTGTCGCAGAGAACTTCTGCTGAAATGCGAACCAACATTTCTTAGCATGTCTTCAACGGAACGTGGCAATACCATACATGCTTTTGATGCCACTAAATGTATCATGTGCGAGGAACACTTAACGCAAGCCATATCTGGTACCTGCTCCTTTAAGTGGCTAAAAACCGAATTGTGAGCACCTACCATACTGTTAGTTGTGTCTGATGAGAAACCGACTAAATTTTCAACCGGTATCTTTTCATCGTTAAATTTTTTAATCATTTCCGAACAGCGGAATCATGGTGTCCGATAAATTAAAGGATAAGTTTAAGCTTCGCCAAGAATGCAGCTAATTTTAATTCCGCTCTTTTAACTAACAAATCTGGTTCTTTTGATTTAAAACATTGAGGTAACGATCTTGACGTAGATGAGACTTTCATCGATGCCGTGTGTTTTGATGATTGAGTATGCTTAACCAAAGTGGACTTGTGGCACACTAGTGTGCATTGGCATACTTTGCAAAGGGCAATCGTGTTGCCTTTGGAATCTTCGGATTTCACAAGCCAATTCCGGAATGTGGGGTCTGTAAGCCAAGTTTCCTTAAAGTTGACTTTTTTTTTTCTTTTTGGCTGCACTTGGCCCTTGGTCACTTTCAAAAGTTAACAAACTGGCACTATTGTTGCTAAATGAAGTGGATGGCTGTGGTTCGCAATCATTTGCGTTTGGGTTACTGGTAACTGTTTCTGGCCGGTCATGGCTAACTGATGTAGATTGCTGTGGATCGTTTGTTTTCTGTCTATTGCTAGTGTCGCTTACCGAGGTGCCTGGCAATTATGTAGATTGCGGCAGATCATCTGTTTGCGGTCTTTTTCTTGTATCCTGAACCGATTTGCCTGGTATGGGATCATTCGTTGATATTTTCCGTTTTACAGGCTTCACTATAAATTTGTCCATTGTCGATCTGTCCAAATATGATAAAAACAATTAAAGCAAATCATACTTATTAATGTGAAAAAAGAAACAGTTATATGACCAGTGTAGATAACCAAGATACCAATCATAGGATAACATAATAGGTTTCAGTTATGAAGAGAAGAAACAAACTATATACCTAATAAATATAAATGTATCCAACTTATGAAAAAAGATCAAACATTTAGAAAAATTACGTACCTATATTTAGGGTTAAATATGAAACCCTAAAAAGAAAAGAATTAGAAAACGGGGGGATAGTATAACGAATGCATGGGTAGCACGGTGACATGCAATATTTATCGAGTAATTAAACGGTAAGTATTACGAAGAACTCCATTAAATATGAATTCGTATTGATGTTTGTCAATAAACAATATCAATCAAATCAATATTTTAGTTGGCGATTGTGATTTGATATCTTATATATGTATCTATAATCTATATGTCGTTGATATATCTTTGGGAACTCGACTCTAAAAAATATCTAGTTGAATTCCTTGACCCTCAATATGTATATTTAGACACTTAGTTTGGGATTCTACGTTATTTAGAAACGAGATATTAATAATTAACTATAATTCAAAATGGCTACATTAAATTAAATATGGCCGACAGAGGAGTTGGTTCCTATCAAAAATTTTAAGATATGGACCTAACAAGTGCCTGAAAAAAAAATTGGTGCCTTTATGTACGATTCTCACCGCCGTTCGGTGCCGGGCTGGAGCGCTTTCTATTACATGCAAAGGAATTTGAACCGTGTAAACAGTGATTACATTTCATATTTGAATGCATCGTGCATCCACTGCGAGGCGGCAGCTACCGACGCGGTCGGTGGGGATTGTAATCAAATATAAATTGCATCTGCTGTATAGACGGTTCAAATTCACCAGGCCACTCCTCGCACCGGACGGCACCACGCGGTACCGCGCCGAGGACCGGGCGCATATCTTCGCGGAGCACCTCGAGAACCAGTTCCGACCAAACGCGACCACTGATGCCGAGCACACCGCACAGCTGGAACGCGAGGTCGAGGGGTATCTCGAGGTCCCACCACTGCCAGAAGAAGACGTCGTCATCTTCTCCCCCGGTCAGATCCAACGGGCAGTACGGAGAACCCAGCTCCGCAAGGCCCCAGGACCAGACACGATCCCGAACGAGGCACTGCGTCACCTCCCCCCGCGAGCCATCGCGACGCTGACGCGCCTGTTTAACGGGATCGTGAGGACGTGCCATTTCCCCAGCTGCTGGAAGCTGGGGAAAGTTATCATGCTGCCCAAGCCGGGGAAGAACATTCTCCGCCCTGAGAGCTATCGCCCCATCACCCTGTTGTCAACGGTGTCAAAGGTGTTCGAGCGACTCTTTCTCCACCATTTGGCACCGCACATCGAGCTCCGCGCAGAACAGTTCGGCTTCAGGGCGGAGCACTCGACGACCCTCCAGATCGCCCGGATCCTCCACGTCGCAGCGGCGGCGCGGAACAAAAAGGAGCACGCTGTGGCGGTGCTTCTCGATATGGAAAAGGCTTTTGACCGGGTCTGGCATGCAGGCCTGGTCTACAAACTGACAACCTCCGCAGCGCCAAGACGGCTCGTGCACATCGTGGCCAGCTTCCTCGCCGATCGCAGCTTCCAAGTTGTGGTCGAAGGCAAGCTCTCGGCGAGGAAACCCATCGCAGCCGGAGTCCCCCAGGGAAGCTGTTTGTCGCCCGCGCTGTACGCGCGGTACACCGACGACATCCCAGTGGAAGGGGGGACCACACTAGCCTTGTACGCCGACGACGCGGCATACATCTCGACGTCGTACAAGCTCCCGCACGCAGCCGTCAAGATCCAGCGCACCTTGGACCTGCTACCAGGCTGGCTCAACCGCTGGCGCCTGAGGGTGAACGTGGCGAAGACCCAGGCCATCACCCTCAGTGCGAAGAGGAACCAGCCCCCGGAGCTCCGCCTACTGGGACAGCCGCTTCCGTGGTTGCGGACTGTTAAGTACCTGGGCGTCACCATCGACCGGCAACTTAACATGTCCGCCCACGTGAAGAACACCGTCAACCAGGCGAGAACGGCCCGGGCGCTACTCACTCCTGTGATGAAGTCGTCCCTCCCCCTGTCCGCCAAGATTGGCATCTACAAGGGGTACATCAGGTCACGGTTGACCTATGCAGCCCCCGCGTGGTACGCGCTGGTGGGAGAGTGCAATAGACAGCGACTCCGCGCACAACAGTCGCTGGCGCTCCGCACCGCAGCCGACGCGCACTTCTACGTCAGCAACAAAGTGCTCCACCGTGACCTGAAAGTCGAACACCTGGACGACTTCATCACCAGACTGGCTAGGGCTATGTTCGAGCGGGCAGACGGCTCGCGCCGGACGCACCTGCAGGACATAGCCCCCTACCACTCCCGGCCGCCCGACAAGAGGGCACTACCGCGGGACTTGATCCGCCCGGATCCGCCCGCCCCCCCCTGACTCGACGCAAGGATGTTCCTGCAGTGCCGTCGGCTCGAAGGTCGCTCGCTGGGCCTCTCCTAAGGGAGTCCCACCCGGCAGGGCTTGACCTCGCCGACGGACGAAGCAGATGACCCCACCGGACCTGACGGGCGTTACGCCCACCCCAGCCACCCGTCCACTGTAGCGGACGGCGCCTGATCCCGCCAGAAGCGGCACAGCCGCGACAGGCTTCCCGAGCCCCCCCACGGGGCTTGAGAGACAACCCATGGCACGGTTCAAATTCCGTTGCATGTAATAGAATGCGCCCCGTCCCGGCTCGTTCGGTGAGAATCGTACATTAGCGTGTCCATATTTAATTTACGACAATTTGTTCGAGCATATTGCCCCAATGTACGATCTAGTCTAGAACGAACTCTTATCGCGAATTGAATTATGATATTTTTAAATCGGTTGGAATCTCTAAAATGCGATAGTAGGTAGTTAGTATCGATATAAACGCTGCCAACGGGACCGCAATACAGATGTTTAAATTACGGATTGCAATATTATCCGAATATTATTATTTCGAATAATTCGAATATTATTATTAATTATTAATCATATCAGTAAACAAAATAAATGCCTATTCGAACAGTCCAGCCGGCACTACGACGAATATCGAATCTCGAAGTTCATATATCTCTGTCTCTGTCGCTCGAGTGCCATAAACCATAAGTGCGATGGAGACAGAGATATACGAAGTTCGAGATTCGTTGTTGGTGGTTATAGCTCAGAACTACATCAACTACATGGAAATAGGGCCTTACTTAAGTTTTTCACCTATATACTTTAAACAACCTAGGTTAGTGTTTGACCTACCTACATATGCATAATCAGACCTATTACAAGTATTACATAAACAGAAATATTCTTACCTAATAATAAAATAGTCCCTATTGAAGGCATGCCAAGGATTACATTTAAAATTATAGTATAGGGAGGGTCTTGACCCCGCCGAGGTTAGATTTTACTTAGAATTCTTAGGTTTTAAAGACTTCGATAATAATATGGAATTTGGGTGTCCGGCTCAGTCAGGTAGTGTTCCTTCCCTTCATAACATGGGTATAAACAAGCCGCTTGGTTGTATCCAAAAACGCTATTTTATTTTATAACACTCTATTTATATGTAGTGTGTTTAAAACAAGAAAACAAAACAAATATTTATACTTAAGTACTTAAACTTAACGACACAGGTGTGATCAGATTGGATTTGTGATTCCTTGTTGTTGTTGTTAATACTAAACTAAAACAAAACTCTCAACTTGATCACTTCAAAAAGTTATACCCTGCCCTGCGATCGGTATAAATATTCCTATACTTACTTTACTACTTAATATTTTTAAACTTCTTTCTTACCTTTTCTCTCTTCGAATCGAAGAAAAGGTATATCCTTAAACTATTTACTACGTATAAATTGCACTGCGGTATTTGGATTTGTTTCTAATAAATAACACAGAAGTCACAGAACAGAATACCTAAATAAAGTAATAGATAACAAGTCCGCTCGTCCTCAGCCAATAAAAGGCTGCGGCTGCGGAAAATGGCGGCATTTTCGAAATATTTTTGACATTAGACACGATAGACCTTTATCTAGGATACTCTGGACAGGCTAAGGTAATAAATTAATAATAATACCACGTGCGAGCGAGCTGGTAGCATACAAATCTCGATAAGTGTGACAGAAAGCGAAATATCATACGTTGTCCTTCTAATAGTTCCACTTTTTTTTATTTGCCGCAACTGATTTAGTATCAAGTTGTGGCAAATAAATCATTACCCATCCAAATTGAGTTGAAATTGAGGTGGTCTATGGCAAGTCATCAGCCATTTAAAGATCAGAGGCGCTATCGCGAAATGAAAACGAACTTCGTTCGAGTATCTCCCTCTCTCTCGCACCTGCTAGTTCGTGCGACAAAGACGAAGATACACGAACGAAGTTCGTTTCGCGGTAGCCCCTCAGTTCTTAATTTAGCTGCATAGGAGCTTTTCCGTCCCTCATTGTGGCATCACGTATAGCCTGAGGGGCTACCGCGAAGTGAAAATGAAAACGAACTGCCGCTCGAACTAGCAAGTGCAACAGAGAGGGAGATACGCGAATGAAATTCGTTTTCGTATCGTATCTGACGTATAGACGACGAAGAGTAAGGATAGAGGGAGTCACACACGCACGCATACAAACATGAGTGTGATGAGTGATAAGATGTAATGTAAGCATAAGCATACACAATAACGCGTGGGAAAGAGATAAAATGTCCTTTCTTCTGTTCGTCATCGCGTTTCGTTTGTCATCACTTCACCAGCATTTTTTCCGCTGCGCCAATGTTTTCGTGTTTTTTTAACATCTAAGAAGTTATTCATCAATCACGGGAATCAAATTTTGTTTGAAAATCATGTTAGGTGTTTAAAAACAACGAAAAATGGCGTAGCCGACGCGGTTTGAATTTCACGCCAATATTATAAAACGACTATAACCCGACTGTGAAGAGCTTGAGAAGATTATATTTAATGAAAGTATAGGTACTTCTCAATTTAGTCGGGTTAATATATTCCTCTTAAATGTCTCTCCGAGCCATAATGTTTATTTTTTCGAGAAGTTGACACATGTGTTCTGGAGATGGAGACTGACGTATGAATTGATGCATTCAGTTTTATTAAAAATAAATAATATCCAAAATAACAGTCCCGAGTAGGATAGGATCCGAAATTGTCCGATTTGATTCAGGATCCGCACAAGATCCGCCAGAGGTCTGAATTATCCGAAATCGGACCAAAAGATCCGCACCGGCAACACTGAGCTATGGGTTTCACGCGAGCACACTTCCAGTCGTCTGGGCATATACCAGTCTCAATTGATCTATTCACCATATACGTAATAATGGGTAGAGTAGTTGGTAAGGTCACGCGTATCATTTGAATTGTTATACCATCAAAACCCGATGCCCCCGTGCCTATATTATTAATAATTTTTGAAACTTCGGCTTCGGTACATGCTTCAATATTAAACTCGCTATCAGTAAATTTATTACTCAAGAAAAACTCCATGGTCTCTGAGTCGACACTTGCGGAATTAGGGACATTTTAAAAAAACTGTTAATATCTTCCGAGCTCTTGAGATGCAACTGTATATCGGGCAGGGTTGCGTTACCAACTACTGTATGCCGTTTTAGATTCTTCCACATAGCATTGGGTTTATTTATATTTTTATTTACAAAAAACTCAAAGTATGCATGTTTTTCTCGTTTAATTGATCCATTTACATAATTACGAATACTCTTGTAATATTCTCGCTGTACTTCTGCTCCCATGCTGCGAGAATTTGCTAACGCGGCACTTTTAAGTGACGTCATTTGTTTAATGTTGTCCGTAATCCACGGGCTAGCGTTATCCTGAATACGAGTTTTTCTGACGGGAGCATGTCTGTTAAATAAATAAATTATTAGGTGATTAAAAACTCCAGTCATATAATTTATATCATTTGCATTAGTTACATCGCTCCAAGATAGATTCGTTACATCATTTATAAATGCCTCCTCGTTTATACTAGTTAGCGAGCGTTTATTACAATACCTAGGTACCCGGCGCGGGCTAGCGATGTTAAATTCAGCTACGATAAGCGCGTGGACACTAAGCGTTGGATTATTGACACACCTCCACTCCCGCACATAGTTGTGGTGAATCAGTTATTACTTAATCCAAAAGTGTGATCGACGTGTCGCTCATTCGTGTCGGCTCCACTAACAATTGCTTTAAATTTTGTTTGTTAAAAAAATCTTAAAAATACACGGGCTAACGAATTATCTGATTTGATATGGTCAACATTAAAATCGCTCAAAAGGAAAACATGGTTACAATAGCCAAACGCACTGACGGATTCGCTGAGGGCGTCGATAGCCTGGGTCACAGGAACGGCCGGAACGGAATTGTCAAAGGTAGCTTTTTAAGCATAAATCCCAAAAATCCACATTAATATCGATATCCCGGGATTGGCACTCAATACCGGAAATCAATCCCGGGGTTGAGAAATATCTTATCCTTGCATGCCCTGCCCATGTTTTAACCTAACAACAAATAATAAATCCCGGGATTTGATGATGAGTCATTTATATACCTTGAAAACATATCAAATGTTGTTACAGCGAATGAAATTATAAGTACTATTTATTTTTCAAGTCAAGAAAGCGCAAGCCACGAAAGACTAGAAGTGTGGTACAGCCACAGATATAGGAAATTTAGTATGCTCTGAGGGTACAGCAGAGCCAGTTGGTTCTGGACAGCGGGTTGCCACATCTAGTACTCTTCGCGCCTGCATTACTCCGCCACGGCTGATGACATGGTGGAGTATACTCACCAGAAGACTGGCTACTCGCTGGGGGTTTTCCAGCTGCATTTGCGCCACTACGTGCACTTCACCTGGTTTGTGGTGCGCGTGCCGCGACCGCTGCAGGAGACCATCGCGTGTGCTGACTTCTTGCCGAAGGGTGTCGTGTTTCGGCGGTTCCGGGGTAACCTACCTAATTTTACACCGGACTTGATGGAGCTACGCTGTATAGCAAATAGTTAGTTTTTACATGTTCCTATTGTATGTGTGACGCTTTAAGGCTGCTTTCACGTGCACACCGCCTCTGGATGTGTTAGAGTTACAGCATGCAATATCGGAGCATTCTCAATCCCGGAATTGAAATCCGATATTAGATTTCAATCCCGACCTTTCTCTGGAAAATATGATGTTGATATTTATTTATATCATAATTTACATTCGAATCCTGGCTCGTACCAATAAGTTTAACGGAACTAATGTACGGAATATTTACCGTTAGCTTTTCGGTGAGGGAAAACATCGTCAGGAAACCGGTCTAATCTAATCCCAATAAGGTTAGTTTTCCCTCCTGGTTGGAAGGTCAGATGGCAGTCGCTTTCGTAAAAACTAGTGCCTATGCCAAATCTTGGGATAAGGTGTTAAAGCGGACCCCGGTCTCCTACAGGGGCATTACCGGGAATAACGCTAAGAGGATGATGATAATATTACATTGCATTTGTAAATCTATAGGAATTATTACTATGATCGTCATAATTAATAATAAAAAATAAAATAATACAAATTAATAACACTGCATGACTTCTCAGCCTTACGGCTTCATGAATTCGTCCATGCAATATATTGTAATGATGATACCTGCCGCACCATCACCGGATGCCTCAAGCCTACTCCACTCAACAAGCTGTACCCACTCGAGGGCATCGCCCCCCCCCCCCCCCCCTGAAATCCGTAGAGAGTAAGCAAGTGCCGTGGAAAAGGGGAAACAGGAAACTGACAGGCGCCAACCACTATACGGTCATAATAGCCATCTGCCGGTCTCAAGAGCCGCAGGAGTTTCATGCGGAACACTAGCCCCCTGGAAAGCGACCTCTCAGATGCTCGTTGCCTGTTATGGTGGACTCGATGCCCTCCGCCCGACGTCTACGTGCTAGCTTCGGAACAACTGCCACCCGTCCACAAGGAGCCATGAGAAATTGAACATGGAAATAATTGCCCAAGATGATCAGTTTTATTTTATTGTTAAAATAGAAAACTAGTCAACACTCTCAAGAAAAGGAAATCCTACACTTTTGTGTAGGGTATAATAATATATAAAAAACTACCTATCAGTTTATAAAAAAAGACGAAAGTGTGGATATAAGATAAGTCCCGGGATTTTATTTCCGGGACTTACACAGGCAACCCTTTTGCATTTTATCAGTGTAACATTTACCCCTTCCCTATAATGTAGGTAGGTATCTCGTATGATATCATTGATGGCATTTTATTTAGTTTTCGGCAATCATTGACTAAGTAATTAGGTGTACTTGTAGCAATTTTAGAAAATAAGTACAAAATATGCCCAAATATTTGAGAAGATCAATTCGAAGTTCGAAGCATAAAGAAATAAGCATCCGCGCCGGTGGAAAATCATTTAGGTATCTAACCAAGCTTCGTACGCCGCGCCGCCGCTATGGGTAGGGAGGTATATTTATCACAACGCACGAAGTTACGCGCGACATAGGTAGGTAATATTTTTATATTTATAAGGAACCTTGTCAAGTAACCAAATTCCACGTCTACTACTCATTTTTAATTTCAGAACTTGCTTCAATATTAAAAAATCTCATTTAAATCACTTTTACACCACCTACTACAAAAAGTTACATTCGTTTTGTTTCTACCCTCTACTGCACCAAAATTAACTTCTTCAGACAAAAGTTGCCACAGAGCGCAACTTCTAAATATGGTCCGATTTCCCTGATTTTTGGTATATGGGCTCTGTATAGGTGTAGAATCAAGAAGAAAAGCGAAGTCAAAGATAAATCAAAAATCTTTTTTGTTAGCGTAGACGCGTAGCATAGTTGATGTTGTAGATGAAGCCTATGTCAATTTCCCGCTTTGTTTGTTATAGACCCTTAGCGCTGCTCAGAGTCAAGTAGCCGGTAGTCTAGCTCATCCTGGCCCAACCTGTGAAACCTCAGCCGGCTATAGCACAGCCTGATCTTGATAACACGCAAAAGAGTTAAAAAGGGTATAGTAGGTGCACATATAACAAATTAGACTTTCAAAACAATGTATTTAATTGAATCGTACGTAAATAAGTAAATAAATAATTCCGTCTTCCGGTTTTCTAACTAAGGGTGCTCAGAGGGATGTCGAAATGTCGACAGTGACGCGTAAAAAAGTCAAGTTTGGTCAACTATAGTGACATCTACATTCAGTGTTTGATACTGCGTTTGTCGAGAATTCTCTCCCTCTACAACTGCTACTGCTCGCCGCTGATCACGGCACGCTGTTGATACAGTTAGCACGTTTTCCAGGGTTGAAATACTTGAGGCATCAACGGCTGTACTGTTACGATTCTACACCTTATTTAAATGCGCAAGAGATTTCATACCCAGCACTCGAAAAACAAATCCAATACAAAAACTTAAACATCATTTACATTTAAGATTAAGAAAAACCTCTCAACCCCTAAATTTATATTTAAATGAAATGTCTTATTATATTACGACATTTTTGAAAAAATAAATAATATTTTAGCTTAATACATTTGAGTCACAGCTCTGTTCAGCTTTGTTACCATTAAAGATTATGCTTTGAAAATGTCGACGTAAGTCTCATGGGAGATATTACCTATCGTATCTCGGCCGCTCGGTTTGTTAGTGACAAAGATTGGAACTATACAAGTTTATTTTCTAGTCTTAAGTCAACCATAACTTTATTTTTATAATAACAATGATGCAATTAGAATCAGTTACATGTAGAACCGTTATTTATATACTAAAAAGTCAGTTATCAATATAAACATATACATTCGCTAACCCCTTCAACCGACAAACCGATTTCCGATGACAACAAAACTCAATTAAGTGGCCCATGTATTGGTGAAGTTTTCTAACTGTAACTTATAGATACAGTAAATACACCTTGTAGGGAGGTATGTACACAATACTCTCGAGTCTATGGATCTTTACATTGGCAAACAGTAAACAGGCCAAATTATCAGTAATGGTATAAAGCTCTTCGCGGGTCAAGGTACAGTCATTAATTGCATTACTTTAATACCCGTAAGTATATTTTGGAATGAAACGGCGTAGCAACCCCTCAGAAGTGCTTTGTACTCCAAAGCCAAGCCTTGGCTTACATACTTATATATTTTTAATGAAATTAGTCAATTCTCGTTTTAGTTGACATATTATTTATTCACTACCGCTATCATTTGTATTGTATTTGGAATCAACTTTTTTGTGTCTTTAGTTGCCATGGTTGCCGACGGTTTTTGTGGACAATCTTCTAAACATTTTTACTTGAGGTCCATGTTGTAACATATTTTCTAAGAGACTGTCATGATGTCTTTTAGCTAGCGGGACAGAATAACAACATGAATTAGTTGTTTTTACCCATTTCCGTACATTTGCATATGTAAACACAATATATGAAATGGTAATGACGTTAGCTAATCATGTAGGTATGTATGTGTAACAGTAGCGGCGCGTGGAAATTTCCGATAGGCAACCGGATGCAAAGTAAAGAGTTAATTTATAGTATACAATGTTAGGCAACCGATGGGAGTCGGTTTGTATGGGCGCTCCGCCACTGAGGATTATAGTAAATTAAATCATATTTAACTTCAAGGTGAAATTGCTTATCTTTTACCGTACACAATGCATGGATGACAGACATATTTAACGTGGAATGTGGCTAATGGTGTCATACATCATTGGAAACTTATGTATACATATAAGAAATAAAAGGGGTCATTTAATTATTAAAGTCGGTAATGTACTAAAATTCATCCTGCTACTGAGCCTTTCAAGCGTTTGTTTTATATTGATCAAACATACTCATGTTTGATCAATATAAAACGTGTTTGTTAGAACTGTAACTGCAACTTACTTTCCCTGCTACCTATTTAAGTGAATACAAATCAGGGTTGAATAAATACTACTTAGATTTTGAAAAAGTTCATGCGGTTAAATTGTACGGTTTTTAAGACTCACTGTATTATGCAGAAGCTTTTGAAGTAAAACTATTGATGTGTGATTCTTCTGGCGAGTTCTGTTTCTTTGGCCATAAGATACTCCGGGGACATAATATTTACCAACGTAGTTTATAATAATCAGATGTACGATCATGAACTCTTTAAACAATTCGTTCAGAAGTCCTCAAATACACAATAGGTACTATACTTAGGTTTAAGCATATAGATAGCGCCACTAAGAATTACCACTTTCTTCCATAAAAATACTTTTTTACAGGACAACCCTTCATATCATCAGCCACGATATACAATTAGACATAATTGCACACATATAATAAACAGCTACAACCATGGTAATACGTGGGACATAACCACTCAATGCTGTCGGCTACATAATACTTCGTGTATCCAATCAGTCAGTAAAGTAAGTAAGAGTATTACAGTTAAAACGTTCAAGTAAAAAACAATAGATTTAGCTGTTTCATATCACATTATTTGAGATTCTCATGTAGATTTGATTTGTCTTATGATTAGCATATTTAATATGATGGATAGAGAAATGCCATTTTTTGTTGATCATGCGAATATCACTACCTGTATATATCATTCTCCTTCAGCACCAATACGGATGATTGGAAAACGTGGTCTCATGTTTGCTTGACGTTATTAGACGATACGTAAAAAGAGTGCAGCAGTGTGAAAAGGTAATATGAATTATTATTTAAAAAATAAGATGAGTACCTATATAAGCAACGCTACTTCGGCCGATGAATGAGAATTAGGAAAACGAAGTGCTAGCAAGCATAGCGCAGATGGACAATATGCTTGCAATATTGCAAACTCTCATTACTCCTGCAGTATTATGTTGTAGAGATGAATTTCGTCAAAAATAATAAAAGCCGGTGGTGGTGGACATTGCCAAACTTTAGGGCTTGCACCTGGTAGCGCTTAAAAGAGCGCCGGATGCCATATAAAGTGTAAGGCCGCCAGAGTTCTTTTTACGTATAAATATTGAAGTCTAAAGCCCCATTTTTTGTCGGCCTCTAACCCACATACACGGCGTCTCTTCTTATTGAGTTGTATGCTATGTATTATATCACACATAAGCCCATAAGCATTAACACAGGAAGACGGCTTTTGTGTTTTTGACTTTGTATTACCCACTTACATAGGAAACTAACGTAGAAATCACTATCTTGTTTATTATTTGCAGAGGTTTATAATGTACTTACACTAGTTTTTAATAAGTAGATTACACATTATATTTAGGAAGGTTACGGGTGGCAAATAGCTAGCAAATTAGGGTTATTGGTGAATATACTACCCGTGAGTTTGTTAGACTTTGACATTATGAGGGTTATATATATAATGTTGTTATGTCGTTAGACATGAGATGCGACGATACTTGTCGGTGAACTAACAAATGCTAAAGTGAAAACGTAAACCGACGAATGAATGGAACCAAATGTATGCGTTTAATTATTGTAGTATTTAATCAACACAAAAGAACTTTGGAACCTGTCACGATCTAATGTTATAAAATTTTTGATGTCTGATAGGGTAAATCGTTAGTAACTGGCCACTTTACTACCTTGCTTGCTTAGGGTGAGTTGCACCAAACCGTCTGTAATCGTAAGCGGTGTTCGTTAAAATCTGAATGTATGGAATATTTGACAAGTTTCTATGGACTAACAGCTGTCAGCGCCATATTTAACGTTGATCGGTCTGTAATCGTAAGTCGGTGCAACCTGCCCTTAGAATGTTTATTGTGATCACCCGTAAAGAGATATCGACCATGTTATTGTTTTAGGGGAAGAAGTGAATGTTGAAAATAATGAACATGTGTTAACTAAAGGACGATATTATTTATTTCTTAAAATATTTAATTGTTTTATTTGAAATTACGTTTAACCTAGTTATTAGCCAGTATTTTCAATACTAGCCATTTTTTTTCAATACTTTGCCAAATACCTAAAATGTTAACATAATAAAAGCTTCTTAACATACAATTAAACAATAAACTCTTCAGAAATGAATCCTCAATCTTCACTATCCGATGAGGAACATGCCCGGTGAAGATAATAACAAATATGACATAAATGTGGTCCAATCACGGGTATGTTTTCATGAAACAGGGGAACACATTCTTCATGGAAGTATTTACTACATCTTAATCAAAGAACCTCATTGACATTGCGGACAATATTAAGTTCACAAGTTTCACATATGTCTCTTTTGTGCACAACTTCTGAAGATACTGATGGTTGATCAACATTTAATGCATTGTCGTTAAATCGTCGTTAAAGTTTCGTCACAATCCAACACGTAGTTTTAAAATGAGAGCGTAACTACGTTTGTATGGGAAGGTGAAATTCGGCCGAGCTTACTGCGGCCTCTTAAGTAACTGGCATACGTGGCTATTATTTAAAATAGTGTCGAATTACATTTCAGAAATTAGCCAACTAAATAAGTTATAGAATTCTTAATTATTATGTAAAATAATAGTATAAAAAATATTCCCTTATCATTTTGGATCACATTTACCGACACTGAAATAACTTCATTAGTCAACATTATAATAGAATTTATTAATTTGAAATGCATGTCCGCTAAGAGAAAAATTAAGCAATCAGCCAGTTCAACGCCTCGTCAAAATCAAACTCATTTTATTATCAACTCTAACCTTAATCGATGTACATAATAGTTGAGTAATACTTGTGATAACTGCTGTTATCTGGTGATTTACTTTAAGTGTGCGGATATATTATTTAATTGAAAATTTAATCATTTTAGTATAACGTGGCCAATTACTACAGGGTGGCCAATTACTGGCGAATTCCCCTATATTGCAGGATTTCGTCTCTATTTAAATGGTGATATTTAAATATATCCGTTACACAGAAGAATACTGATAATAATAAAACGACTGGACTATGTGGACTCGAGTTATATGTTTCTACGATATTATCTATATAAGAATTCAGAAGTGAAATCTATCATACGGACTAAATGTGCATTGGGAATGGATGATTATCGTTACTACATCACCCCATCAACGTTCTTAAAACAAGGAAATTTATATTATCTATCGGAATTACAATTTAATCCATTTAGTTCTAAACGCTATTACGCACGTTACTTACACCAACTACTCTATTTTCATAGTTCTACCCTAATACGACTCAGCACTATTCAGTGTTATCGAAAATGTACTCTGTGTCAGAAATGAAAAATATATAATCCTTCAGCTGTCCTTCCTGTCAGTGTCAAAGCGACCGAAAGGTTAAATACGATAAGTGTTCAAGTCAAAGAAAATGATTACTAGACCAGTAACAAAGGGCAGAAAGAAAACAAAAACTTTTATCTACGCACAATTATCATTAGTACTCTAAAATGCGTTCAGAAACCAGCATTATTACAACCGATTTTACTATGAGAACTTGCTTGTCTGTGGCAGTAGGTAAAATCTGTACTGTAAATGTTATTACAGTACTGATTTTTGTAATGTTATGAGTTTAAATTTGGAACAGCTGTCAAAACTCAAGTGGGTTTCTATTCTCGCATCCATAGATATAAAAACAGTTATCAATACAAAACGTCAATTCAGTATGTTTTTTTAAAATATAAACCGCACATTTGATCTCGAGTGCTATAAGTATATAGGGACTTCATTCGTTTGTCTATGATTTAAAAAAAACCATTCGTCATGACGGAGGATCGAATTGCCGCCATTGCTGTTGTGATTTTATTGTTTGTTTTTTTGCTGTTACATTACTACTTCTTATGATATGTGTGAAGATAAAGTAGTGTATGCAACTGCACATAATTAGGCCTTAAAATAATCGTGTGATCCTATTTTAAGGCCTCTCATTATGGATCAGTTGCATAAACTACTATTAGTTAGGCATGTAAAAGTTCGAGTTTCTGTGTGAATGAAGACTTCGGGCGCTTGGTTATTTAAACGTCAAGTTTGCTGATGTTTAGTAGTAGTTTGTAAGCTTCAACCAACGTTATAGTGTTTTCAGTGGTTTTCGTAGTTTTGTGTGCGCTGAGTACTTTAAAACTGTGTTAACATTGTTACATTGAAATTTCAGATTACCGTGATTTCACAAGCAGATATTAACAAACACTAGGTGTATTCATCAAGTGTAATCGACTTGGTGTCCCTCACGCACACGGGCGTCGGGTCATCTGGAAGCTGTTAGTATCCTTTTTGGGTACTTGAGGAGCGTCCGAAATAGCTCAGCGGATATACGACGCACGGTCACGCGCCTTGTTAATAAACGTAGCTAGGTACTGATATTTCAATTGTTAATTTTATTTTAATCCCTGATACTGGCATACACGCCTGTAAATCTGGCATCTATATTCTCAAATTCTAATGTCCAAAATAAAAAAATTAATCCAAATTGTAATGTGTAATAAAAATTATAATGTGATATATAAGTCTATACCAACCTAACCAAACTAATTGTACCAATATTGTACAATTGATTGCAAGATGGGTTGAACTGTAAATGCTGAAATAGATTCGTGAACTAAAAATACCTTTATAAACATTACTAAGGTGAATTAGTTTATATTCACGGGTCATGAAATATAATATGTATATAATATATTAACGAGTCGTAAGTAGTGGAAATCTTAGTGGTGAGAAATATCCGAAAAAAATACATAATATTTTTCAATTAGATACTAAATAAAAAAATATTAGCTTGAACTTATTTTACAGCAAACACAGTACGAGTAGGTACATGTATTGTAGAATGAAAATATCCAGACCCCCGGCCAATAATATTAATAACTATGGTGACGTCATCGCAAGCTTCCCATCCCCGCTTCTGGCGTACGCTCTAATCATTTTAATGAAAATTACACGCACTTGGCCGGTTTTTGTCCAATTGACTCTATCTACGTGTATTATAATAAAAACTTGCATGCTTAGTAAAGCAGAATGTATTGGACACCAAATGTTTATACAACCTTGTTGTGTACTACATTCTTGCAATGAATAAATGATTATTGATTAAACTTTGATAAGTACCTACACTTGCATAATTATAACTCAATTTTACTTTAAAATTTTGATTAATATCCATCTACTTCCACTTATACTTACAATTTTGATCCATAAGACCTTATTTCTAATTTAGTAAGTTAGTACTGTTCCTTTTGACTTGGCCTAAAGATACTTATAACTAATGTCTATGTTTATGGTAGACTTACGATTTGTTTCTGGGTTGGAAAAGTAATGGAGTTGTTTTATTTTATACACGTAGCAGGAGCAAAGGCAATAACTTATTTATCCTTACACTAAAAAAAAAAAAAATTTTAAGCTACTTTACTACGCATCCTCTGTGAAAAGTGATTCCAGATTAAAGTTTATTATCGTAAACAAGTTGAAGAAATTAATGTACTTACGCTACGCAATGCATATAATAGAATTCTGTACAATGAAACCTTTTATTTCATACAATTTAATATACGTAGAAATAAATACTTATTTATGATAGCCAAATAGGAAAATATTCGTAAAATCCCGTTTCAAACCCAATATCTATTCAAAAATAATTCAATTAGTTAATTATAATATAGGTAAAATTCTGTTTCTAACCAAAAAAAAAATTCTAATATAATTTAATTTGGTCATTATACGGGCGGATTGCAAAAAAAAATGTGCATAGTAATTCCTTAATTGCATCTATACATATGTTTTTCTCCATCCTGTCACAAAAATAAGAGATACTACATTTTCTACTTTGTGATAAATCTTAATGTTGCGACACTACCTAGTACAGTCGAGTTCATAAATATATGAGCATTCCCAAGGCTTCAAAAATAAATGTACATAGAAAGCTACATATACATCTGCACAGATATTTCAATCAAAAATATGTACACATGTTACCCGTCATATTAATCTGAGCAAGCCTCTCAATAATATGTAAGTAACTGAAAACGAATAAATATATGTACTAAAATTTTTCAAAATTATTTAACCAACTGAAAGTATATAAATATCAATATAATAAGGGTTTTTTCAAATATTTATAAACATGTAGTGGCACAAAAATATCTATACTAACGTATTTAACCAATTTTATGTGAATGAGTAGAAGTTCAAAAATATCTGAACAAAACTGAATAAGTAAATAAATCATCTGGTTCTCACAGCCTACTTATCAAAATATACGGATAAAGTGCAAATAATGTCAAGCTCTGAATCCGTGTAGGTAGACAATTTGGTGTAGTACCATCTTTTTGAAATGTTTATCAGTGAATGCTTGGAAGAAGTTACCATCGTTAATAAAACCATGAATGTATTTTTAGATTTAATATAAATTTAGGCATTAAAATAAAAACAAATGTCTTGTTAGCGTTTACATACATCTTCTAACTAAACTAACAAAAAATACCTGTATATTTGTGGACCACCATCCGCGTTTATAACCGCCTGCAATCGGTCTTTCATCGAACGTATCATATTTTGACAGGCTTCGGTCGCTCTGTATGTCTCCCAAATTTCTTTGACGTGTGCTCGTAAACTATTGAGAGTTCTAGCCTTTGTAGAATCCCAATCTTGCACCATCAAACCCCATACATTCTCGATGGGGTTCAAATCTGGGCTTTTCGGTGGCATTTTAATTAATTTCAATGCTTCCTGGTCTTCTTTTTCTGTAATCCACGCCTTAACAAGCCAGGAATTGTGGATACTGGAATTATCTTGCATGAATTCGACCTTATAGTTGTCGGGATATACAATTTTTGCAGTTGGTAAAAACGAATCTCTTAATATTTCCAGATAACCTTGACCATTGAGACGGCCACTTATTTCGCACAATTCTATTGGCCCACTTGAATTCATCCAGCCCCAGAATCCTACCAAAATTCGCCCGCTACGGCGATCAGGACGCACGTTTTCTTCTTCATATCTTGTTTTAGGCGTCCGCCAGAGAGACATACGCCCATCCGCAGAAGATACGAAAACCTTCTCGTCCATAAAGGCAACCCCTTCAAAATTATATTACAGATAGTGATTTGCAAATTGCAAACGTAACGCTTTGTGCCTATCTGTTAAAAGAGGTTTCCGAGCAGGTATACAGTTCTTGAGACCAGCCTCACGGAACCTGCGACGTACAGTTAAGTTCGACACTTCTAGGGCAGTCGCTAAAACTGTGGTATTAATGAATCGTTGTTTCACGCCTTCAACCAACTCCCGATCCTGGGCACGTGTTGTTTTTCTCGGCCGCACTTTAGGCGCGTGATGTTTTACATCACCTTCTTCAACCCATCGTTTTACCCACAAATAAACTGTGTTCCTCTGCAACAAAAGGAATGTACCTTTGTAATATAATAATGTTTGTGTTACCATAATGGACAACGAAACTCATACGTAAAGAGATATAAAACACTTAAAGACATCCAAGAAGCTTTACCCGGATTAGAACCCAGGACGTCAGCTTCGTAGTCGGGTACCTAACTGGTAGTTAATAAAATATCGAACTTACCATTACACCCAATTCTTCAGCAATATCTGATACTCTAATACCATTCTCATACAACGTAACTATTTTGTGTTTTACATGCTCCGATATTCTATACATTTTGATACAGGGTATACAATTTATCACTTCAATGCAACGCATACGAATCTCGAGTTGTATGTGATTGACAATTGAACATGACTTAACTTCAAGAATAGCTTATCATTTAAAAATTGGTAAGTGGCCAGTCATAAATGTTGATAACAACCTCTTTTAAGTTAGATTGTAAATCGAAAGTAGCAAAAATGGGTAACAAGCCGCAATTAAACACTAATGACACTTCTACGACGTCATACTCAAAGTAAAAGAGACATGAGACAAATGTATCATTTGACAGTACGGTACTCTTTTCGGTGTTGTCATTTTTCAAAATTCGAAGTGTTATTATGTTTGTTCAGACATTTATGAACTTCTACTTGTTCACATAAAATTAAAATATGACAGGTAACATGTGTACATATTTTTCATTGAAATATCTGTTCAGATGTATATGTAGCTTTCTATGTACATTTATTTTTGAAGCCTTGGGAATGCTCATATATATGAACTCGACTGTAGTAGATAACCAACCTAAACTACAAGACAGTAGGAAGGTAGGCTCCGATCTGGGCGCCCGCGGAGAGCGGGCGACGAGCGCGTTCATAGATTGAACTTGATCAAATGTTATGTCCCCCCGCTGTCCGTTGGCGGACAGACCGCGGCCTTAAGGGTTTGTTGGATTCACTAGTTCATTATGTTTATCTGTGGCACAGAGCGGTAAGTTTGGCCGTGTAAAATATACATACAACTGGATTCTTTAACGTCTACTTTCATTATACACACATTTTGTAAAGGCACGCTGCTTTCTTAAATAATGTGTCGTTAATTACTTTGTAATTGTACTGCACTGCACTAATTTCTTACGATACTTATTTCGCTAAGTGTATCTAAGTAAATAGAATATTAATATATTTTATCAATTTAGTTTCTAAAATTTATTAAACTTGGTGATATATCAGCAAGAGAGGTTTTTAGTTTGTTTGGAATTTTAGATACATACATATAATCACGCCTATTTTCCGGAGGGGTAGGCAGAGATCACGGATTTCCACTTGCTACGATCTTGATAAACCTTTCTTGCTTCATTCACTTTCATTACATTCTGCATACATGCTCGTCGGTTTAGGGTACTCTTGACCTGACCTTTGGTCGGAGAAAGTTCGACGAGGTCTTCCCTTTCCAACTGTACCATCAACTTTTCTATCATATACACTCTTTGTTAATCTTCTTTCATCCATCCTCTCTTCATCTCCATAGCATCTTAGCGTGCCTTTCTTAATTTTCGTTACTACATCTTCAGTCACTCTCTTATCGCACTATTTCTTATTCTATCCCTCAAATTCCCCCAAAACCCCACACATACTTCGCAACGCTCTCATTTCCACTATATTCACTTGACATTTCTTCTGCTACTCCCAACTTTCACTACATTACATAAGTGTCGAGACTAACACTCCCTTAAGCACAGCCAGACGACCTTTTTCAGATATTTTCTGGGTGCTTATCAAGGCGTTAAGTGCCCTGTTTACACTGTTTCCAGCATTTACTCCTTCCTTTCAATATATTTCTGATGTTTTCCATCCCTAGTGAATAATGTCCCTAGATACACGAACTCTTTCACTTGTTCCAAGCTTTCGTCACCAATCACACTTTGACAATCAGTCATAACGTCATCTCTTTCAAATACCATTACTTTTGTTTTACTTACATTTACTTTCATAACTTTCCTATCAAAATATTTATACATTGTGGTTATGGTTACCACCGTCGGTAACTAACTCCACGGTCGACGACGCAAGCAAGAATTTTAGATAGATCATCAAATTTGAATTTTAGATTAATATTTAAATAGTTTGGCCTGTATTAACAATGTGATTTTACATTATGTTGTATGTGTTATATATTTACGCATTCATATAAGCGAAACAAGAAAATAACAAAAATTTAACAGCAACGATGCATCATCTGAGGAATCATGAAAATGGGGAATCATTAGGTCGTGAAGGCTGGTGAAATAGAAAAATAAACTTACAATTGGAAATCCAAATCCGAATTTCAGACTTACACATAATGCATATATGTAGGTGATGACCTCTATGTACTAACGGATTAATCCGGTATAAGGCGCTTGAAAGGGTGAACAGCTTTTTACTTACTAACATTTAAAATATAAGAAAGTACCGATTTAGGTTAATTTATACGACTTGCGAAGTAATTGTTATTGTGATATCTATTTTCGTTTCATTTTAAGTAGCGGTTAACGGTACGGTACCTTCTTTAAGAAAAGTATTACCTTTAAAGTCGACGAGTCTATACTTAAATTAAGTCTATCTTTGACAACTCTACCTAAATCTAATTAGTAGTTAAAATCTGGCGTCAAAGCCCTATATGTACATTGGCTTTGCTCGGTCCAGATGTATCTACTGGCGGCCGACGTCACGACGGCCTTACTATTCGTATGCACTCCTAGAACTAACGTTAAGCTAACTGCTCTATATTCTAGTTAATTCTATTATTACTTTTGATGCGCGTTACAAAGTCTTATATGTACAGTGACTTTGATTTACAAAATAAATAATAAACCGGCTAATAGCTGGGTTCCTTATCTTACTAACGAGAAACATCAAGTAAACAAACATTTATTGTACTCTTTCAGATTCAATGTTTCATTTATACTTAATACTTGTCATTTTATAATGATACTATGGATACGCATTTTGGTAGACTCTTGTGATGTTTGTTGTCTAGGCGGTTATCGAAAAACGGAATGTCCCCGCGGCAAAGTGCACTTGAACTTCGATATACATATATACTAATACAAACTAACTGCCAGCGCGTTCATTCTACAAGCAAGACTATCGTACAGTATTTTTATCTAGCGAACGCAGGTGAGCTATGATTATAGCACCCTGTGTGTATAATTGAGATTATTTGAGTTGGTCGAATTACATCAAAGTAATTCATTCAAAAAGCAACTCTTCTAAGGTAGAAAGTAGGTTTCGATTAAAATTAAAATTTATTAAAAATTCGTTCACATTAATTAATCTCGAGATTCACAACCGTATACACGCACTTCTCTGTGCGGCACACGGCCATTCAGTAGTTCTTGAGCTCACAACACAAATAAGTGTTTCTTGCAGTCTCGCACAGTCACAGCTCACCCGCGTTTGTGAGATAAAACTACGGCCTGACTGTGATAACAATAAACAAGATAGTTAGTTTAAGAGTTTAATTAGTGTTATAATTTATTGATAGATCAGAATTATATAGAGGTTACATTTTATATATTTTATTTTAAGACTCAATTGTTGGTACTGGAATTTCATATTCTCATGGACTGTGCAAATGTCGCACATGCATTGGTAGACATTTGTGATGTTTAATGTTGAATCTTATAAACGTGCTATTTAAAGAAATACAAATACGTAATACATAGATATTCATAGGTATAAAACCAATATATATATATTATATACGTATAAAATATCCAAGTATAGATATATCCAAGTATGTATTTATTGGTTTAGTGTTAATATTTGAAATAAATGTGTTTTATCTACGAAATGACGATGATTTTAGACTGCAAGAAATATTTTTTGTAAAGTGTCAATTGGTAAAAAAGTGGGTAAAATGAGATCAAAGTTTGAGGACTTAGAAATTAGTGAGCGTACAATTTACAGTTATTTCGTCATAAATCGGATAGTTAATGAAACAAGTTATGGGCGACACAAGGGCATAAAGTAAAGCTAGGCGGTAGGATAATATAAATAGTTGAGGAGTGAGATAGGTGGTCATTGTTCTAAGAACATTCCTGCGATCTGTCGTAAACTTATAAAAATCGTTGTGTTTAAAAATATGTGAACCCTGACTAAAAATAAATTGCCTATCTTTGTAATTTGAGCTGTTTTATAGTTTCAATTTATACAGTCACATAATTCTGATCAGCAGGCGAGGTGAAAGAAAACGTGCACGTGGCTGTGCACTCTCTCCGCTCAAATAAGTTGGCTCATACACGCATTGGCGGTGCGCTATAAATTTATCAACGTCAAATCAAAAAATATTTGGCTTGGTTTTAGTTTAAAAAAAACTAGAATTTTATATTCTCAATGACAGACCCGCTAGCCAATTGCTTTATCCTACAATCAATGAGTTCTTACAGTTTCAAGAATATTTGACAAATGCAAAATGGACTTAAGCATTCAGTTTTCAGAAATTTTGTAATAAAAAATGTATAAGGCATTTCTATATCCACCATGTCGTGAAACGTATCCTTTTTTTCTTTCACATATTCTCGTATCTATATATAATTATGTAGATTCATCTTATTGAATTAAACATTACGCTGTTGAATTTTGACCACTATTGGGGAATAATAGTGAATATAATAGGTTCGATACAACTTGGAAGATATTTTCAACCTGCTCCTTTTAGGTGTTATTTAATTTACACAACTGAATGTCATTTAAAATAGGTACTTTAGACATTGTTGCTAGGCGACAGCGTTCGACAGCGAGTTTGCAGACTACGTTGCTTTGTCACAATCAACTTCATAGTGCTTACAGATTTTCTCCCAATTTTTTTACAATAGCAATATACAGTCAAATTGATAATTCCTAGAAATAAAAATAAATCTTGCACAGCTGCCTTTGCTCAGTTTTTTCCATATAAACACGTTCGAAGCACGTCACATCACAGCACTTACACCACGCAGAGGCAGCATTAAATATAACTCAGGAATATATAGGAGAAAAAATGTTAGCACCATATTCTAACCAGCATTCATCCCGTTCAGCATTCACAGTGTGTTTATAAACACGAATTTGCTTAACTACTTACGTACAGTTTGTCCACAGTCCATCTTGGATAACCGTGACAAATGCAACGGATAAAGCTAATTATATTACTGCAATGATGATATTGCTATAACTATATATTTAGCTTCACTCTATGTAGATATCCTCGATTGGATATGCCGTTTCTATAAACTTTTGATAAAACCTCTGGAATGCTCTTCTGAAAAGAAATTGTAAATTAAATAGTATAAGTACAGCAAAAATATACTTATTTGAAATATCTAACCACAAAGATTCATTAGTGAAGGTAAACCCGTAATACAAAGATACCGAACCCCGGCGGTCGGCTCGGTGTGTGATTTTGATAAATAATAATTATTAGGGGACAATTTTACACAAATCATACTAGCCTCATAGCAAGCTCAGTAACGCTTGTGTTTAGGGTACTAGGCGACTATAATGTAATAAATATAAATACTTAGATACATAGAAAACATCCAAGAATCGGAAACAAATATATATATGCTCATCACACAAATGTTTGAAATTACCGGGATTCGAACCCAGGACCTCAGCTTTGTAGGCAACGTCACTACCCACAAGGCTAACCGGTCGTCAAATCTTTGTATCATTGGTACGGTGGTGCAGTTTTCACGTTTAAATTTCAAAATAATGTATATGATTAAAAAAAACCACGTGAACATCTAATTGAACTAGGGTACCTATAGTAGCTTAGTCAACTCAATTCCATTAACTAGTAAATTAATTAAATGGGTATTTTGCATTAGTTCTGTTTCTGCGTGCATATTTGCTAGGCTAATAAATGTAGTATTTCTCGACCAAAACAGCAATTTACTTCTTTTTCATGCAACCATTAGTATAAGTTAAAAAAACAGTGACGTCATTACTTTTATGTTAATTCGTATGAGTACTCGTCTTTGCACTAAATGTTTTGTCTATTTGTGTCATTAAATAGAAGTTAAAAAAAGGGACGTGACATTTTAATATAAACAACACAAACACAAATATTACAATGACTAGTAATTACATTAAAAACTCTAAAATAGGGGTAAAAAAAGGAAAAGGTTATTAGTCCAAATGCGGGGGAGAGAGCAGCACCGTCGTCAAAGCCGAGCCATCTGGATACGGGCTTCAAGCGGTGTCTTATAATTGAAGTTACGAATACATACAATTGTTCGTCTCTAAAAACTGGGTCGAATGTAGGAATCATAGGAATCTAGCGTATTGGAGGAATAATACTAAAAACATGTTTTTCAGCTAGCGCTGAAAACTGTTTTTAGTATAATAGATAATCATCAAACAGTACTAGTAATTTTTCTGAGTTATAAACGTTTTATTTTTTACTCACCCCACAGCTTCGGCGACGGGCCGGGTGGACTCTGGCCCCCGGAACACGTGGCAAGCGAACCGCTGCAGCGTGGGGTGCTTGGTGATGAAGCCCAGGTACCGGTGGTCGCGCGGGTGGAATGCGCAGAACGAGACGTTCTTCAAGGAGTAGAAGTAGTCGATGCAGGGGGCGTTTCGAACTCTCTGTACCCAACAGCGGAATCATATAGTACATAAAGAATTAGAAATTTAGTCACATGAAGTCACGCACTGCGTTTTCTCTCTCTAACAAGTAATATTAAAACGGTTGTAGCTTCGTAATTTTTTGAGATACCTGAATGGGATTTTCGTCACATGACATTTTTTGCCTGCTTTCTTTTGAAGTAACAATAATTTTCGAGTCTACACCCCTATTCCGTTTAAAATTAAAGATCATTGTATCACAGTAAGTTTATTGTGAAATTGAAGTAATAACTCGGCCGTACCTCCGGTTTTGATCGGTCAACCATTCGCAGGCCCTGGTCGGAAACTTCTAGAATGCACGGTTGCGCTCCCGGTTGGCCACTGCACTCACCGACGATTTTCTTAACCGCCTGACAGACAACCCCGGTCCCTTTGTGAGCTAGCGTCTCCACTGATCCCATGTACCTGAGGAACATCACATAAATAATTAATAGTCACAAAGTAAAAACAACAGATTGCTAGTAAGAAGACAATTTAGAGACACTAAAAGCGTTAGGTATTTTATAGTGGAACATACCCTAACAAGTACCGTTCTCTTTTAACTTTGGCATTTGCTGGATCAAAGTCATTGTAGTCCATGTCTACCGCGTAGGCTGATGGAAATATTCCTTGCTGCCCTGTCCTTAAATTAACTCCTGCATAAAAAATGTACACAATTAAATCGGGTTAACAATCCTATTGCTATACTCAAGAGATAAATGGAAAAGAAATCGTATTTTTTCCTGATGACTGACAAAGACAGTTCGTAATTTAAAATTTTATTAATAGTAGTTTATTTTTACATAATATATATAAGAATAGTGAAAGATTTACGCGACAGAGGGGTATAAAACAAAACAGATATGCTGCGCCATCGCTCCTGGAGCAATGGTGACATCGACATCAGGAATGTGGTAATTACCTTCGCACCATAAATCTTCGGCTTCCTTCTGGACATAAATAGGATCACCTATCTCCACTTCTATTTCGTCGTGATGTCGCGGGTTGAACTTGTGTAGGCCTCTATGAGTCGCTTCCAGCATCTCTAGTTGGCTATGCGGCACCGTGGTCATGTTGCCAGCGAAATTGATGCCGCTGATGCTGCAGCTTGATGATGGGGACACTGAAATATTTGTTTCTGTACACACAACATATCATTAATACAGTTCCGTTAAGCCATAAGTTCTCTAGCTCAGGTATGCCAAATCAATGTTCAATAAGAATTTAGAAGCATTCTGATGTTGCCAGACTTTTTGAGAGGACAAGGTAAAGTGTGCAATTGTTTTACACGATAATTGCAATGCGTTTGATATCCCATAAACTAGTTATACGCGTACCGTTTAGCACGGAGTATAACGTGTACTGAATAGCAAACGCGCTGCGTTCATCGCATGCGTCTAATACTACAATTGGCTCATTGTAATATTTTTTTGTAGATACAGATACTAACCATTCTGTTGTAGAGGTGTTGGAGATATACTTTTGGGTCCTGTGTCTATAGGCGAGTGTGCTGTGCTGTGGCCGCTGTCGACGTCGCCCAGGCTCTGGAGCCGCTCGGAATCTGGACTCGAGTCCTCGTCGAGCAGGTAGCCGCATTTGAGAACGAGGAGGGGTCGGCCTTGGCACCCTGGTCGGATCAGGGGGCCGGCCAGGGCCCCGAGCTCGTCGGCGAGCGACGCTGGCTGGCCACATGCTAGTATGGTTGCTGCAACGTTATTGATATTGTTAGTACAATGATACTTTGAAAAGGTCGGCAATGTGTAACAACTATAATACAGGTTAAACTCACTAGTTATCATCGCGCAAGTTTGATTATTAGGTGGCAGTGGCGCGGGTCTTCGTGTATATATTGAATTATATACGACAGTCGGGTCAATAACAACATATGCAAATTGAGGAACAACTTAAACTTAATCTTATCTCTATAACTAAATGATTTCAAAAATGTATAATTAGACCGGACCGGTCATTGTGGCACTTTTTTGGGGAGGCTTATGTCCAGCAGTGGACGTCTTTCGGACACAGGAAGCAAAAAACGTGAAAATGGTTCACCGGTCCGCAGACAAATAAATCACAACAAAAACCTTAGTGCGACAGTGTAAACTAAATTAGCCCTCGAACTCGTGAATATATTTTAGGTCAGCGTCTCTGCAGGTAGCTCCCGAATTACAGCGGCCATCTGATCATGAACCGTGAATCCGGACCAACACGGTCAAAGTCGGAGCCGTGGTCATCAAAGTTTACGTTGCAGTTCGCGACAGTGTTGGCTAGGCCAATGTATTTATTGATATTGTTACTAATAACTTCCGTAAACATAATACGGTTTATGCTTACAATCGAATCTATAGGTACGTGCTGAACTGTGTGGTAGATAAGTCAGTCTGCGCAGACCCCAGTTGCAACAAGTTTTCACTAGTTTATGTGTATTAAATAATTGGATATCTTCAAAAGCAAGCAATCTTTGTATTTCCAACCTAAAATGCATTTCGTTTACAATATTTTGCCACATTTGACGAATCTTTATCAAACCAAAGGCTTTTATGAAATGCACTCGGCGCGTCGCGCTGTGTTAGAACGCGCACACTTGCGTAGTCGTTCGACACTTTCAAACCTTTATTACGGCATTGAAATAAAGGAGAAGATTCGAATATTTACATTTTTGGGTCAATGTATCCATTTCTTCAACAAGTTACCTGACGACGTTTTAACATTACCCCTCCCAACTCTTAAAAAATATTAAAAAAAGACATTGATGTCAAAAGCTTATTATAGAGTTGAAGACTATATGACTGACAGAAATGCATGGCCCAGACCGGAATCAAAATAGCCCTAATCTGTCGTATCGTTTGACTTTTGTTTAATTTTAAGGTATTTGACTGGTTCTCCTGCGGAACTACGCTGGTGACTAAGATTATTTTGTTAAAAATTGCTTACTGTTAAGTTTGTTCCGGCGTTTCCTCTTGACAATGGTCTTATATTTGGAAACGCTAGTAGAGTCAGACCTGTAAAAGTGCCATTGCGGCCCACTTGCAAAATAAAGTTCATTTATTTCATTTACCTTAAACTTCTGCTAGAAGAAGATGTATGCTTTAGTCCCTTTAATTTGGATCAGTGTCGTGATATAGATCTCGGCGCCGTTAAAGCTTAGACTGGCGTTATGCACTACTGAGAGGACTCACGTTAGCCCTGATGGCTCGATTCTTCAACAAGTTACAGGTCACAACACAAGTTCGAATCCTTTGACATTACGCGTATTATAGAGGCCTAGCAATGGCGACGTCACGAAAAAGAAAAGCTTAATTAATATATCGCGGTCGATTTTCACTTATCGGGGCAATTGAAACGTGATCAATACCGATTAGTCTACACGGGTTATTAGAAATACTTTTGAAAGTACGGAAATTATAGTTTTGAACTGAAAACCTCCTAGTGGCGGGCGACTATAAAACGCGACAGGTATCCACGAAAACAAGTACGTAATATCAAAGAAATGTAGTGGCAGATCCCCGTGCGCAACTGTAATATAATAAGTAACGCTGCCTAAGCTGCAGTCATATTTGATGACGTTATTATTCGGGCGCGTGACTCCTTAAATTGTGTTATTTTAAGTCCAGGTTACATGTTTAACATTTAACACACTAAACCGTATGCGAACCAGATCAAGTTAATGACGAGGAGACATCTCAATGTGTTGTTTTTGTCCGTAATGGCCGTATGGTCAGCGCATGCGCTCTGCGCCCCGCGCTGGTAACCACGTCATAAAATTCCATATTTTAGAGTTTAATGGATATGTCTGGATAGTCTACAAAAGTTGAGTTTAAAAAAATGTGTTGCAACTTTTCTGTAAAACGCTTATAAAATAATTACTTATTTCTATTGTACAAATGTGTCATTACGAGTAAACTATGGAATTGCGAAAATTACAAATATTTTAGAACTGATGGTTAATTTTGAAGAGCATAATTTTTATAGATATTAATTTAAATGCTGCCTGTATATTTTGTACTCTTACATTGAAATAACAAAACAATTGTTTTATTGGCGAAGTCCTAAGTGCGTTTATAAATAAAAAGGTCTTGAACAAACTTGCAAGACTTACTTAGGACGAGAACTACGCGCAGATTGAATCGTTTATTTATTACGGTGGCTGTATTGGATACTAACCACAAGGCTCCATTTACTTAGTTTTGCTGCATCCTGTGAGGCTGGGTTCCAGGTTTTGGGCAATCGCAACAGCACTATAGGATGAGGATGTGTTGACTCAATACCATTCGCTAAAGCGCAGGTGCAGTTGTCTATTAATAGGGCCGTTGCAAGCGCCAGCGTAAAATTATCGAACTGGCAATCAAGTTTGGTCTTGAACTAACGAAAACAATAACAGGAAACTCATGTATGGACTAGAATGATGACTTACATTTTCTATTTTTCGGTATTTCGGGGAGTTTTCGTCTGCGTCTTTCGCCATTGACGAAGGCCTGGTGTCGTGGACTGCGCTGCGTTTCGGGGGGCTCCGGCGGCGGGCCCGGGGACACCGTTCCTGACGGGAGCGCCGAGTCATTGTCGCCTACGCAGCCCCGGTCGTCCTCCGGTGTGCCGTCACTTTTCGACGACGGGGACTCGTCCTCCAAACCCACATTTGGCACTAAACTGTAACACCACATGCCAACTTTAGGTGATCCTGTGACTCACTCCTTACGTCGCGCAAGATCAAGACTTTACTAGTAACTACCTATATCGCGGGTCACTAAACGGTTTCTTACTATAGAGAGAAAAGGTAGCTTACGAGTAAAATGGCGTCGGTGCCTTTGTGTGCTGTGGTATTCTATCGAAAACTCTCCGAAATTCTTCAAACTCGCTGTCGGCCATGTCGCTTTTGCACCTGATTGTTGGGTAAAGAGCGGGGGGCGCGCGCGGCGCGGGACGGCCGGGTATCGACCGGCGCAGGCCCGCGGGTGCGCGGCCCGCGGCGCGCGCACTGCACGCACCCGCTGCCCTTCGCACCTAATGCGCATTCCGATTAAATGCACCAGCGGGATTTCCCCGTTAAATCTTGATTAGCTTCCTTATCTATCCAGCATCTTCTAAGACTTGACCATCAATTATTCTTTCACTCAGCTTTGGCACGCAGACACGGCAGAGGTCGATTGTTTTAACGCAAATTATAGATTACGCTGCACTTAATTCAATTACAGACACAAACACAATTTGTAACAGTGGATAAAATGGTATTGATAGAAACATAATTAAAAAAGCTATCGAATTGAGAACCTCCTCCTTTTCTAGAAGTCGGTTAAAAAAACGATACTGAATAAAGTCAGAACACATAGGCATAATATTTCCTCTCAAAGAATGTCGGACATGGGACTTATGACGGGAACTAATTTAGGTCTGCATTAAAACTTGGTGAGGCGGCTTAAGAGCTGACCACGAAACGATATACGGAACGGGCGGAACCAAACGTAAAGTGGAGAGACATATGAAATTCGACAATTGCTTTATTTCAAGCCACTCAAACCAGCCGATGTGACCTCGAAGTTTCAGCTCTTAACCTCTTGGACCGCTCGGAGGTCATCAAGTTTAGTTGTTGCGAGTTTAAATGTAACAGAGTTTGGGAGCCAGCACAAACCGTACGACTCCCCATCACGCGAGAAATACTTAACTTTATATATAAGTTGTCTTGGAACATGTATCGTCGGTTAGTTGTGCTAGCCACGCTGCTCCCAAGCTTTAAGAATAAATAGTAAGCAGACTGAGACCGTAGTTGAATTCTCTCAATCGAATCTAACAATAGCATGCGATCAAGAACTTATTTCAGATTCAATAGAGACGAGACAAGATTGATATTGGAATGCATTTTATTTTCACTTAATGCACTTGGATGGTAAGTGGTCCGTTGTTTGCGGAGTTTGCGGCCCTCATCCGCGGTGGGGCGCGGCGCGCACGCACAAGAGCAGAGCACACAGCCAGCTGGGGATTACTAATAAAACATCAGGAGGGAAAGGCTGGAGACGGGCGGCATCGGCACCGCCCGCGTAACCTGTTCCATCTTAGTAGGTCAAGATGAAAAAACGCAGAAACGGGCGTGGCGATAAACGCATTAAGCAGGCAAACTATGTATGTATGGTTTTTCTTCAAATAGGCCTAAACGCAAACGCTTCGTAAAATTTGTGACTTTATTGGGAACAGACAGACGGCCACGGTAGCATTAGGTTTGCATTAGAATGACCGCTCCTCTCCCGCTGATCCATATGTCGGTCAGTATTTAGTATGGTATTGCGAACAAAAAAATTTTTAGCCCGGCAGAGGAAAGATCTGTAATTCTTTTGATTACCTGTCCAATGTGGATTTAGATTGTTGTGAACTGTATTATAGTACATTGTATGGGGGCGTATGTGGAATATTGCGAACGAGAGTCTATCAGAAGCCCGACGCCGAATGCGGAGGGTTTTTGATGACTCGAGTTTGCAATATTCTTACGCCCGTGTTATACACAATCGATATTTAACCAATTCCTGAAAAAAGAGGAAAAATATTAATAGATATTATAATTTTTGTTTAGTTAATTAACAGGAGCTCTTCAAGAATAATAAATAAATCACACAAAAAACATAATGGATGTGTCATTAATTTTTAAATATTTACTTCCTTATAAATTCATGTTTAAAAAACGTAATTTTCCTGGGGTAAAAAAGTTTCGGGTAACATTATGTCCTCAATTTTATCGAATGAACTTTTTTTATACCCAATGCTTTGTACCGTCGCTTGTACAAAGAATCCTTTAATGATTTAAAGTCTGTAATGTATTGTGATTCCCATACTGATGCATTCTCCTTTAGACTTTCAAATTCCTTTTCGTAAACCTTTTGTATTTGCCTCATAGTTTTCGTTACTTTCGATATGCAATTGTCTACGCAGATATCGATTTTATTTTTCAATTCGTTAGGCTTACATGTGCAGAGTATTCGTACATGTAAGGACTCCGGAAATGACTTCTTGTATTATCAGGGGTTATCGATGAACTGCATGACGTCGTATTTACGCGTCTCCAGTTGGAACCATTGTTACGATCACCTCTCAAATAATATTTAAATCCACTTTTTAAGAGAACTTCTTTGCCATTTCGCTTTTTATAAACACCATATTATCGTTCTCCATCGCTATGCAGATTTAAAATTTTAGTGGCAACAACATTTTGTGGCAGGTGTCCAGACATTTGTCACATTTGTAAGTCAGTCAGACCAGGTAAGTCAGCATCCTTTCTTGCGTGTTGATAATGTCCCGACAGCCCTTAACGTCGACTTTTAGTTCCGCAATCTCTGCCATTAAATATGAAATTACATCCACCAACCTGTTAACCGCCGCCGTTTTTGCCTTAGGTTGTGCTTTCGCCGGTAGCATTTTTTCTTTATGAATATACTATTCCGATAAATTTTGTATGTGAAACTTAATAAATCTATGAGTTTATGCTACTTGAAACTATGTAATTTTCATAAAAATTATTAATAAACATGGAGCTGTTTATATAGTAAGCCGTTAACGACAACAAAGCCCTCTACATATTTAATGTTAGGCCTTTCACGGACACCTGATAGGTCGACTATGATCAAGGACATAACATGGCTATGCTTCTGCGCATGCCTCAAATCTATAGTAAAGTAAAGTAGAGATTGATTTATTGTAAACTGTGTACAAAGGTGTTAAATAAATTGACAGAAACAACAGTTGCCCATTTCGAGCATACAATTTTTACCTTAACACTAAGATTACAACTAATTCATTCTATCCAATTTCATAAAATACTCATTTAAATTGTAAAAAACATGTTCAATTTTACAACAATTTTAACTTATACCTAAATCGATGTACCTATCTAAACTTTTGATTTCACCTGGTAGTGCATTAAAGACACGTATGGCGGTATGGAAAGCGCTTTTATAATACATTGAGTTTTTGGACTCTTGGACACAGCAGATCGTATTTGTATTGTGTTCTAAGGATTTTTTTGTGTGGATTTTTTGCTGAAATAAGTACGCTGTATTATTTTTGACAAAGGAGCAAAATTCCAGGATATATCAGTATTCTGTACCTGAGAGCCAGAGTGACCCAAGTCCAGTTTATACATATTGGAGAAACAAAGCAAGAAAGAAAATTTCCTTACATAATCAGATTTTTTATATGATTCTTATTTTTGAATGATTCATTTCTCATGCGTAAAATATTGTTTAAAAAGAGCTTTCAGATGCAATGTGTGCTATTCAATTCAATTCAAAGGATTATTAAATAAAGGACTTGGGACAGTATGGCTCTAAACTGTTTTGATAAAAAGTATGAAACAAACTGAAAACCAGACTATTACAAGTCCACATTAATATTGAATATTACGGTTAGAAATAAAATAAAACTAGTTTATATTTGAATGAAAGTTTATTCTGGGTAGTCCTCAACATTTTCTGCATGAGGCAGACTTTTGAAATATGCTCTATATTCTTCTGGAACCCATTGCAACGCAGTCATTAAATCTTTGTATTTTGCTTTTGATATTGGTTTTTTTGATTCTGTGATGAGAGGTAAGGTTTCAGGCATGCTTTTTGGGTGTCTTAGGTTTCTGTTCATATCTTACTCTTTAAATGCATTCTGCTCAAAACTAGTCTTACCAAATTTATTCCTTCGGAATTGTGCCCAAACGATGTCTGTTATACTAATTTGGATCCCGCTCGAGTCCTTCTTTCTTTGACAAAATATGGAACCAGTCCCTTCATATAGAGTCTTGAAATTTTTGAAATCTTCCGTCGCCATTCGCTGAACTATAAAACTGATGGTGTTGCTTAGAGGTTTAATAAAACTACACCAGTCATGGCACGTGAATATTTCCATTGTAGGAAGTATTTTTTTTCGCCTTTCGGTAACACTATGGCAAATATCTACCTCCATGCGTGTGTGACCGCTTACGAGGAATTTGTGGTTTATTTCTTTTATATGGGGATACTTTTCCATAATGTAAAAATATGTCATGAAAATTGTGTTTTTGTTCTGGCCACTACAATTGTCTGACCAGAATGTAAAGGTATCTGTACTATGAACTGGTACGTTTACATTATCTTCAAACCATTTTAACAGGCACGATGCTATTTCGTTTCCTCCTCGGGCAGCAGTTATTTCATCCCATATCATGCATGAACACACATTTTCTTTATTTTCGAATAATGTGAAATTCAAAGTCCAAAGTTTCCTTAAATAAAAACTAGTACGTTCTTTCAAGTACGGTGTTGGAAGACATTTTTGTAAATTTATCCATCATAACAATCCGGTAGGACGGATCAATACTTGCCTTTTTTTTGTCTTCACTTTTTAAATCATACCTGTTATTGGCGTTCTTCAAATGGTTCTCCTTAAGTTTGGTAATTTTCTGCTTTTCATCTTCCTTTGCACAGGACTTCAGATCACAATCAAGTTTATCGCAAGTATTGCAAGTGTCATTATCGGGAAAATGGAATGAGTAGTTAAAACATTCATTAAATATTTTTCTGTAAACCCAGTCTTTGGCAGGTATCTTGTTCTGGGCATTAGTTTCTTTGACATACATTGCATACATCATTGATATATTCAGATAAGAACCTAAGTATTCCCTAGAACTCCTCTCACGAGAATAGTGTGATGTGTACCTTGAGAATTTATTAATGTGCTCTTTAATGTCATCTATTACACAATCCGGTGTTTTGTTAATAGGAGTGTGTTTTCCCCTTTGATCGGTACCAACATAACTTGAGGAAGATGCATTTTTAAGTGAAGTTTTAATGTGCGAATTGTTAATAGAAAGCGTGTTCATAAAAAACAATTTGCATACCCTAATTCGTACATTTTCAGAATTTTTAAAGTAATAAACGAGAGTTTTCGCTTTTTGGTTAGGACGGGTGTTGTCTCTCGGCCGAATACGCGTTATTGGTTTCACATCAATATTTTGTAAAATAAATTGTCTTTTCAATTCCCAAGATCTATCACCTGACCAAAAGTCATCGAAAATCTCCTTTCTTTCGTGTTCCGTAAAATTTATGGACCATTTATGTCGACAACTATATTCGCATCTTGGTTTCTTTTTTTTCCTTGCATTAATTTATTTTTACTAGACATGTACATTTTTCCACTGAGGATTCTCTTCTTACGAATATTTTTCTTCCATTTTTTTCGTTTCTTACCCTTTTCCTCCCTTTCTTTGTAACAACCGCCACTTCTTGTTCTGAATCGGATGATGTTGAATACGGAACTAAGGAATTAGTGCTTTGTGTGTTCAGAAAGTCTGAATCTTCATCACTAATTGTAGAAAGAGATGAAGGAATATATTCAGTGTCGGTCCCTGATTCTTCAGATGAGTCTGACATTGCTCAAAATATTTAAATTAAATATTAACAAAATCAACTGGCAATGAAAATTCTGTGATAGACAACTGTTGAACCTCTTTGATCGCATCCTTTAAAGAGTATGATAAGGGGAAACATTTCCCACAGTTTGAATCAGTTTTAAATAATATAGTTCTTCACACTACTGAAAATGCTAGTACGTGAACAATTTTATCATCAAACTATTTCGAACAGTACACAGTACAGTACAGTACACACAGCAGTTTCGTACAGTATTTGCTTGCAAACGCAACAATTAAAATTTGATCGAAATTCAAATGACAACTCAAAAAAATAAAAATGAGATGCATTGCAACTGCTGCATTTATCTTTCATGGCAATATACTTTTCATAAAGAAGACCTTGTATGGGATGCAACATATTCATATACAACTGAGTAGCAATTTTTGCTGGAAACCCAAAGACAAAATTGCATTATTTACTGACTCCATCTGGAAAGATAATAGTTATTAAAAGTATAGTGTAGGTATAGTATAATCTTTACGATTTGTTATTATTATTTTAAAATGTTACTTACCAAATTTATTACAGATATATGATCATACGGATCACCGTATCTATCAAGACTGGACTCAGCGTTTATTTCGATATATTTCTTGGCGTGCTCTACTAAATGTATGGTAATTACATCTAACGATGTATTAGAAAGCGTTTTCACAACCATGACTTACTTTAAGTTAGTTACTTTATTGTATTATTTTACTTTACCGTGGCACAATATTTAATCGTCGCACTTGACATGAATGATTATTATAAATGACACAAAAAAAAAATCACTTCTGCCGTGTAAAAGTGGCCAGAGTTTATTTTAAAGAGAAGTATCACCTTCAAAACATGCTAGCAAAATTACATGGACTTGTAACAGTGTGGCTCGAAAATAAAAGTGGACTTGTAACAATATAACTTTTTTTATTTACGGATAAGGCGGGCTACCAATTATAAGTTTATCGGCTATATGCTAAGCTTAAAACGTGCATCAAATTTATAAGCTTAGCCAGTTTTGTCCCAAATCTGGACTTGGGTCACTCTGGCTCTCAGGTACAGATATATCCCCGTGACAGTGAGAAAACGCTTTTCTTTAAACACATTGCGTAAGGATTCATCAGAGGGCATTCGATATATCGTACGCAAGGATCTCTTTTGAAGCAGGAATGTACCTACTCTGGACGTCTACAGAATTTCCCCAAAAGATGATACCATAGGAAAGTAGCGGAAACATATTTCCGTAGTAGGAGCCTTTAGCAACAGCTTCCGAACAAGTTCCTGCAAGGATTGATAGCGCATAACACTGACTAGAAATAATCTTACAGAACAAAACAAACACCAGGACAGTTTACAAAAGTATCAATAGTCACTCCTAGGAATGATAAATAAAGGGGAATGGTTGGTTACGCAAGGGCCTGGTCACCCTATCAACAATTAATGGCACATCAGGCCTTACTTTCGGTCGTCTGTACTTAGAGTCACAATTGCATTAAGACATTAGTCTCCAAAAAATTTCACGGAGCGAAGGGCACGGTAGTCCAGACATCATGATCAAATCTAAGTCTAAGGACTAGTGCTCTCACTTAACTTCCACTTAACTCATTTACCGTACCATACCTAAGTACTATCGACAACACAGCTAACTGACCATCCGTGCACTTTATGTGCATTGTAATAAGGTTTTATATAAATACAGGATGGTCAGTTAACTGTGTTGGCGTATGTACTTAACTTTTTAAATTCCCGGTCTTTTTTTTATTATATTAAGGGCTACAAATTAATCTCAATACATAAAGAAATATGAAATATTAAGTCAAATAAATGTGCGTCCTTATTGTGGCGGTACCGCCATCCTCTTGCTCGTCCTGGTGAGGGCGACGGTGGTGGCGGCAGTTCGTCCTTACTTTTCCATCGTGACTGCTGCTGGGCCGGGATAACCCTGGACTCCTCTCGAACTTGGGCCGGGATAACCCTGGACACCTCTTGAATTGCGAGGCGGGAAACCCTTGACAACCCTCTTCTGTCTTTTTTTTTAAAATTCTTTGTTGCTTCTTAATATTTTCTTACTTTCATTGTTCAAATTATTCAAAATTATTTAATCTTCATTAGGTAAAATATTATTCTTCAGCTTCATTCTTCGGTTGATGTGGCGCTTGGGCCCGTTCCGGCAGGCGTACGGAGCGGGCCCATTCTGACTGCGTTTGAAGTTCCTTGTTTCTGTACTGGAAGGTCGCCATAAAGTATGTTACCGATGGTGGACTAGGGCAGCGTGGTGACGAGGAACGACATACACCAGTACCAGCACAGAATAGATAATAATAGTACAAATACAGAAGGGACACTCCTTTGATCTTTAAAAAAGGCGATTTTTTCTCAGCCAAAATATTAAGATTTATTAGACCTCCCGGTTCCCCAACGGTGGGGCACCGGCATTTACTTATAGCGATGAACGTAAATCGCGGAGTGTCCGCCCCTTGTTACAGGTTGAGGTAAAGACACTTTATTCAACCGTGTAGCCTATTTTATACATACCTACAAGTTATCGCTGATACAAGCAATATGCGTTTATGTAGCTGTAAACTATTGTGTTACTGCGAAACACTAAATGTGGCTAATTACCATACCATAAAACCTCTGTTCGCCGATTTTTTTCCTGTCCCTTACCCACTAGCGTTAATGACAGTGACAGATATGCATCAATGATTTTTTTTAATTTTAAAGGCATTTTGTCCGGATGTATGAATAATAGCAATAGCATATGCTCACATCACACCAAAGTAATAATACAGAATCTCTTTTGCTTCAAGATATGGAACGTATACGTCTTCATTGTTCTTTATCTCTGTTTATAATGCGAGTTAAATTACATCAAAAGTGAGTGGCGACTGACGATCAACAGATAGAAGCATTATGATATTACGGAGCATGAATGCCGGCCCCGGGGGCGCTTTTGCCTTTAATTTGATTTCCTCAGAGACGCGGCGCGGCTCTGATTTGTTATTCTACGTTTATTTAAGTACCAACGCTGTGCCGTTCCAATTTCGATTATTTTATTTTGCATCGAATACTACCTTTGAATACAAAATATAGTAGTTCATCTATCCTGCTAGCATTTTTTACAGCCTAGCGTCCGCTTTGGCATCTACTTAATCCCAAGATTGGCACTATTTTTACGAAATCAACTGACCTTCCAACTCAGAAGGAAAAATAGACCTTAGTGGGATTAACCGGTTTCCTCACGAGGTTTCCATTCACCGAAAATATGTGTCAGATAATAATTCATACAAATAAGTTGTTTTTATTTTAAACCCAGTCATAGATTTTATTATTCTAGCAGGATTTATTAATTTATTTCCGAATATATATGTATTAAAAATGTAGTAGTAGTCATGTAGTATAAAGAAATCGAGAAGGGGGCGGTCCTAAAAAGGGTCCGAAGCGGAGAACGGCATACGTCATCATAACTTTAATGTATGATGACAACTTTCATACCGTTATTCTTTGTATACAAACATACCGGCATTAAGTTACATTTTTTTTTCTAACGGACAAACTCAAATATATCAGAGTCGTTAATACAACCCTGAAACACAACCATACCGGAACAATATCAATATTGAAGATGGTATAAGTTCATACTTTAAATAACAAAAAATAATTAAATGCACTTTCTTATGCACTATACAATATATGATAATGATAATATAGAAATACCCAAGTACGTACAGTCGTTTTCTCGGCTTCTTGAATAAACAGCGATTTGAAATTATATTGATTTTTATTGCGCTTGCTCGCTTCTATGCAGTCCATGCAATAAGGTAGCGCTATAAAGAGAATTTTGATTTTATTTCTATAATTTCAGTGAAACACACTCATTGATAAGGCCCCCATGCACCGTCACTAACTGTGACGTCACGTTATCCAGTTTACGGGTCGTTAGCTTTACATAGGTCAGTCCAAGCGTTGCCTATATAGCAATATATACTATTGAGTATTCTAACAAGACGATTTTTTTTTTCCAACACACTAGGGTATACTCATCAGGGAGCAGTTAAAGTGTATAAAATCACACGATGACTTTTTATTGAAGGTAGAAAACTACAGTCAAAGACTTTTAGTAAACAACGAAATGCTCGCCGATGGCATTAGATATCTCTGGTCTAATTTTATACCGTAGCTAGCAGCGAAGGGAATAAACAGGCGAGTTTCTCACTAGATAATGAATGATAGGGAACGCTCTTTTCGCTAAACAATGGTAATAAATACAGTGACTGGAACGTTTAACTCCGTCAGCCCGAGTGCCTCCTCGCCTCGCGGTCTACACTTACACTAGCTTTTATAGGTGTTAGTGATCAGGCTACGCACATACTGTTGTTGCAACTGTAATATGTATTGTATAAAACTGTGCCAAATTATTGTAGATAATTTTTCGTTTGTGCATTGTTAGCTTAGCATGAATGTTTACAAAAAAAACAACTGGCACAGCATCGTAGCCCATTCTCGATCGCCCATGGTGGCAGGCCTGGGGGCCGGTACTGACTTTCGAGAGCTCGGAAATTAGATACAAGTAAATACGATTGTAGTGTCATAATTAGGTCATAATTAATAGGCACTGTTTCTACCGATATAATTGAATACGAGTGGTCAATACCACTCGTTTTTAATTTTTCTGTCGCTGTTTTCGAGTAAAAGAGAACTCGAAAGGTGAAAGTCGCCGCCCTGCGCCCAACTGTGAGAAGTCAACTCAAAATTTATTTTTAAACCTCTCTTTAAATCTCTTTAAAAAATATAGCCTATATCGTGTCTTACGACTAGGGGAAATCTAACAAGAAGTCTATCAAGAACTGTAAGCTGCGGGGGGTCCCAACGCAGTCGAGAAACGGTTTGTAAGCTGGTGATGATGTCGTCAAACTAACTTTCGATTAGGGCTCCGACGCCTGCACTCATCACCGCTTGGTTCACCACATTTTTAATTTAATTCATATCACGGCCAAACCTGTTACCCTGTTTATATAAAACATCATGACTATCATGAGATACAATGATACTTATTTATAGTGAAGACGATTAGTGCAAGACAATAGCTGCGTTAAACTCCCGAGTTGTACATATGTTTACTACAAACTATGTTAAACAATTAGTTAAAAACCTTATCTAACTTTTAAAAACATTTAATTTGTCTTAACAAATATATTTACTTCATGTATTTGATCGTTAAATAGTTTCTACCGCGGTGAAAAGTTATTTATAGCACAAATAAATCCATGAAGCAATAAAACATTGATACATTTAAGTGTGTCTCCGTCTTTATAGCGTGAAAAGAGAACATTTTCCAAGTAACTCCGAACGCTTGATTCAGCCAATCAAATATACCCACCCTCCGACGAGTCTCCCGCGCCTCTTCTCTTTATAAGGCGAACTGCCTGGGAGGAGCCCGCAGTGTGTCTCCATCAATGCAGCGGCACATCTCGACTCCAACAAACTAACCAACTTAATTAATCAAACATATTTCGTTTGTATCTAACTTTATTTACTTCGCATTGTCACATAATGAGTGGTTCAGGCAAAGGGTTGCTCGGGTTATGGCTGTACAGAAACGGTTCTGAATGGGAGGTGAAGAAAGACCCCCACCATCCCAAGTTGGGAGACATTGGCATGACGTCTCAACAACCGCCGGTTGAAGGCGAGAGGATTTCGGTGATATTCTCTTTAAAGAACCAAGTCGGTGGATTGGTCCGTGTCCTATCTGTATTTCAGGACATGGGCATAAACGTGCTTCATATAGAGTCCAGAAAATCTGCTACTGAAGTAGCCGAAGTGAGTCGTTTGATTACAGCTTTATTTTTTTTTGTGTTATATGGATCCTAATGTAAACATAACAATATTATAGGCAGATATCCTAGTGGACGTGGAGTGTGATCCGCGTAGGATGGAGCAGTTGAAAAGGATGCTGAAGCGTGAGGTCCAGGAGTTTGAAGTCATCCAATCTCAAGCTGGAGAAGTCTTTCCGCCACCTACGCCGCTCTCTGCTGCCGCTAGTTTTGGTACTATTTCATACTTACTTACTTACTTACTTTGGACCACTATATTATGGTAAGCGTTACATTGGCACTAAGATACGGTTAAAAGGTTTTTATTTGTTGATACCGTAGGTATAAAGATTAAGCGTTAAATTACTAATTAATTTACGTTCTTGGCGCCATTTGACTGACTATTTAAATATGTTCTCGTCATAAATCAGACACAGTGAATTATTACTAAAAATACGGAACCCTAACCAGCACTTCTTTAACTTGTTTTTGAGATAACCTTGGACTCTGTTAGATTTCGGTGAAATGCCGTGGTTCCCGCGGAAGATATCTGACCTGGACCGCGCCCAGAATGTGTTGATGTACGGCTCTGAGCTGGATGCTGACCACCCTGGCTTCAAGGATCCCGTGTACCGCAAGCGACGCGAGCAGTTTGCTGCCATTGCCAACAAATATAAATAGTGAGTACATATATCAGACTGCATATTACGAGTATATACCTTCTGTCCTCGAAAATTAAAGCCTGTCGAGTTTTACTTCTTCTCAGTACTAAAATTGTGGTTATCCTGCAGTAACGATAAGATAACCTAAATCCGCTCATGACCCAAACTTTTACGCCTTGCGATGTTCACGTTTAACTACTACGGACCCATGCCGTATAAATATGCTCCGAGCTCTATAACAACGTCAAAATAAATAGTTCACAATTAATTTTACGTGTAATTTTTTTTACAAATTAATTAGTATGTAAATTAAACTGTAAGAATCCGTCAATTGAGGTAAATACTTTCATTTTTATTATTATTAAAGAATGCCGGTCGGCTAGTTCTATGCTAGTTATATTTGAATACTCCATGTTTGGTTGTTTGCGCCTAAGATTCCCAAAAGAAAAAACAAACACAATTTGTGGAACATTAATTACTTTTACCTATTTTAAGAAGACCTTGTAAACATAAGGAAAATTGCCACAGCGATGAAATCTCAAGATTTACACAGCCCGCTCCGCTTTATAGCAACATCTTATAATGTTTGCCGTAATTATGTTATTTAAATATTTACTCAAAATTGGTAAAATTCCGTACGAAATGTGATGTAGTAGGTGTTTTGGAGAACAACAGTAGGACTAAGATGGTGGTTGCCATTTGATCACTTATTGTCGTTGGTAAGACATTCGGCACTCTAGCACTTCCATGCTTTTCAGAATATGACCAACCAACCAACTTAGGCCCGCAGTAGTCTTAGTATAGACTAAGACTGTTCTTCAATTTATAATTATTTGAAATATAGCAACGGGGATAGGCAAACGCCCATAGAGCCTTGGGCCCCAGCGTTAGATACACCAATGATTTTGAAGTCGTGTTGTAGACCACATAAGATAATTTCAGTATAAAAATTAAAGACTTGGCTCTTGGAGGACCAAATATCAGCACGGCTGTCATGCGACGGCGCGCGAGCTCTCTCGATTTTACTCGCACTATCCGTCTCTTTCTTATTAGAACACTTTAACAAGATAAAAATCGAGGGTTTGTCGCGGCCGTCGCATTATAGACGTGATGGACGGTTCTCCATATGAACCAAATAAAGAAGATAAAAACAACTTGATAAATACACGCATAAGTTATATTGTACCGGAAGGCGCAGAGTGGGTAGGCCCCCCACAAGGTGGACTGATGACCTGGTAAAGCTCCCGGGAGTCCGCTGGATGCGGGTGGTGCAAGACCGGTCATTGTGGCACTCTTTGGGGAGGCCTATGTCCAGCAGTGGACGTCTTTAGGCTGATATGATGAAGTTATATTTAGCGAAGCATAAAATAATCATGATGCCGAGCATGTGCAACATAAAATAATCACCGTTATAAACATACAAAGGCTTGCATATAATTATTATGGTTCAGTATGCATGGGTCTGTGAAACAAAGGACAGCGTAGAAAGGATTTGGAGCGATATGTAGATCATAGGATCTAATTGTATCATCTTCCAAAATGTATCCTATGCCTATATTATTATTACGAGAGTGGTAGCAATGCCACAGTTTATACAAGTGCTAGTCCATCTTACCAAAGTCCGATTGAGAGCAATTTCAGAGTTCAGGTAACAAGCAGTTAAGTAATAGTAGCAGAATTCGTCAGAGTCCTTGATTGGTAGCGAGCGTCGTCAAAATACAATTGGAAAACACCAATAACCACAACGTCGAGAATACGACACAAAGCAAATGCCGCTTTGAAATTTAACCTTATTGTTAGTGTAAATGTTCTACTATGACATATTTAGGTAACAGAAATCATCAATATTAACTCATTTTTTTTTTCAATATATCCCAAGGTAAAAAAATCTGATACTTCACAAAAAGTAGTTAAAAAATACATCATCAACTGGTGTTTTATTTAGATTCCTCCTTTTACAACTTTGTTTATTTGGTGGCTTTACACCGATACAGAGAATATTGTTCTGATTTCCACAGTACTCAACTTGTTTGTAGGTCTGGTTCGTTGGTGTAGTATAATTTTGAGAAGAATAACCATATTTAATCGTACGCGTAATAAAGCCCATTTAGTGCATATGTTAATTAAGATATTTTATTTTTTATAGCGGTCAACCGATACCTAAGGTGCAATATACTGACGTTGAAATAAAAACATGGTAAGTCCTTTTAATAGGCGAGCCCACCACTGGCTACTAAACTTTATAAGTACATATATTTAAAATGATTTTTTATTTTACTTCAAAGGTAGATATTTGTTATTTCAATATCGGAACTGAGGCAGGCCAGCCTCAAACCACAAAGAGAATTGGAAAACAACACCATCTAAGTATTTTTCCTTAGTTAGCTTTTCCACGCAAGTGTAGCAAAACGACCCAAACGCCATACGTCATGAAATCGGAAAGGTGTGAAAGCGAAACACACTCTACAAGTAGAACGTCCCTATGGTGTACGGTTAGAAAAAATAAAATGCAATTCTTCATAAAATGTAACTTAAATATACAGGTAAAGGTCATAAGTCATCTTTCATATGGTCGAAAGTTACGACCTTACGTGTACGCCTATGAAATGTTCGCCTTACTGTAGCAAAGATAAGTAGCAGGTAAGGGAAATTCTTCGTTACTCACCAACGCAAATTAAAAAAGTTAAGTCATTACTGTTGTCACTGTTGCAGCGGCTAGGACAGTGTACGAAATTCCATGAAGTTGTGACTAAGGAAAATTGGTGTGACCATTGCATGGATTGAAGTAGTAGTGTGCAAATTTTAAAACTTTGGGATCTAGATTCGCCGCGATACGTACAATAATAGCTTAGGGTTTCTTGTGTCCATCAGAATGGTTGTTTTGAGAGTGATTAGATCTCTTCCCCTAAATCGTTAATTCCGCATAGCAAACTTTCCATTCGCATTTTTCCCCACTCGAACTTTTACCCATTCTCCTTTTTTAGCATTCATAAATAATGCCAGTGTCATAATTTCCTATTAGCGTACTTATCCGATCCTTTTTTATACCATTCGTAAATATGACCATTGTCGTTTATTCCCTAATCAGGTAATTATCTTATCTCTTTTTTACTATTCTTATATATTGTATATTACCACAGTCATATAGAACTCCGTTAGGTACGACGACGAGCGAAGCGAGGACAGTGTTAGGTTTACTGCAACCCAGAACCGAAAATGTGTTATTTCACTTCCTCATATTAAATGTTCGGTTCTGGTGCTTCGCCGGCCGCTGCCGCGGCACGCTCGCGTAGGGTCGCGGTACACCTAACACTCCTCCTTGCTTCGCTCGTCGTTGTACCTAACGGAGACCTGCCTTAGGTTTTTTTTTTGTACGGCATCAATATCGCGTAGTAAGAAATAAAACTATTGAGAAAAAAAATACATAGAATCTTAGAGTTTAAGAAAATTATCGCGTAAGAAAAAAATTATTGAAACTGGGAAACTTTTGCTAGAGAAAAAATATCGTTTAAGAATTAGAAATATTGTAATAAATATCGTTTGGCCATACTTGAGAATGAGGAAGCAAGCAAATGAGATAAAAAAGTGGCGGGTAAGAGTGGGGAAAAATGCGAATGGAAAGTTTGCTACGCGGAATTAACGATTTCGGGGAAGAGATCTAATCACTACACCTTCCAGAGCGGGTCTAGCACATCTGACACCACGACGCGACGCGAAACGAGAAAAACAACCCTCCTCTTTCCAATTAGCATAGTGCGAGTGAGACCGACGTCGCTTAGGCATGCGCGACACTACTTGGCAGCAAGTTATTCCAGAAGTACTTACTGATATGATTTTGCGCCGTATTATCGGCCCCGCCAAAAATGGTAACTTCCAGCCCCAAGCGTAAAGCCAATGAATAGGGTACAACCAGGAAAGTGTTAGGAGGATGATTATCGTTGAACTATCAGTAGAATGACAAGGTATTTATGTACAGGGGGATAATCTTCCGTGAGCTGCACAAGCTATACTTGGTGTACGCCTGCGAGGAGTATCTGGAGAATTGGCCGCAGCTCGTCAAGTACTGCGGCTACAGGGAGGACAACCTACCCCAGGTAAAGAGGAAAATAAGTTTCGATGCGATGGTAGTAGATTGTGTCTCTAGGAAGCAATTATATATTTGCGGCGAGGGCGGTGTATTGAGTCCTGAGTAAAGCAAAAGATTGTACACTAGAAACCCGAGCGTAGAGAGGAATTCCAAAGTATAGATTTTAGAGCGTTACGATTCAGGACGAAATTTTGGAATCCCTTATTCGAGGGCAACATTGATTCTTTTCTTAATAGCAGGAACAGGAAAGAAAAGTATAAACTTTGTTCCCTCATTTGAGGGCACTAACCACTCTTTTCTAAATAACAGATACTTATGGCACAGTTTACATGGCACCATAAAGTGACATGAATAGCAATATTGACAAAAAAGACCAATATCTAGACTCACATTTGCCTTAGATTACAGACAACGGAAGAAGTGAAACTGAATAAAAGCAGAGATAGAAGAGAAATTGTTAACACATTCTTCGATGTGCTAAATGTACAGTTTATACATGGATTAAACAAATACTGTGGACGTTATCTACTTAACGGCCACTGCCTGTTTGGTACATTTCGCTCGGTACAGTCTTACAAAGAACGTTCTAACTTCCTAAACGTTCGAACGAACTAAACCGTGTTCGGAAGACCACAGAACAACCAACAACTCACTTGTCAAGTAATTCTGCACTTGGACCGGGCAAAGTAAATTGTTTTTGTTTTATATTATTATTATTTTTGTACGTTTTTTACATATCTTGGGACCATTATTATTTTGTGCGATTGTAAAATGTGTGTTATGCCGTGGAATCACCGGATGGTTCTATCGGAAGACCAGCGCTGGCCACCAGGCCAGCACAACGCTGAGATAAAACCGTTTCATAACAATGTTGTCTTCTCTCTTTGTATGTTGATTTATGTGCATTTATGCGTTGTTGTCATGAATAAATGTTATTCTACTCGTATTCTATTCTAAAACTTTGCCAAATCGCACGATACAGGAAATGTCAAATGCTCTGATAGTCTTTTTACAATTTTATTTCGCCCAAAAATATTATTGTTAGCTTTCACTTGGCGAGTTGACGTTGCGTGAGTTATCTTTTACCTCGCGGGTTCAAAATATTTTTCAGGTTATTCATTTATTAGAGAAACCAACTGATAATCAAAATATAGGTCTAGGAGGTGTCTGTTGCATCACTGCCGTCTTATTTATTATATTCTCTTCAACGCAAAGCTATATTCGTTAAGAGATTTAAATATGAAATTGTAGAATAGTAGTTTTCGTGATCATTCTTTCAGCACGTCTATCATGGGACGGCCGCGACATACTCTCGATTTTTCTCGCACTATACCTCTTGTTCTAAAGTTGTAATAAGAGAGAGACGGATACTGCGAGAAAAATCGAGAGAGTTCGCGCGCCGTCGCGTGATAGCCGTGCTAAGTACTAAATTGAAGTCTGTTAAAACTTTGTTTTTAAAGTAAATTATGTAATTCAAGCTACGTTATTATGACTCAGCATGGCGATTATTCTATAGCAACTACATTTGTAACATGTCGACATATTTTAGGCTTCTAATAAGTGCATCTAAGCGGGATGTCACACTGCGCCGCATCTCCGGACGGAGGTGCGCTGCAGCATACAAATATCGCCGGACGGAGGTGCGGTGCAGTGTGTCGTACCCCACGGAATTTATATAAGGTAAAAGTACCCTTCACCGGATCTGCCGTATCGCCGGATTTCCCCTATTTTAAGCTATAAGTCGAGTAGTTACGGCTAATATTACGCTGTGATTTTTTTCCTCGCTAGCTAGATACCTATGCCTTCCACTACGCGGCAGAAACGGCCTTTTCGGACCTCATTCGAGCCACGATAATTGATCGAGCCGGTCGATCGCCGTTTTGTATGGGACTCCTCACGAAAATCGTTAAGAAATTGAGTGAATTTCTTAAGTTCATAAAACCTTTAAGAAGCAAATTTATGAATGAAAATTGGGTTTTGCGGAGTCATTATTTAATTGGTTTTAGTTATTTGTGCAAACAAGTTCATTTAGTGCAGTGATATTTGAAGAATTTAACTAAAATGTGGATTCGGTGATGGGTCAACCCTCGTTTTGACTTGAAGGTTTCTTCGAACAGCGTCCGGAATCAGGGAAACCGTATGCTTTTATAAATTATTTATTTATAGGTTGAACATAAACTATTTCGCTTTTCAGATAATAAAAAGTATAGGAAATTTTATGAGCATTTACCGAACATTGATAATCTAGATAGATTTCTGTAAAACTGTGTTTGAAATGAATCATTTTCAAGACTTTTTGGCGTTAAAATAAGCTTTTTGGCAAGGTGATTTAAAAAAATATATAACACTCGTATCACATCAATAGTATCAAGAGCCGTATGTATTTATGTTTTCGCAATAAGTTCTAATTCCTTGTAAAAATGAAAGGTTCGAGATTATATCATAATTAATACGATATAAACACTATTTTTAAAATTCTGTTCGCGTGATAGGTTCCACATAATATGCTTGTCCTATTCACCGGACGGGCGGCGGGCGTCCGGTTAAACGTACCCATAGTGCCTGCTACCGAATCCGCCTTTGCCTCAGCCATGCTATTATTTAGTGTTTTATTGAAATACCAACCTTGTTTCGTTACGAACTAGGTCGATATTATTGTGCATTATTTATCGAACGTTCTTGTAAAGGCCAGCGGCTCCAAACATTTGACGCCCAGCAGCTACGGGGTTTGGAACAAACTTGTATGATGCTAAATATACATGTACGGTATTTTTGTGTTATTTTGAAACAACATATTTAGTACATTAACAATATGATTAATTATTGTTAATTGATGCTTATTATATTTTCAGTTATAACTTTTTTTTATACGTTTCCTGTACTTTTGAATTAAATTCTAATACTAAATATTTAAACCCTGACACAATTATAACTTTGACGTCATTGTCTCTGTGTCTGTGCATCTGTCTGCCTGTGAGATTGTAGCTCCTAAATTAATGGATCGATTTTGATGCGGTTTTGTCTGAAAGCTGACGCGATTGAGATGGTTCTAAACGAACGTACGTTTCAACAAATTCGGCTCTGCCAGTTGTGAGATAAGTGTTGAACTTTGAAATAAAAATGTCGGGTGTTGTTCAAAAGTTGAAAAACCCCGAATTGTGGCCAATTTGGACATTTAAAATTTATAATGCTGATAAAAAATATTATAATTAGTTATATTTATAAAAAAAAATCTTGCTAATAAGACATCTATTCTATTAATGTTACGTACGTGTTGTGTTGGTTACGTAAAAACTTGATTTTATATTATAACTTGCATTTTTTTATATTTTAGTTATCTAATAATAATGATAAGGATATCTCTGTTATTAGTGGTGAAATAAAGATATTTCACCACAAATAACAGAGATTATTACAAAGTGTTATGTTAACGTATTGCAGCCTTACCCCTCAACTAAATATGTATGATGGAAAAAAAATATTGTTATTTAATATAACTCATGTGTTATCTGAACTAAAATTTTATTTCCAAGTTTAACATCCCGCTAAGATTTAAGAAGTCTCAAAAAAATAATATCAACTAAAGTTTGAGCACCACGCAGTGCCCAAATTCCATACATTTCTTCCCTAGTCCGGTGAAACGGCACGCCGATTCGGTATTACGTGCAAATCACGTTTCTTAGTCCGGTAAATGGTACAAACCACGGAAACCGTCCCAAAAAAATTTAAAAATATTTAAAGCATATCCATAATTATGTTATTAATTTCTAGGTACATTTAAAATGATGGCAAATTTATCTATCTTGCAATTGAACTTTTGTTCGTAGCCCTATGAAACTCGCAGTCCTTATTAAAAAATAAATGTACATCCAGGTCTTAAGCGTCCGATGAAACGTACTTTTACCTTACAAACTGAGGTATTTGCATACAACGAGCTCCGCACCTCCGTCCGGAGATGCGGCGCAGTGTGACATCCGCCTAATGCATCTATAAAAACACTTACAACCGAATTGAGAACCTCCTTTTTTTGTAGTTGGTTAATAATTTCAACTTTCTCTAATTTCACATTGTCACCGCTATGTTTATACTTTAGTATAAAATATTGACGACAAAATCTATTTTTAATTGACTTCAAAAAAGGAGGAGGTTCTCTATTCGTTGGAATCTTCTTTTTATGTATGTTCCCTGATTACCCGAAGACGCCAGAATATCTGAGGGACACAAGCTAATGAACAAACCTATACCTGTCGGTTTATACAGCCGAGAGTGAGTAAGGGAAGAAAATTAAACAATCACCTCGCGAGTTGTGTTGCTATGCATTTTCTTCATATACACAATTATTTCATTGTGGCCCAAAATTTTGCCACACGGATTGAAAATACCTTAAATGTTGAAGATAGGAAACTTTATGAAGTCGTAAATACCGGTGAATAGTTTTTATTATTACGTATAGGTACGCATTTGGCCACTTACTCACCTGATGGTAAGTGAAGATCAGGTCGAGGGTGTTACATACATACCTAAATAGTGTCTATTCACTCTCGTCTTGAAAAGATCCAAGTTATATGTAACTGGGAAAAGGTTTGCCGGAAGCGAGTTCCACTCTTTGGCTGTCCTCGCGAGAAAACTGGAGTACAGCAACTAGAGACTCCGCACCGTGCCTCCCACGCGAAAATTGTCCATTGGCAATTGATTGTAAAACCTTTTATGGCGCGTATTCCAATTTGACGAATTTCGAGTTTGTAAGGGTGACCACAGCGGGATGAAATTTCATGGGACCTCTCCCATGAAATTTCATCCCATCATCCATCATTTGTGCATATCATTTATCACATCATACAGGACTCGACAAACTGAAATGCCGATTTCAATGATTTTAAGTGCATTTTTCCTAAGTTCTCGTCCACCAGCATTTTTTTCCGGCTTCGAACTCTGACGGCTCGATAACCGCCCGGCCGGGACGCATGGCATTTTTTTTACAGTGTCTGTATGTGATAAAGAATAAGCAAGCCAATTTTCAAGCGGTTGTCTGCCAATATTTTTTTTCTTCCCTCGCTTACTCTGCTCCGGTCGCACTGGGAGGGATGGCATAAAAATTTCATTATAGTAAACAGCGTACACCGCATTTCAAACGGTTGCCTCCATTGATTTAGTATATAGAACTAGATGCACAATGACAAACAAATATGCCAAGAAATGTGCCCCAGAATGATAAGCTCTAGCTACATTTCCATAGTTGCTAATAGCGTTAACTTATAACTTGCATCAAGATATATGTTTCATAAAAAAAGAACTCAGCGTTTTAGACTTTAAGCACTATATAAGCAAACTAACATCAAAAGGTAAAATACTTTTTCTCAAACATGCTCTGAAATTTATGCGTTAATATCACGAAATGAAGACTAGAAGTTTCTTGTTTATGGCTCCCTACATTACTTCTTGGCCTTAGGCCAAAAACTACCGCCGACCGTCTACCCCAAAGCTCGTCCGGCAATCTCTTACTTCACGGCCTCTGCAGTAATGTACTATTTAGTTTAATGAGACACATCATAATGTGACTTGACTGCTCTCGTCAAAACTTTAGTTAGCGTTTAGCGAATGATTGGAGTCGCGTTATATAGTACATTACTGCAGAGGCCGTGAAGTAAGGGATTGCTGGACGAGGTTGGGGTAGACGGCCGAGTCGTAGACGAGGCCGGATACAACGAGTCCAGCAATCCCTGTTCCGGCCGAGGATTTTATGGGATCCATGAGGAATTAAGGGAACTCGTCAATTTTATTAGGCACGCGTGTAGTAATTTTGGTATTTTCTATTATAACTCGTGTATTTACATCCGGATATCATAAATTTGGTGGCGAGGAATTGATGATGAAGACCACAGATGACTTCTCGAATTCCTCAATCATGTACTTAAAAGTGCAAAAGATCGTCACAGGTTCTGATAAGATTCCGTTTAAATAGGAACTAATGGAGTGATTTGTGATGATCTTGGGGAATCGACGGAAGTATATATAGTAATGAACGCATTTGCTCTCGAAAACCAGTTCATGTGGTAAATTAAACGAAAAATGTGGAAATGTTCTCGTGGCTTAGCGGAGTACTAAATTGAAGTCTGTTAAAACTTTGTTTTTAAAGTAAATTATAATGGCGTTTGGTTCCTGTGGCGGTACAATTGTAAACAGGAAACATATTTTTTAAAAAAGCTACACCCGCCTGGGTCCATGAGATGGTTTTATATACGTGCTGTAACAACTGGTATCTTAACATGTTGCGATAAATGATTATGATTATAAATAATTACCAATTCTCGTCATTGCGTGAAATAAGCAATGACGAGCATAAATGGTCTGCATAGTTCTAACAATTTAGAAATTTAGCATAAGTTACCACAGTTTATAATAAATCTTAAAGCTGCTTAGCATTGTTATTGTTAAGGCCGTGAGTGAATGTGTGTCGGTCTTATACATTTTAAAGAAGATATTTACAATGGCAAAAAATCCTGTGGAGCTACTGCTCCCACAATTGGGTCCTAGTCATCAGGGCATGTTTGTGGTGTACACTGTGCAGGTATCGGACTCCTGTAAATCGGTTATACAGTGTGTCTCTGGTAATGTGCACAAATGGATAGGGATTTAGGGATGGCATAATGAGTGGCCGAGGTTGGTGAAGGCGTAATCTTATCAGCGGAAGTCTTATGTTTCAAATGTATTACGGTGGTATTCTACTTGTATTTGCGTCTCACATTTTGCTTAAAGACAAGTGGAATACCACCCTTAGGATAATATCATCATACGAATTTAAAGGGACGGAAGACAGGGTGTCAGATGATGTTTCCGCCAGTGGATATTGAGCATCGCGAGGCGTCGCGACACCTATGATAAATGTTTAATGTTTTTTTTTAATTAATTAAACGTCAGGGTTAAGTGGAGTTTAGTTTTGTTTGAATAAGTGCGGAGTAAAAATTCTGCAAGCCTGTGACATTTGGACCTTACTCAATATAATAAAACTCTCAGAGATGCAGGAATTGACTGCCGGAAAGATAAATCAATAAACGCGAGAGAATATACCATTTGGGAAAAAAATCTGGAGCTTCCTTCGAAAATCAAACATGTTGCTTTTACTGGTTACTCCAAGTTCATCCGATCTGTAGTTTAACCCGCTGGAGAGGGAAATCATTTTGATTGTATTTTTAGGTTTAACTGTTGATGAATTCCTACTTCCAGCTAGAGGACGTCAGCGCTTTCCTGAAGAGGAAGACCGGGTTCCAACTCCGCCCCGTGGCCGGGTACCTGTCCCCGCGCGACTTCCTCTCGGGCCTTGCCTTCAGGGTGTTCCATTGCACCCAGTACATCCGCCATTCCTCCGACCCGTTTTACACTCCGGAACCGTAAGTATACTTGAGATTGTTTGAGTTGGCCGAATCCAATTTAAGTAGTCCATTCAAAAGGCAACTCTACCATCCAGATAGGTGGTTCTTGTCAGTTTTATAAAAAGTCACCTTGCTGTTCCTCTTCACATACATGAAACCGACCGTACACTGCGAGTATGCACAGTCATTCAGGCCATGGTCTCTACAGCGTCAGCGTTCTATAGAAATTCATTAATTCACTTCCATACAACTTGATGCTGTACGGACTTAGGGTCGCTATTTAATTCATTCAAAGCTTTGTAATTTAGTGTAGAACCAACCTCCAAAGTTACTAATTTTAACCAGCCATTGTATGTAAATATTTTGTTTTTATAGGGACTGCTGCCACGAGCTGCTGGGCCACATGCCTTTGCTCGCTAACCCCTCCTTCGCACAATTCTCTCAAGAGCTGGGACTTGCTTCTTTGGGGGCGTCCGACGAGGACATCGACCGCCTGGCTACAGTAAATATACAATTTATAAAATCTTCCCTCGGAGAGAATGTTAGCCATGGATTTAAAAAGTATTTTAAACTATAAGGCAAAATACTATAAATAAACTAGTAAACAAACTGCGCTTCCATGCAACTTTGCATTAATGCATAAATGTCTAATCTACCTTTGATATATTTTGCTCTTCATCAATCGTATCGTCTATGTTTCGGAATCGAATACTTCCCCGCCCTTAAAATACCGTTATACTCACTTAGGTATTTCTAACAACTGACTGTAAAAAAGCGATGTTACTCATATGTTTTTTTTTATTGCTATCACAAAACTTGGATGTATAAAACAATTCTCTAGACATTATTACATAGGTAATTGATATAAAAATGGCGTTTTTGTGTTTTGTTGAATTACATAACGCACATATGTTGACGTCCTCGTTTTTCCAGCTTTATTTCTTCACCGTGGAGTTCGGTCTGTGCCGCACCCCGGGCGGGTCATTCCGCGTGTACGGCGCAGGGCTGCTGTCCTCGGTGGCGGAGCTGAACCACGCCCTCACCACGGAGGCCAAGCACAAGCGCTTTGACCCCGAGGTCACAGTCAACGAAACTTGTATCATCACTTCCTATCAGAACGCTTACTACTATACCGACTCGTTCGAGGAGGCCAAGGAGAAAATGCGGTAAGTATTAGGAACACTAGGGATTGTTTCCCTACCCGGTCAAGTTACAAATGAGGATTAGCTTAGAATTAGAAATAGTTAAGATGCTAAACCTAAATGGGACTGGGATGGACGGAACATATCGTAATTACTACTGGTGTTTCGAAATAGAGGCCATACACGATGCTGGCTGTCGTACCATCAGCATGACGCTGCCAGTCCCAGTGCTCAGTGTTAATTAAGGTGTCGCCCTATACCTATTTGATTGAACTACACAGATAAGGGTATTTTCCAGGGCATTCGCTGAAGGCATCCAACGTCCGTTTGGCGTGCGTTACAACCCGTACACCCAAAGTGTGGAAGTGTTGAGCAACGCCCAGAAGATTACGGCACTTGTACGCGAACTGCGCGGGGACATCTGCATCGTTTCATCGGCCATCAAGAAGATCTCCGCCCAGGATTCTACGCTCGACGTTGAGACCATTGCCAACATGCTGCACACTGGCTTACAGGTACACCTCTTCAAAACTCTCTTAATTATATGGTACTAGCTTTTGCCCGCGACTTCGTCCGCGAAGAACTTGAGAACAAATATTTGTATTTTTTTTTAGGCGTGACCTTAATTACTTATCGCTGTCCCAAACAAACTACTACCATTTTCAGGGATGATTTTCGAGATAAAAACTATCCTAAATCCTTCCAAGGGTCTCAAATTATCTCTATGCCTATGTTCATGTAATTCCGTTCTGGGTTTAGGCGTAAAAGGTTTAAATTGCTAAAATGCTTAATTTAAATGTCAGTTTTTTTCAAATTTAATTAGTTACAAATGAGTGTATCATTTGTAACTACTTAAATTGTTTGTTTTTCATAATGTATTGAAGGTTTTTTCTTATGTCTACTAAGCTACATTACCTACTGTTTTTTTTTGCCAAAATCCGTTTAGTAGTTTCGATTACGTTTGTCCGGGGTGCCTGCAAAGTTTTGAAAGTAAAACTATCATACGGCAAAAGACGTAAAGCTTTCCATGTCTATCCCCGGTCCCCATTTAACGGTGATATAGAAAATATATTATTTTGATTAGCCAAAATAAACTTCTCAAAATAAATAAAATGATCCGCAGTTTTAATCTAACATTACCTTTTTTTCGGTTTGTGAGCAAAACCTAAACTTAACCTAACCTACTTTTCTGTTAGCAGTAGGATTATGTATTCTGAATTAATGTCTTACCAATACCAATTAATATATATGTCTGACCGAAGTACTCCCTTACTTCAAAAAATACTTGTTCCCCATACTTTCAACCCCTTGAACCTCCAGCCTTAAAGGAAGAGTATAAAAACGCAGTACTTAATTTGTTTTCTAGTCCTTGACCGAACTGACAATACCCTTATTTTGAAATTGTCTTGCTCCCCGTATAAATTTCCAACTCTTTTCTGCCCCTTTAGGTGGTTAATCCCTTTTAACTCTCTTTAAGACAAGAAAATGTTGGTATTTTCTTGTCTTCAAGGAAACAGTCTAAAACCGAAGTAACAAATCTCTTACTTTAAAAATTTCTTGCTCATCATAAAGACTTATAACCCCTTAAGGAATTTATATAAAAAAACACTGAAATCAGTTTTCCAGTTTTCAAACAAACAGTCTAAATGTGTGGCAAATCTCTTACTTTAAAAATGTCTTGGTCTCTATACAAACTATGAACCCCCTTTTAATTCTCTTAGGAGATAAATAAATAAATACCGGGCAAGTGCGAGTCCGACTCGCGCACTAAGGGTTCCGTACCATTATCTATAAAAACAGCACAAAAAAAACATTTTTTGTATGGGAGACCCCTTAAATATTTATTTTATTTTATTTTTAGTATTTGTTGTTATAGAGGCAACAGAAATAGGTACATAATTTGTGAAATTTCAACTGTCTAGCTATCGCGGTTCTTGAGATACAGCCTAGAAAAAAACAAAAACGTTTATTGTATGGGAGCCCGCCTTAAGTATTTATTTTATTTTGTTTTAGTATTTATTGTCATAGCGACAACAGAAATACATAAATTGTGAAAATTTCAACTGTCTACCTATCGCGATTCTTGAGATACAGCCTGAAAAAAACGTTTGTTGTATGGGAGCCTCCCTTCAATATTTATTTTATTTTGTGGGTGGTGGCGTCTGGTGACAGACAGACGGACAGACAGCGAAGTCTTAGTAATAGAGTCCCGTTTTTACTCTTTGGGTACGGAACCCTAGAAAATGCTGAAATTGGTTTTGCAGTCTTTTAACATACAGGCTACAAATCTCTTGCTTAAAATTTTCTTGCTCTCAATACAAACTTTTCACCTTTTGGGGTGATTTTTTCCAACATGCTTAAATTTCTTTTTTGTATTCAAATAAGTAATCTGTCCACAAAGTTTCAAGTTTCAAGCTCAAAAGTAAAAGTTTCCCTCATACAAACTTTGCACCCCTATTTAACCCCCTTAAGGGTAGAATTTTCTAAAACGCTGACAGTCCTTTTTTTGTATTCTAATGAGTAATCTTCTTACAAAGTTTCAAGTCTCTAGTTCGAAAAATAATGTTTCCCCCATACAAACATTGCACCACTACTTAACCTCCTGAGGGGTAGAATTTTCTAAAACGCTGAAAGTGCTTTTTTGTAATTTAATAAGTAATTCTTTCTACAAAGTTTCAAGTCTCTAGTTCAAAAAATAATGTTTCCCCCATACAAACATTGCACCCCTGGTTATCCCGCTTAGGGGTGGGTTTTTTCAATACCCTGAAATTGCTTCTCTCGTATTGTTATAAGCAGTCTATACACAGAGTTTCAAGACTCACTTAAAATAGGAAATAACAGGTTCATACGGAACCCTCGGTGCGCGAGTCCGTCTCGCACTTTGACGGTTTTTTTGTATTCAAATAAGTAATCTTTCTACAAAGTTTCAAGTTCATAGCTCAAAAAAGAAAGTTCCCTTCATACAAACTTTGCACCCCTACTTAACCCCTCTAGGGGTAGAATTTTCGCAAACGCTGAAAGTGCTTTTTTTGTATCTTAATGAGTAACCTTTGTACAAAGTTTCAAGTCTCTAGTTCCTAAAATAATATTTTCCCCATACAAACATTGCACCCCTGGTTAACCCGCTTAGGGGTGGGTTTTTTCAAAACCCTTAAATTACTTTTCTTGTATTGTAATAAGGAGTCTATACACAAAGTTTCAAGTCTCTCACTTAAAATTTTACTCCATCCCCATGCAAACTTTCAACCCCCTTTTGACCCCCTTAAGGGTGGAATTTTCAAAAATCCGTTCTTAGTGGGTACTTTCGTTATATAAACTACCTATTGTGCAAAAATCAGCTTTCTACGTTCAACGGTTTGGGCTGGGCGTTGATTTAAGTGAGTGAGTGAGTCAGGCAGGACTTTCACGTTTATATATTTAGACTAGCTGTTACCCGCGACTTCGTCCGCGTAGAACTTGAGAAAAAATTGCTTTTAAATTATTTTAGTCGTAACCTTAATTAACACTGTCCCAAACAAACTTCTACCATCATAAGGGATGATTTTCGAGATAAAAACTATACTAAATCCTTCCAAGGGTCTCAAATTATCTCTATGCCTATGTTCACGTAATTCCATTCTGGGTCTAAACCCCCCTAAGCGTAAAAGGCTTAAATTGCTAAACCTTCATTGAAAGGTCCGTTTTTAAAAGTACCAATATACAAGTATCAGTTATCTCACGTTTCTAACTACTTAATTTATTTTTTTATAATGTATCAAAAGGATTTTTTTATGTCTACTAAGCTATATGATCTACCGTTTTTTTGCCTAAATCCGTTTAGTAGTTTTAATTACGTTAGTCCGAGCTGCCTGTATAGCTTTGAAAGTAAAATTATCATATGCCACAAGACGTAGAAGTTTCCATCTCCATCCCCAGTCCCCATTTAAAGGTGTGAGAGAATAAATTATATTTTTCCCCAAAATTAACTTCTTACAAAATGATCCGCAATTTTATCTAACATTATCTTCTTCTCGGTTTGTGAGCATCGTAGTTCTAACCTAACCTACTTTTCTGGTAGCTGTTCGGTTCTGTAAGGATCGCAGTTCTAACTTAACCTAACCTACTTTTCTGCGAGCGGTAGGATTATGTATTCTGAATTAATGGCTCACCAAATAGTGTATATGTCTGACCGAAGAATTCCCTTTCTTCAAAAAGTACTTGTTGCCCAACCCCTTTTAACCTCCAATTTGTTTTCTAGTCCTTGACCGAAGTTACAGTTCCCTTATTTTAAAATTGTCTTGTTCCCCGTATAAATTTCCAACTCCTATTAGCCCTTTAGGGGTGAATCTCGTTTAACACCCAGTATTTTTACCCCTGACGCAAAAAGAGGGGTGTTATAACTGTTATAAGTTTAACGTGTCTGTCTGAGTATCTGTGTAGCTGTGTATCTATCTGTAATATCGTAGCTCCCTAACTTCTTAGCCATGTTTCATGAAAATCCGTTCAGCCGTTTTTGAGATATTGGAATTTGAAATGAAAACGTCGGGGGTTCTTCATCTTTTCTAAGTATTCAAAGAAACAGTCTAAAATCGAAGTTACAAATCTCTTACTTTAAAAATGTCTTGCTCTCTATACAAACTTCGAAGCCCATTTTAACCCTCTTAGGGTAAGATACAACTTACACATCTCTTACTTTAAAATTTTCTTGCTCTACATACAAACTATTCACCCCTTTTGAACGTGGATTTTTCCAAAATGATTAAAGTGCTTTTTTTGTATTCAAATAACTAATATGTCTACAACGTTTCAAATGTTTAGCTCAAAAGGAAAAGTTTCCTACTTAACCCCCCTAGGGGTAGAATTTTGTAAAACGCTGACAGTTCTTTTTTGTATCCTAATAAGTAGGTTTTTTTACAAAGTATCAAGTTTCTAGCTCAAGAAATAAAGTTCCGTTCATACAAATTTTGCACCCCTATTGAACCCCCTTAGGGGTGGAATTTTCTAAAACGCAGGAAGTACTTTTTTGTATTCTAATAAGTAATCTTTCTACAAAGTTTCTACAAGTCTCTAGTTCAAAAAATAATGTTTTCCCCATATAAACATTGCACCCCTGGTTAACCCGCTTAGGGGTGGGTTTTTTCAATACTCTTAAATCACTTTTCTTGTATTTGTTATAAGGAGTCTATACACAAAGTTTCAAGTCTCTCACTTAAAATAGGTAATAACAGGTTTGTACGGAACCCTCGGTGCGCGAGTCAGTCTCGCACTTTGACGGTTTTTTTGTATTCAAATAAGTAATATACAGTTTCAAGTCTCTAGCTCAAAAGGAAAAGTTCCCTTCATACAAACTTTGCACCCCTATATTTAACCCCTCTAGGGGTGAAATTATCTAAAACGCTGAAACTGCTTTTTTTGTATTCTAATAAGTAATCTTTCCACAAAGTTTCAAGTCTCTAGTTCAAAAAATAATGTTTCCCCCATACAAACATTGCACCCCTGGTTATCCCGCTTAGGGGTGGGTTTTTTCAAAACCCTTAAATCACTTTTCTTCTATTGTAATAAGGAGTCTATACACAAAGTTTCATGTCTCTCACTTAAAATTTTACTCCATCCCCATACAAACTTTCAACCCCCTTTTTACCCCCTTCAGGGTGGAATTTTCAAAAATCCGTTCTTTGTGGGTGCTTTCGTAATATAACCTACCTGTTGTGAAAAAATCAGCTTTCTAGGTTCAACGGTTTGGGCTGGGCGTTGATTTAAGTGAGTGAGTGAGTGAGTCAGTCAGTCAGGACTTTGACGTTTATATATTTAGATAGATGATAGCTCCGTCAACCCAAAACGTCGTAATCAAGCTGTTGAGTCCTTCGGCCAAGACCCCGAGAAAACTTGAGATTACTCCTTAGCCCCGTATTCATAAAAGTTAAAATGCCTCTGTTTAGCAAAATGTATTCGAAAACCAATGTCAATGTGACAAGCGAATTTTAGGGGCATGTTAGCTGAAATATTATTGATGAACGTTAATGAATACGTTAGTAAGAAGTAATAAATAACAGTCAACGCAAACGGGGCTCACGTTGAACGTATTTACGACGCTTGTGCTGCATATTGCATATTGTGGCTTCATAAAGATATTTTAATTCGCACCTATGATATCTAACTAGTCTCGAGCAACTAGAATATTGAATATATGCTCGCTCATTATACAAGTATGTAAGCCGCCCCCAAAATGTATAGGTAGGTACGTTATTTGGCGTTTTACCGGTCGGGATGCTGGTATTTCTGCGTTCAAACAATACATAATTCATACGCTAACGAAGTTACGTTGCAGTATGCAAAGCGAAGTAACAATGCTGGATGATTATAAATAACATACTTCATTTTCAAAATAAGATCATGCTAGCAGAGTTGTTGATGTCAAGCATAGATTGGCGAAGTCAGAATCGCGACTCAAATTATGGGGAGTAACTAAGTAAGTAATATATTTTGTGAAAAATAGGTAAGTATACATTGTAGTTCTTAAATTAGGTTGTTCTGCCTTGCGGCTACAAAAATAAAGTAAAATAGGAACACAATTACTATAATAAATGGTTACATCATAGCACATGTGTTCTTATATCAAATACCTGTTCACCTATTATGTTAAACAGATTTAAAAATATCAATATTATCGACCAATAGTAAGAACATGTCATAAATAATTAAGAATAAGGAATGTCACAATTACAGATTTAGAAAAGAAAAATAATAATTAAAGTTCAAAATGTCAAGAGAATTCTATTTTAAAAATGCAATCAGACTTTGTCATTAAAGAATTCATCTAGCGTGTATAAGCTTTTTCGACCAGTTTGTTTTTCAGGTCCTTATTAAATGACCTTACTCTTAAATGTGCAGATCTTGACATTTAAGAGCATCTGGTAAGAAGTTATAAATTATCGTTGCCATTCCCGATATACTTTTTCTCAGTAATACAGTTTTGCCAGGGACCACATTTTATGTTTATGCCGAATAGGTCTTCTGCTTGCGCAGGAGCTTTTTAGTGGAAATAGAACCGGATTTGATTGAACAAATACTGACACTTCAAATATATATAGGCTTGTTAAAGTTAGTATGCCTAGTGTTTTAAAATGGGGTTTACATGATTCAATTCGTTTAATATTGCTCTAATACATTTTTTCTGCGCTTTAAAAATACTTATTGAGTTTTGTACTGAATTTCCCCAAAGTACTATGCCGTATCGTAAAATTGACTCCACAAATCCGTAATAAGCTAGTAACGCTGTTTTTTGATTGGATATTGTTGAAACTTTTTGTAAGGCAAATACAAAGTTATTTACTGTAGTGGATAACGAGTCAATACGTGGTTTCCAGCTTTTGTGTTTATCATTATTAATACCTAAGAATTTCGCTACAATATATAACGACCACACTTCTTACAGTTTTACTGAATATATTACGACATAGGATTTTTTAATTCGTCAGTATACTGCCCTATGAGCGCCGGGCGTCTATTCAGGCACGCCACAATAAATGACCTCATTCGCCGTTCACTAAGCACCGCAGGTCTCCCTGCTACTCTGGAACCAACGGGCATCTCCGCTACTGACGGGAAGAGACCTGATGGTTGCACTCTCGTGCCCTGGAGGCTAGGCCGCCCTTTAGCGTGGGACGCTACCTGTGTCGACACGCTGGCTCCGTCCCACGTCGAAGGGTCGGCTCGGAAGCCTGCCGTTGACCAAGCCCAAACGACCAAACGCCGCAAGTACGCATTTCTCACCGATGATTATGAATTCGCGGCGCTTGCGGTGGAGACTTTGGGTCCTTGGTCGTCTGACACCAAAAAATTTATGAAAGAGGTGTCGGTCCGACTAATTGGCGTTTCAGGCGACCACAGAGCCGCCTTCTTTGCCCAGCGTCTAAGCCTAGCGGTGCAAAGAGGCAACGCGGCTAGCGTCTTAGGGTCCATGCCTCAAGCGGGTGAACTGGGTGGAACTAGTTCGTAGTTCTTTAATAGTATCAAAAGGTTACATTTGCATAGGATGGTGCTTGCATTACGTGATTGCATTAAATAAGTAGGTACAAGCATGTGCAATTTTATAGGATATGGTACTGGGCGTCGTTTTTTACGATTAGATATGTATTGGTGCACTGGAGTTCGGAAATACTTTACCATTCCCAACGTAAAGTCAGTAAACTTGCTTTTTGAATGGACTACATACTTTGATGCACTTTGGTCATCTCAAATACTTTCAAGTATACGCAGCAAGTATTATTAATTTGCCTACCATGGCGTACAAATGAATAGTTCCTAAGAAACAGCGTCATCTAGTAGACTCTGTGCAATCTTCGAAACCACGTACCGGGCTGACTGTGTTGACCACCCCGCTTGATTCGTAAGGTTAGGGGCTCAAATCATAATTTGCGCGGACAATCCCAATAGATGCCAACTGAAGTAAGCGGTGAGCACTAATTCACTTTTTAAAACTCATTCGACGTCAATATACGAACGTGTACGAATTGACTTTGCCAAAAGTTCTATTGGGCTAGTTTGTTATCAATATGTCAAAAATACAAAAACATTGCATTAGACAATGCATTACCATCAAGTGTGCATCTTTAAGCATATTATTGTTTTTGCAGATTTCTATGTATACTTTACCGACGGTGGGATACATCAATTACGTATAAATATATGCTACACTTGGTGATTCTGTTTGGGCAGCCTTATTTTATTATTATTATTGTAGTATTGTGGGCCTTTGTATGCCGCTTCGACCAGCGAGTGATCTATTGTGACAGCCCTTTGTTTAGATTTCACCATCAAGTCCCGTTGCCTCTAGGAAATTCCAGATTCTTTGGGCGGTGATGTGTTGTACCTCTTCCGGGTGCACGATGTGCCGCCCTAGGTAGATACTTCTTTTGTGCATGAGTGTTCCGCAGGAGCATAGGATATTTGGGCAGCCTTAGAATACACACACTAATCTAATTACAGTCGTGTATTTTAAGATATATTTCGCGAACAGTCTTTTCTGTTTTCATTATATACATAGGTGCAATCAATATAGTGCCTATGCCAAATCTTGGGGTAAGGACTCCTTGAGGGCACAACCAGTAAGTCAAACAACGTCTATTTGTTAGTTTTTATGAATACAAAAATCTTACACTAGCAATCATAAATGAAAGATTCATCATCATCATCATCATCATCATATCAGCCGTCTTTCGGACTTTCGTTCCACTGCTGGACATAGGCCTCCCCCAAAGAGTGCCAAAGTGACCGATCCCGCGCCACCCGCATCCAGCGGACTCCCGCAACCTTTACCAGGTCATCAGTCCACCTTGTCGGGGGCCTACCCACGCTGCGCCTTCCGGTACGTGGTCGCCACTCGAGAACCTTTCCGCCCCAACGGCCATCTGTTCTACGTGCTATGTGCCCCGCCCACTGCCACTTAAGTTTAGCGATCCGGAGGGCTATATCGGTTACCTTGGAAGATTCATACCTTCCGAGTATTTTCGTAATGTTTATCTGCTGTTGATGAAAAATATTATTATATAATTAATTTTCACTGTTGTCAAATACCCACTACACAATACACATACACTGTACATACACTGTATTGTCAAGAGAAGATATTTGTGAACTCTATGTTCTTGTGATAAATCTGCCGTTTCTTAATAAGGTGATTTTTTGATAAAATCTTTAAGCAAGTATAAGTACATACACATCATTTGATCCATGAAAGGTCAATTTAAAAAGTCAGTCGAATAACAATCTCCTTTTTTTAGAAACAATATCAAAAAAGGAACCCTTAGTTTCGGCATCTGAGGCTCTAGTATAGGTTTTACCGAAACAAAACGTTACGACCGCGTTCGCGTTTATCTGTCAAATCCCATACAAATTGAGGGTAAAACGCAAACGCAATCATAAAGTTTTGTTTCGGCAAAACTTATACTAGAGCCTATGATCGTATGTCACAAGCATTTTACTCGAAAACTATAAGGTGTATGTGTATTTGAATAAAATTTTGAGGATAGGTGAATTTTGCTAGCCGATTCATAGTTCTGTAAATAAATAACAAAAATAATATAACACGTAAGATATTTTTTTTTGCATTAAGGTCAGCTCATTTGAGCCACCCGTCGCCCACTCCTCACCGCCTCGCCTCGAGCGGTTAGTTATTCTTTATGGATTTGTACGGGCATGCGCTCACTACATCAACTCCGTAGTTAGTACATTTACGAGGTGAGGCGATGAGGAGCGGGCGACGGGTGGCTCTAGTGAGCTTATGACCTGTATGGAGCGTTGGCCGACAGGGGCGACCTGCTCCATACAAAAGTAAAAAAAATCTCTTACTTTTTCTTATCAAAACATGATGCCTTTTATACCCTAAACGGTTTTGCGTTATTTCTTTAATACGTTGTATTTTTTTTTCGCTTGCAGTTACATGTATGGAAGTAAAAAAACATTGGATGTCCACGTGTGGCACATCATCATCGTCCTAGCGTTATTCCCGGTAATGCCCCTAAGGGAGCCCGGGGTCCGCTTTGACACCTAATCCTGTTGGTTGATTGTCTATTATGACTATTTATTACCCAATTCACCCCATTCTACGGTATTATAAAAAATGAAAATAGTGCTTATTCAATTCTTTTATCGAAAATATCAAGGTTATCGAGATATTGCTGAAAAACAGCCTTCCATATAGAAAAGCACGTAAGTGCCATAAGATATCTTCAGACGATACGACCTTTTTAATAGGCACGGAACCCTTCGTTGTGCGTGGTCCGACACACACTTGGCCGGTTTTTAACAATAAAGTGTTTTTATGATTTTGTTAGGATAGTGACTAAATACATAACGAGAAATCTTTCTTCATCCATTACCAATCCCCGAAATCGGTTTTGTACCTACTAGGCAAATAAAAATCCTATTACATTACTGGGATTTGTAATAGGAATGATCTTTCCTCGTGCGTTACCGGCCCACGAGGTTTGTTGGAAATAAAATCTGCTGACACAAAATCCAATTTACAAATATAAATTAATTGTCCTCTGGTTATGTACCCGAACAGGGGCACATTTGCAAGGGTGACTGAAGTGAAGCTTTGGTGAAGGGTGGGTTTGCGAGGGTGTAGTAAATCTAGATTTTCGGCCTCATCGGCCTTGACTTACCAACCTGTTAGGCGGATGTCATACTGCGCCGCATCTCCGGACGGAGGTGTGGAGCTCGTTGGATGCAAGTACCTCAATTTGTATATAAATTCCGTATGATACGACACACTGCACCGCACCTCAGTCTAGCGAAATTTGTATGCAGCTCCGCACCTCCGTCCGGAGGTGCGGCGCAGTGTGACATCCGCCTTATACTCGTATTGTCTTTTTCCAGATGAGCGAGAGGAGCCCGCAGAGCGCTTCAGGCGGAAGTTCGCCCAACTCCGACCGCGGCGCCTCTCCGAGGCCAGAATAATAAATAACCGGTTTCCGCAGTTTTCGTCGACATCAACGTTTTTGTTGCATCGTTACCTTTTTTCGCATCATATACATTCATTGTTAAACATATGTTTGACCTAAAATTTTAAGTGTGCTGGGGGTAACTGACATTGAGGCACACACTTACAATACCTTATTCGATATAACATTAGATTTTCGCTTTCGACGCTTCTTCGTTTATCTAGGACAGGGGTCGGCAACCTTTTAGTAACCAAGGGCCACATAGGAACTAACCAAAATGACGCGTGCCGCTATTCTTAGACTTTATCACGCAGTTCCAAAATTGAGACCTGTTATAGGTACATACAAAACAGCCAGGGAGGATCGCGGGCCGTCTGTTGCCGACCGCTGGTCTAGGATATCAAAGGGAAATATTGTTAGTCAACTAGTTGAACTTTAGGAGATTGTATTATTACTGTTCTTAGACCATAAAGAAATTATATTTTATTATTCAAAATGGAAAGTTACATGTCAAGAAAAGTACTATTAGTCAAATAACCCGCCCCGTGTCATTCCGGGCGCAAATGTGCCCATCAGAATCGCTGGCCTCGCCGCATTACCGCGTTGAATTGCGATCGACAACCTTTGCACCAGGAATGACCCGGAACGGGAGTCATGCCCTCGCAGTCGCAAACGGCGCCCCACTTCCGCCAAGAATGTTCTGGCCTCTGAGCACCAGCAACCCATCGTCTCCACCGCAAGAGGGATAAAATACTAATTCACCAATGTGGAGTATTTGTCCCGCTTTCTGAGCGCAGCCGCCTCGGCAGCAGCTCCTGCTGCTGCCATGGTGCGACCAAGGTGCGAGGCAGCGAAAGTGCTCACACAAGCGGCGTCCCAAAGCAAGTCTTCTTCAATCTACCTTTCTTCCACGGTACAAGGGTCAAACCAGCCGGCCTTTTACCATTCGACCGGCTTAGGTCTGAAGGCTCCAGTACACATGGAATATTGGCCGAGACTAACGCCCTCCGGATGATGTCGTTGAGAGCGTGGTGACGAGGGAATCTCCCCGCACAACGACAGCAACTCAAAGCGTGGTGCCCGTTGCTCTCCACCCTGGCGCCGCAGATGCATAAATGAGGTTCACAAACATCGCAGCCCAGGCGGAACGCCACTGCCACTCGCATCGAGTCGTCGTCAAAGAGAGTTCCCAAGTGTGGAGAGGGAAGCGCATGCATCCAGGCCCCAGACTCCGGAATAGAAACTGCCTTCAGTCTAGCCTTTTCCACTCCTTGCGCAGCCTCGACAAGGGAATACAGTGCCCGTTTCACTCCTATGTCGTCCCACGAACGCTGGCGATCAGGTTTTTCCGGCCTGCGCGCACCTGGGTTTAGAGCCACCCAAGCATCCCAAGCACCAGACGCGTGTGGTATGGTTACCTTGTCACCCTGCACGGAAAGTATATCAGTAAAAAGGCCCACAACCCCATCCGCCGATGCCAAGAAAGCCGGAAGGCTAATATCCCGCGCACGCCGAAATCCCAAACCACCATTCCGGATAGGGAGAGACGCAAGTTCCCATTGGTCCTGATTTAGGGAAACATTTAAAATCGACTCTAATGTGTACTTTAGCACACAATCAAATGAGTCGACATCACCAGGGTGCAGCCACGCCGGGGGACGAAGTTGCTCCACGTCCGTAGGATCTGCCACTATAACCCTACACGTGTCCCCTGGGTGGCGCCAAACGAGCAACAACCTTTCGGCTGCTGCACCTGTTGTCTAAGATAACCTCACAGCACGAAAACCGAGTCGCATCGATGCACTTTCAAACACGTGCCACGTGGCTTTAGGAAAACGTATGTCCCATGCTGGAGTCCAGACAGCCAAGATCTTTACGAACAGTACAAACTAACGGGGGATCAAGAGATTGGACAAAATCTATTACAGTCATTAGATGAGCAACGCAAGAATAAAAGGATTGCTACAGTCGAAAAAATGAACTTCAAGGTGTCCAGTCGTAAAGCATGGAAAATACTAAACCGACTTACTGGTAAAACAGGGCACGCAAACCATTGTGCTTCTCAAAGCCTGACTAATGCCATAGCCAATCGAATTATTGAAACCTCACAAGTTAAGGGAAATCGCTCAGACAACAAATCTATTAATAGAAGTGTCAAGGAACTGAAGAAAACGCTGCCCATTGATGAAACACTTTCAAAGTCATTTACAACGGAGGAAATAAGTACTGCTATTAAACAACTAGCCTTAGGTAAAGCTGCAGGTCATGACGGTGTTTACAATGAATTTATAAAGAACCTGGGTCCCAACTGCACAAAATGGCTGGCTGCTTTCTATTCTGATGTTCTAGATAGGAATAAACTGCCCACTGGCTTCAATAACGCCAAAATAATAGCAATCCTCAAACCAGACAAACTAGCAGATGACCCCAAAAGCTATAGGCCAATCGCACTCCTGAGTTCACTGTACAAATTACTGGAAAAACTGCTGGCCCACCGGATTACCCCTCTCATTGATGAAATTGTGCCCAATGAGCAGGCTGGTTTTAGAAGCGGCCGCAATTGTGCAGATCAAGTGCTATCCGTTACCACCAATATCGAGACAGGCTTCCAAAAGCAATTGAAAACTGTGGCTGTTTTCGTCGATTTATCAGCTGCCTACGACACAGTGTGGCGTCAAGGCCTATACCTCAAATTGATGAAAGCTGTCCCATGTCGGAAAACTACAGCACTCATAAACAAAATGCTTAGTAAGCGCGAATTTTCTGTGCATCTTGGAGACAAACGCAGTCGCGTCAGGAAACTCAACAACGGTCTTCCACAAGGATCAACACTAGCCCCACTGCTCTTTAACCTATATACACACGATCTGCCCGAGACAGCGTCCAGAAAATTTGTTTACGCGGATGATATTGCTCTCACCCACCAACACCGTACGTTTGAAGTATCCGAGAAGCAACTCACCAGTGACCTAGAGATGTTGGAAAATTACTTCAAAAAATGGCGCCTGGTACCAAACGCGAGCAAAACTGAAGTGTCGACCTTCCACCTGAATAACAAACTAGCCTCGTACTCGCCAAAAGTAACCTTCGATGGAAACCTCTTGCGGTACAATCCACTCCCGAAGTACCTTGGAGTCACGCTGGACCGCTCGCTTACTTATGGCCCTCACCTCAAAAAATTAAGCAAGAAACTAGGTACACGCAACAACATCATGCATAAGCTGACCGGTACGACCTGGGGAGCTGGGACAGATGTACTTCGCACAACCGGGCTTAGCCTAGTTTACTCTGCTGGAGAATACTGTGCGCCAGTCTGGCTGAATAGCACACATACGGAGAAGATAGATGTCCAACTGCGCAAAACTATGCGGTGCATCTCAGGCGCAATAAAATCTACTCCCACACAATGGTTACCAGCCCTAAGCCACGTACCTCCGCCACATTTAAGAAGACAGCAAGCCCTGTTGCAAGAGTGCAACAAGATAGCGAGCAGACCAGACCTGCCGATCTTCCAAGAGTTCTCTTCCCCTCCGCGACATCGGCTAAAATCCCGGCACCCTCCTTACCAGACCGCCCAGAACCTTCTTGCTCGCCAACCTAAAATCAAGGACCAGTGGAAAGAGGAGTGGAAGGCTAATCCGCCTAAGGACTCACTGACTGACCATGATCCGACCAGGAAACCAAATGGCTTCACTGCCCCAAGAAGAGAGTGGTGTCAGCTGAACAGGCTGCGAACTGGACACGGACGATGCGCCGATTACCTGTTCAAATGTGGATGGAGAGATTCACCGGCATGTGACTGCGGGGCCCCCGTGCAGACCGTAGACTACATCATAAAAGACTGTCCCATCCGAAAATACAGCGGTGACCCTCAAGATCTGTTCACCCTCACTGACAACGCAGCCCAATGGGTGAAGAATCTAGACATACGATTATAATTTTTAGTGCATTGAATAATTCAAGTGACTCGACATATCTATGCCATACGATTAAATAAATAAATAAATAAGCCACGCCGGCACAGTGCGCAAAAGGTAAGTAAGCTTGGGCACCGCGAAACAAAACCGCAGCAATGTGAGAGCAACGTGAGCCGAAAGGTTTTTAGCCTAGTCGCCGCTATCAGGAGAAGCTGCCTCCTTACTTCAAAGGCATCACGTATGGTAGCCGGGAAAATAGGAGACCCCAGAAGATTAAACGTTTGCTCCGATAACACCCTCAGGCCGGGAAGCAAAGCGTGAAAAGAAGAGAAAGACGCATTTGATTGGGCACTGCAAGGGAAAAATTCGCACTTGGCACTATTAACCTCCAGGCCCAGCTCCTTGAAATAAGGAAGGAGGGCGATGAGGTCTTTCAGTGTCACCTCCAGTTTCCTATCGAGGGTGCACTCATCCTGGTACCAAACATTCAAAGGAGACTGCAGCTCCGATATAACCTTTTGAATGGCCAGACTAAAAACTAGAGGGCCAAGTGGTCCCCCTGCTGTGCACTAACCTGTGAAATTATGAGGGACTCATCGTAATAGAGGTATGACGGTGAGGAGTATACCTGGAAGAGGAAAGGGTAAAGAGAAGGCACCCTCTCCCTAATCTCACGCAGCAAAGCATCCCGTTCGATCATACAGTGGTTTTCAAACATAACAATACTAATTGCGCATATAACTGGTTTTCCTTGAAATCGCGTGATATTTCTAATCTTATATGGAAGAGGGTGTAGTTTATCATTAGTTTAAGTAATGTTTACTGCAATCTGACAGGTACATGCACATGTATAGTGAAATTCAATGTGACTGACGTGGAAAGAATATTCTCACTCATGGATCTATAATACTCAGGACAGGCTATACATGTTGCTACAATGAAAGACGGAAAGGCTCCTATGCAGCTAAATTAAGAACTGATCTTAAAATGGCTGATGACTTGCCATAAACAATAACCTACTTACTTAATTTTACGGGTAATGGTCAATGTGCCACAACTTCATACTAAATCAGTTGTGGCAAATAAAAAAGTATAGAAAGCTGGTATAGATTGAATTAATGAAAATAATGTCTTTTGCCGCATATAATTATATTGTGTTCATGTCGTCCTGTCATTGCTGTATATATTACCATTTTGAAATATATACACATATGCAGTTTTTCTTGACTCCTTCAATCCACTTGCGCCCGCATTAGTAAATGTTTTACTACTAACGCCTCATATTTTCTGAGAAAAGGGGTTAAATTTAAGCTAACATAAAATTATCAAGCTATTGCTATTACCGGAATTTACGTCAAGTAACTACATATAACCCTAAAACTATTCTTGTAATACTAACCGTTGCTACTTTCTGAAGCGCACCTGCGAACAAGGTTAATTGTCAAAAGCTAACCTTCCACCTTTCGATGGTTGTCTATTGTTTGCCCGACATTCATATACCATAGTAATCATTTGCCCGAACTTCGCTTGCTCGAAATTCATTTGCCCGAATGTTTCGTTTACCATAATAGTTAATTGACATACTCTTGTTTACCCGAATATTGGATGTCATAATGATACGAATGCCATACGTATTGTATTCCAGATTATTGTTTGCAATAATATTATTTAATAGAATATTTAAACGCCATACTAAACATGCATTCGGATTCATCTTTGTTAATTTGCTGGTTTTTCCGCTCTTTTATAAAAAAAATAACCTCGAAGACGAAAGCCGAATCCGCGATCCGAGTCGGTTTTGCCACTAAGCCCCTGTTCCCTACTGCCTACGATACAACACTATCTTGGCATTAGGTAATCTCAGAGAAAAGTTCATTTTTACTTAGTGGCAAAACCGACTTGGATCGCGGATAGGTTCGAGGTATTTTTTAAAATATTAGACACTGCAATACGTACCCACTTTATCACATAAGAATATTATGGATGTTGAGATGGATGGCAAATGATATTATGGCATGTGATAGTTATGGATTACAATGATTATGGAAAATTAGATTATTGATATTGATATTATGGAAAACAAAGATTCTGGCATATAATTATTATGGTAAACAATGAGTATGGCATACAAAATTATAGAAAACAACATTATGGCAGTTGTATATTATGGCAGATAAAATTCGGGCAAATGAAATTCTGGCAAGCAAGAGTATACGCCTTTCGATATAAGGTTGAGAATACAATAGTAGTCAATGAAATGCCCGTTCGCTTGTGGGTTAAGTTCTACTAACCTGCACGTAATCGGGAACTATTTATATTTCCATTGTTAATCGACGACAATAAATCAAAACGAACTATTTTATCTCGGTGTCTGTGTAAACTATTAATAATAGTTATATACTATACATACATATAATATGTGTTATGATGTTAAACTAACAAAACTATATTGGATTAACCATCGAGCAGACAATGCACACACACACATGAGAAGGAAGCAGGAAACTGTCAGCTCGATAGTCTATATTTGTATTTTTTTAATTTAAATGTCAAACATGTATTATACATACAAAATAAATGTTCCTGTTATATTTCATGAGTTCCGTCTATTTCTTATGTTTTTTTTGCACCGTGGTTTTAAATAAAAAAAACCCTACATTGTTTTATAATAAATATAGAAGTTTCGAGATTTCAGGTAATCTTTCTTGTATCTCGGGGATATGTCGATATCGATATCGTCTAGTCATTGAACATACAGTACATTTGAAAAATCACCTCACTTTTGATATCGGCACAAGTACGACAAGTTCAAAAGGGTCCATGAATGAACATCCCGAACTGTATCTGAATTTTATTTAATGTAGGAAGAACTTGGTATTTACATGTTTCAAATAAGTATATATTTAGAAGATATAATATTATGTTTGCATGTAATGAAATGTAATACCTTTATGATACTTATTTATTTAGAATGTAATAAATGTTGGAATAATCTGTTCTATAAATATATGCTTAGAACATCCCTTTCGCAAAATCCGACTGTACTTGCAACGTATATTTGAGATTATATGAGTTGGTCGAATTGCATCAAAGTAGTTCACTCAAAAAGCCACTCTACCGTCAAAGGTAGAAGATTCCAATTCCAATGACAGGGGACCACGCAAGCCAAGTTTGAGTCTAGATCTCCCAGTGATCCAAATATGCAATTCTTATTTAAACTCTTCGCCCCTAAAATTCCAATTAGGATATCTTACAGCACGACGATATTGTCGATCCATTGATCCGGTGTGTGGAGGGGCCTTAAGGCAGAGCCACACCGGATGCGTACACATGCTCGTGCGCATTCGTCTGGTATGGACCCTCATAAGGCCCGTGGTCCACCTAATCTGTTCACCTGGGTGGACCACGGGAAGTTTTTTCTACCCGTGGTCCACCTAGAAGAACTAAGGTAAAAACTTATTGGTGGTGGTTCACCTCGGTAAACTTTTTCAGTAGACTGTATAGATGAATGCCCCAAAATTACACGCAAATTACCAAATACGTGATTTACCAAAATGTTTTTACGCGTAATACCAAAATTACTACCTAAGTCAGGTCGGTGTAGGTACGACGACGAGCGAAGCGAGGAGGAGTGTTAGGTGTACTGCGACCTCATAGCGCGAGCCGAGCGAGCAAAGCGAGCGTGCCGCGGTAGCGGCCGGCGAAGCGACAGAACCGAAAATGTGATATTTCACATCCTCATATTAAAGAAGGTCTTTTAGCAAAGTTTACATAGGTGTACCACGGGTAAAAAAAAATTGACGTGTATCACGTTTGACACATTAAGTGTAAATATTATTCTGTAACTTGTCATGTAAAAGAACATAAGTCAGAAAAAGTGAAACTCCATGAATTAAATAGTGTAATAGTACATAATTGTCGAAGCAAGGGAAGTAGGCAACTGCTCGCTGAGTATTAATTTTAAACGGACGACCTTGGGAATCCGTTTAATTTAATAAAAAGCCAGCAAATGCCCTTCCAGCTGAGACAAATATACTGCTTTTCTCAAAATTTGTGCAAGAAAACAAAAATGTACTTTCTGAAAATGTTAAGGCATGCATTTCTTCTCGCCGCTTCAAGAAATTGTCGTACGCCTTTCGATATCTGTCTTTTGGCTTTGCATATTACACTTAAACAAATAATCAATAACTGAGGTTGCAGCTTCTTTGAAATCTGGAATCGTTTACACGTCAATTTTCTATATTTTCCGTAAAATTAGCCACTGTATGTTAAAACAGAATATTTTTTGCGATGCCGCCTTTTTTTTTTTTTAATAATAAGTTGGAAGTGTATTTTTCTTCCGTAAACGCAATAAGTTATTTGAGACAACTAAAAAGTCGCGATAAGTCACAGCTACTGATCTTCCGTTTTGGCTGTTTAGGACCTATGCCCTTTACTTATATGGCGGTTTCAACTTTTAAATGTGGCTGTGGGTATATGACTGGACTTTGGTCCCGCCGACTCGATGTCTATTTTAGTGGATGATCCTGTTTTTGTACTCGGATTGGACAATTAAACTGGCCCTCGTCAATCGGGTGCAGTTTCAACGTTTTTCGTCGCTTGGCTGTATCTCCGCGGCTCGGTATTGAGTACCGGGGGACCTTGCGCTGCCATTCATGTTCGGCAGTCTGGGAATCTTGGGAAATTGCTGCGCTGCGGGGGTGCGGCTGATCTTCGTGTTCGTCGGGACTTCGCGCAAGAGATGGGGATCTTCACTGCGTGGCCCCGCGCCTGCGCGTACTTCGTGCATCTCGCCGGGAATCACCACTGCAGCCAGCTATTGGGTGGCTGTGGGAGCAGTGTAAATCTGCACCGTGAGGCCACGCCCCCTGCGGCGGGGGGGTGGTGTGCCTCCGGGTCGCCACGTTTGTCAAGAAAGAAGAGTAATAAAGAAACTCTAGCACTGTTATGTTTGTGCATTTCATGTGTTTTAAATTTTATTTAATAAAGTTCTTAGCTTAGGCTTTGTTAGGAGTTCGTAGTTTAGTTAGTTAGGTTTTAGCGTTGGCCTTCTGCCGCGCTAGCACTGGCTCTTAGCCGTGCTTTGCTATAGGAAATTAGTTAAGGGCCCCTTCGGGGCCCAACTTAGGAAGCTATGTAGGGAAAAAAAGCCACATTGTAGACGAACAAATTCGAGCCGTCAAGGTTTTTAATTTTTTAAGTTTGACTAACCATAAACTATGCACTTCACGTCTTGATTTTTAACAATAAAGTCAACATTGCCGACGATTTTTGAGAAAACATATTTTGGGCACATTGAGTGAAAATATAAAACTGTAATATATCAAGAAAACAAGTACTTGTCACATTACATGGCAACTTATTTTAATGTAAAGATCTTTTTGTAACTTTCAATTGTAGATATATCTTTGACGTCGACTTCTATAATGCCGAATATTTATGAATGTTTAGCACACACAACTTTGTTGTAAAAACAAGATTAACTGCGTGTTTTACGAGTGCATGTAAACGTTTGTTGTTCATATCTTTCATGTTTGAAAATTTACGGAAAGTCAGGTTTTCACGGCGAGTAGGTAGCCGCATTTTTAGATTAACATGGCGGCTAACACGCATATGGCTTGTCTGATGGTAAGCAGACGCAGTCTATGGAAATTTACCGACTCCAAATGTATCATGCTACGAAGCATGATACGTTTTTTGGTTACGTTTAATGTGACGTTTAGTACATTCGGACCATAAAACGTGACCATAAAACCTATCGTGCTAGACGGAAAGAGGAGTCACAAGCGCATTGCTCTAGCTCTAATGTCATTTGGGGAGGAGGAACAGTTTCTTGTAGTTATTATATCCCGTTAGAAAAATACAATAAGACCGTTTCTTAAAAAAAAGACCGGGTTGCACTCCGGAAGTGGTGGCAGTAGTGAAAACTTGAATAATTTTAATTTTGCAAAAAAAATCCCTCTCTGCCCCCTCCCTCCCCCTGCGTGCCAATATATCTAATTATTAGTAGTACGCTATAATTCAACTTAACTCAGCAAAATTGATGAAGTAGGAGACGATGAATAAAATACCAATTTGTTTTTGCCATTGCCAAATATTTTTCAAAGCTTTATCTCTTTAGGAATAACGTCCAAATTCGAACTATTCGAATTTGCTCAATAGCAAAACGGTAAAGGACGCGTGGACAAAATTACAAATTTATTTGCAGAATATGCAATTGCAAAAAGTGTTTAACGGTTTTATATTTTTAGGAATAGTGTTCAGTTTTGAATGAAGTCGAATCGGCTAACAGCAAAATATAGAAGTTTGATAAAACAAAATGGAATTTTCATTTACGGAAAATGTGTTACGACCTTATACTTTTAAAAATAAAGTACAAATTAGAACTATGTGCCCCTAGTCAAACCCCCGTTTTCCCCCCGCCCCCAAGCCTCGTCCCGAATCTCTCCCTACGGTCACGTGACCTCCTGAGATCTCACAAAATCTGGCGCGAGTTTCACAGTTTTTGCCCATCCCAAAAAGTGATCAGCGCCGCTAAAGAAGTTTTCACTGCAAAAACTAAGTTAATAATGAGAAGTAAGTTAATATGGAAGGAGCGAGCATAGCTTAGATCAAAACGTCAGCAAAAGTCCACATAAAAAATCAAATCTGTTTCAAAAATTGACTCAGGGGGTAACAATGCCAACGAGCAACAGATAAAACTAGATTCGTCATTTTCCTATGTAAGGTAATAACAGTAGGTAAGTATAAATACGATTACTAATGGTTAGGTTTGACATCGCGTATGTAGGGTTATTGGCAATTCAATGTATTCCTCTTAAGGGGTTGATTGCAGTGTTTTGGTCCTCAAACAGCATTATGCAAAAGTGAACCATTTTCGAGATACTCCTTAACAGGAATGCATTGAATTACCACTAACCCTGTATAATCAGTTCAGTTGGAAAAAAGACTGTATAAATTTCGTTGCTGTAAGTATCAAATTTCAGTCAAGGTGTTCCCTACTTCAAGTTCCGAGAAACTCTTAATGACGACCACAATCCGCTGTTCGTCAGATTTAGGTTTGCGTCTTTTCCCCAAACGTTGGGTGTAGTAATATTATACACTAGGTCTTTAATAGTATTTAATGCAACAGTTGTATAAGAGCGATCAAAAAAGGAGATAGGCGTGGGGTATCGTACATCAATCGTAAAGGAAGACGCCACGAGCTTTGACAATTACTTGCGGAAATTGTTGCTGCACTCGTTCATAGCTGTCTATACATCGGTCAAGTATACGGCATAATTGATTATTAAAAAAAAACATTAAAAACGAATAAATTATATGAACTAGTGGCTCTGTGAGCTGTAGACCTCGCGGCTTTGTTTCAAAACGGTTGAATTTTGTTATTTTATATACCTTGTTAACCCATGGGGGTTGAATTGAAATCGTCCATTATCAAAAAAAAACCGGCCAAGTACGAGTCAGACTCGCGCACCGAGGGTTCCGTACTACAAACCTATAACAAGCAAAAGTTGTTGTATGTTTATTACTAAATGATAAATGAAAATGGAATCCGTAACATTACAATGTGGAAAGCTGAGGGAGCATAAATTTAAACAGGGTCACTTTATCAATTTAGTAATCATCCTTTAGGCCTTGATTTATTCCTTGCGAGTACCGAACGCCAAAATAAGCGGATTACTTATATTGCTGTTTCTTTTTATTGCGTTGATATAAAACTGAGTTCACGGGAAAGTACCTTTAGGTTTTGATACCCTTACGTATACCTACGCTGGCCCAGTGCGGGTTGGAGACTTCACATACACCTTTTTCAGTTTTAAATTATGCGACTTATATTGCTATTTCTTATGATTGCGTGGACTTGTAAAACTTTCGTTTTGCTACAGCTGAAAGGTCTTATAGCTCTGAGTATTTGACATGAATTTCAATTCAACACCTCCACACGGTTACGAGGAAAAAGGTGTTAAGTTTAAAATTTAAAAAAGCATTTTTTTGGATGATTTTACTAAAAATGTCTACATTTCGTAATTTTTCCTTTGTCTGTGATATATGACGTTGCTTCATGCCAAATTTCAAGTTTCTGAGTTTACGGGAAGTACCCCGTAGGTTTTGCGAGTGTCGAAAAACTCAAAAATTTGCAGCATAAACGATTGTATCTTTTGATTGCGTTGGCTTTTAAGTTTGATTTTTTCACAGCTTCAAGGGACAATAGTCTTGAGTATTTTATATAAATTTCAGCTTGATACCTCCACTCGTTCCTGAGAAAAAGGGTCTTGACAGACAGACAGACAGACAGACGGACAACAAAGTGATCCTATAAGGTTTCCGTTTTTTCCTTTTGAGGTACGGAACCCTAAAAACGTCGAAATGTCGAGGTAATTAAATATTGAACGCAATTAAGTGCGATTTTGTTATAATAATGTATGAAAACGAAAATTGATGTGACAAAAAGAAATAATTGTACCTATAAATTATTGAACCTGCTAACAAAATTTCACGAAAATCGGTCAATAGTCTCGATTGTTTTGTTCCGCCTCTGCTTAGTCTCTTTTCCTCTTCAATTCGTAGAAAAAGAAGTTTTATGGCCCTGATTCTGGTTAAACGATCAAAATTAAAGGGTTCCAGTATTAAGTCTGTCAGTCTTTGAACCCGTGAAAGTGTAACATATGAGCAATCCACAGCAATTTCTCTAGACCCAAGGTCAACTTGGAATCAAGCCCTGTGACTTATGAATGGTGACTGCCCATGCTAATATAAGCGGAAACTGAGTTCCAGAACATGTGAGCTCCTTGGAACGCCAAGTTCTCGTGACAGCGGCTATAGGCACTGCCCCCATTATGGTTGGGCCATTGTCAACGCGTTTTTATACAAATATGCGGCCCCTGACTGTCGGTGATTTGCATCCACAGAATGGGAATCGAACAGAAAAATACTCCCCGTCCCGTTTCCAGACGCCCACTTTCATCCCTTGAGTGGTAAAAGTAAAACCACCTCCATCTGCGTCGGTAAAGGCCTCTCGTAAGGCCAACAAAGCCTCATTCTGTAATGTACCATCTCAATAGGATTTGGTAATTTCATCCGCTAAATCACATTTTTCTACATTGAATACCTTGCCTAAGATATCAATGGGAGATAATAAATTGTCGGAACATTGCTGTTCTTGTCCATTCGTGCCCTGCATCTTTAGTAAACATTACCTATAATAGGTGTCGCCGGATGTAAGTAAACCATCGACATAAAAATTATCAAAATCAATGCTCAACCAGCCATCCCGAAACATTACTGCAGGGGTTGGCGGAAAACGTTTTATTTGACTATGTTTCCCTCGTTTTGCTATGAAATTCATTTTGTTAAGCATATAATTAACCAAATCACGTATTACCTCTGTTCCCTGAATATTTTAAATATTCCAACCAGTAAACACCAAAGTCCTTCTAGAAAAGCCAAAATCATTTACCTAGATAAATCCATTAGGTGACCATACTCGCGTCGGGTACATTATTTTAATAAGAGTATAGGCATGATGACAGCAATTGAAAATCACTAAAATACTAAAATACTTAGTGAAATTTCAATCATAGAATTCGAAAAAGCTTATATTTTTTTATTAGTAAGAGATTGTTATTTATTTTGATAAAATTAATCTGAAAAATGGGGACGCCCGCCGTGATATGTTATACACCAATCAGACCGCATGACGTCACACTTGTATAAACAAATACCCTTAACGGCCATTACCACAGATTATAGAGAAAGGCAGATAGGCCCTAATAAATTAGACGTTTACCATACATCCGATCTCTTCTCACTTACGTACTGAACGACTAGTAAGACAGGGATAGAACCATGTTATCTGACTGTCTTCATACGTCATTTCGTCATTCATCGATTTCAGACGTAAACTTTTTAATTCCTGTTTATTCAAAGAGCAATCGAGCATCTAGGTAGCAAACGTCAAAGGTTTGCATTCTGTTTATACAAACGTGACGTCACTCGGGACGCCATGACGCAGGCAAGCGTTTTAGCGCCAATTTTAAATTTAAAAATTATAATGCCTTTTTTCCTACTTAACTGTTATTTTCTCTAGAAAAATCTTATTCGTTGTACATAATAAATGTTTCTAAACATTATAGAACAGTTTTTCAAAATATGTCATCATGCCTATTGACCTAGGATTTAAAGAAGTAGATCTTTAGATCTAAATAGCAACTAAACGTTGCCATTAAAATTATTCATAAAACCGATTAAATTTAAAAAAAAGCAAATGGTTGCTGCTATTTTGGTGCAAAAATGAAGACCTTTAAGCTTCCAATTAGTAAGTCCAGTAAGTTTAATATTCTACTAATAAGACAAAATAGTCTTGGGAAATTGTCACTTCTACATTTTTAATCTTTGAAATAATTGCCGCCATGGGCGCGTATCTTATAAATTACAGAAAAAATCACGTTATTTAAAATATCTGTGAATTTGCCGATGAATAGTGATTCCCTTACTAATATTATTCTTGGGTTTGTTGTTGGTGCAGAAGAAGGCGTTTTTTAAAGTTTTGAGTCAAAATTGCACTCGAACCGCCCGCCACAGACTAAACCAACACTCTCATGAGAGTAGGTATGTTGACGAGCGCAAACTTATGCTAGGTGATGTCTACTCTAGTAATATAACCGAATGGTTGTTTTAGAGATTATTTATTTGTAATTCGAACATAGGAAACCGTCATCATAACGATGCCTTAGTTCACACTCGTACTAATTACATTTTATTGCCCTTGAAATTTCTACCTCAGATTTTATGCACTTAGGTACTAATTGCAACGACTTTGTTAGTACGTAAAACGTTAGTACGAGTGTGCTCTCAGGCATCGACATCGGAGTTCAAGATACAGTGGACGGAACATAAAATTTGTATTAAGTCAGTAGTCAACGCCTTTCTTGTAATGTTTTACGTTTTCAACCCATATCTCTGCCATTTTTCAAAATTTCGAAAAACTGTCCCGACAAAAAATCTCCGTATACTTACCAAACCTACTCACAAAATTTCATGAGAATCGGTTGAGAAATGTGAGCTCTAGGCGAGAACAGGGGGAAATCCAAACATCCGGACATGAGGAAACTAATAAGACGATTAATACCTGCAATAGCGACATTACGACATTTTTAAAAGTGATTCAAAGTTATTAATGAAAGTACCTGGACAGCTGGTGGTGAACCTGATATATCGGTGACCGGGGAGCGATAGCAAGTAAAACAACCGTATGCTTTGCCGACTGGTTTATTACTGCTTTCTGCGGTAGTATGCAAACACAAGCATACCTACATATCATATTCCTCCACCATTAATTTTGGAATCTGTTAACAATAAACAATATATATTAAACAGGTGCCCGCTTAAAAATACTTCTTAAAATCTATATCAACTCTCGGACGCAACCGTTGACGAGCGAGCGGCAAATCCTCATGTTGGTCAGCCGCGCCGTCTGGGCTCGGGAACCTCGCGGCCGACTGCGGCTGAGGCTCAGCCTCTGCCGGCGACACATTAGGCCTTTCACGCTCGCTTTCTGCCTCGGCGTCCTCACAGTCATTCCACTCCTCCCTGTCTTCTGAACGTTCATTATTTTCCATCTCCCTTGACTCAATAACGGAGGTCCCTTCAATAACCTCGGGTTCCACGGTTGGTGTAGACGATACAGGTGGGGGTGGAGGTGATTGTGAATGTGACGAACGTGATTCAGTAACAACAGCTAGAGTCTGCTCTTTACTTAAATTACGCTTATATAATTGGTCGACTTGACGAATAAATTCGGTATTATAATATGCTACAAATATTTTATACATTCTAGTTCCTACCCTATCCAGAACTTTCCCTTTTATCCAACTTTCTTTCCTATCAATATACCATCTGAGCCACACTAAATCTCCGGTATGAAATACTCTGCCGATACTAGTGCCTACTGTACTCTGTTGTGACGAAAAATATGGATCCGTTTCTTTAGGCAGTATCAAGTCCAAACGAGTCCTTAAATCGCGCCCAAACATTAATTTTACTGGTGTCACTCCGGTAGCACTGTGAACAGTGTTTCTGTATATAAATAAATAGTCAAGTAACTGTTCATGAATACTTTGCAAGGGCACATTCTCCTTTATAATGCGTTTTAAAATATTCTTACATATCTTAACACTTATTTCCGCTTGGCCATTACTACACGGGTGGTATATTGGTGACGTTATATATTTAATACCGTTACTGGAACAAAACTCTTTAAATTCGGCGGAGTTAATCTTTACGTCATTGTCAGATACAAGTGAATTAGGGATGCCAAAATATGAAAATATTTCCTTCAACTTGCAAATCAGGTTTTTTGTTGCCGTTCCATTTTCCATATGCTTACACTCTATCCACTTACTGTACGCATCAACAAGTATTAGATAAGTTCGTTGACTAATAGTCATATAGTCAATGTGCACGCGCTGGAAGGGTGCGCTAGGACGCGGCCACGGCGCAGGCGGCGCGCGCGGCGGCGCGGCACGCAGCCCGGCGCACGTCGCGCACTCGCTTGCTTTCTGTTCGATATCATTATCGATACCCGGCCACCACATCCTACTGCGCGCATTGCTCTTCATTTTCACAATTCCTAAATGTGAACTGTGCAATTCATCTAGTACGCGAGCCCTTAATAATTTAGGAACTACTACCTTGGGACCTCTCAATAAACATCCACTTTCGAATTGTAGATCTGCCCTATTCCGAAAATAAGGCTGTATTGACGCGCATTTGATGTTTCTTGGCCAACCACGGTTCATATGCCGTTTGCAGCACATCATCGGTTTCAGTCGCTTTTTGAATTTGTTTATACGTAACCGCCGGGGAACAAGAGTTTAAAAAATTTAATGAGCAAATGGTATCATGTTCGCAGTCACTGTTACAACAGGTGTCTGTCAACGGTGCACGCGAAAAGTAATCGGCTACGACATTATTTTCGCCTGACGTATATTACACAGAATAGTTATAGGCAGACAAGATTATCGCATATCTTTGTAGTCGCAACGCTGACGTCATTGATATACCGGTTTTGTTATTAAATATTGATATCAACGGTTTGTGATCTGTTTTTAAAATGAAAGGCTCACTTCTGCCATACAAATACTGGTGAAATTTTTTTACACCGAATATTATTGCCGTTGCTTCTTTTTGGATCTGGCTATAATTTTTTTCACTACTCGAGAGCGACCTTGAAGCGAATGCGAGCGGCCGTTCGACGCCTGCGGTATCACGTTGACTAAGTACCGCGCCTAACCCCGATGGTCCCGCATCAACCCCTAAAACAAGTTGAGCCGTGGGGTCAAAGTGAGCTAAAACTCGCTCTGACGCCAATTCGCGTTTTATGCGTCGCGCAGCCTCTTGCTGCGGCTCTCCCCACTCCCACTCTGAGTTTTCACTAAGCAAATCGAATAAAGGTCTCATAATACTTGATGCATTCGGAATGAATTGTCTATAATAATTAATCATTCCGACCAATCGTTTCACTTATTTCACGTTAGTGGGATCGGGTGAATTAAGTATGGCCTTAACCTTAGCCTGGCACGATTGTAATCCACTTTTGCTAATAGAATAACCTAGATATGTTACACTGTTTTTAAAAAACTCACACTTATCTTTGTGCAATCTTAGCCCAGCTTCACTTAATCTACGTAACACCTCATTTAACCGGTTCATGTGCGTTTCCTTGTCGGCGCCCGAGACACATATGTCGTCAAGCCAACAACTTACTCCCTCGATACCAGAAATTCATCATCTCATTGATCTCTGGAAAAGCGCAGGAGCGCTTGCCAGTCCGTATACCATACGGGTATACATATACAGCCCCTTCTGTGTATTTATGGTAGTAAGTTCTTGTGACTCATCGCTCAGCACAAATTGGTTATATGCATTCTTTAAATCTATTTTACTATAGTGTTCGCCTCCTCCAAGTTTTGCAAACACCTCCTCAATTTTTGGTAGCGGGTATTTATCAATAACCAAGTCTTTGTTTAAGGTTACCGAAAAATCGCCGGCAATCCTAACTTGGCCATTTCCTTTTAAAACCGGTACTATGGGTGTAGCGTATTGTGAACAGCTGACCGGTACCAAAATGCCTAAACTGACTAAACGATCTAACTCGCGTTCCACTTTTTCCTTCAAAGCAAATGGAACTACACGCGGTTTGAAAAACTTTGGAACACTATTTGGTTTTAATTGCAAATGTACTTTTAATTTATTGAACGTCCCTAATTCATCGTGCCACAGCTCAGAATATTGTTCCAATAACTTATTAACATCGCTATCAGCTGACAAATTGTTTAAATTTGCTGATAAGGTCAAATTAAATGCCGACATAAAATCTCTTCCTAATAAGTGTGGCCCTTCTGTTTCTATAACGAAAAACATTATTTTCTTTGTCAGGCAATTAAAAGTCAAGTCACAAATAAAATAGCCTAATGGTGCAACCTTATGTCCGTCATATAAACACATTTTAACATTAGTATCCAACAATTTATACTTAGAAAACATTTTTCTATACAATATCGCTGATAGGACGCTGGAACCGGATCCCGAATCGAGTTCTGCTTTTAATTTCTGAGAACCGACTAATACGCTTAATTCTATCGGCTTAGTGGTTACATACCTTAAATTAAACATCTGACATTCCTCACACTCCGTGTCCTCGCCACGGTTCCTGCGGGTATTGTCGTCGACATCGGGTGCGATGTTATATAATCGCGCACTTTCACCACACACTTTCTTTAAGTGACCCTTTTTACCACACTTTTTGCACTTATATGATTTGTAACGACAGTTAACTTCCGAGTGATTTTTTAATCCGCATATCGCACACTGCCCTGACGATCCGGACATCAAACGCGGATCTCGTCGACCGCTGCTACTGCTGACGGCGCCGGCGCCGGCGCTCGCGCCCGCGCGCGCTCCTCCGCGGTGTTTACCCTCAATATGCGCTCTAAAAAAACTTTCTGTTTCCTCAGCTATCTCTAATGCCCGAGCTAAGGTTAATTTTGACGGTTTTTGCTCAAACAGTTTGTCGCGCTCGGGACCCGAGCCCAGACCAAGCACGAAACGATCCCTGAGGTTCGTTTCCAGAGCGGCACCAAAATCGCAATAACTTGCAAGACCTCTTAATCGCGCCACCCAGTCGCTCATCGATTCGCCTGTACTCCTTGTCGCCCCGAAAAAACGCGCCTTGTCCGCAAAGGTACATTCCTTCTGCTTGAAATGTTCGTCGAGTAACAAAACCAGCTGGTCATACGTCAAGGAATCTATATCCTTCGGGTATGCTAAATTGCGCACTAAACGGTAACTTTCATCCGACAAGTGTGTGATCGCTATTGCACTTTTTTTTGCGGCGTGTTACACTATTCACTAAGAAAAACTTTGTTAACCGGCTTTTAAATATTACACACAAGCATACCTACATATCAGAACCGCTTCCCAACTTTTCCTCCAGGAAATATATCCTTAATTTCAGGTGAAAGTTTTCTTTTCTTAATCCATTCAATTGTTCTTCATACTGCTTCATACTAATACCGCTAGCTGCGGTTACATCTGTGAGGATAAAAAAACGATTGATGGTAAGAACTTTATTTATAAATTCAAGGTGGGGCCCCTAACAGGAGCAAAAAATTACCTACAGGATGACTCCATAGAATATCCGCAGTTATCCTATGGGACGGCCCTAAGACTTCAATATTATTTAATCCAGAAAAATATGTATTTAAGGTTGTGATCCCCAAATAAAGGAATTTTGATATCACGATATCGTAGCATGTTATGTGTTAGTGCGATGAAATGTCTTGGTAGATCGATGGGCACCTATGTCATAGTAATTATAGTGTCGTTGATTTCCATCGTATTTTAGGATAATTTTCACCCTCTACAAGATTTTTTGATGATTAGAACGTAGAATGATATCGATATCAAGGCGCTGTAGGCATGATAACTTACGACGACATTAGGTTTTCTTCGCGTTGAAAGTGTAAAGCGAATCTTAGCTTATTATGATCAGCAGTATGATGATGATGTACTAGAAATAGATACTAATCTTACCCAGTCCTTCTTGCGCCGGTAGACTCATCTCTTGAAGCGCCCGTGGACTCGTGCTGCAACAAAATTACGTATCAGCACTGATGATTTATCGACCAAGTTGAAGCATAGACGCTTCGCTCGCTCGGTCGATTACAAAATTTGTCAGTTAACGAAAGTTGCGTTGCATCAATACAAGCGAAGATTGAAATACATGAAGCCGCGTAATAGTTACTCAATCACTTGGAGCCGAGCCAGCGACTGATAATGTTAATTGTTGGAAAGAATACCTACCTAAAACATACTGAATGTCTATTGAAAGATCAAAACCCGATGGTTGAGGTTCATTTCGGCACGGAGATTGAAATTGGTTTAGGCACGCTGCCAAAATATCAAATAAATTATTTTTTAGCAAAGTACAGGAGTTGCTATTTATAACACTCTCCGATATAAGATGATGTTGAAAGTTTAGTGCTTCTTAATACTAAATGCATATTCATATCGGCTGGATTATGTGCTGATGTCGCGACGTCATCGACAATACGCACGTGATTGCCAATGATTATTATTGCACTGCGAGATCTATTAGCACAGTACATACAGTACACGTACGGAAGTTATCTCATACCGGTGCAAATGAAACCCATAGTCCTTGGCAATGCTTCTTGAATTTAATTATAACTAGTTACGTATCTGTCAAAACCGCTTGAAAGTTGGCAAGTGAGCGGCAAAGATCGCTAACAGACCGGCAAAATTAGCTTTAACATTGAAAATTTTTGATGTGATGACGTACATTATTTGGATATTCTTGCCTTAACCTCATTAAAGAGACCATAAATTTAGGTATTTTATTCTCAAACGTTTTCTTCAAAATAAAATTTAAACGTTTTTAGGGTTCCGTACCCAAAGGGCAAAACGGGACCCAATTACTAAGACGCCGCTGTCCGTCCGTCTGTCAACAGGCTGTATCTCATGAACCGTGATTAGTTCAGCAGTTGAAATTTTCACAGATTATGTAGGTGTTTCGGTTGCCCCTATATCAACAAATACTAACAAACAGAAGAAAATAAATATTTAATGGGGCTCCCGTACAACAAACGTGTTTTCCCCCCCGTTTTTATAGATAATGGTACGTAACCCTTTGTGCGCGAGTCTGACTCGCACATGGCCGGTTATTTTTTTTGTTTCGATGCTGTTATATTTTCCGACCATATCCAACCCAGTCCTTAATGTTAAACTATATTATTTGTACGATCAAAGGAATCAAAAACAAATATATTCAGTATTCACAAACTATGTTACAGTATTCATAACTAACGTTACAAAACCGAACTTCTAGAAAAGCATTGTCATTCAGTGGCAACAATAACGATATTCCTAACCCTCCAACAACGTGTTAAATAAAAGATGGCCTTTGTTACGTCACAAAGTGGGAGCCGTCCCGCGTGAAATAAATATGATTATGTATGGGATTGGTCCGGAAGGGTCAGCGTAGCCACGGCGCCGGCCTTTAACGAACTCGTCCTATATTCGACAATACTCCGATAAGAAGAGACAAAGACAACCCCCTCCGATAAAGTCAAAGTTGAACGTCTCAGATTACACGAAATGAATGACAAAATCTGTAAGATTCATTGCTCCGTTTACGTTTTCGTCAAGTTACTTTCGATCTACGAGCGACCTACTTGTAAATTTCCTCGAAGTTGATGTAACCCCAATGCCCAGGGACGCCCGTTAACGAGCAAGAAAGAGCAGATTTAAATGAATTAATGTACGGGGAAGTTTTTAAATAGGGCACTAGGTCGCCGGAGGCTGGGGCAGGATTATGACATAATAATGGCAGGAAACGTCCGCCTTCGTTCATGCAACCCCATTACCTAATGTTTAGCAAAGTGTACAAAGACAGTAATATTATGTCGGCATGTTCCTCGGAGGGATTCCTGTGAGATTGCAGAACGTGAGCGAAAATAATTGTATCGCTAATAAGTCTCAAAAAAAGAAGATACTAAAGGATTCAATGATAAATGAATATTGACATGATTTTATTCACATGGTTATTTTGAGTCAATTGTCAGATACGATTTGGGAATCATGGGCAACCGAGTTAATTTTAGAATGTGATGATGTGCGTATGGGAAGGGGACTATAGGATATGTTCAATTGGTCAGCAAGAATCGGGTGCGGGATGCTGGGCGAGGGCGGCTCGGCGGCCGCAGCGCAGGGCCCGGCAGACTCCGGCCCAGTATCCGAGCGGCGGCGGCGGCTCCGGCTCGCACCGCAGTCGCGCCCGGCGCCCACCGCGTCGCCACGCTGCCCGCTCCCACGCAAATCGATATTAACGTGCCACAAGCACACGTCTTACTACCTAGACATTTTACGGCTGTTTAAAAAGTTTTATCGCGCGTCCGATACTCCATTCTGTTTCATCGTTCGCCTTTTTTCGACAGCTTAACGCGCGTCCGACAGTTCCATGCCGCAATGTAAACACTACCAATATAAATCATACGACCTAACAGCTGACGGGAACAGCTGACTATTGTTATGTGGACGCAACGAGCTTATTATCACTAAGAATTTTGTGCTTTGTGTAAGTTCGGTATGTTTTTTTATTGAGTATTCCGTGTAAGGAAATAAATGTTGCAATATTAATGTGAGAATAAATCCATGGTGCGCGTGTGGCCGCAAATGTCCGCGCGTTTAATAGATCGTATGAGCCTCAGATTTTGAGTTTATTAACGTAAGCGAAGGCCGCGGTTTGCGTGGACGCGTTGGCAGCGGCGCACGCGTCGGCGGCGCGTCATGCCGTGACTCGGGAGTTGGGATCGACTGATCCGTCAGTACAGCCTTGCCCGCCGGAGGATATGTCCCTGTTATGGACTACCAATGCATCGTCGTGTACACGGTCATCAACATTGGCCCGCCGCGGTTGGATCCAGACGCGGATTTCTCCGATGGCTGTGTCACGTGGCTTAAAAACAAAATTAAAAGGTCAGTCGTGTTCTGGTCAAACATTATTTTGTCTGGCATTTGTTTTACGTTTATTGTCACTTATATTTGAGAACCGTTGCAATTGGTTCGACTTTAGTTTTGTACTTCATTAAAACTTTCGTGACATATATACCAAGATTTATTCTTTTATACGTTTTTTTACACTGTCTTTCTTTACAAAAATCACAGCTTTGCTTTATCAATCACTTTAAAAATATAACTACTTACCACTACTTGGAGTAGAAAATGCTAAGAAGTAATATATTTCTTTTTATTATGAGGAATGTATATATTTATAGTAAGCAATACCAAATTGTATAAAAACAATCTACTCAAAATAGTCTAAAGTATATTAAACTGGCACAATACAGCGATTGTATCTGTTTGTTTTCAGAGCGGTAGCAGTCTATCTTCAATCTCTGAAACTGACTCCTAACAATGGCATCATCCACGGAAACCTCGCCTGCCTGTACTACAAACAGGGCTTAATTGACCTCGCAATAGACACGTATAAGCGCGCCATAGAACTCCAGCCTAACTTCCCGGACGCCTACTGTAATCTGGCTAATGCTCTCAAAGAGAAAGGTCATGTCTCCGAGGCAGAAGAGTGCTATAACGTGGCTTTACGTTTATGCCCGTCTCATGTCGACACTTTAAACAATCTCGGCAATGTTAAGAGGGAGCAGGGAAGAATTGAAGAGGCAACTAAGTTGTATTTAAGAGCTTTAGACGTGTTTCCGAATTTCGCGGCCACTCACAGCAATTTAGCGTCCCTTCTACAACAACAAGGTACATTTAAATATGTTTAATGTACTTCACATACTTGAATAGGATTTATTTAGAATAAATCTTATTCGCTTAAAGTCTTCAGGACTCAAGTCGACTCATCATACAAACGCAGTTTGGTTCTCATTTAATGACAACAAATGGCATACAGCATTTCTAAAAACATTGAGTGAGTAAAAGGTTTTCACAATAAATAAATACTAGTTAAAGATTTTTTTATAATTTCTTGCAACCTAGATATGGCGGATCGCATTCTATATGAAGACAAAGTTTCAAGTTATTCTAGCACTACGATTGTGTGGAGGGTCTAGACCTGGCGACTCTCATCAACGAGCAATAAGTTAATTCACCCGAGCACATGCATGCTTGAAATTATTTCACTTGGCCGAATTGTATCAAAAAACAACTCTCCCGCCGCAAGGTAGAAGATTCCCATTCCAATGACGAATCTCGTCCATAAACCTCCAGGTTTCACTGCTACGGCTCGACTGTTTCTTCTTAGGAGCAAGTGTCCCCAAGTTTGATGTACTGTATCATTTTTTTTAATCTGATAAGTAGATTACTCTGTCATGTTTCTACTCACTTGAAATTGTTTTTTTTTTATATAATACGTATGGTTCAAGAGTCAGTAGTTACAAGCACATGCGAAAGCTACATAGCTACGTAAACAAATGCATGTCAGGGAGAAAAAAAAAACTAATTCATATATGTAACAACTACGTAATTGCCATATAATTCTTAACGAATACTAATACTCTGAGTATGATTCGCAGGGAGGCTAAAGGAAGCATTGGTGCATTATAAACAAGCTATAAATATACAGCCGAAGTTTGCGGATGCTTACAGTAATATGGGTAACACATTAAGAGAAATGCAGGATATAAATGGAGCCCTCGCTTGTTTCAGAAAAGCTATCGATATTAATCCAACATTTGCTGATGCACATTGCAATTTGGCTAGCATTTACAAAGATATGGGTATTATAAATAATGCAATTGAATCATACGAAATTGCATTGAAACTGAAACCAAACTTTCCTGACGCCTATTGTAATTTAGCACATTGTCTACAAATAGTTTGCAATTGGGATGGCTATAACGAGCGGATGCAAAATATTTTAGCGATAGTCGACGATCAACTGAACAACGAAAAACTACTTTCTGTACACCCACATCATTCCATTCTTTACCCTCTGGCAAACGAAACAAGGAGAGAAATTGCCACTCGACATGCTAACTTATACGTCGATAAAGTAAACATGTTGAAAAAAATTTCATTTAAGTTCCCCAGTAAACTGACTGGGAGGTTAAAAATTGGCTACGTGAGTAGTGATTTTGGTAATCATCCCACTTCACATCTAATGCAGTCGATACCAGGATTACACGATAACACAAGGGTTGAAATATTTTGTTATGCTTTAAATCCAGATGATGGAACCACATTCCGTAGTAAAATTAAGAAAGAATCAGAACATTTTGTCGATTTATCTTCTGTGGTATGTAATATAAAAGCGGCTAAAATGATAAACGACGATGGTATTCATATACTGGTCAACATGAACGGATATACTAAGGGAGCGAGAAACGAAATATTTGCTTTGAGACCAGCACCTCTTCAAGTAATGTGGCTAGGATACCCCGGCACTAGTGGAGCTGATTATATGGATTACATTATTACAGATGAAACCTCTTCTCCAATTACATCAGCTGAATATTTTAGCGAAAAATTTGCCTTTATGCCTCAAACTTATTTTATCGGCGATCATAGGCAAATATTCCCTCATTTGAAAAAACAATTTAGAGTAAAAAGTGAAGATGAAATTTTTGATACCACCGTCGCAGTTATTAACTCCACAGAAAGCCTCAATGAAACACGTTTTAGTGTGTGGAAAGCGAAAGAATTTGTACAGTTTGAACAATTATCGCCTATTGAAGTGATTACGAGAGAGGTACACATTCCAAATAACGTTATCAACATTTTAAACCACCCACGTCAATCGCAGGTACCTATGGTTTTATGTATAATATTTTTTTAGTAACATGAGGTTTTATATGTTACCGGCAATTTAGTCGCATTGATTTGATACTCGTTAAAAACTCATCATTTTCAGGCTTTTAACAACGATGTGGCAATTTGCAGCGGTGTTTCTATAAACAATACTAACAAAAAAGTTGCTTCTGGTGAAGAGGTTTTTCGATCCATCATATTTACTTCGAGGATGCAGTATAGTCTTCCAAACGATTCAATTGTATACTGCAACTTTAATCAATTATATAAAATCGATCCGGGTGTAATGAACATGTGGGTACAAATATTGAAGAAAGTGCCAAAAAGTGTTCTTTGGCTTTTAAGTTTTCCTGCTGCTGGTGAACCAAATATTCGCAAAGCTGCAGAACAATTAGGTGAATATAAAATAATTACACAAAATAGCAATTTTCCAGAGGAGTTTGTGAGTATTGTAGTTTAAACTAGTGTTGTTTTTAGGGTTCCGTAGCCAAATGGCAAAAATCGGAACCCTTATAGATTCGTCATGTCTGTCTGTCTGTCTGTCCGTCAGTATGTCACAGGCATTTTACTCGAAAACCATAAGGTGTATTTGAATAAAAACTTGAGGATAGGGTGTATTTTGTTAACCGCTACATAGTTTTGCAATGAAATTACTAAAAAAGATTTTTTTAGGTTTGCACTCCGTACATAAAACCGAAAGTCAAAAATTATTTTTTCATTGCAAGCCCACGTGTGGTACATCAATCGACAGGCCTTTCAAAATAAATATAAGGTTTCTAAGCAATTTTTTGGATTAAGTGAATAGAGTCGGAGATAATCGCCCCGAAAGTCACTAAAATTGTGTCCCCCCCCCCCTCTAATTTTTGAACCGTGCACTTTAAAATTATGAAAAAAATCATGCTAATAGGGCTTATAAAATTCTTTCAGCGATATTTGTTTTGAACAAGATCGGTTCAAAGGTTTTCGAGATATTTATAAAAAACTGCCTTCCTTAAAGAAAAGGACGTAAGTGCCATAAGTTTTCAGTAACGATATGACCTTTTTCATGTCAGACCCACCATACCCTAGCAATACCCCTGGGGGTAGGGTGGGACTGAACCATACCACCGTAGTGCTGTGGACTATGTTATGCTTTATAATATTTATCTCAAATGTCCTGTTACCGTTATCAGTATCACGCAGTGTAGTTGAAAAAGTTAGACTACCGTTATCTGTAGTAACCATTGATTTAGTATATAGAACTAGATGCACAATGTCAAGCAAATATGCCAAGAAATGTACCCCAGAGCCCCAGAATGACAGCTCTAGTACATTTCAGTAGTTGCTAATAGCGTTAATTTATACCCTGCATCAAGGTATTTCATGAAAAAAGAACTCAGTGTTTTAGACCTTAAGCACCATATTAGCAAAGCAACATCAAAATATTAAATACTTTTTAGTTTATTGAGACATACAATGTGAATTGACTGCTCACGTCAAAACTTTAGTTAGCGTTTAGCGAATGAATGGAGTCGCGTTATAAATTTTATTTAATTCAACAGAAAGCACAAATAAATCTGGTTTCTTTATTTTGCAAGTGGGGAATAAACAGTTTCAAATATTTGTACAAATATTATACACAAAACAATTGATGAGATTTCCGTAAGTACATATAGTACAGCTGACAGAGTCCATAAAAAGAAGTCATTTTAGTTTCCTTGAAATAGATTCAGTTTGTTAAATAATTGTATTTTCGACCTGCCTTTACTTTTAATACTTTCTTTTTTGCGATGTAATGTAAGCGTACAGTCAAGTAGAGATCAGCTGTCGATTTTACTAAAACGATCCTATGGGTTTTGAACGTCACTCTCATGATCATCCGACATCTATAAAACGAGTATTACGAGATATAAGGTCAAAAATGAATGATGATGAAAATTGGCAACAATTTGCGCATTTCCAAATGATGTGTTGGGATTGTATTATAGAATTTTATTATAGTTCATTAATGCTATTAATTACCTTTTGCCAGAAGGCAGAAGATAAAGCTAAGTATATTGGAAGTAATTGAAATTAAAATATGTAATGGAAAGAAATGGGCTTAGGTACGTTCATGAGAGGTGTGGCAGTTTTAGTAAACCTGTTCTTCCATTTTTTGTCGTATAACCTATAATATATCCGAATCATTAAAATGAGCCGAACAAACGACACGCGAGTCGTTTGGTTTTAAAAAAAACATCTCGACTGTCGCGTGCTATGACTGCAGCCCACTTTATATTGATTTAAACTTTCACGATTCTCACACATTATTTATACTAAACGGGACTTAATCGCGTATTAACTTATTTATTTACCTCACTGAGGTGTCCCGACGTTTCGGATGTGTTGCAACATCCATGGTCACGGGACAACTGGCTTGTGCGGGTATCAACATCTTCTTGCTGCGCGGGTTTTCCGAACTACCCGCATTTGGTCTTTTTGAACCACTTGTAGACTAGGGTTGTCACCCGGCCGACACACGACACTAACAATGTCCGGTGATATAACGGACGATGTTCTCTGACGCTGGCATTTACTTATGATAGGATTCCACGAAGATGAAATCTTAAAACCGTCATCCCGATTGAAATTACGATGTTTCCTGATTTCAACGGCTTCACGTATTTTTCTACTATAGAAATGACGTTCCGTAGACTTGACTAATCCTTCCGCAGAATGCCTATAGAATCTAATTTCCGTAGAATGACTTTCGGTTTATGGAGCTCAATCCAGTGGTTTGGTCCTGACTCCAACAAATGCTCGGCTATCGCAGACTTATTCACCTGCCGATTTAAACCCGCGGGGGAAAACCTGCGCAGCAAGAAGATGTTGATACCCGCACAAGCCAGTTGTCCCGTGACCATGGATGTTGCAACACATCCGAAACGTCGGGAGACCTCAGTGAGGTAAATAAATAAGTTAATACGCGATTAAGTCCCGTTTAGTGTAAATAATGCAGCCCACTTTGCACGTCGCTGAGGATTTTTTGGAAATCTTAAAATGAAAACCATAATTATGTAGGTAACGACATCATAAAAAAAGTATCTGAGTATACCGACTCCTTAGATTTATGTTCCACGACTTTGTCATTTGAACTAACGAAAATAATTATTTAAAACATGTTCAAAACTATTAAATTACAATGAGTTTACACAAATTTCGTTATGTTATGAAAATAAATTATTTAAAGAAATAAATCCCATCTTTTTTCAAGTTTTTTTGTTGGTATTTATGCAGTTATTGACTGAACATTTCGACATAACTGACAACCAACAAGTCTCACGGTTGAAACCAGACTAAAACACAAAATAGATAATAGTACATGTACAGAAAGGACACTCCTTTGATCTTTACGAAAGGCGATTTTTTCTCAGTCAAAACATTAAGATTTATGGCTCTCTGACGTCCCCAACGTTGGGGCACCGGCATGTAATTGTAGCGATGAACGTAAATCGCGGAGTGTCCCGCGCCTGACTAAACGCAAAAGAACCGGCCGATGCGATTGGTGGGTGTTAGGTGTACTACGACCCTACAGCGCACGATCCGAGCGAGCGTAGCGAGCGTGCCGCGGCAGCGGCCGGCGAAGCGCCAGAACCGACTACGGATATTTTTTTCGAATAAAGTTAGGTCTGGAGCTTCGCCGGCCGCAGCCGCGGCACGCTCGATTCGCTCGCTCGGCTCGCGCGCTGTAGGGTCGCAGAGTCGCAGTACACCTAACACTCCTCCTCGCTTCACTCGTCGTCGTATCTACACCGGCCTGCCTTATAGTATAGGTTGGTTATGAACGTGGACGTATGGCAGTTACGATACAGGTATGAAGATAAGATAATACCCCGCGTGCCAAGGGAAAACTACTAAGGCCACTGTAGTGTCACAGGAAATTCTTTTTTACCCATGACACTACTGGCAGTGCCAAGCAGTAGTGCCTATGGTAAAAAATGGCCAGAACGGCCTTCGTTTTTTTCAGTTTAATGAAATTAAAATTTTTGTACCTATTTCTTTTTCTATTTTTCCATCAAATCCCAGCACTACTAGCGGTGGTATGGTTCAGTCATGGTTCAGTTCACCCTACCCCCAGGGGTATGCCTAGGGGGTATGGTGGATTTGCATGACCTTTTTAATAGGGACGGAACCCTGGTTGTGCGTTGTCCGACACGCACTTGGCCGCTTTTTTATATAATGTAATGTAAATTGACTGTCCCAGATTTAATGGAACGTGCTTCAAGATTAACCGCTTCGCAGGTCTGGAGCCGGGTCGGATTATTTTTAGTAAAATTGCTTGTAAAGAGGAGCACGTGCGCCGCGGGCAGTTGGCCGACGTGTGTCTAGACACGCCGCTGTGCAACGGCCACACCACGGCCATGGACGTGCTGTGGGCCGGCACCCCGCTCCTCACGCTGCCCGGAGAGACCCTGGCGTCAAGGTAACTACCTCCTCTAACTGATCTTACTTGACTACCTGTAACTTATACGTCCACGTCTAGATAAAATTGCTGCTATATGTCCGTCGCGTGCGATTCCTGTCTCGTACTGTGCAAATTAAAAAAAAGAGTCGATTTTCTCGAGACGCATCGCGGCGTCAGTTATTCTAACCCCGTAGAGACTATCACAACTGGCTGCCGTGTCGCGAGCGGCTTACGTACTCTAATTTCCCGTCGACCGTGATAACTAGAAAGAGGAGTCAAGGCCGGATTTTTTTGTCGTGCCATGCTAGCCACGCAGCTTTGCGGCAGTACAACCATAGTACTACATTTGAACAGGGTAATTTTATGTTCAAAGGCGTATTACGCAATAGGTTATTACGTTTAAGATTTTATTTACCCAGTGCCATACAAAGTCCGCCGCACGGCTCGCAATAGGGCTAGGCTCGGGTGAAATTGAGAGTTGACCAGTTGTTGAATTTTTGGACTTATATAAACAAAAAAATATAATTAAAAACACAAAAAGATTTACCTTACCCTTACTTTGAAAGTTTAGAATTTTTTATTATTGTCCAAGAGTAAATTTAAAGCTACCAATAATCCTTACGCTTTTATAGTCACAAAAGCTTTTATAAATACGTATTTTCAACACTAGAACTCCGATTTGTTACTATTCGCATAAGCGCGCCCGTCTGTCAATGTTTAAACTGGCAGGGCAGTATAATACGGGTTTCCCATTAATTGGGAATTTCACATGACTAAAAATACACGAGACTGAACGGCAGGAAGGTCTTCGGTATAAGCCAGATCACTTATACATCGTTAGTTGTAGCGTATTAGCGTGTGTATAAACTCGATTTCTACTGTCTCGTTATCTAATCCAGTCGAGATAAATAACAACCTATATAAGTGAATAAAATTTGCATGAGAGGCGTCTTTTGTGTGCCGCTACCTGTAATAAATGTCTGAAACAATTTTGAAAAGGGTTATATAAGAATGGGAAAGAAAAAGAAATATAAATGAAGACAATTACTTTACACGGTTATCCTTTTAGCCAAAAATCATAATTAGTCTTGTCTTTAAAAAATTATGATGATAATGGCTACGCGCTGAAGTAGGTATTTGTGTAATACAAAAAAGTTTTTTTTTACGTTTGGAATATTATAAGATGCTTTGTTCAAGAATCCTACAAAGGACATTGCCGTGCATCCATAGTACGTTTGTACCATTACAAATCTCTTTGTGTCACCATCCAAACCATCCAACACCTCAGACTACTTCGACACTCGCCAATGGTCGATTATCATATGGCTTCTCCAACAGAATAAACAATAGTTATTCCAAAGAGTAAAATCCACAGATTACAGAGAAAAGCAGATAGGCCCTAATAAATTGAACGTTTTCAATACATCCGATCTCTTCTCACTTACGTACTGAACGCCGAGTAAGAAAGGGATAGAACCATGTTATCTGACAGGTCTTCAGACGTCATTGTCTCCGCTTTCTCGCTCGCACGATGTAATTCGCTCTCTCGCTCGCTCGAGATTTAGTGCACAGAAAGATATTTTCTTACAAGTTATCGATATCGATATTAACTGTTAATAAATTCGTAATATGCGATACTCGTAAGTAAATTGTATCTCTATCCATACTATGCCAAAATTAATATGGTACTTACCAAATAGAAAACAAAAACCATTACACGACTACGAATATAATAAACTGCATTCATGTTTCATACGAGTTACTTTTTAAGTCTCACTATTTTGTGGATCTTTAGTGGAACACATTTATTTTTAACCGACTTCTGAAACTTATCAATTCCGCTGGCTCTTTATTTTTTTATGTATGTTCCTCGATTAATCTTAGACGCCTGGACCGATAAGAATGGTGTTTTGTTAGAAAAGGTGGTCCTAGGCAGGTCAGGATCTGAAGATGCGATCCTGGAGAAAACCAGGGCAATCTTCAAATCTTATTTTGAAACGATTTGTGTACTTTGAAATCGTGCATTTGCTTTCAGAAAGCAGTTCATGCGGTAATATGGAATGTGGCTTCGTGAAGTATTGATTTTAAGTCGATTAAAACTTTGTTATTAAAGTAAGCTAACACAAAATAACAACGCAATTATATTCCTGAAAATATCTCATTTTAATAAGAAAGTTACATCTAATGCTTTAAATAATAAATATCCAATTATATAGAACTTTTTGCAATCAGTAAACTTGCATCACCTGAAGAGGCAATGCAGATGTCTTAGGTATTGTATCTGGTAGCCTTTTATTACTGCTCAGCATCATTTTGTTGTAGTTGCCTTCTAATTGTTGATCCTGGTGAGATCCCTGCTTTAAATACAGTAAAGAAATAGTTATTTACGATACAAGTGCCGAAAATAGGAAATTCGCAACGAGTGGTGATAAATTAAAACACGACCGAAGGGAGTGTTTTAAATCGACACGAGTTGCGAATTACCTATTCGCACGTGTATCGTACAACGTTTTACTGTACATATGGCTCTTTAAAGTTTCGACATATGCACGAAAAGTGCTCTTTTCCGCACTAGTGCGGGAAAGTAGCACCATATGTACTGTAAACATTATTATACAATCTCTATCAGTTGAGCTGCTTAACTATGAACAGGTAAACAACAAACCGACACAGAGTTACTTTCGCATGTATAATATATATTATAGTAGTTATGGATATATAAAGAAAACCAATGTACTAATACAAATTCGTTGCATATACAAAACTTAAATGAAACGAACTCATCTGGAGGGACCTCAGAAATGTCAAGTAATAAAATAAATAAAACTCACTATACCAACTTACCTCAAGCGGCCTCAGAAAAACTGTAGGTATCGCATCCGGCAGCAAGTGTTTTATGTTTTTAATAATAACGAAACAGTTAGTTTCGAAATGTTTCGAACATATTCTATGGTGTTTTTTCGGCGTCCAATTATTGCGCCCTACTGCGTCAATCCATTTTTTTCGAAGGTTATTATTGACCGGAAACCTGAAGTTAACAGTTAAGTTAAGACATGTAACATTAAAATATTTTGTCTAAACGCCTACATGAATAATTCATGTCGACGAAATATCGATATATACATGGTAACAACACTACCCATGTTTACGACAATTGTATTTTTACTAATAATCCCAAAAATATCAAGTTTGATCCATGTAAAAAGTACTTATCCGATAGTATCAAGCATCTGCTGTAATCCCAGACCATTATATTGCGTAATGTACATGAAATATTTGAAAAACAACCAAATGATTCTTACCGATGAAATCCGATTGTTTCTCCGGTCTTTTTTAACAATCTAGCGTAACTTCGGCAGTACGGAACTGCACAAGCCATTGTGCCACTTCATACAACTTAAATCATTAACTTATTACAGAAATATTTAGTTTTTCAACACAATATTCTTGAAATAACCAACTTTCCTCAAGATTCACACACAAGAGATTTGACGTTGATTTGACTTTGACAGATTGTTTAGCATTTAACACCGTGGTTAACAGTTTTTGGAGACAAGTCGCCAATAGACTCAAAATACCATACTATTCGTCTCATTCTAACTCACATCAGCTGACCATAAGCAGTGACAGAGACAACTATATGAAACATTGTCTTGCTTTATACTGCGCGTCTGTATTCTTATTAGTCTGTGGTAAAATCATAGTCTAACCTTAGTGACAAATATATCATAACCTTGCCAGTGCAAATAATTTCTTAAGGCGGCGCTACACGGTCCGACCACGAGTCATAGCGATATCATCAACTGCCTTGATTCGTGACACTCCCAACAACCAAAAGAAGTGGAGTCATCGCGAAGTGCTTGGTCACGACAGACATCAAGACAGTATCAACCGCCATCATTTGTGAAATGTTCATATGAGTTTATTGAATTTATTCAATTTCTGTATCACCCTTACCTACATGGTTCGTGTGGATCTGAAATCTATGTTTTTATTGATATTTATAATTTTATCGTGTTACAGAGTGGCAGCATCGCAATTGCAAACGTTGAATTGCCCGGAGCTTATCGCGAACAGCACAATGGATTATGTAAACATTGCAGTGAGATTAGGATTAGACAACCAATAGTAAGTATGTTTATTCTAATTGAACCAATATTATCATAGACTAACGGATTCATATGATACATAGATAGGAGATTATTTCCGTAATTTTGGGTTACATTAAAAGTGTCCTAACAGACGGACACCCTGCGAGGTAATCCTAAGATAAGGGTTCCTTCTTTATTTTGATGTACGCGACCGAGAACAATAGAATGTTGCATCCGCGCGTAATACCCCAGGAAAATTACGTTTTTTTCAAACATTAATTTATAACAGCGTTTTTTTTGTTTGTTTAATTTTCGAATGTTAATCTAAGATGCCTTATCCAAGAATCCACCAAAATTTCCATCGGGAAGTTAATATATAATAATAAATGACACATCCATTATGTTCTTTGTGTGATTTATTTATTATTCTTGAAGAGCTCTTGTAAATTAACCAAAACAAAAATTAAAATATCTATTTATATTTTTCCTCTTTTTTCAGGAATTGGTTAAATAAGTATCGATTTTTTTGATCACTAATATTTTGGTGGATTTTGAGTCTACGTAATTACTAAAATGATAATAGTTATACACAAAAAAGCTGCTGTTATGAATCATTTCCAAATTTCCATTTTTTTCCATACTAATGAAAATAAAGTGCTTGGGCTACAACGCATGCTGTCTCTAATAGAACCAGAATTCTCTTAAGAGATTAAAACATTCCCGAGTCGTGCGAGTTGTTCTTCAACGTCTAATAATGGTGTTTATTTTTTAACTTCAGCCGGCGCTATGTCCGCGCGAAGGTCTCCGAGGCGCGCTTGCGCAGCACGTTGTTCGACTGCGATCACTACGCGCGAGGGCTGGAATCTCTGTATGAAAAAATGTGGAACCGATACGAAAGTGGTCGGAATCCAATCCATATGAAAGCGATTACATGAATCATTTTCGTATCTCATGAGCGCCAGTCACAGGGACGCCACCAACGTGCCACTCGAACGCCGGTAAGGAGAGTAGCCGCGGAAACTCTTCAATCAATTAGACACCGCGCCAGGAATGAATGCAGGGGATATCGCACTTAATTATTTAGTTCATTGTTTTTCCTTGGTTCTTCATTTCGTTTTTTTTTATATGCTCACTATTTGGCCCGTCTATTTTTAGTCAGAATGATCTTTCGATGCACACTCCCATTCCTTCTGTATCAAAAATCATTTCGCCAACAACACACACAAATTACATTTAAGATTAGTTGAGATGGCGGAGTTGCATCAAAGTCGGTATGTGCACTTCAGCGACTGGTGTATATATATATGAGTCATATGCCGGAGCCCATGGGCTAAAGTACTAATACTTTAAAAAGTAAGTTACTTCAATTTATTTATTTATTTTACTTTAATTTAAAGGTAATAAATCATATAAAATGGCAGCCGTCAGGTTTTCCGGTACCGCCTTAAAAGTAGTACAGAAGTTCAAACATTCTACACGTGCACTCTGTGGTCCAGTTTTACGCAGCGGGCATACAATGCTCTGCGTGTGCAGTACAATAACGCGTTTAGACTGCTGTGCTGTTTGGACTGCCGCGTTACTTACTGCAACGGATCGACAAATTTTGCCGAGGCGCGCACCGATAGCTTTGGTGTAATAATAAGAACCGTCTTTGCCACAGCTAAAACAGCATTTAGAACGTGCTGGCGCAGCGCTGGGACTCACCTCTCCTCGCGAGCTGGGTGCGGCAGTGCGGCTGCACGCGCCTTTATTTGCTGCACCACGCCGCACTTAAGTTTATTTTTAGTAATTATTTTGATTATCACTAACATAGCATATTAGTTCCATTGTTACTAACAGTTCATATGGATAACTATCAGAAATAAAAAACTTGAATTTGTATTTGAATCAAAGTAGTCTATTCAAAGAGCAACTACCGTACACGGTAGAAGAGTCAATTACAATTTTACAAAAAGTCGGCCACATTCAATAATCTTTAGTAAATGTAGTGCACTAACTGCACTCACAGTCATTGATTAGAGCGAGATGGTTTATCTCCCCTAGTTAGTGCACTGCATTTAGCCTGGTCTGAAGTATAATTGGTGCTAAAATTCAACCGAGCGTCTGAAATGACGGCTGATTGGCGACTGAGTGAGTAAGGTGCAGTTTACACGTGTACATTTTAGTAGCGAGTTCCCACGTTACCAGTGCCAAGTATGCAGACTACACGTAACAAATAGTGGTAACATCTTTAAATTGGCGGCGCCATGTTTGGACACGTAGTCAGCGACGCCGCCGTGACGCCGCGGTGAGGCAGAACTCTAAGGCCCCGTTCGCACGAGCGCTTTAGCAACGCGCGTAAAAAAGCGTTGAAATGATAACCATGTATTTATTCACACGAAGGCGGTTTTAAAGCGCGGCGCTTTTTTATCGAGCACTGTTCGTTTTTTGACGGTGGGCGTTGGACGTTAATTCGAATGTAGCGTACGGAACTCCGTAAACGTTTATTTGAAAAAGCGCTCGTGCGAACCGGGCCTAAGGTCTCCACACACCGAACGCGGGTCGTGCGCGGCGCAGGTTGGGCGGTATCTCTATCTCTTTCGCACAGTAGCGCGGGCCGAGCAACTGTGCGACAGAGATAGTGAGAGAGACATTAAATGCGTTGGTAAGTGAGAGAGATATACCGACTCGCGTCGCGCCCGACCCGCGCCGCGCACCACTTGCGTTCGGTGTCTGGAGGCCTTAACACATATTTCTCATTAAGAAAGAGCTGTTTGTGAACTGACTTATTTAGTATTTTGTAGAACGTGATGTGAAAATAGTATATTTAAGTGAGACAGGACTTTTTTTAACTGTCTAGTATTTCGCCATGTTCTGATTCTTAATATTCTAGTACTTTGAGTAAGTCTTCATTGCTATTAATAAAATCAAGTTAAATTATATACATACGAGTACATACATACTTCAGCTCAAATATTATGTCAAATTCTCAACGTATTTTTATCTGTCGATTGTCGCACTGTTATCTATTTTGTATATGTAATAAATATCTCGATTAAGTATTATCATTAGTTGACATTTTAATCTCGGTCTCCGTCCAGAAACATCCATTTTAAATAGAGCTAGACATTATAATGTACGTAAGATATTCGGTCAATGAAAGATCATTAATTTTAATATTTCGTCTTGTGTAACACTCGTGTTTTTTCAACTTAATTATGAAAATGTACATAGAGTTGTGTGTATTATTTTAGTAGTTTAGTTCTTATAAAAACTATTTGTTTAATGCTATAAAATCGGTAACCATTGACAAAATTAGACCGAAATAAAGGTTAGGTTAGGTTAAATGTTGCGAAATTAAGAAAAAAACTAATATCAACTTAACCAGCATGCACTTTGTACGTCAGCATCATAAACATGTATATACTTTTCAAACTTATCTCTTAAGCCATACGGGTGTACCTAGACTCGAAAATTATTATTTCTCCAAAAGAAAGAAGGCAAAAAAATATGCCTATTGACGAAAATCAGATATCTCAAAGAATTACGAAGCTACAACCGTTCTAATATTGCTCGTTAGAGAGAGAATACGCTCGCAGCTAGTGACGTCACTAACTGCGAGCGTCAATTGTTTCATACGAAGTTGCTTTTTGCGAAAAAAGGACAGAACATATCCCTTCTTCAAAGTTTGGACCCTTATAACTTTGTGATTATTTAACCTCTTGCATTGATTATATCTCAATTTGGCTACATTTTATTTTCTTTTTGGCGAATTACGACATTACTGATTATTTTATTGAGTGTCTACACCCCTATTTAGGTCCTAGTACCAACTTGACTCTATACAATGTTTATGATGCTGACTGTACCGGTCGCTGTTGACATGGCAGGGCCTTGGTGTGTTTTTGTCAGGGACATAGCGCAACTTAAAAACGTGTCCAGCCTCGACCACGGATCTCGTCCTCCTGGTAGATCTTTCTTCGCACACCGCCCCGCTGCCTCGCACAAATCGACTGGTTAGCATAGTTCCCCAAACTCATTATGCCTTGTAAATAATTTTCTATTCGCATTTTTCCCCATTTCCAATTTTCTGCTAGTATCAGATTTCCTTTTCGCTATTTCTTCCTGTGCCATATTTTCTCCTAAGTATAATAGATACGTTTAATGAATGCAATTTATAAAGTAAATGGGCTAAAATTGGCTATGTTAGTTTTGCAGTAGGTCCGGATCTAATCAGTTTCAAAGGACCGAATCTCCTTCGAAACTGATTAGATGTATACTGAGGCATGGGGAACACCCCATGGACACGTTTCTAGATTAGCCTAATCTCTTTAAAAAAAAGCGAAAAAGAGAGTCTACCAAAAAAAAACAATATAATTAACGAAACTGCTTACAAAATTTGACGAGAATCAGTTAAGAAATGTAACCTGTAGAGGAGAACAGCCGGACAGTCGGACAGCGGGATAGCGGGCCATCGGACACTGGACACACGAACGATTTTGAAGGACGACGAAGAATTAAGCTGAATAGAACTTTGTTCGCTGCGCTTTACAGTACAGATTTACAGTACCACTGTAAATATAATATATTTTTGAACTAGCTTACAGGGGTACTCTAAAATAACAATTTATGGAACATCAATATTCGATCAGAAGTCCCGACTTAAAATAATAGTAAAATGTGAAAACAAACTTTCGGGTGTGTTGTTGCTACTAATAACTGAAACGCCACGGGATATCTCATGCAAACCACTACACCCGAAACCGTGTCGTAACAGAAACTATAAGCGGTTCTTGTGTCGAAATTCGTTGAAAGGTGTAAGTAAACCAGTGCTACTCGCTCACTAGACGTGAGGCGGACGATATTATATTTATCCCATAAAAAACAATCCATGTAAAAAAGAGGCCAAGTCTCAAAACTCTTCCACCGTTCTTATTACTCTTTATTTGCTAGCTAAATACAATTCTGAAACTTGGCAATCCTACAACTTTACTGCGTTTATGGATTTTTGCTTACCTAAAAGTACAAAGTATCAAAACTCTTCCACCGTTCTTATTACTCTTTATTTGGTAGCTAAATACAATTCTGAAACTTGGCAATCCTACAACTTTACTGCATTTATGGAGTTTTGCATACCTAAAAGTAGGTATCAATACATAAAATTATGAATGCAGTCTCATTCTTGCTTTTTAGGGTTCCGTAGCCAAATGGCAAAAATCGGAACCCTTATAGATTCGTCATGTCTGTCTGTCTGTCTGTCCGTCAGTATGTCACAGGCATTTTACTCGAAAACCATAAGGTGTATTTGAATAAAAACTTGAGGATAGGGTGTATTTTGTTAACCGCTACATAGTTTTGCAATGAAATTACTAAAAAAGATTTTTTTAGGTTTGCACTCCGTACATAAAACCGAAAGTCAAAAAATATTTTTTCATTGCAAGCCCACGTGTGGTACATCAATCGACAGGCCTTTCAAAATAAATATAAGGTTTCTAAGCAATTTTTTGGATTAAGTGAATAGAGTCGGAGATAATCGCCCCGAAAGTCACTAAAATTGTGTCCCCCCCCCCCCCCTCTAATTTTTGAACCGTGCACTTTAAAATTATGAAAAAAATCATGCTAATAGGGCTTATAAAATTCTTTCAGCGATATTTGTTTTGAACAAGATCGGTTCAAAGATTTTCGAGATATTTATAAAAAACTGCCTTCCTTAAAGAAAAGGACGTAAGTGCCATAAGTTTTCAGTAACGATATGACCTTTTTCATGTCAGACCCACCATACCCCTAGCAATACCCCTGGGGGTAGGGTGGGACTGAACCATACCACCGTAATGCTGTGGACTATGTTATGCTTTATAATATTTATCTCAAATGTCCTGTTACCGTTATCAGTATCACGCAGTGTAGTTGAAAAAGTTAGACTACCGTTATCTGTAGTAACCATTGATTTAGTATATAGAACTAGATGCACAATGTCAAGCAAATATACCAAGAAATGTACCTCAGAGCCCCAGAATGACAGCTCTAGTACATTTCAGTAGTTGCTAATAGCGTTAATTTATACCCTGCATCAAGGTATTTCATGAAAAAAGAACTCAGTGTTTTAGACCTTAAGCACCATATTAGCAAAGCAACATCAAAATATTAAATACTTTTTAGTTTATTGAGACATACAATGTGAATTGACTGCTCACGTCAAAACTTTAGTTAGCGTTTAGCGAATGAATGGAGTCGCGTTATAAATTTTATTTAATTCAACAGAAAGCACAAATAAATCTGGTTTCTTTATTTTGCAAGTGGGGAATAAACAGTTTCAAATATTTGTACAAATATTATACACAAAACAATTGATGAGATTTCCGTAAGTACATATAGTACAGCTGACAGAGTCCATAAAAAGAAGTCATTTTAGTTTCCTTGAAATAGATTCAGTTTGTTAAATAATTGTATTTTCGACCTGCCTTTACTTTTAATACTTTCTTTTTTGCGATGTAATGTAAGCGTACAGTCAAGTAGAGATCAGCTGTCGATTTTACTAAAACGATCCTATGGGTTTTGAACGTCACTCTCATGATCATCCGACATCTATAAAACGAGTATTACGAGATATAAGGTCAAAAATGAATGATGATGAAAATTGGCAACAATTTGCGCATTTCCAAATGATGTGTTGGGATTGTATTATAGAATTTTATTATAGTTCATTAATGCTATTAATTACCTTTTGCCAGAAGGCAGAAGATAAAGCTAAGTATATTGGAAGTAATTGAAATTAAAATATGTAATGGAAAGAAATGGGCTTAGGTACGTTCATGAGAGGTGTGGCAGTTTTAGTAAACCTGTTCTTCCATTTTTTGTCGTATAACCTATAATATATCCGAATCATTAAAATGAGCCGAACAAACGACACGCGAGTCGTTTGGTTTTAAAAAAAACATCTCGACTGTCGCGTGCTATGACTGCAGCCCACTTTGCACGTCGCTGAGGATTTTTTGGAAATCTTAAAATGAAAACCATAATTATGTAGGTAACGACATCATAAAAAAAGTATCTGAGTATACCGACTCCTTAGATTTATGTTCCGCGACTTTGTCATTTGAACTAACAAAAATAATTATTTAAAACATGTTCAAAACTATTAAATTACAATGAGTTTACACAAATTTCGTTATGTTATGAAAATAAATTATTTAAAGAAATAAATCCCATCTTTTTTCAAGTTTTTTTGTTGGTATTTAAGCAGTTATTGACTGAACATTTCGACATAACTGACAACCAACAAGTCTCACGGTTGAAACCAGACTAAAGCACAAAATAGATAATAGTACATGTACAGAAAGGACACTCCTTTGATCTTTACGAAAGGCGATTTTTTCTCAGTCAAAACATTAAGATTTATGGCTCTCTGACGTCCCCAACGTTGGGGCACCGGCATGTACTTGTAGCGATGAACGTAAATCGCGGAGTGTCCCGCGCCTGACTAAACGCAAAAGAACCGGCCGATGCGATTGGCGGGTGTTAGGTGTACTACGACCCTACAGCGCACGATCCGAGCGAGCGTAGCGAGCGTGCCGCGGCAGCGGCCGGCGAAGCGCCAGAACCGACTACGGATATTTTTTTCGAATAAAGTTAGGTCTGGAGCTTCGCCGGCCGCAGCCGCGGCACGCTCGATTCGCTCGCTCGGCTCGCGCGCTGTAGGGTCGCAGAGTCGCAGTACACCTAACACTCCTCCTCGCTTCACTCGTCGTCGTATCTACACCGGCCTGCCTTATAGTATAGGTTGGTTATGAACGTGGACGTATGGCAGTTACGATACAGGTATGAAGATAAGATAATACCCCGCGTGCCAAGGGAAAACTACTAAGGCCACTGTAGTGTCACAGGAAATTCTTTTTTACCCATGACACTACTGGCAGTGCCAAGCAGTAGTGCCTATGGTAAAAAATGGCCAGAACGGCCTTCGTTTTTTTCAGTTTAATGAAATTAAAAATTTTGTACCTATTTCTTTTTCTATTTTTCCATCAAATCCCAGCACTACTAGCGGTGGTATGGTTCAGTCATGGTTCAGTCCACCCTACCCCCAGGGGTATGCCTAGGGGGTATGGTGGATCTGACATGACCTTTTTAATAGGGACGGAACCCTGGTTGTGCGTTGTCCGACACGCACTTGGCCGCTTTTTTATTATTTTTTTGTCCCATGCACTGCAAATGTAACCTTGTAATCCTATAGGTATACTTATTTATGCAGTTGGTGTATCTAGAAAACTGGACCTAAATTGCAAAATATTTTAGTTTTCCATTGATTAATACACTAAACACTAATTGTATTCTAAATTTGAAGCTTCTATATCTGCTAGAAGTGCCTTAGAGTTTCGATGATCGGTCAGTGAGTCAGTCAGTCAGCGACAAAATTAAGAAACTGACCAATAACCAGTTATAAATTCTTAACTTACTGGTTTATAATGAATGAAATTTAAAATACACCGTGTTAATGCAATGCCTGCTTGAATAGGTGCTGAAAATTCAGGCTTCTAGTTTTATCCACAACGAAGTTATTGGGGTCGAAAATGGCTTGAACTGCTTCGAGAAAAGGGTAGTAAGGACCTGCCGCTGTTATGCTCGACTGACTTGGCGGGGAACTACCGAGCCCCTAGATTTCCTTAAACTATATGGTCTGCACTTTATTGCATCCGAACACAGAAATAATGAGTTTCCACGAAGGGGACCGTACTTAAAGACTTCAAGTGTACTCAATCGCAAGGAGGTAAAATATGATTCTGGGTAAGTAAATAAAACCGGCTTAGTGCGTGTCGGGCCACGCGCAATTCCGTAGTGTTTCGCCCCGCTTTTCTTTGTTACCTACATCGACTCGCTGACAAAACACCTATGTTTTGGTTATGTTATGTATGTGTGGCCCATGCAAAGAACACTGTTTAAAAAAAAGAAGCGACGATTATCAAGGATGTCTTAACACTTCCGCTATCAATAATCGCTACGCTCGTAGTCGATCCTGTGGTTTTCCTCGTATGTAGCGAAAAGCGACTACGGCGTAAGCGCAAGTTATTAAAGTCAGAAGCACACAATCAGGAAATGTATCTACTTGTATGAAGAGAGAAGAAATACACCTGATAGAAGTGAAAAGAAAAATCCTCAACAAATTTGGAAAAGAGCTATTTCTTCTCTTTTCTGAATTCTCTTTCAGACAATTTATCCCTCACATTATTTTTTTGGCACTTGGGTTCACGCTTGCCAGTAAAGATCGATTCGTATTTTATTCGAGAATTTTGTTCCCTAAGGTCAGGTTAATTAAGTACGATATTACATCTCCAGATCTGTCAAGATTTCCTCGCGGTGGTGAGATGAAAATTTGTGTCTTTCGCTCTGCAGTAAAGTTATTTGGCGGCTCGTCCCTTGAAAGCCTCGCTGTGCTCAGGGTTGTACTTTTGAACCATTCCAAACTTACAGTCATCCGCTAGCTCGGCTTTCAATACAAGCACTTGCGTTAACAACAACAACTCTGCAGCCTTGAAGAAATAACGAGTACCTCTCTCGGGTGGCACATAAACACTTACGTGCACTTCTTTCATCCACCAACAACCGGTATCACATCATTTATAGCCTGACAAGTTTCTTTTTGACCTAGCCATGTTGCGGGTTTTTAATGGAACTAATTTATTTTACGGGCAAGGAGTATTCCAAGAGTATTCTTTGACAACAGACGCTAGAAGTCATCGAATCTCACCGATGTAAACAAACAGCATGGAAGACGAAATACTTTGCGATTGCAAAATAAAATACAATAAATATGCCGAAAGGAATCCGATAGCGATGTCAGAAAGCTTATTTTGATATTAATGAATACTTAAAGCAAAAAAAGATGCCGGATTGTCTAGTATTTTCATAAACAATGTCTTGAAATTGGTTGTTGACATGACCGGTACTGACATTTTATAGTGCGGTCGTAGGTATTGATTGAAATGGTTTGTTTAATTGGATTTATCTAGTAATTTATTTTCTTTTTAAAATATTGTAATAAAAAATTAAGACGAATACGTATATAGAAAAAGGTCCTTTAATTAATTCATTATAAATAAAACGAATGCAAATAAAGTTTCGGAATGAACCAAAACGCGAATGTTTTGCGCGAACGCGAAAATTTTATTTTTTTGACGGAATATTTTATGCGTCAAATAAACTTGACGCATAAAATAATCCGTAAAAAAAAAAACTGTCCAAAATCATACGTAAATATATGATCAAAAACCGCAAAAACCGAATTAAAACACGTGAAAGGTAATTTCAGTAATCATAAACATTGCTGTAAAATAATAATCTGTCAATAAATTTTATCGTCCGCAAATCAAATCAAACGATAAAAACAAGCCGTAAAAAATCCGCAATGATTAATTAAATCCGCGTTTAATGAATATTTAAATTGCGTTCAACAATGATAGTCTATCTACATAAGTGAACATGAAACTCACCCCATCTGCAACAGCTCGAACAAGATAAATGATTTAACTAGTTAATTACCTTATGTGAATGTGAATTATAATACTAATTACAAACATGTATTTCTAACTTAAGAAATAACTAAAATTATATTTACTATAAAAATGCTCCATCACGATGAACGACAACGATGACCTGTAAAAACAGACTACAAGGGGACCTTGGCATTTTAGACCTTAGGTCTTGAAAATGGGGCCTATATCTATTGTTATATCTGGATTCTTTCGGGGGCTCCCAAACACTCCTACACCCCCGCCATCCTGCAAATCCTTCTTGATCAGACCTATCAACCCTTACTATCTATTTGATTCAAACCATCTCACCTACACATTCATCATCTTACACGGTTCTTAAGTACTTCAGTACTTTTAATTGAACTTTACGCAGATTGCCAAGTAACTAGTTTAAAAAATAATTTTAATAATTACGCAAAGCATGACGCGCAGCTGAATTTACGCATACCCTAAACGTTCGTGCAGCCGCGGTATTTGTAACAGAAATAGTGATTGTTGTCGATTATGTACAAGGTGCTCTGAATACTACATATATGCTATAACATACTCTGTACTGTAGATCCCTTAAATTGGACGGAGAGCTCTCTGCCTTCACACACGACATCAGACGTCAGGGGTCAGCTTTATCGAAAGGTTGCGCCCCAGGGTAAACAGAGAATACCTTACAGACACATACATAACTCAGGCCTTGCTTGGATTCCTAGCGTGTGGTGTAGAGTTCACAGCTTCTAAGGAAATGACACGTCAGATTCCTTAGGTGTAAACTCGAGTCGACTCCAGCTATCCAGGATCTAGTATCAGCCAAAAAGCTTTGCATCGAGTGTACCTAAGTGCATGTATATCAAATGAAATCTAAGCTCGTGGTGTGTCAGCTAATGTATGTCGTGTAAGTGTGATATATATATCCGAGTGTGTCCATTGTAATCAGGCTAAAACCACGAAATACAATGGGTGTGTGTAAGAGTGTTTCTTTGTAAGTTCACTATCTTGTCACAAATAATATAATCAAAAATCCATTAAATGCGTAACACTACAATGCCTTAGATATATTGAAAGAGCCTGGTATAAAATTGAGATATGTGTGCTCTTGTAAAGTTTCAATCACATTGTAATGCTATTATTTTATTATATCCATGCATTCTTATTCAATTTAGAGTTTCAATACAATAGTAGTCTATTTTTAAATCCACTCTCATACCAGAAATCGTACTTACAGAATATTAAAATTTAGAATATTATCTGGCCCTAATGGCCCCCTAAACTATCTTCAATTAAACGTCTCAGCTGACCCGTTGATTTGCAGAAAAAAAAACTAACTAATCATATTATTTAGGACGCCTTGGAATACAACAGCAATTAACACGCAGAACCATATATCGACGACCTAAATATTACATACCGAACATAAACACTTAAGTCATAAATTCCATAAGTACATTAACGTAGAGATACTTCACGTAAATACTGATTCTACTTATAATTATTAATTTCAGTTATTCACTATTCATATAAAAACAAATCAAACACTTAATGTTTTACACTCACAGAATTGTCAATTGTCTTAGAAATACGTGCCTACTCTAAATTCACTTTTCCGTCTATAAAATGTCTTAAATGTTTCGTAAACATATCACATATAAATTCTAGTAATAGAACACTATTTTAAGGAAAATAAAACACTGAACGCGAGCGCAATCAAATATCAAATCAATTGATTATTAATTATAAAGGAATCCGAATGGGCAAATTTCAACCTTTTAATAATCCCACTATAGGTTTGTCAAAAGACATATATTGCAACTGATATAAGTTCTTTCACATTCAAAACCCACCAATTGTTTTTGCTTTGGTCTCCACTCGCATTGCATTTTGAGTGGCCACCACTTGAAATCATGGAGTAGTAATAACTTAAACGACATACGACACCAGCTCTTTAGATACAAAAATTGAAGCCAATAAATTAGTGGTTTATTACCCCAGTGCTGACATTAGTTCGATTTCAAGGAACGCTAGGCGTGAGAAACGTTTTTATAGAATTTGTCTAAAGTAGGTACCTATTTTTATTTAAAGATATTCATCCAGTAATGTAACCTTGCAGTTACAACATCAGAGTCGGAGTCTTCGGAGTCACAATCTGAAAAATACATATATATACGTACGAATACGTACTTGGAACCAGATATGGATGAATAGGTATTTACTATAAAGCATATAATTTTTACATTCAACAAACAACAGAATGCCAATACAGATGTCCCGTTTATACATGGCGTATTTATATTATTGCCATAATATTATGCGGTTTACAGCTCCAGCTGTCAATACAGGGAGATTGGCCACCCCAAGAAATGTTACGACATTCGAATATAAAAGAAATGCTTGCGATTTACAAAGTTCTTCTAACTTTGTCTATACAACGACGGTATCAGTACAATCGGACAACCGGACTGTGCTGGCATACCTCACGAATGAAGGGGGAACGAAATCTCGGCATCTTTCGGGTCTAACAGCCAAACTTTACAAAATATTGATATCACTGGTCACTCACCTGTCCCATTAGGTACACTACCTGCCCGGTCTGTACAATGTAGAAGCAGATCATCTATCACGTCAAAAAAAAACACCAGAATGGCATCTACTTTCCAGATTCACGCAGATGTTCTTCAAAAGGCATGGAACACCCTTTCATATATCTCTTTGCCTCTCTTTGACCAGTGGAAACGGAGAGTAATGGGAATAGTAATTGATGGTTACTACTGAGTTTTTATTTCAGAAAACCGCCGAGTACTTTAGTGGTAAAAGATGCGGAAAAAATCCAGCTTACCACTGGTAACAAATTGGTGGTAACAGGTGGGAATAACCCCGATTTTTACAATATCTTTTTCTTCATATAGTCTTTGTACTCTCCATTCTTCCAGGTTCTCCTGTAACACTTCTAAGTAGTGTCGAATATAAGAACTATATTGTCAGCGCACAGGATATTCCATGGGGTTAATTTTTGGATATTGCGGTCAAATAGTTCATGGCAACATTAAAAAGCAGAGGGCTTAATCAACTCATCATCTCAACTTTTATATCGAAGCTTTCAGATAGACCAGCTGGACTTCTAAGAGATGTGCGGACATTGCTGGACATGTCCTTTATAATGCGGATGTAGCATCCCAGCATGCTGTGAGATCTGAGCGCCTGCCATATCGCAGTCGTAAGTCACACTATCAAAAGTTTTTTCGAAGTCAATAAACATTAAACACCATCCACAGGTTTTGACCGTTTTTTTTTAGCTTTTTCCTTTACCAGTCCTACGGCATGAATAGCATTCATGGTTCCCTTCTTTGCTGTAAAATCAAACTGGTTTTCGGTAAGCACCTCAAGGGTAGACCACACTGAATATATCCCTCTCTCATGCTTACCCGTATAATCGTATTAACAGTAGGTAGGTTAGGTAAAATCAGAACACTTTTTTGAAAAATGATTTATTTTTCTTTATTATTTTACATAATATTTATCGTTCATAAGTATACATAAATACTATGGTGTCGGTAATAATAAATATATTAATTACAAAACTGATTTCACGACTCTCTTTATTTGATAAGTTTTCATTCCCATTTCTTATAGTGAGCATCTATCCTTTTGGAAACCAATGCAGTATTCTGGGAGAGGTGGAAATAACAAAACAACTTAGTTAGTGACCTACTCCATAACTTTATAAAGCGTACACATGGATTAGTCGTTCACGGGAACTATTGCGACGCGACGTGGCTGCGCGGGCGCCATTGTCCAATCACCGAGGGAGTTTACAACAATCGATACAGCCGGACATTTTGCAGAATCATAATGAAGAATGGGTCAGTCATATAAAATCATCCTTGTTAATTATCTGTAGGCACAACTGGTCTATTTAATCTATAATCTGTAACCATACGTTACATTATTATTCTGCAAAATATTTGTGTCGGCAGTATTACTATAGAGCCTGCGTTGAAAAGCCCCCGCTGACCGGGTTCCGAGCCGGCGGCATCTTAGACTGAATGCACGTCACCATTATTTATCAACATCTTTACTTATGTTTACGGAAAGCACATTGTTTTCATTCTAGGGTTTTATTATTGATTTAGAATTTAATATCCTTATTACAGATCGTTGTAATTAAAAACTACATTTCAATCTAGTCATAGTTTAGCCCTATATATTATATTTCTTTAATGTCTACTTTTGTCGGTTGCACGGTCTTTAATGCTTCCTTACTAATGGTTTGATTATTTATTGCTTTTATGTTTCTATGCGAGCTATTTATAGTCTAATAACGAACCTCTATGTTATTAGAGTTTGTTGATAACTTGCATTTTTTTGAAAAATCTATATAAAGTGGGGTAAAGTTGTTAAGGTTACAAAAAAATACAATTTAAGTTTGTAATGGATTAGAGATGAGTGGGCAACGTGCCGAGACGTGCTTGATATTAAAAAACTGTGCGAAATACCAAATTTGAAATACAACTTTTATTAGGTACGCGTTGTATGTAAATGGTTACGTTTTAAAATGATTACCTACAAACGTTTAGTGACAATTCTAAATAAACTACGAATGGTGTCGTTCTTAATTGTAGCAAAATTATAATAATATTATTATAAAATTGTGCAGAGGGTATTTATATCTAAGGTTCAAAGTGAAAGCATCGTTAGTGATTTGGTACAAATTAGGTATAGTTTGTGAAATCCGTAGAACATAGTAGAAAGACGATTACTAAATTTATAATTACGTTTCTACCCTATACGAAAACATCGTTATCGTGTTCGTACCAAACTTAATTTACTATTTGTTTGTTGTAAGACACGAAATCTACAGGTAGAACTGTACTTTGGTAATTATTGCTAAATTGTGAACTTTATTTATGTTGCGATGGAGACTCCAACAATTGGTTCAGCCTTTAGTACAAACAATTTTAATCCCGTCCAAATTACCAGCGATCCTAAGTTTCACTGTGTATGGCTAGTCTCTGTCCAGCAAAACTACGATGGTTTCATGCACAGCTCTCGAGTCTCCCGACACATTCAGCTCGATTTGTTACTGTTTCTTGTCAGTAAGGTAGACATTGTTCCCTGGATACAGAAAAAGGATTCCAGACAATGTGCAGTCCGAATTATCGGAGCTCCATCTTCAACAAAAACGAGCGAACAATCCCTCAAATGTTTTCCGAGCACCTATTTCTGTACTTTTTTTGCGAACTCCTAATAATTTCTAAAAAATTTTTTTTCTATTAATTGATACTATATCATCCCATATTATTGTAATTTTCATCAAAACTGATATAAAATTACTTAAATATATCAAGTAATCGCTTAACATTTTATAATACCGTTTAGAAAATATTGATATTTCTTTTGAAGCGTACGTAATAAATCAGCTTGTGAACGAAACGTGAAATCAGACTCAAATACAGTCAGGCACGAAACCATGCGAGCACTTCAGACTTGGCGCACCACAAAGTGGTTCGAAAGTGCTCAGCAGGAGTCGGCGCCCGACTCTAAGCACGAACATTTGTACTTATGTTACTTGAGGAGTGCTACCTTCGTTATTGTCGCCCTCTCTTGTCGCATACACCAATAGTTTATTCGTTCAATATCCTAAAAAATTGACTTGACTAGCGTCACGTATTGAGCACATAAACTATCCTCGGGCTGACTGAAACACTGTACATTTAAATCTAGCTTTCTTTACTTATTCGAAACACAAATGTAACATAAACTTATTAATTTAACATATCAGTAACGTAACAATTATCATTTAAGCAGTCACTCCCCAAATGAACGCAGGCTATCCTAAATGAGATCTATATTTTTCGAAATACACAGACAAAGGAACAGTCTCAAAAAAAATGTTACTAACATTAAAATATAATATTTAATGAGCTTAGGTTATCTATGTTTTAGTTTTATACACGGAGTTAATATTATACACTTCATTTAGTAAATACATGAGGCATAGTGTTCCTATTTATTTTCTGAGCAATTCATATTATATAAGGTACCTACATACGACGACGTGATAATGCTAAATATCATCCATTGGTTTACCTAAGTATTACAATTCTGATTTGAGAAGGATATTGTACATTGTTTTATATGTTTAGGCAAGTACTTTGATCGTTTGTCGAATAATGTGTTCGATACAATGTACAATATTAGGAGGAGGGAGCTAGTTAGTAGGGACAGAGTGCGCTTACCAGTCGAGGACCGGCCGGCGCCCGCCACGACTACGGCGACGGGCGGCTACCATCGGGTTACGTTAACGTTATTTACCTTACTTATGACGTATTAACGTGGATGTGACTGTTGTATATAATATATTTATGTATATAATAATATCTAAGATACAGTCCCTTATAACTATTTGTCTCGTACTTATTATCTAATCACTAGACAAATATTTTAGAATTTCGTTTCGGAGAGACGAAGCAGAGGCTACGCCGTAGTACCTACTCTCAAACGTCTACCAGCGAACCTAAATCTTAATCTATCAATTATCTGTATTATTATAATTTAGAATGTAGTAATGTTTTGCAGTTAAATAAAAAGTGAGTATACAGTTTAAGAGGTGCCGTTATTATCAGTGTGCCTTTGATATACTTCAAGTAATGTAAGTAAAGTTAATCTAAAACGTACCTATTTCGTACAATATATTAATTAGTAGACATCTAAAATTTACAATACTACTCCTGTTCCTAATTTTTTCAGGTTTTGTTATAAATTTTGGGCACAAGTTAAATTTGAAGTACATAACTGCTGGATAAGTGAATTCAGCGAGCAAACCACGGCCTCCACGACAGATGGAAGCACTCGCGACGGTGGCCAGATCGTATTAAACAACGGTTAAGGAAAATGACAGGCGTCTCAATATCTAAAACTAATCAATATTTGAAGGGTTCCGTAAGGCATCCTAGTTGGCTTTATCTCTACATACAATTTGTATAAATTTGGAAAACAATTTGACTCATAGTTTTTACATACTATATATTTGATCACACGGCAGTGTTGGCTAGGTATTCTGTGTTGTATTCAATTTCAGATAAATTATAAATTAAATGTGTATCCTTATGGAACCCGTTATGAGTGATGTATCTCACGATAGTAGCTGATGACAGGAGCCCTGCTTGTCAGATATTCGAGGGTACCGTCGAACGTTGTTGGTGGGAAGCCGCTCGCATCGGACTCGAGAGTCACCCGTAATGACACGCCACGGCTAGCTACTCGTAATCCCTCACGAATCGGCTTCCCCGCCACCAACGGCTCTAATGCTCAACAAAATGCTTCCAGCTACTCGAGCTTACGTCTAGCGAGCGGTACAAGCTAAATATTCCTCTAAATCCAACTAATTACGAAAAGCATTGCATTGACTACTGTGCACCTATTCTATAGAGGTAGGTAACAAATATTATTTTGAAAAAACATAAAAGGGTATATAGATCAGTAAGCAATTTTAACTTAAAGAGTATCTTTAAAGAATTAAAATCATACAATTCTATGATTGTTGGACTAATGTAAAATATTTTCAGGGCTAACTGCTTAACGTTTTATCCAAGAAACGCATAACTAAGCGCACGCAGGCTTGGCATGCTAGGAAGCGCAAAAATAGTTTGAAAATGATATCATTTACAAAAGTTTATCGAACATAAGTATTTTAAATACAGTGATGGTATTGTTAATAATAATAACTGTTACGCTAGACTATTATTGTAAATATTTAGACGTTGTAGTAACAGTAATTAGATTTTGAATCTGGTTCAAACTAGCGATGAATAACTTCCGTCCTCGGGACCCAACCTGCCCTAGACCAACACTCCTTAAAGCAAAACGCCTTTTACTATGTAAAAGTTGCGATCAAAAACAATCGTCTCGTGGTACTAGACTATAAAATATTTCAATGTTAGTATAAAAATTAACGTGTTAGTATATTACTCTTATTCATTCATATAATCTCAACAATTCCTTCAACGTAATAAATATTTCTTCTACCAATGAACTTTACACCATGACAGATACAAAGGAGATAGGTTGAGTACACATGCTGGAATTATTAGATGGATCGAAACTAATTCACGCATGCACGCCACGAATGGGCCAAAGTGTCATGATAAATGTATTAGGTATAAGAATAAACATAGTACCGACTGCAAGCAAATGATGAATATTTTCCTATTTCAACATCTAACGATGAATAGGCTTTCGGAAAATGCAATCGATTTTTGACATGATATAGTTTCTGTCTCAATATAAACATCAAAATGATACCTTTTACTTTGTTATCATATTTATATATTCAAATGTCATTAAATCGACATGCATTTTTAATGAAAAGCTAAAATTATTGCTGATTGGAAACATTTACCATATACAACTTACAACACGTAGCTACAAATTTATATTAAAACCAAATAAAAATATATTTAATAGATAGAATCGGATGGGTTTACGAGAACACTACATTCCAAAAGAAAACATCTAATATTATTATCACAACAATGTAGTAAATAGCAAAGAATAAACGAACAACTAAGTAAGTTTATAATATAGCTACAAAACTCTACTAAAACTAATCAATAAGTTTAAGCGGAGAAATTTGAGCATCAGATTTTAATATACAATATATTTGTACTCCACTCATTTTACCACAGAAATAATAATAATTTGAAACTTCAATTTCATGATTTATTTTTAATTCATACAACCATTTTCTACTCAATGTTATTTTAGGAACTTTTCCAATTACTTCGAAAAATTGCACTGTGTCAAAATCTTAATACTCGTAAGAATATTGGAAAATGTGGAACGAATATTTTGTTCCAAAAATGTTCTCGCTTTGAATGACTGGGCTCATTTCGTAAAGATATTTATTTATATCTAAAGCCTTACAATAAACACCTAATTGTACGGCAAGCTAATATTTACAGAGTCTGACCACCAGGAAACTGTCTCACAATCCAACTGGCGGCCCGGCAACGCCGGCGCGACGCCACTCTCGCGCGTCGCGCTCTCTCTGCGACACCGTACCCCCTGAGTCACTACGGAAACTAAAACACGTCTTGTCCATGTTATCTAAAATGTTCAGTCGTTTAGTTACTACTTCAGACTCCAAGAAAAGAGATTTATTATCTTAGATTAAGACGTCCATATTTTTATATCCTCGACACGTTATTTACATTTTCATTACATTATTAATTATAGTAAATTCTAGATAGTGCGATTATATCTACAAATTCTTTTTCGAAATAAGGTATCGATGAATACTACGACGCATCGTTTGCTAACCTTTCACTAAGTCACCAATATTACCGCTAGCTCTATTTTCGTCATCAAACTTGTTTCGGACAAGTGCGGATCGTTTCAAATTATTATTGATTGTGATTAAAGTGGAAAAATAAGTGGACATAAGACGTCATCCCCTCTATTTATCCTCTTCCAGGAGAACCAGATCGTCAGCCACTACGTCGGAGACGTGCAGATAGATGATCCAGTACATCAGGTTGAAGCACACGAAGCAGACCGGGAACACGATGCGGGAGTACTTGTCGATGTCCGAGGGCGTCATGCCCAGGAGCTTGCTTATATCCTGGAAATTAAACATACCTATATGTAGCGCATGCCATTTTAAATAAGAACACATTGCACTTTATAACAATCATGTTTTCATATTCGCCAGCGTTTGTCATAAAAATATTAAACTTAAATATTCGCGTAGCACAAGAGAATACGTACAATTGGTAACGCAGACATATATATTCGCAAGTATGCACGGCCTTAACCTAGAATATTGGACTCATTACATAGGAAAGTGAAATAGAATGAAAATTACCTTGCCGGGATGGAGTATGTGCGGCGGAGGACCCGGGTTCTCCTCTTCGGCGCCGCTCCGACCCCCGTTTATAGTGTTCTCTAACGTTCCGCCTTTTGAATGTGCTTTCGGGTCGTGCACTTTGAATCTCACCTCCTGAAAAATATTGTTACAAAATTTATTGAACGCACAAAGGCACCGCCACTTTTGTATACGAGTAACTAATGAGCAAGGTATATTACCGAACAGCTTACCGAAGCTCTTCCCGGAGGACACCTCCCTAATGTTCCCATTTTAGAGAGCGTGTGTGGATCACCAACAGGAGGGCAATCGACAGGCAGTTTCTTTTCGGACGCTATTTTCTGAATGGCTACAAATCTTTGCTTTCTCATTTGTATTCTCTTTGCCATATATCCTACTGTAGCGTATTCTGAAAAGAAAGAGAAGTGCTACAGTCAAAGCGTTCCGTGTCCATAGTTTAATTATTATCGATTACCAATGTATTACAGTAAAATTCGCTTCGCTGAATAAGTGCAATGCATATGTGTTATACTCGCTACAAGAACATTAAATTCTGAAAAGTCGCGTTTGCCATCCATTAAACTTCCAAAAGGGCTAGCACCACTGGCAACCGCTTCACTTTTAAAATTACCTACATTCCATTACGAACCTTTCTCGCAATATAATAAACATAATCATGATATTTTTGCGCGCGACAATGTAGTGAAGCTAGTTGAGCCAACCCTGCACTTTACCACAATAAGAGCAGATGTTTTCTCCTTTCAAAATTGAAGGTTAAAGTCGTATCTATCTGATACGTCGCGCTCTTTACTGCAGATATATAATGAATATTAAAACAGCATACCTAATAAACTGGCGAAGACCATGACGAAGCATGTCCCCAGGTAGACGTCGATGGACTTGACGTAGGAGATCTTGGGCAGCGCGGCGTTGGTGGAGGACATGAGCGTGGTCATAGTGAGCACGGTGGTAACGCCGAGCGACACCCGCGCCGGCGTGGCGTTGCGGTTCAACCAGAACGACACCCACGAGATGATCACAATCAGCCCCGACGGGATGTAGATCTGAATTAAGTAGTACCCCATGGACCGCACAAATTGTATCTCGCATGCCAATCGAGAGTAATTTCCTGTAGAAAGTATAAAACAAATATTATTTTAAAACTGTAAAAGCGTGATAGATGTAATTCATTCATTGACTCAATTTTATCACTTACATCTGAACAAAAATCGATGTTATTTTATTACATGGAAATTTAAAACCAACCGAATGTTTTGCTAAGTTTTATGTGACTTCAATAGACAGTAAACGAGTGTTAATTACATTAAGTAGGTACAAGTATAATCACACCACTCTATCGTGTTTTTTGTGCAATGATACAAAAGCAGGACGTGAAAAGAATCGTGACTGTTTTGTCCAGTGTTAAAGGTAGTGGTCTTTTCACTTGTTATTTATGGGTTAGTTTCCCCCGCAATACCTGTGGTGAGGGAGATCTCCATGGCTCGCTGGCGATGGCCGAGCACCTTGAACTGCGGCAGCGACACTTCGCTCGACACGCCCACCGAGTTGGGGCCCTCGTTCCATTTGTATCGGATGTCCCGCATGGTGTAGCCGACTGTGCGCAGCGGACACATACATGAAATAACCCCAGGCCCATCGCAATGGGTTTTGATCTCGAGCCGTCATTCGGTCGGGGTGAGAGCGGGGGAATCACGAGCTCGGATTGTCGCGGTCTCGTCGTGCGGTAGTCGTGTCGTGTTAGCGTGTGTGCTAGTGTCGCGGTATCGATCGTCTGCACACGGGCTGAGGGAGACGGGGCGGTGGCGGAGCGATGAACAAACAGTGCTTGGGATAGCGGGCGTGCGATGTTACCTGTCGTCAGCGTGACTACCGTCGCACGCTGTCGGTGCCCGAGCACTCGGAACTGGGGCAGTTGTACCTCGTTGCTCATTCCGACGCTAAAATGTCCGTCTTTCCAGTGGTATCGAATGTCTCTCATAGTGTATCCGACTCCGGAGACATGTCAAACACACAAAACGCTATCACTTACGCTGCGGCAGCATTGCGGTTTCCCGCACCCACGAGGCCACAACGGTGTCGGAGATGGGACTCGCGGCCGTTAATGTCGAGGCGCCAACGAGTACTCCCGAGTTATTTTATCATTTTAAACTTCTCGGGTAAACTCGATGTGGATGATAGAAAAATATAAATACTACTAATTCTACCTAATTGGTGATTATAATAAAATCAAAACGCTAATTTGGTACATAATAAATGTACGTAAAATATAAATAATACTAAAAAGCGGGCACAAATTGAGTATTTATTTTGAGGAATTTTAAAAAGCCTATAAATAAAAAATCATGCAGGTGCGATCAGTCAGTGAGGTGCTGGGTGCGGAGCATGCGATGAGCACTCGCGGCGGTGCCGGGCGAGGTGCAGCCGCCTCGTCCGTGCCGATGCCGACTCGGGCCACCGTCCCGCCTCCTTTGGCCCGCAGCTATCTTAGCGTCGATGATGTCTCAATATCAGTTTTTTCGTATAATGCTCGTGAGAACAAAGGCTTACTATTGTTTACGAGTCTGCCTTCTGCGGGTGCTGTATGCGAGAAGGAGACGTTCCAACGTATATGATAACACGAGGGAAATCACGGCACGTGTTGACGTTAACGCTTGTGCACACAGGGTAGCCTGTGTAGCATCCTGTGATTCAAGAAAGTGGTCACGACACAATATCGGTAAGCCTAGTGATACATTTGCATTGTGGCAGGCTCAAATTAATGGCTTGCTTTTGGTGAGCACAATTAAACACAGTTTTCGAAATTTAATTAATTATTTTTCTATCATCGGTGATTGGATACGTTTGGCCTCGCACTTATATAGTATATAGTCTTTTTTATTTTGGTTGTGAATATAACGTGGCCGTTTATAATAAACGTGGACGGATACATTGCAGACACTCATTGAAAAGCGTGCTATCATTTTATACACTGATACATGATAAGTAAGTCATATAGTATAACAATTTCCGAATTATATATACATAATAGATATTGGTTAAAATAACTCTTTGCTAAATAATCTTGGGCAATTTTTCAGCATTTTGCACACTCAGTGACTTATAAATATTATGTTTTAAAAATATCAAGATACTTACAACTCTCAATTTCTATGTGGCATAATTGTCTGTCCATTGGAAAATATTGTAGATGCATAGGACATGATGCTGTGATAGTTAATCTGGAATGTTGATAAAATAACTCGTCAACATTATTATGGAATAAAATGTCGCCTCGTTTGCTTTATGTTTAATTACGTCGATATTAATTTTACCTGATGCTTCTAGTAATAGAGCCTGAATGATGGATACGTATGAATTCGTTGCTAGTGGTTGCTATGTGGAAATAAGATTGCTTTTCATTTACAAAGAATGTGTCTGGCACCCATATGTTTTTTATGAACTCGGATCCTACTGATAACGTCTCCACTCCAGGTCGTTTCTTGTATGCCAGTCGCGGATCTGTCCAAAACTGTCTGAAGTAAAAATCCAATGTGAAGTCCTGTTGAAAACATAACAAACAAACTTAAATATCCATGGAATCATCTTCACTATAAGAAAGCAAATGATAAGATGAGATAACGGTATGACCCAAATGAACGATAAGGTTCAATAAAAAATACAAAATGGATTTCGGGAGAGTTTATGATCAAAAAAAAATCATCGATTGATTACGAAATGATTTATTTATTTATAAAGACTATAACACTATTATTACATCAACATCTAACACCGGCATGCTTTTTTTGGAAACAGTTTATCTTACAGTGATGAGTACACACTGCGAGAGTATAGTGGTCGGCAGACTAAGTACAAAGTAAGTAACAACAAGTCCGGAGCTTGGTTTTTAAGCTCCAGATAGCGTCAGTTTCTATCGAGTTTCGGTATTAAGACACTGTACTACATTCAAAAGACAAAATTCAGCGATAAGCTTGAACAAAATAAAATAAAGGTGTGCATAGAGTGTATTAGTGAGATGAAGCCTATAGAAATTAATGGTGTGAAGTGTAAGAATGAACAGGTAGGTGGTGCGCTACGTGGAGGAAGGGCGAGTAGAGTGGGCGGCAGCGCAGGCGGGCACCCACGGCTCGATACAGGCAGACCTCTCTCAGAAGCTAACAAGCCGGCACGAATACAAGTTGCCACGAACTTTGGACAAGGTATAAAGAACATTTTCAACGTTCGTTAATGAGCACCAATCGCTGAAACGCGACTTTTCGTTTAGGCAACCTCCCCCCTGGGCCATGGGTCACGTCTCAGTGTGACCTTCCCAACCTTGATTTGGTTTCCACTTCAGGGTCTTTCACCCAATCACGCCTATCGGGCTCATTCAGCTGGACTCATTGGAAAGCCGACTTCGCTCCGCGGCCGCGTGCCGTGCTCGCAAGCGGGCATTGTAATACTAGCTACGTGATAACGCCTACTTCATAAGAGTTTCCTTCTGTTGGCTATGAAGTACACGAGCGAGTTGCAGTCGGTGTTCCAATTTACTGAAGACCAAAAAGATACGAATACTGGTAATGTTCAGTAGATACACATAGACGTACAAACACAACAAACTACAAAATGAGTCACGACAAGAATTGCACAGTCGTCGCAAATCCATAGAGCATGAAATATAAAATATTCGGACGTTATAAACAAGAACATGATGATAGAAAACTGTTAAAAACTATGATAGATGCCGACTATGCGCTGTTCGAATACCGCGATATCTGCATTATACACATTTTAATAGTATTAACCCATTGTGAACGATTGGTAAAGGGAGTACCAGACAACAAAGGTAATGATCATCTGTTGCTTCGTGACATATATCAGGAAATCAATGCTTTCAATCTTTGTCGGCTCCGCGCGGTTTGACCGATGTTGTACAATCTTCATTCAAGCAAAATAACAACAGATGTCATTATTTTATCGTCACATAATAAGCAGCAACTTTGGAGTTACGAGTACTGCTGGACACACAACTGGATAAACTTTCAAGGTATAACGAATTGCTTTTCTTATTATGATGCCATTAACGTATAGTGTTTCAAGTTACCATTTTGGTGTTTTAACTAGAAACAACATAATAAGAAAGGCTGTGGGCGGTCAAAGGGCGATCTGCTCCACCAAACGCGAACATGCTCGCAGCCTCGTGTCTGGGGCTGCTCGGTCGCCACGGCAGGCGCGCCGGAGCGACCGAGTCAAGCGTGAGCTGACAGGGGCGAGTACCATGAGCACTTCGGAGACGGAGCTGATAGAGAGCACATACATGGTGACGCCCACCTCCACTGGCGGACCTGCAATCAAGCCCAATCGTGAGTGCGCGCGCGCCTCGCGCCGTGAAAACCAAACCAGAGGACGGTGACGTTCCCCATCGCCTGCGGGCGGGCGGAGCAGAGGGGCCGCGGCGCGGGCGACGGCGGCCGGCCGCGCTGCCGGTGCCGACCCGGCCGACGGCAGCGCGACCGGGCCTCGCGTGCGCGCGCTTCGCGCCTACTCTATTTGATCGAACCGTGGACACGGGTGCTACGATGAACGGTATAATGCTGGTGATCGTACTAAGGGACAAATCTTGCTATATGCGCTGTGTCTTTAATATTGTTTTGAAAGTAAGATACCATTTTCACTTCAGATAGAGAGCTGATGGAGAGCACGTACATGGTGACCCCCACTTCCACGGGTGGTCCTGAAAACGACACAACATACAGACTCATAATGTGGTGATTATTTGTCAGTTTAGTTGTATATGTGCAGAGCTCTCTTTTGGTCGGTGAGTAATTTATTTTCTGTTTATAGTATTACCCAACAGTGTCTTAATTTATGTTCTTCTCTTTTGATATATGTTATTACTATTGTAAAAATAAAAGTTGAGTATGAACATTGATATCACTGTAATTGTGAATTACTCAATAAGTCGAGAATAGAATTAACAGATCTAGTTTCGGAAATTCGCATTAATTTGAAATACCAGCTGTCAGGGATACGAATGAGGTCAAAAATGAAGATCCACTTGCGCAGCATCAAAAACAATTTCCATTAAGAGTGTTGCATAAAAAACACGTGAACTCGGTTTTTCATGTAACTCGTTTTACTGGTTACACGCACCGTGCGGTCGAAGGACGGTTAATCGAGTTAAAGCGGCCCGCGCTTGAACAGTTAAGTTCGTAACTGTTTCAGGATAATACATTTCGCGTCGACATATTGATCGTTTATCACGGTAGTTATTCACAAGCACGTCAATTTGAAATATGACGTTTTATTAAGCGTAGTAATGATCATTAGTAATATTAGTATTCATTTAAATGTGTACGATAAATATCACACGTTACGTATCGTTTATCAAAACATCAATCATGCAACGTATCCGCGGTGTTTAAGTGGTTCGGTATTGGTTTTTTTCGAAAAGGTTTTAAGTAAAATAAACTTGCATTTACACTGAGACCCAAAATAAAACCAATAAGGCAATTTTATACTGAGTCGTGTATACTGAAGCCCTAAATTGAAATATTACTGAGTATTACTAACCTCCATAGTTAGGCCTTACTCTTTTGTCATAACTTATACTAAAGGAATCCAAGATGGCAGATATATTGACATCACCAAACATGCCACCCCCACCGGCGCCCCTGTAAACAAAAAATAATTATTTAAATCGTATTTACAGCATATTAAGAACTTATTATAACTAACTTTACCAAAATTTGTAAAGGAATTCTGAAGCCACCGCAATATACATACCACAAGGTATAGTGTCGTAGTATAATAAAATGGTTTAGTTTGCATGCATTACGTTTAGGTATACGCGTATATTGACTACAATGTCTACAATACGGTGTTTAAATAAAATAAAAAAGAGAATGTAATCTGAAAATAACACGAAACTGTATTTATTTTTCTCGTTCTTAATCTGGACAGGTTCCCATTGTGCACGCGGCACAATGGGCAAGCGTAATGCAGAAGTTTGAAATAGGTACCTAGGTCGCTTGCAGTTAATTAGGGTCATTAATTAAGGGTAAGCCAATAAAACATATTTCATATCAGTGATAGACAAACAATACAACATACCTAGGACTCTAAAAAAAACACACCAAGTAATAATTAATGTTCTCTTATACTTTGTCAATAAATACAATTAGAATGAATGTCGTCTAGCAAATTCGATCATATGAAAATACTGTTTGCAATGCACATATCATTAGTGCTCTAAAATGCGTTCAAAAACCGTAGGAAATGACCAGCATTACTACAACCGATTTTACTATGAGAACTTTCTTGTCTGTGGTAGTAGGTAAAATCTGTACTGTAATGTCATTACAGTACAGATTTTTGATAAATTTGTATCGTTATGAGTTTAAATTTGGAACAGCTGTCAAAAGCTAGGGAAAAGCTAACGGTAAATATGAAATCATATTCCGTACATAAGTTCCGAAAAACTCATTGGTACGAGCCGGATTCGAACCCACGACCGCCGTTTGACAGCCGCATGCCTGAACCACTGGGCTACCGTAGCTTTAAGCTTTTTTTAAGCAGTAACGCTGTTAACGAAAATTACAAATTTTAAATCAAAGGAAAAAATTGAAAAATTTAATGCTCCGTACCGGATTCGAACCGGCGACCACAGGCATTCATGGCCCGTCGCTACTAACCAACTGAGCTATCGGAACAATCCGGTTCGGGCACGAAATCCCTCAATCAGTTCCTTCACACAACGCCTTATTTTATTAACTTTAAAAAATTATATTAACTTATATTAACTTTATGCCAACTTAATGTATATCAAATGTATGTTAGTTTTTCTGACATTATATGAAACATTGCGCACCCTTGAAAACCCTTGCCTCTTTATTTGGTAACCTCATTATTTAAAAAACTTTACAAGCCTCTCTTAATTGAAATGTATTTTGTCATTTTCCCGCAAACACTGTCGAAACGGAAAATAATGTCAGACTATTTATAACGGCATATTAACTAAGTTAAACCATATATCAGCAACAAAATCCGTACCATCAACGTTCAGACGAAAGAAGGTCTGACTTTAGCGAAGAGCTAATTAACTAATTGCATATTGAACTGATGCATTATCGCGGGTAAGTGGGGCAAACACAATAAATGGTAATTACTCCTTCAGAGGGGGCGAGTGAAAGACTGGTGAAGGTATGCATTTACAATAGGACGGCGGGGTTGTTAGTTCCTTCAACATGCGAACAGTGAATTACGACTTGGAACGAACTTACTGTGAACATTGTCATGCTTCGTAATTCCCAGAGCTGGCCTTCGCCTCCATAACCGTCGATAATACGGTGGGATACCAGAAGCGCTCCTATCAAAGCTCCGGTTTTAACTTATAACTCTCATTGGCATATAATACCCTTAAGAAAAGTACAAAAATAAGTAACAGTCAGTGTAAAAATATGGGTGCATACAACTTACTCATAAACGTATCCTATCACGCTCCTATGTAAGCGGATTAAGGTTTCGGATTAATTCGATACATATTTTTGCACTTGACTGTATATTAACGTTAACAGGTTAATTAATGTCAATGTTGACAGGCGTTCATTTAGAAACTGGGCTCTTATTCGCTACGCGCTAAAGCGGCTCACCCCGACGGTCACCCGTCACGAAACACGACATCTAGCTATACGCTTGGTTACTACGCATCGCGGTGTCAAGATATATTTGTGGGTAAACGTTGAATTGAGCTTAAAACAAATTCATAGGGGGGCTGGAGTCATTCAATGACAGTTGATGTGGGCGGCAGTGACGAAATTACACGAACGTCGATTGTCCATTCACATAAAATCATTGTTTGCTGTGAAACTTGCAACATCGCTTATTATAGACCTGTGTTATTAAACTTATCGGTAGCGACACCCCCTGGGGAGGCGAATAGCCGCTCGAGGTCACAGCGCACTTCTATTTTTAAAACGAAAGCGATGTAAGAATCAAATATTTAAAAACATAAAATATAAATAAGTACCTAAGTATGTACTTGGACTCACCGTTTTGAAATATATTTGTATAATAAAATAAACAAGTTGAAAAGTCCCCGACATTTTCATTACTAAGTCAATATCTCAAATGCACCTAAGAACCATGTCGATCAACGCACTGATATTGGCCCATTCGTTTAGGAGCTCAGCTGACACAGATAGACACACAGACACGTTAAATTTATAACAGACTAGCTGCCCGGCCCGGCTTCGCACGGATTACCCGGTTCCCGTTTCCCCGTAGGAATGAAGCATTTTCCCGCGGTAAAAAGTAGCCTATGTTCATCAGGGATAATGACGGCTTCTAATGGTAAAATAATTTTTCAAATCAGTCCAGTAGTTTCGGAGCCTATTCATTACAAACACACAAACAATCAAATCTTTCCTCTTTATGTCAAAATGGTCTTTGACTGACATTGTCATTCAGATGAACATATTTGACGTTGTAATTGTATTGTTTTTTCTTTATTTATTTATACTACTGGATAAAAAGTTAGGTTAGGTTAGGTTCAGGCATGCGGCTGTCAAACGGCGGTCGAGGGTTCGAATCCCGGCTCGTACCAATGAGTTTTTCGGAACTTATGTACGGAATATGATTTCATATTTTCCGTTAGCTTTTCGGTGAAGGAAAAACATCGTGAGGAAACCTGCATACATCTGCGAAGAAATTCAAAGGCCCAGTGCGGTGAAGTCCCCAATCCGCACTGGGCCAGCGTGGGGACTACTGCCCGTTCCCTCTCATACATACATGAGAGGAGGCCTGTGCCCAGCAGTCGGACGTATATAGGCTGATGATGTGATGTGTATAAAAAGTTCCTATACATAACATCTTTACAAGAATACTGTAATGTAACCACTATCCGTTTTTCGAGATTCGGTTTCAAGCTTCATTAAACTTATCTTAACTATCACAACACCTGTGTGCAAAATTACGTAATTTTTACGTCACCGGCACGAAACGTACGGGATCTAGAGATAACAATCGTGGTTGAATGGGAAGCACGGTGAACTCCAGTAGTAAGTTAAAAATAAATAGCGTAAGCCTTTAGTGATCGGAAAACTGTCGAACGATAGCGTAACGTGTGTAACAGCTGAAAGTTGTCAATGGGAAAAGCTGCAGCTATTATTTTTTATACAGCGCCCGACGGAAAGACAAGAGAATGCATCGAACAATATTTATCTATTGCGTTGTAAGCCAGCAAAACTTTTACACGGCCTGATTTTATTACTAAGTAACTCACTTGCGATCTCTATTGCACTTTGACAGTACAAGCGGGATGCACAGATAGAAAACTCGATACTCGTTAGCGTAAGCCGTCATTGTCAAACTCATGGTAAGCTTACTGAACACAAGGAATTTCCGTGGCATTATATTTCAGAAACTATCGGGAATGCCTCGTGTGGAATGATAGGAGCTGCATTTATTCTCTCCTCTAAGAATTTTACAATTCACTTATTATGACAACTTAAAATTAATATGTTAGAACGTATAAAAAGTATAACTTAGAAAAGTTGAAAACCCCGCGACATTTTCCTTTCAAAGTCCAATATTTAAAAAAGATTTTCATGAAACATGGCTAAGAACACTCGGGATAAAATTATCTGACACGAAAAAAACCGCATTCAAATCGGTCCATCCGTTAGGGAGCTACGATACCACAGACAGATAAACAGACAAACACGTTAAACTTATAACGTCCCTCTTTTTGCGTCGGGGTTTAAAAAGAGGGCAATTCTATACATTAAAAGTGGGTAATTCTGCACAACACTCCGAAAGCATTCTGACGGTACGAGTACGTATTTGTCAACACAGCCAGAAGATCGGTGCGCAAAGGTTAGTTGTAAGATAACGAATCCAATGATCAACTCTATAGTTACGTAGACTGGAAGAGGCATAGCGTATTTGCTTTGTAGGTATTTCGTTTCGTCACTAGGATCACCTAGTGATAAATAAATAATGATAAAATAAAATATAATACATGAATAATGACATCATTATTATAGTGTTTGTTTCTTTTTAATTTGCTACACCTTATATCTGTGTGTCTTGTATTTGTTTATATGTAGGTATGTGAAAGTCTGGTAGATATGTTTTTTTTTAAAATTTGTATAAGTATAAAAATATTTTTTGTTTTTAGTATAATTAAGTTAGGACACGTTCGAAAAATCGATGTAAATATATAGTAATAATAGCCTTTTATTCTGACAACATAAAGTTTACAGATAAATATATTAAATGTTTTTTAAGTTAAAGTACGACAACATCGGTTCGGTCTGTTTGCCGCTTGGCAAAGGCCTCCTCCATCCCTTTCCATCTATTCTTGTCTCTCGCCAGCCTTGTCCATTGTCTTCCTGCAATTTTTATTATTTCGTCGACCCATCTTATTTTTTGTCTGCCTCTTTTCCTCTTTTTGTCTCTAGGGTACCACCGTATGATTCTTTTGCTCCATTTTTCCTTATTCCTTATTATGTGTCCTGTCCACCTCCATTGAAGCGTTTTAACGTTAAGAGCTACATCTTCCACCCCCGTTTTGTTTCTTATTGTTTCGTTTCTCATTTTATCTTTCAGTTTGACACCTATCATGCTTCTTTCCATTGCTCTTTGGCATACTTGTAGTTTGTTAAGTTTGCTACTTTCTAGTGTCCAAGTTTGGCTGCCGTAGGTTAGCACGGGCAACACGCACGCATTGAATAACTTCCTCTTGGTGGTCAGTCGCATTTCCTTGTTCTTCATGACTTCTTTTAGTGACCAGTACCTTCTCCAGGCGTTGGTTGTCCTTCTGTTAATCTCTTTTTCCATCTGGTTACTCATGGATATTGTTTGCCCTAAGTATACATACTCGTCTTCATACTCAACAATTTCCTGGTTGACTTTTATTGGTGTACACCAATCGTTGAGTTAGTCATTATTTTAGTTTTATCTAAATTCATGCTCAAGCCCATCACCTCACTTTCCTTAACCAGTTCTCGTAGCATATCCTGTAGATCCTCAGCTGTGTTTGAAACTAAAACCAGGTCATCTGCGAAGCGTAGATGTGATAGTACGGTACCATCTATTTTAAATCCATAGTTTGGCTTGCTTTCCCAGTTCAGGTTTCTAAATATTGCCTCGAGTACTTCAGAGAAGATCTTAGGTGAAAGTGGGTCGCCTTGTCTTACTCCTTTGTTTATTTCGATCGCTTCCCCTTTACTTTCCAGCTGTATTCTTGCAGTGCTGGCTTTGTATGTATTTTTTATAATTCTGTTATATTTCTGCGTTACTCCCTGCTCTTTTAAGGCTTCCCAGATTTTGGAATGTATGAGTGAGTCAAACGCTTTACTATAGTTCACATATGCCACATATAGTGGGATTTGATATTCATTGCATTTCTCTATCAATTGCCTTAAAGTGAAGATGTGGTCTAACACCGAGAAGGCGCGTCTAAATCCGGCCTGTTCTTCCGGTTGATTCTCATCCAGCGTGTTTGTTAGTCTGTGTAGTAATATTTTTGCAAATATTTTATACACTTTTGACATCAGACTGATTGGTCTATAGTTGTTTATATCGTATTGGTTACCTTTTTTGAACAGTAGTATAATATTGGAAGTCGTCCATTGGGTAGGAATTACCTCTTTAGAAATAACTTCGTTAAAAAGTGATGTGAGTGTCGGGATTATAGCGTCTTTTGTTGCGATTAAGATCTCATTGGTTATGCCGTCTGGTCCAGGGGACTTCTCCTTCTTTTGAGTAGTGATGGCTCTTTTAACTTCATCTTCTAATATGGTTGGTACATCTTCTTCGTCATTGAGTTCCAAGTTTGTGGTAGTTTGATGCTCCTGATGTTTATACAGCTCTCTGTAGAACTTGGTGGCTACATCTAGTATGCTTGGTCTTCTTGTTTCACCGTCTCCTGTGATATTGTTGCTCATTTTGGTAATCCAGTATTTTTTGTTCTCCAATGCTTTCCAAGCTTTCTTTATGCCTCCACTTTTTCCCACCTTTTCTTCTATGACCAAATCCCTGTATGCTTTCCTGTCCTTTCTTAAGCATGTTTTTATTAGTTTGCTGAGTGCTGTTATGTGATTTCTAGTTTCTCTAATTTTGTTGCGTTCCTTTATGAGGTTCGCTCTTTTTTCAATTAGTTTACTTGTGTATTCAGATATTTCCTTTTCTAATTTATTATTTGCATTTGGTTTGCTGATTCCTTGTGTTATTGTTTTAATATTTCTTTCCCAGGTCATATTTCTCTTGGAGACTTTGATCTTCTGTATCCTTTGTAAAAAAAATCAGTGAGTTTTTACTGATTTTTGCTATCTCTCCTGGAATGTCGTGACAGAGTTTCGGAAGTCTAAGATTGGTTTTCGGTCTGGGTTTCTTTAGAGGTTTCCTTTTCAATTTGGCCCTCACCATCCTGTGGTTGGTGATGAAGTTTATGTTGTTGATGGTACTGGTATCTTCAAAGTGTTTAGGTTGGTTAAATAAGATGTAATCTATCTCGTTCTTGACAGTTCCGTCTGGAGACACCCATGTCCATTTCCTCGATTTCCTTTTCTTGTAGCAGCTATTTAGAATAGTTAAGCCATGTTCGAAGGCGAAGTTGATAAGCTTTTGACCATTTCTGGTCCTTTTCCCTTCTGTGAAATTTCCTAGAACTTTTTCTTCTCCTTCTTTCCTTGGTCCTACTTGTGCGTTAAAATCTCCCATGACTACTATATAATTATTTGAATGTCTGTGTACAATAGTATTGAGCATGTCGTAAAATTTGTCTATATCCGCCTCTTTTGATCTCTCAGTAGGCGAGTACACTTGTACAATTGTCCATTCTTTGGGATAGTCTGGTAACTTTATGTTGAGAACTGCTAGTCGTTCTGAGACTCCTATTATCTCCCTTATATAGTTTTCAGGTATTTTCTTAGGTTTCAGGGGTTTTCAGGTATTATAAATCTGACTCCATACGGTCCAGGGGTTTCTCCTATGTAATGCATAATAAAATCTTCATGTTCTTCTATTATTATTTCTCCTTGTCTCCGAACTTCGCTCAGTCCCACAATGTCCCACTTAATAGCTCTTAGGGCCAACGTAAGCTCCGTAAGTCTCTCTGTAGTTCTCAAAGTTAAAACATTAAGAGTTGATATATGTATGTTTGTGGCCCCTACTTTGCTGGGTATTTTTTGGATCAGAAATTGGGTAGGAGGGTTGTGGTTGACTTTAGCCTCCACGGTGACCAACGGGCTTGGAGGTATAGTTTGGTTATTTTTGGTTGTTAAGTTATTTTTTTTGTTGATGTTCCGGTTATCGATGCTGTCTGCGTTTTCCTATGCGTGCTCTTCTCTCCATGGTGATAATCTCGCCTTCTGCTGTTCTGTTGTGTCCCCTTTATGTATTTTTGCTGGTCCTTGTTGCCTGGATGTAGAAGCATCTTTTTGTCGTTCTTTCTTTTTATTATCAATTTGTTATACTTTATAAAAGCTTTGTTCCCTATTTTCTTTTCTTCTAGTACTTGTTCTTTTAATTTCCTTCTCTCATCCAACAGCTCCTTTGGAAAATCTTCTGTGACAAACACTTCCGGGCTCTTCTGTTTCAGGATTCTCCGAGACTTTAGAATTCTATTTCTTTTCCATTGGGATGAAAGCTTGATTAATATTGGGCTTTTATTGGATTTCCCTAGTTTTCGGCTGAACTTGATTTCGGTCTTTTGGATAGAAATGCCCATATCCTCGTTAACAACTTTAAGCACTTTCTCCCGGTGTTCCAGTGTTATACCGTGGAAAATTATGTTGCAGTTTCTCTCCCTATTTTCTAGGTATGAGATCTTCTTTTCCAGGTATTCGATCTTTTTCACGTTTTCCTCCTGTTTCCTTTGCATCTCGATTAGTTCCAAATTAAGAGATTCCGTAAGACGAATATCGACGATATTCTCTGTCTGTTGGTCCATTTCCTATCGCAGTCTGAGAAATATTTTTTCGAATGCAGCCTCAGATAAATCCATTTTTTGTTAGTTTCTGAACGTTCCCCAACACTGGCAAAAAAACTTGAATCTGAATAGTAGAACTTTTTTTGTTTTGTGGCAACGCTAACTCTGTACTGTCAATAATTTCCAGGCAGGTAATTTTGAATTAGGCTTCACTAGTTGTCAGTCACACACTTTGTTGTTCTATTTTGCTTCACCAGTGCAATCTCAAGCGTAGATAACGCTTCCAGTTCTTCCACAAACTGTTTGCTTCACGTTGGTGATGTTTGTAATCATAATTTTACATTTTAGCACCCAATGTATATTTTATTATCACGAGCAAGATTTCACCTTGACAGTTGCTTTAACAGCTCTGTCAATGTAAATATATGTATAGAAATATATAGATTATTTTAATAATATAGTTAGGGCGATTAAGTCTCGTTTTGTTAAGAAAATGTGTTCGTGAAAGTTTAAATCAATATACGATTACGTAAATGCTTTGTCCTATCGACAACACAGCTAACTTGACCATCCTGCATCCATGCATTTTATGTGCATTGTAATCAAGGTATAAACACAGGATGGTCAGTTAACTGTGTCGGCGTGTATCCGTACGTTAGGCAGATCTAAATGTCAATTTGGATCTGGAAAAATGACTGACGGATCTACCGAACGCGCGTTCAGAACGTTACGTGATTTTTTTTAATCTGTTTCTTAATCTTAATAATTAACAGGGTCCCATAATATTGTCGGAACAGTTCGTCGGTGTGATCATACACTTCATAGTACAGAGTTAGCTAATTTGTATATAGGTTGGCTTGTAAATGTTTCATGCAGTTTATGTTACATGTAATTATTTTGCTTAAGTAATATCGTTTGTAATTTTCTTTTAAAGTAGTTTTTTATCCTTTCTCGGCCGATTGTTTATTTTAAATGTATGAGACTTAAACGTGTACAAAATGTATTTGGTGATGACGTCTCGGATGTTTCGCACGAGTCTATTTCGTCGAGGCATATAATATAATGCTATTGGGTGCCTTGTTTTAACCGACCTCAAAATATGAGAGTAGGTTCTCGATTTGGTTGTAGTTTAAAATGTTTGTTACCTCAGAACCCGGTCAATTATTAACCGATTTGGACAATTCTTTATTTATTTGAAAGTATAATGCTTCCTGATTGGTCCCACTGTTAAAACTCCAGTTGGATTTTGGGAATCGTGAGGAATTGAGGGAACGGCTCAAATATATTAGGCATGCGTGTTGTAATATCAGTATTTTCTATTATAACTCGTGTATCAAAAATATTAACAGTGTAAGGTCGAAACACATTTTCCGTAAATGCAAATTCCATTTTGTTTTATGAAACTTTTATATTTTTCTGTTAGCCGATTCGACTTCATTCAAAACAAAACACTATTCGTAAGACTATAAAGCCTTTAAACACTTACTGCAATTTCATATTCTGCAAATAAATTTGTAATTATGTCCACGCGTCCTTTACCGTTTTGCTATTGAGCAATGAAGCTTTGAAAAATATTTGGCAATGGCAAAAACAGACTGGTATTTTATTTCATCGTCTCGTTTATCAATTTTGCTGAGTTAAGTTGAACGTTGAAGTTGTTATTAGATATATTGGCAAGCAGGGGGAGGGAGGGGGGAGGAAGGGATTATTTTTTGCATAATTAAAATTATTCAAGTTTTCATTTCTGCCGGCACTCCCGGAGTGCAACCCGGTCTTTTTTTTACATTTCTCACGAAGTTCACTACCGAATTTGACCTTACTACATTTGACCGATTGCATTTATTTTGTGTAATTAGTACTTTATGTTTTACGTGTGCATTATCATATTTATCATTTATCAGCCAGAAGCAATGAATTTACAAAACCTGAACTAATCTCAATTTCTACGCGACTACGGCAGAGCTGAAAGGAAGGAATACAATTTTAGCAGTTTAAGTTTAAGTGCGTTCCACTGCAGCGTGTGAGGGGCTACCCGAGGTTTTCATCGATTTTTGCCAATTTTGAATCGTGTCTCCTACTTTTGCACTACAGATAGAACTATAAGTCAAATGGCTATCGGTTCTACAATCTTTTATCTCCATTTTTGTCTGACCACCGGATTTTAAATGAAATTAATACTTCATTTTCCATGTTTTTTTTAAACATTTTCTAAAAATACACTTTTTTCGTATATTGACGTGAAAGATCGAACATATACGAAATCTACATATTTAAGTTCGTCTATGACGTCTCTAAAATCGTGTCTAGGTTTTCATTTTAAACTAATTAACACAAAATGGTTCAACTTGAATGCCAAATATCTGGGAAACACTGGACTTTGAAGTAAAAATGGGATACTATATTTCTTATTGTCGTTGTTGTTAGTATACAGAAAATATTAGAAAATTAAGGTACAAAAAACATAAGAAAACGAAAGGATTCAGATCGAAGGTCATTGGGGCATGGGATCCCCTTAAGATACTGAACCGTTTTTAATGAATGAGGTATCAATCGATTCGAAATTATGCTCCAGGTGACATAAGCTACCTTTTTATGTTTTTTTTTCGGTTAGCTTTCCATGGTTGGGCTACAGCTTTTTGAACTTTTTGGGCATGCTATGTCTAAAAGTTACTAAGTAGGAGAAAGTTACTCAGACAAAGATATATAAATAATGTTTCATATTTTAGCCCCTTACAATGTCAAACGAGCGAAGTCCAGATTAAATTTAGCGAGCCGCTAACTAATTAAGTAGACATGGAACTGTGACAACTACCAAGTCCCTCGGGCGCGTTGTAATTGGAATACAACGCTGGGTGACCCCAAACGTGGCTGCTAAATGACGGCATTAGAAAGGCAAACAATATACCTGTATTTGTTGTATCGTGTGTATATATCTAATAACCAGTGATCGTAACTTTTGTAGCATTTTTGGTGCAGCGTAGTGTTGTTAACGGAATTTGTATAAAGAATTGTTTAATTAGCGTTAATAACACAAAAATGAACAAAGTTAATAATTTTAATCATACTTTACCCCGTACGTGGGTCTGCTATATTTTGAAAGATCAACAATGATTAAGATAAAACCTTATTTAAACGTGCCTCTCAAACCGACTGGACACAAATACAAGTTAATTAACTAATATGAGTGAAAACGTCACGTCATCAAAAGCATAGTTCAATCTCGCAAAGTGTGTAGGTACCTCAATACACACCTATGAATAAGTCATTTTGTTTTCATTCATTGCATTATTTTGTAACCACATAGATAGGCCTCTACGTTTATTTCAGACGATTGAAACATTGCTATTGAGACATAGTTTCTAGTGACTGGTGTCTGGTGACCGATACGAGACCGGCATGATCTTTCACTTTTCCAGCAGACGAAATTCATGCCAGAGGCTCTAGTTTCAGTTTGTTGTCGACGCAACCTTCTATTGGCCAGTGTCCAACACACAACACTGCCGTCCGCAACGCGTTTGCGCCAACAATCGCTATCTTCGGCAAGCTTTTCCCAGGCCTGATAGTCCATTTTAAACGCAGACATATCACGGAGCGCATTCCTTAAAGTCCTATGCAGGCTACGTTTTCTTCTCGCGCCGTCGACGCGCGTTCTCCTACACTATGCGCTAGGTAGTAGAGCAACGCGCGTCGACGGTTCGCGAAAAAACGCAGCCTGCGTAGGCCTTCAGCCCTTCTGAAGAGCGCCAAATAAAATAACTTCCCGTCTACCATTGTGTGCAGATGCGCTCCCTGTTGGCTGTCATCAAAATGCCAAACAGGGTAGGAGCTAAAACGCAGCCCTGGCGAACACCTCTCCGTATTACCAACTGCTGATATGTTTTGCCGGCAAACACAACAGCGCCTTTCATGTCTTCGTGACGTGTGAAATTTTATTTTGTAACATATAATGTAAACCTATTATGTCACAATGTGTGTCACAATGTTTCAATGGAAGACGGATCGTAAACAGAACTTTGGTCCATTAAGTGAAAAGATAAAACTGTCACTGTGCGTTTTAAGTAGGTATGATTTTTGTCATGTAGTGTGTAAACTTATTTAAATGTAAAGATGTTTTTGTAAGACAGTACAGATATCTTTGACCTCAACCAGCGTGGGAACACTGGCATCGTCGTGTTCTGAGGGCTGTCAACGGGACATCCAGGACATACAGTCGCACGAGAGTCATGAGACGCCCTACAAGTTCGGGACAGTCCGGATTACCACGCAAGGCCCGACATGACGTGATCGGCAGTTGATTACTCCGCCTAAACTCCAAGGAGTTGTACCGCTGGGAACCGAGAAGATACTTCGTTGGGTATAGATACGGGTAGCATCTGAATATATTTTTATAAAGGAACCTCAAAAACGCTTTTCGGACCTTCTCAAGATGTAGGGCATGCGTCGATTTGTAAGGGTTTGCATCCGATCGACGAAGACTCCAGCTTACTCCACTAAGGCATTGTAAACCATTTTTATGGCCACTGGGTCATGAAAATGACGGAGATTTCGGATTACGAAACCTAGTCTTCGAAAGCAGCTCGTGAAAAGTGAACCGCGTATCGAACAGTACGCCCAGATCCTTGACCGAGAAGACACGATTTATCGGCTCTGACGATAGCATATATTGAGCATATATAGCAGTACGACAGCGGCTAAATGTACACACCCATCACTTGGCTGGGTTAAAATTAAGTTTTTTCTTCATACTCCACCGAAACACCAAGTTCATGTAAGGTTTCTCAATCGGTCCTTTATTCTACCGTGTATACATACCAAAGTCAGGTCGTCAGCTTACAAGGGACACTGAGCCGCCGCTTTGACTCTTGTATTTTCGACCATACCGAATTAGCATAGGTGTAAAGAGTATACTTTAATTATGTGGGACATGCCTTCGTCTAAAGTGAGCGCACCACATTTAACCAAATCTAAAGGCCTCTTTAGATGAAGTTGAAAGAGGAGGTTACCAAAAAGTGAGTTAAAAAGGAATTGTTTCCGATGAGTGGTATTACGTCGCGAATTTAAGCCTTGTTTATTTAAAGGCGACGCGGTGATTGAAGCATTTATTAATACGCACTCGATTAATGATAGCGAAGTATGGAAGTACTCTGTCTGTTTTTGTTTAAATAGGTCATTCCGAACAGCGTATTATCGACGCGCCCGCCTCGTCAATTAACGAAGCCTAAAGGCGAATTGTACCGAATTACGATCATAGTACGATCATGTTAAGTATAGCGCCGGCAGCTGTCACTCCATAGAAGCTTGACAAACTGTCCATACATTCCGATTTTAACGAACACCGCTTACGATTACAGACGGTATGGTGCACCAAACAAGTTTCGTTTAGAATGAAACTAATGTCGTAGTTCTATAATTGCTTTGCAGTAACAATTTAATATTCAAACGTTTCAAGTTCCACTTTGACACCTGAGCTTCCAGCGAAAGAGCCTTGAGTCTGAAACATATGTCACCTAGTTCTAAACACAGAGGAACACGATCCAGATGTGGAAAAGGTCACATCTTTATTAATAGTATAGTTCACGGATTCAATATATTTCAACAAGCATAGTGCATACTGGTTAAGGTTGTGTTCAAGCACAATCGAATTAAATCTAAAATGCATCAAAACAGAACAGAACATGAAAGGCGCATTATTAGAGATGGAGGTCACATTTCTCTGTTTTAGTCACCTTCACCTGGATAAAGCAATAAATTTTAAAAGAGGCGGAATAATAAGTTTTGTTGTGGCTTAAAGGTTTTTAAGAATTCTGGAGCAAAGCCCATGCATTAACCGCAGTATAATATAATAATATGTTTAAACATTTACGGTGTAATATAAAAAAAAACTATAGGGGACAATCTTACAAATTCGAAATAGCCCCATAGTAAGCTTAATAGGGTTTGTGTTATGGGTACTAGATGACGACATATTTCATAGATAGAAAACATCCACGGCTCAGAAACAAATATTAATGCTCATCACATCATACAAATATTTGCTATTGCCGGGATTCAAACCCAAGACCTTCTTGCTCGCAATATTATAAAGGGGGAAAGTCTGCGAGGTTGTGAGTTTGTAAAAGCCTGACCTAGCATATAGGATTTCCATTTATTTACCAGTGTTTATAATGGACCATTAGGATGGGACGCAGGCTTTATTTTATCATGCGGCTGCGCCTGTTCTTTGTACCACGCGAGCGGAACCGCGCGGTCAGCTATTATGTAAGTAAATAGAAATTGGGAACAAGTTTAAATAAATATATTGATTTAACCAGAACGCAGTCTGCCTTTTCTGGATATTAAAGTGATAGGTCGGATGGATTGGTCCTTGCCGCACACTGTTTACAGAAAACCGACACACACAGACAAGTATCTCAACGCTCTGTCTCATCATCACCCCCGCTACCTACAGTCTGTGGTTAACTCTCTGCGGAACAGGACACAGGACCTTTGTGATCCTGAATTTTTAGAGAGCGAGATGTTGCACACTGAGAAGGTCCTTAGGTGGAATGGGTATAAGTTAGACGGACGGCAACCCAGACGGAAGTCTAGAGGAAAACATCCTGATGTTCCAAGGCAACCAGCTTTTATGCCCTACGTTAAGGGAGTAACGGACAAAGTTGGTACAATACTGCGAAGGTATTCCATTAAAACCATATACATGCCGTTATCCAAGGTCGTCGGACATCTAAGATCACCGAAGGATGTTATCCCCTTTCAATCACCAGGAGTTTATTAGATTGACTGCAGTTGTGGAAGTTCCTACATTGGTGAGACCAAGCGAACCATCGCGGAAAGGGTCAAGGAACATATTGCGGCTGTAAAAAATCGGCAGGTAAATAAGTCTGCGATAGCCGAGCATTTGTTGGAGTCAGGACCAAATCACTGGATTGAGCTCCATAAACCGAAAGTCCTGTCTACGGAACGTCATTTCCATAGTAGAAAAATACGTGAAGCCGTTGAAATCAGAAAACATCGTAATTTCAATCGGGATGACGGTTTTAAGATTTCATCTTCGTGGAATCCTATCATAAGTAAATGCCAGCGTCAGAAAACATCGTCCGTTATATCACCGGACATTGTTAGTGTTGTGTGTCGGCCGGGTGACAACCCTAGTGTACAAGTGGTTCAAAAAGACCAAATGCGGGTAGTTCGGAAAACCCGCGCAGCAAGAAGATGTTGATACCCGCACAAGCCAGTTGTCCCGTGACCATGGATGTTGCAACACATCCGAAACGTCGGGAGACCTCAGTGAGGTAAATAAATAAGTTAATACGCGATTAAGTCCCGTTTAGTATAAATAAAGTTTAAATAAATTTGATTACCTAATTAAGTGTGTCGTAGGAAATTACTAGTAGGTATTGTGTGTTGTTTTAACCAGCCTTACTACTGACCAAATTCTTGGCCAGTAGTTAGCCTGGTTAGTCGTTAGTTAGACATAACAACTGAAGAAATTAAAAAAGTTCCGTTGCATACCATAGAATTGTATGGTTAATTTTCGTGTCACAACGGAAAACTTTCTTTAGGACCTCACCCGAATATCGATAACTATTATAGTGGGGCAGAGTGCTCGAACAAATTGTCGTAAATGTGGACACGCTGGACAAAAGCACCAATTTCTTTTCAGGTACTTGTTAGGTTAGGTTAGTTTTTAATAGGAACCACGTCGGCCATTTTCTTTCGGCGGCTCTTCAATTATAGTGAATTATTAATATCTCGAGTTCTAAGTCACATAGAATCACAAAGTTGGTGTCTAAATATACATATTTGGGTTCAGGGAATTAAACTAGATACGTATGTTACCGATATACATACATACATAGGTACATCCATACATACATTCACGCCTTTATTCCCAAAAGGGGTAGGCAGAGCACATGAAACGTATTATGTTCCAGCGCCACTTTTAGCATAAATTATAAAATATCGACAAAATGTGATATTGCAGTGATTGGTTGCTAGCCCATCGCCAACAACCCACAACACACTTCAACCCTGGTCCCTTAGTCGACTTTTACGACACCCACGGGAAGAAAGGGGGTGGTGAAATTCTAACCCGACACCACATGGGTAACCGGGTAAAGGGTTTACCGATATAACACTGCATATAAATGTAAAACATCTTTTTCTTAGTGTTGGTTTAAGTTATGTTAAAAAAACAATTATTAACATTATTATATTTTTATTGCTCGTTATTATAGAAGCTATATTAATACATAATCTGCGGAAATTTCAAGTGTCTACACATTACGTTTGTAGAGATATACCCATTGTTATGGGCGGGCAATCAAATTACGTTTCATGTATGAGAGCACTGTTTACTTTTAAATTTTATTTTATTTTTATGAATGTATTTTAAAGCAGCAATAGAAAAACAATTTCTGTGGAAATTTGAATAGTCTAGCGATTACTGATACGCAGACAGCCGGATGGACAGCGGAAGCTTAGGAACAGGGTTCAGTTTGATAGGTACCCTTTGGGAACTCGACTCTAAAAATATCTACTTGTAAATATTCCTTGACCCCAATTATGTCTATTAAGACACTAAATTTGTGATTCTACGTTATTGAGTACACGAGATTTAATGATATACATATTATTCAAAATGTCCGTCATAAAATTAAAGATGGCCGACGGAGGAGGTGGTTCCTATCAAACACTTAAAGCTATGGACCTAACAAGTACCTGAAAAAAATTTGGTGCTTTTGTCCAGCGTGTCCACATTATCACCTGAAACTGCCCTACTATGTTTAACTTAAGCCACCGAACAAAAATAAAGCTGTTCAGTTTTTTTTTCACAAATATTGCACGCCATCGAATCTTGAGGAGGCCTGTTTGAGGTATCGAACTCAAACACGCCTCGATTAACAGTATCGACACTTAAAAAAAACTTCAATATAAAAAAGCTCTATTACTCTATAAGTCAAGTTGTAACAGGTTTGGCCCACGTGGACAGATTGTCTGAGAGACGAGACTATGTGAATAGCAAGGAGAAGGGCGACCGAGCCAGATTCCAGCTAGAATCTCAGCTAGGCCCGACCTATAAAGACTACAATCTTATCTTATCTTATCTTATCTAGATGAGGGCCCTTACGGATGCACTTCGACCCAGTGGGATCTTTTGTGCATTTGCCCTCTCCTTACGTCTACTCCCAACTTCGCTCCATCATTTCCACATAGCGGATGATGCAGCTCAGCGGAAGTGCCTTGAATTCCTTTGGTTGCGGATAGCCGTTACCAAAGTAATTCATTCTTTGTCTGGCAAGGGCATACAATAATAACATACAACATACACAGCAGGGAGACTACAATAATAACATATTATGTGCCGGTGTTGACGCAACCTCGACGAAGTGATAAATTTGCACATAAATACATATTTTACGGTCTGGTATATTTTCATAAAAAAACAATGGAAATGGTTTCATTACAAGCCTTGCGATTAACCATTGAAGAGTTCTGGGGCCATCATTAAATCAAGTAACCAAGCTACTGAACTGTAACCTATATTATCCCAACATATTTGCAATTTTTAAGAGTAGGTAATAAAAATGAGTGAAAACAGACTGCGCAGAACCGGAGGCCTATATCCAGAAGTGGACGTTTTTCAGCTGATGATAATGAATTAATGATACAAAACTTTGTTAAGAGTTCAGTTAATATTCATTAATGTGAATTATTATTTTCAACGATGAATAATAATATGAATTACATTTTATTTACAATTTGTCATGGTGTTGGATATATATGTATTAGCATTTCTACATTGTTTTGAGCGATTTGCACGGGCGGCGACACACATGAATGTGCCAATTAATATGCAAATAATGAACCAGATTAAGTAATTAACGAGGATTATTATCGAATGATATTTTGGTAAGGCTTTCACACTATTGGAAGTATCTGTATTATACGCTGAATTGAATTAGTGTCAATATCTATATATCTGTGTGACACAAGGTCAGTCATCATTGTCATCAATATTTTCTTTAAGACTAAAGCGCACTGCCTATTATTTTTCTCATATGCTCGCAAATATCGGCATACAACAAGATTTTTGTCAATACGGATCATTATTTCCATAAAAGAGGAAACGCAATTATTTATTTTAATTTTAAAATAAATATATGTCTAGTAACATTTTATCTGACAAACAGTGCATTTGTAAAATTGTTTTATCAAGTTTTGTTTTCATTCAAAAGCTTTTCAAGATTACGGCATATTTTTCTGATATTTAAATTATAATAGGTAATGTATAAAATGGTTACGGAAAGAAAGCCTTCAATGCTCCAAAATTAGTTTCAGAATATCATCAAATCATCTGCCAATAAGCTAACAATTTAGATTGAATCGGTAACCTGAAATGAAAATCCTATATTTACTATAATTTAACTTAGGCATAGCAAACGGCATCCAGTTCGTCGCACGTTTCCACCAACCTACGATTACAGAGGCTCTAGTATAAGTTTTACCGAAACAAAACGTTACGACCGCGTTCGCGTTTAGCTGTCAAATCCCATACAAATTTAGAGTAAAACGCAAACGCGATCGTAAAGTTTTGTTTCGGTAAAACTTATACTAGAGCCTCAGACCGATGGCGCCGGCAGCTGTCATCCCATTAAACTTGTCAAACATTTCATACAATCTGATTTAAACGAACACCGCTTACTATAACAGACGGTTTGGTGCAACCCACACTTAGTGCGGGTTGAATTAACCTACGATTACAGACCGATCATTCCATAGAAATTTGACATACTTTCCCTCCATTCAGATTTTACGTTATTTAGTATTATTATTTTACCCGCTTACGATATAATCTAGAATACCATCTCAAGGTTATAAATTCTCATATATATAATTATTTATAAACAAATCTCTAAGGGATATGACCAAATCACGCAGGATGTTGTAATAACCCATTTCATCATTTGCCTAGAAAAAAGCAGTCATTTGATCGAATCTTAATTTAGTGAAATGTTGAAATCAGCCAAAACAGGCAACTCGTTTTTTCATTTTACTAGATTTGTTTAGTGATTTGACAAAATACCTGAAACACGTCAGTGGGTTGATGAAACGGACTCGCAAAGTCAACTCGTTTTATCATTTTACTAGACACGTTTAGTGATATGATAAAGTCTCTACTGTAGCAATCTCTGGACTAGTTCAATATTATTCTGCAATTAAGTTTGATAAAACCTCTCACATGATTTAGTGAAAGGGGGAAAGTAATATGTAAAAGTAGGTATTCAAATTGTTTCTTAAATGAGCTTTTTGAATCGAAAACAAGAATCACATCATCAGCCTATATATATATACGTCCCACTGCTGGGCACAGGCCTCCTCTCATGTATGAGAGGGAACGGGCAGTAGTCCCCACGCTGGCCCAGTGCGGATTGGGGACTTAAAGAATACAAGAATAGGTGCTAATCATCTTAACCGGATTGAACATATATAGTCTAAGAAATAAGAAATAAGTAAAAAAATATACAAAACGGAGCTACAAGTGCCTAAGAACTTACATTAAATCATCGTTTAGAATAGGCATGATGCCTCATGATCAAATTGATAACGTAGTGATGCTAAATGGATAGTACCTAAACCATCAAATTATCGTAATAAAGTATAAAATATGAAATATAATTAAAATCGTAAAAATATATGTACCTTGAAAATTGAGAAAAAATATAAAAAAACATATATTATCGTCCAAGCTTTAATAAGGCTTTTATAAAAACAAAATTGTATCATAGGTAACTATATACTTAAACGCAGTTTTTCGCGACCGAAACAACAATTTACCTGATTTTCCATACAACGATACATGTACTTTGTACTAACAAATGTCGGTTGTGACGTCATGTGTGTCTATCAGTATGTAGCGGTTTGCGCTGCCGCCAGCGAGGTCAATTTTGGCCCCAATTTTGGTCATTTGGGTATTTATGTTCATCGTTGCTCCCATACAAACATTTATTTCTCTCCAAAAACTGGTTAGAATGACATCATGAAAAAACTTTAGTCATCATCCCTATTATTATGTTATTTTTTATGAACAAGTTGTAGATTTGTGACATCTGGAATTACTCATAACTTTTTTTTTCAACTACTTTCATCAGTTTTTCGTTGTTACATACTTTTCACAGGAAAACTTCTTGAACCCCTGCCGACCTACCATGAGGTGTTAATTCCAGGCTTTTTACGGCGTAAAATGAACTTGCATGGAAATAAGGCTACCACGAGCGTCTTAAATCCATTCAATATTGGTCTTTGTCGCGGTCACTTATCCGGCCAGCTTAAGTTGGATGGAAATAGTCGTACCATGACGAATATAATACACGTTTCTTACGTCAAAATTAGCCATTCTGAAAAAGCTGATACCGAGTAGCTTTAATTGAATTGTTAGGTAGGTATTAAGCTACGAATTTATAACTTACTGTGTATATTTGCTATCGAAATATTACGCTTTTGAGAAAATATTAATTCTATCAAAAATAAAATATTTCCCGTACATATTTAAACGGAAAATCCAAAAACTTATTTAGTGCGCTCGTTCCAGCCGGGGTTCGAACCCACGACCGCCGTTTGGCAGCCGCGTGCCTACGCCACTAGGCTACCGTACTTAAATGATTAATGATAGTTTACGTTTAGTTAATGCTGCACTGTTGATAAGTAAAAGAAAATATATCCAGAACTTTGTGAGGTGACAAACAAGCATAGGTACGGCCTGCCTGATGGCAACTGTAGCCTTTCAGACGCTGAAGAAACACAGTGTTTATTGATTTGACGATTCGTGGTTTTGATAGCTAAGGGTGGTGTATTCAACTTGTCCGAGATTGGTGTCCGTGGAATATCACCCTCAAGGCGAAGTCCCTTATTCTCGACACCGCGGGATCTCGGGACTCACCACCAGGAAAACATTTATACGTACCTACAGAGTAAGACATATCATTTGCCTGCGGTTTCCTGTAACGGAGTCTGTTTTTAAAGAGATTTCAATAGATGGAGGTGAGTCGTTTTACTAGTAAACGATGAAATTACTTAATATTTATGGATGGGATTAAGCTTTATGAGAATATTAACCTATTCGTACGTAAGTTGTGTACTATTCCCCTTGTATACTATCCCTTTGGTGGTCGTGTCAATCTACAACACCAACACAACATCAACACCCATATGTCTGGCTAGCTTTCAATCACAATCGCCTCTGTATGAAATAAGTGTTCAAGTTGACGCAATGCAAATGGGGTGTATGGTAATGTTTGCTACAAATAAAAAAAAGAGATCTGTAAATACTTCGTTTATTCATGCAAAAAACGGTGTAATGGTCACTTTGTCATTGGTAGCAGTAGAAATATTTAAGGATATTATGTCAGACCAAAGCTAGGCATTCATCTTAGCGCCTGTCTGTCTCAGCGCCAAATGGAAGGACCTAATATTTCGGGCGTGCTACGTAGGGAACCGGTTAATGTACGGCCCACTATATCTCGTGTTTCTTTTTAACGCATGCAAAAAGTAGAGATAAAGATAGATGGACGCGGATTATTGGGCTGTACATTAACCGGCTACCTACGTCACTTTTTACTCGTTGTATAATTTCAACATTTACAAATTAGGTCGCCATTTGTCTCGGTGGCAAATGCATGCATCCAAATCAAATTACGTTGCCGTTCGAAGTAAAAACCAATTTATTGCTAAAACTAAACACTAAATATGTTTAACTTCCAGAGAAATAATAATTTAAGACAGTCTTAGAAATACCTTAAAATTAAAACTTAAATACTAAACAATGTTTGGCTGGGGAATGCGTGTCCGTCTCAGTTTGTGCAAAGTATTGCGCTGGTTTTCATAAGAGTCCCTTCGGCCGGGTTCGTCGATACAAATTAACATAATTAGATCAAATAGGTTAGGTTAGACTTAACTCAGTTCACGCCTGCGCAGCGCGCGGGTGCGGGGGTAGGACGATAACGGGTTAAGGTGGTTTTCCACCGGCAAGGCGAGGTGGGGCGTGAAGGGATGAGAATTGAAATTAGTATGGGACTTACTACCTATTTCCACAGCGCGTGCGCTAATTAACTAATTTCAATTCTCGCCCCTCCACGCCCCGCCTTGCCTCGCCGGTGGAAAACCACCTTTACGGGCGCGCCACGCGGGTGAGGACTGAGTTAAGCGGTCTACCTATAGTAACTGATTTGCCCTACAACTTCTATAATAACATGTAAAGCATGTAGTTTTTAGATGACAATGTTTGAACGTTGAATATTGACATTTCCATTTCGACTATTCCATTTTGGTGGAGAGTTGGATATTCAACAGGCCGCGTCAACTATCTTTAAACGCTACATTTTTGACTTTCATGGACCGATTAGGAGACGCTACACGACGCTACCGCCGTGCTTCCGACACGTATCCACACGGGCCGAATCACGCGTCGGCCGGCATGCAGTCCTGCCTATATCGGCCCGTGTAGCGTCTCCTATTGTTGGCGTGGTCGTCAATGGCAATGGTCAGCTTAAGGTCGGGATTACACTGACGCAGCCTTAGGGCCTGACAGCGTCATTCAGGCCCTAAGAGATTTTTGAGTGTTGTTAGCGGAATCTACTGTCAAAATTTACATGTTAGAACTCCTTTTACAATGGTTATAAGATAAAAACATATAGCTACATTGGTTTGTTAGATGTTTTACTCGAAATCCTTATTTCATTGTAGCAAAATTTCGGATCGCATTTTTCCGCGATCGTAAATTTTGCAGTCGTTTTAATTATTTGGCTACCATTTTAACACAACTTATTTTCATTGCTCGCGGTTTTCCCGAGTCGCATTTTTCCGCGATCGATCAATTTCCTTGTCGCTTTTTTACTCGTAGCTTTATTCAGCGTCTCATTGTTCCGCAATCGCCTTATTTTCGTGTAGATATTTATCGTTTTTCCGTTCTTTTATTAAAAAAAAACCTCGAAGACGAAAGCGGGAGCTTGGCTCCCGCTTCCGTCTTCTAACCTATCTGCGATCCGAGTCGGTTTTGCCCCTAAGTCCCTGTTCAAAGGGTGGGCATCAAATTAACTTTTCTCTGAGATCAACCAATGTCAAAATAGTGGTGTAGGTGTAGGCTGTAGGGAACAGGGGCTTAGTAGCAAAACTGACTCGGATCACGGATAGGTTAGAAGACGGAAGCGGGAGCCTTGCTCCCGCTTTCGTCTTCGATGTTATTTTTTTTATAAAAGAGCGGAAAAAACCAACAATATATAAGGCGATTGCGGAACAAAGAGACACTGAATAAAGCTACGAGTAAAAAAGCGACAAGGAAATTGATCGATCGCGGAAAAATGCGACTCGGGAAAACCGCGAGCAATGAAAATAAGTTGTGTTAAAATGGTAGCCAAATAATTAAAACGACTGCAAAATTTACGATCGCGGAAAAATGCGATCCGAAATTTTGCTACAATGAAATAAGGATTTCAAGTAAAACATCTAACAAACCGCTACATTAGCTGCATGGTGAAGTTTTGAATACAAAGAAAACCCTCTACCTCTGAATAAAGAGGTAGTAAACAGATTCGCCCATTATTATTCGCCCTAGGTTAATTACAATATCTTATGACTAATTTAATAGTAATTCTTTTCACTTCAGTAAAGTAGAGGAAAATAGGAATAAATGAATGTTAGAAAAATAGTAACACAGCTGCCGCATGCCGATACGCTTAACTACGCTTTGATTTGGATCTTGTGACAACTGTATTAGTATATACATTTTGATTCCGAGTAGGTAATACCTAAGTTAACAGTTCGTTAAGGGGATGCCTTGATTCGAGTCGACCACGCCCCCTTGACAGAGACACGCTTATGCCTACCGCGCACGAAAAAATAGATGAAACACTATTCGGGAATTACTTTTTTGGACAATTTTCGATAAATACCTATCTTACTGAAGTTGTATCTATATTTTCATTATGTGAGATTTTCAACAATTATATTTTTCCATAAAAATGGTGACAGGAATGAATAATATTGTACGTTTATACAGGGTGACATTTTAATCAGTGTCCAAATTCAAGTAAGTATTAAGATTCTTCAGCAAAATTATAAAATACGTTTTTTTTTGTTTCATATCTTTCAGTACAAAAAAAATGTAAATGCTTAAAGTTATCACATCAAAAAAACCTTAGTTATACCAAAAAGCGGGTAGTAAGGTTTGAGCACGGCACGCCTCCCCTCCCTCGGCCCCGCCCCGCTCCGCGCGGTACTGAATGCCCAGTAACCACGCTGTACGGATAATTCTTTTGGGATAGACAATTTATAAATAAAAAAATACCTACCAGTTTTTTTTCAAAAATGGAGTCTGTTAGTGATACCAAAACCTACAAAAAATTTGGACACTGATTAAAATGTCACCCTGTATGTACGAGTAAGAACATAAGCTATTGTAGCCTAGTGGTTCAAGCATGCGGCTGTACCTAAACAGCAGGTTTGAATCCCGGCTCATATCATTGAGGTTTTTCATTTGATATTTACCGTCAGCTTTTCGGTGAAAAAACAGCGTGAGGAAACCTGCATAGATTTGCAAAGAAATTCAAAGGCGTATGTGAAGTCCCCAACCCGCACTGGGCCAGCGTCTCGGCACTACTGCCCTTTCTCTCTGTTTCATCAGAGTTAGGATGCCTGTGCTCAGCAGGGACGTATAGATACAGGATGATCATGATGATGATGATGTAGGGAGTCATCTCCGGAACCACCTATTCGATTTCAGAAATTCTTTCTTTACATTACATTCTTTCTTCTAATGTATACATCATTACATTCGGTTAGCTATAAGTTTCATCCTACTAATATTATAAATGCGAAAGTTTAGATGTTTCGATCTTTGGATGTTTGGATGTTTGTTACTCAATCACGCTTAAACGGCTGAACCGATTTGAATGAAATTTTGCACGAATATAGTTTATGGCCTGGTTTAAAATATAGGATAGTTTTTACCTCGAAATCATCCCTCAAAGGGATGAAATCGGAGGTAAAATTATGGTCCAAAAACCTGAGTGATACAAATGCAGGCATGCCATTCTAGGCTTTAAGATTCAGTCAATAAGGAGTGTAATGGCGTGAATACAATGTACATGTACATTTAACCGAGTGGCTACATTGAATACTAAAATACCCTTCTTTACTTTTAACTAAAACTAAAACAATATGACATCTTCTTAATGTGCCCTCGCATGATATTTGTTTTGTTAATTGTTTCTCGCCTAAGTGTTTTTTTAATCTCACGGACATAAACAAGCGCGGTTCCAAATAAAAAAATGATACAGTTTAAAAATCAACATTTACTACCTAATACTCGGTACCTACAATTGAGGTGAAATCAAATTGATTTGTTTCTCACAGATGATATGTTCAAATTTTGAATGTCATCAAAAAGAACCATCCATACTAATATTATAAATGTGAAAGTGTATGTGTTTGTTTGTTTGTTTGTCCGTCTTTCACAGCAAAACGGAGCGACGAATTGGAGCATTTTTTTAAGTGGAGATAGTTGAAGGGATGAAGAGTGACATAGGTTACTTTTTATTTCTTTCCACATCCCTAAAATGGGGGGTGGAAGTTTATATAGAGCTATCCGCAATTTTCAAGGTAGAAAGCTAAAAATTGGTATGCGGACTATTTCATTTTTTTTTAAATCTGCCCCCAACTCTTTAAAAGAGGGGATGAAATTTTATTTGGGACTTTTCGCAGTTTTCAAGGTAGGAAGCTAAAAATTGGTACACAGACTCTGTTAACCAACGAAAAATACCCGCCTTATTTTAAATATCTTGGAAATCTTCCCCCAGCCCCTGAACTAGGCGATGAAAATTTGTGTGAGACTATCCGCAAAATTTGTACAGGTTCTATGATACATTATGTTTATTAAATAAATAATAAATAAATAAATAACGAATAATAAGGTTATTTAATTAAAACAATCTGTAATTTTAGTAAAAATAGCGCAAGGGGTGCTATGCTACGTCAGTGCAAACTCTTAGTGTTGGCTGAAAGTACTATGGCGCACAAAAAAGCGGTAGAAGCACTAAAACGAACGCTCCAGGATTTCCGCAACAGTACCGATGTTATGGGAGGGATGGTGGTTTATTGGCTGGTGATTTCCGCCAAACGTTATCAGTCATTCAGAAGGGGACACCTGCAGACGAAATTGCTGCTATTATTTACCCCGTGGGTTGAATCCGTTCTTTCCTATACGCGGCCGAAGCCATGCGGGCAGCTAGATATCCATACTTATAAAAATATTTTAAAGAGGTTTCTGTGAGATTTTATGTTTGTATGGAGGTAACCTAAAAAGTTCACATATTTGTTACAAAGCACGTAAAAACTGAACAAAGGGTGGGCAAATCAGCCTATGGAAACCAATAACAATGATCGATATATATGTCATTGGATTGTCTATCTAATACTCTTACTATACTAAAACTATACTCTTACTTTCAATATGAAGAGAATTTCCAAATCTATCTGGGAAAAAACTAACGCCACAATAGTAGTAATTGATATAAACGCCAGTAGCGGAGTGCTCATACAACCAACTCCCACCGGCTTGCCTACAATGTATTTTTAGGCAACCCATTACAAACTATAAACTCTTTCATTTCATAACTTTTTTGGTTCCGGGTTGCCCGACCGAAAATTTTCATGCTACCTATATAGATAAGATACACGCTATATATAATAAATTGAATGCTCTCTGTTTTTGTGTAACAAAACCTCATTAAAACACAAATTTTAGCCTTAACTTGTTTTTTACAGTGATTTGAGATTTCCCGCCATAAGTATACATAGTTGTAGAATAAAATGAAACCTTTTCAATGACGTATTACATATTGTTTTGGGTTCTCTAGGCTGGGCTCTGTACATTTTTGATACAGAAGAAATAAATGGAGCATTATCAAAGTTTTAATCTTAAAATATATAGATACAAAGTTCCTAGTGAACTATAGTTATTTACGTCACACCTGGACACAATGCGAGTTTTGCTGCACGCTGCGCGTACGGGAAAATTCGCATTGTGGCCAGGTGAAGACGTAAAATTTTGTACTCAACACGGGCGGTAATTCGTAAAGCCCCAGAGCGCATATTTATGGCCCTCACCTTCGGTTCGGGGCACCAGCGATCTGGGGCATTCACGAATTCACCGCCCTAGTAACGTAAAGTACTATTAAGATACACGTGCAGAAAACAGGAAATTCGCAACGAGTGGTGTAAAATTAAAACCCAACGTTAAATTGACACGAGTTGCGAATTACCTATTCACACGTGTATCTTACAACGTTTTACAGTACATATTGGCTCTTTAAAGTTTCGACATATGGACGGAAAGTGATCATTACCGCACGCGTGCCAGAAAATAGTACCATATGTACTGTAAAACTGTTTGTTTCCTTTCATCGCACTTGCTTGTAATAGTTATTTACGATACAAGTGCCGAAAATAGGAAATTGACAAAGAGTGGTGATAAATTCAAACACGACCGAAGGGAGTGTTTTAAATCGACACGAGTTGCGAATTTCCTATTTGCACGTGTATCTTACAACGTTTTACTGTACATTATGGCTCTTTAAAGTTGCGACTTATGCACGAAAAGTGCTCTTTTAAACAATAGTGTGGGAAAGTAGCACCATATGTACTCTAAAGATCTTTTAAATAACTTGCAGGCATTACATTTATTTTTGACGAACCAAAGTTTGAGATTAACTATGTCGAAAATTCGAAATCCGTCAAACGGTTTAGGCTGCAGGGCGTGCCAAAGTATATGCTACATACATATCTTCTTCCTTCTCTCCTTCGGGCAGTCGGGTAATAAAAAGACATTACACCCATAGGCATAATGAAGGCTATATTGTAGCCTAGTCAGTACGTAGCTATGCTTGCAATTTATAAAGCCTTGAACGAAGAAGTGTGATGTGATTCCGTGGACTTAAAACAATTAAGGCGAAAACTAGATTTGTAACGTACACACGGTATTATATATTATGCATAATTATGGTACGAGTATAAAGGGAAAATCGCCAGTAACTGGTCATTCTTCAAAAACTGCCCCCCTCATACTAAAAATGAACTCTGTTGCCCTACAAACTAAATTCAATTTAGTACAACGTGGCTAGTTTTTGAAATGTGGCCAGTAATTAACACCATATAATAAAAATCAATTTTATTATATATAGAGAATAGAGTTCATTTTTAGTATGAGGTGGTCAGTTATTGAACGGTGGCCAGTTACTGGCGATTAACCCTAACAAAAAGCGGCAGCAAAAATCCTGGGTTGCTTTACTTATTTCAGATGTCGGCATTATCTGAAACAACAGAAAATATTGTAACACAAATAAAAAAACCGGACAAGTGCGAGTCGGACTAGCTCACCGCGGGTTCCGTACTTAATTACAAATTTGTAGTGTTGAAACATACGTTTTTTTACGTTAAGTTTGAAGTTTGATTTCTTCACAGCTTCAAGGGACTGAAGACCTGAGTATATGGTTATAATTTCAACTCGATCCCTCCAGGCGTTCTCGAGACAAAGGGTTTTGACAGACAGACAGACAGACAGACAGACGGATAACAATGTGAGCGTTCCGTTTTTGTCGTCGTTTATTTTGTCTTTTTTTTATTTGAAGCGCGTAAGGCAAATGATGACATGTTATAAAGATCGCGGGAGTCCGCTGGATGCGGGTTGCACAGGAACGGTTATAGTGGCACTCCGGGGAGGCCTATGTCCAGCAGTGGACGTCTTTCGTTTGCTATGATAATGATGATGATGAACCCTGGCTCATACCTACCTATTAGTTATTTGGAATTATTGAGCATTTGATATTTACGATATGATATTTCGCGGCAATGAAAAACATCGAGAGGAAAGCAGCGTAACAATATTTATTCTGCAATCTCCAAGGGTCTTTTAAACCGCCTTCAAAATAAGAAGAATTTTCTGTTTACTTTTAACTCTTTATCAAGTGGGTACCTACTAGCTACTGCCTGCGACTCCGTTCGCGTGAAACTCGTTTATAGCGTAGCTCCATACAAACTTTCACCCCTGAGTTTCGGCTGGGCGTTGATTTAACTCAATCAGTCAGGACTAACGACGACGAAGACGTTATATATACTCGTATACCTATAATAAACATACCAGATTATTTCAAAATTTGAGTAATTTTTTTCTACGACTCCATCCAGGTCGTTCTAGATTAAGTTAGGTTACCATTAGGTTCTATATACCATGACTTGTGCTGTTACTGTGTGTCTGGTGCCACGGGTAGATACGGGTAGGGACAGCATCTGCTTGGTGTACGCTGTTGATTTAATTTAATTTTATTGTTGAATGGGCCTCTAAATAATGTCTCTACCTGCCATGATTGCATAACACATTTACGAAGCAATTAGCTTCTGCCCGCGACTACGTCCGCGTTGAACTCGTTTATATCGCAGCTCCATACAAACTTTTATCCCCCCATTTCACCCCTTTAGGGAATGATTTCGGTGATAAAAACTATCCTATGTCACTCTCCATCCCTTTAACTATCTCCACTTAAAAAATCACGTCGATTCGTCGGTCCGTTTTGCCGTGAAAGACGGACAAACAAACACACACATACACTTTTCCATTTATAATATTATTATGGATGTTACGGCGACCACCGGCCCTATACTCTTTCCACGTTCCATACTCTAGCTAATGTAACCATATTAAGTAGGTTCCTTCCTAGCAGTAATTCCTTTCTAAAAACTGACAATATGGTGTTCCTAATATTAATAATCGAAAGCAATTAAACAGGTACGTACCAATTGACCAGTTTTCATTATTATACAGATTCGATCATCAATGTTTGTTCGTAGACTGCAGAAAATGACTCGATCCATTGTTACATATATAACCTGAAATTAGTTTTACAAACATATTTTACGAGTATCTAATGTTAACGTCAAACAAAAACCGTCGTAAAGTAAGTTCAATCGGATATTCCTGCGTAATATGTTATGCATCCAACATACATACATACATAACACAAATATATTTGTTGTTCTCTAGAAAAAGGTGTCAAGTTACATGGTTTTAAATTCATCTCGATTCCTCCTCCACTCGTTCCCAAGATAAGGCGTCTTAAAAGACAGACGGACAAGAATATATAAGTAATTAATGCTTTAATACGTAGAAAAAAATCTATGACTCAGGAACAACATTGGTGTAAATTACAAAAAATAAATATTCTTTCTGGGATTCGAATATTGTACTGCCTATCTCGTGATTTTCCTACTGATCACTAACTGACTTCCAGTGTCTTACTACACTCGGTGTTTCTACACTTGCTTGGCGACAAATCTTTTACTTCAAGTTTATCTATACCCCTGACGACCTTGACGGCTTTGGCTCGCATTTGCAGCGTGTTATGTGTGGTAAAATTTGTGAGCGAGTTCGATATTAATAGGGCAAACATGCTCTCGTATGTCCGGGCCTTTGACCTCGGTCAGATAGCCAACGCAGGGTTAGGCCGGCGGCCGAACAAAAGAGCCGTCGACATATTAATTAGGCTGTGGCGCGCTCGGCTCGGGCAAGCCGTGGCTCGGTCTACTCTACACTGAGTGCGCACGTTAGGGTAAGTCGTGCTCGTCCGAGCCGCGCGTCCGGTGTGGACACAGCTTATGATTGTCGATAAACTACCACCGGTTCAGAAAGAAACCCTCTGCCTCGAGAAGAACCAGCAGTAAAAACCTCGGCGTTGTATAATTTTTTCAAAACAGTATACCATATATCATTTCAGCATATTTCAGTATCAGAGACTTATAAAATTTCATTGCTACAGTACAAAGCCTATTTATTTATTTCTCGATAGATTTCTATTAAGTGCTTGAATTTATCACTGCCAAATACGACCAAACGAAACCCAAAGGATCAGAAATATCCTGGAGGCAATAGCCTATGTAGTAAACTGTGATGTTACCCCTCTGATTATTCCTTGTTGGTCACTGCACTCGCGCCAAACGCTCTGACTCCTGCCGCTGGGCGACGAGGGTGGATGCATCTAGGTTGTTCTCGTCACTCACATCTATGATGTTTCGTCTCATGTTGAAGGTATTATGTTATGTTTTTCTAAAATTAAGATAAACAGATTGATAAGATCAACAATTAGACTAGGCTCGTCTATACTACGAATAGGTACCTATTACAAACTTTAGAAAAATTATGATCAGTAGTATGAACTTATTCTGGATGACAAAATTCACACTGGGCCAAATGGGTAGTACTTAGTAGTTGCTTTGCTCTAACACAGCGCAATGTCATCTCATCTCGCTCATATTTAGAGTAGACCAGCTCAACTCAGCTCAACCTCATAGAACTAAGCAGCCAGAATAATGCCAGCACTTTCTCTGTAGGTATGTGATATTGTGTTCCTGGTGGTGACGAGAAGGCCGGCAGAGCTCCCGAGGATGTGTTGAGTGAGGGAGCCGCGTTTGTCTAGTCTCTATCCATGAACACAACGAATCCTCAGATCAATAAAGGATCGTAAATGCGTTTAAGATTCTTCTGGAATCGTAAGGGTCTGTGGCGCATCACTACGAGCAGCCCACATCCAGTATGATCACGTCGGGATCACCACTTTAGCACCGCTGATGGTGCTATATATTATTTATGTTTCATATACAAGTGAGATAAGACTGTAGGATCAATATTTATATTATGTACAATGAATTAGATAATTACAATAAGTTGAGCAAGCTTGCGATCGCGATGGGAAAGTAACATGAACCGACTAACACTGACGCGCCAACCATTAGGGATGTGGGCAACTCGTAGTGATGCGCCACAGGTCCGTAGGGTACGGTGTCTGCTTACCATCGCTCGGACAGTATGCTTGTTTGACACCGTCAAAGATAAAAAAGTAACCTCAAATCAAAAAAAGGTCAGCAAATCGTTACTATATATCTAGCTGGTTTTCGTATATTCTGCCCGCGACTGCGAACGCGTATAATAATGAACCATATACACAGGACACAGACACAGACACGGAGACGGACGGTCATAGGCACACGGATAGACGAACAATATGACGAACACTTGACATCTGAGAACTGGCATATATCGGCACATAAAACCACGAATCATGTCCCTTTGGTGATGATTTCCAGGATAAAAACTATCCTATCTCATTGCCTGTGATTCAAACTTACCTCTTTATCAGAATATGTCACCAGATGTTTAGGGTCACATCCAAACTCATCACAGACATAGTACCCACAACTATTGTCCAGATGGGTGGCACATAATAACGATAATTCGAACGAAGGCTGCTTTCCATACCGTCCCGTCTTTAGCGCATCATATTTAAATAACTCTTCGCTCACCAGCACAATTTTGATTTATATATGTAAGTATTCAGCTGTTTTTCTATGCATATTATTCATTATCATCATATCAGCCGAAAGACGTCCACAGCTTGACATAGGCCTACCCCAAAGTTCTATGCATATTATGAATCATCATCATCATATCAGCTGAAAGACGTCCACTGCTGGACATAGGCCTACCCCAAAGTTCTATGCATATTATGAATCATCATCATCATATCAGCCGAAAGACGTCCACTGCTAGGCATAGGCCTACCCCAAAGGTCTATGCATTTTATTCATCATCATCATCATATCAGCCGAAGGACGTCCACTACTGGACATAGGCCTCCCCCAAAGTTCTATGCATGTTATTCATCATCATCGTCATATCAGCCGAAAGACGTCCACTGCTGGACATAGGCCTCCCCTAAAGTTCTATGCATATCATTCATCATCATCATCATATCAGCCGAAAGACGTCCACTGCTGGACATAGGCCTCCCCTAAAGTTCTATGCATATCATTCATCATCATCATCATATCAGCCGAAAGACGTCCACTGCTGGACATAGGCCTCCCCTAAAGTTCTATGCATATTATTCATCATCATCGTCACAGACGAACAATGTGTTATATACTAATAGTTGACATCTGATAACAGGCACATATCGGCACATAAAACCACGAATCATGTCCCTTAGGTGATGATTTCCAGCATAAAAAGTATCCTTTTTCCTCCTTGCTTGTGATTCCATTGATTTTGTTGGAGGGATTCAAAGGAGTCGAAGAGCCGATAAGCGGAGTCGGTACCGATAGCGGAGTCGGATTTAATGATTCAGATCACTCCGCGGAGCCGACATTACCCATCTCTAGTCACTATCTCAGAACACACGAGTCTCTATCTGAAAAATAACGAGTCTGTGTCTCAAAAATACATACACACGCGCGCGCGAAAGCAGTGGAGTTCTTCACTCAATTTAACTCGCTGGTTACCATGAAAATTTCGGAAATCCAAAAATAACTGTTATAATTTTCACCGAAACATGATGACATTGACAGTTAGACACAAGAATTTGAAAAATATTTGAAAAATATTGTCAATTTGACTGAGGTGGGAAGCGTTCAAACCTATCTCATCAAAATACTATAGAACACTGAGATTTTAATTGCCGTACATTTTTAATAAACAAATAATGGTAATATTATATGTTTTAGTGTATTCTACATAAGATAACAACTATATACATTTAATTCTAAACTTATTTTCGGAATCGCTGAACCGGTTAATTTCATAAAAATCCACAGGTAACTTTCAGAACGCCGCTACCACAGACGTTTAATAAAATATAGCCGCCCAGTCAAGGTCAGCCGTTACAAGTCGACACACGTAAAAAGAGCTCTGCGCGCCATATTAAATGTATGGCCGCCAGAGCTCTTTTTACGTGTGTCGACTGTACCAGACAATGTATTTCACGCCCGTTCCAGTGGCAATTATCAGGTGCATTGTGCATCTCATGGTAGCTTTAAATTCCTGCCAGGTACAAGACGGTTACAGAATTGTAAGAGTATTGACTCGCCGGATATAACGATGGGAGTAGGTGCCCTGAACTCCAAATACAGATAACTCAGCTGCAATTTCGCGTAGATTTACTTCGTAGAGTTCTGTTGCTAACTTTTTTCATACAAAAGGTAGCCTATGTCACCCAAAGCATGATTTCAAATATTAGGTCCTTACCTATTTAGAATTTTATGAAAACTGTGATTTTCATATATTGAATATTGCGGATTATGCAGCAATGTCAAATTCAAACCAAACAAAATTTTGGTAGGAATATAGAAAACTTAAAAGCTACGTTACACGTATCTTAATTACTTAAAAATAGTTCGCATCTTAAAACTATACGTAATTGAAACACTTAACCGACAGCACATGAAAAAGGTGGTTTTCAAGCTTTAATTTGAAACGCTAAATAAAAATTTGAAACCGTTCATTTGTATTTAAAACCTTTGTTATATAGTCATATATTGAAATTAAAAAAATATTTGGAAGTTGCAATAGAAATGAATAAATTACGTACAAAATAATATCTGTGAAAAAACGCCAATTTCATAGACAAGGACCTAATTTATCAAAAATAACACCCGTAAATACTAACATAGACTGCTAAAAACATCTCCCCTTCCCCTTCCTTCTGGCTCTGCTGTCGTCGGCCAAAAAATGCCAAAAATAAACATGTCTGATGGACGTTTTGATAGAAAATACATTCTACCCTTTCTAAGCACCTTGCAGTGTCCCCATTTAAACATTTACGAATGTACGTTACTACGAAAGAGCTTTTCAATATACATAGATACGCTGGTGTTTCGAGCCGAGCGTTCGGTCCATTCTGAAGCAGGCTTTGCATGTATCATGCATTGCATGTATTTATGATCTGCGCATGGTTTAAAAATGGAATCAAGTTTCTGAACGAACCGCGCACTACTTTCTCTATATCGATGTTAACCTAGCTCGCTTGTACAACTTAATTTAGTGAAATTGCTACTTAAGAGCTATTTTTTTTCTTTTCCGTTGGCTTTCTTCATATATTTATTTAAAAGTCTTTGATTTTAAATACTTACATAAAGAAATAATACATTTTATATTTCATATATAAGTGCAAGAATAACCATTTAGATCCGCGACAATGCACCGCCAGTTGAGAGTTATCGGAATCAATTGTCCAGTCATTCTCGAGCGTGACTGTACCGTACTGCGGCATTGTAGCGCGCCATTCGGGACAAAACGAAATCCAACGACTCAATTCGGACATTTGCCCAACCGTATGAAATGGCGGCCAGCTAACAACCTTCGCTATAACGGTTTCGCGCACGCGATTGTGCATAAATGAACCCGAAAGCCCGTGTTAATCCCCCGCTGTTCATTTGGCTCAGTCCAATTTGCCACGAAGTAACATAATACCGCATGGTTAAAAATCTCACCATCACGACTAAATCATAAATTAAACTGCGCAACACTGGCTGGCTGGTCAATATTTTGGTAAAAGGCTTCTGTTTAAGGTCACCCATAACAACATGCCCCCATATAAGCGTTTGAATCTTTTTTATTATTCGCCAAATAATTCACCATCGTTCAATCCACAAAAGTTAAGAAAAGCCGCTTGCTAAAAATATCGCACCCTCGGCTCTCGGATCAGAATTGTATTTCAAATTGGAGATAGGTAGGTACATCATGTTCTGATTCGATAGAGATTGGTCAATCGTCTACGGATTTCGAAGCCGGACATCGATTGCTAACAGTTAGATAGGAACGAGAACGGAAAGCTGGATTGAACCATTGAATTCGACAAGATAGCAATGGAAAGCTCAATTTGATATCGATTCGGGGTAATCTCAATACACGAATCGATTTCACGACGTATGGCTGCCTTTATGTATACATTAAAACGAAAGTTCATTATACTGACGTCTATTTGCAAAGACTTTATTATTGGAAGGAGCACGTTTTTATGGTGGCGTGCGAAAGGGAAGGCTATGCGGGGCTGGCGAATGCCCGGACCGGCGCGGGCCGCGCGCCTGCGAGACAGCGAGAGTGAGCTACTCGCGCCCTAAGATTAAGTAGTCTCTTTCACTCCAAGGGCGGCCCGCAACATACACATGTAAAATATATTTTATTTAGACTATGTAACATTGGTAAAAAATAATATATAGACAGTTTTCATATGCTGTGCAAAGAAACCAATGCACACGTAACACACCGTTAACACGATGACATAATCGGATGTCATTGATTACAAAAACCGAAATTCTATAGTTAAACGTAGTATTTATGGTCTATTTCGATCGAAACACAAAGTTCTTTGTTTAATTCTTAAGGAATTCAGCGTAAAATACATAACCTAATATCTGTGATGAAAACGAATAGAGCACGTTAATGCAAGATATAGTAATTAGAATTACGGCTTGGGCATTGCTTTAAGCGTTGGTAAAGTGCGAATGAAATGTGTATTTCGTGAAGGTCTTGATGCCTTTTACAGCTATCTAAAAATAGAAGCGGTCCCGGAGTCAGGGCGTAGCTAACCCGCCGCGCAGCGCGGCCCCTGGATATGAGTTGCCTGCCGATTTTTGCCCTTGTAATTTTGGCAACAAGACACCATTTCCCACGCACCTAGTCGGAACGATTTTCCTCGCTCTTTTAACATTTAATGTACCGCACGATAGACATAATATGTAAAATACAAGATGCTAGTTGCATATTTAATGGTTTTTAGTAGAAATACTTTTATAAACACTGGTTTAGTATCTTGGATGATTTCTATATACCTAAGAATATCTCTAGAAACGTTTATTACCGCAGCTTAGCGTAGTTTAGGGCTAGTTGGATTGTGCAAAATGGTGTTATAATATTTATTTCAATTTATTTGCTGCTTTACCGTGAAATAATGATACCTTCCGATAGTTCTTACACTTAGATGACTTTTTACCAGATTAATTCAAATAAATAATTATACCACAACGAGAACCTTCACATGCCTTGCCATAAGTAAGCTTGTTTGACTGCCTATGCTTATAACCGAATACCTATTATTATTAGCAATCAAAAACCATTAGTAAAACTGAGAATAATAAAGAATCAATGAAAAATTTTTTTGTATATTAATTTAGTTAAATAAAAACAAATTTTGGAACGTAAGAAGTAAACAATTTGATTTCCATTTTATCAAATATTTTATTTCGCCTTCAAAATATTTGGTTTAAACTGATTGCAAATAAACATCACGTGTCTATAAATTTTGGTATATTAACTAGATTAGAATTTTCTTTTACCCGCTATTTTAATTAAGTACATTTAAATGAATATGAATATTTTATTTATTACGTAACAGACAGTTACACTTGCGTTTCTCATTTCAGGTATTAAAAGTGAAATTGCACAGGTTATGTCAAAACAGTAGGTCAACACACTTAACTATCTGTCAACCTTATTCGCATACGTGAACGGTTTTACAGATGGTCAGTTCAGTGCGTCTTTGATGGTACTACAAGAGAATCTATTCAGAGAGTCATCCTAGATTCAAAGCTTTAACGCAGTTTGAATTTGAATACCCTGACTCGATGAATACCTCAGCATTTCGAATACCTGCAGCAGCTGTGTCTATACAATCCTGACACCGGCACCCCTACTCGTTATGGCTGCAAAGCAGTATCGAGAAAAGCACCTGATGCGGATTATTCGCTTGTACAATTTCAGTGAAATCTAGTGATAAATATGTCGGAAAACCGCTTGTAACAATTTCGAAGGCGCATTTGGTTACTTTTGGGTGTATACAAGAGCAATGAAACTAAGTTCCGGCGGCATGTGAGTAATGCCTATAGAAGATATCATTCAAAACCATTTTCTGTGATCAATTGATCATAGATTAAGTGACTCGCAAGGACGAACAAAATTTAACTGCAACACAATTACCTACTGCACATATTACAAGATCTTGCTGCATCTTATATATTTTCCCTGCTCATGGAATAATTCTATTTTAATTTCTGTCATTAAATTAGTTTGATATTATTTTATATTTAATTCTTTATAAGCGACTTAGTTCAATTACTGTCACGATCACATTGAGTTTTCCACAACCCTAGGTTCTAATACGTTTTTATTCGATGTCAGGCGGTTTTATATTAGAAGTTCGCGTGATTGCCACGACACTTTCAGCTGTGTCGCGTGAGTGCCCGTGCCTTTGTAGACCGAGTATGCCAATACAAGCTATATACAATTTGAAAAAAAAAACCTACTAACTCTAAATACATGAAAAATTTGTTATATTGATAATTTCAAATATTTAAGTCCAATTCGGTCGGCATTTCCATTACGACCAATATTCTTGTGGCGAGACAATGTTGTTGTTACGAAGTGCATGTGTGTGAACAGGGTTTTGTTTTAAATGCAATTAATTTAAAGTCATGATCATTGTTCGAACTAGTAAGAAGTAGTATCTGCGTCCAATTAGATTATATGCAATAATTACTATAGAATTATGTTTTGATATCAAATATAACTCGTAAATAAATAAATAAAAACCTTTATACGAATTTATTGGAGGCTAAAGCGGCTATCGTCACCAAATTTTTGGTGATCTTTGGAATTGCATAAAATTGGCAATGGAGAAGTACAAGGATTCATTAGCACTGAGAATAAGAGAATTATAGTAAGTTACAAGAGGTTTTTATCTAAAATTAAATAATATGTTACGGTGTATGGAATTATGGAATATTTTTAAGTTACTACCTTAAATAGATAGGTACTTTCCGTTGATCCTGCAAATTAAGCAGGTATATGATGTAAAGAATTGATTGTGAATAGATATACCATTACAAATTTTTAAATGAAAGGAAAAATTGAAAAATTTAATGCTCCGAGCCGTAATTTCCTGTAATTTCGTGTAATTTCCTTTAGCAGCGTTACTGCTTCAAAAACAAATATTAAGATATACCATTGTTTTTTCTGGTTTAAAAGTTAATTAGCTTAACGTCGATTGATTCAAATGTAATAAGGATTGTCAGTTGACTTCTTAAGGGCTGAGTTAATTCTTATGGAAAAAGTTGTAATTATTCAAATGTAATGATTATGACTACACGAGTGAATTATTTATTATAGTTTGCGTACCTACTCCATAAATATAGATTCATCAATATAGAATAAACATTTGCATACACCACCGCTCACAAAAAACGCGAATCTTATCGAAAGTCTCCAAAGATGTATCTTATTAGAGAATCGCTAAAAATAGGTCTACATCAAAATTGCTTGCAAATGATCCTTATTAAGTTTCGCAGCGCTTTAAGCTAATTTCCCATTTTCAGTTGGTAAAACAATTATATTGCTTTATTTTACCGTCTTTACTTCATAAAAGGCACAGACTGAGATTTCTTTCTATTTCCGAAATCAAAATTTAAGAACCGCAATAATCTTGGGATTAAAAATATAATCAAAGCTGTTGTTGTAGGTAAGTAGGTATATCAAATATACTCCATTTATGAAATTTATTATGCTACCAAAGATTTTTTCACCTGTATAAAAATAAATAAAAAGTACATCGTTTGAACAGACCAGAAGTTTGTAACCGTCAGGTTTACTTCCTAAATTCTTCTCCGTTCTGCAAAAAAGGGGGACTCAAAAGTAGTAAATCTAACGCATTCCTTTTTATCGCCGCGCCGTGATTTACGATGCTGAAGTAAAGTTTACGTCAACGGCACATTTGGCCCACCAAATTCGTATAGCATGTATACTTACGCGACATGGTTGGCTTGCGGGAGAAAGGCGGCTGCGAGCGCCAGGAGCAGGGGCGCGCTGCGGGGGCGGGCGCCGCTCATGTCGCGAGCGGAGGTCGCATGGAGCCTGGGCCCCGGCCGCGCTCGCCTGCCGCCGATCTCGCGGCGGACTAGGTGTCTCGTCTGCCGTGGCGGCGCGAGTAATGCCGGGTTCGGCTCCTGCCCGCGCCGCGCCGCTATCGATCCGGCAGGCGTGACCCGGGACGGTACCGCCTGTCGCTCCAGCTATCGACCGCCGCGCCGCCGCAGCCGCTGCGACGCGTACTCACCTCCTAATTACTACTACCGGACTCCTTCACATTAAAACTTCAAACCTGCGCGCGACACCTCACCAAATAAATATCTCTACATTTCAGACTTTTTATCTGTCCGCTGTAAACGTTAAGGGCGATATGTCTGCTCATCTAACTCCTTGGCTTTCACGTTCTATCACTTATGTAGCGACTTGAAACATACGAAATATTGAGCTCATACGCTACAGGATTTCTGCGGTATTTCATAAGTGAAAGCGTTTGACGGGGGGGATTTGTTAAATTTCAGTTATTATTTTTCTTTCTGATTACATTTTGGTACAATTTTTTAAGATCAAAAACACAAGGTTTGACCTTCACACACTTAATAGTATGTACCATTGCACCGAATATTTTAAATTGTAATGTCTGTTCAGAAATCTTGTATGGTGTGTGTTAACTTAAAGCAGCAATATAATTGAACACAGCGTGTGTAAAGCGATTAAATAGTCAGTCACAGGAGAGGCTAATGCACTAGATTGTCTGCAAAGTTTATTAGTCATTCGTGTGCCTGAGATGTCCTTAATAACGAGTCCACTGTCGCAAATCGATGTACGTTTTTCATTGTGCCTTTACTAGAATACTCTCACTAACTAAGGAAACCCCGTGACGCATTGACCGCGAAAAATATACGAAGCAGTTTAAATGCATAACGTAATGTATATTTCAGCGTTGCCCTGTGACACGGGGAACTTGATTGAATGGCGGCACCTACTCACATACGCTACAAACGTTCGGAGTACCTATAATTCGCAGTGTTAAAACCTCGAGTTCCTGATGCTGGAATAAATAGTTTATGTACGGAAACTTACACTCGCTGTTTGTAGTTTAACTTATTATATACTCGTGTACTGAATTTCAAAAAGTTATTTCACTTTCCTTCGTAAGGGTTGTTTTGCAGGTGGTTTTACAGGGTTGTTGTATCAAGCGAAAACACGTTGACATATAGGTTAGATCTTTTCAATTAGATGACATTTGTTTTTAACTGAATAGACATCTTTGTAAATGACGAGTCAGTCGATAAATGGTCAGTCCTCTATGTTTTATTGAATCTTTAAATACTTTTATTGTGCCAGTAATAAATTATTTTATTGACTGTAAAATAAGCATCAAATTCTAAGGAAGGTCAAAAGGCAAGACTACTTGGCGGTCGCTGACTAGTTTACAACCAATGCTACATGGGCCACAGACATAAAGTGCCTATTACCTCTTCTCAATACCCCGTTATAAAGTAACGCTCCTTTACTCAAGCGTCCTCTCAAAACATCATCAAGCGAAAAATAAATTCAAAATCAATTTGAGTGCTCAAGTGAAAGAAAAGGTCAGTCAGTCAGGTGGTTTTGAAGATGTCAACACTTCCTGGTCTGAAGAGGCAATCGCGCCCTCTCATATCGCTCTGCCTACTTAGCCGCGATCGCGGCGGCCCGGCCCGCTAGCGCTTGCGAATGCCGAGCGAATAAACTTAATCTTATATTTTTAAAAATCTACCTCTTAATTTGTAGATTCATTTAATTTAAAATGCTTACGTGTTAAATGTCATCTCATTAATCGTAAGTAAACAGTTACCTTAGTTGTTGGTTATATAAAAATCGACTTATGTACTTCGGATGTGAACAAGACATTAGTTCCAGGTATACTTGTTTATAAAATCTCGGGATCCCAGAATCCATCTTCCCAAAATCCTGGTACTTTTGCCCAAGATTGGTGCAAGTTTCAATTTGTCCATTTTTTATTTCTTATATTTTAATCGACTTAGTTACGACCAACGCCCGAAAACCATTTTGAGCTCGGATGAAACTGAAGAAATCCTTCAAGTTCTCTGACTCCCGCATCGAGACGAATAAAAAAGATGACCCCATTAGCGGTCCGCAAAACCTTTCCGAAATAATCGTTAGTTTGTACAGTCAGGGGTATTAATATATACGTACATAAATATCTGTAGACACCTTTTTATGACATTGACAAACTAGTCCTGTACAAATATTTATGTCCTTAATTATGTAAGTACGTACATTAATACCCTGACTGTACCAATGGACGTCAACATATGTATATCGCCTAGTTATTACGCGCAACAACGTAAACATCAAAAACGTCGAACGCACACATAAAAACTGCAATAAATTAAATACATTTAGTAGCATAAACTCAACTAAGCTATTAGTCAGCTAAATCACTTCACAAGCTAACGTAATTTCGACGAGTGCTTTTAAGAATGAAGTGCAACCCAATTAACTAAAATAGCATTTCATAGAAAATCGTTTTCATCGTTTCCATGCGAGAATATTGTCGGCGCCGGGGGTGCATTTGACTATACGTTTCGAATCCCATAATGAATTCAAATTGATTCGCGTGCTCGCTTCCCCGTCGAGTTGACGTGCCAGAAAGAGTAGTCGAAGCACAATGAAATCGAATTGGTATGCGAAGAGTATTCGCCTCATAGTTTTCCTGAAGTGATACTGGTACATATTTAACTTGAATTCTTTCAACATGGATTCTATATTTAAACGTGAAATGGTGTGTTATTATTCTAAAGATAGCTAACGATACCGGTATTTTTACATAACACTTTTGTAACAGGGGCTGTCGTCGGTACTCGCTGACGGTTACTTAAATACGTATGGATGGTTGACCAAGACCAGTGGGAGTCTGCCCAGGACAGGGATACGAAGAAGAAAAAGAGCCCTGCAGTGGGACACTTAGGGCTCTTAATAATAATAATTAACATTGTCAGGCTTTATTCCTCGATGGAGGTGGACAGGAGGTGGACGCTCTCCTTAATGGAGAAATTATCGTGTAGAGAATGGTGTGAGAACCGACATGGCCAGTTCACTGTATTTCACATGAATTTGTAGCTATACTGTAGAGAAGATTGCTGTCAATGCCCGAGAACCCAGAATATGCCCACACCTCAAAATGGGTTCTAGCAGGTGTATTACATTACTTTTAACTTCGTCTCCAAAGGGCCTCTACGTGTTGGATCTAAATCGCTACACGCACGCCTTACAAATGACCGGGGTTCACCCCGTGAATTTCAATCGGAGATAATAATAATGATACGAAATAACCAATTTACAGTTTTTAAAATTTCAATATCTACATATAATAAATAATAAATGTGAAAGTTCGTTGAGTGTTTTTTTTTAAACCTGAATGTTGCTTTAATAGGACGGACCCAATATAGCGGTCGAACTGCGTGGTTGGAGGGTGAGGGACGACCACGCGGGGAGTTCGTTGAGGTTGTCAGTGAGACATAATAAGTAGAGCTTGAAGGAAATTGTATTTATGCAACATACATTAAAAACTTCAACAGCGCGATGCAGAACTTCACCAATTTCCATGCATTTAGAAGGTCATTCTCCAGATTTTTGTCGGCGTCTGAACTCCAACAAACCATATTAAACGTATAAAAAAGTTTGATGGAGTTACGGTGACCCACAAGCCAAATTTGAGAATATTTGGATAAAGTCGTCTTTACTTTACGCAACAGCGCCATATATCTGTTTATTAATTAATACGACAGCCCAACGAAAAGAAGTGTTATGTTTTCTGTTTGTATGGGAAAACTATAGAATGGATTAACAACTTGCACTAAAACGTTCAATGGATCTCCGGCCACGCAATAGGCTATAAAAATTATAAAGATAAGGGTGCAAAGGGGTTAAAAAATGGGGTTGAATTCAATAAGTATGTTTTTGTACATAAATAGTTTTTTTATGCAAAGTAGATACTCACACGTTCATTTTATTATGATATAAGTCTAAATAAAATCAAAAACATAATATAAGTGGCATCTATCGAGCTGAAATTGGACTACAATTAAGTTCGCTAGATGGCGCATATCGACAACTAACATCAACGACCTCTATCAAACTGAAATTGTATCAAAATTATGCTCGCTAGATGGTGCTATCATTATCAATCAATTCCATTCATCAAGCATTAATAATGTTTCTTTTTCATTGAATTTGTGACTCTTAAATCTCATCATCATGAATATTATATAATTGTTAATATCCGTTGTAACAAAGATCTGAAATTGCGTTAGCTTTAACACGTTTAAAGGTACCGGCGCGTTTCACCGCTTCGAAAGTCCGAGTCCGAGTCGACCCGGGATAAAGCTATCCTATATTTTAATCCAGGCTATATACTAACTTCGTATAAAATTTCATCTAATTCTTTTGAGCCGTTTGAGCGTCATTGAGTAACAAACATCCAAATATCTAAACATCCAAACATCCAAACTGTCGCATTTATAATATTGTACTAGGATTATCCTCTTTACTTTATTATACTTATTTTATCACTTAAATTTTCACTTTGTTGGTACACTTCAGCACAATTCTATCACCGTATCAAAAATCGTGAATAAACCTCATTCATTAAACTATTTAATCATTTGGCATATATTATTTTTGACCTTTAAAGTTTATCACTCTTTAGTACCACCCAGGGGACACGTGCAGGGTCGTGGTAGGGGTAGCTCCTGCGGACCCGAGTAACAGTTGTCCCCCCTTTTAAATTTTATTATTTGTCAAGTGAGTGGGCAACAGCCGGGATCAACTGCTTAGCGTGCCTTCCAAAAGCACGGAAGCACTCATTTATATATTAACCACCCACTCAAACATCAGGCGGTCACCCATCCAAAGACTGACCGCTGCCATCTTTGCTTAACCTGCGTTATCGTTTCTGATTGGCAGTTGCCGCTAAGCTATGATGCTAAAGTTTGGACCGCAATCACGCAAAAACGGATTAAAATGAATTTCGGTATACATAAGGTCTATAACCTGGATTAACATACGAATATATAATACTTTTTATTCTGGGAATCATCGTCTAAGGGGGCGAAATAGGGGGAGCAAATTTGTAAGGAGCTAGGATGTAAAAGAGTTCCACGCGGGCGAAGTCGCGGGCAGAAGCTAGTATAAAATAAAGTGTGCTAAAGGGGGCTACCCGAGCTTTTCATCGATTTTTGACAAGTTTTTAATCTCGTATCTCCTACTTTTGCACTAGAGATAGGATTATAAGTCGGTAAACTAAAAAATAAACGGCTATCGGTTCTTCAATCTTTTATCTTCATTTTTGTCTACCGAATTTTAAAAGAAATGAATAGGTACTTAATTTTGTATGATTTTTTAAAACGTTGTCTAAAAAAACACTTATTCCGTATCTCTATTGACGTAAAAGATTTAACATAAACGAAATCTACATAATATTTGTCTATGACGTCTCTAAAAACGTGTTTTCATTTTAAACTAATTAACACAATAGTTATGACAAGAAAACCGGTTCATTTGACCTAAAATTGTTCAACTTTCATGCCAGATATCTCGAAAACTATGAACTTTGAAGTAAATATGGGATACTTTATTACTTAAACTCGTTGTTGTTAATATAATAAACTACAAAAAACATAAGAAAACTAAGGGATTCAGATCGAAGGTCATTGGCGTATGGGAGCCCCTTAAGCATTTTCATCTGAATTTATGCATCCAATGATGTACCTAATATAAAACACCTCTATTCCGTAACTTGTTCTAAGCTCACCTCAATACTCAGCCACGAATATATCTTGACGCCGCCATTCATAGTAACTAAGCGTAGGTAGATTTCTACTTTCGATAGGCGTTACGTGTGGGGTGAGACGCATGTGCGCGTAAAGAATACCAGCCCTTTAGACACGAGTGAGACAGTAATACCTAAGTCGCGCGCGACGCGACTTTGCAGGAATTTGTGCTAAATTTACTGATTTAACCCCCGACTCAAAAAAGGATGTATCTGAGTGTTTATCTCAGACATCGTAGCTCATCAACGGGCATACCTACGTAAGACCGTAATTTTCCTTCCGATCGAAAGTCCAGTCCAGCCATATCGTCAGCCTTTGTTCTACCAGGGCCCTACAGAAACACCAGGCTGCATCTATAGGACTATAGCTGTACGTCCCGCACAACTTGCCGACAAGTCGCTTCGCGCGCGACTGAGCGTCCCCTGTCTCACTTGCAACGTGCAAATTCGAAAAAGGTGGGTAGATCTTTCTCAACTCGCGGCGCGGCGTCAGTTGTGCTCGCCCCCCTGGTCTATTCCGTCGAGATGGTTCATAGCCATGTTAAGCAGCAGCCATCTGGTTAATGTTAAGCTTTACTAGCATTTTCTATACCACTCACTTAGTGAGGGTGTCATAATGATCAGGTACAGGCACTTGGTAAAGGATCTCAGCCAACAATTTACAAATGTTTTCAACTATTAAGTGTATTCCAGAAATATTAAGTATATTTAAAAAAAACGAACGAAAACATAATGGGTATAATAATGAATTTGGTTTTTCTTTTTAGATTTTTATTTTTGTAATGTCAAGTTTGTATTTTTAATGGTAATTGAAATTGTTTTCGTAAATATACCTAATAATTCACCTATATCTATAGTTAGGATTATTTTATGTGGCTGACTTTTTATAAAACTATAATTGGCATTGGGATCTTGTAGCGTAGGCGGTAGAGTAACTTTTAGAATGGATTACTTGCTGCATCTCGGCGAACAATAATAATCTCAAGTATACGTTGCAGCTACGTATATAAAATATATTTCATATAAAAGGTGACATGCACGTTATTAGTGCTGTCGTTCGTTAAATTACTCGAGCGACTTCTCAAACTAACGCTAGCACGTTAGACAGTTTCCGTCGAGTTACCTAGATAATTACAAACTAGGTTAAACTTCCATATATTTTGAAGGTGAGATGATATTATGCAAAAATGTTAGTTTTGAAAGCGCTGAGCTAATGATCCGGCGACTATCGACAATATCTTACCTTCAATACCATACTCTACTTGATTATTAATTTGAATTTTACTTTTTTGCTTTTAACTTAAAATCGTCAGGGCCTCAAAACTACAAGGGTTATTTTCGCGGTTCTTTACAAATGAATAGTTATTAATTTTAATTAATCTGAACGCAGTTTGTCCCGAAATAATAATTATTTTGACGATATGAATTTTTACACAGCGTGACGAGCTAACACTGCCTACTCTTATCTTGAGGCAACGGCTGAACGGATTTAGGATAAAATTTGGAATTAATATTGTTTACGTCACACCTGGCCATAAAGCAAGCTTTACTGCACGCTGCGCGTACGGGAACACTCGCATTGTGGCCAGGTGAAGACGTAAAATTTTGTACGCAACACGGGCGGTAATTCGTAAAGCCCCAGAGCGCATATTTATGGCCCTCACCTTCGGTTCGGGCCACAAACACCTACGATCTGGGGCATTCACGAATTCACCGCCCTAGTTACGTAATGTGCTATTATAACCTGGACACTGTTTAATGGTGACAATTCTAGATTCTTCTTCTTCTCTATTATTAAATTAGTAAATTTTAGAAACTTATAAAATTGTCGAATTGTTGCGAAAATTTTACATATTTTTGTTATATAAAAAATTGCACTTGACAGGTGAAAGTTCATAAACTTTTCAAGGTAACTGGTTTATTAAACGCTTAATTTCAGTTGCTAATTTTTAAGTTTGTTGTAAAATTGAAATACAATTGACAGGCGATCTCACACTGTGTGTCAAAACTTTTGGAAACTAGCGGTTGGCGTTTTGAATAAAAAATAGAGTAAAATGGTGCTCACGTTGTCGTGACGTCTAGAAGTGAAGGAAGAATATTCGGTTGTTACTGCTGACTTATTCAAGGAAAATGTTCGAGTAACCAAAACCAATTCTTAGTAAAATCAGCAACGAGCATCAACATAGCACTAACAGAAACGTACACCTACTCCCTAAATTGATGTAGTAGGTATGTGAAGAGGTAGGCCTCTTTCACATACCTACTACATCAATTTTGAGCACTTTGCATTGGATGGATGTGATGCATAAGAAAACAGACGCACACGGAATTTTGAAAGCGCCTGAGCTTAAATGTGCATACCTATAACATTATCCAAACAGTAATTCTTTATTTTCATAAATAAACGCTAAGATTGTAAATTTGAGCGCAATACTCGTATTCATTTTGGTTACAGACTTAGTTAGACTACAGCAACGAAAAAATTTAATTATACCCTCCATATGGCTGTTATTATGTCGATCTTTAATGCTTAAAGTGGTACTGGATCACAAGTTTCGTGTGGCTCTGCCTACCCCTTTTAGGGATAAAGAATAGAATAGAAAACGTTTATTTGCATGAATACGTATTTCTAGTTAGAAAGTGTTCATGTGAATAGTGGTACAATATTCTATCGGAATTCAACGACATGCAAATATTATAATAAATCGTAGCAAGCGCATGCGAAATTGAGTCATACACAAAACAAAAACAAAATTCGTCTCTCCTGTGGTCAATAATTAAAAGCTCACTTGCATATAAATAATGATTTTATCGAATAGTACACCGTGGCCCAATAAAACGTTGACAAAATTAAACGGTAAAAAAAATTCAAATGGAACGCGGTTCGAATTCATTTGTTTTTATATTGCGATTTGACACGTTTTTGCCGCCATTTAAAATAGCGTGATTAAAACTATTGGTTATTAAATATTTTTGCCATGTCTTCGCAACGTGGAGCAATAATTTCCCTACACGAGGCTGGAAAACGACAGTGTGAGATAGTTAGATCACTCGGTGTCAGTCGTCAACTTGTGTCTAAGACTATTAAGCGATTTAATGAGCTCGGCCATATTGGAGACCACCCAGGAAGAGGAAAAAAGAGGACTGTGAGGACTCCCAGGCTCCGAAATGTTATCAAAAAACGACTTGATCGTAATCCACGGACCAAAGTCCGAAAAATGGCTCGAGACCTGGGTATAAGCCGTTCGACGGTGCAACGTATTGTCGCACATGACCTCAATTTGAAGGCGTACAAACTGCGTAAGGCACAACTTCTTGAAGATAAAGATAAAAAAGTTCGCCTCGAGAGATGTCGTCTAATTAAGAGGCGTGCCGCGGCTGAGAAATAGAATCACATCTTTTTTTCAAATGAAAAACTGTTTTCTATTGAACAGGCTCATAATCACCAAAATGATAGAATGTATTATCCTAGTCGTCCTGGAGCAATTGCAGTGATTCCTCACCGACAAAAGCCGGAATCCGTTATGGTTGGGGTGGGATTTGCTCTACAGGCAAAACACCCCTTATTTTTATAGAAAAAGGTGTCAAAATAAATCAAGAAATATATAAAAGAGATATTCTTGAAGCCGTAGTTCTTCCTTGGAGTCAACAACATTTTGGTAACCAACCGTGGATATTCCAGCAAGACTCTGCCCCATCCTATAGGGCTCGTAGTGTGCAGCAGTGGTGTAGGGACTATTTTCCCGGATTTATAAGCTCCAAAGAATGGCCACCCTACTCGCCTGACCTAAACCCAATGGATTATAGTTTATGGTCAATCCTAGAGTCAAGAGCCTGTGCGTCCAAGCACAAAAATATAGATGCTCTAAAAGCAACACTTACGAAGGAGTGGGAAAAAATTACCTCGGAAGAGCTGCGGCATATCGTCGATAATTTTACCAAACGTTTGCGTCTGTGTATCAGTGCAAAAGGAGGATATTTTGAAGACAGTAATTTTTTTATTTTATTTCAAGATATTGAATTTTACTATTTAATGTTATTTTATGAATTTGGTGTAAGTAATAAAATAATATTCTTATAATTCTATGTCAACGTTTTTCTGGGCCACCCTGTAATAGAAGAGGAGACGCCGTTTATTCTTAAGAGTCCAAACAAAAGTTAGGCTTCGTAGCCCTTAACTTTGATAATGTCCACAGGAAAGACGCGAACCTAAGTCTGTATATGACTCGATTACTCAATTAAACCATCCTCCACAATTTTTCTTTAAAAAAAATGACAATGCTGGTTTTTTCTGTAAACTCTTTAAAACTGTAGAAACTATTATCTAATAAATAAGTATTTCAATTCCTCCTAAAATCAGTCGTTGGCATTACTTTAATATCAGGTAAACCATTATATTAAATTATGCAAAAATTATAAGAATTTTTCCTATATAATTGACTGACATCGAGGCTGAATATGCAAAAAAAAAACCGGCCAAGTGCGAGTCGGACTCGCGCACCGAGGGTTCCGTACAAACCTATAACAAGCAAAAGTTGTACTTAGTATGATTATTACTAAATGATAAATGAAAATGGAATCCGTAACATTACAATGTGGAAAGCTGGGGGAGCATAAATTTAAACAGGGTCACTTTATCAATTTAGTAATCATTCTTTAGGCTTTGATTTCCTTACGAGTAGAACTACTCGCAAGGAAATCAAAGTTACGAACGGCAAAATAAGCGGATTACCTAAATTGCTGTTTCTTTTGAAAGCTGAGTTCACGGAAAGTAACTTTAGGTTTTGATACCCTTGAGATTACCTATAATATATAATAATATAAACCAGCCTATATACGTCCCACTGCTGGGCACAGGCCTCCTCCCATGGATGAGAGGGAACGGGCAGTAGTCTCCACGCTGGCCGAGTGCGGGTTGGGGACTTCACATACACCTTTTTCAGTTTTAAATTATGCGGCTTATATTGCTATTTCTTATGATTGCGTAGACATAAAACTTTCGTTTTGCTACAACTGAAAGGTATTATAGACATGAGTATTTGACATGAATTTCAATTTAATACCTCTACACATTTACGAGAAAAAAGGTAGTAAGTTTAAAATTTAAAAAAATGATTTTTGTATGATTTTACTAAAAATGTCTACTTTTCTTAATTTTTCCTTTGTCTGTGCTATATGAAGTTTCTTCGTGCCAAGTTTTAAGTTTCTGTGTTAACGGGAAGTACCCTATAGGTTTTGAGTTTGTTGCGAATACTCAATTTCAAAATATGCGACTTAAATTGCCATTTCTTTTGATTGCGTTTACATAAAAGTTTGGTTTTGCTACATCTGATGGGTCATATAGCTCTTAGTATTTAACATGAATTTTAATTTAATACCACCACACGTTTACGAGGAAAAAGGTATTAAGTTTAAAATTTAAAAAGTATTTTTTTGTATGATTTAACTAAAAATGTCTACTTTTCGTAATTTTTCCTTTGTCTGTGCTATATGAAGTTTCTTCGTGCCAAGTTTCAAGTTTCTGTGTTAACGGGAAGTACCCTTTAGGTTTTGAGTTTGTTGCGAGTATACTCAATTTCAAAATATGCGACTTAAATTGCCATTTCTTTTGATTGCGTTGACATAAAAGTTTGGTTTTGCTACATCTGATGGGTCATATAGCCCTAAGTATTTGACATGAATTTCAATTTAATACCACCACACGTTTATGAGGAAAAAGGTATTTAGTTTAAAATTTTAAAAGTGTTTTTTTGTATGATTTAAATAAAAATGTCTACTTTTCGTAATTTTTCCTCTGTCTGTGCTATATGACAATGCTTCGTGCCAAATTTCAAGTTTCTCAGTTCACGGGAAGTACCCCGTAGGTTTTGCGAGTGTCGAAAAACTCTAAAATTTGCAGCATAAACGACTGTATCTTTTGATTGCGTTGGCTTTTAAGTGTGATTTTTTCACAGCTTCAAGGGACAATAGACTTGAGTATCTGATATAAATTTCAGCTTGATACATCCACGCATTCCTGAGAAAAATGGTCTTGACAGACAGACAGACAGACAGACAGACGGACAACAAAGTGATCCTATAAGGGTTCCGTTTTTTCCTTTTGAGGTACGGAACCCTAAAAATGGTATACCTATCTAAATCAACGTTCACTTTAACAAGTAGTATTTACGACTCTCGGAAGTCCCTAAAGTTCTGGCACGTGCACAAGGAAAATTTTAACTAGGATAAAACTAAGGTAAATCGGATTTGAATGTAAGAAAATTATATGAGTCACCGTAACTCGTCCTTTTGCGTCACAATGATAATAGACCTAAGCTTTCAGAATGACCTCAAAGCGAGCGGAGTTAGTCTCAGGATAGATATGGCAAAAAGTGAGCCAAGACCAGACCAGCATTCAGGAATATACTCAAACAGGCCGAGGCCCACCCAGTGTCGATCGTCAGGATGATGATGATAAGTCCGTCACTTAGGTTTTCAAAAACTAATGGATATGTATTTGATTTTTTGCAACCAAACAAAAAATGATGAAGACATAACTTTTTTTGTGATGATATAAAAACTGACGGATTAAATAGATTTTTGTAGGAAAGTAGCCAATATCATGAATTTTTTTTGCCGACCAGGACGTTACCACTTCAATTGAAAAAACTCATACTCATTTTTCTCTTCCGAGGTTTAAGACGGTAAATTAATGATATTTTGTTCTTATCCATACTTCCATATCCATACTAATATTGTAAATGGGAAAGTGTATGTGTTTGTTTGTTTGTCCGTCATTCACGGCAAAACGGAGCCACGAAGTGACGTGATTTTTTAAGTGGAGATAGATGAAGTGATGGAGAGTGACATAGGATAGTTTTTATCCCCGAAATCATCCCCTACAGGGGTGAAATGGGGGGGTAAGAAATTGTATGGAGCTGCGATATAAACGAGTTTCACGCGGACGGAGTCGCGGGCAGAAGCTAGTAATCAATATCTGTGTCAGTGTTTTCCTTTTTTGATATTCTTATTTTTACAAGTGCTCGGTTGTTTCCAACAATGCTAAAACGGCATATTTCAAGGCTGCAAAAATACAAATCCTTCAACAATAACCGCAAAAACCTAAACAGTCCGACATTTCATATTTCCTTTTTATTCAGTTTCCACAGTGTTGTTTGTTACCATTGATTAAGTTTCTTCATCTGTATAAATTAAATACAATATCATAGTTATTAAAAAAGTATTCAGACCAAAACGCCTACGCGGGATACAACAAAACAATGAGCAATTTTTATGAATAGAATCACTGTGTAAAGAAATAAATAAAATGTAGAAAAATGCAGCGCCATTCATTGGTATTCTTTTGCGTAATCCTTTCCCAATGCAGCGCAATGCGAATTTTAAATTCCGAGCACCTAACCAGGATGTATTCTTTTTTCAGTGATAAAAAAGCAAATTGTAGCTTTTGTTTTTTTATTAAACCGTTATTGGATCAATTGTACTCGTATGCTGCGATAACAATTTTACTCACAAATAATGGCGACACGTGAAAAAGCTTGAGCAAATTGTGGCTGTTGTTTTTTATTTAACCTTTTTTGATTTGTCTGCACTTGTACTCGTATGATTTGCATTGACAATAAAGTAAGTGATAAATAGTTAGTTACTTATTTAGTATATATTACATAATTCAGTAGATCTACTAACGAATTGTCTACTTTCAAATGTTCTGTTAATTGACGTTTTACTCGTATTATTATTTCTTCTTGTATTATGTGGTAGGTGTATATTGCGTACATTTGTGTAGTCTTAGAATCGCAAATAAAATAAAAAATCTAACATGTCGGAGAGAATACGAGTATAGAGATCTAACGTAGGATGCTTAAAGGTTTAAAGTGCATAACTTTAAACGCGGATGTTTGAGCTCTTTCGAGTTTTAAGAATTTAGTTTTTGTGGCGCCTCTCCAAACCGGAATGCAGTTAGGTACATAACATTAGATTTAACAAGTGTTAGGTAAATCTGCTTTATCTACACAAATAATATCATTAGTGCTCTAAAATGCGTTCAGAAACCGTAGGAAATGACCAGCATTACTACAACCTATTTTACTATGAGAACTATCTTATCTGTGGTAGTAGGTAAAATCTGTACTGTAATTTCATTATAGTACAGATTTTTGTAACGTTATGAGTTTAAATTTGGAACAGCTGTCAAAACTCAAGTGGGTCTCTATTCTAGTATCCATAGATATTAAAACAGTTATCGATACGTAACGTCAATTCAGTACGTTTTTTTATTACAAACCGCACGACATTTCATTTCGAGTGATATGAGTATAAGGACTTCATTAGTTTGTCTATGATTTAAAAAGAAACCATTCGTTATGACGGAATTGCCGCCATTGCTGTTGTCATTTTATTGTTGGTTTTTTCTGTTACTTACTACTACTTATGACATGTGTGTAGATAAAGTAGTGTATGCAACTGTACATAATTAGGCCTCAAAACACTCGTGTGATGCTATTATGAAACTCGCTGATGCTCTTTTCATAAAACCACACTCGTATTTTAAGGCCCTCATTATGGATCAGTCGCATAAACTACTATCAAAAGTGTGTTTATATTAGGCTGATTTATTATAATTATATAAGAGCAAATATTTCTATGAGGTTTTAAAATCTACACTAAAAATTGTGCTCAGGTTAAAACTACGCCAGAAGAATTTGAAGATCATAGGGTAAGGTAGCCAACAATGAACCACCAAAAATTCGTACCTCAAAAAGTCAGTCTTGAGTTGCAAGTATTACAATATTTTATAAACACGATTATTTGTTATTTACCTAGCTTTCATTTTGCATATTTTTTTTATATTTACCCTTTTTAAAGAAATGGGAAATGGCTAAGGCTGAACCGGTGCTAGGTATTCAGTGAACCGGCCAAGTACATACGAAACTATTCATTGCATAATATTTTATTTTAAAAAAGCTCTGTTTATATAACTAAGGAACATAAATGAGGCCATTTAATAAAATATAACATTTATTATGTGAAAAAAATCTATTTAACTTAACCTGCGGCAGTAAACTAATATTTAATCACAATATTCCAAAGCACATGAAAATGTTAGCCTCAGACTTCAAAAAATGCACAATAATATGCTAGAATTATATCGCAATTTTCTTACTATCAAACCAAATAAAAATATCAATGAGTTATAGTCAAGTAGTATAAACTATTAAACTTGGCAAAAGTTATACTAACTAGGCTTACTACTATAACTTATACCAGTAGTAGTGGATCATTGTGTGCTCCATCTTTGTGGGCCATTATGTGCCACATACATCTTACGATGTTTTAGGATCGATAAAAAAGACAGTGTTGCTCTCCGGAAGTGCCAGCAGAAGTGAAAACTTGAATAATTATAATTTTGCAAAAGAAAATCCCTTCCTCCCCCCTCTCTCCCCCTGCGTGCCAATATATCTAATAACAACGTTTTTATGAAAAAAGTGACTCTAAAATTAATACCCTATATCAGTATAAATACGATGTATGTACCGTTAGACCTTCTAGCTTTATACTTCGCAAGAGCTCATATGTTAATGGCATTAAATTTTTAAATCATTTACCTGAGTATATCAAGTCGCAAGATGGGATTCAATTTAAAAGAAAGTTCAAGGAATGTCTATTAATGATTTTTAGGGTTCCGTAGTGAACAAGGAACCCTTATAGTTTCGCCATGTCCGTCCGTCTTGTGTCTGTCCGTCTTCGGCTTAGCTCAGTAACCCTTAGAACTAGAAAACTGCAATTCGGCGTGGGTATATAAACCAATCACGCCGACAACAGTAGAATAAAATCCTGAATAAAAGTTTTTTTTTGAGGTTACTTCCCCTATATATAAATTGGTGATGTATTTTTTTTTCTCGTTAAACCTATAGTGTGGGTTATCGTTGGATAGCTTGTTCAAAAATATTATGGGTTTTCCGAAACTATTTTTCAACTCAGTTATGTGTTTGCGAGATAGTGGGATTTAAAGCCCTAATTTTTGTTTCAGTCATTTGTCCCCCCCCCCCCCCCCTTGCCGGCTAAATGGCTACTACTGGGGACGTGAAAAAATTCGTGGCAGTAGTACATATAATGAATTTAAAAGGAAAACTATCACAGATAAGTAGAAATAACTAGTTAACGTGTAATAGACACAACTACTTAGTTAACTGGTAAGAAATGTACTTAATTTCAGGTGCATATACATTGTCATTGGACCCTTTACATTGGTGTGTTATAAAAATAATCATATTTACGATTATTTACGAGGGTAAGCTATAATAAAAACCCCAAAAGCTCCTTTTAAGTCCGCATTCTGTGACAGACTGCCAACTACGGAACCCTACCCTGCACGTGGCCTGACAAGCACTTGGCCGCTTTTTTTAAATAATTTGAATGAATATTTTGTATTTTTAGATTAAATAATGTTGCTATTGTAATGTAATAAGTTACTATTGTACGCCCGAAATGGGCAAACTTTTGGGACTTTAATATTTATTATGTGATCTTTTGTACACAGTAGTTCTGGACAATCTTATCTATCTTAAGTTTTTGGAGCATATGTATCTCTACAACAAAAAAACTATTTCACTGGCGACAGTCCAAACAGCTTGATGGATTTTGACATATGAGGTGTCGTTGGATCCCCCAAAATCGGGTTAGTGACATAGGTAAGGTAAATCGCCAGTAATTGGCCACCCTTCAGTAATTGGCTACGTTATACTAAAATAATTAAATTTTGAATTCTATGATATATTCTCACACACTTAAAGTAAATCACCAGATAACAGCAGTTATCACAAGTATTACTCAACTATTATGTACATCGATTAAAGTAAGAGTTCATAATAAAATGAGTTTGAGTTTGACGAGGCGTTGAACTGGCTGGTTGCTTATTTTTTCTCCTACCGGTCATGCATTTCAAATCAAGAAATTCTATTATAATTTTGACTAATGACGTTATGTCAGTGTAGGTAAATGTGATCATAAAAGGTAAGGAAATATTTTTTGTAGTATAATTTTACATAATAATTTCAAATTCTATAACTTATTTAGTTGGCTAATTTCTGAAATGTAATTCGACATTTTTTTTAAATACTAGTGGCGTATGCCAGTTCCTTAAAAGCTATAAAAATATGATTGGTAAATTGTTGAAAAAAACCTTAACAAGTGAAAATAAAAACGAAAAACAGAGTTGCAGCTCAAAATAAAAGTATTAAAAAAAGACAACAGCTACTGATAACTTAATGCACCCAATATTAAATGTTGATCAACAATCAGTATCTTCAGAAGTTGTGCACAAAAGAGAACTTGTGAATTTAATATTGTCGGCAATGTCAATGAGCTTCTTTATTTAAGATGTAGTAATACTTCCATGAAGAATGTGTTCCCCTGTTTCATGAAATCAATATACCTGTGATTGGACTATAATTATGTCATATTTGTTATTATCTTTTCCGGGCAAGTTCCTCATTGGATAGTAAGGATTCATTCCTAAAGAGTTTATTATTTAATTTTATGAGAAGCTTTTATTATGTTAACTTTTTTTTTGGCCAAGTATTGAAAAAATGGCTAGTATTGAAAATACTGGCTAATAACTAGGTTAAAGGTAATGTCCAATAAAACAATTAAATATTTTAAGAAATAAATAATATTACCCTCTAGTAAACACATGTTCATTATTTTCAACATTCACTACTTCCCCTTAAACAATAATATGGTCGATATCCCTTTACAGGTGATCACAAAAAACATTCTAAGCAAGCAAGGTAGTAAAGTGGCCAGTTACTAACGATTTACCCTACATAAAGGTAATATTAAAACAGTCGGGTTTAAAAAAAATAGTTTAGTTTATATTTTTGATGAAAAAGCCTTGTAAGTAAGTAAGTGATTTATTTGTAAACATAGGTTACAGAATGGTGGTGGAAAAAAAACGGTGTGGCGCTGTTTTGCCGATAGGCATACAAATTTAAATCTAACATGTCATTTAAATTCACATATAAAGAATAAGCCAAAATTACAATTACATTATGTCCCGGATATACATTGTCCGCATGCCAGGGGAAATTCAATCTTATATACATTAATGTCATAACGAAGGCTTTTACAGGGAAAATTCTCACTTTTTAACCGACTTCAAAAAAAGGTGGAGGTTCTCGGTTCTAGGTATTCGTTTTTATTCATCGTTTTTTTACCTCAGAACTCCGTCTTTGATAAGCCGATTCATAATTTGTTTTGTTCGTAAGTATATGCTTCCAGGTGGGTCCCATTCTTTCAAAAATTCAGTTGGATAATGGGATCTATGAGTAAATGAGGGAACTCCTCAATTTTATTAGGCACGCTTGTAGTGATTTAGGTATTTTCTATTATGACTCGTGTATTTACACCCGGAAATCTTAAATTTGGTGGATTGGAATTGATGATGAAGACCACAGATGACTTATGGAATTCCTCAATTCTGTACTTAAAAATACAAAAGTACGCATAGATTCTGATAAGGTTCCGAAGAAATAGCAACTAATGAAGCGCCAAAGGTGATCCTTGTGGAATCGACGGAAGTCCTCAAATATTATCGGGTCACATACAGCGATTTGGTTGTTTTCTCTAATAACCAACGCATATTGCTCTCGGAAATCAGTTCATTCAGTAAATTGGAAAAGAAATGTGGAAATGTTCTCGTGGCTTGGCGGAGTACTCAATTGAGGCCGGTTAAAGCTTTGTTTTTAAAGTAAATTATTCCGTCCGTTTTCGTCCATAGCGTTCGTGCCGTCTATCCCGAACGCAACCGAGTGACGGAACACGGCGTCGCTGGGAAGAAAATGCAATAACTATGGCCCATTACATCTTCGTATAGCACTATGCTTTATTTAAACTTAAATCAGTCAAAAATACCTTCGTTTTCGTATATATTTGTTGATCCGAACCTATGTTTATTTAAGGAATTGTATACTTGGTTACTGTTGCTCGGGAGTAAAACGCGTCTTCATGAATTTTTGAAGCGGATGGTTCTTTGCTCGCGTTTTTGTATAGGGGTACAGTTCAAAATGTGTCACGTGACTTACGGAATAACTTTTTGTAGAAAAGCCTAATCTGATTTCAAATAATTGTTTGTTACATGTTTTAAACCTTCTTTATTTGCCATTAGTTGTTGATCACAAAATGTTATTTAGTTTATTTGGTGGACATGAAAATAATGCTAAAATGACCGCCAGTCAGTCAATGTTGCCATATATACCGATTTATCTGTACCTATACAGATTTTAGTGAATTAATTCAGATATTTATTTTACGGGTACACCATAATAGCAGATTCCTTTAAATAATCAAAACACTTTGTACTTAACCATTCAATGAAAATGCTTATCTAAGTAGATTTTCCCTGCCTGGGAATCGAACCCTGGACCTTTGGGAATCGAGCCCATCAACGACTCGTCCTTTCTGCCACAATCAAATTTCCGATGTACTTCTTATCTGTATCTATGAAAGGCTTTTCACCTTGAGGTCTTTGAGAAATCGTCGAAAATGTGTAAAAAATATACTTCGTAATTTTATAATTTTAGGCGGTATTTTTTTTCTTACAAGTCAAACGGCCTAGTTAAAAGTACGTACGTTTATTTAACAAAAGAAACATTTAACTTGGTTCACGTGTTATTACAACGAATTATCGATAGTATCGATCGATCGATCGATAATTATCGATCGCTTTACTTATTTACGATTTTTTAAGTACAGTTTGCTCAGTACGGAACCCTCGGTAAGCGAGTCAGGCTCGCACTTGGCCGGATTTTTTAAATTAGGGCTCCATAGCCAACTTAGAAGTATCCAATTAAACTTAATTAACGGTTGTTCTCCGACACAACCCGCTTCTTTTTTATATAAATAGACACCTTACATACACGCTGCTAGTGCGGCATCGCCTTTGCTAACGCAGGAAAACCCGCAGGATAAAACATACCCTTTATTCATGAAGAAAATCAAATGCACGAGTATACACAGGTGAAAGGCTTGTAGGTACCTATGAGTTTTTCTGAACTTATGTACCTGCTGTGGGAAACCTGTATACATCTGCGAAGAAACTCAAAGGTGTAAGTGAAGTCCCCAACCCGCACTGGGCCCGTGGGGACTACTGCCCATTCCCTCTCCATCACGCTGATAGTGAAAACATTTGTGCATCTGATCTGTTCTATTGATCGCAATTGCCCCCATAAACTTTCGGAAATGGCCGCTCACAAGTTGTTTAACCGCCTTGTGCATGCGTTTTTAGGATTCCGTAGCCTCAATGCATAAGTATACAAAGGAACTATTTTAGTTTCGATTTATCCGCCCGTTGGTCAAAGGCATTTTGTATGAGACGCAAAACACAAAAATGTAAGTGACACGAATTACGTAAATTTTGTTCGGAGATGTGCCGACTAGCCGGCTAATCTCCGTTGAGGTGACCGACTAAATAATGTAGCCGCATATAGGACTTTCCCGAATAGTATCTCAAACTTTGATATATGATGAAAATAAAAAGTTCCTATTTTTATATGATTATTTCTTGTATTTAAGTAATTTCTTGAGGGATAAAACTAAAAGTAAATATAGTCGTTCGTTTTTGAGTTTTCCAGTAAGTCATAAAGTGCCGAATATTTGTTATCTTTTAAAGTCGCCGACTATACGCCGCCGGCGATACTGCCGTGATTCTTAAAAAGGCAGTCTTCTTCATACAATTTACTTGTAGATGACTGCCTTTTTAAGAATCACGGCAGTATAAATGTGGCCGCATAGTTGGCTGTCCTGACTAGCCGAGTCGGCGATGAGGCGGCCGACTAGACACCTTATTATCATCCTGTTGATTCCTTGAATGAAGGGTTCATTCCCTGACTAATAAAATGACTACCGTCATCCAATGGTCAGACCCCGCCTATTCTTAAATAACGTAATATATGGAAATAGCCTTTTTTGGGTGTAATTTTCTTTTGGCCATCGCAAATATTCACGTATGCTTGCGGCGATATATTTTTCTAATAATGGGTTTCTAGCTTAAACTGTGCAATTACGAAAATTGGTTCGGCTTTAATAATAGCATTTGAACATGTATTTAGCAGAGTAGGTAAGTATGAGAGTAACCGATGGCGTGCGTTATTGTAGGCCAGATTGTTAACGGGTTTACATGCAACTGTGACCCAGATATACCTATTATGCACATTTACTCACGCAAACAATAATTTTATGGAACACGGTTAATCAACTTTTTATAACGCCCTTCGACCTATCATAAGTGTGAGCTTTTCTTGAAACAGCTTCATGTCATTAAAATCATATTTTTACTGAACTACAGTCAAGTGTATTTAAACATGGGTATATACAACTTCCAGCACGCAGATGCAAATTTTCGGTGAGAGTGGATCGCCTTGTCGGACTCCTCGTGTGACAGGGAACTCTTCTCCTAGTGACTCTAGTTTGACTTTGGCGGAGCTTTTACTGTACACGTTCTTTATTAGTTGTATGTATTTTCTCTCAACAACCTGGTTTGCTAGAGCTTGCCAGATGTGGTTGTGTTCCAGAGAGTCGAATGCTTTGTTGAAGTCGACGAATGCTAGGTAGGAATAGAGGAGGTAGGTAGGATTGTCCATACTCTTGGCACTTCTCGATGGTTTGTTTCAATGTGTGCATGTGGTCCACTGTTGAGAAACCCGATCTAAATCCTGCCTGTTCAATAGGCTGCTTCCAACTTCCTCCAAGTTCTTTGTGATGCGGTTTAATATTATTTTTGCGCATATTTTATAAATGTTAGACATTAGACTGATGGGGCGGTAGTTGTTGATTTCATCTTGGTCTCCCTTTTTGTGGATAAGAATTATGTTACTTACGGTCCATTGTATTGGAAATTCCTCTGTCTTCATAGTTGTATTAAAGAGTGCCGTTAGTCTTTGTAGGATGTCAGCTAACCTTGACTTTATTAATTCGTTGTTAGTACCATCTGGTCCCGGGGCTTTATCGTTCTTTTGTGTTCTAACTGCATGTTCAACTTCTTTTTCTAATATGGGCGGGATGTCTTCATCGTTGATATCTTCAAATATGGTTTCTGTTTCTTGGATGTTTTCACTTTAGTACAGGTCCTTATAGAAGCTAGTGGCAGCGTTGAGAATAGATGTCCTTTTTGTTGTTTGTTTCTTATCTTTATTCTTCATTCTCGGTATCCAGGATTTAGATTCCTGCAGGTCTTTCAAAGCTTTCCTTAATCCTCCTGTCCTAGCTATATGGTAATTTATACTGTCCATCTTCCGTTTTTCCTGATCCCTTTTTATACTGTTGCTGATTTCCTTGCTTAGTTTGGTAATGATTTTGGAGATGGTCGGGTCTTTTTTATTTTTAAATAGTTCTTTTCTTTCTGCTATGACTGTTTTCGTTTTTGAGCTCAATATGTCTTTATCTCAATTTATACATTTCACTGGTTTCTCTATCGTAGGTGTTTTGGAAGTCACTGGTATCACTTGTATTTATTTGTGTGCTGGAGCCTGTGTCGGTGAGAATTGACAACATTTCAAAATATGTAATGATACCTAAATTGAAAACTATTTCGGTAATTATCTTATTTGAACGTTAAAAAGTGGTTTTCCCATTTTTATTCTTACTCGTTTCCGAGAAAATCACTAAAATCTGTAAAATGCGGTATACCCCGTGCGTGACGTCATTCCTACGTCTCTTGAGTGAAAGATGTGGACAGGTGCCATACAGAGCCATAGTAATGACATCATATTTTATAGACGTCCTATTGGAATTCACTTCTTTTAATTTTGATATTTTTGGATGAAAATAAACTACATTTTCTATCGAACTAAACCATAAAATGGCCCACTTAAAAAAAATAAATGTAGTCAATTGAAATGTCTTCTTGTCTTGTTCCTTTCTTTCGGGTATAGTGTAGCTCTGACCATTCTGTGGTTAATGTAGAAGTTAAATTGGTTGATGACTTCAACATTCATAAACACTTTTCGTTGATTAGTGGCAGTATGGTCGATTTCATTTTTGTAGGCTCCGTCTGGTGACTTCCAAGTCCACTTCCTTTAAGGTTTATTTTTGAAAAAACTACTCAGAAGAGCGAGATTGTTTTCTTTGGCCATATACTTACTCGTTCACCGTTTCCGTTTCTATTTCCTATCCCGTATTTACCAATGGTGGCCTCTTCTCCTTGTTGTTGTGTTCCTATTATTCCATTGAAATCTCCCATGACAATGATGTTTTTATCAGTTTCGCCAATAGTTGAAGAGAGTTGTTCATAAAAAATGTATTTTTTCGTTTCTTCCGCAGCGTCCGTTGGCGCGTTTACTTGTATTATAGTCCAAGTACAACTCCTTGTACCCAGGTATTTTCAGCCTCAATACAGCCACTCTTTCTGATATGCCTTTGAATTCGAGGATATGTTTTTTTAGTTTCTTTTTTAACTAGAAAACCCACGCCATATTGGCCTTTTGTCTTGCCTACTGAGAATAGAATGAAGTCATCATATTCATCGATGTTCGTGCCTTATCTCCTTGTTTCACACAGGCCTAGAATATCCCATTTGATTTCTTTTAGGGCATTTCTGAGCTCCATAACTCTTTCACAGGTTTTTAATGTTAGCACATTTAAAGGTTGCTACATACATATGTAGATAGTTTTGCAATTGGAGGGTGTTGGTCATAAGCCCCCACGGTGATCGGCCGGGTTGGGGACTGTGATGGTTTTTTGTTGTTGTTATAATTTTCCTGTTCATTTGTTTGTTTTTTTGGTTGATTGTTATTTAATATATTTCTATTTTCTAAGTTTGTTTTCTTCCGCCGGTTTTTGCTTGTTCGTTGCTATTGTTTACTTGTTTCATTCATTTGTTTTGTTTATTATATTGGGTTCCCTTATGTTCCCTATGTTCCCTTTTGTATCATCTCCTCTTCATGGGCTTGTTTGCATGGTATTTTTGATGGGGAGCGTTTCCTCTTTTCTTTGCTTTTTTCTGGGTTTTCTTTCCCTTTGATTATGATTTTATCGTATTTTAGCAGGTCCACATTTCCTTTGTCTCTCTTCCTTTTGTTTTTGTTTCAACTCCTTCCTAATCTGCAAAATATCCTTAGGGAAGTCCTTAGTAGCATATATATTCTCAGGTAGATGTTTGTTATTTTTTAGAATCTCCATTTTTCTCCAGGCAAGGGTAAGTTTCATTAACACAGGTCTTCGTTTCTGTTCTTGTTTTTTACCAAGTCTTCGAACATCGCTTATTTCCCATTTGTCAAACTCGTGGGTGAAGGTTCCCTTCCCTACGGTATTCAGTGTTTCTATGACTAATTTCATTAATTCTGAGCTGCTTCCCTCGGTTTCCTCTAGTCCATGTAATATTATATTGTTTTTTCTTATATCTCTTTCTAGGTTATGAACTTTCGTTTTAAGCCTTGTAACTGCCTCTGTTAGTATTTTGTTCTCTTCAACAAGAGGTTTTAACTTTTCGTCCATTGTTGCGGTTAGGACGGTGGTTTGTGTATTAAGTTCTTGTCTCATAATCTGCAAAAATTTTTCCATCTGGGTATTCATCTTTCCGTAAAACGAAACGGTTCGATTAGTGGTAGAATTGTATTAATAGTCTGGCAACACTGGTCGCTCTATTTGACAGACGCCAAACGTATCGTTTTTTTAAAACGTCACTGTTTCCTGTTGACTATCTGTAGTTATGGATACATATCCATGTTGTAATACGGGATCGTATAACATACATATGTTATACGATCCCGTATTAAAACACTTTTCGCTTGAAATCAGCACTCATTTACTTGGAATTTCCGCGAGTTCAATCTCCGGACACTTATTTCACACTTGTAAAGAAGTTTTGTGGTGGAGCATTTGTTTTTGCCAGAAAGTTTAGCAAAATATTTCGTGAGCAAACAGCAACGATCTTTCCCTGACAGCAGCCCAACCGGAAATCTGTAGTATCTGGAAGAAGTATTTAAAAAACTTGATTGGACTGACCGAGGCATGCATGTAAACGGCAACAAACTAAGTCACCTGAGATTTGCGGATGATATTGTGCTCGTGACTAACGATCCAGAGTCTCTAAGACACATGCTGCAAGACCTAAAAGCAGCAGCAGAGAGGTCGGCCTAACAATACATAAAAGTAAAACTAAAATTATAATAATAATAAATGGCTGGATGGCTGGATCAAGGGTCAGATACAGAAGGCGGTACTCCTGGACACTGCGCGAATAGTCAGGAGGTTCCTGTCTCTGTCGCCCTGACCACCGGTAGCTTAGGCCCCGCCTCGCTGCCGGCGGTACCCTAGGTTAGGTTTTTATAATGGTTTTATGTTTTATATGTATTGTTTTATATTTAACTTTTTATATAATTATTGTAAAAACCTAACTTAAGAGAAATATTAAATAAAGAGATAAATAATAATAATAATTTATTTCACAAATCTTAATTCTAATGTTAACATGGTACATTGTTATTATATCATAGAACATTTATTACATGTGCCTAAACTAGGATCAGATGTCCTGTATCTTAGGCAAACGAGAACACATTATACTAAGTAGGTAAAAACTAATTTATTAAAATCGTGTTGTGTACAATAAATGGTACAAAGAAAACATTCTAAATTATTGTTGGCTTAACACTAAAATAAACATTATACGTAAATGAACAATCAATAATTTTCTTGAGCGTTCACATTGCAAAATCAGCTTTAAAGTCGTAACTCGGTCAATCATGTATTATGTTAATAAAAAGATAAACATTCATTTTTGGCACATTTGTACCTAATTGCCTTCGATGCGTTTTTAAAGACCGTGTTTCCGTGAGGCAATTAATATTATAATAATATCATGATGTAAGAAGAGTAGGTATAGGAATTGCTTAGATAATGCTAATAATGTGACTAAAGTACTTTGTTAAAACAATGTTTTATACCGAAAAATATGAAATAACTACTAGGAACTTTCATAATCTACAGAGTTTATATATCGTTTTTCGGCTATTTTTCTAGCTGGGCATTCAGTACTGCCGGTTTTGTGGTCTCAGCGCTTCTTGTAGAGCAGGCATGTTGCACATTTCGGCGGTTCAGACTTTTTGGTGCAGTCCTTAATTGCGTGACCCACGACGCCGCAATGTCCGCAGGTGTTGGTCTCCATATGACACGTCTTCGCTGCGCGTTGGCACTTGCAGCACCGGGTCACGAGTGTGAAATCCCTCACTGGGCATGACGACCAGTTTACAAAAACCCTGTCGTTTTGAATTAAGGCCTTTCTTATAGTAGCGGGAACTTCAATGACATAATTGTAGGTCTCGGCGTCTTTTTTCCCAGATTTGTGACTAAGCTTAGAAGAGGTCAAAAAGGTGTCAGTCATTTTATCGGCTAAATTTTGGTGAAAAATACACTTAAATACCTCCGTTTCTTGCATGGCCGCCGGAACTCCGATGACAACGATTCTAGGCTTGCGCTTCTGCGTTTCGTCAACAGAAAGTTCAGATTTTATTAACTGTGCTGACTGTTTAAGTTTCACGGTGTCCTCCTTACAGTGTGAGCTTATCACCACGCCGCCGTTCTTTATTTTGCGCAATCCTGACACGAGCAGTTTAATTTCGTCGGGCCGGATGATCTCTTGGATTATGACCAACAGAATGGAAGTACCCATCACGGTGGACGGGGAGGACATTGAATGGGTACAATCACACACTTATTTGGGCCAACTTATATCTATGTCTGATCAAATGCAACAAGAAATGAACAGAAGGGTCACAAATGCATAGAACAGGTTCTGGTCTCTAAAAAATATTATGAAAAATAAAGATTACCGCATCTCAATAAAAAGAATAGTTTTCAGTACGTGTATACTGCCTATATGGATGCCAAACCGGGGCCGCCACAGCAAAAAATGACACAATAACTAATATCGTGCCAAAGAGGAATGGAGAGAACCATTTTAGGGTACACAAAAAGAGACAGAAAACGGGCGACGGAAATAAGAGAGGTCACAAAATTAGAAGAGGTTACTCTTAAATCAAAAATTCTAAAATTGAAGTGAGCGGGCCACATGCTCAGAGAAAAGCAAAAATGGTCAAACATACTGACGGTGTGGACCCCACGTTACAACGCAAAAAGAAAAAGAGGCAGACAATACAAAAGCTTGTCAGATGATTAGAAGAAAACTGGTGGCCCACTATGGACACGACTAGCCAGAGACAGAGAAGCACCGAAGGCAATGGAGGAGGCCTTTGTGTCAAAAGGACACGTCGAGCCGACGGTTGTTGCAAGCACAGACGGATAAATAAATATTATATAAAACAAATTAAAAAACATTAACTGTAGGTTCGATAGTAAAATAAATTTGAAATTAAAATATACAACTTAGTCATAAACATTACTTATAAATATGTCAGAGGATTAAGGTTTCGTAAATATGTACTTAAGAGAAGATTAAATCGATGCATATTTTTGCACTTGGCTGTACCTATGACGAAAATAAATTTGACTTAATTTGGCATTTAAACTTTGGCGTTTGCATGAAATATTTTAACCAACATGCGCTTGTTAACTGTTTTTTTATTTTTCAGGTTCAGTTGATGTACACTTGTGCTGCTCATTCCGCGTAAGGCGCAAATTACGCACATCATTGACGCCGACTATACTATTTTTTTTGGGCATAGGCGACGTTAGCAATCTCAGATCTTGTTCGTTGTTTATGTGTCCCCTCCAATAAATATGCTTATCTATCACTATTCCAAGCAGAGAGAATTCGTCAACAGTTTCTAACCGAGTATTAGTGTGGCAAATTTTTTAATCTACTGGAATTCTGGTGGGGATTGAATGTCATCAACTTTGTATTAGTATCAAGGGCCGTAAGTAACCTCAAGATTATGATCGACCATCCAACTTGTTATCTTGTCTAACACGGAGTTGAGTTTTCCATTTAAGTGAGTATTATTTGATGAGGAAGAGATGTCGTCGACTCGGCGAACAGTATGTATGTTCCATTTCTGTATCGATAAGAACGTTCGGATTTCTAGGTCATTCTACATGCCGAACGTTACATTTGGTTCAGTTTTAGGCACAAAAAGGTAACACAGACAGACAGTAAGATAGACAGGCAGACAGACAAGAGTTACTTTCGCATTTATGATATTAGTATGGATCTGTAAAATCATTTATTTTGTTCAGTTAGATTAACAACGGACGTCAAGTCTTTATAAAATAAGAGAAAATAAACGATACATAATAAATTAAGAGTCCTCTTACAGAAACATTTTATACTAGAAGGGTAGTATTTATGTCCGATGCGAAACTTGGCTACTTGCCTAACGGTTCTTTTAGGTAATGTTCCAAAGGGCTTAAGAATTGTGAAACAATACATTTGATTAGTTGACAAATTACATTATTACTGTTTATACATACATTAAAAATGCATATTAGTACTTACAGTGTATGATGGGTTTCCAGAATACTATGCGTCATTGTAATTATAGGGGTGATCACGTAACATTTCGAACGCGCGTTAGGCAAATTCAAATGTCATTTTTCCATGTGAAATGTTTTATTTAGATCTAAACCAACCGAACGTATCTGCGTACAATGCAAATTAACGTCATCGACCTGCAGTTGGCAGCATACTTTTGACAGCAGTTGTCTAAATCCATCAATTAAATGAATGATGAATATAGGTGGGTAGGATTTAGACATATCTACTGTACTGACAGCTGCATACTTAAGAAAGAGAATAAAAAAATGTTGAGGATTATCTAAAAAAACTAAACATCATAAAAACCATTTAGCGATTGCTAGACTATTCGCCAACAAGCCCCTCCGATGGAGCGATCTTAATCCGGACGGACCGTGTACAGATGTTTCCAGAAAAAAATCGTTAGACATTCGGACGCCCCTGGTCGTCAAGTGCGCGTAGTGATATGCCGTTCCCAGGAATATTCCTTGGTGGGAATGTTCCCGGGAACATTCCCGGGAATATTCCCACGCAAAGGGAACATAGGGGAATTTTGAAATTGTGTATGTCTGCATATTGTGATATCGGCGATTTTATCAAAACATAAGTCCGTTAAACGTTTTACCAAGACATTAAAGAGTCTAACTCACATGTGATAGTAAATTTCCAATGTTCCCGGGAATATTCCCAATGTTTCTGGGAATGTTCCCAGAAACATTGGGAATGTTCCCACAAACATTGGGGATATTCCCATAGTTGAAATAAATCAAATTTTAGAAAAGTACTTCCTTAATTACAAAAACGATACAAATGCTCACAATTTCATTAAATATCACAGTAATTTGTTTTTTGACGGTGCGCATATAAATGTAATAGGGTGAATCTAAATATTTTTTATGTATTCGTACTGCACCATTAAAAAAATATTTACAAGTTGAATATACGTAAAAATTAAAATTCTGAACGAGTTCAAATAATTTAGACAAAGAAATTACAAAAGCCTTATACTTAATAAGAAAAAAAATCCGATGTTCGCGGGAGTCTCCCTAAAATAGGAAATAAGGTTCAGTGGCAAGAGCAGACGTAAATTTCTCAGGAACATTACACGAACAATAATAAATGCGTTATATATATTTTGTGATCAATACAAAAGCTTAAATTTGATTGCATAATACTATAGACGTAGATACTTGTTAAACATGTACACCTAGCACAAAAACGTAGCTTTTTAACAAAAGTCATTTTATTCTTCTGAGTACTATTAATTGTAAGTATTGTCACTAACTTTAATTCAATTTTTTATTTGCTCAACCTGTACTGTAATATTCCCCTGTTTTGGGAATATTCCTGGGAACATGGGAATATTCCTACGGCACATCACTAAGTGCGCGTCAGCGACCGCGAGGAGTGTAGCGTGGTCGGCCGACTGTCTCGCCAGAAAACTCACGACGAGCTACCGACGAAGGCGAAGGTCACGCCGTCGGGGGCTTGTATGTGTTGACGACCGTATATCAGGCGCTTTATCATATTCTGCACGTCGATCATTCCACATACTCCAAATCATCAGTCAAATAAAGTTAAACATAACTGCTCTCAGCCCTTTCCGCCGTCGCCGTCAATTCATCACCACAATCTTTTCAAAAAGGTAGAGACCAAAATAAATGAACAGATCCTTGAGTTAAATCCTTAGGAAACAACACACAATATATTAGAAAAATGTCTGGATCTGGGGTATCAAAGAGCAAATTGGACGTGACGTTAGTTAGCAGTTCCCGACACGCTAAGTGAGGTAGGGAGTGCTAAGAAAGCAAAACAGAGTTGAACAGCTCTGCGCGCAAGTTCAAATGTTTACAAGCCAATGTATTGGACCGTACCCACGCTATGTTGGGTATCACAGGGTCCTTGATACTAATACAAAGGTGATGACTTTCCATCCCAGCCATTTTTTTTTATAGGATCTACCTGCCCGCATGGAACTTCAAAAACTAAGGGACCTGCCTATCTGCCGGCGGATGCACAATCATCTCATTAAAACAACGCCTTCAGAAAGGATCCGTATGTTTGCCATTTCGGAGAGGGATTCAAGTCACTAGATCTGGCAAGCATGATTTTTTAGAGTATTGTTTTGGCACACGAGCTTTTATTGCTTACCGTATTTTTTTACTCTTTCTTAATCTACTCGTCGAGAATGCGATGGATCAGTTCCTGCCATAATATTACGTTTTGACTTACGTATGCCAAACTTCTGTTCACTCGGGTAGCGACAGGTTGCTGAAAATAATTTTACAAATGTTTAAAAAGGCAACTTAATAGTGCAAGATAATTATAAAGTCTGTAAAAATAGAACTAGTGATCCAGAAAATAGGACATCTGGAGAAAAAGCCGTTTTCATGCATATTTTACTGACCAGAAACCACCAAATGGGAACTTTAACTTTGGGACGACGCCAAAGCATACAGATTACGTGGTCCTATAGCATTGGTTATGTATTCAACGACAAATATATTGTAATTTTTAAACCACAATGAGAGACGATCGCATTGCGGAGTTTAATTAAAAGTTACTAGCAAATTGTTAAGGATAATATTAATTATCCTCAGATCATGCAATAAAAAGCACTGCCAGTGATTAAGAGATATTAATAAAAATAAATTGTATAACTAATTAAGTATAAACTTTAACGCATTTCGTATTTGCTGTGCATGTAAAATCTGAAAAGAAAAGTTTCAAGTATAATTCCATGCGTTATACCTGAATTCCCTTACTAAATTCAACAAAGCAATAGGAAAGTATATATCGTTGGGATTATGAAATGTGGCCGAATTTTTATAAAACTCTCATTGGAATTAGAATCTTTTATCCTGGAAGGTAAAGTTGCTTTTAGAATGGACTACTTTGATGCGATTCGGCCAAGTCGAATAATCTCAAGTATTAGGCCGGCCTAAGCTCAACTTGCCCTATACTTTTTTAATTCATCTCCAGAACATTCAGCACGCACGTCATTATTTTGTTGTACTTTCTCCAACAACCCAGGTAGCATGCATAGATTCTTTTTCCAAGTCAAGCATGTGCTTTTTGTGAGTGTAGTGAAACTAATAGAGTTTGCTCGCACGTTTGATTTACTGTCATTCAGCACAAATGGAAATTTGTCAATACGAAATGACCATTATCAAATTGGTCCGAAAGTAATACCATCAAAAGTGCATTTGGGGAAAATGTAATTTTGTCTTTACTTTTTTATGACCAATTTCACTCAGGTACAAAATAAATCTAGCCCAAATGAAATGTTTATACGAGCAAAGTGAATGTTGTTCATTTCAATAAATATCAACATTTTTATATGAAATCGACTATTCTGTACAGTCAGCAGCAGAAGTTTCTAAGCGGTCCTAGTGCTTAAAATGATCTACACACCAACTCTAATGTCAAGGAAATAAGGATTTTGAGCGTGTTATTTTGCTTAGCTACTTCTGATGCTGAGTGTACAAAAAACATTTAATGACGAATTTCATTATTGGTAATACTTTTGGAGTGTACATATATCCATGTATGTATTTCTTACCTACCTGTACCAAGTATCTATTCCTTTTTTACTGTTTGGATTGGATGTCATTACATTTTAGCCTTATTCAGACAGGACAACTCTCCATGTCGAGGATTTTAAAAATGACATTATTCAGATTCTACGGATTCGACCAATAATTTAGAACTGTCAATTTTCTATATTGGCTGAATGACAAGTAAATCGTTTTTTTACTTATGAACTTTCATAACCTAATGCATCGGCCTTTTACAATCTCTCTAGGCAGATCACTAACTACTTAGGTTTAAACATTTTACGGTGACATATGTATATGTAACCGTAAAATTGTATGCACCTATCAATAGTTCAAACCTAAACTAATCAGTGTGTACCGATCTTTTTCTTCACTTTTTGGAAGGTTAGGAGAAATACAGGAATAAACGCGCGTTTAGAGAAGAGTCAAATTTGATTTTTAACGTTCACGTCGTTTTATTCGTGTACAATATAGTGTTTCCAGTGGAAACTTTCCACCATAAGTATACACAATTTCCGTCACCTTAAAATAACATTTAGTGCGGTGGTACGGGACCTTCAATAAGCGAGATTAACTCGAGTCAATTTACTGGCTTAACGTTCTCTCACTTTACTTTACATTTTGAAGCTTCAAAGATGGCCTAATTTGAACACAATAATACTCTCGTCTTTTCTGTTTCTCTCAGATTTCAGTGGCAAAATGAACGTGTAAGCGAGATAGCCTTCATACCTTCATATATCAAGATACCTTCATCGAACGTATCAGCTAATTGCGACGCACCTATTTCGTTTTTGGGTTGCGAAACGTAAGGATGACATTAAAATCATGATATTTGTATAGAGTATAGATTAAGTATACGCAAAAAATGTATACATATTTTCGACATGAAGTGCGTGTTTGAGAACAGTGAACGTTCTGTGTCAATTGACAGATTAGTGAGTAATTGGCTGATTAATAACGCAACTGCTCTGTGTGTGTTCAGTGTTGTCAATCAATTATGAGTCATCAGCTAGTGTGCGGAGTTTCGGTGGCAAATTTCACAGAGGTAAATGGAGTCGCCTAACTATTTTTTTGATTAAACGAATAACAATTAAAAGATTAATTTTGCATAATACTCCTTATAAATTATCTGAGCATTACCTACTTATACCACGATAACCCAGGACTACTAAATAACACAAGTATTTATTTTATTTATTTATTTATTTAAACTTTATTGCACAAGTATAAAAATAAAGGTACAATTGGCGGACTTAATGCCTTAAGGCATTCTCTACCAGTCAACCATTGGGCTAAACAGAAACTTTAGTGGTGCAGGATCCTAAATACTGAGAATCGAAAGGAAACATAAATCAATTAATTACATTAATATACATACATATATAATGCAAATAGTATAAACTTACTTATACCTACATAAATACATACAAATTTATGTACCCGAACAAAGATATCATGAGGATCATCAATCTTTAATAGTTAATAAGAGATGCTTACGCAACTTGCGTTTAAAGGAGAATTTGCTCTGAGCTTGCCTGACGGTAAGAGGGAGATCATTCCAAAGACGAATAGCCTGAACAGCGAAGGAATTTGAGAGGAATCCAGTACGGTGAAATAGGACAGAGAGTTTAAGACTCCTGGATGTACGTAGCTCGCAACCAGGACGCGATGTAACAAATTGAACATTGACAGCTGGATCAAATAAGATGGTATTAAGTGTGCACAGAATCCTGAAAGACCTGCGCTCGCGAATGGGAAGCCAGTTCAGTTGACGGCGGAAGGCGGAGATATGATCATATTTACGGAGGCCGAAAACAAAACGAATGCAGTTATTTAGAAGCCGGTCAAGTCTACTTAAGAGCTCCTGGGTAATGTTGGAATAACACACATCAGCATAATCAATAACAGGTAATACTAACGCTTGAATTAGCAGAGTTTTCGTGCTAACTGGAAGGAAGTGCTTAAACCTATAAAACGATCTCAGCATATTGGTGACCTTACGACTAACGTCAGACACCTGTGGTGCCCAGGTGAAACCACTATCCATAGTCAGGCCTAGGTTTCTCACCTCCGCTGCGAAAGGAACTGCGATATCTTCGTATATTACTGAAGGTAAGTGTTGTGTATCAACTAGTGTCAATAGACGAGGGCTTCCAATTATAATGGCCTGACACTTGGTGGGATTGACCTGAATGCCGAAGCTACGAGACCAGTTGGAGATACAGTCCAGCTCATTATTAATTTTACCTATTGCTAAATTAAGACTATCGGGACTAACTTGTGTGTAAATTTGAAGATCGTCAGCATATAGATGGTGAGAGCATGTAATTCTAGGAGTAATGAGATTAATAAAAACAGAAAAAAGAAGAGGGGAGAGAATGCCGCCCTGTGGAACGCCAGAGGTGAGTTCACACCAATCGGAGATAGCATTATTGGCACGGACCGCCTGCTGGCGATCCTGAAGATATGAGGAGAACCACGCAGCCACTGTCGGTGAGATATTCAGGTGTTTTAGAATCGCAAGTAAAAGGTCATGGTTGACAGCGTTAAATGCATTGGAGAAGTCTATTAATACAAGCAATGTCAATTGAGAGGACTCCATGCCTTGTCTTACATCCTCAACGACTTTTAGGTAATCATTGTTTAATAAATTTATTTATTTTTACTTATTACATACGGAGAAACATGTCACCTAAACAGTCGGGATGAGTACCTACCTAATTAATGTCATACTAAGAACTTCAGGTAAGTGAATTATTTATTTATTCAAATCTTAAAAAGTTAATCATAAAAACGACTCCATTATCCACTGTGTGAAATTTGCCACCGAAACTCCGCACACTAGCTCATCACTCTCGCACCGTACGAAATAGAAAGAGGCTTGTAGTTGAATTAGCACCATAGGATTGATTATGCGTGCCTAATTGGGCGATCTGATTGAGCCTAGCGATAATTTTGTCTGTGCCCTCGTGTAATAATATTGTCTTTACCCGTATATGTATATGTATAGGCAATATAAAATGAGTGAATTAGTTGACAAAGGTCTAAATATCGTACTATAATAGGTACTAGAGACCTGCGTCAAACTACTTCAATAATGAGCTAATATTGTATGTAAGTAAAAAAGCTCTTCAGACATTTATGGATTCCCGTAACTTCGATACACATAACCTATTAATAAAGCCTCGCTCAGGTTGCGATGAAAAGTAAACAAACAACTATACATTCATTTTTAGGTTTCCGTAGTCAACAAGGAACCCTTATAGTTTCGCCATGTCTGTCTGTCTGTCTGTCTATCCGTCTTCGGCTTAGCTCAGTAACCCTTAGAATTAGAAAACTGCAATTCGTCGTGGGTATATAGACCAATCACGCCGACAAAACAATAGAATAAAATCCTGAAAAAACCTTTTTTTAGGATTTTGCATTTTGCTACATGTAAATTTAGTTTACTTTTCTCGTTAAACCTATAGTGTGGGGTATCGTTCGATAGGTTGTTCAAAAATATTATGGGTTTTCTAAAACTATTTTTCAACTCAGTTATGCGTTTGCGAGATAATGGGATTTAAAGCCCTAATTTTTGTTTGAGTCATGTGCCCCCCCCCCCCCCCCCCGCCGGCTAAATGGCTACTACTGGGGACGTGAAAAAATTCGTGGCTGTAGTACATATAATGAATTTAAAAGGAAAAGTAGACATAACTAGTTAACTGGTAAGAAATGCACTTAACGATTATTTACGAGGGTAAGCTATAATAAAAACCCCAAAAGCCCCTTTTGAGTCCGCATTCTGTGACAGACGGGCCACTACGGAACCCTACCCTGCGCGTGGCCCGACACGCACTTGGCCACTAGATTATTATCTGCTTTCATATTTTGATTTAATCGTTCATTAAATTTTAAACCCTATATACTAGTAAATATAACTCACTCTAGTGGTCCCGAATGGTATATTGGTTTCTTGGTCTCATGAAGTAAAGGCAGATATGTATTATCCTTGGAATCATTACTGATAGAGTCTACCTGAGTGTGTCAATTCGGAATAGCTTGACAGTACAGGCTTCCCACGAGGCAGCATCACCCGATTCATGAAACAGAACATGTGCAAAAAAATTATAATAGCGCCATTTGAAAGAAGGGTCAGTGCCATAAAGCGTGGTATTATTTCACCAATAAGTACTATATATATGTTCAAGTAATCCAAATCTTTGAATGGTTCATACGCATCCCAAATGTACAGAATGTTATATTACAACTTATAATATATAACACCATATAAACCTTTACATCCTAAATAAAATTGTCAGTCACGTTTCGGCCATGTTTTGTCACTTATTCAAGTATTTACTACCTTGGAAACATCACAGTACTCTGTAGCAGGTTTCAGTATCACGTGTCAATATTGCGCATTGCGAATGTACGGCAACGTATAAAGGAAAAGCATATATAGTACGTCTGTGAAGCTATGGAATAAGATTGAAAGTTGTGTAGATATTTTTCATGTGAGCGTACATATTGGAATATTTGGCTGGCATACAAGGCGTGGCAGTTCGGTAGTCTCTGTTGCTGATCTGTCTGCTGCGGAATCGATTTCGGGTGTCTAACGTTGGCGAAAACACGTCTACTCGACGCACAGGCGAGCCGCAGACATTATCAATATGTCAAATTGCTGGCAATCAAACTTAAGCTCGAAGTAAGACTTATTACAAGCGGTCATATCGTTTTCGTTGGGAAGTGTGTCCGTCAAGAGAGCGGTGCAGTAGATCATTTTAGTAAAAGCTATCCTACTAATATTATAAACATAATGTACATATAACTCCTGACATTAGTAACTTACAAATCTAGAAATATACAAATTCACCAAAATTATCTCTGTAAGATATTATAGTCTACCTGCCCGCGCGGCCCCGTGTCGTGCAATGAACGGGTGTAAATCCGCGGTATAAAATATAGCCTATTTCCAGAAAGTCCGGTTATACACAGGTGAAAGCGTTTAAGAATTCGGACGACTAAAGGTCTTTGCTTAGTCGCCGCCTTACCTAAAATATGAAAAAAAAACCTAAAATCGAGGGAGGCGATGGATCATCTGAGCGCGTATCTTCGCGTCATACTCGTGAACGGGTGCTGTTTGTGTAGTCCAGCCAGTTCATTTGCAATGATGACAAGGTGAACAAGAAACTTCATTCCACTGTTCAACGGAATTTACACTGGAGATTTCACTCTGTTCTCACTTGATTTCATTATTTTATTACTTAGTTTCCAAGACGACGACGTTTCCAAGGACGTTTTGAAGACTCTGGACTGGAGAAGAAAGAAAGAAAAAAGAAAGAAAGAAAAGAATTATTTGGCACAATTACAATATCAGTAATTACCAGAGGTCTCCGCACTAGGCTTCGCCTGTATCGCGGGGAACCAAATACAGGTTACATTTTAGAATTTAGTTACAAAATACAAAAGGAAGAACAAAACAAAACAAAACAAAGGAACTTAAAATTTAACATTGCAATTTTATATTATAAAGTACACTGACTTATGCTTCTTAAATTGCATTATCTAAAATAGCTTCTGTCTCGGCGTAATTTAGCGAAAGGAGAAGATTATTAATTAGTTTTTTTGCCTCATTTATAGTGCAACCCTTAAGGTTACAGTGTTTTAGAATAGCATTATAAGTGGATATCCTAATGTACTCTCCGAATCGCTTACCAAAAGTGGAAAGTACTCTAGGAACTGGTAGGGCAAATACGCGTTTTTTAAGTAGATTACTGTAGCACGATAAAGTTTTGGATGATTTATGAGTAACTAAAGAAATTTTGAGTAAGAACAATTGACGAACGGAAAGAACATGAGCTTCGGCATAGAGAGCTGTAGTTGGATGACGGAAGGTTTTTTTAAACATTACTTTGAGCACAGACCGTTGAGCCCTTTCAATTTCTAACATAGAGGTCTTTGCTGCACTGCCCCACGCTGTAATGCAGTAGCTGATTACTGATTGGCACAGCGCGACGTAGGCTAGGCTAGGCGTAGAAGGCTAGGCATCAGCATCAACGGCGAGTACATCAAACATCTTCGGTTTGCTGACGATAAAGTAGTCTTGGCTGAGACCATGGAGGACGTAAGTACGATGCTCGATGACCTCAGTAAAGCTTCCAAGCGAGTTGGTCTAAGAATGGACATGGATAAGACGAAGATCATGACAAATGCCCATGTCGTACCAACTCCCATTTCAATCGGACACTTTACGCTCGAAGTTGTAGACGATTATGTATACCAAGGACAGACTATCCAGTTAGGTAGGTCCAACTTCGAGAAAGAGGTCAATCGTAGAATCCGACTCGGCTGGGCAGCGTTCGGGAAGCTACGGCACATCTTTTCGTCCAATATTCCGCATTGTCTCAAGACGAGAGTCTTTGACCAGTGTGTGCTGCCAGTGATGACATATGGCACTGAAACGTGGTCGCTTACTATGGGCCTCATAAGAAGGCTCAAAGTCACCCAAAGGGCAATGGAGAGGACAGGGCCATGTTGGGAGTTTCTCTGCGTGATCGCATGAGAAATGAGGCTATCCGCAGCAGAACCAAGGTAACCGATATAGCCCTCCGGATCGCTAAACTTAAGTGGCAGTGGGCGGGGCACATAGCACGTAGAACCGATGGCCGTTGGGGCGGAACGGTTCTCGAGTGGCGACCACGTACCGGAAGGCACGGCGTGGGTAGGCCCCCGACAAGGTGGACTGATGACCTGGTAAAGGTTGCGAGAGTCCGCTGGATGCGGGTGGCGCAGGACCGGTCACTTTGGCACTCTTTGGGGGAGGTCTATGTCCAGCAGTGGACGTCTTTTGGCTGATATGATGATGATGATGATGATTATTACTTAGTTCTTGACGCTGAGCGATCTTATTCATGTCTGGAGATACCTAACAGATTTCATTATAATTATTTGACAAAATTAATACGCTTGGAGACATCATACTCGTACATCTCTTAGAAATTTGGAGTGTTATAGTTTTTCTCTTGTTGCTTTTCAACATGTAAACTTTGAAGTAAGTAAGCAGTTTATTTTAAACTCGTTAATTTTTAATTCGTGATCAGGAGTATTTTTTCTAATTCTGTAGTTGATACCAAACACGATTACTTAACTAGCAGTTACCTAAAACAAACTCTTTTTTCGTATAAAACTGAATAGGGAATCACTTTATAATTCAAAATCATTGTCACCCTGACGGTAGTTTTCGAAAATTTGATCTATGTGTGTTCGACGTATAAACTTAAGTTCAAGAAATGTAGGGTGACCAGACATTCAGTGGATAATTAGTGTTAGTATTATCATTAAATTTAATTAACTAAACAGTGATAAAATTGCATGAGACCTCATCCATTGAAATCCGTTTTGGCTGTTTATCAATATTTTTCGACTCCTGATCACGGAGTAAAAATCATCGTGTATATATGTACATTTTAACTTGTAAAGTGCCCCTGTTACAGTTTTTTTTTAATTTGATTTTGATGAGTGGTCCCGGAGATTACCTACGGTTTATCTACATACAAATTTACAAAACTACTATCTCACATATTTCGTCTTTGTAGTACATATTAGGTCAGGCAGGTAGGACACGCTAACAATCCTAATATTTGTCAAAACGGTCACGGACGCCAAAAGTGGGGAGTTATAAGTTTGTCGTGTCTGTGTAGGGAACACCCAAATACTCCGAAATATTTTATACCAAATTTGCTGATTCCGATTTCCAAAACTACGAATTTCATAATTCCTAATATTTATAATTTTTATTAGCTTTTAGTAGCGTAAAATGTTTCCAGATATTCAAGATTTCGATTCTACTTTTGACCGATTTTTATAACTCCGATCAATGAAAAGCCAATGACACTTCGGCGATAAAATTAGTATTACGAATATTCCGAAATTTCTTCACTCATTCGGAAATTTGATATTTGGCGAAATGAAATTCGTGTTTTTAATAATCTAAAATCTAAAAAATAGCAAAATAAAGAGATTATAATGAACCAAGATACACGTACATCAATTGTTACTTTTAAGTTAAATGTCTATGTTGTAGTTTCGTAGTAAGCCCGTATAAGGCCCCGCGTACCGTGCCAACAGCACCAGATATCGTCGCTGCCGCTGCGGGTGCAGTATTTGGCAATGTTCCGACAAGCAAATAATCAAACGAACGCCAGGTATATTGTAGCGACTTACCTATGACGTACAACAGCCATATGTTATTAACGTTGTTGTTCGCTTCGAAGCTGGGAACTTGGAAGAGGGCGCTCGCCGACTAAACCTAGAATAGTAGATCTCGGGGTGGGGGGGACAAAACTTTTTGTTAAGGCCGAAAACTGAACCTACGGCGTTCAGCGAAAAATATCGTCTCAGGGGGTGCGGCCTCCGCGCGCGCGGGGATTCTCCGCCCGCACGTCTCCCGCCGTCGCGCATAGTGGAAACACACAGTACAGAGTAAACAGTACCGCAACGAAGCGGCTAATTCATATTCTAGTTTAGACGCGCACTACCGCGGTTTTTAGAACTATAGCAAAAATTGTAGTAACTTCACAGACCGGAAAGTAAATGGGTTGCCAGTTGCCAACCATGTGTGTATTAAAAAATAAAGTAGGTATATAAAATAAAATAAATAAATATTTGGGGGGACAATCTTACACAAATCGATCTAGTCCCAAACTAAGCAAAGCTTGTACTATGGGTACTAGACGACGATATACATACTTAAATAGATAAATAAATACTTAAATACATAGAAAACATCCATGACTCAGGAACAAATATTCATGCTCATCAGCTCATCACACAAATAAATGCCCTTACCGGGATCCGAACCCGGGACCTCAAGCCTGTAGGTATAATAAAATAGCGATGGGCGCTGACGGTATTACACCCGGTAAATTCGCCAAACTAACCAAACGAACCGGTGGGTTTAAAAAGAGTGGTGAGGAAAGGAGTTAATTGAAGAGGAGAGGAGAGGAGTAGAGTGGAGTTGAGAAAAGAGGACGAATTTCAACTGGGATACTCACAATTTATTGGAAAGTAAAGTTTTATAAGTACTTTGCTAGGGTAGGTACCTTAACACAATGAATTTTAGCGAAGAACATTTAGTATAAATAAATAAAAACTTTTTTGTCATACCTTCTTCATCGATAAATGTTTAAGAAGCATGAATAACAGTCAATAAGAACAGCAGCTGGTATGACCCAGTACAGGATATTATCTGTTGTGTGCTCGTGCGTGAGTTTGTGTGCGTGTGTGCGTATGTGTGTGTGTGTGTGTGTGTGTGTGTGTGTGTGTGTGTGTGTGTGTGTGTGTGTGTGTGTGTGTGTGTGTGTGTGTGTGTGTGTGTGTGTGTGTGTGTGTGTGTGTGTGTGTGTGTGTGTGTGTGTGTGTGTGTGTGTGTGTGTGTGTGTGTGTGTGTGTGTGTGTGTGTGTGTGTGTGTGTGTGTGTGTGTGTGTATGTGTATGTGTATGTGTATGTGTATGTGTATGTGTATGTGTATGTGTGTGTGTGTGTGTGTGTGTATGTGTATGTGTGTGTGAGAAAGTGTGTGTGTGTGTGTGTGTGTGTGTGTCTACTATTTTGTTTACTAAAATAAATTATTTTTATGTCGATCGATTAGGAGACGCTCTTGTAATTGGCATTCCTCGCGCTTGCCGCGAGTCAACTAATTCTGGCAATAAATGACCAATATAAAATTCCACAAGTTATTTCTCCATTTTTTCACTCCAAAACGCATCATCTCGCTTAATATAAATTACTTCCATGGGTTGATTTTCCCCTTCGTCTTCAATGTAACTGGTGCCGTTTCAGAAGTTGTAATAACTTCGCGGTAGATGTCGCTACGAGCCTCCCTAAGGTGTAAATACAATAGTGGAAGGGATTGAAAGATTCGTCACCATTAGCGGACCCACGGTAGCTCAATTGGGAGAGCGATGGACGGATTCCAGAGGTTGTGGGTTTAAATCCCGCTCGTGGCGAATAATTTTTCAATTTTCCAAACTCAAATTTAGAATTTCGATAGCGGACGTTTCTGCTTCATAAACATTTAAGATTTCTTTACACACTATCTCTCTTTTCCTCTCTCGCCATATAAGATAGACAAATACCATCTCTCTCTCTCTTCGTCTCCCTCGATCAAACCATCCCCTGAACCCACTAAAATATATAGTGTTGTCACATGTTCAGCAAATCCGGTTTTTCAAGATATCGCGATCACAACGCCATCTACCGGGTCCAACTGTTTGTTTTTCAAACCATCCAGGGACCCACTTAAATACCTAAACACATAGTTTCATAAAAATCGGTCCAACCATTCGTCATTTCAATTGTGATCACGACGCCATCTATCGGGCCTATTGTCTTTATAAACCATCCATGGACCCACTCAAATATGTAAACAAAGTTTCATCCAAATCGGACAAGCCGTTCCTCCCCATGTAGCACTCCATTATTCTCCTCTCTTTCCCACACCAGTCCTCTCCAATATACTCCCCTTCACTCCATTTTCCTCGCCCCTCTCCTCTTCGCTTAACTAATTCCTCTCATCTCCACTCCTCTCTACTTCACTCCACTCCTCTCCTCTCTGTTGAGAGTGTGACTGTCACACGAGTTTCGGTTGCGCCATGCTCACGTACTGAGGGCCTACCGCGAAACGAAACCCGCCGAAACGCCTCCGTCTCTGTCGCACTTGCTAGTTCGAGCGACAGAGATGGAGATACTTGAACGAAGTTCGTTTTCGCTTCGCGGTAGTCCCTCTGATTAGACTAAAATAATTATTACGTACTCATTCGATGGGAACACGGTTTCGTTATTTTCTTTGTTGCGGTCCAACAACGTAAAAAATTTTTTAAAGAGAATGATTACATTCAGAAATGAATAATTTGATATGATATTTACAGTGCCTACTTATTTAACAAGAAAAATCACTATTCATATAATATCTTCGGTAAGTATATAGCGGACTTCCCACTTCAGATACATAATATAACTTACGCGCGTCACACAGCCACTAAGTAAGTAGGCACCTACACTACTGCATTTATTATTTATCTGTGATTGCACTTACCATTTCGCATTTGTTCTTCGGGCAATCGCTCTGCAATTCATAACATGACTCCTTCTCCTTTTTTTAGTTTTATTCATTTTATTCCCCATTATAGGGAGCACGCAGGGTATATTTTTTGCAAGAAATGCACTTGGCCGTACGGATTCGGGAGCACGAGTCGCGCGACACAGGTCTGTCCCCGAACGCAGCTCGCTGAGCACTGAGCGGGCGGCGGCCGATTGTCGGGCACGAGTAGGATCACGGTTATCGATGTTTTCGAATTATTATTTTTGATTGGAATTATTTAAAAAAAATGTATTCTTTGATTACCATCTAAAATACAAATACGCAATTTTTGATGCAAGTTTCATGTAAGTAGCAAGTTTAAAAAAAATGTAATATCGGTTTAAAGAGTGTAATTAGAGGTATGTTGGCGATTTTTTTTTATCGAGCGAAAATTGCTTAATCATGTTTCTAAACACTGACCTCCCTGCAGAAAAGCCTCGAGATTAGTAAACGTATTTTTTCTTAACCAAATTATTATAAACACACGCATTATATTGTTTCAAAAACTCTGTTCGCTTGACTTCGCTGAACCCACGGCGCCTTAATGTATAATTAAAAACCAGTAGCAGTTATCCACTTGTATTTATTTTGGAACTGATTGATACATGAAAAAACAGCTACGATCTCAAGCCTTTTATCCTATTCGGCTCCTTTTGATATCGTGGCACTGACGGCTCGCTGTCTTCATACCTACGAGGCGGCTTCCTTTGACGTACGTCAAAGTACCTCGTGAGAGCGAGCGAACACGGCAACGGCGCGCCCCCGATTGAAACATTCTCTATCATTCCCGAAGGCTAAGTGTGAGTGTGTACCTAACACACTCGCATGTGTGCAGCCGTGCGATGTACTTTTGTTCGAAGTTTATATACTGTTCCTATACTGTGTCCGTGCGACGGTTAGGTCGGGCGGTTGGCGGCGGATGCGGCGGCTGACGACCGCCTGTGGGGCTGCGGCCGTGGAGACTCCACACGAGCTCACAGCACATGCAAAGCGGTATCGCAAGCGTCCGATGCGACGCCTCAACAGGAGTGACAGTTGCTAGTTGTCGGTTTTTTAACTTATCTTTTTAATATTTTTATTGTACTTAAATATTGTTAACAATCATATCTTTTCCTTTTTTATCAGTGGAGTGATTGTGTTTAGTATTTTTTTCTATTAGTTTGATAGTATTTTTAAACCTTCTTGGTTTTTCTATGTATTATGAGTAAGCTACGGTAGCCTAGCGGTTCAGGCATGCGACTGCCTGTGTTCTGGGAATGAGATTTTCGGAACTTATGTTCGGAATATCATTTGATATTTACCGTTATCTTTTAGGTAAAGAAAAAACATGTAAACATCCACGAAGAAATTTAAAGGTGAATGTGAAGTCTCCAGCCAGCACTGGGCCGGCGTGGGGACTACTGCCCGTTGCCTCTCATCCATGAGGCCTGTTAACAGAGCAGTGGGACGTATACAGGCTGATTTATTATTATTATTATGAGTTCGCAGCCCTATTTTGCTGCAGTGGAACTTTTGAAGTGTCGTCTCTGCGGAGATAACAAACTCTACAAGGGAAACCGGGGACTATTCATACCGCTCGCAGACATGGTATACGTGCAACCATTGATCCGCATGTGCGCTTCACAGCCTGCGCCCTCAACTGTCAGATATAATAACCTTAATAGTTTTACTAGTTGTATAATATAATATATATATATATATATATATATATATATATATATATATATATATATATATATATATATATATATATATATATATATATATATATATATATATATATATATATATATATATATATATATATGACGGCGCATCCAGAGAATTGGCTTGAGGGCGCTAGTGTTGCCTATTTGATTGCTGAACGAACTGTAAAGAGGACGTAACACCGAGCGCTGGGGTGGCGGCCAGGATACGTGGTATCGACTAGGTAGTCTGTGGACGGAACTGACAGAGCTGTCATTGAAGGACATGGTGGCCGATGTTGCGCTCGCACCTCACGTGTTGCGGTGGAACTCCATATTCATTGTTTTATTATCATCCACTCCAGATATTGTAGTTTATGTCTGATTTATTCTGTGGTCTGATTAAACCATTAACGAAGCTTATCCGGACTACTCTTATTTCTACAAAAACCTGGTCTCCTAGCCCAACTACCCACCGGTATGAATTCTGCGGATAAAGACCGTGCACACAGTGATTATATTAACGTGTCTTCATCAGAAGTGGGATGCGAGGGCCAGAAAATCAGGGGACCAGTAATGACACCCCCCCCCCCCCCCCAACGACGGACAGCGGGTGGAAACGCAACTTTTTTGGCAGCATGGAGACATCCCTATCCCGTTTGCTTGCGGCAACACAAAACACACCTTCATGTCATGCCCAGGCAAGTCTGATCAAAAGTTGACCGCGCGGGATGAAGCTGACGTAGATTACAAGAAGCACCTGCATGTTGGAACCTTAGCGAGCGTATTCTACAGGTTGACAAACCTGTCACTTTTGTGGAAATCGCGGACATAACATTGAAGATTGCCGAAAGCGTCGTGATACATTGAGAACTAAGCGCGTCTCGAAACCACCAGACGAATAAAAGGAAAGGACCTGCTTCACCGGCGGGAAATCGGTACACTTCAGTGCCAGCTGCTCTGACAAAGCGAACAAAAAACAGCAAGTATGCCGACCACGCGTAAGGACGTCCACATAGTCTGCGAGCGGCGGTTAACGGTAGTACCCTGATGACGTCGTCTGGTGAGGTTGTTACGTTCCTTTTTAACCACGATTCTGCCTGTCCATTCGTCAAATGTAGTTTTCCCGATTAGCTACCGGGCTCAAAGCGTATTAAAGTAATGATCTGTCTGCCTAGTGGGAATAGGAGGGGACAATGGTAGGTGTAACTGATGTAAGTACTGAGCAAATCTTTAGCACAGCCACAGAATAGTAATAGTATTACGTACAGATGGTTCCCTGTTTAGGTATGCCGGGCGTGCCTAAATGTGGCCGTCTCTTTCTATCGCATGCAACACGCTCTTTCGGAGGCGGAGTTTATTAGAATTAGGGTTGCCAGCTGCGCACGTATACAGTATGCTTTAGCTTTCTTTTTGGTTGAGGCATATTTACGAGGCGAATGATGATGCAAAGCCAGAGCGTGCGTTCCGTAGCGGAGCGCGGCAACCACTAATAGACCGTCTAAAGACGGCCGGCCGGCATGTACCTACTTGTAGCGCCGCGACGAAATCACATGGGTCTATACATGTCATAATTTGTCAGCCCTAATTTATCAGAAGCCTACTAATTGCTATTGTATGGAGGCATGTTGCGCTGCCGATCCAATTGTCAAACGAGTTGTCTGAAAACAACCGAGTTTTAAAATCACGTAACTTTTAGAACCCAACAGAGTGAACCGCCCCCAGCACAGCGGTGATTTAAGATATCTCCTTACCTATTCTGTTTCTCGTAGTGCCTGACAACTCCATTTCGGAAGCGATTATTACTCATAGGTAGAAATACATTCGAATTAGGTATTCGTGTAGAGATCGTGGAAGCAAATCTTTGCGATTAATGCGCGGAGTTTTAATTAAATTTACCTATACTCAGATTTAGGTAGTACTCGTGGATAATGAAGCCTTACTAGACGTTATTAAAAAGTACAGTGAATACTTTATAAAAGGTATGCTAACACGACGCGTTACGACAGGTAGTTTTTAAAATTGTACCAATGATCCCAAAAAATCGTAGATAGAGGATCTAAAATTGATTGGAGAGAGAGAGATATGGATAGGAAGTCTTGGCGAGTGCCCGGGGAGGACGGAGGTGGATTATCCTGGCTGAATTGAGGGGGATCGGAGGACAGATGCAACCTTGTCTATGTACTTTGGTCTTGTTATATCCGTGACATCTGTTTCTGTACCATATCTTGACAGGTGGTGACAAACAAGCTGATGACAAACAGGAGGGGCCTGAGGGGCAAGAGATTTGACATTGTGTCTCGTTCCCGCTCGTGGTATTCTATGTGCTTACATCTTTGTCACACATGTGCATCGTGTGTGTGAGTGAGTCCCTCTATTCTATACTTTCTCTATGCACAAAACTTCAACGTCGGCCGGTTGCGGAGAAAGACATTGTATGTGACATTGTCAAAGGTATGAATTGAAAGCTAGCACTAGGGGCAATCGCGTCTATAAATATTCACACGTAAATCTGTGCGCAGTACCGTATAATTTTGAGGGTTCGGTAGAAGCCGCTACTAGTTAATTAGACAGTGAGGAGGCCAAGACGGCGGTTAGTGGGGAACAAGTAGACCAATATATTTAGTGATCGCTGGCTCTGACACCCTTTCCAGTTCTGATGACGAAGAACGATTAGTCGTCTTAGAGGAAAGGCGCGCAAATGAAAGTGAGTAAAGCCAAATGCAGTCGTTCTTATTAGGATCCTTTAACATGCAATAGAAACATTTGAGCAACTGCGCAGAAGTTTAGTGCCACTTGTGCCTTGAACCTTGGTGATGGTCCGTGTCACGTCACGATGGTCGAAAGGGCCGCATGCGCCCGGTCCACGCTTTATGAGGGAGTGTGTATTGGAAAGCTGGTCGAAAGGGCCGCATGCGCCCGGTCCACGCTTTATGAGGGAGTGTGTATCGCAAAGCTGGTCGAAAGGGCCGGAAGCGCCCGGTCCACGCTTTATGAGTGTGGTGGCTAGTCGAAGGGGCCTATCGCGCCCGGTCTACGCCGCAGGGGAGTGCGGCTGTTCGAAGGGGCCTAGCATGCCCGGTTCACGCCGCGGGTGAAGTTTGGCTAGTCGAAGGGGCCTAGCACGCCCGGTCTACGCCGCAGGTGAAGGTTGGCTGTTCGAAGGGGCCTAGCACGCCCGGTTCACGCCGCGGGTGAAGTTTGGCTGATCGTAGGGGCCTTAAATGCCCGGTTCACGCCTCACATTGATACGAGTGAGAAGAGATGTTTGTGTATGAGCAGGCGTAGCACGTCCAATTTTGCAGTAGTGATTGTTCAGTCAGAAATGGTCGAGCGGGCAAGTATTAAAGTGATGTCGTTTCTTTCAGATGCTCCACAATGACGACTAATCGCACGAGGGCGTGCGACTGTCAGGGTTGGCCGTGACGGCGCATCCAGAGAATTGGCTTGAGGGCGCTAGTGTTGCCTATTTGATTGCTGAACGAACTGTAAAGAGGACGTAACACCGAGCGCTGGGGTGGCGGCCAGGATACGTGGTATCGACTAGGTAGTCTGTGGACGGAACTGACAGAGCTGTCATTGAAGGACATGGTGGCCGATGTTGCGCTCGCACCTCACGTGTTGCGGTGGAACTCCATATTCATTGTTTTATTATCATCCACTCCAGATATTGTAGTTTATGTCTGATTTATTCTGTGGTCTGATTAAACCATTAACGAAGCTTATCCGGACTACTCTTATTTTTACAAAAACCTGGTCTCCTAGCCCAACTACCCACCGGTATGAATTCTGCGGATAAAGACCGTGCACACATTGATTATATTAACGTGTCTTCATATATATAATAGTTTATCTGCAAAGAGATAAATTGGGAACATTAAAGAGAAATGTCCCCATAATTAAGAGAATACCTCGGGGTGCGCGCAGAGCTGTAGCCAGCAGTCTTGCGGAATGTATCGCCAAAGTCGTCAAGGAGAATTCTGTCCAAGCGTGGGAGCGCGTGCTCACATTCTCATACTCGGACTTCTTTATTCGCCGCTAAACTCAGTCGGATAAGCTGACGTTTCTGTGTTTTCGGGTGAAAACGACATGTCTCAAATAGCATTTTAGCAGCTACCGCCTAAAATAAGACACGTCGCGATTCAAATTCGCGCTGCCATTTGATTATGACAGCTGCTCATAGAATAGCAAAGGGTTTGAGCGACGCCTAAATAAAATTGGGTCAATTGTTGAATAAATAATAAAATAAAAAAGCCTTATTTCTTGCAGAATACAAAACAGGTTACATTTATCGTTGGTTAGTAAAAAAACTTAAACTTAAATTTCATTTTAAAGCTAGGTATTAGTACGCTGGTCTGCAAGAAAAACTGCTGCGGGTAAAGGCCTCCTCCAAGGATGACCATGTGTCTCTGTTCTGTGGCACTTCGTACCAGAGCAAGCCGGCTGTCCTCTTTATGTCGTCTTCCCAACGTGTGAGAGGTCTTCCCCTGTTCCGATTGCCTGGTGGGGTGGGCCGTGCCGTGCCATAGAGTCGTTCTTATGGTCCATCTCTGATATCTTAACCTCGCGACATGGCCCGCCCATTTCCACTTCAGTTTTTGGGCATGGGTGAGCGGATTTGTTGCTTTTGTTGTAGCTCTTATTTTGGTATGTCGTATTTAGTCGATTTTCTTTATGTTAAACATACTTCGCTCTAATCCTCGTTGGCAAGTGGTAATTTTATTTTTTATTTTTGCTGTGAATTTCCTCGTTTGGCAGCCATACGTTAAGCACGGTAATACGCTAGAGTTCATGACTTTCGTTTTAGTTGGTAGGCAGCTTTTAAATGTTTCTTTTACACTCTAGTATTTGTTCCATGTAGTTTGTATCCTTCGTTCTATTTCTAATTCATTATGTTGTTTATCAAAACTAACTCGTTTACCGAGGTAGATATAGCTGTCTATACATATATTCTAGTCGCTTATTATTAAATTGTATAGGTATTTTTCGGCCATTTGTCATTGTCATAGTCTTGCTTAGGTTCATTTTTAAGCCTACCTGCATACTAGATAAATGTAGTGATTCGATCATGAGATTCATCTGCGAGGTTGTCTCTGATAGCAGCACTAGGTCGTCCGTGAATCTCAGATGGCTTAGGTATATGCCGTTTATATTTATCCCTAAGTATTTCCAATCTAGTTCACTGATGATGGATTCCAGGACGCGATAAATAGTATTGGTGATAACGGGTCGCCTTGTCTTACTCCCCTTTTAATAGGGAAGCTCGGGCCAAGTGATTCGAGCTTTATTCGGCTGGTGCTATTATTATATATACTTTTCATAGTATGAATATAATTGTGTTCTACTCTTTGTTGTTTTCAGACTTCCCATATCCGATTATCTGAGACCGTGTCAAAAGCTTTCTGGTAATCAATAAAAACTATGTAAAGATGTCTCTGTTGTTCTTGGTATTTTTCTATAATTAATTCCAGCGTATGGGTATGGTCGATGGTGGAGAAGCCCTTTCTGAATCCTGCTTGTTCTATGGGTTGGCTTGTTTCCAATGTTCTATTTATTCTCTTATTGACAATGGAGGAAAATAATTTGTAGAGGCTCGATAGCAAGCTTATTGGCCTATAGTTGGTAATATTATTTGGATCGCCTTTTTTTATAAATAAGTATGATATTAGATTCAGACCATTGCAGAGGAGTGTCGGTATTTTGCAGTATTAGGTTGAACAGTTTACATATTGGCCCAGCCAAAATTGTTTGTGCTCGAACTGGTCTGTGGTCTGACGAATAGTTATGGTCCCTAGTTACGTCTCTATATTCTGAAACGTTCCTGGACGGTTTGACAAAATGAAGACAATTTCATTTTTATGATGTCCATTTGGGGATCGCCAGGTCCATCTACAGCACTTTAGTGAAGTACTTTTTAAATTTTCTCATTTCTCGTGTTCGCGGGAGAAGTGCTTGCAAAGCAGACCATACACTTTGATTTTTTTCTGTAGGAAGTAGAGCTAAATTAGCACACATCCTGACTATTTTCATTTGTGCTGCAGTTTTCTTTACTTTATATTTTTGGCCTGCTTCCAAACTGCCTTGTTATAATGATAATAACAGCCTCTGACTACAGCAGAAGGAAAAACCGCTTTTATGGCATTATATTGGATACAATATTTGGATATTCAGACCCAATTTGTGCTTCAACAATCTGAACATCCTGGTGTAGGTCGGTTGCGTCTTATTCGGTAAGAGAGCATACACAATTGGTACAACGTTAGTAGTTTTATTATTTCTAATAATATCTACGTGGAGGGAGAAAACTTGATAAAACGGTTTGGGGGTTCGTTTATAAGTTCCGTCACCACTCCATATTCTGTCTCTGTTTTCTTTACACAGTTCTTTATTTGCAATTATTGTAGAAAAATCATGTTTTTTTCATCTTCTCCATCTTCAACGACAAGAAAATTATCAGATAATATTTGGAATTTTCACGTCCGTCAATTGATCAAATTCAGTATTGTTTTGATTTAAAACTTTATGCCGCTTTCTGTACAGGGAGCTTTTTTTCTCCTCAAAAGAAGGCATAATAGTGTGGCTTGAGTTATGACTGGCAAGACATTTTTCAAAAATACTTTTGATTGGTGTCGTTTTTGTAGATACTTCTTTTTTGCAAGAATTTGGTTGTAATGTGATCGGCATGCGTGAATACTTTGCCTATCGATACTAGTTTTTTCAGAATTCAATGTGACTGAGGCCGAGCATTCACTTCTATTCATACACCTCCACATGGTAGACAGATTTATTGTTATTTGAAAAGTTATACCTGTGTCCATTATGCACTAAAGACGGCTTTCCCTTTCGATTGTCTATAAATTTCAGGGTATCCTTATTCATTTTATACGCTTTCACGATGTAACATAATTTAATATTGAAAATGACAAGAATCGTTCATAGATGGTTTTGAAGTGTTTTTAACAGTATAAATGCAGGGACCCGCCCGGTATCCCCTTCGAGGGTTTTTGAAAGGGTTTTTAGTAATGCTTTGCTTACCAAAGCCGATGCTCCTCAAAACCCATTCATTTGGCTATTAAAGCGCTCCAATACGGTATCCCCTTCAAAGGGTTTTTGAAAGGGTTTGCTTAGCAAAGCCGATGCTCCTCAATACCCATTCATTTGGCTTTTAAAGCACAATGAATGGGTATTCAACACGAGGAAGCGCTTCAACCCTTTAAAAAGCGCTTAAAAAAGCCTTTCGATCGGTTTTTCTATCAGTAGCGGTAGCGCCCTGTAAGGGAAACCCCTTCATACGGCTAAGTTAAATGAATGAATTTTCAATTAATAAAGGACAGCAACTGATTTGAGCTATTAAACGAACGACTTACCCATTCAAAGGTTTTTTTCTGGGAAGGGGTGGGCGGGTCCCTGTATAAATGGCCGATTATACCGTAATACACCAAAGAGTACGCATACACATATACCACCATGACGGTTAAGTTAAAGTTTTTGATGCTACATTAAACAATTAAGACCTCGTAGCCTAGTCGGTAGTGACTCTGCCTACTATGCACGAGGTTCCATGTTCGAATCCCGGTAAGTGCAAATATATAAAGCTACTTTATGTAGCTTTATAGTATAGAGTGTATTTAATTAAAACTATTCAGCTAAACCTTTTTTGTGGTAGTTTTGTTATTATGCTGATCAAGTGCTAATCATTACTTCATAAGTTCATTGACGTTGTCAATAAGTTTGACGTGGCAGCCGTCAAGACTATCATAATACCATATCTTAATGTTCATAAATATGTCTGGCTAAGTTGCTAATTCAGATTTAAGAAGAACGCCAGAAAACAGGTGGAATGCCACCTGTATATTTGGTGAATGCCCCATGGTACCGATGTTGATTCCTAATTCTCTACGGGCAGGATTGTTATCGAAATTGAATCTTTATGTTTCTCCGGGTACCCGAGCTTGCCGTTTCCATCTTAGACCAGACCAAGATTGGAGCGAAATATCGGAAGCAGACCATAATCTGATGGAATTTAACAGAAGCCATGCCGTAGACATAATCGGACTCCTGAAAGTCGCGTTGTTGGGTCCCGTTGTAAGAGCCTTACACAATATTTTATAAACTTCAATGTTACTTTGTTGTCAACATAAATAAATCTGTTTTTTTAAATATGTCTTGTTTTATTAGTAACGAATGATAGGCCACATGATTTATCTAATTGTACGTTTCAGATCAGACTCGGTGAGTTTCCAACGTATAAAAAATGGACATTTAGAAAATCAGTCATTTTGGGAAAAGGTGTTTTTGAGTTGAGTATTGTGCACATCGCAGGTACATTTAGAAAATCTGTCATTTTGGGAAAAGGTCTTTTTGAGTTTCGAGCATTGTGCCCACTCGTTCATTATGACATTCGCACATACTGCCCCGAAATAAGTTCTTACTGACACTTAACGTAAACTGAGTATAGTAACATAAGAATTTGTAGCCACTTGTTGAAGAAATACTTTAGTCAATGTTTATTTGGCATTTCCTAACTCAGTTTTCGATAAGAGAGAAATTATTTTTTCCTAAGTCAAACTAAAATCCCTCTTCTTAATTCAAATAAGTTCTCATCGACACTTCAAATAAACTAAGTACCGTAAAACCGTATAACTTTGCCCGCTTTTTGGAAATTTTTGTATTTTTCACTAGTTTATTGTGTCATTTTATAAAACTTATTAGTAATATATACAATTTTGTGGGCCCTTTTTTACATACGTCCGGACTCTAGTTCCAAAACAAGCGTCTTTATTAGGGAAAATCGCAATCTAAGTGCCGGGCCAAAAAAATTAAAAAATTACGTCATTGCCCATTTTGTGGAAGTGTTTCTTGCTCTGGCATTTTCAAACTTATGCTTAGTGTAGTTAAGGACTATAATACAGAAGTGTTATATTTTAGTTTCATCTGATAATATTTCCCTAAAGCACAATAGCTCTCACAACATTGAACTGGGCAAAGTCACAAACAGAAATCCTGCGCTCTCCATACTAAAATCTCATAGTGCTAGGGTTGTCAGTTTTGATTTTACCCGACTACGCAAAGTTAATAGGTAGAGTTATGACTTTAGCACAGTTTTTTCTCGTTACTGTAAACAATTTAAATTCTTGTACTGTAACAATTATTGTCATTAAGAAGATAAACGTAAAAAAATGTCAATTAGCTTTAGAATCACTTTTTTCGCAGTTATCATTAAAAAAATAATAACAAACGACAATTTCATAGGTAAGCACCTAATAATTACTCGTGCAGTTAAGATAGACCCTACTCGGGTCGAAGCGGTCCGTACGATCAACCTGTCATACGAACATATGTAAAAACCAACTTGTTTAAAATAACTTTTGGGTGACAACCCTAAGGGTCCAATTTGGCCGGGCAAAGTCATATTCAGTAGCCGAAAATCTGCTTATGACATTGCCCATCGCCATAATTACAAAACTAATAAACATTCAGAGATAAGCTCCCACCCATGACGTTATTTAACTATATAATAATCACAGTCAAAAACACATACCTGTACGAGTTTCCGTTACCGAGATACAACTAAAGTTTTCGAGTACTATTTGGCCCGCAAAAAAACACGTCTGTACTCAAAGCTTGCTCACGCGCAACTGACGACAGGTACGGACCGGTCAGCCGGCTAGTGTTGTCCGCTTCATAGTTGGCTTTCAATCACAGATTATAAAAAAGTGTACATCTTCAGCTAGTGTTGGGATATTACGGTTTTTGTGAAATGTGACGGGGTGGGCAAAGCTATATCCGAACGGCAAAGTCCTAAGGTTTGACGGTACAGTAAAATCAGACTTTATAGGCGTTTGTTTCAGTCATACTTTGCTCAAATTTGATTTGGCATTTCTTAACTCGGTTTTAGAAACGCATACTTGTCTAAAGTAGAATTATGATGATACCAATTAGACTTAAAGTAAAAGTAGGCTTAAAAAAATCTTTTCTGTCCTAGTCAAAACTAAGTAAAGGCGGATTACAGAACTTTATTCGCGATTGCTACTTGGGTTGTGATATGTGTCAAATATTTTGAGCCGTCCGGTGCTAGGGGTTCGAGATGAAATCCGTCCGGTACTAGGTGCCACTTGCAGACACTGCGTTTTTTTACAGAGATTTTGAGTTTAATTTATGAAGCAGTTGCATTTTTGTTTTTTCTTATTACGATTTTAAAATTTGGTAACTTTGTTACTTGATTAACCTCCTAAGATCGAGGTTAATACAAATTTAGGTTTATGAATATATGCTTTTTTAGCGGGAGCAACTATGACTCTCTTAACATCTTTCTCACCCCCGTATATACGGGAACGGGTCTCGAGGGCGACATCGGCACACGGCTAATCAAGAATGACGCTTCTGCCGCGGCTTGTGCAATAACACCAGCACTGAGGCGTACGTGCAAAGTACAGGTCGCTTGCACAGCAGCAACTCTTAGCTGTGGGCCTGCGTGGGCATCGCCGGGTAACCGGGGATGAGGCCAGATGGGTCACGGCTTCGGTCGTGATCAAGCATAGCAAACACCTCTGTTGTGTGGTCCTAGCAAAAATTTGCGTGCGAAATAGGCTTTGGGGGTTAGCAGCCCACATAGTCATGATAAATAAATTGCTCCTATGTCAAGAAATGAAATACATTTGTCACCGGCCCCTCCACTGAGGACCGGTCGGGCAAATTATCCGCGTCGGGGCGAGTGCGGTGGCGACGAGTCAGCAGTGGTGATGCCTGGCGATTTCGTATGTCCAATATGTGACAGACCGTTCACATAAAAAATTGGATTAGGCGTGCAAAAGCGTGCCGCGCATCCAATAGAAGCCAATGACGACGTCGCCCCCATAGTGGCGAAGCGACGATGGCGTGACGAGGAGTTGGCCATCATGGCTAAGGCAGAAGCCCGTCTTGTTCATGAACGAGGCGTTTGCGGCAACACGGAGCTGTTCGAAGCTCTCGCTGGGTTCGGAAGGACCTTCGAGGCAGTAAGAGGACAAAGGCGGTATCCGAAATACAAGGCTCTGGTGCAGTCGTACCTTGCCGAGTATCAGGAGGCGCCGGTTATTCGTGTTGAAGCATTACCTGATGCCTTGCCGGATGAGCAACTAGAATCGCCGCCGTCCGCTGATGAGCATCCTGCAGCTAGTAGTAGGGGACCGAGTGCGGTGGATGTGCTGGAGGCCCTTTTGAGAGGTGCGTCGAGCAGATTAGCCAAACGAAGTGCTCAACGAGTCTGCGGGGCGGCGTCAAAATCAGACCGATAACGGCCATAACATTGAGAACGCACGGATGTCCGGGCGGAGGCGGCGTAGAGCAGAGAACGCGAGGGTACAGGAACTTTACCGAAAGTGTCGTAGCCGTGCAGCGGCCGAGATTATTGATGGCGAGTGCAGGAGTGTCGGGCACAGTCTTGGGGAGTTGGAAGCCTATTGGCGACCTCTGCTCGAGAAAGTGTCCGATGCACCGGGCCTACACCGTTAGTCATTCTTCTTTTTGTTCCTGTTGCGTGACACTATGTCTGACAAAAAAAGTTCATGTACTTAAATTAATTATTAACGTGGTGACCCGACGACCGGTCCCGAGTTGCTTATTACGCAAGATATGATATGGCAATGTCTTAGAAAGATGAAACGAGGGAAGTCGCCGGGTCACGACGGTTTAAGCATTGAACACATTTTGTACGGAGGCCCATTGTTACATATAAAAATGGCACAGTTTTTTAACTTATGTTTAGCGCACGGATTCTTGCCTGACGAGTTTATGACAACAAATGTGGTGCCGATTGTAAAAAACAGGACGGGCGATCTCAGTGACCCGTCTAACTACAGGCCTATTTCGTTAGCCACAGTGTTTTCTAAGGTGCTTGAAAGGCTGATTAACCCGATACTAACCGAGCATATACATTTAAATGATGCACAGTTTGGGTTCCGTCCAGGTTTGTCGACAGATATGGCTATTTTTTGTCTCAAAAACACCGTAGGTCGGTATCTTAAAAAAAAGACGTCGGTTTACGCTTGCTTCCTAGATCTTAGCCGAGCTTTTGATACCATTGACTATAGTTTACTGTGGGAAAAGTTATCAAAAGCCGGTGTGCCGCGAAGAGTAGCCGGTCTGTTGGGATTCTGGTACGGAAACCAAACGAATAGCGTTAAATGGGGAAGTAGCAATTCGGACCCATATAAATTGAATTGTGGGGTTAGACAGGGTGGGCTGACATCGCCATTACTGTTTAATCTTTACATGAATGAACTGATAGAGGAGCTCAGCAGGGCCGCAGTCGGGTGTCACGTAGCAGGCGTATGCGCCAATAACCTTAGCTACGCTGACGACATGGTTCTGCTGAGCCCCTCTATCATGGGACTGAGAATGCTGATATCCATATGCGAGCGTTATGCCGCACTACACGGACTTAAGTATAATGTGAAAAAGTCAGAGATAATGGTATTTAAATACGGCAGGGGACCTGAAGTTGTGCCGCCCGTCAGACTGAACGGGACAGAGCTAAAAAATGTAACTAGTTTTAGGTATCTAGGACATATACTGACAGACAAACTAAAAGACGACGACGATCTCGAGAGACAAAGACGGGCCATTGCTATGCGAAGCAATATGTTGGCACGTCGGTTCGCTCACTGCTCTGACCAAGTCAAAATTACTCTGTTCGGGGCCTATTGCCAGGCGTTCTACACTAGTCACCTGTGGTATCATTACACGAAACGGTCGTTCAACAGACTCAGAGTACAGTACAACAACGCGTTTCGTGCGATGCTACGGCTGCCGTGGCGGTGTAGTGCGTCTGGGATGTTCGCCGTGAACGGAGTGGATGACTTTTACGCAATTATACGTAAAAGACACTGGTCCTTTGTCGGGAGAGTGAGCGAATCGACCAACAGTATTGTTAAGGTAGTGTACACGGCATGCTACCTTACGAGTAAGGTGTCTACGCCTCGTCTATAAAACTGTTGCCTGTAATTTTAATTTTTTTATTTTAAGTTTTAATTTTAATTTGTCATTGTAAATTTAATGGGTTGATACCTAAATAAAGAACAATTTTATTTATTTATTTATTATTTATTAAGTAATCAGAGGTAGATCGATTCGCGCTGAAAATATTTCATATCAAATAATTTTCAGGTAGCTACTTGCATGCCCAGGGTAAAGCACCTAAGCGGTGACTGCGCCTTGCACGTCTGATCATGCGACGGCCTCGATATACTCTTGATTTTTCTCGCACTTATATCTCTTGTTCTAAGTGTTCTAATAAGAAAGAGACGGATAGTAGTAGCTTACGTCGGACTGTGGACAACGGGGGACAGGCTCGCGACTTTTCTCGACTGTGGGCACCCTTTACTCCGGAGGAAATCAAGGCGTCCCGCATCGACTTAAACACATCACCGGGACCGGACGGAATACGTGCCGAGGACTGGCGGTCAGTTTCTGTAGCCCATAAGGCGGAATTGTTCAACGCGTGGATGGCGAAGGGTGAGATACCCGGCGAACTACGGCAGTGCCGAACAATCTTTGTGCCGAGGACGAATGCGCCGGCGGCGCCGGGGGAGTATGGGCCGATTACTATCGCGTCTGTCCGGCACATGCATGCGCTCCTGGCGAAGAGATTGTTGGCTTGCTGCCCACCTGATGTGCGACAGCGCGGGTTTTTTATTTAAAAAACCTTATGCGTCCGTCACTACGGGACTTCCCCCTAAGACTATTTTAGTTCATAATCTACATGGAAAATTCAAGCCGTCTTCGCTGTGGGTCGAGTACCATAAAAAACGACTATAAATAAATATATACCACCAGAACGACTATAAATAAATATATATAACCTTTCTAAACAAAAAAAAACAGTATCACTTACACAAATCGAACGACTGTAAGTTCAATAAGGCTTGCGTTATGGGTACGAGGTGACTCTGAAACAAATATTTGCCCCTACCGTGGTTCGAAACCAGGACCTTCAGCATCGTAGGCCACATCATTACCCACTAGGCTAACCGGTTGTCCATGAAATCTGAAGGTTTCAGAGCTAAGAAAGCTCAACCGGAAACCTGACGATTTAAACAAAAGCAACGCAGCTCCTGATTAAATTTATCTTATCAACACGGTTAGTAAGAATTTAATATATTTTTAAATACCTACATTTGTAGTCCTACAGTGTGATTTGGAATAATGGGTGCACGTCGCAGACAAGAATTACATACAATAAATTTGACAAATGTGGAAAACGATGATGAACATCGAAGAATATGTCCATTTTATGAATACAAAAATACGATCGATCGTACATTTACAGTGGCGGGAAAATATTATCAAATTTGTAGGAAATATGCCGCGGCTGAAGAGGCTGCGGAAAAGGCAAAATTTAACAAATATAGGAGTCTCGGCGCCGAATACTGCTTTGTTCCATTCGGCGTCGAGACCCCTGGTCCGTGGAGACCCAGCGGCTTCAATCTTTTCAAGGAACTCTCAAAAATATTAGTGATCTAGTTCGCAAAAATAACTCTATTGAGAATTAATAAATTAAAATATTGATATACATTGATTTTATTTTATATTGCGTAAAATATTAAGTGCACTGATTTAAAATATATATATATATATATATATATATATATATATATATATACCTTTTCTCGACTACCTGGCAGATATTTATTGCGTTTATGACCAAACGCATAGTTTAAACAGGTGCGAAAAAGACAGTTAATAGTAATATTAACAGAGTTGATGTTACCCTTCTCTAATTTACTGATAAGGAATGGAACTAATTTCTAACAACAAATATGTTTACTTTTACTTATGTTCTTCGGATCATTAAGTTCGGACGTGGTGATTTAAAGTTATTTGTGTAAAGATTGTGCAAATAGGTTTCATATGTAAACTGGGTATTAATACTGGCACATTATAAGATGAGTAAAAAAGCACGCCAGTGGCTTTTTTAATATTCCTACTGATAGACCATTGCCACGCCAGGGTGAAGCAACACTATGCGTGTTAATAGGGGACCTAGAGGGGAATAGAGAACATGCCTTTGAGAATTTAACAACCCATTTACTTGCGAGGAACCCACTGCAAAAGATTGGGAAGCAGCAGCAGCGGGGGTTTGAATGAAAAATGCCGATTCCCTAATTGCTGCGGAAGCACAGACGGAGAATAATGTTAAATGTCCGGATAAAACAGGATTCACCTGCTTTTCGCACATTGTAAAAGTTTTTTTTTGTCCTTATAGCAATTGTTGGTCCTGATTACAAATGCCTCTGCATCGACGGAGACGGGTACGGAATAATTTGCGATGGAGGCATATTTGAAAATTTGATGTTAGAGAATAAACTAACCAGTTGCTCTTTTAATATGCCTGCTAGTAGACTATTACCAGGCAAAGGTGAAACAACACCATGCGTTTTAGGAGAGGACCAACCATTTGCCTTATGTTCCTATTTATTTATTTGTGTTGTTTTATTTATTTATTTGCTTTTATATGAAACGGCCCTACACTGAACAACAAGGAAGATATGACATGAGGAAAGATAAGTTTAAAACCAACTTAGGGCGCGCTAGATGCGTAGTTGAAAATGCCTTCGGTATATTGAGCTTATAATGGTGTATACATATAATCCTTCAGGCCATCCATAAAAGTCTTCAAAGCTGCGTGCGTTTTGGACATTTTTTTTAATTTCGTGTAAAACAGAACACACAACTTATCCGATTGAACCCGACAGAGATCATGCCTTTGAGTATTTGTTGAATTTGAGTGTTAGATATCCGGGTAGAACAGGATCCACCTGCTTTTCCTACTTAAAATACAAAAATACAAAATACAAATTATTTATTCTGCAAATAGGCCACAAGGGCACTTTTACATGTCAAACTTTTCTTTTCTTTAGTCCTAATGGCAATTGATGGCCCGACCCGGCCCTACTTACAAGTTACTCTGCATTGACGTGGGTGGGTATGGAAAAAAATGCGATGGAGGCACATGTGAAGATTCGATGATAGGGAAAAAGCTCGCCAGTGGCTTTTTAAATATGCCTGCTAGTAGAGCATTGCCAGGCATGGGTGAAGCAACACATGCGTGTTAATTGGGGACCAAGCATTTGCCTTAAGTTTCTGTATGAAGCGGCCCTACACTGAACAACAAGCAAGATATGACAGGAGGAAAGATAAGTATAACACTAACTTAGGAGGCGCTAGACGCGTAGTTGACAATGCCTGCGGAATAATGTGTGCATAATGGTACAAATTCCACAGGCGATACACACGAAAATATACACTTCCATAGAAATCGTCAAAGCTGCGTGCACTTTGCATTTTTTTTATTTGGCGTAAAACAGAACACATGACTTACCTGATAAAACCCGACAGAGATCATGCCATTAAGATTTTAGCAACCCCTACTTACAAATTACTCTGCATGGACGTGGGTGGGTATGGGAAAAAATGCGATGGAGGCACATGTGAAGATTCGATGATAGGGAATAATCTCGCCAGTGGCTTTTTAAATATGCCTGCTAGTAGACCTGCCAGGCATGGGTGAAGCAACACATGCGTGTTAATTCGTGACCAAGCATTTGGTTTATGTTTCTATATGAAGCGGCCCTACACTGAACAACAAGCAAGATATGACCGGAGGAAAGATAAGTATAACACCAACTTAAGGGGTGCTAGACGCGTAGTTGAAAATGCCTGCGGAATAATGAGTGCATAATGGTATAAATTCCACAGGCGATACAAACCAAAATAATATACACTTCAATAGAAGTCGTCAAAGCTGCGTGCACTTTGCATTTTTTTAATTTGTCGTAAAACAGAACACACGACTTATCTGATAAAACCCGACAGAGATCATGCCTTTAAGATTTTAGCAACCCATTTACTTGCGAGGACTCCACTGCAGAAGATTGGGAAGCAGTATTAAGTACGAGGTTTAAATGAAAAATGTCAATTCCCTAATTGCTGCGGAAGCACAGACGGAGAATAATGTTAAATGTCCGGATAAAACAGGATTCACGTACTTATCGCACATTATAAAAGTTTTTTTTTGTCCTTATAGCAATTGTTGGTCCTGATTACAAATTCCTCTGCATCGACGGAGACGGGTACGGAATAATTTGCGATGGAGGCATAATATTTGAAAATTTGATGATAGAAAATAAACTAACCAGTTGCTCTTTTAATATGCCTGCTAGTAGACCATTACCTGGCCAAGGTGAAGCAACACCATGCGCATTTGCCTTATGTTCCTATTTATTTATTCGTGTTGTTTTATTTACTTATTTGCTTTTATATGAAGGGGCCGTAACACTGGACAACAAGCAAGCTATGACAGGAGAAAAGATAAGTGTAACACCAACTTATGGCGCGCTAGATGCGTAGTTGCAAATGGCTGCGGAATATTGAGTGCATAATTGGTATATATTCCACAGGCCAAACGAAAATAGACACTTCCATAAAAGTCCTTAATGCTGCGTGCATTTTGCACATTTTTTTAATTTCGCGGAAAGCAGAACGAACGTCTTATCCGATAGAACCCGACTGAGATCACGCCTTTGAGAATTTAGCACCAAATAGCCGAGGGTCCAGCAACTACGCGTTTACGATAACGGAAATATTTACTGATTACTTAAAATGTCATAGACGGGTGACTAACGTCACCTTAGGGCGCTTGCAGGACATGAGTTCGCGAGCCATCTAGCACTGTTATGTTTGTGCCTTTCATGTGTTTTAAATTTTATTTAATAAAGTTCTTAGCTTAGGCTTTGTTAGGAGTTTGTAGTTTAGTTAGTTAGGTTTTAGCGTTGGCCTTCTGCCGCGCTGGCACTGGCTTTTAGCCGTGCTTTGTTATAGGCAATTAGTTAAGGGCCCCTGCGGGCCCCAACTTAGGAAGCTATGTAAGGGGAAAAAAAAAAGTTCGCGATCCACCTATGTAATAGTAATTTATCTTTAACCTTCGAAATTAAACAGAAACGATCACAGCCCACTCGCATTTTTAATAGTCTAGGTCTAAATATCCTTCAAGCATTTAACAAGGCACTAGAACAAACAGGCCTACATCTAAATTTTATTAAGTGTGAACTTTATGTTGATCAACACATCGACAATATGATTGAAATCATTAGAACGCTTGAAAATCTTTATCCAGGTATAAAAACTCTAACCAAAGACTCTTTACCTGCTTGGGTCGCTGAATTTTGATGAAACCATCCCAGGTTTTATCAATAATAATAATATAGACCATTTTCATTCTTCTTTGGACTGTCTTCGCCAAATTAACTCACACATGGCCATGGTATTTAATCTCATATTGTCCCAAAATGCGCTGTAGTCCCTTTATGAAACTTTAGTTTTTTCGGGAAGTCTTGCTAATATTATTTGGAAACTGATTGGAAAATGTATAAACATCAAAATGTGTTCAGCACGACATCGTATTAGGTACATACCTGTTTACCGGTTTTCTCTCCCAGTTAAGTTCGGTGGTTTTTTATTTGAAAAGCTCAACATTTGACTGGGACTTGATCAACTTCACGCAATAAGATCCCAAAATTCAAAAAGGCTGTAGATGTATTTATTTGGGTTCTCCTTTACGATATCCTACAGTAATCACCCATCAATCCTTGCAATTCATCCATTTCATTCACACCCCATCCGTTCCATCATATTAGATTTGTGTTTTATACTGTATTAAGTGTTATTAAATTAAAGTATTGTATATCTATCAAGTGCGTATCAGTTTAATGAGTGGTAGAAAGTATTATCTACCGCAGGGTCCTTGGCAGCTGAAACTTAAAAGGTTGGCGCTGCTGTAAATGATATTTTATATTGGAGCGCCATTTATATTTGCCGAATTAAACAGAAAAATCATCACAATCTCCTTCTCTATCTCTTATGCAGCTTGGAGAGGAGCATCGTAGCTGGTAGGTTAGCTGGAAGAGATCCCTTATAGGGATAAGTTTGCCTTTGTACTTTTATCTATTGTGTGACATGTATAATCCTTAACCTGTTATTGTGTACAATAAAGTGCTTACATACATACATACATAAAATAATGAATATGAAGCAGGAAGAAAGCAAAAGCTAAAGTTAGAACGGGAGGTAAGAACCAATATATTTTGCCCCATCCCAATGCTTTTTCTGGATAGTATCCATTCTGTGTACTTTCCAGAAAAAGCTGGGATTTTAATTCTTGGAAGTTGTACATGGTGTTTTCTTTCTCCGTCTTACTGACGCTTAACGAGATCTGTGTTGTTAATCGAACTAACCCCTAATGAGGTCAGTGCTAACTTCAGATCTTGATTGTAATGTATGTACAATTTCATCAGTCATGTTGTAGACATCATCTCTGATATAGTAACGCACTAGCTTCCAAATCTGCTGGATCTGAATCTAACACAATCTGCATGTACGTAGAGTTGAATTTTGACCACAATTCCTCTAACATCTGCAATCCAGTACTCAGGTAATCATTAGAATTTGAAATACTTAGTCCTTAGCTCTCTGAATGCGCTTTATTAAATCAGTTTGCAATTTAGTATTATCTGCCATTTTGCCAGTGTTTGAATAAGAATTATTATTTTTAGCTAAAATTATCATGCTTCTTTGAACAAATCAACCTTTAAGACAATTTGCTAAGTCTAAATCCTCGCAAAATGTACTAAGTCCAAATATTAGCTGAATTTTCTAAGTCAAAACAATTTAAATTAATCTTCAATTAAATCTTCTAATTAAACATAATGGAAAGTAATCACGGTTTGTCTTCACTCACTCACACGCACACACTTATTGATGACGACACACGCTGCATTAATGACGTTCCACGACGATCCGATGACGTAACAGACTGTTATTTTGACTCCACAGTCAAACTATCGATGTAATTTTGCAGAGCAATGTATATCTTATTTTCATGTCTAATTTTTGTTTTAAATAATCTATTCTAATATTATAAAGAGGAAATATTTGATTGTTTATTTGTATTGAATAGGCTCCGAAACTACTGGACTGATTTGAATTTTTTTTTACCATTAGAAGCCGACATTAGCCCTGATGAACATTGGCTACTTTTTACCGCGGGAAAATGCTTCATTCCTGCGGGTAACAGAAAACTAAGCGTGCGAAGCCGGGCCGGGCAGCTAGTAAATAATATAATAAAATAAAGAACTTCACGTGCAATTATATTTTAGTGATTAACGAGGGAGATACTTGTTCCTAGTGTTAGAATAGTATCACTGGTCTTTCCTAGATTATGATATATTTTTCAAATTAAAATCACAAGCCATCGACACGTCGAAATTCTCGTTGACGCCACCGACAGACATCATCGCCAAGGTTGCCACCCCGACACCGCATACAACTAGCTTTAAATAGTACACGTACAAGTACAATAGGTACTGCAGTCACCCATGAAAAAGGTCAACCACTTTTTGAAATCTATTTGTATACCTATATAAAGTTTCGAAGCCGTAAAACACTTCCTTAGCAGACTTGGTATGGTCTACCCTACCTACATGCTGCATTCGTCCACCAATGGGCTAGCATAAATTGCGTCGAACGGGACTCAGCACATCCCGTCGCAGTTTTACTTGTTACAAATTCCTCTGTAAAAGCGAAGTTTTAATAGTAATGGGTAAACGAAATCCCGTGGATATAACTCAAGGACAACAGTCCGTATTATATATTACCCTTGATATCAGATTATCGGAGAAGAAAGTCGATTTATTATTCAATCCAATATGCCCAGTGTGAATGAAAGTGTGCTGATTTAATCTCTCTATACCCGAAAGAGCCCGGAAAAAACCAAACCTTCGTGTAAATGTTACTTAATGTGCTTATTCATTAAAACGAAACCAGCGAAATATCAGAAATAATGGCGTGGGCGAAAAAATCCATGCTGCATCCGAGTGTAGGAAAAAATATAGAAAAGGACAGCTTGTTAAAAATTAGCACTATAACATCCTGTTTCACAAATTACAATAGACTCTGTTATCGAATTGGTGTTTTAATTGATCGGTGGGGTGGCGACGGTAGTAGTCGGGCCAGATACACGGGTTGGATTGCAGCACCGTTGCGCAACGAATTATCTATTGCATTCGCCTACCTGCTGCATAGTTAGTTCAATTCATTGTTTTTTCTAAAATCTTATATCAATCAGCGATTTGAAGGAACCTTAAAACTTGAACATAGAACTGTGTTGTAAATTTTACTAAGGTGGAACTGGTTTATATCTCACCTTCATACTTTACGCCCCCCATTTCACCTCCCTAGAGAATGATTTCCGAGATTCAAACTACATAAGTACCAAATTTAATCTTCTCGTTCGGATGTTTAAGCATGAATAGCAAACAGACCGACATCCACAGACAGAGTTACTTTCGCATTTATAATATTAGTATATAGATATACCTAGATACGAGTACTTAGTATTTTTACGTTTTAGACAGTTAAATGAAACATTCGTTAACTACATCCAATCTAGCATTATTTGTAGTAAAATAGGCTAGGCTAATAACTTTAACTTTTGCGTTAAGACCTCTGGATTTAAGTTAACTTTACATTACGACTGTTTAAATTTACTTTATATTTAAGCATACATACCACATGACCTACATACCACAATTACCAACTTAGGAAACTTAAAAAATTCAACTAATTCAATGTTATTCAAAAGTATCTGTACGCTTAAGGTGAATTGTTATTATTATTAAATCATCTAACTGCAAAACAAAACAAAAATTCACACGTAGCAATTAGTTTGTACTTTGAAATCCAGACGTAACAAACAATCTGGGATTCAAAATGTTCAGCGCGAATCTCCGAATACAAGCTGCTCAAGCACTGTAAGCCGCTCTTAACTCCGCTTTGAGCCTATTACTGCAGTCGAGTCGACCGGTAACCGCCAGCACTGTTACTTCATTCAGGAAATCGACCTGCTTTGTCGACGCTACATCTCCAATACAGACTAGAATAAACGACCATATACCATGGTTCATAAAGTCCACATTTGAAAACAAAGTTTAAAATGAGATAAGAACTCGAGAAACTTGAATTTTCAGAAGCTGTGGTGCACAATAACTAGAGAGTTCTTCGCGGCATCGCATTATTGAAAGACTTCATAGAAAGGAAGAAATAAAATTATAAAGGGATAATATAGTGGAGAGAATGTACGAGTAAGTTTAAATTTATTTACAGGATGCGTTTTGCTTTTCATAACTACCCTACTATCCTACTAATATTATAAATGAGAAAGTTTGGAGCAATACGGATATGTCGCATTAAATCTATTTCTCATAGTGGGCATTTATCGATTCGACTATATCGCAATAGATCTAGGTACTTCTCACAATGGACATTAAGCGATACGACTATGTCGATATTCGTTTTAACTCATTCGCGAGAGCCGAATGTTCAGTTTATTTATTTATTCGTATGGCAAGTCAAAAATCAAATACAAAATCATAAATTAATCTCCAGAATATTAATCCACTTAAGGGCTTCGCATTTCAAATTAAACAGGTCTTCTGAAGGCCCTCCGGTATACCGAGTTAACGGGCACTTTTGAAAGATGTGACGAATGCTCTGCTCCGCGGCACCACACTCACAGGCAGGGGAGTCCTGCCAGCCACAACGAAAACGGTATCGGTAAAAGGTGTATCAGGGCAATGCGTGGTCTCCATCAAACCGATAGCTGTGTATCGCATTTTAATGAAATGAAAATCTTGACCATGCCGTCTCTTCAGATTTTTGAAGCAGTAATGTTTAAAAATAATCCGGCATTATTCAAAAAGATTGATGCCACTGGCACAAAGGCCTGCCTTTACGACAAAGACGCAAGAGGACCTGTGCACATTTGTTGCAAAAACCGCTTTAATGCGCAAAAGTGTGTATTCTGTAGCAATTAAGATGTACAACAAATTACCGTCTGACCTTAAGCTGATTCCGATACCAGTTCTGAAACGCAAACTCATGACATTACTTTTAAACAAATGTTATTATTCTATTTCTAATTACTTAAATGATGACTTCAATTGAATTTTTATTTTATTTTTTATTTTGATGCAAATTACAGTGACTCTTTTTTATATGTACTTATATAAAGTAATGTAATGTAAATAATATTATAATGATTTTGTACGCCAATTGGCAAAACATAGTGGTTCGCAGTAATTATTGACGGTCTTATTCATAAAAAGTTAAATCAGTGCTATAGCGAGCCTATAGCACTGTTTCGCAAAAACGTGATTCATAAACATCAGTTAACGCAGATCGGTCCGTCAAGCCCATTTTAACGACTCGCTAACTTAGCGAACGGTGGACCCTTCTTTAAACCTGTTTTATCTGCATTTTAAGGAAAAAATGGCCGCCAAATTGAAAACAGCTGATGTTGACGGCAAGTATTCGAGCAAGCTCGCAATACGATTTTGAATGTTTTTATGCTATCGAAGCTGATTTTGTCAATTTATAATGATGTAACCAGATAAATAAATGAGATTTTACATTTAAAAAGTTATAGATTCGATTAAAATTGTAATTCCTGCACGAAGAATAGCGGGAACACCATGCACGCGCATTTCAAGTTCTAAAGTTATCAGTGACATTGGGTAAATGTGAATAAACTTATCGTGTGTGGTCGTCGTGTCGTATTAAGTAATGAACGTATAGGTATAATGTAATTAATTGTGCGTCTACTGAGAGCGGACCTACAAAAAACCGGAGACGTGGTGGCCTGACACCAAAAGAATGGCAGCCATGCAGCGCAATATTTCATCAACCGAAAGGGATTTTATTCCTTGGAATGCCCAGGAGGTAGGTTAATAAATAAAACTGCTACTTAACCCGCAAGCAGAGGCTACGCGGAGCGGTGGAGCGCGGGTCGGTGGCGTTACCTATCCCTCGTAAGGTTCGAACTTGTATGAAAGAGTAAACATGCCGTCCGTCCTCCGCTCTGCCACTGCCGCTGTTCATAGTAGGTTACGTATCATCCACAAGGTCGCACCCCAGCATCTCATTGCAAACTAGTTTGTCCTTAGCGTAGTAATAGTTAGAAGTGGGGCATGTCCTCGGGGATTGGTACCTACTCGGTTTTACACTGTGGGTTCTGTTCATACCATCAGGTGGGTCATATGCTTGCTTGTGTGGCACTGTCGTTGTACCTTTTTTAGGGTGAGTATCCACCAGAGCATAGCGCACAGCTCTGGTGGATACTCACCTTCTGTCTGTAGTGGCTGGATAGGGTGGATACCCTAACCTATAGGTATGACAGTGGCAAGCCCACCCGTTAAGCAAGTTCCTGGCAGTGAAAGTTTTAATAATATAACCATACCTTATTCCAGATAGGATTTAGTACAGTCAAGAGGTATTAATATACTTACTCACATAAATCTGTACTCACCTTTGTAATTATCAATAAAGCCTGTACAGATATTTACGAGTATGTATGTATATTAATACCCCTAACTTTACAAGGAAAATGGGTTGACTCAATTATTTTGTTGTACAGTACAATTGTCAAAAGATTAATTATTACAAATTAAACACAATTTGCTTACTGCATATTTTATTTAATACAAACTAATATATAAAGCAGTACTCTTCAAACTGCTGGATGCAGATTGAAGAAGAAATGACTCTCTTCTTTCATTCTCCACTTTGATCATGTGTAGTTCTAATCGGCACTAAATTTCAGCACATTGCGCACCCACAGATCTGAAATTAAATACAAAACAATATTAAATATAAATAGCATAGGAAGGCTGTTTATTATTTTAAACTAAGGTATATTATATTGTAATAAATAAATACCTCTCTTTCTTCTAGATGGCACTCGGCGGGCTCTCCGGGCTTGTGGCTCGGGCACTTCAGCCTCAAAAGCAGGAATTGTTTCAATCTGAAAAAATAAAACATGATGTTCAACTATATTTTAAAGTTCATACATTTTAGTTTTATTTTTAGCTAGTATATGTATATAACCAATCCCTGTGAACCACCTGCATGTTTAATAAAGAAACTGAGCAGAGTTCTAGTTTATAAGATGGCCGGCTCATGAAAAAATTGTCTACCTCTTATTGTTTACATAAAAACATTACCTCATATAATAGCGTTTTGTTTGGATTTAGAGAAAATGTTTACTTGTTGATGAAAACCGGGCTCCATGTATATTGTAGCACAGGTTCAACTTTTCAGTTAATAGGTAATAATAACAGCACTAACCAGCAAACATCACATCGTCGTGAAAGTTTCTTAACAACAATCAATTCACATATTAGATGTTGGAGTCGTTTGAAAAAAACACAGATACCGCAGAGCGGGTGATTCCTTGATACGTTCGAATACGGCAACATTCGCACGTCATCCATACAATTCATATAGGTATAACAAAAAAATATATTAGGTAATTACCTGGATAACCGTGTCCTAATCGACTTCGATGACGTCGACGACCAACTTCTCCGGCAACCAGGCACTCATGTCGTTGGATTCAGTGGCGTCCTGTCGAGATGGCGGGGCCATCGTTTTACGGCCAGCTTCAAGGAGCCACTGACTGTTTAACGGAGCAATAGTCCGGGGTGCGGCAGTCCGCATGATATTATTGTTCTTTAACTAACATCCGTATCAAAATCTGAGGAAAAATGCATAAATTGTAAAATAAGCATTAGGTAATTAACTTCATATTTAATGCCAAATTTGAGTAAATACGTATTCTTTCTTACCTTGTCTTCTAGCGTCACGTATTCACATGGTTTTTAGTAGTTTTCATGTTATTTACGTGCTTCTGCTTCGTGGAGTAAAATAACCTACAATTTTGCCGGTATTAAAGCTGTCAAACTTTTTTTTAAATCGAAAATCACATATTTTGGTCTATGATTTCCCAGAACGGCAACATAACATTTCTAATCTGTCAAATAACGGCCCACTAGTTAGCGAAGGCTTAGTGGAGGTTTATAAATCATACTTTTTAACAAACGTCAATTAGGCTTAGCGAACGTTTTAACTAAAACGTTGATCAACGGTGTTTTAAGGTTTTTTTATGAATAAGACCGTTAATGTCTCTGTATCTTTCAGTTATACCTACGTTTAACATCTCCGGATCTTTCAATTAAACCTATATTAATAAAGCACTTTGAACTTCGAACTTTTCATGAATGAAGTAAAATTACGTATAGGCTAGAACTGCAATGGATACATTAAAATAGAATATAAACGGATAGGAATATAACTCCACGAAGGTTGTGTTGGCTCGTGTATGGCTTCGTATATTTTCATACACCACAAAGATGTAAATTAGTCGCGAGATAAATATAGGTACTTATACAGATAAATATATAGGTACATAAATACGTACCTAAACGTCCATGTCTCATTACAAAATATTCGTGCTCAACACACAATCAAAATCAGTTTAGCCGTTTAGAAGTTATGTGAAAAAGGTAAACAGTACGGAAGGATAATTCTTACTACCCGTTGTCCTATTACCCGTTTTCCCCAAGGAATGAAGCATTTTCCCGCGGTAGAATGTAGCTTTCCAATGGTGTAAGAATTTTTGAAATCGGTACATTAGTTTTTGAGTTTATTCATTACAAATATACACACTCACAACAATACAAATCTTTACTCTTTATAATAGTAGTATAGATAAGAATATTGTAAGAGATAACCACAGGCATTCTCGTTACGTAAATCGTATCGTGTGTAGCGGCGAGTAACACGTCAACGTCCCCTGCCCCCCGCACGGACCATGTGAGTGTCACGAACGAAATTGCCAAGCTATAATATAGTTATACTATAATAACGAACCGAATTGGGAGTCCGGGAGACTTGAACCCCATTTTACTTAAACGTACATAAAACTTTATCTTTAAGTGGTAGCGACTCGATTTTTCACATACAGATGCCAAATTTAATTAGAAATCATCGAACCTTATCAAAGTGCTGGTAAAATAAACACCACTCATGTTATGATTTTTTTTATAGAAAATAATATTTGACTCAAGTCTCCCGCACCCATGGGAGACTTGACCATGGGGTGCGGGAGACTTGACCATCTACTAGGTGATGAGGAAAAAATAAAACAAAACAGCTGTTTATAACTCTATAGTCAACAAATTTTAATGTTCAAAGAGATCAATCAACAGTCTATAATTAATAATTGCACATCTAGGTAACTAAACATTATTATTACTTAAAATGGGTATTTTTCCCTATGAGATCAATCATCAGTTTAAAATAACAAATTTTACCATTTTGATAACTGTAAGTAATACTGAAAATGTTATTGTTTAACATTAATAGCATATATGTTTAATATTTTACGTCCCAGCTAGTCAATCCAACGCAAACTACGTGAACATTTATATACCTATGTACGTAACATTTATGCACATACCTACGTAACAGATTTTCGAAGTCAACATTCGACATTTATAATAACTAGTAACAATATTACTATTTATAATAGGAAATTAAGATATCAATAATTACTTTAAAATTATTAGCTTTACTATAATTATTTATGAGGCACTTTAAGTACCTAATCTATTGCAAATCATCACAAACATTCGTGGCATGTAAAATGTTCTACATCCTTGTCAGTTAACCCAACGCAAACTTCGTGGACATATCTTTTACAAGAATTACACAATCTCATGTCCATAACAGCCTCACTTTCACATACAAAACAGTACCAACGTGTATCAAGATTTGAGTCTCGATACTTGTTGGTACCATCAATATCGTCATACGATGTATCAGCATACGGGATAATATGTTCATTCTCAGACTCACTGTCACTCTCCTTTTTCTTTTTACCTTTTTGGGCACATTTCGTATGTTTTTTAGTATATTTCTTATTGTTTAGCTTTCTCTTTTTTGGCGCACTTTTAGCTTTTGTTTTCGTTTGTCTCATTGGAACATTATTGTCACTGTCACTGTCTTGCAACACCCTTCTTTTAGTTTTGTTACTCTTATTTTCCTTTATTTTGTCGTTTGTTTTTAGATCTTGTTTTAAAGACTTAGTATTTGACAAACTCTCACCGTCATCATTTTTTTCTGGAGTCTCGGTAAAAATTTTGGTTTTACCAGGTTGTCGTCCACGTGTTGCTTTTCTTGGTCCAGCATTGGGATACGGTCTTATCATTTCTGGAGTTACAGTTATTATCTGCCCTGAACCTGCAGATGTCGAAGGAGACCGTGAAAAAGAAGTATCGCTGGGTGTCTTTTGGTTAGATATTAGCGGTACTGAAGAAGTTTGGGGAGTGGTTGGACGAGTAGCTGGAAGTGTGTCATCGGTAGTTAAATTTGCATCATCCGGACCTTGTTGACAGCCAGCAAGTGCGGAATCGTCTAAGTCAATAATCGAAATTCCAGAGGCGGATTGCTCGTGGTGGCGTTGTTGCAAAGGAGTATCCGAGTCGCCAGTTATCTTCGAGGTAGAGTCTTTAACAGGCGTATTGAATCCGAGCTCAACTTTACTGGTGCTGCAGCGACTAGAGGTATCTTGAGCTTCATCATTATTCTCTCTGTCAGTGACAGCAGAGCACATAAATTCTTCTTCTCCGAAAATGTCAGGATTGAAAGGATGGATACCCGAGCTCTTAAATCCACTTAAAATGTTAGATTGACTGAATGTTTGTGACATTATCGTTTTGATAAAACTGGGGATATTGTTAATTGTGATTGTTTTTCCCGGATTTGAAATCATCCAATTGGTCATTGCAGTGTTGTATCTTGATTTTAAGGATGAGTAAACAGCAATATCTAACGGTTGCAATTTGTTACTGCAGTGTGGGGGCAATGTCAACATGGTAATACCATTTTCTTTGGCAAAGTCAATTACTTCTACGCTCACGTGGCTCTCATGATTGTCTAATATTAATAAGACTGGATTGTCCTTAGAAGCATGAGAATGCTTTTTGAAATGCTCCATAAATTTCATAAAGCTTTTTGTGGTCATCCAGCCACTAGGATATGAATCACCATCTGAACCATCTGGCCCATTCACAACGAATTCTTCGCGATATTTCACTCGAGGAAAGATAAAAAATGGTGGTATAACATTGCCGATTGCGTTAACTGCAAAACATACGGTAACCAAGGTGCCTTTTTCGGCAGAGGTAGCTTGCCCAACTTGCCTATCTTTTTTGGCAGCTAAAACCTTAGGACATTTCTGTACAGTAGTACAGCCTGTCTCATCGCAATTATATATATTTTGCGGTTCAAAGTGATACTTCTCCCGAACAGATTTCAAATTTTGAAAAAAATCTGTATCATTTTTTTTATTGAAGGACGTTGCTCGTGATAAACTAGTTGCTTCAGGGGTCCTTAGGCTTATCTCAGGGTTTCTCGTTAAAAAACCTCGAAACCAATCTTTTCCAGTTACTCCATTTTGCAACCAACTATTTGGAATTTTTTTAGAATTAGATGTGACATACTGCACCGTCAGCTTCATGGCTTCGTTTCGCGTCAAGCCATAATTCATTTTACTCGAGATTAACAAGTAATTTACTAATATTTTCTCTTCCGATATAGTAAAAATCTGTGCATTTTTATATTGGCTACCTTTGTCATCAAGAACCTGTAATTTTTGTTCATTAATTTTATATCGACGTAAAGTGCTCCTATCGATGCCATATTTAATCGCAGTTTTACGAAGAGATGCACCGTTTTTTATTTCCTGTATGGCATTTTCAAACTCCTTCTTACTTATTTTTTTGCGGGTGGATCTCCCTTTGGGCTTGTACTGGAATGGCATCGTTACCTAAAAAGAAAACGAAAAAATTGCATGTACAAAAAGTAACCACACACCAAGCGCAAAGCGGGAGAGTTGAACCACTGGTCATGTCTCCCTGCGACGGTACTGGTCAAGTCTCCCGCACCCCCCTTTACCACATGCAGCCAAAGATTACGTAAAATTTATTTACAATTCACTCAAAAACAATACCGATAATAAAAGAGCATTAATTCACCAATAGAAAAAGATAAAGCAACACCACTTACCTAAAATATTGTCAAAGCAGCACGAAATTACAAAAATATATAAATTTTCACTTTTTAACACCGAAAACACGTTACCTGTGCGGGACGCTAAGTCGTACTAATGGCGGACAATATGGCGTCGCCAGTAGTCGGGGCGAGCGCGCGGGCATCACGTGAGCTGTCAGCGCGGGGTGTGGCGCGTAATTTGAATCGAAATATTTGAGGTGGTTCAAGTCTCCCACCTGGGCAAATCTCCCGGACTCCCCCTACACGGCGGTTTGGGATTTATCCAATATAATTCAAGTACCTATTGCAATTTTGAGATTTGAATAATAATGCTTTGACAGCTAGCCAGGTAGCAAACCACCAATATAGAGCTGTTTACATTCCATCGTTTTAGGAGTATATCGTAATATTTTAGAAAATGAACCTTATTACGTAGGACGCAGGTCTGTGTTTGCAATTAGAAAAAAACTATGAATATCCGATTTCCCGAGGCTGCTTGCACGGAAATTGATTGTTAGACCGTTGCAACGTGCAGCTAGCTCTTCCTGAATCCGGAACTATGATATGTGTCAGATAAATTGCACCTATTTTACGTCTCTGAATTTCACCCTCGCAGCCGATCGTACGTCGTTTATAAGTCAACCTAATCAGGTAATTCATTACCAAATCGTCATCGTAAACGTAAGGATCCTATTGGTATCTTAGAATGTGCTCTCGGACGATAATAAAAAGCATAACGATCTTATGAAAATTATTTTATCATATTTTCCAATTATTAAGTTGCCCATACTATTGTATTTAATTTCTAATTAAATTCCACTTGCTTCATTTTCACTTCGTAATTGTTAGCGCCAGAATTTCTGTGATTCTGCTAGCAGTAATGCACAACTGCGCTCCCATTGGAAGACCAGCGTCGGGTGCTCTAGCAGCACCTGGCATTATGCTGAGTGTTCACCTTTTTCAGTATAGGTTAGTAATACGTAAGTGTACATTTAGCTGTTCCATTGTTTTTATTATTTTCTTGTAATTGTATTACTGTTTCTTTACTTATATAAAAAAAAACCCTGCGATTTTGCTTTGATAGGGTTTTAAATATACGAAATTAGAGAGTTAGCCTTTGGTTTGTGTTCCGCGCCGCGCCTCATATTTATACCAACAAAATTGTCAACCGGGGTCAGCTTCCTTAAGGTCACGACGTGGTTACAATTCTGTTCAATATTTGGACGATAGCCTGCTTATTCGCAATACTTTCGAGCATTGCCTAAACAATCTAAATATTTCATTGCCTAACACGTTTAGGATTTATTTTAAATTCACAAAACCTGACTGAAATTGCCAGCAAAAAAGAGACGCCACATACTGTCGCGTACCACGTGTTTATTGCCAGCAAGGCAATGTCAATTCGCTGCTCTGCTGGTTAAATCTAACGGTATCTCGTCTCAATTGGACAAAGGTTAGGTTAGGCTAGGTTACAGGGATCGGCTCTGTACCTACTTAACCTTTTTTGTCTGTATTTTACCAATGTCTTGTGTACAATAAAGTATTTACATACATACACTCACACCCGGTTGGTTAAGGGTGTATGAACTTAATAATAACTAAAACCGGTTTATTGATCAGCATGAATGGCATACAGGATTAATTTACAGTCACATGACTTGATTGTACAGTGCCGTAAAGATGGGTAATCTCAGCTTCGCGGAGTGATTCGAATCACTAAATCCGACTCCGCTATCGGTACCGACTCCGCTTATCGGCTCTTCGACTCCTTTGAATCTCTCAAACAAAATCACTCCGGACTCGTTGGTTTTAAGACAAGTTAAGGTAAGTGATATTACCGGTTTTTCGAATCTTTTGAGACTACTCGAATTGGATCGGAATATCCGAAATTCTTTTTTTTAGCTTGTTGTTTGACGAATGTGGAGTGCGAAATTTTTTCTTTGTAACAAATTAAATAGTTAATAAAATCATAAACTGATTTGCGCAAGTACTAGAGATTCGTAATGTAATCGCCGGGTGGTTCGATAGCTCACGAAGTTCTCGGATTTGAGCCGAATCAAGCCGTATGGCAATAGCCAAGGTCATAGCCGCTGTGATCGGCTCGCTCGGAGCGAGCCGATCGCAGTGAGTCGCTCCGTTCCGCGGCATTCGGCTCTGGTGCCGAGTCGGAGTTATTAAATCCTCGGATTCGATAAAATTTCAACGGAGTCGATAAGGGGTCGGATCCGCTTGCGGATTCGAATCATTTAAATCTTCAAGTCCGGATTTACCCATCTCTACAGTGCCGCATTATTTGCCAACTCCAAACTAAACTTTGATTACGAACCTGTCTATTGATTACGTAATTGTAAAGCTGTGAATTGGAAACCGTTTCGTTGTTGTTTTCACGTGACTCAACTTGTTTCTCATTCTGTAATTATGAAGTGATTAATTCTCGGATTACTGTTCTATTATGTGATTGTGCGTGTTTAAACATAAAATTTACACGATATGGTAATATTATGGTTGATTGGTTTTACCCTTTTCTTTCTTTGTAAGTCTTTTTTTAAAATAGTACATCATAAACAATATTTGAACGTACACAACAAAATATCATTAAATTGATCTGGAATATGATTAATTACATTAAAATAAAGTGACCGTAGGTAAATACCAAGCTACAATTATAACTAAATAATCGAATATCTATTTGAAGTAATAAAATAATTTGACTTTTCATCGTAAGATTTAGTCACCGAATATAATATTACTATCTTGATACAATATCGTGGTGTCCTATTAAACTAAAACTATATTACAGAAATTCGATGATACTGCAAAAAAATATTATAGTTGTATTACACGAGGAAACTGTCACCATATTGTATTAAGGCGCCGTAGGCTCATGGTCTTCTCTCCCTCTCACTGAGCATAAGCGTGAGCGAGGTTGAAGGTGCATGCTCGGAAGCGCGTATATCATGTTTTTTAATTTTAATTTTTTGGCCGTTCAAATGAATAAAAAAGTAATCACTGAGTTCTCTCAAACATGATATTGCCGATTTATAGAAACCATTTTAATGTGTTTAGCTTTTGTGAATAATTTGTTACTTATATTTTATGTGTATTTTAGACCCTTTTAGTGTATTTAGTATTTTAGACCCCCTATCTTCGTATTTTTTTTATAATATTATTGCGGTAATCATGTTTCGATTCACTGATCTCCCTGCAGAAAAGCCTCAAGATTACTATTCGTACTTTTTTTGAAACCATATAATTATAAACAGACGCATTAAATATACTGTTTCAATAACTCTGTTCACTTCACTTCGCTGAACCTACAGCGCTTTAAGAAATTCCTAGTAAAATTGCAGAACGTTAAGTAAAATACGGTGAAGGCACCGTACTGAAGTAAGATAGAATTAGTATGACTTGTCATATTATTAACGTTGCTGTCATACATCTTTTTGATGACTGGTAATTCAGAAATATCATAACATCCTAATTATATGCAAAACTACCACCGAAAAATACGGTGACACGTACATTGAATGATCATGGAATCATACTTCATGAAGAACGTTCTAAAATTCGCCGCATTTGGCCGGCCGCGGGATGCATCTCACCCGTCAGTAGCCATTTATTCCTCAACGAATGCGCACGTGCGACTGTGGTGACCGATATACTCGTAGTACTGTAGTGTTTTAAAAAAACTATGAGATGGATCAAGCCACGGCAGATTTACTGCAGAGACGGAATTTGGCCAGGTATATTGAGAAGTTCACTGCATGCGTTTTCGAGCGCTCGTTTCTCCAAAATCGACCCGCAGATTATTTGCGGCAACTTGTTCCCATGGTAGATTGTTCGCATACATTTTCAACTTTGTTGTTATAAAAAGTCTTTTATAGAATTTAGTGACGCAAACCACTTAAACAAACTGTATAAAAAAATACAATGAATGCAAACCATCTGTCTTGGACTAACAATTAAAAATTGATTATCTCGTAGATTGAAATAATATATTTACTTAATATGCCTATTTTGTGTTAAATTATGATTAATTTGAAATGTAAATAAAACCTTTTTGGTACCAATTTTATTTTTGATAATAACAACGTCTCCTCAATTCAGGCTCTGGGTTATTGTGCTCTCTTTTGGTTAAGTAAAATGCTGAATATAATACTTTTACATGAAATTAGCTCTTTGTATTCTTCCTTGTTATGTATTACCACTATTTGTCTATTTATCAAATACATCGAAAAATAATAGGAAAGGATAGACAAATAGTGAGAAGAAATAACAATATAGAATACAAAAATATAAGGTAAGCGTAGATAAACAGTAGGAAGAAATACTAGGCATACAACAAAAATATGAGGAAAGCACATAAACAATAGTAGACAAGCGTACAAAAATATCAGGAAAGCCAAGAAAAGTAGCAGGAATAAATAATAGGATAATACTGAAATAAAAGGAAAGAACATGTATAGAAATAAGAAATCATTCAAAAATACGATGACGGCATTTATAGACAATAGGAAGAAATAAAAGGATTAATCTGAAGGAAGAGGAAATTACGTAAAACTATGAGGAAAGCATACTAAAATATGGTGACTGTCGGATGGTCATATGTCTTCCCAAAATGTACGATGACTTTTACCGTAAAAGCTGGTTAAAAAGCACGAAATATTTGTCTGCTTCCTACTAAAGGCGTGGTGACAGTTCATCATATGATATCGTGAGCAACAGGGACAGTGGTTTCATCGTACTTTTTGGTGATATCAGTTTGCTCTTTTCTTGTGAAATCATCATTATTTTCACTGAATTTACCCAAGTTTTTGATGAACAGTTTTCTCAGTGTAGTCTTTTTAAAATGACGACTATCGCTAACATATTTTTTTTACTCCTGTACCGTTATTTGCCATTTACATATGTAAGCACTAACTCAAATACATTGACATCTATAATAAGTCTCTATGAGACAAAAACGCACTGTTAAGTGTTATGCTATGGTTCATATTTTTTTCATTACAGCACTGATTACCACAATGAAACCAAGTAACTTTTAAAAAACCACATACAAATCGTGATTCGTATGAGTTGCATTGAATTGATAAATTTTAAATTATAGCTTGGCAAATTCGTTCGTGACACTCCCATGGTTCGCGGGGGACAAGGGACGAAGGACAGCGGGGGTGGTATGAACTGTGCGGGCGGCGGAGCTGTAAGGCAGGAGCGTCAGCCGCCCGGCGTCGCGGTTGGCGGTAAACGTGTACATGAGCACGGCCGCTCTTAACAAAACGCACACGAGATTGCTACGCAACGATGAGTCCGCCGATAGGCAAAGTTATTGGACTGTCAAGCCAAACCAATTCTAAATAATGTATATAGCCATTTTAAAAAACTTAAGGAAGATCCAACTTCAATGGCGACGATAAATATACTTAAACAGATAAATACATACGTACTATCGGCGGCATTAATGCATGGACACCTTACGGTCTTGTTTCGCTTGCATCGTTTGACATCTACAGCTGATATGGTTGCATGTCGTGCGCACAAAATAATCTAGATGGCGCTGCTGGCCAAAAATCTTTAGTTATAGACGAATTTATTTAAGTAATTAATGGTTTTTTCCAAGCTTTAGAACATTTTCGTACTGAAATAATTATTTGCATTTATCTGTACACTCTACCAATGAAATGAAAATGTCATGTATTCATTCAAAAATTACATAAACGCTCAATCGTATTCTAATTGCGGTTTGATAATAATCATGGATAGTTGGAACTGGAATAATGCTTTCGACATTAATACGGATAAATAAGTACCTCCTACAGCAATATCAATATTACACTTGTTATTTCAAGTGATTTTACTCTTTATCTAATCAAGCCTTTAAAGAGGTTCTTGTTGTGATAATTTTTGAATAATGTTTTTCATGTTGTTTGTCATTTTTGATAGGTCATTTATTTTCTTCGCATGGACGACAATTTTGTTTTGTACGTCGAATATTATATTTATTGAATAAAGATTATTTATCAGAAACATTAATAATGGAGCTTGCATGCTCCAGTGTAAGAAGTGTTCAGCTTGAGTTCATAGAAAGTACTCACGGCGGGCAAATTTTGATACGCGGTGGTTATCGACACTGCTTAAAAAGGGAAAATAAAAGTTCATCGGTGTGGACATGTGCACAAACCTTTTGCAAAGGATCTATTAAGGTAAATAGCGACAGAACCAGCATTTTACAAGAATCTCATCATACTTGCGTACCTGACTTTGAAAGCATCAAAATTGAAAAGAGCATAATTAATTTAAAGCACCGGGTTGCTACTGATTACCGCCCGATACCACAACTTTACAAAGAAGAAATGGCTAAATTCATGTCCGAACCATATGCTGATAAACTACCATCTTTTCATAAACTCGGAGATATGCTATATAAGCACCGGAATGCCAAGTTGAGTTTGAAATCTTGCGATGAAATCGTAATACCTGAACACCTAGCCGAAAACTTCTTATGTGCTAAAGTTGATGAAATGCTCATCTTTATGACACCTGATTTTAAGAAGAATATAAAAAAGTTGATACATTTTTCATGGACGGAACCTTCAAAATTGTACCAAAACGCTTCATCCAGTTATATAGTCCATCCATGGAGACATAGGTAGTAATCACGATTTCACAAAAGTAATGCCATTCATGTACGTAATATTACCGGACAAAAACAGCAAACATATGAACTTATGTTCAATGCTATTAAACAGTTAGTGCCTTATTTTGTGCCGGAGTTTATGAAAGTAGATTATGAATTAGCGGCTATAAATGCTTTTAAGCGTACGTTTTCTTCGGCAAATATTAATGGTTGTTTTTTACACTTCTAACAATTATTTGGAAGAATGCTGACAAAATGGAAATTTGTGATACCCAGGAAGGATGTAATTACGTCAAAAAATGTGTACAAGTAGCTCATCTGCCCGATTCAAAGATTTTAGAGGGATGGTGTACCTTACAGGGAAATGCACCAAGTGTCAAGAATAAAGAAAAGTTTGATAATTATTTAGCGACTCAATGGTTCAAAACAAAAAATACAGATTTAATCTCGTGTTATAACTATCGCCACCAGACGACTAATGTTGTTGAGGGATGACATGCATTACAAGTCGATATTTATAGAAAGAGATGTAAAAAAACTATTGATATTGACACGAAGATTAAGGAAATTGTGGACGTCTATTTGGTTGGTGAAATAACCTTGGAAAGATGCATCGAGAAATTGTCATACTTGAAATATAAACCCATTACTTCTTAAATATGAACTGGAGATAAGTGCATAAGTGCTGAAGTACTAAATGTTTTTTTTTTTAAGTTTAACCTGAGCTAAGTTAAACGTAGATATGATTATTTAAATATTTTTTTACAATACTTTACACACATATTTCATTACGAAATTTATGTATATTTTCTTATAGTCGGCTAGCCTTACCTATTTAATAGTAGATTGTATGACAAGGGTCTAAAATAAGCCATATTACCACGAGATGGATATTTTCCCGAACGAAGTGAGGGGAAATAGTTCTAGGGGTAATATGGCTTTTAGACCAGAGTTATACATTCCACTTTTCACTTCGACTGCGAGAAAATAGTAAAAACAAAGACTATCCATCCACAATCAACAATACCAAGGGGAAAAGATTGTTCAATTTGGCGCCATTCTTTTTAATAAACTGTTTTGACACAGATACAAAATAGTCACAAGACGAATAAACGCCTCTGACCGTCTAATAGCGGCGTAGTCTATCCCGCTCAATCTTCACAGCTTATGTCATGTAATTACATCCACCAATCACAACTCTTTAAAATAACATTAGTATTTGCTGTCTACTAACCAGAATACAGCTAGACATTAAAATCGATCAATCAGGAAACAGAATTCAATTCAAACATTGGGAGTTTTTCATTCCCTAGGTATAAACAGATTAAAATAACATAATTGCAATGTATCGAGTCGCTCACCGACTAAACTAAACTGAATAAACTTTTGGTAGAATAATAAATAATATGGTAGATAAAATAGATATCGGACCTTCAATAAAAATACATAGCAGTAAATATATTGATCGGATGAAAAGGCATTTCGGATTAGTTTATGCAAGCAAAAATAAATATGAGCGAAACTTATGATCGGTTACAAAGCAGATTAGGATTTTCTTCTACAAGTAAAATTATACATCAGTAAATATTACGATTGGGTAAAAAACAGATTAGCATTTTTTCCGTCTAGTGATACTATAGACTAGTAAAGATTTCGATTAGAAAAAAAGTCGAACGGATATTTTTCTACAAGAAAATAAAAATATCGGGAAGTCCATCTAACAAATCACACAGCTGAGTACTGAGTAGGCCTACAAACGAACATGTAACATCTTTGTGACAAAAACCAATAAGTATGGTAGTTTTGATTCATTCGTCTACCCTCATCGATTATTATATAAATCGTAGTCGTAATGGATGGTAATATCTGAGCAGCAAAATAAACTTATGATAAATTTCAACTGCCTAGTCCATTGAACCGATGGTCGAGTGGCTAACAAGGCAAGTAACTAGATCGACATCTAGCTTGAGAGACCCGGGTTCAAATCCCTCACCCAACGGAAAATATGTTGGGAAAGATGTGTTTTTGGAATTGTTTGGATATTCACTGGTAGTGAATCGGAAAAATAGTAAGAAAAATAAATGCACAGAAGAAGCACATAAATAGAATACACATTCCAAATTGCGTCATAATACCGCCATTATCGATCGATAATGCTTTGGCAAGATTACTGGACAATACGAGTATAATACAGGAAAAATATAACCCAAGAAAATATAATTATATCCAAGACGAGGAGTTACTTTTTGTTTCCATTTGTGTTAACACCGCCATCTAGTGAAACCTTGCTGATCCTCTGAGGTTTACATTTAACTCTATAATGATATTACACGTCGTGCACATAGATGGCGTTAGCGAGCGCGTCAAGGGAAACAGTTTGTCAGTTGACCATACACTTATGCTGTCTAGTGTACATAAATTCGTGGAACACATCCATGTCTCATGATCAAATATTCGTGCTTAACACACAAATAACTTACCCTTACCAGAATTCGAACCCGGGACGTCCAGCTTCGTAGGCAGTGTAGTGCTACCCACTAGGCTAAACGGCCGTCAAAAATATAAATTACTTACATAAATCAACTTATCATTTATTCCTTATGGTTACTCGGTATCACAACTACACTATATTCTTATAAACAAATTAGAATATTGTTAGGGATATCCGCAGACATATTCGTTACGTAAATCATATCGTGTGTAGCGGCGAGTAACACATCAACGTCCCTTGCCCCCCACGCGGACCATGGGAGTGTCACGAACGAAATTGCCAAGCTACTGTAGCATTAAAATGAACACTATGTTCGCCGTGTTTAATAAATATCTGCTTATTTTTTTCACCCCCTGGCGTGGCTATCGTGCAGTTGTAACGTTGCTCGTAATGCGGGTGGTTGTTGGCAGTTAACGGAGAGTTGTCTGTAAGCGATTGTGGTGGTTTTATGGGTTTTCAGTAGATGGCGTTGGTGACATTACAGCGGTCTGTAGTTTGCCTTATGGGCAAGCCATCAGTGTGTTTTGGCCTACATTGTTATAAGCCGGTTGTAAGATTTCTTTAAGAGTAAAGTTCAGAAAGTGATTTAAATTTTGAGTTGAATTGTTCTAGACCGTCTTCTGGAATAGGACATTAGAAAAATAATTCTGTGAAGAAAGGTGATTCGAGAGGCGCTGATAGAAGGTTGTTCGAGTGTGACTAGAAAAGACAGTTTTTTTGGGGAGCCAATGTACCGGCGTTAGATTCGTACAGAGAAGATTAATTTGAAACAGTTCTGTCTTTGAAAGTGCATTGGTGTCGAGCACCATTTGAAACAGTTCTCCTGTCTTTGAAAGTGCATCGGAGTCGAGCACCATGTGATTCTCCAGACTGGCATCAGCGTTGATCGCCGACAGTTTTATTAATTGCTTCCAGCCTAAAAGAAATCTCCGAAGCGTCCAAATCGCTTCCTGTGTTTGCGGAGAGATAGTGTAAACTTGATTCTATTGATTTTAATAGCCAGATGTACGAGTAACATGCTGGGTAAGCCGAATTTGATTAAGCCTCAAATTTACATCGTATCTTGTCTCTGTGGTGGTAGTTACTTACTTCTTTCTTTTAATTTATAGCTCCAGGTTACGTGGCATAAGAGCCTTACCACGGTGTATGAAACGCTGCTGCCGTAGCCGTTGGCGCGAAGGTTCAACCGTGAGCAGCATATAGTTCGGCAGTTCCAGAAGCCGTGGAAGTAGAACGTGGTTGTTGGAGACCCGCATCGAGTGGACTACGCATCGGTTCTTCGAAACAATATTTTTTTTTCCTAGCTAAGTGGTTGCATAGGTTTATAGGATTGATAGGGTGTAAGCCAGCGTGGCGCTTAGTATGTCCATACATACTCCTTGTGATGTCAGATCATTGACTAGATTTTTGCGTACTTATCGCTAATTACAAACAGTCCGTCAATGTAGTTTTTGGACTAAGTAGCTCAAATTGGGGTCAGGATAATTTCATCCGACTACAGAAATCTTCCTCAAAATTTAGAAAGGCACATTGAACGCCACCGTCGCTAAGTTTTATCGGCTTCCTAGGTATCATTCCAATCATTCATTCCCATTCCATTCAGCTCTCATATACCCCACGTATATAGGATCCACTCAACTACGACTTACATCTATCCTGGTGCGTTGCCAGTGTTTAATTTTTATGACTATGGTCAGTCAAAGATCTGGTTGGTTAAGGTATACGATTCTAAGTGTAAAACTTGTTTTTAAGGTTTGAACCTTTTAGCCGCCGGGTGTTGATCTGCCTTTTAACCACCGTTCCATTGTCGGTATTTTTCTTATAAAGTGTTTCGGAAGACTTATCAAATAAAATTTCGTTCGTAGTTATTGTGAGTGAATTTTTATTTTATTTATCACTACAGTACCTAGTAGTCGAATACAAAAACAAATAACGAATACAATAAAAAGATACTTAATATACCTACCTAAATACATAATATTTAGTGTAATCCACAAATATATAGGTCATTTTTGTTAGTTTAGTTAGAAGATGTAAGTAAACATTAAGAAGACATTTATTTTATTATTTATATGTTTAAATTTATAAACTATTTTTTTGGTTTTATTAACGTTGGTCATTTCATTATTCTGACGTTTTCGAATCATTATTTCAATGATACACTGACAAATATTTAAACAAGGGGGACAGTCGGGCGACTCTTGCGTTGCAAGACAGAGATCGAGACGAAGTATCGGTCTACCAGTCCGGTCGCTATATTTGCACCTCTGAAGCAGTGTGGCGGACATTAACATTCCCCATACATGAACGATTCCCTACTGTCGTACATTTGGATGTACACCTAGAAAACGGCCAAAGGATTTACTTAGACACGGATAATGTTAGAGAACGCCTTGATCAACCTCAGCAGACTACGCTTTTAGCATTTTTCCGACTGTGCGAAGAAGACGATTTTGCCAAAACACTGTTGTATAAGGAAGTGCCCTCATACTTTACGTACAATAAGCAAGCCGGTATCTTCAATAGACGTTGTCGTGGGCAACCAGTGGAAGGGGGGTCAGGATATTTCAAAGACCACGCATTGGGTAAAGTGTACACGATACACCCAAGCAACAGAGAATGCTATTACTTACGGCTACTACTACACTCTATTCGTGGACCGACATCCTTCGCGTTTCTCAAAACCGTTGACGGCATCGAACTTCCAACATTTCATGCCGCTTGCAGCGCAAGACATCTTCTAGATGACGACCGTAATTGGGACGAAACTCTCGCAGAAGCCGTTGCCAGCGATAGCCCCAGTAGACTGCGCCATTTGTTTGCTATCATGTTGGTGTTCTGCGGGCTCTCAAATCCTGTTCAGCTGTGGGACAAGTATAGACGCCACTTTGCGGAGGATGTTTTGCATGCTTTGAGAGTTAACGAACTTGAAGTCGAGGAATCTGATGAAAGAGCTTTAAACGGTTGTCTTCGCATGACTGCTTTTTGTTCGCTATGCAGCCGTGGAATGTTAGTGTTTACGATGTTACTCATCTCGTCCTGGTTGTAATTGCTTTCTTCTGCATATTCTCTATTGATATGGGGCTGGTTTAGATGTACTGACGGTAAGGGTAAACCATAACTGTCTAGTGCATTTCCACCAATCCCAATGACAACATCTTGGAGCAAAGTAAGTGTAGATTTGCAGCTAGGAGAAACATTCTTCTTAGATGCACCAGGTGGAACAGGGAAGATGTTTCTCACTGCTATTTTGTTGGCGGAGATACGACGGCAAGGAAAACTCGCTCTGGCCGTAGCTTCGTCTGGAATAGCAGCTACATTGCTTCCCGGGGGCAAGACTGCACTTTTAAAATTCCAATCGATTTGGACAGCTCAGAAACTCTAGTATGCGGGGTGTCGAGGAACAGCGACAAAGCTAAAGTTATACGGGATTGCTGTTTCATCGTTTGGGACGAATGCACAATGGCGAATAAAAAAGCAGTGGAAGGGGTAGACAGGATGCTTCAAGACATTCGGAGGACATCAGGCCCAATGGGCGGTGTAACTGTGTTGTTTTGCGGTGATTTTCGCCAAACGCTGCCAGTTGTTAAGCGTGGTACAAGAGCCGACGAAGTCAACGCATGTCTGAAGCGATCAGCGCTGTGGCCGAGCGTGCAGAAGTTGTACCTCACCGAAAATATGCGCGTCCGGCAAGGTGGTAGCTCACACGCCCAAGAGTTTTCTCGGGTACTTCTCCAAGTCGGAGAAGGGCTTTTAGAGGAAATAGACGGACGGGTTCGACTACCAGAAGCGCTATGCAAAATTGTACCCTCCGTCGAGGATCTCTTACAAAGCGTTTACGGAGACTTGGAGCAAATACCCTACCAAGAGAATTCTTGGGTTTGTGAGCGAACCATGCTTACCCCTAAAAATGACCAGGCTGCTGCTGTTAACGCTCGAGTTTTAACGCAAATTGAAGGCGAGAACGCTGTTTACAGCTCGATTAACACTGTCTTAGATGTGGGAACTGCCACGACATACCCAGCGGAATTTTTAAACTCCTTCAGCGCATCAGGGTTACCAGCGCACACTTTGACCCTGAAGATCGGAGTCCCTTTTATGCTGCTTCGGAACCTATCTCCACCGAAGCTGTGTAATGGCACCCGCCTGAAGGTACTGATACTGCAGCGGAATCTCATCGAGGCTCAGATCCTTACGGGCTGCAGTGCTGGGGAAGCTGTATTTATACTGCGCATTCCACTGATACCGAACAACTTTCCGTTCCAGTTCAAGCGATTGCAGTTTCCAGTGAGCGTGTGCTTCGCTATGACCATAAACAAGTCGCAGGGGCAGACTCTTCGCGCAGCCGGCGTCGACCTGCGCACGGACTGCTTCTCTCACGGGCAGCTGTACGTCGCGTGCTCGCGAGTCACCAGCTGCGAACAACTGTTTGTGCTGATGCCCACTGGGGAAACTAAAAATGTTGTATATAATGAAGTATTGTAATTATATTGATTTCAATGTAGTTACATTAACTATGTACATTGATGCCAAAATAATTGTAATATTTCTTTATCGGCATTATGATGACCTTCGTGACCTTCGAGAGATACAAGGCCGATATGAAGCACGGCCACTGGGCGAAGATCAGCCGCAGAGGGATAACATTCGCGCTATTCGGTCTTGATAAGGCAATATTCCGGAAAAGGAGACGGATCACGCCATCTGAGAAAGGTGGGCTGTACGCGGACAAAAAAATCGGGGGTTGGGTACATAACATAGGTGTAAATAACGTGTTAATAGTTTACATTAATGTAATTAATATTTTATATTTATTAAAATGAATTGTATAATTTTTTTCATGCTCCACTTAGGTGTCATTTAAGTCTGTGTATAGTGCTTAGCTTGCCGTTTCGTGGCAATATTTAATGGCGTATTTTTTTGATTTATGTGCATGTATGTGATGTTGTCATGAATAAATGTTATTCTATTCTATTCTATTCTTAGGGCCTATGCACCGTAGACGCGCGTTTGTATCGAATCACGTGTAAAAAAATCGAAACAAACGCTTAAAAAACGCGGTGTGCATAGATTCTAATGTATAAGTACCTAATAATGAAAAAAAAAACAGTCGACGCGAACGAAGTCGCGGGCAGAAGCTATTCTTAAATATACAATTTAAGCAGAAACGTCTGTTGACGATTACAAGATATTTATATTTTTAAAAACGGAGTTTTCAATTTAGATATAGCAATTTAAATTAACGCACTCATCGCAGCTTTCACACCTGAACGGATTTAGATGAAATTTTCCGTAGGTACGGATAATTTGAGACCCTTGGAAGGATATAGGATAGTTTTTTGTCTGGGAAATAATCCCTTAAGAAAATCATATTTCGCGCGATAAAAAGTTCTACGCGGACGTAGTCGCGGGCAACAGCTAGTACATAATATAGGTACGCAAACTCGTAGTAAGAAGTAGCCATGGTATGAAACCAACCCTGCGCAAGGTGAAATTACATGAAAACCTCACCTCCCATAAATAAAGCAGGTACAAAATACAAGGCAGGTACATAAATAACATGTAGGGTATGTCTGGATTACGATTTTCAGATATTTTCTAGATGTCCAGTAATTTTACAAAATAATATTACAATAATCTGAAAGTGATTGAAGCGGTTTAGTGAATATTCCGTTGGTGCTAACACACGGTGAAAACGCCATATTGCACCAACGTGATTCAATATGTACATGCATTAAGTACACGGTTAGGTCTTTGTGAAGCCCTATCGAGAAGCCAGGCACGCCGCAGTTTACTAGCACGGCCGTAGCAATCGCATTATATAATGCCTACGTCCGGAGCAAGCAGGAATACAGATCTCTAATATGGGATACGGTCGAAGAACATTACAGACTCTTACTCGAAAGAGTACAGTGGAAATTTGCCCGATGCTTATACAAAAAGCAGTATGGATATCATCCTTTCCTATATCCATCGCTTTTTGTAGCAGGGATGGTTGGGCTCGAGAGACTTAATTTTAGGCGTAATTCCCATCTCGCCTCACATTATATTCTCCTGCTGAGAGGACAAATTGTCAATCCTGTAGCGTTGGAAGGCATCCGACTGTTCCTCCCCGAGCAGTATTCGCGGGCAGGGCGCCGCCGCCGTCCGAACGTCAATCAACTCGTGTTGAGGCAGGATGCTGACGTGTTTGCCGATAGCTGGCAAACCCTGCTCACTTAAATAAGCTCCCTAAGTAATATGTATTGTTAGTAGGTAGCAATGTGTCTAGATTAGTATGTAAGCAACGTTTTAAATTTAGTTCCAACATTGTAGGCGCCTTGGTACTTTACTGTTAGCCTATTAACGTAATGCGTTATGTGTCTACAAGACCCTTCAGGCTTGGATAGCTATTCTAGATCTGAACCATTCCAAAGCGCTTATCAGCTTTTAGCAAGGAGGCGTCCTCTTATGGGATGAGATAGCAGAACTTGACCAACAATTATAGCAAGTAGGTAAGTGCCGATGCCAGTAGATCAGCAATGGTTGCAATAGTACAAAGACTTTTGTAGCCGGGAATAGCCACTGAATGAAAATGAATAATATTAAAATAATATTATTCATCTTACGGTAAATAAAAAAATGTTTTCTTCACGTACAATGAGCTAAGTATCTTAAGGATGTAAGATACCGCAATTTTCTGCAGGGCACAAATATATTTTCCACCGCTAAAATAGTGAAATAATGGCGCAAGCGTAGTAGGTGCTTTGCTGTACGTAATCACATATAGCTATCATTGAAGTTTGGCCAAACTTCAGCTTAACTTGTCTTAGTTTCAGTTACGATGCCTTTGAACAATTTAGATTAAGTTATGTTTAACGTTTGATGCAAGCATCAATGTTGATGTTCATAGAGTTATGATGTTATGAACATCAACATTGATGCTTGCATCTATCATTAAACATAACTTAACCGACATTGTGCACATTCATGGATCAAAAATCAAACTTTGATCCAAGACTGTGAAATTATATGTATATTCAAGTTTCATTTTGAAATCCCGCAATGACGCCTGTAAACAAAGTCTACATATACTTCAAAAACGCGTAGAAATATAGTTAACTGCACGGGACACATTAAATTGGATGAGAAGTTCGAGGGTTTCCTCACATCGCGTGATGGCGACATCAACTGGCCTTATCGTGTGACTTAACAGCGCTCGATTACTTTCTATGGGTCTACGTCAAATCTCTTGTCTACTATAGGAGGTACAGATGGTAAAGACTTTTTTTTATATTGATCTTTTATTTACAGCACAGCACTGTAGAGGTTACGTAGACAACCTTTACACTACACAGACTTTTGCTGCTCTGAAGGCCAACATAACCCGCGTTCTTCACGTCATTGAGCCCAATTTATTCGAAAATCTCGCCAAAATTGGGCCACCAGGATACGAGTACACCGCCGCAGCGGAGTCGCGGCGGCCATTTAACTGAGATTACATTTCATAATAATATCATCACATGTACTTTGAAATAATATTTTAAAAAAATGTTACCATATCAGCTACATAGGTTATTTTATTACATTTCAAACTTCGAGCCCTTAATGAAAGACCCTTTATAAATGTATGCAATTGAAGCTCCAACGTGATTGCGCAAATGAGAACTTAACGACAATTTAATGAATGTTAAACAAAGTAATTAAAACTGTTATCGGAAACCATGATATTCGGAGTATTAAACACACTTAATCATTACAGTCTTAAATAGTTTAATGCTGCCCGCGCGGTTTTGTGTGCATGTTGCAAAGAACGCAGGCAAACCCGGGGGTTAAAATACAGCCTAAAACCAGCCAGAAAGTCCTTCCCAAAGGTATTTTTTTTATGAAATGGTTTTATAACACTCATGGATTCGTTGGCCTTTCGTTCCCTTCGACGTAAGTGTAGTCGAACTCTGTTATTCCCACTATGTCGCTAATAGTAATAGCTTACACAATATAGTACGATACAACTTAATGTAACTCGAAGCCTCTAGAGCAAAGTTGCAACAAAATTACCATTGTCGCGCTCACATTTCCTAAGTAGACCTCGCAGAGACATATTCGAATGCGCTCATGTGTGAATAACTCCTTTTGTGAAGTTTGTTTAACCCTGCGATCTCGACATTTTCTCTGAAGGCTTAAGCTTTTACCAAGTTAGTCTTAGTTAGAGATGCTGAGCGTGACATGCTGTAGTTTTTATTCACATGCTTGTTTTACAGATAACAGTTTCATCTTTTTCTATACATCCATTTGACGCAGAGACAAATAGCGTGTTAGGTGGAAGAGACCATCTATATCCTTTTTTGAAATGCATGGTTTTTAATTTATGCGTGCTTTATTTTTACTCCAATGTTCATTATATTTAAAAAATATTGACTTACCAATTAGCCATTTTATTAGAATTAAAGTACACTTCTCAATTTTTTAATACCATAAGTAACTGCGACGGTTATTATTAATCAAAAACTGCATGCGTCTACTTATTGAAAGTAGACTTTGCACGCCATCTTAATCAATACATAAGTAAAACTGCATCACTAGCAGGAGCGACAACGTTTTCAACGTTTTCTTTTTAGTTCCTGGGTTAAGTTGTGCATCCAAATGGCGTTAGATGGCGCTGATCATACGGTGCCGTAGAGGAAATTATTATATACCTACTGAGATGGAGTCATCAGCTTCCTTCATGTACTAACGCCATCTATCGACCAACGGCAACGTTCGAGTTATCTGAATCATGTTTAAATACATGTATACATGCAATGCAAAGCATTGTACGTTCAGTGCTTGCAGGCTACTTTTCCACCGGAGATAATATTATATGCGAAGCTGTGTTTTCAATGATAAATGTTCAAATGTCAAATCGTGATTCGTATGCGAATCGATGAATTTTATAGGTTAGTTCAATACAAACACAAAAATAACGATAACAATAAAAATGTACTTAATATACCTACATAATATTAAACATAACCCACAAATACATAGGTATTTTTTGTTAGTTTAGTTCACTAAACACTAAGAAGACATTCGTTTTTAGGGTTCCGTACCCAAAGGGTAAAAACGGGACCCTATTACTAAGACTTCGCTGTCCGTCTGTCTGTCTGTCACCAGGCTGTAACTCAAGAACCGTGATAGCTAGACAGTTGAAATTTTCACAGATTATGTATTTCTGTTGCCGCTATAACAAAAAATAATAAAAAAAATATTTAAGGGGGCTCCCATACAACAAACTTTTTTTTAACTGTTTTTATAGATAATGGTACGGAACCCTTCGTGCGCGAGTCCGACTCGCACTAGGCCAGTTTTTATGTTTAAATTTATATCAATAAGACTTGGTTGAATGTTGGGGCGGTTATGGCAAAATTCCAAAATGTTTTCGTAGATACTATGTATATATCCACTTTCTGTATTGACATTTTGAATATTTTTATTTATATTTCATAATTATTGATTATTGTGATAAGGACTCTGATCATTATGCCATGTAAGCAAATTTATATAATACTATCTATCTTGAAATAAATATAGCTAAGTCTTTTCTGGAATCCGGAATGTAGGTATATTTTATGAGGGTTAGAAAAAAAAACATGTAAACACAACTTACCTTAACAACTTCAACGTGGGTTTTTTTGGCCTTCAATCTTATTTTTTATTGCTAGAAATTCACGACCAGCAATTAATTAAATAATTAATTTAATAACCAAGAATAGTGTCGCTTAGTTTGACGAATTTCCGGTTTAAGTTATATCAAAAACGAGTGGAGAGGCGAGTCGACCCATATTATCCAGTCGAGTTCTCCAATATCTACACAGACACATGTGTAGATATTTTTGTAAGGTTTTCTGTATAGATATTGGAGAACTCGACTAATTCGTACTGCTGGGGAGGAATCTACATAGCTCTCAGACTACTAGCTGCGTTTATAGATGGACCAGTGAAAATTGCACCACTGAATACATATGTGCTACAATTTTAGGGGTCAAATTACATTAGGGACTAGCTGTCAATCAATTCAACGGCTCCTTATGAATATAGCGCATAGGAACGCAATGTTAGGTCCATCTGGTAATTTTGACTTATTGACAAAACTGTCAAATTCACGATTTAAATTATGAGACAGCGATATCCAATGACAGGTTAATACTCTATCCAAGAAGCGTCAAATAACGTTATTCAAATTACGACCGTAATACCAAACTAATAAAGTTTATTTTTGCTCAATTTTTATATATTTTTACTGGCAATCGTATCAGATACATATTTAGGCCGTCTTATGTAATCCGATGTTAATGCTTCTACAGCGTATAGATAATTACGCTGGTCATATGTCACATCATTTTGATTTCGTTGAGTATCAGATATTTTTGCGGCGTTGTCCATAGTCATATATTTATGCTTGTGACTGTACAGATATTTTTGTGCCGCTACATGTTTATAAATATGTGAAAAATCCCTTGTTTCGATATTTATGTACTTTCACTTGGTTAAATAATTTTGAAAAATATTAGTAAAGATATTTATTTGTTTGCAGTTGAACACATATTATTGAGGGGCTTGCTCAGATTAATATGACAGGTGACATGTGTACATATTTTTGATAGAAATATCTTTTCAGATGTATATGTACTTTCCTATGTAAATTTATTTTAGAAGCCTTGGGAGTGCTTATATATTTATGAACTCGACTTTACCTACATATATGCTCTAAACATACATTTCTTATTATTATTCTTTCAAGGCATAAATACAAAGATTGATTGATTTTTTTATGGTAGTTGCAGCTCTGGATTCTTGCTTTGAAGAAGACGTCATTTTTAACTAAGGTATGCCTTTTGAAATTAACTATTTTTCAAAATTATTTTTTTGTATGAAATATTGAGTTACTTATCATGAAAAAGAAAAATACGCGCGCTTCTTAAAATTTCACCTACTTTCTAACTAGTTCATAAAATAAAGAAGTTGATTACATGAAATGGTGGCAGCCAATAATCTCAGAAGTCTGTCAAACTACAAAAAGAATATACCTCGTGTGTTCATAAGTTTTGAGACGCATTTCAAACCTTAAATTTTAAACAAAAACGTGCTGGCAGCTAACCGTGGCTGTATCGGAATTTAAAATTGGAACGTTTTAATTAAGAAATAAAAATATTTTTCTTTTTGTTGTCATTATTTGACAAAATGGCGGCGAAGAAACAATTGCGGTGTACTGTAATTTCATTGTATAAGGCGGGAAAAAAACCAATGGATTTTTTAACGAATTAAAGAGTTTTGGAGCTAGTCGCAATCTTTTACAATGGGCACCCCACATTTCTGCTTTGGCAAATAGGCTCAGCTCTGCCGCGTATGCTGTAAGAAGAATCAGGCAATTCACAGACGTGGAGACGGCTCGCCTAGTTTACTTCAGTTATTTCCACAGTATCATGTCATATGGCTTATTGATCTGGGGGAAAGCAGCTGATATAGAAACTATCTTTGTCCTTCAAAAGAGAGCGATCCGATCGATTTATAACATTGGCTCTCGAGACTCGCTGAGAGAACGTTTTAAGGACATAGGTATCCTCACAGTAGCTTCACAGTACATACTGGACGTGATTATGTATACGCACAAAAATATAAAGTACTTCAAGAAGCAGTCTGATGTCCATAGTAGAAATACACGAAACAGACATAAATTAGCTGTCCCAATATTTCGTTTGAAGAAAGTTAATAAATCGTTCCTGGGTAACTGTATAAGGTTTTACAACAAAGTACCCAAAGACATATGGGATCTTCCTTATTATTCATTTAAAAAATATATAAAACATGCTCTTTTGAAGAGAGGATACTACAAGATCGAAGAATATATGGAAGACAAAGAAACTTGGAAAATCCTTCAGTCTCAAAAGCCGTCGTAACTTTGTTAGTCGTGTACTGGAGACTCGCGTGTTGCTTGCGGACGCCGCTGTTACTGGCTGTCTCAATTAATGTCAATTTTGTTTGGCCTTTTATTGTAATTTTTTTTTTTTTTTTTTTTGATTTTGACATATTGGTTACGTGCACTATTATTATGTATACCATAGCATTAGTTTAATCCAAAACAATAATTATTTGACCAGGGACTCTTTATATCTTACTTATTTTATTTTATTTGATGCTGGAGACTTTACATCTCCATTATTATTATTGTATTTCATTTTAACGCTGGAGACATTACATCTCCTTATTATTAAGATTATTGTGATATAATGGAACCGGAGACTCTATACATCTCTCGGGAATTATGTGCCCTCATGTAATGTTAATTAATTTATTGAATTTGTAAGCTCAGACATGCGAAAGAGCCCTTGAGGCCTACTTGCAGAATAAATATTTGAATTTTTTGAATTTTTTTTTTGTATATTATACTCTAAAGAGGTACAAGGAGACGCTAAAGATTGACGACCGTTCAAGAACTGGCCGTCCGCGATCTGTAAGGACTGCTGCCAACATAAAGATTATCAAGGAACGGATTCGTCGAAATCCGTGCCGCACGCAGAAGAAGATGGCTCTTCAGACTGGCATTTCGCGTATATCGATAAATAGAATGCTTAAATAAGTTAAATTAAAGGCGTATAGTAAGAGAAAAGTGCATTATCTAAATGATCGTCTACGGCAATTGTGGCTCCAACGATGTCGGATGCTGCTTAAGAAGCACGATCCTAGAAAAATGTTGTTCACGGATGAGAAGCTATTTACCGTCGAGGAAAAATTAAACAGGCAGAACGATAAAATCTATGCCAAAAGCGCGAAGGACATTTCGTCTAACGTGCGAAATGTTCAACGCACGCATCATCCGGCTAGCGTTATGGTATGGTAGGGCGTTTCATATGAAGGCGTTACGCCACTCCATTTTTGTCAACAAGGGGTCAAATTCTAAAGAACGTTGTAAAACCCCTATCTACCACTCTATTCGCTGGCAAGGATTGGATTTTCCAACAAGATTCTGCACCATCACATAAAGCGAAATCTACACAAAAGTGGCTAAAACAAAATTTGCCCCGATTTATATATGCAACCTGACATGTAAGATAATAAGTTTGATCTATAAATTTCTGATTCAATAATTTGTTCGTATGGATGTCGATAGAATAGTCGATATTTAACTGAGCACTAGTGACAAGTGCATTTTTGCTTCCGTGGTCCGGGGTTTGGTGATGTGCTAATCGGTAACAAATTGAAAGACTTGTCTTCTCCCACTTTTTTGAAGTAATAAATAAAAAAAAAGCGGCCAAGTGCGTGTCGGACAACGCACAACCAGGGTTCCGTCCCTATTAAAAAGGTCATGTCAGATCCACCATACCCCCTAGCCATACCCCTGGGGGTAGGGTGGACTGAACCATGACTGAACCATACCACCGTTAGTAGTGCTGGGATTTGATGGAAAAATAGAAAAAGAAATAGGTACAAAATTTTTAAATTCATTAAACTGAAAAAAACGAAGGCCGTTCTGGCCATTTTTTACCATAGGCACTACTGCTTGGCACTGCCAGTAGTGTCATGGGTAAAAAAGAATTTCCTGTGACACTACAGTGGCCTTAGTAGTTTTCCCTTGGCACGCGGGGTATTATCTTATCTTCATACCTGTATCGTAACTGCCATACGTCCACGTTCATAACCAACCTATACTATAAGGCAGGCCGGTGTAGATACGACGACGAGTGAAGCGAGGAGGAGTGTTAGGTGTACTGCGACTCTGCGACCCTACAGCGCGCGAGCCGAGCGAGCGAATCGAGCGTGCCGCGGCTGCGGCCGGCGAAGCTCCAGACCTAACTTTATTCGAAAAAAATATCCGTAGTCGGTTCTGGCGCTTCGCCGGCCGCTGCCGCGGCACGCTCGCTACGCTCGCTCGGATCGTGCGCTGTAGGGTCGTAGTACACCTAACACCCGCCAATCGCATCGGCCGGTTCTTTTGCGTTTAGTCAGGCGCGGGACACTCCGCGATTTACGTTCATCGCTACAAGTACATGCCGGTGCCCCAACGTTGGGGACGTCAGAGAGCCATAAATCTTAATGTTTCGACTGAGAAAAAATCGCCTTTCGTAAAGATCAAAGGAGTGTCCTTTCTGTACATGTACTATTATCTATTTTGTGTTTTAGTCTGGTTTCAACCGTGAGACTTGTTGGTTGTCAGTTATGTCAAAATGTTCAGTCAATAACTGCATAAATACCAACAAAAAAACTTGAAAAAAGATGGGATTTATTTCTTTAAATAATTTATTTTCATAACATTTTGTGTAAACTCATTGTAATTTAATAGTTTTGAACATGTTTTAAATAATTATTTTTGTTAGTTCAAATGACAAAGTCGCGGAACATAAATCTAATGAGTCGGTATACTTAAATACTTTTTTTATGATGTCGTTACCTACATAATTATGGTTTTCATTTTAAGATTTCCAAAAAATCCGCAGCGACGTGCAAAATGGGCTGCAGTCATAGCACGCGACAGTCGAGGTGTTTTTTTTAAACCAAACGACTCGCGTGTCGTTTGTTCGGCTCATTTTAATGATTCGGATATATTATAGGTTATACGACAAAAAATGGAAGAACAGGTTTACTAAAACTGCCACACCTCTCATGAACGTACCTAAGCCCATTTCTTTCCATTACATATTTTAATTTCAATTACTTCCAATATACTTAGCTTTATCTTCTGCCTTCTGGCAAAAGGTAATTAATAGCATTAATGAACTATAATAAAATTCTACTTATAATACAATCCCAACACATCATTTGGAAATGCGCAAATTGTTGCCAATTTTCATCATCATTCATTTTTGACCTTATATCTCGTAATACTCGTTTTATAGATGTCGGATGATCATGAGAGTGACGTTCAAAACCCATAGGATCGTTTTAGTAAAATCGACAGCTGATCTCTACTTGACTGTACGCTTACATTACATCGCAAAAAAGAAAGTATTCAAAGTAAAGGCAGGTCGAAAATACAATTATTTAACAAACTGAATCTATTTCAAGGAAACTAAAATGACTTCTTTTTATGGACTCTGTCAGCTGTACTATATGTACTTACGGAAATCTCATCAATTGTTTTGTGTATAATATTTGTACAAATATTTGAAACTGTTTATTCCCCACTTGCAAAATAAAGAAACCAGATTTATTTGTGCTTTCTGTTGAATTAAATAAAATTTATAACGCGACTCCATTCATTCGCTAAACGCTAACTAAAGTTTTGACGTGAGCAGTCAATTCACATTGTATGTCTCAATAAACTAAAAAGTATTTAATATTTTGATGTTGCTTTGCTAATATGGTGCTTAAGGTCTAAAACACTGAGTTCTTTTTTCATGAAATACCTTGATGCAGGGTATAAATGAACGCTATTAGCAACTACTGAAATGTACTAGAGCTGTCATTCTGGGGCTGTGAGGTCATTTCTTGGCATATTTGCTTGACATTGTGCATCTAGTTCTATAGTATACTAAATCAATGGTTACTACAGATAACGGTAGTCTAACTTTTTCAACTACACTGCGTGATACTGATAACGGTAACAGGACATTTGAGATAAATATTATAAAGCATAACATAGTCCACAGCACTACGGTGGTATGGTTCCGTCCCACCCTACCCCCAGGGGTATTGCTAGGGGTATGGTGGGTCTGACATGAAAAAGGTCATATCGTTACTGAAAACTTATGGCACTTACGTCCTTTTCTTTAAGGGAGGCAGTTTTTTATAAATATCTCGAAAACCTTTGAACCGATCTTGTTCAAAACAAATATCGCTGAAAGAATTTTATAAGCCCTATTAGCATGATTTTTTTCATAATTTTAAAGTGCACGGTTCAAAAATTAGAGGGGGGGGGACACAATTTTAGTGACTTTCGGGGCGATTATCTCCGACTCTATTCACTTAATCCAAAAAATTGCTTAGAAACCTTATATTTATTTTGAAAGGCCTGTCGATTGATGTACCACACGTGGGCTTGCAATGAAAAAATAATTTTTGACTTTCGGTTTTATCTACGGAGTGCACCCCTAAAAAAATCTTTTTTAGTAATTTCATTGCAAAACTATGTAGCGGTTAACAAAATACACCCTATCCTCAAGTTTTTATTCAAATACACCTTATGGTTTTCGAGTAAAATGCCTGTGACATACTGACGGACAGACAGATAGACAGACATGACGAATCTATAAGGGTTCCGATTTTTGCCATTTGGCTACGGAACCCTAAAAATGGGATAGAAAACTTAATCTATTACATTTCCCTGTTAAACCCTGTTGTTGTACAGCCAACAGACTGTTTACTTATAACCATATTTTAAAAATTATGCATAAATACTCTTTTCTCAAACATGCAATGAAATGTCGTCGTTCCGTGCGTCATATCAGGTTTCGAAGTATCACATTTCGGGCGGACACAACAATTCGAGAGAACTGCAAAGGAATTTCATATTTGGATATTTGGATTTCGTTATTGGATCAAAATTTATCCGCGGTAATGCCTATTACAGACATCGTAAACTGCGATCGAAATCCATTGAAGTACTAGGGTTGTCACTCAGTCAAGTCAAAGTCAAAAATTATTTATTGAGTAGGCTTAGCAACAAGCACTTACGAATCGTCAGTTATGCTACTTATACATTTATATGGCGGAATCTGTTTATTTAACACTAGCTGTACCTGCGACTTCGTTTGCATGTTAATGTAGGAGTTAACGCATTTCTTCTCTTGGAAATAGGACACATGCAGTTCTAATTTTAACCTATTATGTAAAACTTTCAATAAACCTATATATTTTAGTTGAAATGACGTTAAAACCTGTCACTCTGATATTTAAATTATTAAGAAAGGGACAATACACGTGTTATTTATCAGAGGTATTTTAAGTTTTATGAATAATGGGGTAAAAGTTTAGTAGATGTCTGTGGCAATAGATCTAACAGGTAGGACACACGCTGCATTATTGAATGTTTATTGATCTTCTTTTCTACGTATTTTTAACACTGTGTTATGTTATATTATAAAAACGTGTTGGATGACTGAAATGATCTTGAGTTCTTGAGTCACTCCGACTCTCAGGTAAAGATGTGTTTAGGAATTAATAATAAATAATCCTTTCGAGTACCCATTGACCGGTAAGTGTTTACGTGGAACAAAAGATCTCTTTTTTAATTTGACAACAGACGGCCAATTCATATTTTCCTAACTATACCTAACCACTAGGTAAGTTCTGCAACTATAACGCGAGTCAGAGTCCCTTTCTAAAAAAAGAAATTATTAAAAATGTTAAAGCAATATGTTTATTTTTTTCAACTTGCAATGTTTCAGATTGCACTATCACATTCTGGCAAATCTTGTGTATGTTCCCGCCCTTGCCAACATAATAATGTGTGTTGCAGGCTTTATGATAAAAGTATTTTCCTGTATGTTGGCCAATTTCTGTATCTCTATTGTGGTCTCTATATTGGCTGAATGTCAACTTGGAGCCGCCTTAAGGCACAGCCACACTGGCGCGGCCTGCGGTGGCGGACAATATTAAATTTGACAGCGGCGGACAAGTTTACTATTGTCAGCCGCGGCCAGGCCGCGCCAGTGTGATGCAGGCCTAATACTGACGCGCTTCATACAAATACAAATTATTTATTCTGCAAATAGGCCACAAGGGCACTTTTACATGTCGAACGGTAATTTAAATTAAAAATAATAATCTTACAATAAAAGAATAATAATCTAACACCATAATAATTTAAAATTTGCAGATTAAAAACACACTAAATGTCACAAAGTGAATGAAAACGAAACAAAATATGACCATTACATTCGATAAGTATAAGGTCTGTGCATTAACAGAAAGTTAATGATATTAATTCAGTATACCAGAGATGTATAAGGTCTCTGAGCGTCCAAATACAATTAATAATTATTCAAATGTTCGTAGAGATGTATACGGTCTCTAAGCGTCAAAACAAAACAATAAAAAAAGGAACATTAATGTAATATTGTCAGTGATGTTCAGGGTCAATAACAATAAAACGTGTTAAGATCGGAATGATGTCTCTCGACAATACGATGATAATAAAATAACACTAGTATTGAAGTCGTTAGGTACTATGTCCTTGCAAGCATGAACAGTCCGGACTCCACAAACAGCACCCGATCACGAGTATGACGCATATCTCAGCCATCGCCTCCCTCAACCATATGTTAGGGAAGGTGGCGACCCGATCAACGACATAATTAATGTTTATAAAAGGCCCGTTCTATACTGATTTCATACATAGTGTTTATTGCTGATAAATATAAATACTGACAAACCAGCGCGGCTATCACAAAACGGCGCGCGAGCTCTCTCGATTTTTCTCCAACTATCCGTCTCTCTCTTATCAGATAACTTAGAAAGAGCCATATAGTGCGAGAAAAATCGAGAGAGCTCGCGCGCCGTCTTGTGATAGCCGTGCAGTATCGTGACAATTAAATACTCAGCGTGTGATTCAATCTTGCAGAAACTCAAATAGACTGGCTGAACGCAAGAACAGCGCTATCGCCATGTCATTTTAAAAAAGGAAGAGAGTCAGACTTTTGACGTTTGACGTTATTTTGTTGAAATTTGTTGATACATTTATTGAAATTACGCCTTAATACGAATTTATCGCATATAAGTTTCCATATCAGAATCGATTATTTTTTTACGCTTTAGAATTTAACATGCGTTTTGTGAAGGTCTATCATCACACACCGGATCGAAATTATTAATATTCGATAGTTATGGCAAGCCCGCCATTTTGACGTCACTGACAAATGACAGATATGGCGGCTACAATTTCAAGCAAAAGAAATTAATAATTTAATGAGGTCAAATGTTTCCGAAAATTAATTAATCGTCACAGTCGGATAAAAACTATCCTAAACGGAAGCTAGAGTAATAATGTGCTTATGAAAAAAGTTACATATTTTCCGTTCATGGGAATCTGAAATCATCGGGGGACACAAAAATGTTTAGTTTGATACTGGCTGATTCCTTTTTTAATTTAGAGATTTATTATAAGTGAGAGATTAATATTATTATAGTATTAAATTACACTTATCAATGTCTAGGTAACCTAGACACTGATAAGTGTAATCTATGATATTAAACTAAAACTTCTTGGAATTGATAAATATATTGTCTATAGATTTACGAGAGTATGTTCTTGTCATGATTGTCAATGTGACTCCGTCAATTACTGGTTTTGTTTGATTATTTTTACATCTTCAAATAGTTTTGTAACAATAATTAATTTTAAACAACAATGGAGCAACTGCTTAAAGAGCATAGGTTTTTCGAAAAAAAAAGATATATCGATTTTGTGTACATATTGTAATAAAAATCTAAAACCAATAAAATTTATTTTAGGTAGTCACATCAAAAGCAAGAACCATGTAAAAAAAGAAACAAAAATGTGCAATCTATCTGGATAAATTCGTTAAGTTAGACGAATGTTTCAAAATTGATGGCAACAATTTTTTCTGCCAAACTTGTAACATAAAGATTATGTACCCAACTAAATGTAACATTGAGAGACATGTTAACTCAGATCGGCATAAAGGCCCAAAAAATAAATGTTTGATAAAGATTTACTAGAAATGATGATTGCGTGTAACATACCATGGAGTCAGCTTAATAATAACAAATTTAAAGTATTTCTGGAAAACTGTACCAAAGGTAAATATGGTGACAATGTACATATACCAAGTGAAAGTCATTTAAGGCTGACTGTCCTACCACAAGTTTATAAAAACAAGAAGCAAATGATACGGGAAGAATTGCAAAATAAATACATTTATGTAACTGTTGACGAAACTACGGATAATGATGGGAAAAAGATTGCAAATGTGTTAGTTGGAGAATTAAACAATCAGAATACCAAGCCGTACCTCATGAAAACTACTGTCTTGGATAAAACCAATTACATTTCCGTTAGCACCACAATCACCGAAACATTAAAGGACCTTTGGGGAAACATGTATGATCGTAACTTAAATAAGTTTCTAATCTTGATAACGGATGCCGGATCTTGTATGGTGAAAGCCGGCAAAAATTTAATCAATATATACCCTAATTTAACTCATTTGACTTGTTTGGCCCATGGGTTACATAGAGTCGCTGAGAAAATACGGTGTCTATACCCTAATGTTAATACGCTTATCAATTCCGTCAAAAAAGTATTCTACAAAACTCCTTCAAGAAAAGAGAGTTTAAGAAATAAATATCCAACTGTTCCACTTCCTCCCACACCTGTCATTTTAAGATGGGGAACCTGGTTGCAAGCCGTTAATTACTATGTGAAGTATTTTGAACAAATAAAACAGATTATAAATGAATTTGATCCGAAAAGTGCAACAGCTATTAGAGAAGCAAAAAAAAAATGAGTACTACAAACATACAGCAGGAGATAAATTTCATCGCTGAGAATTACACGTTTTTAGCAGCATATACAGACAAACTTCAAAATCCCGCTGAGAATTACACGTTTTTACCAGCATATATAGAAAAACTTCAAAATCCGAATTTAAGTCTTGATGAAGCCTTAACCCACATAGACGAAGTTGAAAACAAATTACTCGTACTTGAACTGGTGAATGTTTCTACGGGTAATGCAATTTATCAAAAACTAGAAAATGTATTAGAAAAAAATCCTGGCTTGGCCACTATTAAAGCAGTACGTAATTTACTATTGGAAAAAGAAATTGATATTTCAAGTAAAGTTAACAAAAAAACTCTTCAACATTTTAATCTTTTAAGGTTTTTGCCTATCACATGTGTTGAAGTTGAGAGAACTTTTTCAACGTTGAAGTGGATATACAACTTGAGACGACAAAGAATTACACCAAGTAATTTAGAAAAAATATTGTGTATATATATAAATAAAAACTAAGCAAAAAATTATGTGTATTTATTCAATAAATCTCATAAACTTGGATTTATCGAACCACCCCAGTCGTAATACCCATTCCGATAGGTATGCAACCTATTTATAAAGAAAAATGTAATTATCTATGTATGGGCAGGGCATATATGACAAAGTAGTCCTTGACTGATCTTTGATTTAACTTAATAAAGAGATAATAATTTATTTGATTAAGTGAAAATTATAATTCAGTATTTTTGTTCAGATGTATATCTTTGATGTTCAAGAGTTTAGACTATTCAAGAAGCTTCTCATGACAAAGTTAGAAACAAAGTCTTTCCGGCAAGGAAATAACTATAATGGTAAAATACAAATTCTTGTAAATTTTCAATATAAGTCATCGGGTTTACTCACAGTGTTATTTAATTTATTACAGTGCCCAAAACATGCAGTTGTTTTATAAATTTTCGAGAAAGATGCCTAAGAATAATGCTAAAAGACGTTGAAAACATTAAATTCGACGACTGTTTTGAGGAAGTTATGGCGGTGTTTACAAAATACTAATGCAACCTTGATCATCAAGGTAATGTAAAGTTATGTAGCCAAGATTTATAGGTATGTCCTGCCCTGATTTCTTGACAGCAAATACGCAATGCAACATGACAGTCATCAAAATAGGCCGCTAATCAGAAACTACTGCACATAAAAGGACTGTATTATTTCATTCATTTGGCACCCGACATATATATTTCTTTTAATTATTTTGTTTGTCAGAAACGAAGTAATATTTTTCGATCTCGATAAAAATCTTCGGTTTGCGGGTTTACAATCAATAAAGTATTTTTTTCAGAAAATAGCGAAACTGATTGTATTGTTTGCGTTGTTTCGCCATCGAATATGCGAAAATTATTACTCATTATCCCAAGCGATTTATTTTTATTTTTTATTTATTGATCAAATGAAAACTTACATGACTACTATACATTTAAATTCTCGCCAAACTGTTACGTTTGATGGCGAGACGCGCTACGTTTTCTTGCAACTTATGAAACTCGTCTTATAAAATAAAGTAGGTTTCAGTTTCGTGGGCCCCATATATGTGTACATATACACACATAGTTACATACATGATAAATCGAGAATGTCTCCTCGACTCATCACACATGCACGCCGCATGCATTTGGAGAGTTTTGGATAAAAATTGTAAATACAATACAAACATTTACCATTGAACTGTAATAATAACATTAAACTGAAATTCAGATTCTGTTCAGTTATTATTATTTGTATTATTTTAGTACATAATATTTTAGTTCATTAATTAAGAACCATCGCCATCCCTAACAGGTTGTCATACGTCATTTCAATGGATTTCGATCGCAGTTTACGGTGTCTGCCTATTACACACGAACTGATTTAAGAATAGAAATCTGTATGATTCAATGTGTTGATGAATAAATTGTCACAAGTCACCGGAGACCATAGACAATATTAAAAACCCTCTGCATTTATTTTAATTGTTATAGAACTTAAGATTCTCATTATCAGTTTGTGTATAATGAACCTAATAGGGTATATTCGAACACTACACACGCGTAATACGGCCGACTTCCGTAAAAAAGAACATTATGGAGGAATTGGAGGGAAAATGAAGTTTTTTGTCGGGCAGCTGGATTTTATATTTGTGGTTGATATTTATAAATAAAATTTCAAAATGAGTTCTGATGACAACAGCGACGAAGAAACGAATTGTACTCCGCCGGAATTGCGGGCGAATTAGCCATGAATAACTTGTTGCCGCCAAAATCGAAGGACAAGTACATAAATACAGGTTGGTTTTTTGAGTGGTGATATAGCTTATTTCATTGCATATTTTTGAGAAAAGCACTATACATGCGTAGCCGTGAAAAGGGCTTGCCGGCTTCGTATGACTATCCGGCCTCCCTACGATCGGCCGTCTATACCTACTCACCCGGCAAGCCCTTCTTTCCCGGCGGCTGCAGTAATGTACTATTCTTCATGTGTGTGTGTTGAATAATAAAAGAAACAATAAAGGGTCTAGCAGGCTAAGCTAACAAGATTGGCCCCGCAAGGGATTTGGTTGTAATTTGAGGTGCAGTAGTGGCAGGACCGAAGAACACTGTATGCGTAATATCAGCCATCGATCTTCTTTTGTTTCTGACTTATTCACGAAAATGTCAAATAACGAGGTAATTTTTAAATTGTTAATTTAGCAAAACCAAGCAAGCGAGAGTAACCAAATAAATTCAGCGTTAAGGAGCATAAAATACTCTTTAGATTTCATCCTGATATACAACCCCATCTAATAATGAGCGACATTTTTTTCTGGGACAAGCTTTACATTTTGGGACACGGTTTTTCGCAAGGAATCTAATTCCTTAAGTACAATGTTTTTATTGAAATTTGGAATGCAACTGTCCATGTGCCGAACCACTTTCACAACTTTATTTAAGTACTCTAATGGTTACACTCCCATTACACGTTTTGTAATTTGCACATGCCCAATATTGCGATTTGTTCTGGTAAAGTTTCCCTTCGTGATATTTATGACCATTGTAAAGCAAAATCTGCCCTTTTCTTCTAAGCACTTAAAAATTATCAGATTATGAATCGCCACTACGACAATGACTACCATACTACTAACATATTAAATTACAAACGAAACAGTTACCAATATTTGTATACTTGTCAAATGGTACAACTATTGGTATAGAAATGAGGTTTGTCACCTTTTTGGTTTTGTAACGAGAATGAGTAAATCCTGCTACATAACCCGGTTTAGCGGCAGGAAATCTCTATCCTTGTACATTCCCGATCTCAACGTTGGTTCTGTACAAGGCAATAATAATTCCTACTTTAAAACCGGGTATTGTATAAGGAACTTCTTTTACTAGTACATAACCAGCCTATGATGAAGGTTTTGTACAAGGAAAAAAAAATCTGGTTGACATGGTTTAAGAAATGAGGTTTGTTACCTTTTTGGTTTGCTAACGAGAATGAGAAAATCCTTATACAAAACCTGGTTTTGGAATAGGAATTATTTGTCCTCTTCCAGTGCTGGTTGTGTAACTTGGTTACAAGAGAGAACGCAAGTAGTAAAAGTAGAAGAATGTTTCAGTACTACAAAATCGGTGACTTTTGGCGTACCTCAAGGTAGCATCCTCGGACCTACGCTATTCCTAATTTATTTGAATGATATTTGCGAACTGGATTTAAACAAGGCTGAGATAATATGCTATGCCGACGACACCGCCTTCATCTTCATAGGTTATTCATGGGGTAGCCTGCTTTCTGAAGTCGAAAAAAGTATGGCAGTAGTAGCAAAGTGGCTAAACCAAAATTTACTCACTCTCAACTCGGATAAAACTGAGAGAGAGTGTTCCCCCGTCAGGGGGGGGAACCATCACCATCACGTCCCGCCACCACAGCCACCGCAGTTTTCCTGGCCACAGCTGGCCCTCACACTCATAGAAATCTTGGCACCGCTTCTGATCTCGTTCTTTGTAGATCGGAAGCGGCTGAAAGAAAAACGAAAGGTAAGGTCAATTGCATTCATTTATTTACTTGGGAGATATCCTTCAGATGTCCTTCTCTTTTTTAGCCTGTCGTCAACGCCTCGTCTTGTCGCAGGCATTCCTGCTAAGTTGCGGAGAGAACAGGATAGAGCCTTTATTAATGATACTAAAGAAATATTTGGTGACGCCACTTTTAAGTGTACTCCGTCTCCCTTTGCTGAGTTGTTTGTTATTCACGGTGAATTTGGGAGTACGAATACTACAATCAATGTCAAGCCGTTACTATATCCTTTGCTCAGCGACAAAACCAGCCAAACATATTCCACGCTGTTTAATTTATTGAAGTCGCAATTTCCAGATTGGGAACCCCGGAAATACCACTGCTATTTTGAACTTGCTGCGTTAAACGCTATTCAAGACGTTTTTCCCTCTAATACTGTTGTTGGTTGCTACTACCATTGGTATATGTGACGAAACGGGAAAAAGAGTTTGGGCAAAGAAAAACAAAATCAGCCAAAAGATTAGTTGGTTTGTGTTCGGCGTTACCTCTACTACCCAATGAATATCTTCAAAGTGGCTAGGATTTCATACAATTGGAATATAATAGCACAGAGTTTTTTTTTTCGGTTTGTGGAAAATCAATGGCTTTCAAGGTATGTCCATAATATTCTCTGTGTTTTTGCAAACAGACACCGTACAAATAATGTATGCGAATCATGACACACCAAACTTAACAAAAATCTAAATAAATAAAACAAATATACTAAGGTTGTTACTCAAAAATGAGTTGAAGAAAATAACCACTTTCAAAAACAATACACGAATTAAATCGAGATCAAGACTCGCTATTGATTATGACGATTTTATAAGAGCAGTTCGAATGGAGCTCATTTCGGGCGACCTGACGGTTGGTGTTGCCTTAGAAAAATAACGATAAAAACTTGGAAAAAAACAAGGGGAAATGCTTTTTTATACGAAAAAGAAAATTTAAGTTTCTGTTGGCAAGGTAAACCAATTTCGCTTTAGTTTAATAATGCGATTTCAATAGTCACTATCATTGTAGACGACCTTGGGAAGCATGTAAGCAACTTGGGCGATGAAGTATTGAATGATTGTGCAACAGCAATGATTGACAAGCTACAACCATACAGTGTGTTGCCTGTTACAGGGGCAAATATTTAAAAGGACGCTTCCTTAGAGCATCTGTAGTAAACCCTTATGTCCAATTAAAAAAAAATCGGAGTAATGTTGATCTAAAGTTATGAACTTCAAGTAATGTATATTGGCACTACGAGATCATAGCACAGCAGTCAATGCAGATTTTGAGGTAACATCATGAACTGAGTCATGATAGTTTTTGCATTTTTGTTTTTAAAAGATATTTATGTGATTTTATCTTTTTGGTGTTTTTAGCATCAATGTGCCTTTCCTCTTGGCTATTTTTATTCTATGATAATTTGTAACTATCGTTTCGTTTTGTACATTCTCTTCGTTTTCTTGTACATCGATTTAAAACTTACACACAATTCAATTTAATATAGGTACCCATGCAGAAACGCCAATGACATTCGTGATTCATCAATCAAATTGTATTCTCCGTGGCTACTAGCAGCTAGTGCATAATTTTAATTAGTCGACCAACTTAATGTGTAGTTGGATAGGCCAATTTTCGTACCAATTCGGCCGACGCAACCGCACCGCACGTCGATGTAACTAAGACAGACAGGCAACGACTGCGCGTGGCTCGACACGCACTTGGCCGGTTTTTTAATTTACTAGCCTTCAACATGTACAATCGAACCAACTGAATCATGGACTCACTTTGCTGATGATTCGTTTGACACTTTCAAACTTGTAAGGTCTGTCGCGTATAATGCACTTAGGACGTTTTAGATACTAACAAAATTACGTCAATACAGGTCGGATACCTATGCAATTTTAACCTTTGTTATCATTGCAATAGAAACACATTTTAAATATATTATACAGTCATTCTTTAAATATCGAGCTAGCTTTCGCTCAAATAACCTTAACTTTTTGATGATGGAAAAAAAAGCAAAAATATTAATGTTCTAAAAGTTAATCAAATGTCAAGTTGTCAATCAATGTGAAAGAATAGAAAATGAATAGTAATATAATGCTTAATTATTTTAAATACTGGCAAATTTAGAAGCAAAATCTGCTCGGCTTATAGTCGCGAGGAAGGCTATCGTATACGAGAAATATAACGAGAATTGAATATATCTCGGAACACAGTGAGAACTTGGATCAGACGGCACGCTGAAGAGGGCATCCTTGAGGAGACGACATAACCACGGCTTTCGCAGACTCACGAACCAACAAAGAGTTAACTTGCAACACCACTACGAAGAACATCTTTTTACTCCCACCCGATATACCTATTGTAGTACAATATGACGTATGTCTACAAACTATAAGAAATTAACTATTTTGCACGGCACTGGACTCCATTACAGACATTATGCTGAGAAAGTAGCCTTAACGGATGATCATAAAACAGCGAGATTGAATTTTGCACACACTTTTTTAGACTTCGACTGGACTAACACCAGTTTTTTTGCCGAAAAATCATTTCGATCTTCTCAACACGGTCGCGTAACTTTGTGGTGTTACGACAACACACGTTACACAGAAGATCACGTCGTGCCTAATGATTTATCCGGTCGAATATCAGCGAATATGTGGGCCTGGATGGGTGTCGGAGGAGCAGGCGAGCTTGTCCAGATATCTCCTCGGCAAAACGCAATAAAGTATGTCGATCTATTAAAAGAATCTATGTTACCTACAGTGCGAACAGTTTACCCGCGTAAAGAAGTGCCAGTGAATGCATACGGCCAGAGTAGTCTCGAATTGGTTTGATCTGCATGATCATGAAGTTACTTTGATTCCATGGCCAAGTAGATCCCCAGACCGCAAACCAATAGAAAATGTGTGGGATATGATGGTCCAAATGTGGGATAACAGAAACGAGAGAACAAAGCAAGCAATTGAGCAACATTGTAACGAAATTTGGGATTACATGAGAGAAACCGACATTTGCAGTCGCCTAGTAGGGTCAATGCGTGACCGATTACAAGCCGTTATCGATAACGATGGCGCACACACTCAGTTTTAGATAAATCTTGTAAATGAGTGAAGATCAATAAATATGCTACATAGTTAAGGCCTTAATTTAATCTACGCTTCAACTTTCTCATTTTCGTAACGACAATTACCCATACATTTTATATGGGTAATTGTCGTTACGAAATGAGAAATTTAAAGCGTAGATTAAATTAAGGCTTATGTAGCATATTTTTTGATCTTCACCCAAATTTGATTTCTTTGGTTAAAATTAACTAAATAAAGTTTTTCTTTTCTCATCACTAACTAATTGTATGTTATTGCTCTGGCTTGAAAGACCAATAATGGCATGTTTCTGTCCTTATTATTTAAGAAGAGTTTATGCTCGTAGAACATTTCCTATACCTACCTATAGACAGTAATATCATTTCTCGTTTACCACGAGTATAGTCGATACTGTCCGATCTGTTTAACAGTGCAATCAGTAAATGTCAGTGTGTAATGAAATTATAACAAGTTCGTCACCAAGGAAATCTGTCTTCAAGCGAATCTCGACCTACTTGCATTTAGAGGCTTTAGCAAAATGAGCTTATGGTGGGTCATGACTCAGTTGGTTCGATTGTACATGGCACTGTTAGTGCTTAGTAAAAGGACATTCTTTGTTTCTTGGCATTATAAGAGAGCTTATCATTACATTTGCTACACATTTTACATTAATTAATGCTAACCGATTCGACTGTTAACCATATATTTTTGCAACCGTTTGATTCTACAAATATTTAAAATTTCATCAAGAACGATTCGTCCGGATCTTTATTCAATAAACAGGAACAACAAATATATCGATCAAAAAAGTTTCTGAAATGTAGATTGTTAATGTTATTCCCTGGGATGTTGTAACAATCTAGAAATATTAACAAATCTAGATAAAAAAATATCATCGGCCTTTACCTCTTTAAACTGACGTTAATAATGTGTTTTACTCGTTATGTGAGTTTAAACGCAATATATTTTAAGTTCCTTCAACTGAACCTTACATGTAGAGCAGTATATTGTTGAATTATGTAGTTAGTAAGAAAATTATACTTCTTAATCCATTTGTTTATAGTTTCTCGTTTCAATTTTACCATTTTTACCACAAACGTGAAACGTAGTTGCAAAAATACTAGTGACAGAAATGACAGTTAACTGTCATCCGATTTACTTTTAATGGCCATGCAACACGCTTATCAAAAAGATCAAATGGTCAACTCGCAAATCAAAGAGGTTATTGTTTAAAGTCATTAATACACGGTGCTCGTGAGGATATCAAATATTTTTCCAGCGTGTTCTTGGGCTCGTTAGGAGTAAAAAGTTCATATGAACCTAGGTCCAAACACAACTACCTATTAAATATTTTTATGTTTCTATACATAATTAATAAATAACTTTTGTTTCACCAGTAGAACAATGCCTTAATACGAGCTGGCAACGTTTGCGCTGGCAAATTGTCATCTCTTTTCATTAGTAGTAACAGATTAAAGTCATAAAATATATTTATTTGTCCGACAAATAGTTTCAAAGCAGGATTAACTGATGGATTTGCCACACTGGATGCGTTCTCCGGTCTGCGGTCAGGTCAGGCCCGCATTATGTATGACCATTTTCAATTTGACCTGACCGCAGACCGCAGAACTCATCCAGTATGGCAAATCCCTTAAGCTGGGAACAAATTATCGGACGTGGCTGCTGGACGCGGCTCACAGCCGCGACTTATCTAGATAATGAATAAACATTGAATGGTGCAAACTATCTAAGGTAAGCCGTGGACGTAACCTTGAGCGGTCGGACGTCCAACAGAAATCTGGCGCGCTGGATCCCGTTCTACTGTGCACATTTATCAGTCCCGGCCGTCAGCAGCGTCCGTCAGCCGCGTCCGATACTTTTTTCCCAGCTTTAAAGTGCAATCAAAACCAAAGAAAATATTGAATATATATATCAGAACTATTTACTCATGATTTAGGACTCTCACAGACTGGCGCGGCCTGGCCGCGGCGGACAATAGTAAACTTGTCCGCCGCTGTCAAATTTTCTATTGTCCGCCACCGCAGGCCGCGCCAGTGTGTTGCAGGCCGTAAGACTTGCCTCCTACTAGGCGTTTTTTCCGAAGTGTTAGCATTTGTGGACAACAACCTCTTTCGTTTTGTAATTTTATTTTCTTGTAATCGCTGACAGATTTTGCGAATAGGAAAACTGAACAGTGAACTCACAGACTAATGCAGACGCGCAGTATAAAGCAAGACGATGTTTCATATAGTTGTCTCTGTCACTGCTTATGGTCAGCTGACGTGAGTTAGAATGAGACGAATAGTATGGTATTTTGAGTCTATTGACGACTTGTCTCCAAAAACTGTTAACCACGGTGTTAAAATAGTAAACAATGAAAACAATCTGTCAAAGTCAAATCAACGTCAAATCTCTCGTGAATCTTGAGGAAAGTTGGATTTTCAAGCATATTGTGTTGTAAAACTATATATTTCTGTGATAAGTCAATGATTCAATTCGTATGAAGTGGCACAATGGCTTGTGTAGTTCCGTACTGCCGGAGTTACGCTAGATTGTTAAAGAAGACCGGAAAAAGAATCTGGTTTCATCGGTAAGAATCATTTGGTTATTTTTCAAATATTTCATGTACATTATGCAATACAATGGTCTGGGATTACAGCAGATGCTTGATACTATCGAATAAGTACTTTTTACATGGATCAAACTTGATATTTTTGGGATATTTAGTAAAAATACAATTGTCGTAAACATGAGTAGTGTTGTTATCATGTATATATCGATATTTCGTCGACATGAATTATTTATGTAGGCGTTTAGACAAAATATTTTAATCAGATGCGATACCTACAGTTTTTCAAAGGCCGCTTGAGGTATGTTGGAATAGTGAGTATTATTTATTTTATTACTTGACATTTCTGAGGTCCCTCCAGATGAGTTCGTTACATTTAAGTTTTGTATATGCAAAGAATTTGTATTAAAACATTGATTTTCTTTATATATCCATAACTACTAATATGTTTGTAACTCTGTGTCGGTTTGTTATTTACCTTTTCATACTTAAGCAGTTCAACTGATAGAGATTGTATAATAATGTTGTCGTTACTGTGTTTAATGCAGGGCTCTCAACAGGATCAACAATAGGCAACTACAACAAAATGATGCTGAGCAGTAATGAAAGGCTACCAGATGCAATACCTAAGACATCTGCATTGCCTCTTCAGGTGACGCAAGTTTACTGATTGCAAAAAGTTCAATATAATTGGATATTTATTATTTAAAGCATTAGATGTAACTTTCTTATTAAAATGATATTAAGAAGAGAAGACAGGTTTAAATCCCGGATTCCGGTTACATAAATAGCAGCCCTCGTACCATGCATATCAGCTACTACGTGGTACTGTGCTCCCGTACCCATCTAATCTAAAGCAACTAGAATTATTAGTTTTTGTGACAGGGCCTGGCTTCTCTCAGTCAACCGTTGCAAACAAGGTCCGATGATTTCAATGAGCTCTTCCATTTTTGTGTTTCTCAAACGAAATCTTTCATTAAACTGAAACGTAGATTCAAATAGTTCGTACGTATTTCTATTCAAAAAAACTCGACGACGGCGAACTGTTATTAATTCTTCTTTACCGTCGAAAGCTTCCGAATCAGTCCACATATTGTAAATTTGTTTGTTATTATTTAATTTGCCACTAATAGTTTGGGTTAATATTTTTTACAAACCTTTCGAGACTAGTAGCTTTATTAACTTTTTTTACTAGTGTAGTTTTTTTCAATTTTTATACAGGAAACCAAAACCCAATGGACTCTTATAATATTAGCTAATATTTATTAGTTGGTAACTAATATTTTATTATTGTAGCTTCGAGAAACGCAGACTAGTAAACTTGTAAAAAATATTAGTTCATGGACAAGTATTACTAGTCTAATAGGTTTCGAGAAATAGACCCCAGGAGATAAGTTAAGAGAGCGTAAAATAGCGAGCATAACGTCGAAATCGACAGTGTTAAAAGCATTGCTGAAATCCAACAGAGTTAAAACTATAAGCATTCTGTCGTTCATCCCCAATGGGAACAAGAGCTGTAATATGCCCTGAACGGAAACCCGATTGAAAATGATTTCAATGAGCTCTTCCATTTTTGTGCTTCTCAAACGAAATCTTTCATTAAACTGAAACGTAGATTCAAATAGTTCGTACGTATTTCTATTCAAAAAAACTCGACGACGGCGAACTGTTATTAATTCTTCTTTACCGTCGAAAGCTTCCGAATCAGTCCACATATTGTAAATTTGTTTGTTATTATTTAATTTGCCACTAATAGTTTGGGTTAATATTTTTTACAAACCTTTCGAGACTAGTAGCTTTATTAACTTTTTTTACTAGTGTAGTTTTTTTCAATTTTTATACAGGAAACCAAAACCCAATGGACTCTTATAATATTAGCTAGTATTTATTAAACCCGATTGAAAATTGTTTAAAAGATCATTTCTATTCAAGAAGGAAGTTAATTGCTGATGCAGTAGTCGTTCCAATACTTGGGATAGAAAAGGAAGAATGGAAATGGAAAGATATGAAATAAGAAATGCAGCATTGCGGTGCCCAAAACAGACACTTCTATAATTGACTTGACTAAGGACGATTCTTATTCACACCCTTCTCATTACTTTTCAAGTACCAAGAAACTAAAGAGATATATTAAGGTAAAGAAGTTTATAAAGCGCACTCAAAGATTAACACATGCAAAATCCAGCGCACAAAAAATGTAAACCTAATAAAAGAGCGTAGTGTACTAGTGAACAAATTAAATCAGTGCAGTAAAAAACTACAAGACACTATCAGTTTATATGATAATCATACATCATTCAATGTACATACGAGTACAGTGGTAACAGCTTTTATCAGTTTTGTCACTATACCTGCATTTTACGAGTATTCTAACTAATTTATTCTAATACCTACAACTATTGAAACTACATAAATGTGGGTAGACTATAGTTATATGAAAGGTATGACGATGACATTTGTGTCTTTTATTGCCAATGCGTATTTTCTTCTAAAAAGGAAAAAATATAAATAAAGAATAAATAAGGAATAAATATAAGTTACTGCAGTCGACGAGCTAGTATTGCAAAATTTGGGAAAAGATTCACCGACTGTGGCTGGCCTTCATGCGGTCGATATATTGGAAGAAAATATAGACGAAGAACCGGAAACATTTGCGAATAAGACTTTGGAACCAGCCGAAATTGAAATTCACGACGAAGCACAAAATCCGGAAAATAAAAAGATTGAACGTAGGTTTAATTATTTATTCTGCAGTCATTTTTCAAGCTTTTATATTAATTTTCAGTGACAATCTAAACAAAAACTTTCATGAGTCATACTTATTGAAGCACTAGTCGTTGGTTTATCTTAATATTCTAAATTTTAAAACTAAATACTACTAAATGGAGACCTCCAAAACATATCTAAAAATGATTAATATAATGTGAACAGCCGCCATTGGTTCATTTTATTAATTGTTACAATGTATCTTATTACAGGCAAAACTATAGTCATGGAAGAAAGCCAGAAACATACGGAGTAACAGGAAATCAATAATTTAAAGAAAAAAAACTGGAGCTTGAAATTAAGAACATTAATTTACCAAACTATAATTTACAATTAGACATTTATAAAGAAGAAAAAGAATGCAATATTAAATCACAATATTCTCTGTACCCAGAAACAGAGGAAGTACTTTTAACTACCGACACTTGTCGAATAAACGAAGGGACCTATTATAAAAATGTTACATATTGCTTTGTGTTCACTTCCTTTGTTATTCACTCGATTATTATTACTTTATGTTTCTTTTTGTTTTATTTAATTTAATTTCTAAAGCGAGTTTTAGTCGAGCAACTGCTGGAATCTATTAACGGGCTGTGCGGCATTGTAAGCAACTTCTTCGTCTCAATTATCCCCGTTATCATTTGTTTGATATAATTCGTCTTGGCTAGTTCGGGCGAAATTGCACAAAGTAACTGCACAATTAAAAACTTTGCATGCAAATTTAGGTTGTAGCCGCAAGTGATTTAAACACGGAAATTTCTCTTTAAGAATCCCGATAGCACATTCTATTACTTACCCTTCTAGTTTTTTTTATGAGCTCGCAGAAAAGTTTTATTGGCTTGGTCATTTGGATTCGTTATTAAAGGTGGGATCAACCAATCCTTCAGTGGATAGCCACTGTCTCCGAATAATATTGTATTCAGCCATTTTCCATTCTACAAAACAGAGCACTGTTGCGAAGAACTCTCGAGTCGTGCACTGCCCCAGGCCAATTAGCATACAAATAATAAAAATGTAGATCGGGACCGCAAACTACCAAACAATTTATGGAGTTCTTCTCTTCGTTTTCATTTGGGGTTTTCATCAATAGGCAATAGAGTGCCATCTAAACTTACAGGAACCATAGACATCCCGCATGTGTGCTGGACACTTATCGTTTAATTCAATCACTTATCGTCAATTAATCGTTTGATTAACAGCTCGACACACTTGCTTTTGATATACGAGGGCTGCTACTTATGTATCCGGAATAGAAAAAAAAAACAAACGTATATGACTTAAAATGGTTTTACTGTTTTTCAAAATATTCTCCGTCATGATCAATGCACTTTTGCATACGTGCAAACCAATTTTTAAGGCACTATTGCCACTCTAATTGGGGTATCTCCAAAACGTGTTGTTTGAACGCGCCGGCTGCATCTTCACGGGTCAACAATCGATGACCACGTAATTTATTTTTCACATTTGGGAACAAATAAAAATCGTTGGATGCCAAATCGGGGCTGTACACGGTGGATGACACGTTAATTCTATATTTTGACCTTTCAAAAATCGAGTTGTTTCGCGTGACGTATGACAGCTAGCATTGTCATGGTGAAGAATTATTCTACATTGCTGGTTGTTTTTGCGAATTTCTCAAAACACTACCGGCAAACAAATGGTTGTGCACCACTCTGAATTAACCGTTTTACGATTTTCTAGTGGCACTGTAGCCACATGTCCATTAATACCAAAAAAGCAGGTCACCATTTGCTTCAACGTGCTTTTTGCACGAGTTACTTTCGTAGGGTTTGGCTCATTTTGAAACACCCACACTGTTGACTGTTGTTTAGTTTCGGGATCATACGCATAGATCCAGGATTTGTCACCTGTGTAGATATTATAAACACCCTTTGAGTCTCCACGGTTATATTTTTTCAACATATCATTTTTTTTACAGTTAAATGTTCATGTAATCTTATTAATAGTCGTCATACTTATGCCCAGAGTAAAAAATAGTCCGTTAGCGTACTACGTCCACGATTGAACTCACTAAACCAGTGGTTTTTGATGGAGCTTCCTCACCAAAAGTTGAAGTTAGTTGATCTATAAACTGTTGTTGCGTTAAACCACGCCGAAATTCATAATAAATCATAGCACGAATATTATCACGAGTGAGTTCCATTCTTGCAGCGAGATGACATTTTAAACCCGCCAAAAATAAAAGACTATCGGGAGAAAAGAAAAAAACAAAATTAGCGGCCAGTTTTAAAAAAGTTCAAATTTTACTACCGAGGTCAGATATAGTGTTTAAATAGGTTTAAATCCCGGATTCCGGTTACATAAATAGCAGCCCTCGTACCATGCATATCAGCTACTACGTGGTACTGTGCTCCCGTACCCATACAATCTAAAGCAACTAGAATTATTAGTTTTTGTGACAGGGCCTGGCTTCTCTCAGTCAACCGTTGCAAACCAGGTCCGATGATTTCAATGAGCTCTTCCATTTTTGTGCTTCTCAAACGAAATCTTTCATTAAACTGAAACGTAGATTCAAATAGTTCGTACGTATTTCTATTCAAAAAAACTCGACGACGGCGAACTGTTATTAATTCTTCTTTACCGTCGAAAGCTTCCGAATCAGTCCACATATTGTAAATTTGTTTCTTATTATTTAATTTGCCACAAATACTTTGGGTTAATATTTTTTACAAACCTTTCGAGACTAGTAGCTTTATTAACTTTTTTTACTTGTGTAGTTTTTTTAATTTTTATACATGAAACGAAAACCCAATGGACTCTTATAATATTAGCTAATATTTATTAGTTGGTAACTAATATTTTATTATTGTAGCTTCGAGAAACGCAGACTAGTAAACTTGTAAAAAATATTAGTTCATGGACAAGTATTACTAGTCTAATAGGTTTCGAGAAATAGACCCCAGGAGATAAGTTAAGAGAGCGTAAAATAGCGAGCATAACGTCGAAATCGACAGTGTTAAAAGCATTGCTGAAATCCAACAGAGTTAAAACTATAAGCATTCTGTCGTTCATCCCCAATGGGAACAAGAGCTGTAATATGCCCTGAACGTAAACCCGATTGAAATTTGTTTAAAAGATCATTTCTATTCAAGAAGAAGTTAATTGCTGATAGTGGTCGTTCCAATACTTGGGATAGAAAAGGAAGAATGGAAATGGAAAAATAATCAGAAAAGGAACTGGGGTTTGACTTTTTTGGTAAAGGAATAATATTGAGAAGGAAACATGCCAGATGAAATTGAAAAATTTAGGATGCTGGTAATAATAGGAAGTAGTAGGTTAAGGAGAGGAATTATCATCTTACGACTAATGCAATCAACACCAACAGCATTTGAAGTGATGCCAAGTACGCTCTTCTTAACTTCACTGTCACTTTACTGTGTGTTTGCAAATGTCAACAAATTTTAGTTTGTTGAATTTATCTATTTGTTACTTTAACGTTTAGTCATTTCATATATCAACCTTTCACAAAAAACACTGTGTTAACTGTTGACTTAACATAAACAATGATCATAATTTGGACGTTGGTATTGAACTTTTAGATTCTACTTATTAATATATTATATTGACCTTTTGGGAAAAAATACACTGCCGGTTGACACATAAACAATTATAGTGCCAGGAACGAAATTGATTTATGCAGTCTACGTCAGTCAGATAATGTATATTGGTGTTGCAACGTCGCTATCATTAAGGTGCATTAACAAAAATCATCAATTACTTACTCGAAAACTATGCCGAATTCAGCTTACTTAATACGAATTTTTATTTTGTAAACATGGGCAGGAATACGCTGGCACAATTATTTGGGATCCTCACGAGCACCGTGTATAGATTAAACTTATCGATACCTGGAAAACTGTATTGAAGTTTAAGTAATTACATTACTACTGATTCGTTAACAACAACTATACAATAACTTCCGTGTATAGCAGAAATTCGTTAAATTATGTTTTTTTATAGATTAATAACTAAGGTGAAAGACACGGGGCAACCCAAAACAAAGTAGTTGTCAACTGCGACGCAACCAAATACGTTGACATATGTATTTCAATGGCGGTCTGAATACGAAGCAACTTATCGAAAACTAGTTTGCTACGGCGACGCAACTAGTAACGCGCAACTCGCAGTGCTGGTCGCCCGCACGTTGCCGACGCAACTTTTCATGGCTTTTGCGTGAAATTGGCGTGCGTCATGTCGTCGGAGCAGTAAAAAAATTTGGTGTAGGACTTTTTAGACATTCTATAGAATATTATTTTTTTTCATCTTGCTGTAGTTCCTTCGCGGCAACAAAATGCTCTACAGTTGATTTGTTTTTTCAATCCAGAATCTTTTTTGGTACGGTTTCGTCTGTGCCGGTAAAATAAATGTAATATTATGTCTTTATCATCTTGACTCCATTGCTTTGGCCTTGGACGTCTGCCCGGTGAACCCGAGACTGATCGTTACAATTTGAGTAGCCCCGTGTGAGAGGTTGAGTTGCATCGAAGTTGGAAACACTTATTGCCAACCAATTCAAGTTGCTTTGCCGTCGCCCCGTGTGAGAAAGGCCTAAGTCCTTGGACCTATCCTATTCTGGCTAAGACAATCCAAAATTAGCCATTTATTCATCACAGGTCATAGTAAGTTCACAGAGATGTCGACAGGGCTGAATCGGTTTATTCTAGTAAGTACACATTGGAGCAAACATTGAACACAGGACAATCTTCAGAGCTGAGGCACAGTTCACTTTGATGAGTAGTGTAACTGATGTACTTTTGCACTGGCATCTCTCTGATTCGCATTGTTTAGCAAATTCGGATATATATCGTTTGATTGTACTGAATCGGTTGACAGAATGAAAGTGTAATTACATTATTACCGATTCTGACTAACGATACAATAACTTCCATGTATATTTAAATTCAAATTCAAATTGTTATCTCTCACTCTAGATCAAGAAAGCAGGCAATCACAGGAGTGAAGAGAGAGAGAGAATCCTACCATTTACGTAATATTTGACAGTATGCTTAAGGCACAGTATTGCTGTTTCTGTCGCCGATACGGTCAGAAGCCAAATTGGTTTTCATGCAATCTAACATGTTTTCTTAACTGCGAATTAATAATATCGTTGTATAGCAGAAAATTATTAATTAATGTTTTTAGATCAATAGTAAATCGCCATAGGCAACTTCGACCTGTCCAAGTATTCTGGCAAAGAGCATCTAAAATTAGCCATTAATTCATCACAGATATGTCTGGCAGATTTACAGAGATGTCGACAGGGCTAAATCGGTTTATCATTAAAGCAGCCATTGAACACAGGAAAAAGTTCAGAGCTGAGGAACAGTTTACTTTGATCAGTAGTGTAAACTGCTGTATTTCTGCACGCCATCTTTTTGATTGGCATGGTTTAAAAAATTCAGGAATGTTGTTTGATTGTACTAAATCTGTTGACAGAATGGAAGGGCCCTCTGATAATTATGTATCCCTCTGTGTACTTTTTTAATTCAACAAACTTTTCTTCACATCTACATTAAGGAACTCCGATTCACACTTATGTAACGTTTCGCGTTCTATTCTTTCTTTTTGGATGTCTAGGACTACGAAGCCCTGACAAAATCCCTTTTGAGAACAAATTCAGACCAACCAATTTGTATTACATACTTCTTTTAAGGTAATGTCTGTATCCGGCTCTCACAAAAGAATCTGCCAAGTGGACGCTACCTATGAACTCAAAAGATATTTTCGGACACCAGGTGATATTTTCTGCGTTTGATTATTCGTTGATAGTTTCCATCGAACCAAGGTAAACTTTCTTTAATTGCAATGTGCAGCAATACGACACTGGAATTGACAATGATGGTCTAATGATGTCATGTCTATCATGAGCTCTAATTCATATCTCCTCTCTATTAGGGCTCATCCATATGTCAAAAAAGTAATTAAACACATATACATTTGTTCGGAATGAAGTCATTGGACTCCTGTAAGGCCTACTGCCAAGCGTCTGGTAACACTTGAAATGGTAAGTGTGCCATTGCACACAAACGCTGTAAGGTGAGGCCAGCCTTACATGTACTTTAACCAATTTCGTCTCAGTTAAGCCATATTCCTTCACTTTTTTCCACAAACGTTTTGTGAAATGATATAAACAACTATCAATTTCCACATCTGGGGGGTAATCACGTAACTATTCGAACGCACGTTAGGTACATCCAACTGTCATTATTCCATATAAAAATTGTCATTTAGATCTACTTGACGTACATGCAATGCGTTACGTGATCGATCTGCTGGACGCACATTTATAAGTGGTACAGTACATCATAGGTTTTTCGTAGTCCATTTTAATATTAGTAGGCTTCCAAGCTGTTACTTTTAATTCTTTTATGCGAAAGAGTATTTCATGGGTTGTCTGTTTTTGTTAGGAAGCAACACGTATTAGACCGGCAGCAGTCTAATATGCCCTCGATGTAAAAGTTGTTACTTTTTTTTTCAACGACGCGTATTTCTAATAGCTGCCCTCTCAGCCGCTGCTCCTGCCGTTCGCCCCGCGTGACAAAAGAATAAATAAAGAATCGCAGTCCCAACCCTACCCAATATTTGCATGGATTTGGTCAGCTTTAGAAATCACTATGTCGATCCTAATTATTGTTGAAATATGCCCAAAAGTAAATAAATGTGCTTTTGTCGCTATGAGCGTTGGTCCATCAGAATATAAATACACAAGTTCCACGCCTGGGCTTAGTTGTTTATTGAGTTATTAGACTGGCTCTAAATGTGCCTATATAATGGCCGCTGGTTCGTGATTATTATTCGGGGATATTGTTTAGAACAACTGAAATGGGTTCGCCCAGTATGTAATGCCTGTTTTTTACGTAATTTGACTCTTCGACGCTCCAAATTGCATGGGTACTTTGAACTATTTCGGCCATTCTGAAAAATTCACAGATCTCGTGCCTTTCACGACCTTCTGATACATTGAAAATAAATTTAATGAATTCAAAAAAACAAAATTTACCCGCTGTCGATTGATTTATGAAGAAAATATTAGCCTCTGTGCCACCCTTTTCATAGATCATTATTTGTAATATGTTCGTAAGCGACCCAACGAACAATAAAGTCCCAACCTTTTCATGGTCTCAACTTATTTTAACAATATACTTACTACTAATTTATGACTTTCCTTTTATGACCGTTATATACGAGTCTCTACCGCTCGCTTCACTATCGTATCAATTGTATCCGTCGCCATAAAAAACCACTTGACACAAACTATTTCTCCAAAACACCACACTTAGGATGGTCTCTAACAAGTTTAAAATTACCTTATTCTGACCACCGAAAAGAGCACGTAACGTACGCAGAAAAAAGACTATATTAATTAAACATAGAAAACTTCCGAAAAAAAATGAAATTTATAATCTGGAATAACATTATAGTCCCTAAGAATACTCTAAATGAAAACTATGTGGCTTTTAATACAGAAATAATAAAAATATTAAACATAACTATTCCAAAGCGTAAAATTAAAATTAGGAACACATTTAAGAAAAAGTGGTTAACTGTAGGAATCAAGCAATCGTGTAAAAATAAGCGGTTACTTAGAGTCCTCACGACGCAGGCAATAAATAGTCAAGTACTAACAAGATACTACAGCAAATATATAAAAACATTTAAAAAAAGTCGTGACGTGAATTATCTGCTCAAGCTTGAGCCCATTGCCGCAGCATTCTCCAATCTCGGTTGTTTCTTCAGATGAAATGTACGCGCCCCAAGAACCATCTGTCTTTAACCGCACCTCAAACCTCACCCCGCTCGATTTTTTTTCATCAGATGACTCTGTTATAGATTCAAATTACTGCCCAAGTACGTCAGACAGTAAAGACTCCGATAAAGAAAACAGTAAAACAAACAAAAAACGTATCAGTGCTTCCAAAAAAAGTAACGATAATCTCAAAAATTACAGTTGCTGCAGAAAGAAATTATGACCAACCGATGGAGTCCCATTCTTTAACCTCAATTGTCTTACAGCCAGAACCCAAAAATAGCCCGTTGTCAAATAACGATACTGAAAGTCATTTTCAACAAAATAACAACAACACAACACATGCAATTGAATGCCAAGACACCGCGGTTCAAAATTCATTAGTGATTCAACCAGTTTCAAACCTATTAAATGAAAATATATCAAATATGCAACATAACGATTTCGAAGAGACTTTAAAAGAAAGAATAAAGAAAGTTGAAAAAAGAGAGAGTTACTATGTGAAACAAGGCTGCGACGACAAATGTTATAAAAAGTGTTCTCCAAAATTTACAGCAGAAGAACGTGATATAATTAATAATACTTACTGGAATTTATTATGGGCGTAAATAAGGTTGTTAATCCAAACCAGTTGTGCAACCGCAATCCCTAAAAGAAAACACACATCTGAAGCCCAACGAAAACCAAGACGAACGTTTTCTCTGTAAAAGATTGACAGTATTAAGATGACGTTTGTAAACATTTCTTTTTGACGACCCTGGGATATAACAAATATAACGACTATATTATTTGCTGTTAATGAAGGGGTAAGCGTAAGCATAATACATAATAAATTAATAATAAAGCGTTTACTTAATCGTGTTAAACGATGAAAAATGTTGATTGTATTGATCTTAATAATGTTAATTTGATTGTTTACTTTATATAGAAGTATTTTCGTCACCCTAAATAATGTTACCTAATTAATCAGCCAAAGAAGACCGAGATTGTGTCCTAATTCGATTGTATAACAAAGAAATATAAATTTTTACTATTCATAGGTATTAATAATAAAAAAAACTAATCATAAAAGTGTGTTTCATTTACATAAAATGTCAAATAACTTTAGTGATATTGACAAATCAAACTAACTTTTTCGTGTACGATTAACAATACTCAAAACTAGTAAACCACGATGGTTTGTCATCTAACGTGCTATTAGGTCAGTGCACAGCGGCAGTATAACCACAGTTTCCTGCTATTTCATAGCTTTATGATTGCTAAAGGACAAAAACGATCTTATTCAAATGTTTTTTTTGTTTCCGATTGCCGGTCAGTACACTACTATAAAACAGTTAGATTACTTAGTCGCTATTTAGCTATGCATATATTGTTAAATGTGTGTGTGTTGTAAATGTATATTTAAAACTCTTTAAATGCTATGCAAGAACACCGTTACAGTGTACTTAGTGATGTTTTAGTGTTGATATTGTCAATTGTTTGTGATTTATATGCACATCTAAAGTATAAAATCCTGAATAAACAACAAACAAAACAATATTTCACAAAATGCTACGCTACTATGGGAAATATAAATTTAGTTTTAATTTTCGTATTAAAGAAATTCAGGATAAACTTTCACATAGTCTAGAAATATTGGTTTAATGGTTTTTTGCTTTTTTCTCAAAACTACAATTTGTGGGTTAGTCCGGTTTTATATGTATTAAATTTTATAAAGTTCTATCTAAGTCAAAGACGAAAAGAGATAAATATCAGAGGTATGCCCTAAAATAAAAAAGGAATGTAAATACAGATCACACAGAATCAGATCCAATGGTGTCCCTCAGGGAAGTGTGCTGGGACCTTGTCTACATTAATGACCTACCTAAACTCAATAGTCATCAAGTCATCATGTGGTGCTGTGCGCCGATGACAACACTTCTATCATTCAATGTGACAATTTTATTTATTATGACGGTCTTGGTCATAATCTAAAATATTTTATTGGCCCTTATAATTACATGGTTAAATAATAAGGACCTATATTAATAAACTAGACAAAACTAACTTAATGCACTTTCAACAACGAACACAAAATATTTACATGGATGTAAACTACCGATGCGCACAAAAATTGACAAAGTAGAAGTAACAGGATATTTAGGGCGAATGATAAAGAGCCAGCTTAACTGGAAATATTATATTGAATATACCTAACCTAACTTAACCTAAACTCTGTAGCTGCATTTGCGGGAAAAACATAGTGCTCTAATATGTGCTGTTCATGTAACATTTTTAACGGTAACCTATGTACAACAAAATAAATATTCTGATTCTGACTATCCTACACATATCCAAAGAAAATAACGTGAGGAAACCTGTATAGATTTAATCCTCCATAACTATCAGAATATTATCTAAATATGTGGCTGGTGCTGATATGTTGTCCTCATACCTTGCCCATCCTAAAAACCAAATAATCGTCATTACATGACAACAACAGCCCACGGTCCTATTCCCAACTATGCATGAACAATAATAACCTAATATCCGTTCGATAGGGAAACGACTACTTATATTAGTCTCAAACAAAATGTATGTAAAATACTGTCTTTGACTTATGTGTCGAGAACTAATTCGGCCCCTTAAAAGACAAGGACGAGTTCCTCCTACTAGGGCGACCATTTCTTCACAATCCTCCAATTGTGGACATACTTGGATTTGGTATATTCCATTCCGACGCACATGTTCGCCATAATATGACTTGGCTTGCTTAATCTGGTATGGCCCGAGAGAAATCAAAACCAATTGTTCCTGTGATAATCTGGGGAAAGATTCTAGTTGCGGGAGATTGCCATCTACGTTCGAAAACAATACACGCCTCCGGTTAAGGTTGTTCTCTGTAACACCTAGCCAGGTGATTGGCGCCTCCAAATTACGCAAAGCTCGGTCGATAATAAGTTGAGCATCTAGGCGATCTGTAATAAGGGGATGAAAACGGTTGATTAGAGCAGCTGCAACCTTGAAATCATCCATTAAATGTCGGTGGGCAGTATTAAAAAAATCCTGCCTAAATATTTTGAAATCGAGTTTGAATCGTCCGTTTACCACTTCTACTACCCACCGATATAACGTAACGCAGCGGTTTTTGTTGGCTTGCAGTGTACTCAGCTGCGTTTCACCTTGGTCTAAACTCTCGGGTTTGAAAACTTTGTACCTAGAGGTTCCAGAAGTGGAATTGCATCCCTAAATCCACGGTCCAAAATAAATGTCATTTTCTCTAAAAAAGGAACGCATCGGACGATTAGCATCCCTAAATAAATCGGACATGATGTTGGCATCAGTTTCGGTAGCTGCATAAGGCCCTGTTACGTCGAGGATGTATCAATCACAGCATACAATTAAAAATGGTTTCACAAGATTGTCATATATGTGTAGACTGTAAGTTTTTTTTTGATACAAGTAATTACTACTTTTTTCGATATATAAGTATGTACCATCACATATAACTATGGCTGGCCTCCCTTCTCGGCCGCTGTCTGGTCGGCCAAAAAGGGCATTAAGCATTAAGTTTCTCGTGGCAACGTCCTGGGGAGTCATATGCTGCAACCCTAGGTGTAGCGGTATGAAATGCTCTACAAGGCATGTCGCATACCCTAGCTGATCTAGGCAGATAGTATTTGTGTTCTTTTACCAACAAAACCTTGATAAAGGTAGGAACTAAATGTCGCGCTACATTGCGGCACGCATTATAAATGCAGTAACGTGAGGTGTTTGGTGCACGTGAGTAATTAGGCAAAACAATCTTGGCTGTGTTTGCTCATTCCTCAAAAGCCGGTTCTACCAAAGAAGGATTCTTTTCAGGTTGTTCAGGTGGTAATGGAATCCTTTGTTGGTCGTGCAATAGTCTTCGATTTCCTCGCTGCCAACATGATTGACACACACGATTTCTATGGTCCTGTACAAAAATTATGTTACATAAAAAACTTTACAATAATGTGTAAATGGACTCTTTTACTAGGGTTCCGTAGTCAACAAGGAACCCATATAGTTTCGCCATGTCCGTATGTCCGTCTGTCCGTCCGTCCGTCTTTGGCTTAGCTCGGTAACCATTACAACTAGAAAACTGTGATTGGGCATGGGTATATATGTCGCAGTGAAATGGCCAAAACAGAGATTTGATCAAATCTCTAAGGGATTTGATCAAATCACGCAGGATGTTAAAATGGCCAATTCATTTTATCATTTACCTAATACAAATCAGTAATTTGATCAAATCTCTGAATCTGTTTAGTGAAATGACGAAATCGGACAAAAAAGGCAACTCGTTTTTTCATTTCACTAGATTTGTTTAGTGATTTGATAAATCCCTGAAACGCGTCAGTGAATTGACGAAACTAACTCGCAGATATTGGCTCCTAAATTATTAGTAAGTAGACTCGGATGGCGGATAGGTTAGAAGATGGTGGCGGGAGCTCTGCTCCCTCCACCGTCTTCGCGGTTATTTTTTTTATAAAAGAGCGGAAAAATCTTTATCGTGTTAGTTTCGTCAACTCACTGACGCGTTTCAGGGATTTTATCAACTCACTAAACAAGTCTAGTAAAATGAAAAAACGAGTTGCCTTTTGTGTCCGATTTCGTCATTCCACTAAACAGATTCAGAGATTTGATCAAATTACTGATTTGTATTAGGTAAATGATAAAATGAATTGGCCATTTTAACATCCTGCGTGATTTGATCAAATCCCTTAGAGATTTGATCAAATCTCTGTTTTGACCATTTCCCTGCAACATATATAAATCAATCACGCCGACAAAGCAGTATAATGAAATCTATAAAAAAAAACTTTTTAGGGTACCTCCCAAAGAGAAGATGTATTTTTTTCCTCCTTTAACCCACAGATAGCTCGTTCAAAAAATATTATGGGCTTCCTAGAACCATTTTTCAAATCAGAGATTTGTTGATTGTTGTCGATGTAACTAAGACAGACATCAGCCAACAACGCACCGCCCGACACGCACTTTACCGGTTTTTACCAATAAAATCAACTTAGCCAATATTTTTTGAGAAAATACGTTATAAAATTAAAAAACGACAATCCTTTATTCGATACAATAAACCACAACGACACCATAAATAAAACCGGGTAAGTGCGTGTCGGGCCACTCGCAGTGTGGAGTTCCGTAGTTACGTGTCGGTCCTAGTTACATCGACGTGCGTTGCGGTTGCGTCGGCGGAATTAAATACGAAAATTGGCCTTTCCTAGTACGCATTTAAGATTTTATTGTACTGTTTTATCGGTGTGATTGATCTAAATACTCTACAGGCTAGGCATCAGCATCAACGGCGAGAACATCACTCACCTTCGGTTTGCTGACGATATAGTAGCCTTGGCTGAGACCATGGAGGACTTAAGTACGATGCTCGATGACCTCAGTAAAGCATCCGAGCGAGTTGGTCTAAGAATGAACATGGATAAGACGAAGATCATGTCAAATGCCCATGTAGTACCAACTCCCATTACAATCGGACACTTTACGCTCGAAGTTGTAGACGATTATGTATACCTAGGACAGACGATCCAGTTAGGTAGGTCCAACTTCGAGAAAGAGGTCAATCGTCGAATCCGACTCGGCTGGGCAGCGTTCGGGAAGCTACGGCAAATAGCCCAAGCACTTTATTTTCATTAGTATGGAAAAAAATTAAAATTTGGAAATAATTCATAACAGCAGCTTTTTTGCGTGTAACTGATATATTATCACTTTAGTAATTACGTAGACTCAAAATCCAAAAAAAAAAATTTAACATCAAAAAAATCGATATTTAACCTATTCTTGAAAAAAGAGGAAAAATATTAATAGATATTTTAATTTTTGTTTTGGTTCATTTACAGGAGCTCTTCAAGAATAATAAATAAATCACACAAAAAACATAATGGATGTGTCATTTATTTTTATATATTAACTTCCCGATGGAAATTTTGGTGGATTCTTGGTTAAGGCATCTTAGAATAACATTTTAAAATTAAACAAACAAAAAAAACGCTGTTATAAATTAATGTTTGAAAAAAACGTAATTTTCCTGGGGTAAAATGATTATGGTGCTGATTGGGAAACAATAATTTTAGGCATTCCATATGTCAGATTTTATATGCATGTAAGGTATAACTGTTAGTGCTAATACTAATATTAATGGTAATAAATAAATAAATAAACATTTACGAGAATAAAGTTAGGTACATATTTTTCAATGCAAACAACTCAATCATCACTTAAAATCAAGACATTCAGAGTTTTCACACGCAGAAGAGAATTTTCTGAATAATTTGTATCTAAAAACAATCACCCAGCTAGCGATTTCCTGAAATGCGCATGGAACTCGCCGGGTCTTTTAAACCAACCGGATATTATTTTCGTTAGCCCTCTGTAAGACGACGAAAGTTTGCTGAATAATAAAACAATAGTAATCTTGCTTGGTTGATGCCATAATATTGGGATCCTGTTGTTTTGCCAAATTTATTTTGGTCAAATTTCATTTCCCAAACAAATTTTAGCAACTATATTGTTTGCCAATGCAAACTTTGGCACAATTTTAATACGAATATTTTCATTACGTCAAATTTTCATTCAGCAAAATATTATTACGAAAAATTACATTATGGCATGCGGTCATTTAGCAAATGCTTTAATAAGGCAAAAAAACATTAGACAATAAACATTTCGTCAAATTAATGTTATGGCAAACTATAAATAGACAAAAATCACAATTGTTTGGGTTATGACATTTTACCAAAATACTATTAATAAAACGGCACGGTCCCTTAAATAAAATAATGCACGGTTAAGTAGATCGGTAGGCACAGGCGTTAAATTAGATTAGGGCAGCCAAAAAAGGGGGGCTCGGGGGGCGAAGCCTCCTAGCAGTAAAAAAACAAACAATCGTAACAATTGTATTATTTGGTAGGTTAGGTTAGGGTTAGCTTGTGTCCCTTAGAGCGGAAATAGGCACCCCGCGAAGCGGGGTGACGTCGACACGCTGGCGGTTAGGTTAGAATTGCGACCTCTACACAAATTAATTTTCCCTACCCACATAACAAAAAAAGTTTTTATTTTATTGTGTATCTTATACACCATTGAAATAAAGATGCAAATGATTTGTCATTGAAGAGTTCTTCAGCTGATTAACCGACGGAATAGAAATGGCCAATTAAATATTGACGATACAAATCATTTGCCTTATTTTGTTTTGGTTAAAACATATTATGCCAACTAACATATTTGACTGAATGAAATTTGGTCAAAGTACCATTTGGTAAACGAGATATTGCCTAAACATGAATATGCCAAACATAAGGTTTGCGTAAGAAATATTTGTCGAGTGTTAATTTGGCAAACGATTATTTGGCAATTGAAAGTCTGCGAAAAATGTTTTGGGAAGTGATAATTTGTCAAAGTTTTTTTGGTAAAACAAAGGTAACCCCATAATATTAACTAAGTCAGGGTTTTAGAGGTGCGCAAGGCACAACAGAACGCCATGTCGGTCATATTTGGGGCAGCCAAACTAGGAAAGTACCTCCAACTTACAAAAAACCTCAGCCACAGACCGGTAATGACACCGCTGCTTAATACTCTGCACACTGCGTCCAAATGTGGCATTGTGTTCGTAGTGGTGGGTAAGATCGCCCCTAATCCCCCCGAGCCCTGTTTAATATTAATAAGCTGGCTATAATGGTATATAAAAAATAATTACTATCAACCTAGTATCTATCTTTCTATGTATGGTAGGTAGGTATCTGATTTCAAAAATTCTTTCTGCGGTATAATGGATTTTTCAGATGGATAGAGGCTTTATTTTATCTCGCGGGTTTGCCTGTTTTTTTAATACGCGATATGACACAGGCTATGCTATCCCGCAATAAGCTTACAAAGCTGCGCAGGCAGCTGGTAATATTATATATAGGAAAAGTCTGAGATTGCAAGTTTACCTATATGTAAGGGGCTTTTGCTTTGCCTGTGTTATCTCTTTAATACAGTAAGTGCGAAATTGCACGGGCGTTCATATATATATATATATCGGCTCCTTTTGTCTCCTCAATTATTGAACTTATTTTTTTCTGTTTACCTGGAAAAATGTAATTTTACTTGGACAACTTTTCTGTCTTGTCATAATTTTTTTAAGTGTCTGTTTTCCAGTCAGTACATAGATAATAGCGATGCGAATTAATGCTAGATAATGACCAATGTTTCCGAGCGTTATGTGATTATCTCAAAAGCGCCACCTATCGTGGAGTAGAAACTGTTTAGTTATTCACGTCATTACATAGTCATGTCGGTGATTGACATCAACTTAACAACTGAAATTGTCAACCTATCGCCCTCTATTGTTGAATAGCAGGCGAAAAGCATAAAATAACTTGTATAATAATTAACGCAAACATTTCCATTTCAGTATATTTTGCACATACAGTGAATTAACATTATCCTTTACCTGCCATCGAGAATATTGTGCTGAATTCAGAAGAGTATTGCTATGTAGTGTTCGTTTTTTGTATAAACATATATTTCGGCTCCATGTATACTTATTTCTAGTTTAGTAATGTACTTAGTATGAAAAATCTATTTATAAGTTCATTTAAATAAGACATCTTTCAGGTACCTAGTTAACACATCATATTCGTTGTAAAAATAAGAACTGTTCATATGTATAACATTAAGTATGAATCATGGAGGAACATACTCGACCAGGCAAGGTCCACTCAGGGCTACAGAGCCTCAGATGATGATGATGATGAACCAATCACCTTTCTTTTATCAAAAATAACCCTCTAAAACTATTCCAAGAAATTAAACGTTTAAGTCACTAGACACGCCTTTACAAAAAAATTAGCAAAGTCTGTTTAGCATATGCAAATTGTAAAGTTATTACTAGGCGTATTTTTTTCAATCAATAAATAAACGAAGCTGCCTGGTTTAAATCAAAAATAAGAAATATGTACTAAATCTACGTCCAAAGGACTTTTAAATAATATATACTTTAACTTGGAAATTTTTGATCGGGCTCGCGTCCATAGTAATTTGGTTATCCTTCTTTAATGACATGGTTAAAGAGACAATCGGATGGCTACAAAGGAATACAATCACAAATATTCGGCAGCGATAAATGTAAATAAATGCTGCCAGTATTAGATAACATAACTTTATTTATGAATTAGATTATAAAAAATGTCTGTGCATTCACTTCCTCCTATTTAAGTCAAATTCAGACATTCAACAAACAACAAAAGTCCCCGAGAAATCAACAAAAATATCCTTTAAGAAATGCACGAATATGAATGGTAGGTACCGTTAATGTTTCTTAATTATCACATCATCAGCCTATATACGCCTATATATTTTTACATTTTGTACTCCTTGCCAAGGGGCATCTTTTGACATCTCAATCATCCACGCAGCCCTAAAACTCACGTGACCAGGGCCATGTCTCACTATCGCTGAAATTGGGGGCTACACTGAAGCTATTTAAATAACATTTTCAATGTTAAAAATACAGATTATTAAAGCTACATTCGGTTGAAGGTCTTTTACATCCATTTGAAAGTGTTATTGTTGGTGGTTAACATTAAAATAAAGGTTTTTGAAATGTTAATATCACTTTTAAAAAGGATATGAAGTTTTTAATGCTTATTAGTCTTTTTACCATGTATAGTTTTGTTAGTAGTGTTTTCTTCATGTAGGTCTATACCTTCGTACTCATGATCTATTCGTTACATTTGCTGCAAGTCACTTAATTATTAAATATCATTTTCTTTAGATTCCACTGGCCTACCTCTCTTTAAAAACTATGGTCTGTAGTAAACCTCTAATAGACTTTGGTTTGAAAGTATCATTTATTTGCAGAACAATAAACTGAAATTTGTGGGTTGGTTGTACTTTTATGTTGCACTTGAAATCAAACAAGATATTAACAATGATACAATATTATATTGAAAAGTGAGATAAATACAAGATTTTATAATCTGAACGTATTCTATACCAAAGGCGGAATTAAAGATATTATGTTTTTTTATCTTAATCTCAATCTATGGAGGTGGGAATTATAGTCTACCTCTGGTATATAATACCTACGATATAAGGTTCGGTTTTATGAAGATTTGTTATATCATAACCGCATTTCCATCCGTTTCAAATGCCAAAACAAAAAAACATTCTGATTTTGACAACCAGGCACATGGAATATGCTAATACATGGCTAATACAACTCTGGAAAGCTGGCAGGTCGGTCATGTAACGCTTTGTACGAATTTTAGTTGGACCTAAATGTTCGTTCGCTCTCTAATTGTCAATTTTTATATGGAAATCTGACAGTTGGACTATCCTAGCGCGCGTTCAAAACGTTACGTGATAGGAGAGATACAACATGTAATTTGACTCCTTATGTCAACTCTTTTGACATTGCTTGCCGACAAGATCAAATGTAGCTTACAATACCAGGGCAGGTTTTACATAAAGATCCCCTAAACAACGTGTTAGATCTGCCAGCTAAGCCACAAACTCTAACGTATCTTAAATCTTAATAAAACCGGGCCTTGGAGTACCTAGTAAACTAGAACTACAGAAAGAGTTATACAATAACATGTTATACTATTTTGGCAGTATATTATTATAATTTAGTATCGCAATAAACGTGAATCCAAACATGACTCGTGACTGGATTGGAAAAAAAACTTATTGCAATGACGCTTATTATATAGCTACTGATATGGTAATTACAATACTAAGTTTGGTAACAGGTCTCCGGGCAATTTATCATTAAACGACCCAAAGAAAGAAAGGAAGACCCAAATGGGAACAATAATTAAAGTCAGAAAAAGTTGAACACATACAGATTGAATTAATTGTTTTTTTAGAATAAATGATAAGTGTGTTTAAACGAAGACAAAAATATTTGACAGCTAAACGGTATAAAAATACTGAAACTAAAATAAATACCGAATTAAAGTTCAAGTTCAAGTTATGAATGCATACTCGGATAGGGCTGTAATCTCAATGGAAACAACTAACTGCGTCGCAAGGGGATATGAATGACATCATCTTACATACCCCCTATACTCTATCACGCTTCTTTAAATAAAGTAGTGCTAAACTGCAATCAGTAAAATAACCTATCTTTAAATATAATTAATTACCATGGTTCATGTAACTGGTGACTGAACTGGGTGCCTCCTCGGCGCAACGTATCAGTATTGATATACCAGCGAGGAAATGCCGCCAGCATCATTTAACTTAGTTTAATTTAATTTTGTTAATGTAAATTACCTACTCGTATGATGAACGTTAGAAAATTAAAAGATTGGGATTAAGTACCCGCCACAAAATTCTACTCACCATACCAATCAAGTAGGCATTTGAGTCTCCTGACAGTCTGACCGAACGGCCAGTCCTACTCCACTCCCAACATGACATAAAAATTAAACGTATGGTTAAATACATTTTGGCTTGCCTATTATTAATGTTACAATGTACAGTACACAAATTGGCATTTTTTTATGTTCTGTCTCCACTTGTCAATCTTTCAACCTTTTTAATTGTCATTCATGTCAGCCGGCAGTGTGTTACTGCCGTATCTATACCTTTTGTGGATTTTTAATAAACAGCAGTTCTTTGACTAAACTAGCTATCTATATTTATACATTAAATTATACTTATTATCTTGTTACAATGTGTGAATACAGTTCTTAATAAGTCTGGGTGCATTACTTTTACATAAAGAGCTTTTTTGATACTATTTTAATATTGCTTATTATTCAGTGAACACGCTTTCTATTTAATTCAGTGATGACGATCACTTATATTTATTACAAAATTACCTGCCAGAAATCAGAATGGCGAGTTTCGTTTTATTCTTACTTAAATTGCAGCTTTATTTAATGCATTATCAACCACAAAATATTAAAATAAACCGATGTAAGCGAACCAAAGGAAAAAATATCAATAAACCGATTCCTTACCAACTAATTTTCAGTAATGTTGATTGCATTCATTAAATTCCGGTTATCTGATCTCTGTTTAGTATGTAGGTACCAAGTATATTCATTTTGGCGAACAATACACACACACACACACACAACACTTACACAATACGATATCACGTTAAATATATATTTACTGTATTAGCTAAAGCGGTATCTGAACTAGCGTCGCTTAGGACCAATCTACACCAGCGCTCCTTTTAAAACCATTTGCATGAGGCGCACGGGCGGCTCGTGGACCGATGATACAGGTCGACTCATGTAAAAAGAACCCTGGCGGCCATACTTTTTATATGGCCGCCAGGGCTCTTTTTACGTGTGTCGACCTGTACCACCAACTACCCCGACTAGCACTTAAGTTTACTGAAGCGAGGCGTGTCTGTGTGAGTGCGCCGCTGCGCCGCATCGGACGTTTGTACGTATCTGTTCTACAGCTTCTACACCTACAGGCTACATGCAGCTACTAATCTAATTTTAATTAGATTATCAGTGAGAGTCTAATACTTTGTATTCCTTTACATGAATTACATAGCTAAGTAATGCAAACGTTCACTATTTATATAAACTCGACATTCTGAACCCGAATCAGCAACCATAATTCGAATCTTAGTATATATATAAGTGCATCCCGCTCTTACGCCTTACGAGCGAGCGCGAGCATACCAATCTGAATGCATTATAACTGTTATTCTAGTACATGCTAAAATTAGCCTTTTTCGCATTCCCACTTACTTACAATCGAATTGGTAAGTAACTGAACACCTCAATACCTGGGGACCGATTATTGACATTCGAACGCTGGAAAATAATGTAATAAATTATAGCACTTAATTTGCACCGATATAATTTACTACGAGTGGTCAATACCGCACGTTTTTAAAAAACATCGCTTTATAAAAAGTATATTCATCGTTTTCACATTTTTGGAGGAAAAGAGTTAAACCGTACCCCCTGAGTGGTAATCATGTAACGATTCGAACGTGCGTTAGGACAATTCATCTGCCATTTTACCATTCAATAATGAACATTTAGATCTATCTAACGTATGTACGAGTACGTACAATGCGTTAGGTTAGGTTAAGTTAGGTTAGGATCTGTTGGTCGCTTCCACCCGTTTGACAACTACGTCAAATTAAACATGACGTTAAAGCGACTAGTAGCCCACCCAACGAATGAAAGTCAGGGGAAAAAACTCGTGTAATAGCGAATTTTGGTGCAGTTGTAGGGAATGGTATTTTAAACCACGTACTTAAAGTACTGGTGGGTGGAGGTGAAGCTAACGGGCGGAGGGGGGTGTAAAGTTCCCTTTTTTTAGTTCTTCGTAAATAACTCGTATACTGTGGCCCATATCAAAAAGTGTTCAGTAACACAAATAATCTACATAAAATTCTCTACAAAATAGACATGCACATTTTTCCACTGGGACAAAAATTTCATGAGATATACGGAGAGAAGAAGATGGACAATAAAGAAATAAACACATTTCTTTATGTGTGGCACGTATATTCCTAAAATTAAAATTCCTAATTCTCTTCTTAATCTAGAATATCATCATAATCATCGTCATCGACGGTGACTTCGATGAGAGCTCCGTTAGTGCATGAGCCGGAGCATACACCGCAGACACTGGAGCAGGTAATTCCTACAGGTACAAATGTGTTCAGCTCCATGTGAGTTCCACTGCACTATTATTAATTATATAGAAGCTCTAATCTAATCGTTCCATACATTCTTATACATTCTGGGTAAGTACACACATCGACACACTTAACTGGCTAATTGTAGTCTTTATTTAGTAAGGGAGACTGGGGCGAATAGAAACGCGGGTCATTAACAAGCTTAATATTTCCTACCACTAACCATAAGTTTTACGGCATCGAACTCCTTTGATTTTTCTGCGTGGCTTTCGAGGATATTATTTAGTCTTATAAATCAAAAACCAATCATCGCTTTTGAAATATTGCGTAAACTACTATAAGTATAGATATTCTAGTTGATTTTATATTAAATTATTCGTACCCAGAGGCTTTCAATATGTTTCTACATAATTTAATATTTACTAAGAAGATGACGGGGCAATTAAAACAAAAAAATGGGGGCAATGAAACAGTAATATTTGCCAAGGTATTATATTTTGTTCGTAATCATTTCAAAAATTTGTCGTTTGTTATATAATACCACGATAAATGATAAATCGGAAATAATGCAAGTAAAAAATGGGAGAAATGGACAAAACAAAAACAAATGTTGATCATTATTGTACGCGGGTGGGTATCGCTTCCAAAAAGTCCTAAATTATAAGTATGTTAAAAGCTAGTAGGCCTAACTTACAATTGTAACTACGATATCAGGTAATATACTCGTATTTACCCAGCCTTTGTTTCATCTGACCCAGGCTCAGGGTCATTTGAAACGATTTCTGATGTTTTGGAAAACGCTTATAATAACAAACAATGAGGTCTCTGAACCATTGCCGTTAGACCGCAATTGCATAGACAGATATCCTGGCTAGGGCTGAAAACATTTAACGGAAAGATTCTATTAAATATGACATAATAGCCACTTACCTACGTCAAAAACGTTCCAATTGACCCCAGTCTCCGATAGCATAAATTTAGGTTGAAAAGCGGTCACTTTAATTTAGTTATCACCGGTTAAAGTGACCGCATTCGGTGTTTTTGATAAAAACCTCTTTTGATAATGGTTTTCTAAAGCTTCAGTGCGGGTGATGAGCACAACATACCGACACAAAATTTTATGACAGCTGCTCATGTGTTGGTCACTCACAAAGCGACAGAAATTAGTACCAGAAAAAAAAAACACAATTTGGAATCCCATTCAATGTGTTAAATCAAAGTGGGAGCAAGAGAGCTTATTATTAGCACATTTTAAAAGGCATGTCATTATTAATCTTAGTTTTGAATAAAATTTAAGACCAAATGATACCCATTTTTATCGCTGCTAAGAACTTGATAATACTACAAAATTGGAGTAAAGATGTAGGCACTTTTAATGAGGGGAGGAACTTTATTGTATTGCGAATTCTATCTTTTCTATAAAATACTAAATGCGTTTATTTAATCGTATGGCATACAATTACTTATAATAGACAAACAATAAAACCGATACACGCGTTAACGCTACGAGTTTAGTCACAACATTTCAGTTGTCTTCTATATGCTACAGAATTACAATCAAAACAGCTATTAATCTGACCAGTGCCACTTTAATAAGTACCTAGTTATAATTCTGAATGGTTCTATTTTACTTCAGTACATGTAAAAATGGATTAACCAAAGATACAAGATGACTTTTTTGTGACTAACACAACGACTGAAAATTTAAATATTGGACTACACGTCAAAATTTATAGTAAAGAAAAAACAATTCAATACAATAGTGCGTTTTTTTAGCATTAGAGAGGAGGATAAAGCACGAGGTCTTTTAATAAGGTAGGTTAAAGACATTTTTTACCACACAACTGCCAAACTATCTCAAGCCTTAAAAAAAGACTTACATTATTGTTGTCTACCCTAAAATGATAGAAGTGTTTTCATTATTTATATCGAAATAATACTTACAACAATACATTTATTTTCAAAGTATTTATTTTATGACTCTTTATTTTAAATTTCGTCAGTTCTGGAAAGGTTGCATAATAAAAAGAAGAAGAGGTTTGAAACGATCGGTTCGTTTTTTTCGCTGTTGACATTGTCAAAATGGTCAATCGTATCACGTTCTTTTTCTTGCTTTCTTGGTAATTAACAAATTGTTGAATTCAGATTACGAGATTATTACACGAGTATCTATTTGTTAATTAATATTAAGATTTTATTTTTCGCTGTGTGTGGTGGCGTGCGGTCTGCGATAGACCAACCAAAGGTAGGCCCAAGTGGCTTGCAAAAAAGACCGACTCCTAAATTAAAGAGACATGGTGGTCAACAAGTTGATGTGTCAACTTTGCAGCAAGGATGAATTTCCGGGTATGGTAGATTTAGTAAAAAAAAACGGCTGATGCTGCCAGAATATCGCCTGCCACCGTTTCCAAATTAACTAATATATGCCTGATAAGTTCTCGTTCTGTTAAGGACTTCGTAACATCTAATATTTGTTCCAAGCAGAAATGGTTGACGATCACTGCTTCTTTGTGTACCGTATTTCTAATCCTAAAAAAACGCACTATTATACGAGTATTACATATTTTAAAGAATACCCAGCACGGTCGACTCTCCAGACAAACGTACACAAATATTCATGTTATTCAAGCTTGTCGTTTTAAAATCAGAATCAGACTACGTTTATATGAAGAGGCGAGTACTGGCGACCGTTAGACTCACTGTTCTTGTACCACCTGTTAAACAAAAAACTTTTTGGACTCAGAGCCACGACTCGCTGCCAGCAAAAACAAATTGATTACTTAACTGAGACACATAGTATATTGTATTGAATCAGTATGTCCATCAATGTCTATCTAGTCAGTGGGGCTAGGACAACTGATTGCCGGTTTCCTTGACGTTGGAGGAAATCCAGACTGCGGTGATGTAGACCTCTTAGAATAAGTTTGGATTGCATATTCGAAGAGATCTACAACACCACGTTAATTTCCATTTAAGATTGGACAAAGACTCTCTTCTGCTGTTTATCGGGGGCTCCGTATGTTTTTCCGAATTCACTATTACCAAGAAAACTTGACTGATATTCCTATATTACCTCTCTTAAACACTATCAATCAAAGATAACTCTCCTGCGCTTGTGTTAACTGTCACCTGCGGAATCACAACACCGCATTACTTTGTCAACGCTGAAACATCATTAGAAGCAATACATGTCATATTTGAGATTCATAAGCGCTGTTCGTGGCTGAGGCTGATTTTATAGCTGATACAGGTCGACGGCGTTTGCAGGCTTAGTCAGGGAGGAGCGGCGCACGTTGGCCCCGCCCTTCTCCGCGGATCACACGTGGGTGAAGCTGGCGTGTACTGCATCTTCCTGGGCGATCTGGGTGCCCGCGGCGAAGTACTGGAATGTTACAGGATACTGATTAATAACTTTTGTCGATTTATTCAAGCTAAAGCGGGTAGCGAAGTCTACGAACCTGACGGTTCTGGACGGTGAGCGTGAATATCTGACTCTTAGATGTTTGTGTATTTATGGTTTCAATATATACCTAGTCGACTAGTACCCATAAGATCAGTTTTATTAAGTTAACAATAGGGCTAGTTCGGATTGTCTAAAATTGTCTTCTAATATTTATTTTATATTAAGTATTCAGAATATAATTCCGCATTGACTTGATCCAGATCATAAAATGTATCGGGCCGCGCTAGAAGTTTATTCAATGCATTAATAGTAGTTTATGCGACTGATCCATAATGAGAGGCCTTAAAATACGAGTGTGGTTTTATGAAACGAGCGTCAGCGAGTTTCATAATAGGATCACACGATTGTTTTAGGGCCTAATTATGTACAGTTGCATACACTACTTTATCTACACACATATCATAAGTAGTAGTAAGTAACAGCAAAAAACCAACAGTAAAATTACAACAGCAATGGCGGCAATTCGATCATTCGTCATGACGAATGGTTTTTTTTTAATCATAGGCAAACGAATGAAGTCCCTATACTGATATCACTCGAGATCAAATGTCGTACGTTTTGTATTAAAAAACATACTGAATTGACGTTTCATATCGATAACTGTTTTAATATCTATGGATACTCGAATGGAGACCCACTTGAGTTTTGACAGCTGTTCCAAATATAAACTCATAACGATACAAATTTATCAAAAATCTGTACTGTAATGTCATAACAGTACAGAGTTTACCTACTACCACAGACAAGAAAGTTCTCATAGTAAAATCGGTGGTAGTAATGCTGGTCATTTCCTACGGTTTCTGAACGCATTTAAGAGCACTAATGATATGTGCGTGAACAAAATACGTTATTAACACCCCCTCCAATAATGATCGAATATCACAAATCCAAAAAATAAGAAAAATTGAGACCCTTTTTTTGTACCCGTAGGTAGTTGGAATAAATAGTTTACTAACACAACGATGCAAGGCGGAATAATACTCTGTCTTTTCCAGTGTACTTCAACAAATGCCAAATTCAATAATTTGTTGGGAAAGTCATGTATGGTCATTATGAGCTCAGGAATTTTGTCGCGAACACGAGTACCTACTTGCAAAATGGGACATGTAATTTGCAGAAGGCGTGACGACTTTATTTGATGTGCGTTGGTTGTGCATTCGGGAAATGGCTACAAGGAACTCAATCATTCATAAACCTTGTTGATATATACCCATTATGTAAAGACTACGGTTCGTACATACAATTTAGAAGCGCGTTTAATGGTAGTGCATGGCAACGCGCTATGTGTACTCTGTTCTTCTGCATATTGTTAATGAAAAATACGACGATTGCTTTATGTTATCTTTATCGCGCCATTAACCCAAGCATAGAAGCCCCATAAGTGACAAACGAATGCTATTAACATATTAAATATGGATATATGCTAAAATTGGTTGATACAGGTTCATGAAAATCATGAATAACAATGTAACAGAAACATGCGTGAGTTATTTTAGGATACATTATGTGGCTCTGTTAAAAAGGGTACATAATCGCGTACAATATATAAGGCTTGTGTCACATTTCAATAGAACCACAGCATTGTCAAAATAGTAATTTAAACAAACACGGTTTATATTCATGAGAATTCAGGGTCCGTGTAGTTTTCGATGCAAAGGAGCTTTTTCAATTCACGGGGCAGCAATACCGAACTTACGTTACTTTGCTACGAACTTCTAATAAATCTTCCGATGAACATGCCTCAAAATGTCCCTCCCAAGAAGAAAGTCGTTGGACTGTAGGGAAATAAGAACATTACCAGAACAGTATTATTTAGAAAGAACAGTATTTTTTTACAAAGTAAAGAGTTTATTTAATTTAAATGTACGTAAGATATCACAAAGGAAAAGACGAGACAATTAAAGGCATATAATCTGTAGTTACAAAGTAAGAAACGCATACGTATTCAATGAAATCATGACCTAATAACATTTCTAAAGAAAGCGAGCAAACATAAATTTGTTACACATTTACGTTGCTTTTTTCCTCGAAACGTTGCACCAGTCAGGACAGGCTTGAAGTTTGTGGTTTCACCATCAGTGGCCAGTTAAAGGTCTATGGCATCAGAAGAAAAAGAATAGCCTCACTGCTAAGGCGTGTGCGAGGCAACAGCAACAGCATGCTGAGGACGTTGGCCTACCGTCTCGACTGCCCGCTCACTAAATACTGGGTCGATGTGTTTATTAGGATGGATAAGTAGGGCATACGGCAAGCCTCGCCCCTAATTATTTATAATTTATTATTTAAATTCACTTCTTTTCTTTTTGTGATTATGTAAATTAACATAGTTTTATAGGCTGTACTAACAAAATATGGATTGTATATGGTAAGAAATAAATGATTTTTATTTTATTTTTATTTAAAGGGTCTCTATTTTGGACCATTCCGTGGTTTCCATGTCCTATATGTTTCCATTGTCCGTTTTTTAGATGTTCTCATCTTGCTTGGCACAGAGTGCGGATATTGTTTGATCAATGCCTCTATTCGCTATCGCTGGTGCATCATCAGAGGACTTAAGTCCATGAAAGAAGTCGGTGGAGAAAAACTGTGCATGGTGTCAAAACATTGCACCATTGCAAACAGGCTTAAATTTTGTTGTCCCTCCATCATTGCAATGTTATTTATTTTGTACCATTCTGTGGATTCTGTTCTGTTTTTTTATGTTCTCATCCTGCTTAGGACCGGTTGCAGCGATTGATTTAATAATGTTTCTTTTCGCTATCGCTGAGGGGACTCAAGCCCATCAAAGATGTCTATGGAGACAGACTGTGGTACCCACTAAAATTTGATCTGGTGGTTGTCTGCCCACGTACCTAAAGTAATAGAGTAGGTGCAACATGAATTGCCTTAACCTTATAAGAAAACCTTCAACTGTCTTATTATTTTTATTCCATCCACGATAATGTCCATAATACTCAATTTTTCACGTTTCATAAAGAACTTTAGTAATACCCGTGATATTTCTTTTAAAGGAATCTTCCTCAAAATTTTCAACATTGCTTAGACCTATCATAATATTAGTTTGGTGACAAAATGTATTAGTTGCTGAAAAAATACAGGTAATATTCCATTGTTGGCCCGGCTATGAAGAAATCAGAAGTCACCCGCCATTATCATACATGGTATAACCTAAATAAAATCTTTTGAAAATAAAATGATACACTAGGATTAACTTCTTGCCGCGGACTACAAGCATTTTAAACATAATAATCATATAGCAAATACTGTTGTAAATACTAACCCCTGCAAAAGCTGCGCCGTTCCACCCGAGTCGTTCGTGTTCACGCATCTGCCTGGAGGCGTGCGCGTGGGCGCGCGAGGGCTTGTGGTCGGCGCGCGAGGCGAGCCGCGCCTTCGCTGAGAGCGCGGCGCGCAGCGGCACGTTGGCGCGCGCCGCCTCCGCGCGTCCGTGCTGGCAGAACTCCAGCAGTGCCACCCCCAGCGCCAGCGCCAGACCACCCACCAGCACGTAGAATATCCCAGCTACTTGGCTTAGCGTCATCTCCGTTATGCTCGCTTCCTGGAAAACCAGTATACTCTATGAGGGCTTTCAAAACCACATGCCCGGGCCCTTACAGTACTTCAACCTCCGTTGCTTTATAAAAGCAAGAGCAACACATAATTATGGTCTCGTCTTAATCTCAATATTTGAGCTTCATGTTTAGGAAAGTCTGTTCATAGTTATGAACCCTACTTGTCCCGATCTCCCGCCATTTCTCGTTCAGTTCGCTTGAAGCACGGAACAGGGACAAGTGGCAACAACTCGTGTCCGAGGCCGAGACTCGCTTTGGGTCGGTGTGCCATTGAAATTAGTTTGATATTTATGAACCCCACCCCTAAATGCTGGTGCCGCTGTCTGGTTCACGTCGTATCAGAACATCCTCATAACAAATGTAAGACCATGTATTTTTGAATTACTTAAAACAAAATTGTTACTATAATCAGTGTTGCCAGACCGTCCCAAAAAGGACGGTTTTCCGTCCTTTTTAATGCCATACCGTCCTGTTGTTATCCTTTACAACTCTTCAATTAAGCTATCTGTCATTTCATAAAGTAGAGATTTGTCATTTTTGGTTTTATTTATACCAGTTTTAATTAGATAGAGAGTATGAGTTGACATTGGTTTGATCGTTTGTAAATATAACTTGGGAAGTTGTTGAAACATCGACTTGCAACATTTGACCTTAAAAAATAACATTAAATTCGAATAGGTACAAACATGTAAACATATATTTGACGTCGATCGTACTAAGGCTAGTAAAAAGTTATTAGGGTAGCATATACAGTATGAATGAATTGCCAATGTGTACATAATGTTTTTTTGGGCTAAGAGTTCCGATAAAAATGATAAGTATTTATAACGACTGATTAAAGCTGAATCGCAGCGTCCGACGCAAACACCAAACTTGAAAACGGTAAATGTTCAGCGTAGCTAGCAACTCGTAAATGCTCTCGGACGAATGGCTGAAAATTAACAGACTGTTGAACGTAAAAGCTTAATCGGAGCTGTATATCAATGGCAACGCGTCGAATATCGATAAACCACTCTGTAGTGACCAAATTACGCTGCTGTACGCTATTGTAGGATGATACGGGCGTAATATAGGTAACACATATTCAATCACTTTGTACACCGATTTTCGGTGTTTTATGTCGTCCTCATGCATATGACAACGTACGGTTGAGTTTTAATATATATATTAATTATTTATGCACTGGTTCGGTTTCTTAAGTTTATTGATAATGTATTTTTGTCACCTTTCCACTCTTCTTCCTCTAAATTACAATAATGTAGAATTACTTTTTCTCAAACTCTTCCTCCGCGCCCCCCCGTTTAAAAACAAAAGAAGGTTGCTTTACAGGCCTAGGTGTGTAAGGCTGTATGAAATTCCGTTACATATCATCTTCACTCATAGCACCAGATAGATAGTATTTCCGAATCTAAATTGAAGTAAGTCACGTCAACATTTCATTGCAAGTTTGAGAAAAAAAATATTTATAGCACAGGCTTTCGAGTTCGGCAGCTGATGGAGTCACTAGTATTAATATGTACGTGGCTTAAGGTGTGTTCTTACCTCTTCCTTAGTTTCGTCGCAGTTCGACTTTTTGGTGGCGAGCACCCATTTGCGCCACACCTTCGATATGACACCATTGGCTTTCAAATCGACGATGGCTAGATTTATCACCTCACTAAAATAAATAAACGTAATTAATCGGTCATCGTCAATTTTGCATAATTTTTGATGAAACATGGTGTTTACCCCGATTGGAAATAACAGTTACAATCGACGTGGTTAATTGAGGTTCACGTTAATATGCACGCCAATTAATCATCACGATTGAAGTAATACGCTGATTACATTACTGCCGATTATTTAACAACAACGATACAATAACTTCCGTGTATCTAAGCAAAATTACTTAATTTATGTTTTTAGATTAATAGTAAGTCCTTGGACCTGTCCAGGTATTCTGGCTAAGACAATCCAAAATTAGCCATTACTTCATCACAGTTCATAGCAGATTCACAGAGATGTCGAAGGGCTGAATCAGTTTAATCTAGTTTGGAGCAAATATTGAACATAGGGCAATTTTCGGAGATGGGGAACAGTTCACTTTGTGTAGACTAATGTACTTCTGCACCGGCATCTTTTTGATCTGCATGGTTTACCAAATTCGTGAATATCCTTTGTACTGAATCTGTTGACAGAATGGAAGGGTTATCAACTCGCAACGTCCATGATGAGGCAAAGAATCACCTTGCAGAACAGTAACACGTGAAGTTGCCGGTGAAGTGAATACAGCATTTTTAAAACCATAAGTCGCTATTTCTTCCTATGCTCTAATAATCCCCTAATTTCTCTTATCTCCTCCTATTATGCCACTGTTAAACCCAATTCCTTGTTTGATTAAAAAATATTGAATCAACGTTAAATAAATGCCAATTGATGAAGTAAACGGGCTAAAGTAGGGTCCGACCTAATTTAGCCCGAGCCTAAACCTACCGAGGTTTAGGTTGTGTAATTTTTGCAGTGGCTGGAAGAGCCAATAATCGCGGAAGTAAGAGCTCCGCGTAAGCGAAACTATTTGGGTGTATGCCGAGGTTGGGGAAACATCCGACAGGGAAAAGCACAATTCCGGGAATAACTTTACAGTAAATTAAGCGAATGCCAATAAAGTTGCATAGGTCCTAAAGTCCCAACATGAATTGCAAAAAACTGGTCAAGTGCGTGTCGGGCCACGCGCAGTGTAGGGTTCCGTAGTTGCATGTCTGTATTAGTTACATCGACGTGCGAAATTGGCCTTTCCTTGTACACATTAAGTTGGTCGACTATTACTCGGTAACTACTTATGCCTACTTACCCGTGATAATTTTCCTTTTAAATTCATAATATGTACTACTACAACGAATTATTTCACATCAATATTAGTAGCCATGTAGCCGATATAAATTAGGGCTTTAAAGCCCAATCTCTCGCAATCGAATCACTGATTTGTAAAATGGTTTTAGGAAACCCATAATATTTTTGCGAGCTATCAGACGATACCCCACTCCATGGGTTTAAAGAGAAAAAAAAATACATCACCGCTTTAGGAGTAGATAAGGAACAATAAAAAAAAAACAAGATTTTATTGTACTGTTTTGTCGGCGTGAACGATTTTTATACCCATGCCGAATCACAGTTTTCTAGTAGTAATTTGTTACTGAGCTAAGCCGAAGACGGACGGATGGACAGACGAACAGACGGACAGACGGGCATGGCGAAACTATAAGGGTTCCTTTTTCACTACGGAACTCGAAAAAGCGACTGAGAATTTTGCTACGCGGAATGTACAAGTTTGGGGACCTGATCTAGCTACTCGTCCATTATTTTTTTTAAATTATCATGCTGTAACTAGTTCAAGTAGGTACATACCTAGTTATATAGACTATATTGTTGCGATAGGCCCAACTGGCCTTTATCGAATATAATCGCGTGCGTAATGAGTCAATAATTAAGAACTTTAGACGTGTTATTGCAATCGGTGCGCATGGCGTGAATTAGTTCTTATTTAGCCCATAAATAACATTTGTATTTATTATATAATATATTTTTGGTATTCATTGAACGAATGAGTATGATTATGAATATGAGTGAAGTTTTAATGTTAATATCGACTCCACAGTTTTCAGTGAATTAATTCTTATTTAGCCCATAAATAACATTTGTATTTATTATATAATATATTTTTGGTATTCATTGAACGAATGAGTATGAGTATGAATATGAGTGAAGTTTTAATGTTAATATCGACTCCACAGTTTTCTTTCGTCTTAACGTGCGATAAATATTCCGAGCCCCTTATTGCGCCTGTGGCGAGTACTTCTCCTGGCCTATCGTATTTACTACATTACAGCCAGAGATGTATTGTAAAATATCTATCTTAAGACGATTCAAGGTGGCAACGTTATCTTATCTTATCTTATCTAGATGAGGGCCCTTTCGGATGCACTTCGACCCAGTGGGATCTTTTTGTGCATTTGCCCTTTCCTTATGTCTACTCCCAACCATTTCCACATAGCGGATGATGCAGCTCAGCGGAAGTACCTTGAATTCCTTTGTTTGCAACGTTGGTACTACTATTTATTATTTAATTATTATTATTATTTTATAATTAATATTTTTTTGCAATATTTTATTTTCAGGACGAAATCTGGATCTGGTTCTTGTGTGAATACGAGTATTGAAAAACTGCTGCCACTAAATCGGATACAGCATTTTATCGAACGACCGGACACGATTTGCAGTCGCAAAATCGGATGACACATTTTGCTGGTTATGTTTTATTGCCGTATCCTGCAACCATACTCTTGTGTGACCGCGTGCATTGAAATACTGTTGCCACTAAATCGGATGCTACAAAAAACAGTCCCATAAAGAATCGGATGTCTCCGTGTGAATGGGTTCTTACTATATACCTCTTTAGTGCTAGCTATGTATGTATTAGTGATGGCCTATAATGTGTTTAATGGATGAATACAAGTGGATTTTTATTTAAGTGTTATTTCGTTTTAAGCCGAATATTGTTGTTTGCTGCAGGAATTACTAGCGCATAAGCGTTGTGGTAGTTACGGAATCTTTACAAAAATTTCCACCTTTCCATTTCAAACCAATGTCATTTTCTATACATTCACCAGGATCTATTAGGTATACGTATCGCGCTAATCCCACTGAAATGCCCTTACTCTACCGCGCCATAAACCGTACGTGTCATATAAAATGTAAATTTTTAAACTGTCGTTAAAAATCACGTGTGCCCCGCCGTACCGTAAAAACGAAGCAGTAGGTAGTTATAAATTCGATGTGTTGAGTACCCCACTGACGGGAGACCCATGTAAATTTACGAGTTTTCAGTATTCAACTGGGAATTACCGTGCAGAAGCGAGATTTCATCCGGATAGTGTGAACGGGGAGCTTTCCTACACTGAAAATTTACTGCGAAGTTTGCGTCTGTCCTTAGTAATATGTGTTCAGTCACCCCTCTTTTTATTTTTAGTCGGCGAGGCTATTTCTAAGGCATCCAAATACAAGTGGTTAACGTGGGGTTTTAGTATTCTTTAACCATGTTCTGTTTTGCAACCGCATTTACTTTATATAGCGGTGTTAGATTAGGTATAATTAGATTATTATATTTGGATAGCAACCAAACTATTCGTTAAAAATATGTATTATGTTAAAATTACAACTGATTAGGAACAACTCTATACACATTTTTGATAACTATTGGAAAGCTGATTTGGGTGTTTTTGAACTAATAACTATTTCGGGAACGGAATTATGTTACCTACAGCAATACAGAAAGGTTCGATAGTTTTCTCTAACATTCAAATTTAATTAGCATTTTGTTGAGTTTCATCAGTATTCAGTACTTCAATATGATTGTTTTATTTTTATTCTACTTGTATTAATACCTTTAAAATGTTGTAGTAAAACTACTTAATGTAATGCAAACCCCGCACTAATTATCTTAAATATTTCGTGTTGCAATAGGTTGACCCATCGCATACTAACCTGCACTTCTTTCCCCCGAGTCTAGGTCTAGTTATTACACTGCAAATGAGTTTACTTTATATAGCTTGAAATGTTGTTCAAAGCTCATTTCGCCGTGAAGTTTTAGCGAAAATTCCTCGAGCTTTTCTTTAAGAAAAGATGAAGTCAGCCTTACATGAAATAGCTATTAGTTTCCACTGTCTACCCTAGTTTGTCTTTATGATATTGTCCACTTGTGAAAATTTAATTTCAACTGACAACTCGATTTTTGTTCATCCTTTTTTTTATGGAATGTTGGGATGGAGATTGGCTACATTTCATTACGTGGCTTTGTCTAAGGATCCTTATAAACCCGGGCAGAGCTGCGTGGGCAGCTTGTGCTCATTAAAATATTTGCTCTTGCTGTTCACTTGTTGAGAATGCTTAGTGTTCATCTATTATGCTATAAAGATTAAATTAATATTTGTAGAAACCATCTAAGCCTGGGTAATGTTTAAACCATTTCAGCATGCCTTGCTTAACATTTAGTTTTAGTTAGTTAGTGGATAGTCAAATGCGGGCACGGCGTTTAATGGCCGGTGCACTGGCCGCAAACCCCCACATAAATACGAGTAGTGAGCGGCTACAGCGTAGCACAATGCGTTATACGTTACATTCATACTCGCAAAATCAGTTGATTGCGGGTTTAGCTTCCTTTACCTTTTAGACGTAACAATTCATGTTATCACACTTTATAAAACTGCATAATGTACAGTTTGTTTTACTTTAAATAACGAAATTGCGCTTATCGTGGGATTTTTCAACTTCTTATTGTTGATAAATATGAAAGCATAAGTGCCACTAAGAAAATAATATTAATATTAATCGGTTTTTCTTCAGCGGGAAAAAGCACCCCTATTGGTTTTCACTATAATGACGTGTGACTGTGGTATGGAACTTCTATGACCATACAATTTAATATTAGAACTAATATTTTTAACCACTGCAATTAATTTTATACTTCACACACAACCGAAAATTTTACCTTTCGCAAGGCTATTGTTGTAGAATAAGTTATTACAGTTGTTAAGATCTAAAGGTTTTATACATAAAATCGATGTTTTCACGCTATCAAACTCGATGAAAAAGCCCAATAGACCGCTCAGTCTACCGTCTCAGTGTGTCTGCGTCTGCAAGCAACTCATAGAGGGATTATTCTGAAATTGCTCATGCAAACTTCATTGCTCAAGTAGCTTTCACTACCTGCAATTTATACCAATAGGTATCGGGATCCATATGACGTCACTTTCGCTGCGCGTTTCACGTCATGCTTCAGCGCTCCCTTTTATAATCACGCTGTGGAAATCGGGCTTAAATCATGGATGGTAAGTTTCGAAGTGCGCATACTCGTAGGTACTCGCAATTACTTTCATTTTCCATACGGGCATGGTAATTTATTTAAATTGAATTGGTAGTGCTTCATTATGTGGGGTTAAATGGATCAAGTCCTCTATTTACATAAAAATTCGTATGCCTGCTTCATCTCCTGCTAAATCAAAAATCTGTCTTTTGAACCGGATTTAACCTAAATGAGGCCCTTGATCGAAACGAAGTTCTATGCTTTAGCTTGGGCCGAAAATCGTTTGTCTCTCCGGCCGGCGTCCGGTGTCTGTCCTGCTGTCCTCCTCTACAGAACGCATTTCTCAACAGATACTCGTGAGATTTTGTGAGTATATAGATACGATATTATATAGAATTGTTTTTTCGAGTCATATTTTCGATATCAAAAATAATAATATGTATTTGGTTTAAGATAAACTCGGGAGTTTTATATCTTACAGAGCCACTAGTTATATAGGTACAGTATAGTTCATGATCTTAACGAACTGATTTTGGCTACCGAAGCTTGTACGGGCCATGTCCAGTATAGTGTAAAAATATGGGTGCATACAACTCACTCATAAATATGATAGATCCTACGAGTATGTCAGCGGATTAAGGTTTTGATACATATTTATGACAGGATTAAATCGATACATATTTTTACACTTGACTATAAGGGCCAACGCGTAGCCGTAGCACATCGAGCAACATACCTATATATTTACATACCCTTTATATATGTAAATAGGTATATTTCTACGAAGTAACTTGTCCGAATTTAATTTTTGATGCATGTATGTAGATGTGAACACTTTCATGTTACACTATCGCAATATTATAAGTTCCACGGTTTATTCCGTGTCAAATACTGCATTGAAAAAAGCCCTTCTACAATGGTAATATGCATTTTAATCTGCCAGGAATGGCTTTCTTACTAATTAATAATATGATTAACGCACTGTTTTCTATGCATTGCTTTTCAAGATTACACTGTTTCCAAACCAGTTTATGGTATGGAGTAGTCGGGAAAAGGATGAAGTTCTTATAGAGCGGAGCTATAGTCAAGGGCAATGAAAAAGGTTTAAAGGTCCCTTCATTAAGAGCGCTCGAACTATGAAATGTAATAAAATAAAATGTGTTGCTGATATTGCAACATTTTTTATATTATTTAAAAGTACACTTGATGACATTATTTACGAAATATAATCTCAGTCAAATGGCTGCCGCGACACCATTGTTGGATGTGTATCCTGGCAGACCAATTTTGGGCACAATTTTCACATAAAGCCTCATTTATGTGAAAATTGTGCCCAATTTCGTGAAGAACGCTTGTTATGTTGGCCTTCAGAGCAGCGGTTGTCTGTGGTTTGTCTGCAGAGACAAGAAATTTGACGTAGCCCCACAGAAAGTAGTCGAGCGCTGTTAGGTCACACGGTCTCGGAGGCTAGTTGATGTCGCCAGCACGTGATATGACGTGTACTTGTCATCCATCTGTGAGTCCCGTGCACTTAACAATTTATACGCGTTAATGAATTATATCCAATTTTGGCAGCTATTGCTTTTCCAAGACGGATATACGCTGAGAATGTTCGAGTGTGCCTATTGAAGAACCCTATATAAACATTCCGTGTAAATATTTACATAAATTATTTGGGTCATACAGAATAATAAATCGTAGTATTGTAATATGTTGTTGATGTTGTACGTGCATATTATATAAAAATCATCATTCTATTAGAAAGGGAGACGCATACAATTTTATAAGAGACGCCGTTCAAGCGGATTAAAAGACCGATCAAAAATATGCTATTATAACCCTCAACCTTGGCTAGCTCCATAGGAAAGACGCGTACTTAAACCTTTCTATGACCCTTTACTGTGACATGAAACGTGTTCTTACCTTAGAGGCGATCCCTTCGCAGTAGCGATAGCAAAGTTCACATGCTTATACAGGCAAACGCGTGGCATGGAACCGCAAGCCAGTTGTCCTTCTTTCTCCATAGTGTATTGAGCAAGATCCTCATTCAACACTTGCGCTTCTATACCGGTCTGCTGAAAAAGTATATCGTTTGAATTTGATGAACGACTTGTATGTTGGGGCGCGCGAATCCTCTCAATCCTCTCAATCCTCTCAATGATATCGAAAGTAAAGATACGCCTGTCCGAACAATATTGCATACTGAGACACACTGTGCCAGCTGAAGACTAAGGCACGGTGGCCCGCGATTGCCCGTGGCGGGCCACCGCATTGGACGAATTACTCGTGGGCGTTGGTCTTGTTGTTGATCTTTACGAAGTAATATATATGTCTATGTCTCCTCTATAAATGTACAGAGAAAGTAAGGAAAGTTTATCGCTGTCAAAGTCTTAATGTTTGACATACGATTGAATTTCACCTTGGCATTATATTGAATTTTATCTGCGGGATTAAGATGGTTGTCATTGTATCAGTTGGCGGCGAGATAGCCTATTCGTCTTTCTAATTAAAACACTTAGAAAGAGACGGACAGTCTATCTCGCCAGCATATGACGGCACCGCTATACTAGGAAACCAGAGCTTTATCGCTGACCATAAGACGTCCGTTACATTCTAACATGCGAGTGCGAGAGTGACGGATGTCTTATCCACAACGATAAGTGATAGAGGTTTTGCCATCTATCCTGGCCCCGCTGGCTTGTAGGAACGGTTTTTTTTTTGTATTTATAACTAGCAATGGGTATGTAATTATATTTTAGTATAATTCATGCCCAGTATCAGGTTTGCTTCATTTAAAATGTACGTGCTGTTAGAGAATAATTTACTCGTGAACCAAACTTAGCCAGTCATAATCATACCAAAAAAATTCATTATTAAATTCAAAATTCAATGTGTTGATGCAAAGTTTTAATATAAAATAACCTCTCTTTAAAGCTCGATTTAAATATACTTCAATCATAATCAAAAATATTTACCATCGCCTTGCTTACTTAGGCTAGCACTAAAGAAGGTTACCTGATGAAAAAAGCATGTCTCTTACTTCGAAATGTGGCATGCTTGACGAACCGACGGATTGACTCGGCTCGGATAACCGTTCCACTATGAGATAGGCGGCCAGGTTAGCCGTGTATGAACAGACCAGTATTAAAGCAAAGAACCACCACACCGTCCCAACGATTCTGCCGGATAGTGATCTAGAAGAATGATAGAAATAATATATATTAATAATAATATATAATAATAAAACATTTATTTCAGGCAACTAAGGCCCATTAAGATTTTCTTATTAAGATTTTCCATCGCAAAAATCGTGCACGCCAAGTGCTTAACATTTTCACTGCCAGGAATCCGCCTACACCGTAGTCTTATTCCGCCTCTCACAGGGAAAAACACAGGATCGGCTACGAGCGTAGCGCCTAGCGATTCTTGGCAGTGAATGTGTTAACTGAGACCTAAAAAAAAATTAAACTGTTTATTTCAAATCACAATTTTACATTACTTACTTTTACATAACCTAGACCTTAATCTTAATATTAAAGATTGTACGTGGTCTCGGTACAACGAGGTAAGGGCGTGGCGGGTGACGACAAAGAGTTTGCGGGTCGGCAGAAGGCGACAACTATCTGCCCTCCGATACCCTTCCACCCCTCTTCTTCGTCTGACCCGCGCCTCGACCACGACATAGACGCGCGTAGGTACTAGATTTTTTTATCTACCATAAGAAATGCAAAGTAGGGGATTATTGACATTTAGCGCCCGACTCTTTCACTCGAAAACAGTGAAAAAAAATGCTTTTGGTTTTGACCACTCTAATTCAATTCTTGAGCGCTATAGAAAAAAATCGGCTCCCAGCTCGGCGCAACTTTCATACTGGCAACTGGCAAGAAAACGAGGAGGGGGTTATTGGCACTTGAGGAGTAAATAAGTGAGATTCGTTTGAAGAGGGCAACATAATAAGTTGTTATGCAACTAAAATTTATGTTAAATATGGTTAAAAATTCAAAAAAGTTAAGTTCGTCCTTAAAACACGTTCTCGAGAACAGCTCTAACGATTTCAATGAAATTAGGAATATAGGGTTTTAAGGGGGACAAATATCGATCTAGCGTAGTCTCATGTCTGGGAAAATTAAGTTAGCTCTCTTTTTTTTCTATTTAGAATTATTCTCGGTCTCCCAAAGACTACATACAATAAGCTCAACCCGAAACGGATTTAAGAGCATCAACGTTAACATTTAAGCTAAAGCAAAACGTTGCTTATAGTTTTTCAGAGAACGGAGACTATTTTTCCTGTAAATATTAAATATCAAACGCTAGCGCAAAATATGCGAGATCAGTAGGTACCTAAACTTTTAGGAAATACGTCAGTCAGTAGCAGAAGCAGAACGTGGCCATGATACATGCCATGACTGTGGTTTATGTTGCAAATTGAAGAACTAAAACGCGCTCTGATAGAGTTTTATTTTAAATCTTACGAAAATCTTTTTTAATAAGAAGTATTGTAAGGAAGTAAGTACATCATTGGAGCTAGAGACGTACAGAAAATATAAATAAGTAATTTTATTACATGTGAACCGTCTCGCATCCGTATAACAAGGTGATTATCGGGCCTCCCCTCTTCAGGCGTTCGCTTATATACACAATATATTGTCCTATATCTCAACCACGCACGATTTAACACGAGACTTGGAATTTAATCTAACTTCCATAGCCAACGCCGATGTGCTTATATTGACCGCATTACTAATCTGCTTCAAAATTGGCTTCGCACTTTTGATTTCTTTATACCTTGTTCCATTCGTCCTTTTCGGAACCGTAGACGGGGCGTGACTTCGCCTGAGATACCTAACATCGCCTATTTTAATAAAATTTGAAATTCCCGCCTTTTTTTTAGGGCAGGTTCCACACAAAACTGCTAAATAGAAAGTGTTTTTTATGCATGGCAATATTCTCGCATCAGTTGTGGCTAACTTAACGACGTTTAAGGTCTGTGCCGGTATTTCGTTACAGTGAAAGTACTTCATGTTTCATAATGTATTTTTTTTAATTTTAAAACAAGTATTTTTTACTAGTCCTATAACATTATCCTTTTTTTTTGTTGTCGAGTAAGTTAATATGATTTTTGACAGCCATATCGAAAAAACAGTAAATGTATGAAACTAACTTCAGATCGTAACCTGTCTTCGCCTACCATGGTTTCTTATCAAATATTTATGACTTATCTGGGATAGTTAAGGTTCATAATCGAAAACACGTTAAAAAATAATAAGATAGTTGGCGGCAACTTCAAATTTTGTACAACTGACGCTCCGACACCCGACAGTATGTAGGCGAAGACAGGGCATTTTGTCTACACTTCGCCTACCACCTTTAGAGTCCAATTGTAGCCATTCCTTAGCGAAATTTAGACTTTAAGTTACGGTAAACTAAAGTCCCATATAGATTAATTAATTTCACAAAACAAGCAAAAACACCTGTAAATCACGTCCTGTAAGTCACGGGCTTCTACGGAACTTCATAACTAAGATTTTTTTTATCTATACAGTGTGTCTGCCTGTATGTCTGTTACCTATTTTGATTAAACCGAATTAGAACCGAATAAGATGAAACAATTTAGAACCGATTAGATGAAATTGGTATAAAGATCTTTCATCCCGAAATCCCCCCCCTATGGGTGTGAAAGGGGCGGGGAGAAAGTTCTTCTCTCTGCCTGTTTTCTTTTCTATCGTGAGAAGATTGCTTCTTTCTGTTTACTCCTTATGAACTCGGCATTATCCTTAATATTATCATCTTGTGTTATAACGTTCGGGTCTTTAGGTAATTCGTAAAATGGTAAATTGTTATGTCAATTAAATACGAGTATACCATTAATAGTTACAAATGTTGCAATAACTAGGGTATTACTGAATTCTTCTCATCATAAGAGTAATAATATGTGAAAAACGTAATCTACCAGACGCGAACCATCCATAGATGTCCATTCCCGGGGTTTTGCCTATTTTAGAACAATTGTGAACCTGGAGACTTTGACTCTCTCTACAATAATTTACTTACAAAACTTAGTTTTAACTGACTTCAATTTAGTACTCCGCCAAGCCACGAGAATATTTACACATATTTTTACAATTTACCACATGAACTGATTTCCGATAGCAAATGCGTTGATTACTATAGAAAAAAAACCGCATTCTGTCGATTCCCCAAGATCATAAGATCCCCACGACCAATTAAAAAAAAAATTGTGGACAATCTTACACAAATCGACCTAGTCCCAAACTAAGCAAAGCTTGTACTATGGGTACTAGACGACGATAAACACATACTTATATAGATAAATAAATACTTAAATACATAGAAAACATCCATGACTCAGGTACAAATATTCGTGCTCGTCACACAAATGAATGCCCTTACCGGGATTCGATCCCAGGACCTCTTGCTTCGTAGGCAGGGTCACTACCAACTAGGCTTAAGTGGTCGTCAATGGGACTTCATTAACTAGTTCCTATTTCAACGGAATCTTATCAGAACCTGTGACGTACTTTTATTTTATTTTTATTTTTAAATTTATGTTTATTTAAATTTTAATTGTAATTCCTCGCCACCAAATTTATGATCGGGTGTACACGAGTTATAATAGAAAATGCCAAAATTACTACCCGCGTGCCTGATAAAATTGAGGAGTTCCCTCAATTCCTCATGGATCCCATTATCTACCTGTTTTTTTTTTTTAAATGGGACCCACCTGGATGCGTATATATACAAGAGTGTGAGAGGTATACGAAATGGATTAAATATACGGTAGGTACGTTCCCTAATTATAACCCAGTAATTATAATAATAAATTATACATACTTAGGAACCACATCGCTGCCTTGTTGCATGAACGAGCCCAATGAAAACCAAAACGAATTCCATATGCTGAACTCGTTGTGCAAAATAATCTAGAAAATAAAATGAAAGTTGAATCAACATGATATCACTGGATTTCTGAAATACAGACCCAATTATAACCCAATTAATGGCGGTACAAACCTCATTAGCGCTGCTTATTGGGTGATCCAAGTGTGTGTCAGTTATAGAGACTGAGCGCCACTCGTGTGGAGAAAACCTCGACACAAGGAATAGTACTATGCTGACTGCGAAGAAGCTGAACAGTACGCACAGCTGCAAAAATAGTTTTAAAGTATATGAGAAGTATGTTCCCATGGCATTGAAATTGAATGATCCAATGAATTGTCGGTAGTTTTGTCAAAAGCTATACGTGTCGAATTCAAAGAGGTGCATATACTTATTGCTATTACTAAGGAATAAGGTTTATAAGTCTAACATACTTTTGACGTCGAACGCACGAGAGTACCTACTCCTTGAAATTGCGTTCACACCATCATCAATAACTCATCAATCATCATATATCAAATTATCAATACAGGTGTAGACTTGAAAATTATTATTACTCCAAAGGAAAGAGGGCATAAAAATCTGCCTAGGGACGGAAATTCCATTCAGATATCTCAAAGAATGACGAAGCTACAACCGTTTGAATATTGCTTGTTATAGAGAGAAAACGCAAACAGTGTGTGACGTCACTATATGCGAGGCTGCCGGGGGGCGTGTCGACGGCGGCGCCGAACACGATGGGGCACGGCACGTTGCCGTCTATTAGTGACGTCACAGACTACAAGCGTCATCGTTTCATACGAAGTTGGAAAAAGGGACAGAATATTCTTAAAACTTTGGACACTTATAACTTCGTGATTATTTAACCTTTTGCGTTGATTTTTTCTCCATTTGACTACATTTTAAATCGTTTTTCGAGAAAATATGACATTGTTGATTATTTATTTAGTATCTTCACCCCTATTGAAAGAGTAAAATTTTACTCATGTTATGTTTTTATTGGCATACCACGAAATAAATTAACTGCAAAAAAGGCGCCTGCATGCGTATGAGACAAAATTATCAATTCAGTATGCGTTTCAACGTTATGTCTACGTCTCTGTGTTGCAAACAATCAAATACATGTAGGAGGGTCCAGGTAGATGTAATTAAAACTGTTTTTGGAAAACATATTCATTATTTAATATATAGGTTCATACTACGCATTTGCCTGTTCATTTCAACTTTCACACTGCGTCATCCGCCAACTCATTCGCGATTTCAAAAAGATTTATTTAGTTCATAACATAAAACAGAATCGTAACAGGCCTTTAATAATTGTACAGCACAAAACTGCACAAAACACACTCGTACCTCAATTTCGAACCCCACCGTTTTATACGCTGCATACAACAGTTTTGGATACTATGAAATTTCTCTAATAACTCTGCTTTAGTACTTTGCTGTCACTGGCATTTATGAAGCTTACAACATGGTTTTATCGACAAAATGTTGGTGCCCCGGGCCCCAAAGTATATGGAACTGGTAACTTTGCACGCAAGTTTCAGGGGCCTTGTTAGCCCCTATTTTAATGTTGTTTACGATGGTTATCCGCTTGTGCTAGTTTAAATTGTGGAAACAGACGAAGTTACTTATTAAAAACTATTACAAAATTATTAAATAGGTATTATCAATGTCATACTTACTCAATACACCGTTTTTCTTCAATCAATCTTATGATGCGAGTTCATACAGTTACTGCAAGATCGAGTAGCTTTTGTATGAACTCGCACTTATCACTAATATTGATTAGATGAGAACCCACTCTGAGGGCCTGTTTATATACACATTGGTGTAAACAGGCCCTTAGAGTGGGTTGCACCAACTTACGATTACAGACCGATCAACGTTAAAGATGGCGCCAGCAGCTGTCATTCCATAGAAACTTGTCAAACTATCCAATATCCATACGTTCAGATTTTAAAGAACACCGCTTACGATTACAGACGAGACGGTTTGGTGCAACCCAGTCTTTAATGGGTACTCTTTTTGGTTTAGTTTCTCGTGTCTTTTCACTTAACCACATCGTGAAGATTTGATATCGATGACCATTTTAACTTTCATTTTGAATTTGACTTCCACGTATAAACTGGTTAATACTGGTAATTGAATCTTTCAAATAACACCTATACTGATGGACATGGTTCCGATCATTCGGTAACTGTCCGAAATGTTATGGTATCTAATGGCCTTAGATATAAACGCTAATTAAATATACTTTATATTAAATGCCGTTTTAAATAGCTAGTCTTTATTTGACGTTTGGCATTAGTGTTTAAGAGAAAGGAATATAACATAATAGCTGTGTGAGGTTTTACATTTTACGAATAAGATGGTAAATGTTTGAAAAGTCTCACCCATATCTCCTTCGACAGCGGTCTAAGAAAACTGAACGTGTCGGCCAATTGTTTCGGATTTTTAGCACGGCTAATTGGATAATCGATTGAAAGGAACGATTCACTGAAATCCACAACAAGCTCGCGCTCGGGAGTCACTGCTAGCGGTGCCACTGCAATATCCGCTTCCTGTGAAATAAACATTCATTTAGACAGTTAGCAAATAGCGGGTCTTAAATTCCAAGTGACGCCATATTGCTTTATAGGATGACGTGGTGTTTTATTGTGACATTTCAGTATATGTCGTGCACGCCTAATGTGAGATTTGAAGCTTCATCATATCGTCGAGTGAGCCGCGAACGGATGCGTGTAACGGCAGTCATGTCTACACACACACAGCTGAGTTGTCAGTCAGCCTCGCATTTCTTTGGATAGCCAAAGAAATGCGAGGCTGACTGACAACTAAATTATGCGATTTTCAGTGGCCAGTTTATAAAAAAAACGTTGTAGTGTGGGTGATATACACATATGCGGGTGTTAATTTGTCTGTCCCGCGTACTGGAAAATGTAGGTTATAGGAGCAGCCATTATACGTAGATAATAAACGAGTATGTAATGATACTGGCCTAACATTCATTCACTATCAATTTAAATTCCACACAAATTTCGTGACACGACAAAGATTGTTTTTTTCTTTTGTCTTGTTAGTGTGTCTTGAATAAATGTTTGATTCTGATTCTGATTCATCCGTGCGGACACGCATCTCATGGGGCCAGCAGCGTAGGTCCTTCTTGACGGTCCATTATAGGTATACACTCCTGATTTGTTTAAATCTGGTGAGTTGTTACAGAAACCAGCCTCTATACACTAACACGCAAAATGTTCTTCTTTATGATGGATGAAGAGAGATGCACGACCGTCTTCTGTGCAATGATTATTAGTATTTATTTCTTTTGGATATATACATATATTTCTTTTGTTTCACAGTTCTTTGGTACTACTATCATGCTGTGAAATTGTATAGAATTAATAAATAAATGATCTAGTAGATGAAGATTAATATATACTATAGATTAATGAAAGAATAGGATTTGTACTGAAAACTAAGTGTCCACTAACTGTGGATCATCGAGAAGTATTTCTGTCGGGGCAATCTTTGGCTCGAGCTGGAGTAAAACAAGTGTGAACAAGACAGTAACAACGCGAACGATGCGCCAGGTCTCGGGCTCTCGGGCCTTTATTCTCTTAATTACATTGGTTTGATGGCTACGAACCATTTTGTTTTATATTAGCAATTCGAAAACAAACTAATTAGCCTGTGTTGTTGACAAACTAACAATCAGCATAATGTAACTTCGTTTTGAACGAGTTACTACTACGACTACTGGTTAATTTGATCAGCTTATAGGTTATATTCAGACACCGTAAACTGCGATCGAAATCCATTGAAATGACGTATGACAACCTGTTAGGGATGGCGATGGTTCTAAATTAATGAACTAAAATATTATGTACTAAAATAATACAAATAATAATAACTAATAAATAGAATATAATATAATATAATAAATCTATAGACAATATATTTATCAATTCCAAGAAGTTTTAGTTTAATATCATAGATTAGGTACACTTATCAGTGTGTAGGTTACCTAGACATTGATAAGTGTAATTTAATACTATAATAATATTAATGATAAATAAACACATTCCGCCATATAAATGCATAAGTAGCATAACTGACGATTCGAAAGTGCTTGTTGCTAAGCCTACTCCATAAATAATTTTTGACTTTGACTTGACTGAGTAACAACCCTAGTACTTCAATGGATTTCGATCGCAGTTTACGATGTCTGTTACATTATACAGGTTTTATTATTTAAACGAGGCGGTGAGGAAAAATCCGAAACTACAAGAGACACGGAATTTTGTTCTTAGTGACGTGACCGAAATTAGAAAAAATAAAAAGGAACTCCGATTATTAGACAGATTATTATGATTACGAAAAAAACCAAAGGGTAAATCTCGCAAATTTATGTATTTTTCATAACTAAAATCGTATTTACTAATTATTTTCATTAATATATAAGAAACAAGGCAAGTCAAACTAACTCTCCGAAATATTTCATTAAATGTAGCGACGGGCGCTGAAATAACAAAGCACACATAAGAAACCTCTCGTAAAGACAAAGGGATTAAGGGAACCTTCGCTGGATATTAGATTTACCGTCAAATTTCTTCGCGAAGTTAAAGCAAACGAGTGTCCGTCGAGCGTGGGGGCGCAAATCCTTTATAACTACAATAAGACGCCTGAAACTCAATAAACAAGGACCTTTAAGGGAGCGATGTGGTCGTACCCTTCAAGATTGAACGGGATGGCTGGAGAATATTTTGACCTCGATCCTGTCTTCTATCATCGCGTCAAACATGCCTATTTATTCGATTGCTATTAAGTCAAATAAGGTCGAGTAACATATTATTTAATGCGGTTGCACATTCTACTCTCATAGCTGTATACTGCCAAAGCATAAGTGTGAAATGGCAAGTACGCCTATAGCCGTTACTAACGGCGATGTGTTCATATTATTGCAAGCATGTACAGTAGCGATCTAAGTTGTTGCTTGATGGACGTTAGCTATCTAGTCCTTGCTTTTAATCGTTATTTAACCATAAAAACAACGAGATTAATGACGTAGTCTGTTTGAAATTTATCTTAAATTGCCACTGCATACTTGCATAGGGCCCGCAGATCGTCTACGGATAATTTTAAGTGTTTCGTACCAAATTTGGTCTGTCCATCTGTCACAGCCAGTTTTTAGGGTTCCGTAGTCAACAAGGAACCCTTATAGTTTCGTCCGTCCGTCCGTCCGTCTTCGGCTTACTACATCTAATACTAAAAAAAGTGATTTGGCATAGGTATATTAATCGACTACACCGACAAAACAATAGAATAAAATCTTGGAATAAAAGTATTTTTGGGTACCTCCCCTACACCTTAAGTGGAGATGAATTTTTTTTTTTCGTTTACCCATAGTGTGGGGTATCATCTTATTCTTCAAATTAATGATTCGTTTGCGAGATATTTGGCTTGAAAGCCCAAATTTTTGTGTCGTCTTCGCCCCCCCGCCGGGTAAATGGTTGCTACTGGGAATGTGAAAAAAATTAAAACTATCGCGGCTCTGAGGGCATACCAAGTTACCGAGTAATAGTCGACCATCTTAAAATGTACTTAGAAAGGCCAACTTTCGTACAAATTCGCCTGACGCAACCATTTAGTTTTAACATTTAGTAAGAAAGACAGGCAACTACGGAACTCTTCACTGCGCGTGGCCCGACAAGCACTTCGCCGATTTTTTAATGTTACGGTCAGTAAGTTAATCGTTTCTTACTCAAGTCTAGGATTAAAAGTAGTGCTGTTTCAACGCTCGAGCCGCTTATTTATAACACTATGTAAAAAGTGGTTTTGATATACAAAGCGTGCGGGGTGGGGTATATCTTCTTGAAAGTGGCTGCAACGGCTTGCTTTAGGGCCTTATCACACTTGCGATTTGTGAGCGAGTTGAAAGCGAAGCGAGCACGCAGCGAGTTCGCCGCGAGTGCGCAGCGATTTCGCCGCAAGTGCTCAGCGAGTTCGCCGCCAGTGCGCAACGAACTCGCTGCGTACTCGCTGGAAATTCCCTTACTCTAGACGCGGCGAACTCGCTGCGCGCTCGCGGCGAACTCGCTGCGCACACGCGGCGAAATCGCGGCAAAATCGCTGAGCACTCGCGGCGAACTCGCTGCGCGCTCGCTTCGCTTTCAACTCGCTCACAAATCGCAAGTGTGATAAGGCCCTTATGTCATTCAAATGTTATTGATGTATTGCCTAAAAACTTTGACATGTCAAAATATTGTAGAATCCGTCAGTTTGATTTTGTTATCGCGAGTATTATGTTATAATTAAATAATGCGGAACTTTGTGTACGTATGTTACAGAGTGGATTTCAGGTGCTCTTCGACCCAATTACAAATAAAATTAGCAGGTGCTAACGTAGCCTGTACAGAATCAATGTTTACGATGTTTTCCATCTGATCTTTTATATAAATTTTGACTTCAATCTTTACTCATAACAGGCGCTTGGAATGTATCTGCTTAAAATGATATTCGACGGAGTTAAATAAAGTATGAAAAAAGTCATTTTTCAAATGTTTTATGAGAAATTCACAAATAATTACTTAGCCCTGAATTTGTACGTTAACTTTATTTGTATGAATAATAAAATGCAGCACCGATTTGCATTTGATTAAATTTAACATGTTAGTCAAATACAAACTTACCAGTATTATTACAAAGTCATAAGTTCGGAAACCAAATGAACGGTTAGCTGCCTTCAATAGTCTTACTTGACTATTAATAATTAAATATCTTAGTAACGAAATAAAATAACAAATTACTAACTCCAAGAAGGCTGTTTACTTTTAATGATGTTTGAACTTTCTAGACATTCATTCTATGTCGTTTAAAAGTTTTAGTTGGCAAATACTATGACTAGTCTGTAATATCTACTTTAGCTTACTTTATTTTAAGTATTTTACTTATTAGAAACTCTAATCATAAAAGTTTTTTTTTCACCATTATGGTTTAAAATTGAATAATGCGTCAATGTTACATAGGCCTCACCAACACTCAAACTAAAACCAAAATCCAGTTTCATAAAAAAAAAACCCAGTGCAAGACTGATAACTGATCGGTGATCGCTGTGTCAATTTCATAGCAGTAGAGAAATGCGTGTAATACGAATACAGTGAATAAATACAACATAGAAATTGGATTCGAATAAAAAGTCCATCGGAACGTTGACAAAGCACGTCTCCTCGGAAAACATCGATGCCGCAATAAACTGCATTATTTTATCTTGGAAAGTAAATACTTTTAAGCTAACATGAGTCTTTGTAGTGCAGCAGTTTATAGCGCAGGGATTTACTTTTTCTCTTCGTGCCCCCATCTTCTAACTCTAAATTTAATCTCGCTGCTTTGATATAAAGGCAGTGGTGGATGTGTCATTTTTCCTGTTTACCACCGACTAGCATCTGAAACTGCTCGTGTTTTCCGGCACTTGGAGTCGTAACTAAGTGAGTTATGCTTATGCGCCAGAAGCCATGTAGATATTGTGAATTATATTATATTCCTTTCAGATCTCCGCTCTGTCAGCGAGGTAGAAATAGAAATGCATTATCGTCGTCCTAGCGATTTCCCGGTTGTCTACTAAAGGTGCCCGGATCCTGCTTTGACACGTAATCCCAAGATTTGGTATTCCAACCAGTGCCTATTGGCACTGGTTTTACGAAAGCGACTGCTATCTTATCTTCCAACCCAGATGGAAAACTTGACCTTATTGGGATTAGACCGGTTTCCTCACGATGTTTTCCTTCACCGAAAAGCTAACGGAAATAAACAATGTAAGTCCTAGTGAGGAATGTTTAGGACTTAGATGCATGTCCTTAGTATAAATAAGGTTTTTTATTCGTCTGGCCATCTGTCTGTTTGTTCTAAATGAATAAAATAAAACAATTTTCGAAAAACTAATTGGAATTAGCCGGGATTCGAACCTAAGACCGCCCTTTGACAGCCGCATGCCTGAGACACTAGGTTAACGTAGTTTCAGAGAGAAATAGAAATTCATTATATCCACAGTTATCATGAATGGTTAATTTATTCTGCCACAGTAACGTTAATGCATGGATACCAATTATTCATTCACAGAAGAGAGATCAATTTGTGAACGTTTGAACAGGTTGAGTCGGTTCTCTGATTTTGGATCGGTGCGATAATCTAAGTCTCTTACTTACGGACCATTAACTGTATCCCTCGCCCTTACTCAGAGGATTGAAACAAAGTGGGGGTTGGCGAGTTGGATGTGATGAAAATTGAAATAAGTCGCTAAAAGAACAATATGTCTGTTGTAAATCTATACTCGTACTTGATAAAGAGCTATTATAAATGTTTGTGATTCCGTAAGTTTGTAGGTTCTGAGTAACCTCTGGTAATATTTATCCTGTTACATAGGTTATGACTCCGCCTGAGCTTTGTGTAATACTCGTACACAAAAATCGATCAATCAGCGCCTAATTTGCGGGAAAATACGTTTTACCGGCTTTCCTCTCACGACTCTGTGAAAAGCTTGGTCCCCTAAGCACTTTGGTTGCAATAAAATAACATTAGGTAGATATTTTATTATGCCAGTGATCTCTTCATGTGAACTGATACCAGATGGGTAAAACATTAGCATTAAAAGTCTAAAGACGTTGATACTCATACTTTCTTATATTTTAATCATCGTGAGTCCTCCTGCGGCAATAATTTCTCTCGTCCCTTAAATCCAGATTTATTACGAACACTCGCTCTTAGAACCGAACATAATCAAATTTTGCGCATTTCCTTTGTACAGGTATTCTATTGCCGTCAGTTGATTAATCGTTTGAGTGCTTAAATGTCGCTCATCGCATTTAATAGGATATATTATGTTACAAGTTAACCTTATTCACTCCCATGAAATATCGATTTACAGTTATCTATACATATAATAAAGCTGAAGACGGTCGAAAGTCCGTACATGGAAGATATTGGAAAATAAGTTTGATGGGGATACTTCGAATCGATAACAGAACATGATCCAAAAGTTTTTAGAATTTTTGTCTGTTTGTCTGTTTATATGTACGCGCATCACGTGAAAACTGCTGAACTGATTTTGATGCAAACTTTACTAATCTGTCGAGAAAATTCCCGGACAACACATAGCCTATAAAAAATATTGAGATAATGGTGCAATGGGGTTAAAAAATGGGGTTGAACGTTGTATGGGAACTTCTTAAATCTATGAGCTAAAGACTTGAAAATTTACAAGCATATACTTGACTAGAAAGTAAGTAGAACCCCATTCAAACTTATAGCAAATTATACATAAAACCTGAAAAAACCCCGGATGTTTACATCCCGCCGCCTATTATCGTTAAACAATGTACTATTATATCCAGGATAAACTAAAAAAGACGTAGGTAAATTTGTCCCCAGAATTGTAATGTTGTGAGTGGGACTTAATATGAAGCGTAGTAGGTACTTACTACTTATTCTGTCATGGAGGTGGAAATGAATATTGTGTCATGTACTTATTATTTATTTACTACAGGTACTATATTAATCTTACGTGGTGGAGGGAAACTGCGTTTTCTGCCGACAAACTGCTATGCAGTTTGGTAGATATTAATCATACATAGTTCTTAATGTTACCTTGCTAAACGAAAAAAAAAATAGGCGGCTAAACACAACATATTAACCAAAACTGGTTGATAACCTATAGTAAGTGTTTAGACATTAGAGACCTAATTATATTGGAACTTCAGTCACTGACGACGTCGCTGTTTATATTGAATAACCAGCAAGCCTTGATCTCTGCCTTCCTATATTTGCTATGAAATCAGAGGTCATCTGAAGTTGTTTGAAGGTTGCGTTGAATCAACGTCAAGGGATATATGGGTATACAATTTGGACAAAACGACATTTCGCGGAGAATTGAGTATCTATGGTATCAATTTTTTTATGTAGAAAGCTCCTTTGACTTTCTGTAATATTATTGGGAGCGCCCCACGAAAACCTTAGCCTTCGCATCGCTTCTTCTTCGCTTGCCTCCCCGTTTACTTTCGGAATTTTGGCCCCCAAATTTTGCTTGAAAGACACCGGAAGATAATGAGTGTTCTTAGATGTGCTCACATTAATAACGTTCTCAAAAGGGTCGCTTTGGGCCTTACATTCCAACAAGAAGCCCTTGCTTGCCTTGCCACTCACCTTCGTGACTTTGGCCTGGATTTTCGCTTGCAAGACTGGGTGTAGTAAGTGTACGTGGGGGCTCGCCCTCAGGTTTCACTAGCAAGACACCGGGAGATAATGAGTGTCCGTCCATGGGGGCGCCATTAGAGCGATTTCTGAAGGAATTGGAGTCTTTCACTTCAACGAAAAGCACGGCCTTTGGCCTCGCTTGCCTCGCCACTCACCTACGGGATAGTAAGTGTCCGTGAGGGCTCGCTTGCCTCGCCGCTCATCTTTGGTACTTTGGCCACTGTAAAAAGTAATCATGGGGGCTTGCCTTTCGGTTTTCGGCCCTCGAGCTCGCCTAGGTAGCGGTATCAAAAAGCATGCTAATATAAAGGCCTTTAATCCCTACGAAATGCTCAGTCTACGGCTTCGCTTGGCTCCCCTTTTATCTTCGGAAATTTGGGCATCCGGTTTCGCTTGCAATACACCCGAAGATAATGAGTGGCGTAGGGGCTCGCATGTGAGCGCTCTTTAAAGGGATGCTGTGGGCCTTTCATTCCAACGTTAGCTCGGACTTTGGCCTCGCTGCCACCTGGGGATAGTATAATATAAGTGACATTCATCCCCCAAGTGCTTTCTTAAGGCTTGATTTGTATCTTTCATTGTTACGAAAAGTTCCCTGGCCGCTCACCTTCTGGACTTTGGTATCCGGATACTCCGGATACGAAGACACCATGGGGATTGCAAGTGTCCATGAGGGCTCACTCACGGGCCTTCAGCCCCCGAGCTCACATAGCGACCGCTCTCTAAAAGCATGCTGTATCCGTGGGGAATTGGGCCTTAACACCTCGGGCTCGCACTAAGACTGCTCTCTGAAGGCTCTCTTTAATTTTAATGAAAAGCTTGGCCTTCGGCCTCTCTTGCCACACCGCTCGGCACTTTGGCCTCAGGTCTCGCTTGCAAGACAACTTAGAATAGTGAGTGTCCGTCGGGCTCGCCCTAGGATCTTCGGACCTGGGGCTCGCATAGGGAGCGCTCTCTAAAAGGATACTTTGGGCATCTAATATATAATATTATTGACGACCAAGTTTATGAGGCTGTTTATTTAGATTCGAAGAGACTTTGAACTGTTACACGCACAAAATGAAATCTTTAATTTCAGTCAGTAGTATGGTTAAACATAAAAAAAAACATGTAAACCATAATTAATGCGCGTACGAAGTCGCGGGCAGAAGCTAGTATTTAAATAAATATTGAACTAACGCAAACTCTAGTTTTTCTTCTGGTAAATGTTCGTTTTTCAATTCCATAAATATACGATTTGGTAGCAGGTAATTAAACTCAACGAGTCGTTTTTAACAACTCAGTGAACTTTTGAAAGGTATTAAACATTGAGTGTAATTGAAATAAATAGGTAAATAAAGGTCTGGATCGTAGAGTGTGCCAGTTAATTGAGAAAACCATTACAGGAACACGTAACTTTCAATTGTTATAGAAGAAAGGAAATTAAATTTACGAAAGGTTCCCGTTTTGTTTTCTTTTTGGGTTGGTTCTCCTTCGCACGGATTCCTTTTTATAACAAGCTTCCCTATTGGATAGCTAACGAAAAGGATAAGGAAGAGAAATAGATTTATGTACTATTTCGTGCCATTTTGTAAAACACTCAACAAAAAGGAAGCAATTCTCACGAAATATTTACCCTTATTTGTAAATGGCACAAAGTCCAGAAAAACCTTTACCATTATGTACATTTGCAATATTATGGCGTTAACTACTAGACTTAAATTAAAATATGAAAACCTTATAGCTTATGTTGTGTCACATGAAAAGAAAAGTGAAGCGAAGTGTTGCAATGAAAATACCTCCTTTTTTCTGCTACTCCTCTCAAAATTATATCGACATGCGTTATTAAAATTCTACGAACGCCAATGAAATGTATCTAGGGACTTTGCAACAATATTACTATCCTGAATACATTTTATTCACTTATACATGATAATCGATATACGTAGAAATTAAATATATTTACAAGAAATCGTGTTAGTGCGCAGTTACGAAAGGATTTCGAAAGCATATTCGATAAATATTAAAATACGACGAACAGGTCCGTGTTATATAAACCTTGTGTCATCTTCATACTAATTATAAAGAGGTACCTAATGCATGTGAGCTTGGTATGTTGTAAGTTAGTAAAAATACATTTAAGGCAAGTTGGTGGGAATGGGTTTGTATGGGCAACTGTTACTTACTGACAAACGATTTTACTGACCTTTCTAAAACCGAACATAATGACCTTAATGAGACAAATTTTGGTAAAATGACAACGACGTGAATACAATAAAGCTTAATTCCTATGTGATTGAGTGATCTCGTAGTTCATTAATGAAATGTAGAACATATAATGAAGGAATCGAAAACTGAAGTTTTGAAACGGAAATTAAGAGAATTCTTGATAGTTAATTGCTATTATTCAATAGAGGAGTTCATATGAGATGATCAATTGAAATAATATTTTGATAAATTTTATTTATTGGGTAATGTTAATGGCCTTCTGTATTATTTATTTTAGTATGTTAATATTAGCTCCTAGGTACCTAACTGTAAATTGCTGTGCCCTTACAGGGTTCATGTCTCGGTCCTAATTATTATTTTAAGACCCAATGTACGTGTTCGTGTACATGATTATTATGCAATAAATTATGATTATGATTATGAAATGTCGATAGACCATAGATATGAAGTAGCTACCTATCGATAAATTAAGGTAGGCAGTAAGTAATCAGTTAATTCCCTAAAACTTCTCTCTGGTCCGTCAAACCTATTTTGGTTAAAACGACGTTAAGTTTCTTTGCGATTTATCTGTTTATCTGTTTGTGCTGCAAATTATAACACCTAATCTGACAATGAGAATTCCTGTTATGTACTACGAATAAGTAGGTAATGGAATTATATCAATTTAAGATATAGTTATTCTGACGTTACTTCGAGTATTGAACGATCTAAACATAGATAATTGTGATGTATGTTAATCTGTAAGGTATTTGTAAATATGCGCCTTGTTGCCTGACTCAGATAAATAAAAGAAATATATTTATGATATACTGAAAAGTACTGAAAGCAAAGCATTAGCGACATTTTTTTGTTTAAATGTTATCTTAAAGTCGGTACAATTAAGCATAAACAATGGGTAGAGTAAACAGTGGCTACTCTAGTACACGTGCTACACTTAGGTTAGTTTTATAACTTCTCTTTGTTATCTATTCCTTTCATATTTAGCAACAAAACAAGTTGCAAGATCCCACGATTTGTGCATTTTCGTCATTTTAAGTAAAGCAAACTATACTAGAGATCAACCAAACTTACCTTTCGTAGTATTTCACCGACCAAACCGGACCAACTGGATGGTGCGGTTTCCGAGCCATAGGTTCCATCCTTCACGAGCCGCAATTCGTCTAAAATAAATTTTGTATTTAAAATTGCGAAGATGTCTCCAACTCTCTCAACTCTGCTCTCTGCAAGTATGGTATTTAATCCTAAAATTTAACTTTTTTGATGAATAGTTTATATGTAATTCAACGTATTTAATCATCATTCGCTTGTCCTTATCCCATTTAATGGGGTAAGGCGCAGCATGTTTTTCCTTGCCTACTTCTCTATCGCCTGTCGACTCATCACACACTTCCTATCGTCTCAACGTACGTAATGTAATCCAATAATGCCGAATGTCCCGAAATAAATGCTTGTACTCTTTGTCCAAACTCCAAGGTTCAGGAAACTTCCATATACATTTACTATTTACGAACACGTATAATATTTTTACTTAACGAATGAAATTGTACGTAGATTCACGACCACCACGCCACAACTGAGATGCACATGAAACATAGCGTCTCATTTATTTAAAAATACTTACATTTTATTTTGAGCTTCTCCGCCACAAGATCCATTAAATCCTTGCAAAATCCCTGATAATGGTCTTCATGCATGCCGTGACCCGTTTTGGCTTTATGCATCATATACGGTTCTTGTAATATTGTGGTGACTATGTAGGTTTTGTTGGTTTCGTAAGTGGCGGGAGATTTTAGTTGTACTTGCTTTGCAGACGTTACAGACAAACCGTTTGCATCCGTCCACATGCCCACCTGTGCGTGAAATGTGTTTTTGATATTCATATCCTTAGCCTAGGTGTCGAACAAATTTGATGTTCAATAGCGGGCGTATTTATCTCCTTCTCCAAAATATAACCTATTTAAACCATTTCCATAGACAGTACTAAAGCGTTATCTTGAGATAAAGGTTGTTTAAAAAACGCAAGTAAAATAAAACACAGAGGTAATCAAACTGTTCATAATTGAGCATAAAAATGGTTCTCAGACTGTATTTTGTATAAGTTTTCCTCAAGTCGCGAGTTAAAAATATATAATAGTATTCCAGTGAGTAAATCTTTTAGTACAGCAAAAATAAAAGCAGTGGCGTATTTAATTTATAAAATATCTGTCATTTATATAGGCTTTAGCTCAAATACAATGACACCGATAATAAGGCGTCGAAAAACTCTATGCTCTATGGCCCATAAAAGCACTCTTTAGTGTACTTTTATGGTTCATACATTTTCCATAAAAACACTGTTTACCACGATGTCAAATCATCTAACTTTTTTTAAATAAGTTACTATATTGCAGTGGTACCAACTAAATAAGCAAATTTTTCGAAATAAAGAGTGCAAATATTTGTAAAACATAAATTATTGACAAAAATAAAAATAAATTAGTATGTGTTGTGTGTTAATATACATATTTTACCAATTATTGGTTTTATTTATAAATATAAACCGATCCGGACTCTGTTTGGTTCGGATGGCAAGTGCAAGGAAATTAAAAACTAAACAGACCATAAACAAGAGGTGTCAATGTGTCATATTTCTAATATCCCACCAAAGTTCCAGTTCAAAATTAAAAGATGAAATATTATAACTATTTGTTATTAATAACTTCTTAAGATTTGATTCGTGTTTGTGAAGTGAAGAAAAATGTACACGTTCCTTTTAAAATGGACGAAGAAGAAATTGCGTGAGTAGTAATAGAACTAACGGGAAACTTACTGCCTGAACTGTCAAATGCTATTTACTTAAAATTAGTCGTAGAAAGGTATTGTATGCAACGGTGTACATAACTTGGTCTTAAAACGCTCGTGGCGCAACTCCCAACACTCGCGTTTTAAGACCCTACTTATACAACAGTTGCATAAAATACTATTATCTACGCACATATCATTAGTGCTCTAAAACGCGTTCAGAAACCGTAGGAAATGACCAGCATCACTACAACCGATTTTACTATGAGAACTTTCTTGTCTGTGGTAGTAGGTAAAATCTGTACTGTAATATCATTACAGTACAGATTTTTGATAAATTTGTATCGTTATGAGTTTAAATTTGGAACAGCTGTGAAACCTCAAGTGGGTCTCTATTCTAGTATCCATAGATATTAAAACAGTTATCGATGCGAAACGTCAATTCAGTACGTTTTTTAATACAAAGTGTACGACATTTGATCTCGAGTGATCTGAGTATAGGGACTTCATTCGTTAGTCTATGATTTTAAAAAAAACCATTCGTCGTGACGGATGATCGAATTGCCGCCATTGGTGTTGTCATTTTATTGTTGGTTTTTTGCTGTTACTTACTACTTATGATACATATGTGTGTAGATAAAGTAGTGTATGCAACTGTACATAATTAGGCCTTAAAACACTCGTGTGATCCTATTATGAAACTCGCTGACGCTCGTTTCATAAAACCACACTCGTATTTTAAGGCCTCTCATTATGGCCTCAGTCGCATAAACTACTATTTCATAGCTACACGACTCCAATATTATATTCTCGTGTGATTTTTTAAATATGTTTAATACAAACGAAGAATGAAAGAGGAAGTCACTAAGCATTGATTTATGATCCCCGAGAAATCATTAGCAAGTTGAAGAAGAAATAGGGTGAAAGGTGAAAGAAAGTTAAAATTAAACTTTGGTCTAAATTATTGCCAGCCCTCCCGAACTTTAAATTTAGTTTCAAAGTCACTGATTGCGAAAGTAGCGATGATGAAGTTCAATTATTTATTAATTAAATAAATTCCTATTTTATTCAACGGTTTAGGCAATTCTATTAAAAACTTAATTGACATTATGGTAGCTTCAATGAAGTGATAAAGACAAGATAAAAACTACCATGATTTATGGTTCGGTGACCAGCCCAGATAATCGATTGCGTAACGCTCCATCTGTACGTCAGGTTTATTTCTCTTTTTTTATTAAGAAAACAAACAGTCATACATACATCTTGAGTAAGATAAAAGAACAGAAAGACAGATCTGTAGTTTCCTGAAAGTTCAACAATTTCGTTAGGGAAAGATGATTTGTTCTAACGCTCGTTCGAAAACTTACGATATTAAGCCTTAGCCTCACTTTGAAGGACACAGGTACGATTTTTTGTAGTTATTTAATAGGTATATAATAAAAAGCCAAAACAAATCTGAGTGACAACCCTACATCTAAATCAATACGTACCGTCAACATGGCGCTTTGAACGGTCATCTCAACAACTTGTATTGTGAAATTGTGCCTATGACCTTCTTCATTAAACGAAATGTTGCCAGTAAGACCTTCGATGTCAGTCTGAAATAAACAATACTCGTATTATGTACAAATTCCTCGAGGCTAGTTGTAGGGGTTCCACAGACCCATAAAACTAGCTTCGAAGATATAAAGTGTCGGAAAGTTTATACTTAAGTTTATGACTTTATAGTCATGGCATATATATATATATATATATATATATATATATATATATATCTGGAATAAAAAGCTTTGATTGATGTCCGAGCGCTAAACTACCAAGTTACGGCCTCCACGCACCGAACGTCGTGCGCGGCGCGTGTGCTGTGCGGGCCCGCGCAAGCTGTAAAGCATTGAAACTACACTTCAAACACACATCGGCTAGCGCGGTCCCGTGGCGCTAAAGTTACAATTTGGCAGCGCGGCCGCGTGTCGTGCGCGTCGCGTGTGAAGTGCGGGCCCGCGCGTGCCCGCGCTGCTGAGTGTGATAGTGATAGTGAGATACATATTAATGTGTTGATAGTGAGAGAGATATGACGCGCGGACCCGCGGGGCAGCAGCGCGGGCGCGCGCGGGCTCGCGCTACTGTGTGATAGAGATGGTGAGATACATAAAAAATATGTTGGTAGTGAGAGAAGTATGACGCGCGGGCCCGCCGCGTACCCCCGCGTTGCTACACACCGCCCGTTGCGGTGTGAATATACCGCTTCAACCGCGCCCGACACGCGCCGCGCACGACACGCGTTCGGTGGGTTCGTTCGGGGAGGCTTTTAAATTTGGGTCTTTCACGAGTCGTAGAATAAGACGTCAAGAAAAATAATATTGCCAAGAATCGTTAAGCGCTACGCTCATATCCCTTTGCTTTCTTCGTGTGGAGCGGCGAGCGACTGCGGCTTAGGCGCCCGCTAGGCGGGTTCCTGGCAGTTAAAGTTTTAAGCAAAAATCAATGCTTATTTATTGCATAAAAACACTTACCTTTTTAATCAACCTAGATATTTTGTCGCCATGTTCAAATGGAATCACCCAGCTTTTCCCGGGATTACAATCGATGACTTTGGTCGAGTTGGCTTGGCCGGCCGCCCTGCGTAGTGCATTGCGGAACGCATCTGGTTTCTTCCTCGACAATCTCCCGAGCGCGTCCATCAATACTTGAACCCCATCGTACATAAGTGCAGCTTGGGCCTAGTTAACATGGAAACAGTCAAACGGTTGGACATCTCTACAAACGAAGTTGTATCACATGCTCACGAATTAGTCATTAGTCATTAGACACGTAGCGTTGGTACACTTGAACGTTTGCAAACAATTGAATATGCAGTTAACTGTAAAATAGGGATGTTACGAGAAACTGATTAACAGATCAGCTATACTTTTTATGAAATGTGAAAAACGCTCTGCTAGTATGAAGATTGTATGGAAGTAAGAACAAGCCAAGTCATGATTTTCAATGATTAACAACGTCCTTTTTTGATCTGTATCGATTTCAAAATCCTTCCTATTCTTCCCGTGGGCGTTATTGGTGTTGTGGGCGATGGGCTAGCAACTGATCACTGCGATATCACATTTTGTCGATTTTTTGTACCTACCCATATTCATGCTAAAAGTGGCACTGGAACATAAGTTTCTTGTGAATTGCCTACCCCTTCTAGGAATAAAGGCGTGAATCTATGTATGCATGTATTTAATAATAGCATGGAATTCGAATGCTATTTGTAACGATTAACAAAATTACGCCCAGTCAAAATAACAAAACAATATAGTATATTTGACCACGTTGGACCTCTATTATTCTGCGACAAAAGTTTGATTCATGTTCAATTCATCGCTGATATCATCAATTATTAAGTAAAAAGCAAATAATAACCGCAGTTCATTTCTATACCATTCACGAAGAACGCAGCAAGCGCGAATATGTACGTGAGTAATAATTTATGCAGAGGTTTCATTTATGGTTTCATTAGGGCGTGCCACGGGAGAGTTACTGAAATCAACATAAACTGGTTATGAACTCTCTTCACCATTTACATCCGAACTCCGCTTTAACAATGTTCATGCAGGATGTGTTCCTGATTTTTGTGCGATTTACATATATAGGATAATTTTTGTCCGAGGATAAAACTTCAGGGGACAAAATTGAGGGTGAAATTTCACCAGTGAAGTATATAAATTACGACATAAATATGTCATTTGCTAAAAAACTTTATATGCGTGTACAGACTCTTAGGCTGAGTTGCACCAAACCGTCTGTAATCGTAAGCGGTGTTCGTTAAAATCTGAATGTATGGAACGTTTGACAAGTTTCTATGGATTGACAGCTGTCAGGCAGTCGTATTTAACTTTGATCGGTCTGTAATCGTAGGTCGGTGCAACCAGCCCTTGGTAGAGAGCTCATTAAGGGGATTCCTTGATTTGAGTCATACACGCTCCCTAGACAGAGACACGCTGATGCCTTCCGCCCACGAGAAAAAGAGATGTAACACTCTTCGGGAATTGCTGCTTTGGACAAATTTCGATAAATACCTAACTTAGTGAAGTTTCATTAAAATTTCATAAAGTGAGAATTTATATAAGATTAAATACTATTAACTTGATTGTGTCGTAAAATAATTTATCGTTTGAGTAGGCTTAGTAAAAAAAGGAAAATACAGACCCATCTTTGGATTTTTTTTCTATCGAGGAAATTTTGAGCTATCATGCATGGATAAAATCAGATGAACAATCATAATAATATATTCAAGAGTCATATATCTAACAATTTACTTACAAACAAAGTTTTAACTGTCTTCAATTTAGTACTCCGCCAAGCCACGAAAACATTTACTATTTTTTTTTTACAATTTACCACATGAACTGATTTCCGATAGCAAATGCGTTGATTACTATAGAAAAAAACCGAATCGCTGTATGTGGGCCGCTAATATTTGAGGACTTCCATCGATTCCCCAAGATCATCACCAATGGCACTTCATTAATTCCTATTTCAACGGAATCTTATCAGAACCTGTGACGTACTTTTGCACTTTTAAGTACATAATTGAGGAATTCGATATGTCATCTGTGGTCTTCATCATCAATTCCTCGCCACCAAATTTATGATTCCGTATGTAAATACACGAATTATAACAGAAAATACCAAAATCACTACACGCGTGCCTAATAAAATTGAGGAGTCCCCTCAATTCCTCATGGATCCTCACCATCTAACTGAATTTTTTTGAAAAGAAATGGGACCCACCTGGAAGTATATACATACGAACAAACAAAAATTTTTTCTAATCGGCTCATCAATGACGGAGTTCCGAGGTAACAAACATTGAAAAAAAAAAACATAAAAAAAATAACAACCGAATGGAGAACCTCCTCCTATTGTTGAAGTCGGTTAAAAATCAGACATTATTGTTTCTTAATCTAGTCAGAACGGCGTCAAAGCACTTGATAATTTCCAAAGCACCGCGCAAACTATTATGTAAGTACCCAGAAAGTAATAAAGTATTATGTAACTGCTGCTTACCATAGTCAAACTTGTACTCGTATCTATATCCTGAACGTCAGACAACAAACGCAATGACCCATACTAGAATGGTACGCCGTCATAAGCTCAGATATGCAAAAGGTATCAAATAGAGTTCTCAAATGAATCTCGCTGGCCTTTCAAAGTTAACTCAAACTAGTCAAAGTGCTGTAGCTTGTAATCCTCGCCGCATGTGAGGGATTTACACAGCGCATATTCGATCGCATTCTAATAAATGTTGGTATTTTAAAATTGCCGTTCCAAAGTTAAATGTATTTAACGTCGCGTCAATCGAAGCTATTTAGCTATTGCGTTGTGTTTATAATAGACAAGGTCTGTGATTATTATAGTACAGTCAGCGTCAAATAGTAGCAGTCAAGGTAGCCAAATATTTCGGTACACGTCTTTATTACTGTAAGAATAAGTGTGTGTTACGAAATATTTGGCTACTCTGGCTGCTACTAACTATATGACGCTGACTGTACAGATAAAGAAAGACATGTTTATCCCTGTCTAAGTCTATATTACAATGATATAACCTTTTTAAATTTGTACGAATATGATTTGACATTAAATGTATTGTGTCACGTATTTTCTGGTGCACTAAATATTGTAAAGAATGAAGATACCTAGAGGTTGATATATTTGTGTTATTTTGCTTTTGATTTGTTTTTTCTATTTCCTTGTTATTGTGTTCTGACATTTGTTGACATTGTCTTAATATTATATTTTATTTTTCTCTGTTTTTGACGATCGTGATAAAAATTCTTATATTTTTGACATGTATGCAAATCTGTAATGTAAATTTTTTATCATGAAATAAATAATCTAATCTAATCTATAAACTTGAATGTCGTCTGGCCTGTGGAAATTTTTTTTTCCCTGTACTGGGATTGATGAATTATGGACATTGAACAGTTTCGTATGAATTAAATAATTATTTGACTGAATACAAGTCAATACGAGTATATGTACATGTCATGTACAGTGCTGTATGTCATGACTATTCCGGAATATAAAAGTGTGAAACTGGTTGCACGACAATGTTACACAGTTACAACAGTGAATTACGATATTCTACGATGTTTAAGAGAATGGTATCGGCAAGAAGTTTCTCACTCCTAGGACCCTATAAGTTCGTCTAGGCGATCATACTTGAAACAGCTTCCAGTTACTGTGGATCGCTCGTGATCGTTCTAATGGGGCCGGAGCACTCACCGATATGGTCCCCTTGAAACGGGGGTCCATTCTTCGCAAACCGTCCATGAAATCGCGCACAATCTTCCGCGAGTGGTCGACGATGCGGAACCCCGTAATGTTGACTGCGCCGTACTCTGTTACTTCGTTCTCCCAGTGATCATCCATAACCTGTTAATGGAAATACCTTTGAGTCTTAACTTAATTTGTCTCCCTTTGTGAGGGGCTCGGCGCTATTCGTAATGTTGTATTGGAAATTATTTGCCCAATATTATATTGCTGTTACAACTCTAATAACCCGGGGGCTTGCATTCAAGTTTTGGCGAGAATCTTGCCCTACACTAAATATAATGAATATAACGAGGTAAATAGAATACGAGTAAGTATCAAGATCATTTATTCTCGAATGTCGTACATTGGTTAAATAATAATATAATAAATAAAAGATTACCATACAACTAACATAATGATCAGTCAATCTATTGATGACTAGGTCTTGATATGATTTTCGCGTTACTAAAACGGTAAAATCGTGAGGTACACCGCGAAAGTTTCAGTTGAGATGCAAAGCGCACGTACACACACAACCGCGCGCATATAGGAATCAATGAGTTGAACAATTTGCACCGCTATTTATTCTCTATCTCTTTTTGCTACAGAAATAATAAAATTAATTTCTCTGATGATTAACTTTGTCAATTCGGTGCTCATTACTGCTACAAATAAATCTATACTTGGCCGAAGTCGACCATCGCAAGTAAGCTAGTGATGTGATTTCTACTTAATCGGTTCAGTAGTTAAAGAAATCCTGCGGAAAGTCGATGCGATGGGCGAATGGTCAAAGACACTTCGGTAATAGGGTTCGCCTGGGAGGAAGTGCGAAAAGACGCTATTCAATTCCTATTATCACATTTCCTGTACGAACGTTTATATAAAGAGTCGGGAGCTTCCCATTCGTTCATAGAGCTCCCCCGCAACTCGACTCCACAGAAAATAAAATATTTCCTCTACATGTAATATTAATGGAAACGGTAAAGTAATTTAAAAATGCACTTAGTTACGAATAGTTCCATTCGAGCCGTCAGTACAAGGAATTAGCCTCGGTTTAGTTAAGCATCATGAGCAAGTCAGTAATAGGTTTTGGAAAGTTTATTAAAGTGTTGGTTTAGCTTAGCAGGTATTTTGTTAGTACACTATGTATTTCCAGTAATATAAGTAAGTTAATAATACAAACGGCCAACAAACGAATATCTTACGAAACTTTGTCTTCAAAGTAGGTTTATATTTATTTTGTAGTATTCGATGTTGGCGTTTGACAAAGTGTGTGATACTACAATATTGTAAAGCTGTACCTTCAGAAAAAAAAGTTTCGGCCGACTGCTAATGCTTTCATAAGAAACACCTTGAAGTTGCACTTTTATTGTACTTACGACTTCAAAAATATGTATAAATAATGCCAATATTACCTATACATTTCTCGCCTAATGGCAACTAAATACGATGCAAAACTTTACGCATCTTTGACGTCGCGTGCACATTTCTTGAAAGTCGATTGCACAATGCGTTCTGAAACTTATTTTCATATAACTTTTACATAGTTCCCATTAAACTTTAGCGGAGTTCACTCACCAGTCCACTGAGCATGTAATGGTAGGTCCGCCTGCCCAATTGCACTTTCCGAACATGCTCGACAAGGATGCTTTTGGCATTTTTTGCGTTGCAATCGAGAACAATACGCTTGTAGCTCCACCGGTCGTGTTGTTCCAATGCCAGCAAAAAGTCCATCGCTTCCGATGCGTTGGTAATCCGTTTCACAAGAGATATCCGGAACGCTGTGCGACCTGGCTGCATCGATTGATATAGCTGCTGTAGGCGCAGCAATCCTGCGTGAATACAATTGACGTCCTTTGTCACTTGGACTGCTCGTTTGATATATGGTCAACACCTTTAACTGTTGGGCCAGGATGCAAATCTCTCATAACGGCTGATGTAGGTAATTTACTTTGCCGCGAGCTGTCATTCTTATTCTGATAACCCGGGCCCAACAAATACAGCAGTATAATCTGAGCGCGTTTAAAAAAACCGTTCGTTAACTTTTTTTTGCATAATTATTCCTTTGGTTGGGCTCCTTGGAGTATCTTTGATATGATCCAAATATTAAATTCCCGATCGTCACATTTTTGTATGGCCTCTCTTTATATATGTATGGACGTAACGCACCGGAAGAAAGTTGTAAATAAAAAAATCTGTTATATTAAGTATCGTTATTCGATACTATCAAGGATTCTGAGTTTTTTCTTAAGTATGTTCATGTAAAACAGTTTGTTTTTAAAGCGCTCAGATACAGGTACAAAGAAAATAAGTTAGTTCCATACTCTATAATTATGATATCGAGCAGTGAAGCCTCGCAATAGCTTTTATCATGCTGTAAATGAATTACAACGTACGTGAAAATAATAAATATAAGCTGTATAGAGGCATTAAAGTACAAGTCCAATTTTCGAGGGCGTGTGCAAAAAATTACACGATCTTTTTTTTACCGTAACACAATAGTCGCCAAACAAAGATACACCCCACTTTACTCAGACACAATTGCGTGAACAAAATACAAATAATCATACGTACAGTTAGAACAGTCACAATGCCAGAAGCTATACGCTGCTCTATTTTCCAGTTCTCCTAAACCAATTCGAGTCCACGCGAATTTTATCGAATTAAACGCCCCATATAAAACAAGCGGAACGAAAAAGGGACAAAGCGTGCTCGGAGGAAGCAAAAAATAAAAACTCTTTTGCTCTGCGTGAAAGGGTGCCTAAGGTAGGAGGTATACGATGAAAATAATAAAATAACGCGTAAAATTCTAATAAGTGATCTATACCTCATTCCAGATAACACTAGAACTTTTTTCGTACTATTGCGATCAAGTTTCTTCGTTCATCAAATCGATTCAAACGTAATGATGCTAAAGTTTATTGCGTTTAAAACTTAATTTCCCCGAAATTGCATGACGCTGACGCAAGTTATTTCCAATTTTGTACGTATAGGGTATTATTGCAATCATCAGATCATTCTTCAAAAATATCTTGCTGGATGCTGATGTACTAAGTTAATTCACAATTGTCAAGTGTAAATCAGCGGGGCGCAGGTAAATAGCGATGTCCAAAATTGGACATTCGTTAATTACGACAATGAATTGGCAAGTGATTGAATTTGGGTGTGAATCAAATCCCGAGGGATTACACGTTCAGTTAACAATTTTGTCTCTGATTTACTACATGCGTGCGAATATATTGAACACGCGTGTCATATACTAAAACTCTGTAACATGAAGCTTTTCGGGATTTCTATAATCACACTGATAATATAAATGTAAATGTTCGTATGTGTAATATAATGAAGGGGAAAAATCTGTGAAATTATAGCAATGTAAGTTTGTAGATAATCTCCGGAACTACTCACCCGAGTTCTCCGAGGCTCCGCCTGAGTTCTTTGTAATATGCGGGCGGAACCTCTCGGGCAGCTAGTTGTTGAGGGGGAAATGTTAATCGCTTACCGAAATACTGACCTGACTGCCCACCAAAAAAATGCTATAGTCAGACTGGTTAGTAATGTATGGCTGTCTCTTTCCAATTATTATGAGAGGGAGTGGCAAATTGCACCCGTCTGTAGTAGTGTTCTAGAAGTTTTCTCAAGTCTTCTTTTTTTATTGTCATAGACAGAACGTTAACTTCAGTAAGCGGTTGAAGTGACATTTTTAAAAATGTCTCAAATAGTTTTAAATTATGAAAAAAATAATTTCGAGATTAAATTCAAAACGAACTGAAATGCGTTTGGATTTCAATCGCGTTTAATCTTTGACAATTTAAATTACATAATACATTTAAAATTGTGACCGAATTTCCTAATTTTAATTTATGTTTTTATTTTTGACAATTGTTTGCTTTAAAAAAATAAGCTGGGCGGGAACTTGCTTGATATGTTGTTGTTGGTAACCTATCGAAGTTTCGAAAAACACTTGCCCGATTTTCACTTGTCCGAAAACGGTTAACTGAATTCTTATAATCTATATATACTCTGTTTACCATACTTTTGAAATGTCGCTGGTTTTCTTTCCCACATTATCGTTATCCCGAAACTCAATAACCAGAAGAATGATTGCCAACTTTATTATTTGACAACTGATTTGTTAGCCACCTTTTTTGTAATTCCAATGCAATGTAAAAACTAAATCTCATTTTCCCTAATATCATTCATTACCGCCACGATTAAAAACATTCAGATATGCTAATAATCCTACAGAAGTGTACACTTTAAAATTGCGATGCGAAAATAAACTTTTGCTAATAAGTGGGTTAGGTTAGATTTAAAACTGCACCTTACAAAATAAACAATTGATAGAAAAGGGGCTAAGATTAGGTCAACACATTTAAGAAACTAGAGTGATGCACGAGCCCATAAAAAGAGTAAAAAAAACAACAAATGATCGTAACAATGGTATTATTTGTAGGTTAGGTTAGGGCAGAGGCGGCTCGTGACTAAATTGTATGGGTGTTCACTTGAAATAAAACAATGAAAATACATGACGTTAGCAGATTCCGGGATTCCGAAGACTCATCCGTGCACCCTTAAAGCAATTTGAAATGCACCACATAATACTACACAATCTGTTAACCTTCGTAAAATATGCCTGTTTTTGTCAACGCGGTCATTGAATTCGCGTATAGACTTTCGGTACTTACGTGGAATCTAGTGCCCTGCGAATACCCTGTAAAATAGTTTGTTACTCTCATCACAACCACACATCTACGGTGTTTTCACATATTGATTGGATTTAAACACACGCGTAAATGTTTTGGTTTTCGTCGTTCATGTTTGCGTAAGGTCAAGGTCCCTTGTCCCTTAGCCTTCAATTCAAGCCGGATTTGTAACGTTTTTGCACACTTTTTAATGAACACCACATTATAATTATCCATTTTAACACTCACAAGTAGTAACTGATAAGTACAGGCTATTTCAACACGTATTAAATGATTATTAATTGGAAAATACCCGAATTTGCATTCGCGCGCATGCATTTAAGTTGACCAGTGTTTGGTTATATAGGAGTGGCAACGTCGCGCGCAATCACTGTCGCTGTCGCGCGGCAAAATTAACCGGCAACGTGGCGTGAGCGGCGCTCCGAATTTGGCTATTTTTTCATAGAAAATCTTCTGTTTCACGCGCAGGACTGTGGCGAACTTTCTCTTTCACTCTTATTGGATTTCGTATTAGAAAATGTACTGAGTCTTATTTCATAGGAGCGCAATCGTGAGCGCTCCGCTTGGCGCGTTACCTATGAAATGATACGGTAGGATGATGGGTATAGCGCCTACCTATGATCTTGTAATGTGTAAAGGTAATTATTTTATTGGTATTGGTACAGTCGTATTTTAAGTGGATTTTAAATAGTAATATTAATAATGAGATTAATGAGTATAATTTAGTTATAATTATTTATGGGAGTTCACTGCACCAGCGCTCCTTAGGGCGAGCCGCCTCTGGGTTAGGGTTAGCTTGTGTACCTTAGAGCGGTGACGTCGACACGCTGGCGGTAAGGTTAGGTTACATGCCACAATTTCGATCTTTTGCTATAGCGGGATAATAATATTTCGGACTCAATTCTTTTCGGCACCTTAAAATAATTCACAAATGATCCTTCGGAATTTTAATAAGTTTATTTCTGAATAAAGCGGAAAACAATGATATGAAAAAAAATATTTCGGGTAAACAAAAATCCGGTCAACTAATAAAAAGGGAAACGTTTTCGGGATTTTACTATTCGGAATTACGATTTTCGAGCTTGTGATAGGTACGTAATTTTCGCATTTTTGGAGAAATAGTACATTATTGCAAAGGCCGGGAAATAGCAATTCGTGGATGAGTAAGACAATAGATAGATACGAATTCACGAAAATATCATTCCCGCCGAGGCAGAGTATCATGATTTTCTACAAAATTACGTGGAGATCAAATAATATTTTTAACCATCTAAAAACAGCGAGTATGTCAATAACCTATCTAGTTCCCGCCATCCCGACCAACTTATTTTTAAATTAGGTCCACGGCATGACTTATTGTGCCAGTTTATTAAAATACATCACAATTTTAAATGTTTTATGTAATTAAAATAATGTAAGATTAAACGGGATTAAAATATACGCATATTAATTTTATTTGGACAGTATTTTTTATATTAAAATGTATATACGAAAGATTTTAAAAAACTTCACTTCAATCTAGCGTTTTGTCTAGGTATGCCATTAATAAAGAAAACTAGAAGCACAGTACAAACAGGGCGTATAAATAAATTGCTAGGCCTTTAACCGTACAAGCATTTTGTTGTTTATAGTTATTTGTCTTAGTCAAAACATAATGGTTAAGGGGTAAAAAAGTATACAGTAATGGAATTTCATATACTTTCCGGCCGCTAAAATTGTACAGTAATGACATTTGACTTTTAAATTTTGCGCTCGTCAGTAACGAGGAACCTCAGGTACTACTTTTTCTACAGTACGTAAGACGCACTGTTAGGTTTTCTTATTTAAAATGCCTTTAAAAACTTGCCGTTTGTTAATGGATTTTTTGTAACAGCCTTCAAAGTAGCTAATAAATACGTAAGTAAGTATGATATATTAGATTTTCATATTTTGCGTTGTACGCGGAATCCAAATTCCGTTTCGGCACGATTTGAGCACTGTAGCAACCAGTAATAATTTTGCTGGTCAATTCGGTACCTACCAATTTTGACTCATTATAATGTCTCCTGCTCGTTCTAGAACGTGTAGAAATAACCGCATGAAACACATTAAAATCAACTACGTATATCTCGAATCGATCCGTAAGAAGTAGGTTGGAACTGGAAGAGATCCCCTAAAGGGATAAGTTCGCTTTTGTACTTGCCATTTACTTGTGTAAATTTTAAGTTCGATATAGAGTTTTACTAACTACTCTACTAATATTACTAATTACTCACCCCGAATAAATTATATTTGATTGAACCTGCCCCTACATTATAAGTCTTTGAGTTCTCACGTAACGCGACTACAATGACAACTCGCCGGTCGGCGTAGAGTCAGTGTCAATTGTTCGTACCATTACGTAGAAGCTAAAGAGGACTCGTCAAATTAAACGGAAATGCACTCGTTATGTAGGGCGGGGGATATCGTGACCTCCTAAGCCGCATCGCGTACACTCAAGTGGAAATCCAAAACAGTTTCGTTGTTGGGAGATAAATGTGCGGCTGGAGATGCGGTGAAAGTTTTGCCCGCACCCGGACTATTCTCGCCATGTGTCGCGTTTGAACTCGTGACCCTTGAGGTTTTCTACTGTCGTCACCCGACTAATGGCTTATGACGTCACCCGCCCCAGCCTTGTGTCCCGACATCAATTATGAACTTGTCGATCCCAAAATGAGATCTTACTTCGCAGCTGATTTACGTTAGCCATTTTTAGGGTTCCGTAGCCAAATGGCAAAAATCGGAACCCTTATAGATTCGTCATGTCTGTCTGTCTGTCTGTCCGTCAGTATGTCACAGGCATTTTACTCGAAAACCATAAGGTGTATTTGAATAAAAACTTGAGGATAGGGTGTATTTTGTTAACCGCTACATAGTTTTGCAATGAAATTACTAAGAAAGATTTTTTTAGGGGTGCACTCCGTACATAAAACCGAAAGTCAAAAATTATTTTTTCATTGCAAGCCCACGTGTGGTACATCAATCGACAGGCCTTTCAAAATAAATATAAGGTTTCTAAGCAATTTTTTGGATTAAGTGAATAGAGTCGGAGATAATCGCCCCGAAAGTCACTAAAATTGTGTCCCCCCCCCCTCTATTTTTTGAACCGTGCACTTTAAAATTATGAAAAAAATCATGCTAATAGGGCTTATAAAATTCTTTCAGCGATATTTGTTTTGAACAAGATCGGTTCAAAGGTTTTCGAGATATTTATAAAAAACTGCCTCCCTTAAAGAAAAGGACGTAAGTGCCATAAGTTTTCAGTAACGATATGACTTTTTCATGTCAGACCCACCATACCCCTAGCAATACCCCTGGGGGTAGGGTGGGACGGAACCATACCACCGTAGTGCTGTGGACTATGTTATGCTTTATAATATTTATCTCAAATGTCCTGTTACCGTTATCAGTATCACGCAGTGTAGTTGAAAAAGTTAGACTACCGTTATCTGTAGTAACCATTGATTTCGTATATAGAACTAGATGCACAATGTCAAGCAAATATGCCAAGAAATGTACCTCAGAGCCCCAGTATGACAGCTCTAGTACATTTCAGTAGTTGCTAATAGCGTTAATTTATACCCTGCATCAAGGTATTTCATGAAAAAAGAACTCAGTGTTTTAGACCTTAAGCACCATATTAGCAAAGCAACATCAAAATATTAAATACTTTTTAGTTTATTGAGACATACAATGTGAATTGACTGCTCACGTCAAAACTTTAGTTAGCGTTTAGCGAATGAATGGAGTCGCGTTATAAATTTTATTTAATTCAACAGAAAGCACAAATAAATCTGGTTTCTTTATTTTGCAAGTGGGGAATAAACAGTTTCAAATATTTGTACAAATATTATACACAAAACAATTGATGAGATTTCCGTAAGTACATATAGTACAGCTGACAGAGTCCATAAAAAGAAGTCATTTTAGTTTCCTTGAAATAGATTCAGTTTGTTAAATAATTGTATTTTCGACCTGCCTTTACTTTTAATACTTTCTTTTTTGCGATGTAATGTAAGCGTACAGTCAAGTAGAGATCAGCTGTCGATTTTACTAAAACGATCCTATGGGTTTTGAACGTCACTCTCATGATCATCCGACATCTATAAAACGAGTATTACGAGATATAAGGTCAAAAATGAATGATGATGAAAATTGGCAACAATTTGCGCATTTCCAAATGATGTGTTGGGATTGTAGTATAGAATTTTATTATAGTTCATTAATGCTATTAATTACCTTTTGCCAGAAGGCAGAAGATAAAGCTAAGTATATTGGAAGTAATTGAAATTAAAATATGTAATGGAAAGAAATGGGCTTAGGTACGTTCATGAGAGGTGTGGCAGTTTTAGTAAACCTGTTCTTCCATTTTTTGTCGTATAACCTATAATATATCCGAATCATTAAAATGAGCCGAACAAACGACACGCGAGTCGTTTGGTTTAAAAAAAACACCTCGACTGTCGCGTGCTATGACTGCAGCCCATTTTGCACGTCGCTGCGGATTTTTTGGAAATCTTAAAATGAAAACCATAATTATGTAGGTAACGACATCATAAAAAAAGTATTTAAGTATACCGACTCATTAGATTTATGTTCCGCGACTTTGTCATTTGAACTAACAAAAATAATTATTTAAAACATGTTCAAAACTATTAAATTACAATGAGTTTACACAAAATGTTATGAAAATAAATTATTTAAAGAAATAAATCCCATCTTTTTTCAAGTTTTTTTGTTGGTATTTATGCAGTTATTGACTGAACATTTTGACATAACTGACAACCAACAAGTCTCACGGTTGAAACCAGACTAAAACACAAAATAGATAATAGTACATGTACAGAAAGGACACTCCTTTGATCTTTACGAAAGGCGATTTTTTCTCAGTCGAAACATTAAGATTTATGGCTCTCTGACGTCCCCAACGTTGGGGCACCGGCATGTACTTGTAGCGATGAACGTAAATCGCGGAGTGTCCCGCGCCTGACTAAACGCAAAAGAACCGGCCGATGCGATTGGCGGGTGTTAGGTGTACTACGACCCTACAGCGCACGATCCGAGCGAGCGTAGCGAGCGTGCCGCGGCAGCGGCCGGCGAAGCGCCAGAACCGACTACGGATATTTTTTTCGAATAAAGTTAGGTCTGGAGCTTCGCCGGCCGCAGCCGCGGCACGCTCGATTCGCTCGCTCGGCTCGCGCGCTGTAGGGTCGCAGAGTCGCAGTACACCTAACACTCCTCCTCGCTTCACTCGTCGTCGTATCTACACCGGCCTGCCTTATAGTATAGGTTGGTTATGAACGTGGACGTATGGCAGTTACGATACAGGTATGAAGATAAGATAATACCCCGCGTGCCAAGGGAAAACTACTAAGGCCACTGTAGTGTCACAGGAAATTCTTTTTTACCCATGACACTACTGGCAGTGCCAAGCAGTAGTGCCTATGGTAAAAAATGGCCAGAACGGCCTTCGTTTTTTTCAGTTTAATGAATTTAAAAATTTTGTACCTATTTCTTTTTCTATTTTTCCATCAAATCCCAGCACTACGAGTACTAACGGTGGTATGGTTCAGTCATGGTTCAGTCCACCCTACCCCCAGGGGTATGGCTAGGGGGTATGGTGGATCTGACATGACCTTTTTAATAGGGACGGAACCCTGGTTGTGCGTTGTCCGACACGCACTTGGCCGCTTTTTATTTCTAATCCGCCTTTGATACTTTTTGAATAACGCGTAACACGGACCGAATATTTGACGCACCTCTTATCCCGGCGAAAATAAAACGTGATTGAATTCTACATCAATTTCTTGTGCAATATAAAACGTAAGAGTAATTTTGTGTTAGGTACGAGTAACTTAGCAAAATCGAGTTCGGTGCGAACGTCGGCGTCGTTACTTGGAAAGCGACATGTTCTGACGATGTACACGACCCTGAAGCATCAGCACCGTTCAACTAAACTGATTGTCCCAAATTGTTGAGTGATAATCACGTAGCTAGGGTCATTTCGCTGGTTACGCGACCACCTTCGGTTAGCGACTACCTGAAGGAGAAGGTTTTTTCTATTGAAGATCAATTCTACAATTTGTACATGCATTTTTTTGTTGTTTTAGAATAGAAATCTACTAAAAAAACGAGAAAATAACCTTTCAGTTCACCAATTCAGCTAAGTGGTTGCCAACCGGCCATGAAATTAGGTGGTCGCCGACCGGCGAGATGACCCTAATGTAAAAAATTAAAACTTCCTTAAATTTAAATGGCGACTCAAGCCAGCAGTGTTGACAAACCCTTCTCGTGCCAATTATGTTGATGGTTTACTTTGTGTTTTTTCCCTCTGGATCTCGTTCAAATTTTACTTTATCCAAAAATTGGGTTTCACTGGTTACAATGACGAGGTATGTATGGTAAGTTACGGTAATAGATTTTTGGTAAAATTATTTATTTTCATGTAGGTACAGGGGACAGGCACGGCATGTAATGAAAAACCATTTGCTACTTCCGAAAAGAGCAAGAGCGTAGATTGAATTTATGTGTAAATCCATTATGTTCAAGTGTTCTGTAGGAGCCTGTGAGTAAAACGTGAATCAGGGGATCGATTTTTGAATCTCACCAAGTGACTAATTCTCACCGATGTGAGTGATTTCTGAAAGTTCGTATTTTTGAAACTCATCGGTGACTTACATTTGTCATAACTATGATATCGATTTACGAGTGCCCCTACCCACTCGTAATTGAAATCACCACGCGATTGTTTTTGACAGTTGACGTATGTGACATCCGCCAAGAATTTTTCAAAACTTTAATTTTCGTTTACATGACACTGACAGATACGCTACGTTTTACGTTTGAATCTGTTTTAAGTTATAGTATGAGAAAATAAAAACCTGGTATCAAGGACAACATCTGCGTAAAAAGGAACGTTACGGGAAGATTGTCTCTGACTGACATTGTAAAATTTCTGCATGTTGGTAAACAGCGTGTGACTTTCAAAAGTACGGCTTTTGGAAAATGGTGACATTAAAGTCATCGGTGATAATTTTAGTCACCGGTGACTTTGATATCACCAGTGAGATTCAAAAATCGCACTCCGTTAGTGAATAATACACCTTGGGAGAGACCTTTTCTTCACGGGTATTTGTTTACTAGTACTAATCGCTTCGCTCAGCGTGGACAGGGGGGTTGGATGTTTATAAGTAATAATTGTACTGATCTACAAAAAAGTAGATTTTAATGCCGACCAATTTGCTTAAAATAAAAATGTGATATCAATGTGATATCAACTATGTACGCTACTACCGAAAACGCAATTGACTTGATTTTCCATACAACGGTTAGTACGGAGCCCAACGTTGTACACCGTAACCTACCTGTCAATCAGTATGAACCGTTTTCAGCCACCGTCTGTGAAGCCAGACTTTGAATCTAATCTCTGTCTTTTTATATGCCCTTCACTCGAGTTTCTGCTTAAGTGACAATCTGTCGTCAGATTATTAAAAAATCTTTACCTGTCATTTTCTCAAAATGGTGGTCATGTTGGTTGGCGCGTTATTGCTGTGGATGCTATCGGCATGCAGTTATTCACAAAACGGTTACCAAGCGCATTGCCACATGCGAAGTAGTTTAAAGCTGACCTCTAACTAACGCACAGTTTTATGAATAGCGAGGGCAAGTTATAATAGTGGCAAGTTTACAGGTGAGCACAAAATGTTTTGCGGGTAGGTGGGTAAATTAGACCAGAAACTTTTGTTTCTGCTATGCGAGTCATCCATTATATCCACACCTCACGGCGACTGAAACATTTGCAAATTAACTTGCAGAATCTAAAATGACATCGCACCGGCGTCGGCTTTCCCAAATTGTCTGTCAATAATACCGTACTGTATTATTTGAATATCATGTTTTCAGATCATTTGCCTTTGGGACAGGTACACCAAGGCATTCTCCATACAAACTTTGTGCAAGTTTCTTTTCGTCGGTTTTGGCACTAGAGAATGTTTGTTTTTTTGAAGCGTAATTCCCGCTTTTTGTATTCCGGCCATTAGAAACACTAAATCTTACGCTCCTACAAGTCACGTGACCTCCTACGCTCCTACACCTGTCGCGAGCTTAACACAAGTGCACAGTGCCGCTAAAGAAGTTTTCAGTTTCAGGTTATACTGGTAAAAATTTTTCATCGTAAATTTTTTGTACTAAAATCGGGCCCCTTTTGCTATACTCTGACCAAAATATAAAAAATAATTAAAACAGAAAATAGCTAACAGAAAAAAAAGTATAGTGTCAAAACATATTTATAGCGCAAACACAAATGACGAAAAACTTGCAGAAAATTGGTATGGAGGAGGCTTGCCTTACCCGTCCCCTTAAGGTATCCTAAACTAAATGCAGGTTTTAAACTACAACTAAGACTTTTTCAAATCGAGAGTGCAGTTTCATTCTTGACTTCAAATACTAGCTCAGAACGTTGATTCAACCCTTATACACAAAAACAATTGCACCAGGTGTTTTTTTTCTTCCAGAGCGTCAATCCATATAATTATGTAAATAAAAAAAATATTATTAATAATTGTGACGATCAGGACTGGAATAGTTGGGACACTTCTTTTATTGTATGGAGAAGATGATTGTGAGTAACCAACAACCGAAAAATGTTTATGGAAAATTTTAAAGTTCTTATACATGTGAATGAAAAGGTATGTGCAGCTTGTTTCTTAAAACGAATGCACGCAAAATTCGGCACGCATGAAGTCCTCGCGTGTCCTTCAATAATAATGTGGGTTGCGATCATATTATAGAGTAACTAGCTTCTGCCCGCGACTCCGTCCGCGTGGAACTCGTTTATATGTTTTCGGGGATAAAAACTATCTTATGTCACGCTCCATCTCTTCAACTATCTCCACTTAAAAAAATCACGTCAATTCGTCGCTCCGTCTTGCCGTGAAAGACGGACAAACAAACACACATATGTGTACTTTCCCATTTACAATATTAGTATGGATATATCCGATTCTTCAAATAACCCAATATTACCCAATTTTCCAAATTATGAAAATTGGGTAACATTCCCCAATTACTATGATAATGACCAGTTACGCTCCAGCGGAGACATAACCTAAGCGTGCTGCCCTTTAATGATTTCGCTGTATTGACAGCAGAAACAAATGCAGTCCGCAAATCCCAAACCGACTAATCCTGCTACATGATATCAAAATTCAGAACCACGCGCATTATGCCAAGTGCAAGCTTTCTGAAGGTTGTAGGTATTGATTTTGACCCCAACGAAGAACGCGCCGCTACTTAAAGTAGAACAAACTTACTTAATGTCACAAAGCGAATAAAATATAAAGTTAATTTTGCAAAAATATCAAAGGCGCAGCGAATAGTTCCCAGCACGTAAGACAAAGGCCTCGCCGGAGTCACCAAGCCACTTGGAACATTTCCAAACCAGTCCGCTCTAGGGATAATTATAGTACAGTTTAAATTATAGATATTTCCAACAATCATTATACCTATCGGTATGTATTTCAAAAATTATAAGCTCCGTTGTATATATGTTGATTATACTCCCTTTAGTTTGTCATACTATAATATGATACAAATGGTGACAAACTTGGCATAAAACACTTCCTCTTAATAAGATGTAACGATCAAAGGGATACAAATACTGGAATTAGTAGCTAGGTATCGGCTGCCACCTGGTGGCCAACTAAAGGGCCGATCGGCCGAAAAAAAATTACGGCTATCGAACTAAAACCAATTTTCGTATTCTCAAAATCTGAATTACTCGAAGTGGCAGCTAAATCACCATTGTAATGGATTATATTGATACTTAATAACATTTTTGTTCTTCATACCGAATAAAGTAGAAATATAAGAAAATAACAATATTTAATGATCGAATGCAAACAAACACAATTAAAAAAAACGAAACGCATGTTACAATCGTCATTGAGATCGTCGTTCGACATGATCTCTATCATGCCCGAGAAATGGCTTCCTGGCAACTACGGTTTTTTCTTCCTACGTATCTTCCTAAGTTGTGCCCCGATGGGGCCCTCAACTAATTGCCGATACAAAATACTCACAAGAGAAAAACATTATATACAGAGAAACAAAACCAGCAAACATGCAAAATAAAAAGAAAACCTGAATCTACAAACTATATACTACCTTAACATTAACAAGAATAACGGGTTCATAGTTGGGTAAAGTTTTAAGTACCAACAATTCCCCCTTTAACTGGTGTTGTTTTTTTTTTTTTTTTTTCTGAGCACTTTAGATTTACGACATTTAGCAATTAATAATATTTCACCTGTTGACATTAACGATGTAATAATTTATTTCCTATTTTATTTATTTTATTGTATTTCATTTTTAATGATGCGCCGGTCCTGTTCTCTTCGTAAAATTGGTAATTAATTAATAATTTCAATGTGCCTAAGTACTACTAACATTTATTAATTTAAGCCTATACTTACTAACAACGATATGGGCCATAGCCTGAAATAAACGTTTATTTAATTTAAGTTTTCATTGAACAGCATCGGAACGCGATTTAGCTAGACAGCCCATCTGCGATTCATCAATCAATAATATAACCTTTCCCATTCATTCTCTTTTCCTTCCATTCATTGTCCAATTACATCTAATACCGGATCTGGCACTATTTACTATTGTACCTTTTGTCAAAAATGGTGCCGACATATTGAAATTCACTCCGCTATATTTGACAGAAACGAAAATATCCCCATTGAACGACATAATTTGTAAAATAAAATATGAATGTTAAATCATTATTCTTATAGAGCGTGTGACGAGATTTCATTACGGAATCTCATTGTTCCTATTTTCGACGTTGACTTAATAAAAGTTAATAAAGTTTTTGACGACCACAAAGGACATTAAAATTGCACCAATATAAAATACGCCCACGATATTCAAACATCAAATTCCCGTTGCAATTTCGGAAACAAAGTAAAGATTTAACAGACGTATTTTTTTAATATATGTAAGTACACAATATGATTGAAATAACCGCGATGCAGAAATGTGAACAGTTGTATTGTATTCAATACCACAATTGGTGGGATATTGGAGGTACATGAATGGTGTAAAAACAAAGTGACGCTAAAATAACATACCTATTCAAAACACATTTATTGAAGTCTCGACTCGCTACTACGCCCAATTGATGTATGAAAGTGAAATTATTCATACAGCCTCTAGGTCTGTAAACAGCACTGTTATCAAAGTACATAACGCGACAGAAAGCTATCAAAGCTTTTTGACATACAATTTAGTTGTATCTAAGCTTGATTCAAAGTTCAAATGGAAACTCAGACCGACATACTTTTGATTAGATTAGATTACATTCATTTATTTCACGATAACCATTACAATATAAATTCGTTATTGTCAAGATTACAAGAATTTCTACAAAGATCCTCAAATAATTGAAATGTCAAAATAAAATAGTATTCTATCTCGCACAAGGAGTCGTCATATGTTATTCAAAGTTAATCGTTGTTACAAAACTATTAATTTGTCAACATTATACAAAAAATACATAAATTGGAAACATAATTAAGTCTTAATTATAAATAACCCACCCTATCACTAAAAACTCAAAACAGAACGTAATACCTAATAACATTAAATTTTATTATTATTTAAAATATATAGTCAACAGACGGCATTGTCAAATAAAGCATCATTTAAAAAGTAAGTTCCATGTTCTACTAGAGGACACAGAGTTATCCAACAAAAGATTTCTCTGATTTTTGAGTGCGTCACGTTCTCTCAAATTAATCTACTCATGAGAGAAAACGAATGCACGACAGCCTGCCTGACAAAAACTTAAACTTTAACATGATTCCGAATACAGATCCTGGCAGAAAACTTGGGTGAAATGAAATTGAATGGGCTTGGTGAAATGAGGGTGTAAAATGAAGAAGATAATGATGACTTGGCGGCGTTAAATGAAAAAAAAATCTTTACATAGTAAAAACAAGCCAGTCTCAAAAGTAACTTTGGGAATAGATTGTTAGATGATGAAGTGTCTTGCCTAACATTAGAATATTGATGGAAGAGGGGTGGAAAGGCGTGTGGACTACTCGTATATGGCTTATGGAAGTCTCAACTCAGTGATAGACTCAAAAGCACTGTTCTATCTGCTCTGACTACAATGATCATTTATTCATTATTCTTATAAACGTATCGTCATGAATACTAGCAACGCAACGCATGCAATAATTCATACGTCTCGCACGTACTTAATCTATGGCGTCTCTGACACGTATTCTACAATATGGTATCGATTGATTTACCTAATACGTGCCTCGTCGGCACAGTAACGGTAGGTAATTCAGGTTTCAGTTAATTATTAGTTACTATACAGATGGCGGTACTCCAGGATACTGCGCGGATAGTGAGGAGGTGTCGCCTGTCTCTGTCGCCCTGACCGCCGGTAGTTTAGGCCCCGACTCGCTGCCGGCTGCACCCTAGGTTAGGTTTTTATGTTTTGTATGTATAGTTTTATATTTTACTTTTTATATTTAATTATTGTACAAACCTAACTTCAGAGGAAATATGAATAACTGCCCTCAGGCAGGACTTGTTTGGTGTCATGGGAAAATAATAATATTGTCGTACTAGCTGCCCGTGCGGCTCCACCCGTGTATAACAGAGAGTAAACGAACCAAGTTTATGCTCATTGACCTAAACTACTCCATGTTGAAGCTTACGAAAGAATTTTGATAATCAAAACGGAGTGTTTTGTAAGCATATTTAAACCTCAAAACACGAGCACCCTTATTTATTTGCGGCAGTGCGTTACAGCCACTCAAGTCAAGGTCTAGTCTCGACAAAATTTACGACTGTGCATAAATATCAATTTTCCGGTTATTTGCAATAAATTCACATTTTGATGTTGAGGTCTGGTTGAGTGCGCCACTTTTCATAGCATTATTTTAACCTTTTCGAGTAAACTTAAGATTGCTTTTCTGTATACGTTCATGAGGTTTCTATTTTTCTGTTTTTTTTTTTATTTAAATGGTTCGCTGTTGTTTGATTCCACTAATGCATTTCTTTGTTCTCCATGCTTTCCCAGCGTTATTGTTTGAAAATTGTGCCACTCGTCTCGAGATTGCGAAGACGCTGATTTGCTCGGCTCCTATACTTAGTTCTTTGATGCAATTTTGCTATTTTACTTACCCTGTATTAGGAATCAGTCATACTATGGTTGCAGGAAAACTAGTTGTTTTTTTGGAAGCCTTCGTGTAGGTGACTTTAAGGTAGCTTGCTTAATTTAGACCTACTCGGTTTTATTGGTATTCTTTAAATATCTGTTCAGTCACTTTTCAAATCTGCAGTAACAAAGCGGGCAAAACCATCTGACAAGTCTTAAAAATTACCCGGCCGGGTTAATTTTGGTAATTTTGTTCGTTAAATAAAACACGCCAGAAACTTTAAGATGTATATTGACACCAATAATTAATTACATGCAAATTGAACAGCACGCTATGGCCGTGGCTGGACAAGAAGGAAGAAAAAGAAAAAAGGTGTTGCCAGAATAGATTTAGGCATAGACAAAAATAAAACTTTCTGTTCATGAACATATTTTATTTTAGTTCTTTCCTAGCCGATCCGCTTAAATTTTTCCCATTACTGAACAAAGCCCAAAGAATACGACGACAAATAGACAGAAGTAATTTTCGCCTGTTAAATTACTTATTTTAACCCAACAGAACAAAATTCAATTTCATACAACGAATAACTTTTACACTAAGACCATCGAACTACTAAGAAAGTCAGGATTTTTTTGACCTGCTTTTGGAATATACCCGTCCCTACCCCATTAATTCTAGAAAAATCTTCAGCGCTAAGTAGGAATGTGGTCAGTGCCATCTATCGGCTCCATTTGGTACAAAAGTACAAGGGCAAACAGCTTAGTATGTATGTTGGTGTTTTAGCGATTATTGTTTATCACGTGAACCGATATGGATATTTATTATAATTTGAAAGAGAGTACTTCTATTACAGTCCTATTTATAGGAATATCAAAACAAAAAATACTTATAAAGTTGATTAAATTGCAAACTTAAGTAGGAAATATCTTTCCAAAATATATTATTGAACACACATAAAAATATATAAAATACAAAAGTACATTAAAACTAGATTTAAAATTAAAACTAAAACTAACTTAAAAACGACTTAACAAAAACTAAATAATTCCTAAATTTGGACCCTTTGGCAGGGTACCCATCACGCAGGCAGCATTCCCGCGCTGAATTGCGCTTGCAAGTCTTTGCGCGAAAAATAAAACATAAATACGCTAGTTAGTAGACACAGAAAAAGTTAGTTTCCAGTAATATTTATGTTTATCTTAATAATTAAAATGTTTTCGCTTTGATAACTTCGGAGATTAGGGGGTGGGGGTTTCAAAAAGTGCAACTCAAGCCCTTTCATGACACCTCACTCCTATTCGTAATTTTACATAGAAAAATAAAATGTACATTTAAAGCACGTGGATAGTTCTCATTTAATTCCCAATCTCATTTCCCAAAATTTTCCAAATTGCCCATACCCAATTTCAAATTGATAGCTTACGAGTAAGTAGTTCGTGAGATGTTTCATGTTGTGACAGACAGCCAGACAGACGGAGTTCCTTTTTTACCTTTTTTGATACGGGACCCTAAAAAGGGATAGACAGGTTTTAAGAGCTCCAAAAGTCGCACACTAGAACTAAAAGTAGACTAGTCTCAATGAAAACAAACGTTGCTCAGCTATCAGGTTTGGTGGCCATTTTTAAACACGGAATTTCGTATATCCAATGTAATTACCTCTTTAATAATACATCATTGTTATCTTATGTCAATTTCATAAACACTGACAGTGAAAAACTTTTCTCACTTTATCTGTAGGTACAATTATGATTGAACGAGCGAGCTAAACGAACGTTCTCCGTTTCAGCTTGAGTCACAATTCTTTTGTATGTCCGGATGATGTCCGGATTTCCGGCTGTTCTTCTCAACAGGGCGCATTTCTCAACCAGTTCAAGTGAAATTTTGTGAGCAGGTTCAATAATGATATAGGTGGAATGTTGTTTGTTGAATCAGTTTTTCGAAAAGACTTCCTCGCGATTTCTACAGCTCAACGAGCCACTAGCAATATTTTAAGATCGTCTTGTAAGCCTGCCTTGCTACTCCTGATACAACGTAACAATCGTCTCTTCTTCTTCTTTCTAGCTTGATCCGTAAATACCCTTCCTCGATATTGTCCAGACAATTATAGTATTTCTACATATAATGGTCATGCCATACCGTGGGCCAACCATGACATCTTTTCTCTCTCAATTTAAATTTCATTTCATTTATTCATAACAAAGAAATTGTGTAGAATATTACAGTAAACATAATAAAAATACAATAAAATCCTAATGTTAATGTCAGTACAATAAATTCAAATGACAATACAATAAATTCAAATGTCGATACAATAAATTCAAATATCAGTACAATGTTTCCCTATTAAGTAATCTTATATAATCCAATGAACAATTTAGATATAAAATACAATTAACATGTCATTCATTAGCTATAAGCTCTGTTACAGAGTAATATGACTTTTTCAGAAGAAATTGCCTCGCATTAAAAACTTTACTGTTCGTCAACGATTTAAACTCAATTGGCAGCTTATTGTAAAGAAACACAGCCTGATAGTTTGCTGCATGCTTCGTAACATTGAGCTTCGGGACCATGGTGCTTTTAATGTCTTTTCGTCTTGTGGACAGCCGAATTTCTGTATAATGAAATACCTTATAGTAGTTATTGATCATTTAACTAGTTTTTTTTATTGGGTTGCGGTTATAACGTTATCATGACGCGACCGGTGCGTGGCCATAATTCGGACTGTTCAACTAAACCATGATACCCACGTTATGGCAGATATCCAGACCCTTCGTTAATAATAACCTAGGTATAACTCAGACAGCAAGGTGCTTATTATAAATATAGACGACCTTCATATCTGAAATTTCAACCAAGTTGATGGTCGCATCACGTGCCCCGTGTCAGGTGGAAGAGTGATACGGTTCGGCGTGATCGGTAGTCATATACCTGAAACGATCGCGGAGTGCAGCCTCGGTGCATATGTATGCTGGTGACATGTGCCGTCTTGTGGATATGCAGCCTCCGCCTTGAATAAATTGAATCCTGATATGATCTGCGCACAGAATAGTGCGGAACAGCGAGACACGACAGTCTGCTACAAACTTTTATCGAATGAACAGGCGAGCGAAGCAAACGAAGTTTTATGCTTCAGCTTCGGTCCAAAATCGTTCGTCTGTCAGGTGTGTGTCCTGCAGCTCTCCTTAACAGGTCGCATTTCTCAACCGATTCTCGTAAAATTTTGTAAGCAGGTAGATTAATTGTATAGTTCTTATTGTAGTCACTTTTTGATTAATTTTTATATTTTAAGACAGGCACGCGATTTGTACAGCTCAGAGAGCCACTAGTGTATACTTTTTGTATAATACTCATATAAACAATAACACATATCAAACAAGCATACCTTGATTTAGGATTTTAAAAAAGGTTAGCCTAAACTGCTTTGAATTTTTCATTTGTACTAGTTTCCACCATCAGTTTAAGACTCATCAGTCTCATCAGTTTAAACTACAGATTTAGAATCCAATAATATTTTATTTATATACTCGTATTCCTTAAATTAATTATCAGTGTGCAAGGGGCACTTTCAAGGATATTCTAATAACATAAGAAAAATCCCCGTATGGTAACGCATTCTAAGAAATAGGAGCATATTACGACTCGTTCCGTTATTCATGTTTTTCATTTTCTGTGGATATATTTTATCTGTGGAACGACTTGAGAGCACAGGGCTATCAGCGTTTGAATATGAAAATGGATGTTATTAGTTATCAGTGCACAGTGAGCACAAAATATCTCTACTGTATTTGAACTTAATAATATTATGTGATTTAGTTTTTTGGCCTAGTATCGTCGCCAAAACAGGTAACTGATGACCATCCGTGTACCTACAGTCAGCATCGTATAGTTAATACTAACCAAAGTAAATATATCGTAACACCTCCGTAACACTTCCTTTTTTACCCGACTGCCTGAAGAAGAGGAGGGTTATGTTTTTCGAGCGCATGTATGTACTTATGTATGTACACTAGACAGCATAAGTGCATGGTCAACTGACAAACTGTTTCCTTTGACGCGCTCGCTTACGCCATCTATGTGCACGACGTGTAATATCATTATAGATGTAAATGTAAACCTCAGAGGATCAGCAAGGTTTCACTAGATGGCGTTGTTAACAAAAATGGAAACAAGAAGTCATTCTTCGTCTTGGATATGATTATAATTATTTTCTTGGGTTATTATTTTTCCTATATTATATTGTCAAGTAATCTTGCCAACGCATTATCGATCGATAATGGCGGTATTATGACGCAATTTGGAATGTGTATTCTTGAGGTGTAGTGCGCAACATTGTATTAATAACCTTGAGTCATGCAGGTGTTTCACGCACGTGCACTAGCTTTTTCTAATGAATAACTATCCTATTGTTAGATCCTATTTCATAGGACCTCGAAACCTGATACTATGTCTAAATCCAATTAACAGTAATTCTTGATGCATTAAATCAGGCCTATATAAACCCATGTAATTCCCAATAAAGTGTTCATTCTTTATCCGAGACTCGTCGTATTATTTACTCCTACGAACCACATCTCATGGCGACTTTGCCAGGCCTGGCAGGACATTTTCATTAGTGTTCCTGCCAGGGCAGGTCGCTCCGCCGCGACCTGCCTTGCGACTATAAAATAAAACCGCGCCGCGGTCCACACAACTTGCTGCTCGACGAGAACCTACCCTAGCCGTAGCCAAGGCTAGCCAACAAATCAACGCAGCACATCGACCAACTCTTCGTGGCACACAGCAGCAGCAACGGTCCAGTTAATCCACGAGCCACGCCGCGCAACAGAAAGAAAATACAAGAGGTGTCCAGGGTTATCCCGGCCCATGTTCGAGGGAGTCCAGGGTTTTCCCGGCCCGCATCAGTAACCAACGCAGCAGCCGTCCCGAAGGAGCACACTGCAACTACCAGCCAGCCAGCCAGCTTCGAGGACGAGATACAAGACGGCACAATGAAGACGTCAAAAGCGTATCGTATATTTTTTTTAAATCATTATATTATATTTATTTCTTTACTTAACATATTGTAGAAAAGTAGATAACTAAGAGAAATTAAATTCATGAATTTTAGATTAATAATGTGTAAATTTAGTGTCACTAAAATTTAATAAGCCCAAGTTAATTTAAATTCCGCAATATTACAGTATTTTTTTAGTATAAGCAATTATACATTAGCTAGTTATTGGACTGGCCACCTGATAACTTAGCGATAGTAAAATTGTTTATAACTTATATTTCACCTACTCTGCAAGCAAACAAAGATTAAAACATTCTGGTACGGTACAAAGGTATATTTTTATTTAAAGAGCACTAAAGTGCCTCAAAATACGGAAGGTGCTAACTATTATGCCATATTATTGGGAGCAAAAGACTCCGACGGCAGTTAATATACGCGACGACCTATTATTTAATAAGATATACAGTACCGAGACCATGATGCAATATGCACAATGAGTAGAAAGCAATGCGATAAAGTGTAAAGTAAAGATGGTTTCAAAAGGAATATATACAAGATAGTAAAATAAAATAATAAAGAAAAGAAATTAATATGTTAAATTAATTATATAATAATTCAAAATAAACGGAAAATATTTTGTTTTTATAAGTAATAAACAGTGACACTTTAGATAATATTTTATATAGACGAATAAGCTATTTCTTTAATAATATTCAATTCACTAAATTATTTTTATATATACAAATACGCTACTATTATGATAATGTTCAATTTATAATTAGATAATATTTTAAATAGAAGAGTAAGCTAATATTTAACATTATATTCAATTTACTAGTATTAATTTAAAAGAAAAAATATCCAAAATAATAAAATAACAAGATAAAATTTAAAAAGAAGCAAAAAACCTAATACAGTCATTATATTTCAGTTCAATAAATAGCTTAAAAAAAAAAGAGAAAATAAACTACCAGGCAAAATTTAAATACCTACAAAAACTTCAATAAAATTAACAAATTAAAAAACTATAAATCAAAAAACTACAAATCAAAAACTACAAAACTATAAATCAAAAAACTACAAATCAAAAACTACAAATTAAAAAACTATAAATCAAAAAACTATAAATCAAAAAACTACAAATCAAAAACTACAAATTAAAAAACTATAAATCAAAAAACTACAAATCAAAAACTACAAATTAAAAAACTATAAATCAAAAAACTATAAATCAAAAAACTACAATTCAAAAACTACAAAACTACAAATTAAAAAACTATAAATCAAAAAACTACAAATCAAAAACTACAAATTAAAAAACTATAAATCAAAAAACTACAAATCAAAAAACTATAAATCAATAAACTACAAATCAACAAACTACAAATCAAAAAACTATAAATCAATAAACTAGAAATAAACAACAAACTAAAACTACAAACAAATCGACAAACTATTAAAAAAACAAATAACTAAAAAAAAACTACAATTGAGAAAGATCACTCCAACAAAAATAAAATAAAATAAAAATTAATTCAAATAAAACAAAATGATAAAAATAACGTAACCAAAGAAAAGTATTGACGTAAAAAAATTAAATAAAGAAACATTAACCAAGAAAAATATAACATAAAAAGCCCTAAAATAATAATAAAGAAAAATAAAGTAGGTCAAAATAAAAGTATATAAAAATATCATACCGTAAAAAAGGATTAAAAAAAACTTACTATTATTTAGTAGCATTAAGAAATATCATATGTAAAAAAACAATAAGACCTCGACCTAGATTAAGAAATATCATATGTAAAAAAACAATAAGACCTCGACCTAGATTAAGAAATATCATATTTAAACCACATAGCTAAACAATGTATTCGCAACCTAAGCAAAAGACAACGAGCGAACATCCATATATGTATCACACAGTGAACAGTGTAAAACCAGTAGAATAATATAAGAACCATATTGTATCACGCATAGTAATGTATAGAAATAAGATAAGTTAAGTACTTATGTAAAACATTGTAACAGATAATTTTAAGCCAAAATTATGTTACCAAATTTTTGTCTCAAAAAAAAAAAGGAGAGGCGTGAGGTGTAGTGCGCAACATTGTATTAATAACCTTGAGTCATGCAGGTGTTTCACGCACGTGCACTAGCTTTTTCTAATGAATAACTATCCTATTGTTAGATCCTATTTCATAGGACCTCGAAACCTGATACTATGTCTAAATCCAATTAACAGTAATTCTTGATGCATTAAATCAGGCCTATATAAACCCATGTAATTTCCAATAAAGTGTTCATTCTTTATCCGAGACTCGTCGTATTATTTACTCCTACGAACCACATCTCATTCTATTTATGTGCTACCTTTGTGCATTTATTTTTCTTGCGATGTTTCCGATTCACTACCAGTGAATATCCAAACAATTCCAAAAACACATCTTTCCCAACATATTTTTGGTTGGGTGCGGGATTCGTGTCGACCTAGTTACTTGCCTTGTTAGCCAGTCGACCATCGGTTCAATTGACTAGGCAGTTGAAATTTATCATAAGTTTAATTTGCTGCTCAGATATTAATCCATTACTTACTACTACGATTAATATAATAATCGATGAGGGTAGACGAATGAATCAAAACTACCATACTTATTCGTTTTTATCACAAAGATGTTACGTGTTCGTTCGTAGGACTACTCAGCTTTGTTATTCATATTTTTTTCTGGATAACATGAATATTAAAACTAGTTTTCGACGTAATATTGATCTAGTTAAAAGGTCGCAAATATTTGCGATATGTAACGAAGCTACAAGCTACAGAAACTGATCTAAACGTAAGTAGTTATTTTACACGTTTGTGATATAATTATTTAGTAACTACTACTGAACTATCATACATTTTTCTGATGATTTATTTTCAAATAATATCGTTACAGCTAAAAAAAGGTTGAGCAAAAGGAAACGTCTCTGCTACACCGACAAAGAACGGCCACCAGCCATTGACAATGGACTATAAAGAAAATGATTTTGAATCGACAAGTCATTACGTCGATTTATTGCACAGGTGTGGAGTTCGTCGTGTCTCCATAACTAGAAGGGTTTATAATTATAATGGGCATGCTGTTAAACCCATACTTACAGAGAAGCACATAAAACAGCAAATAGTCGCAATTTGGACACTGGACAGCTGGATTTTTGTCATGTTTAGTGATGAGAAGTGAGAAGTGTTTAAATCTATTCATAAGGACATATAAGTTCACGTTCAGTGATCACGTAGTGCCTAACGCGGAATCTGGTGGTATATCTAACTGTGAACATGTAGGGTTTGAAGAAAGACAGACCGGGTTATATATAAACAAATGACAAAAGTAAAATATGAGTAGAATATGGTTTTCATCGTGCTTTTTTATCCCTGTAGACACTATTAGTAATAGATGTGTTACGTTAAGGAAAATTATCATAATAGAATATAATCATTTTGTTAATTAACGAGATCGAGTGAGATAGATAACCGTAGAAGCCTACCATTATAATCTATGAAATACTAGTATCAATAATAAAAGCCTTAGTGAACTGTAAGATTGTTTCGTATTTTTTTATTATTTTAAATGGCGGGTTTAATTACTTATTTCAAATCTCACTTAAATAGAAAATGCCAATAAACACCAGAATGCGTTCGCCTGATATATATGTTATCATAACCCGGTCTGAAATTATTAATAAAATTGACAATAGGTATTATTTTTATTGAGGTAAAGCTTCAATCTTTTTCCGATTTTCGGAAATGAAACTTAAGCTATAACCTCGATAACATGTTAAAAAGTGGCTAATTCACTCATACTACTACTAAATAAATATAATGTTTAAATGAAAAGTTCTTTGAATTATTTAATTGTATTTAATTACTGTTTTTTATATTAATCTTTTGGCTGTGCAAAATAGTGTAAAAAACAGAAATCATAAAAACACTAAAAAGGCAGTCAGCACCGTGTCATTTGCACTTAATAGGCTAATCCACAAGCCCATCCAATCTTGTTGTTGACACTGGTCAGTGGTTTATCACGGGTATACATATTTCAACTGTGAAATATATACCTTTGATAAACGAGTAGGTAGGATGACAGTTCAGTCAAACTCAAATACGGTTACAGTAGATTAAACCTTGCTAAACTTGTCAATAATTGTACTCGCATCGCAAGAAAATTTTTTGGTGATTACAGGAGTCAATTATTATCAGTGAATTAAGTTATATTCGTCTATATAATTATCAATATTTTTGGCCAGCAGCGCCATCTAGTTTATTTTGTGCGCAACGCATGCAATCATATCAGCTGTAGATGTCAAACGGTGCAAGCGAAACTAGACCGTAAGGTGTCCATGCATTAATGCAGCCGATAGTATGTACGTGGCATATTCTTTGGCACGCCCTGCAGCCGTTTGACGGATTTTGACATATGAGGTGTCGTTGGATTCCTCTTAATCGTGGGAGTGACATAGGTTTTAAAATTTTAAAAAAGCAGTTGGGTTTTTTATTTACTTTCACCTTTCCCGTTGTGTCTGTAATCAAATCTTGCAAGTTACATTTGACCCACTTCCCGGTGACCGATTGAGCTGAAATTTTGGGTGTAAGTATAGTTTGGATGACAATTCAAGTTTATGGGACCATCGAGCTGATCTGATGATGGAGACAGAAGGTGGCCATGCGAATGCAGTACTTAACCGACGTAACCCCGTTGAGTGTGGGCTCGTTAGAATCGTCTCACTGAGTAGTTTATGATGGTATACAGTCGGCAATAAAAGCTTGTACCAAAAATGTTTTTTTTGGCCAGAAACTTGTTTGTAGTAATAAAGACGTGTACCCAATGATTTGGATACTTTGGCTGCTCAGTAAGAATATTTTTATTTTACGCCATTAAAAAAAACAGTTTCAAAAAATCACACCCCATTATTGGTACACACTGTATTACGTAATGCATAGACAAACTCTAAAAAAACGTATATAATAGTCATATTTTATTGGTTTAAGAATACTTCACTTATATTCATTAAAATATCAGTGGGCAAGTATGATCAAGGATGTATCAATGTACTACCTAATAACCTCAGACCAAGAACAAAAGACAGACGGAACGTTACGAACAGTCAAGTGAAGCCAAACCACATACAAACAAAACCAAGCTACTTCAAGTTTGGCACACGCTCCCGCACACATATACAAACAAAATTGCACAAAACTCCTCAGCACGTGTCGCAATGCTGTCAAGATCATTTATTTCGAGTTTTGTGCGATTTCTTTTGTTTAGCGTGTGCTAAGCTTCCATAAGCTACCGGTTTTCAACCAAGCCCCATGGCTTGGTTGAAAACCGGTTGGCTTCACTAGACTGTTCGTAACGCTCCGTCTGTATATTTTCTTGGTCTGAGCTAATAACGTTGGAAAAATATGCGTATGGTTACGCATTCTAATATAACATAGGAGCATATTACGAGTCATTGTGGCACTCTTTGGGGGAGGCCTATGCCCAGCATTGGACATCTTTCGGCTGATGTGATGATGATGATATTAAGAATCGTTACGCTATTCATGTTTTTGCATATTTTGTGCACAGTAGTAGTATAGTGGGTTTTAACACTTCAAAATCATAGTTTTAAAGACTCTTCGAGTTGACAGTGGCATCGAGCAAAGGAAAAAAGGTTAATGGCACCTAAATACAAAATAATTTTGCCAACATAATAAATAGGTACGTTTACCGGGACGTTAGCTTTGAACCACATCTCAAGCTGATTGATTTTTCCGCTTTATAACTCGACCGCACTTCTATCTCAAAAAGTAACGTGAACATGGAAGTTCAAAGTAAAGAAAGATTAACTCTCGAGTTTTTAACTTTACTTTCCTTGGTTGAAAGTAAATAGGAACCACTTTGTAACATAAGTTTGATGCTTTATTTAGCGCTTCGGGAACTTTTTAGGGTTCCGTCTTCTTAAGTTACCGTAAAAAAAGAAAAGGCCGTAAATGCCGCAAAAATACCTATATTTCGATTCTCTCAAGGTAAGCCAAGTTTATAGGGTAAGTACTTTCCCTTGACCTATAACTATGAAATTTGGCAAGTAATATCGTCGGATAGTAACGAAATGAAGTACGGGGAACCATCTGAAAACTATACATTACAAATGTAAATTTAATCATAAAAAATAATACATAACTAGTCTTTATTTTGAGTACGTAATCAATCATATGCTTTTTTCCGGTTTCCGCTCAAAAATAGTTTTTAAATATATATGTTGTATTAGTACCGACACAATTCCCCAAGCATTTTATGAATTAAACACTAAAATCATTCAGTAGAACCATCAGCTCCACAGTTGTGTAAAACAAGTAAAACTACGATTTAGAAGTTATTGAGTTATAGGTACGTGAATATAAATGTATAGTGATCTTTGCTTTCTAGTAAGATTGTGAAATAGTCTATTTACACGGACGTTCCGTTTTGAAAAGTCAATATGGGTCGCAGTTAAATGCTATCGCAGCCTTGCAATTTTGCTAGAGACATTAAAAATCTACGGTCAAACCAGCAAATGTGCCGCAATAATCGATTTAAGCTCTGTCGCATGTCGCATCCCACAAAATCCCGTGCATTGGAACGCCGCTGCCCCGAACAAACTGCGGTAAAATATTTTTTGATTGCGTAATCCAATCGCTTAATCCATTTCACGCATACGTGATTTTTGATAGACATGAAATAGAAATGATTCCTTTGGAACTTAATCAGAAAACTTGCACCGTTGGCCCTGCTGTGTCAATTGCATTGCTGAGTGGATACCATTTTGGTAGCACATCCCTGTTTGTTAGTTCTTAAGGTGTATTATGTGAATGTACCTGTGGGATGGGTAATGATGTGTTCATCGGAATAAACGTCTTATTTAATATTTTATTCGGTATTCACGTAAAATAATATGTATGTGATAAATCGGATCCAGATGTCCATATCTACCTCGCAAAATTACTACACGGCTAAAAAAACTACAACGCAAAGTATCTCTGAGGCAAAAAACTTGCAATGCAAAATATCTATGTAGAAAAATATCTATGCAGCAGAAAGCCAGCAGTAAAAGAGACCTACTACACATAACAGCTACTTTGAAATAAAACTCCGTCGTAAAATATCGTTGTCGCAAATTGACTACTTTTTAAAATGTACGGTTAACAAAAACAATAAATTACAGTGAAAGTATTTTATTTCAAATTATTCAGTTTAATTTAATAAACTTGAATAAGGTAAACGTCCGAGTTCTCGAAGCCGTGCTAGTATGTGGCATGGGCACTTTATGTCAAAGTGACATGGCTTAAATTCGAATGAAGAAAAATCCCCTGAGTTCGATTTTAATCCATATTGCTATGACATAAAGTGCTCATGCCATATACTAGTACAGCATCAAGCATTTGGAAGTTTACCTTAGTTACTTCGTATTCAACAACAAAATAAATTCTAACTTCCTGCTTAAAAGATATTACAGCTTTTGACGTAAAATCTGTGCTTTTATTCGTGCGATATTATACAACAGTTGTTGACTTGCTCCAGACTTGTAATTTCATTTTTGTACATTTTGTCGAACTGTATACGGCGTCGCAATCTGCGTGACCGTTCAAAATAATATTGTGTTATGCGAATATCTTTTCACTTCGCTTCTTGTCTTAAAATGTATAAAAACAAGATTAATGTCGCCTTGTGCGGCACACGAGTGTTCATACGCCTATGCCAGGCTTCCATGCTGTTGTTTGTGCGATACCTTTCTGCCCCAAAACATATTAGTGATAGTCCTACTTCTCATGGCATATTTTTTTTTGGCCAAATGCTTCACTTTCTGAATAAAGCAAGCCGCTTTGTACAGTGATTAGTAGGGACCAAACTGAGTGATTTGACCCGCAGCAGCGGAAGTTTCACCCCTTACGAAACGAGATGGCGCCACTTCTTTAAAAAATATTTCCAAAAAATCTACAAGCTACACGAATGAACCAATTTTAATGAATAATATCTCAAATGAAAGCTTATTATATTCATTACTTATAAAAAAAATGAAAAATATACACTAAATACGTTTAGTACAAAACCGCGTCTCAAGAAAATTTTTTTATACCTTAATGGCAGTTTTTACTTGATTTCGTAAAAAAAAATGTATGCAACTTGAATGGTTTAATAAATATACATATGTCGGCAAAATAAAATAAGTTCGGCAATTGACTTTTTTGAGGCCAAGGTGCGCTTCCGACCAGAGGGCGCCACAAGCGCACCTAACGAAACTTCGGAGCGGTGCGGCGACGAGCAGTGGGGGCAGTAACAAAACTGACCCGCTGCCGCCCGTGCCGGCATTCAATTGCAGGCCTCCGACGGATCGTTGTGCCTCAAGTGATTATGTTATGTTGATCATTAGAATACCGAGTTGTTATTAGTTTCCATTAATATAAATCAGTGAAAGTGTTCCTTGTTTTATTAACTACCTACTGCCTGATAATCTGCCATCTTACACACCCACATGTCCGATACCAAGCAACCTAAGGAGTCTATCCCATGGCTCTAAGCCGACATCAGAAGTGGGATGTAATCAGCGCCCACAGGATGTGAATAAGGACGTGCACATGTGTAAAATGCTCATGGAGCAGTAAAAAAAAAATGGCTTTGTTGGAGGCAATCACACGATCACCTGAGTGACGTGGATCGATTTAGTACGCGCTGGATGGAGACACAGATTGTTTGCATTAGTTACGTAGGGGACGTACGTTCTGATACGACTGAAAGAAAATGAATTGCGTATAGGCCACAGCAAGAATGATGACTTCGCTTATGTCGAGATGGTCTGGGCGGTCGGTGTACTGAACAACTACGTTGCCCAATTTGAACGACGTGCTCATAAATCCGGTGAGGTCAAGCCATTTTTATTGTTTTTGCTATGTTGAAATTAGATTTGACATATTTTCCGTTGACAATAGTGTTTTTTTTCCTACGTTCTCCTTAAAAGTTGTCGTGAAATCCTGTTTACAAAATTGTGGTACATTAGTGTAGTCATTTCATTTTGATAGCTTTGTGAACTTCTAACTACTTTCGTATTAACTTTTAGAACAGTGTTCAATTTGATTTATTTCATTGTTTTGCTTAACAACTTTATGGCCATTGGTTAAAGTACCTTGATACCGTATCGGGGTTGAAAATATTTCCTACGCGTTTGAAATTATTATTTCAGTGACATGGCGTACCTCTATAAGCAGTACTACTGTATGCGAACGTCTCGTCCAGTATGCGTGGACCATTGCAGACACGAAACCGTGCAGCATAGGTTTCTCAGACGTCGGGCTATCAGAGGATAAGTGCTGAAGCTAGCTGCGGACACTACTGGCAACGACTGTATTGAAGCAACTGAAATAAAAGGACAGGTTTCGTTCCAATTGATTATATGCAAAATAAGAGCCAATTAATAATCCAAGAAGAGCCAATTAATAGCCAATCATCGGCGATCAGAAGTATATTTTTTTTTATGTTGTAAGCCACGGCATTAGTGTAGTTTTCTGAATAATACGTCAACTTTAGTTTCAAATTGAATTCAAGACAAGTTAGTTAACTTGGAGAATAAGTTGATGTGAATGGCTTCATGGTCTGTAGGTATAATAAAACTGATACCATACAAATTGCCGTTTACAGATTGCAATGCGGTTCTTCGTCTTAGTGGAGATTTCGTGGTGAACTCAGCGAGCAGGCTGGCGGCTTGGCAGTGGGTGACGAAATAACACAAGACCCTCTTTCCTTACCGTGTGCGTCGTGGCAACGCACCATGGCGTACAGTTTATCCGGTGAGCAGTTCACATTTCATTGGGATTATTCAGCAGAGCGCTCACGTGCTATATAATCTATTTAGTAAAGTTAAAGGATAGTAAGACTAATAGTAATGACGTAGTACCTACTTGGTTAAAATAATCGACAAAGGAAATTCAACATTAAGCGATTAAATGTTTTAATAATCACCAGTGTAGTTTTGGGTGCTTTGAGCTCTGACTGCATACACCTTCAATGTCATTCGTAGACGTAGGCGTAAAACACCGGGCATAGATTTCCCGTTGCTGTGCGGCCACGACTATGAGTGGCCTGCGTTTGGTTTGAAGGTGTAACGGGTTGCCAAAATGGCTGGGCTGGTGATGTAATGTTTTGTGATATGGATACCGGATGGAGGTAGTCCATGTGATGTTTCGTGATATGAAAACCGGATGGAGGTAGTCCATAACCTGTTGATTCTCGATTCCAAGTTATTGATACTGTTTTGAAAGATGCCTGAGAGTCAAGTACCATCCGAAATACCTAGATGAAGTAGACGATAAGCTAGATATTGAGGTTTTCAGTTCGGTTGGTCAGACCATACCAGAGGCTTGATCGTAGCCGTAGCCCGTTAGAAGTCGGCATCTGCTCAGCAGTCCGTGGGTGCGCGGTGCGCGGTAAGCTCTGGCGCAGGTCGGATCTCGTGGAGACCGTGGAGACAGAGGGTTGACTCGGCGATCCCGTGGGGATGCGCGTAGTGTGGCTATGTGATAGCCGTAGGCCACGAATGAGATACCCGATGATGATTTTGTTGATCAATAAAAAGATGGTAATTGGTTGCTCTTGCATTTAGCTAACCTAAGCTATCAAGTAAAGTAAAGATCCTAATTTAGTCACAGTCATATGTCATAATGTAATGCAGTATAGTAAATTTGAATTTGATTAACTAAATGCTGATTTTGAATAATTTAATTACTTGAGTGAGATAATTACGATAACATCAGAAGTGTCAAACGGACCTAATGGCGGTAAAGGCAACCGTGGAAGGACGGAACTCAACCAGTCGGTGCCGCCGGGTGCAAACAATAGTGAGGCTGATATTTTTATGCAGTTATTGCGTAATATGGCAAGTGGTTTACAATCGCAAGTGGCGCCGGTGTATGGGCCACCGCTAAGGCCCATTTCGTTTTGACCCTGAGGACGTCGACGCTGATATCGAGGGATGGTGCAACATAAACGAGGTTAAATAATAAAACTTTAGAGGCTATGTATCGTCCTACGGGTGTTGGTTTCAATAAAACACTGCACTTACAGTTTTATCGTTGTATTGTCCCAGTAGGCACACAGAATCCAAAACAGAAGGCACGGAAGAGCGAGAGGCACAAGCACAAGCACAGAATTAGTTCATAGGCAGAAGTACAGTTTATAGGAAAGCACAGAAGTAGAAAAACAAGCAGTAAATATGGTAAGCAGTACAAGCCGCGTTAGCTGGTAGCGAGAGCATCAAGCGTGCGGTTAGTGTCGCGTCTAGGCTGTGACTGGTTTGACCTCTGTCCACGATGCGCGGGCGCAGAGACGCCGCCCGGCTGGTGCGGACCCAGAGGTCGATTATTCTGCGTATCGACAAGTTTATTATTATATCGACATTCGACCAATAGGTAGGCATTATGTATGGAACGCGGATACTTGAAATATTAAATATATATATATATGGATATGTACATATAATCTAAGCATATAAATATTATGTAAATGTAAATATAAATTAAGTATTTAAATGTTATATATTGTGATTGTAATTTGTGTGTAAGTGTATTATAAGAGTAAGTAGGCCACACCACTCCCCTCCAGAGACCGTCAAGGGCGATAGTAGTCTGGAAACCTCACCTGACGACCAGATCGGGTAGTATAGTGATGAGGTGCAGGAGCAGGGGTAACGGGACCAAGATCTTCTTTTTCGCAGTCAGCAGACAGTATGAAGGCTGGTTTAAGCCTATCTATGGACACTGATTTGTCCTTGTTTTTAAAGGAGGATCCTAAATACCTTGTCCCCACGCGAAAGAACCTTATGGGGTCCGGTGTATGCAGCTTGGAGTGAACCTCGCAATGCGTCTTCTCGGAGGAATACGTAATCGCAAGTCTTCAGTTCTTTGTAAATAAAGACCTTAGGATAACAGTGTCGGGCAGCTGGTACTGGTTTTAATTTTTGAGCGAAGTTCCTGAGGCGGGCAGTAAATTCGGACATGTCCGTGGTACCGCCCGTTGGTGAGCCGAAGAACTCGCCGGGAAGTCTCAGTGGTTCTCCGTAGACCAGTTCTGCCGATGATGACTGTAAGTCCTCCTTAAAAGCCGTTCTTACCCCAAGTAATACCCAGGGCAATGACTCTGTCCACCCTTCATTCGCGTGACATACAATCGCCGCTTTCAGTTGACGATGGAACCGTTCCACGAGACCGTTGCAAGCAGGATGATAGGCTGTCGTCCTTTTGTGCTCGAATCCGGCTATCTTTGACAGACAGTGGAACAACGCCGATTCGAATTGACTGCCGCGGTCAGTTACAATGTCTGTAGGACAGCCGAATCGAGCTATCCAGGTCGACAGCAGGGCCTTGGCAACGGTTTCGGCGGTGATGTCATGTATCGGGACTGCCTCCGGCCACCGAGTGAACCTGTCCACGGCTGTAAGGCAGTACCGATAGCCATGCGACAGGGGGAGGGGTCCGACCAGGTCGATGTGGACCTGCTTAAACCGTGCGCGCGGTAAACTGAAGGTGCCAAGGGGGGCAGTTACGTGCCTATTAACTTTAGCCCGCTGGCACTGCAAGCATGCGCGCGCCCACTCCCTGCAGTCCTTCTGCACCCCAGGCCAAACGAACCTTTCGGCGACTAACTTTGCAGAGGCGCGAGAGCCTGGATGACATAGGGAGTGTAGGCTTTCAAATACCTGTTTGCGGTAGGGCTTCGCGACATATGGTCTGGAGGTTGGGGTACTGACGTCGCAGTACAATGGCAACCGGCTTCCAGGTACGTGCAATTTCCGCAGCTGCAGGGAAGAACCTTCGCTAATAAGCGCTTGCAATTCGGGGTCGGACACTTGACTTTCGGCCAATGCTTCGAGGTTTACAGGCACTCCCAGTTCTTCTATACGCGACAAGGTGTCGGCAACAACATTATCCTTCCCGGATATGTGCCGGATGTCCGTCGTGAACTGGGAGATATAATCGAGGTGTCTATACTGCCTTGGTGAACAGTTACTTTTTCGTTCGTGAAAAGCGAAACTGATGGGTTTATGGTCAGTATAGACAACGAAATGCCTGGCCTCGAGCATATGCCGAAAGTATTTGATGGCCTCGTAGATTGCAAGCAGCTCCCTGTCGTAGGGTGAGTACTTAGTCTGCGAGGGGTTGAGCTTCCTGGAGAAGAACGCCAGTGGTTCCCACGCGTCGTCCTTGAACTGCTGGAGAACCGCTCCAAGAGCTGTATCAGAAGCATCAGTCACTACAGCGAGTTTTGCTGAGCAGTCAGGGTGAGCCAGCAGAGCGGCATTGGCCAAACTCTCCTTGCAGGCTTGGAATGCTGCTAATGCGTCTTCTGACAGGGTAATGGGTTGCTTGCCTTTCGCCGATCCCGTTAACAAGGCGTGGAGAGGGGCTTGAATTTGGGCTGCTTGAGGAAGAAATCTCCTATAAAAATTGAGCATGCCCATGAAGCCTCTTAGTTGTCGCACGTTGGTGGGGGGCGGGAAATCTTTTACTGCCTGTACCTTGGAGTCCAAGGGTCTGCAACCCTTCTGCGAGATCTGGTATCCTAAAAAAGTTACCTCCTTTTCGCCGAAGACACACTTGGCTGTGTTGATCATCATGCCGTAGTCTTTCAGCCTTTGGAAGACTTTCCGCAGGTGTTCCTCGTGCTCGGCTTCGCTATGGGAGTAAATCAGGAAGTCGTCGAGGTATGTGTAGACGAAATCGAGCCCTCTGGTTATCTCGTCTACAAACCGCTGAAAGGTTTGACCAGCATTCCGAAGACCGAAGGTCATATAAGGGAATTCATATAAGCCAAAAGGCGTTGTGATCGCGGTCTTCGGAATGTCCTCTGGGCTGACAGGTATCTGATTATAAGCTTTTTCCAAATCCAATGTGCTAAAAATGCTACACCCTACAACATTATGGGTGCAGTCATGGATATGCTTGATCGGATACCTGTCAGGCACCGTTCGGGCATTCAGCTTACGATAGTCGCCACAGGGACGCCATCCATTGTTCTTCTTTGGCGCCAGATGAAGTGGAGATGCCCAGGAGCTTTCCGAAGGTCTAGCTGTTCCACAGGACAGCATAGACTGGAACTCTTTTTGGGCGATCTTAAGTTTATCCGGCGCCAAACGACGAGGAGGAGAGAAGACTGGGGGACCTGGTGTCGTCCGTATGTGGTGTAACGTGTTGTGTGGTGTAGTGTGGTGTCTACCTGCTGGTCGAGTGATCTCTGGGTAGTCCTTGAGGATGCCATGATACCGTGTCTCACCAGTCACCACCTTCACCGACGAAACATTTGGGCAATTGGCTGACGTAGCAACAGCTGCAATAGAGGTAAGGTTATCGATCAGACGCTTATTTCGACAGTCCACGACAAGGTTGTAAAAATTTAAAAAATCTACGCCTATGATTGGCTTTGTCACGTCAGCCACTACAAAACGCCACGTAAAGGTTCTACGTAAGGTAAAATCTAAATCTAAAGTTACATAGCCGTATGTGGCAATACTAGACCCATTGGCAGCACACAAATTGTAGTCTGTTTTTGAACGACGTTCGCGAAGTGCCGACCGCGGGAAGACGCAGAGGTCGCTGCCGGTGTCGACCAAAAACTGCATCTTCGAAGACCGATCGGTCACGAACAGACGGCCAGTTGAAGAGGTGGGGCAATCGTCCGCCGCCATTACCGACCGCCCCTTGGGTTTTCCGCCGTGTAGTCGCAAGGGCGGGTACACCTGGTAGCCTTCTCTCCGAACTTGCTATGGTACCAGCACAAGGGGAACTTCCTGTAGTTGGACTGTGAACGCTGCCTGGAGGCGCTGCGCCTGCTCCTTGACCCTTGCGCCGTTGGGGTGCGGGATCTGGAGTTCCTTCCCGACGCCTTAAGCTTCTGGAATTCCCGACGAAGCTCTGCCACTTCTCGTGTGAGGTCGGTGATGAGGGAGCTGGGAACTGCACTGCTCACTGCTGCTACCCTCGGCGAAGATGAGGCGAGGTCGTTTGCTCTGTCTGCCAAGTCTGCCAAAGCTTCCAGATCTGTGGTTACTGGCTGACCTGCGAGGACTGTCTGGATCCCGTGGGGCAGACGATTTATCCACATCGTCTTCATAAATTCGTCAGTGACGCTGGTACCTGCGAGGCCCTGGAGGTGTCGGAGGAACTGCGATGGTTTACGGTCTCCGAGCTCTTCATGCATCATCAGCTGCTTAATCCGCTTTTCCTTGGAGTCGCTAAGCCTCTTAATGAGTTCGCTCTTCAGCTTGTCGTGTTTGTTGGTTGCGGGCGGATTGATGATCACATCCTTTACTGCCCTAGAGTGATGGTTGTCCAGATGCCCAATCACGTAATTAAATTTGGTAGTATCACTAGTGATTCTGGATATGGTGAATTGGCCTTCGACTTGCGCAAACCATATGTCTGGCTCCTCAGGCCAGAAGGGTGGCACTCGAACGCCGACCTTATAAACATCGACCGGTCCTATCGACGCTTCCCCATCACTAGCGCCTGCGTCTGGCTGCTTATCGGCCCCGGATTTTCGCTCCCCCGACATTGTGTTTCTCAAGGGGTCACCACTTTAGAGGCTATGTATCGTCCTTAGGGGTTTGGTTTCAATAAAACACTGCACTTACAGTTTTATCGTTGTATTGTCCCAGTAGGCACACAGAATCCAAAACAGAAGGCACGGAAGAGCGAGAGGCACAAGCACAAGCACAGAATTAGTTCATAGGCAGAAGTACAGTTTATAGGAAAGCACAGAAGTAGAAAAACAAGCAGTAAATATGGTAAGCAGTACAAGCCGCGTTAGCTGGTAGCGAGAGCATCAAGCGTGCGGTTAGTGTCGCGTCTAGGCTGTGACTGGTTTGACCTCTGTCCACGATGCGCGGGCGCAGAGACGCCGCCCGGCTGGTGCGGACCCAGAGGTCGATTATTCTGCGTATCGACAAGTTTATTATTATATCGACATTCGACCAATAGGTAGGCATTATGTATGGAACGCGGATACTTGAAATATTAAATATATATATATATGGATATGTACATATAATCTAAGCATATAAATATTGTGTAAATGTAAATATAAATTAAGTATTTAAATGTTATATATTGTGATTGTAATTTGTGTGTAAGTGTATTATAAGAGTAAGTAGGCCACAAAACAAAGGAAACTTGAAGGTACCGATTTATTATTGGCTTTAACTCATGCATTACGTGGTCGTGCAGCTTCAGGCCTTAAAAGATTGCGATGTTTCATCTATATGGATGATGTTTTAATACCATCTAAAACCATTGCTGAGGGATTGGAACGATTGGACCGTGTTCTGAATGCTCTAACTGAGACAAGCTTTCATTAAATATGAAAAAATGTAGCTTTTTAAAGACTCTGATTACTTTTCTCGGTTATGTTATTCAATCTGGGGAAATAAAGACCCAACTATTAGGTATTTCTAAGATAGTACTCGAAGTAGGCACTAATGACGACAATAAGGATACTTTGGAAGAAGATAGGCAATTTGCGGCTAATAATATTCGGTCAATAACTATAAGGTATAGCCAATTTCGAGAAGAAACGATTTGACAAGGGTAAAGCTCAAGTTAAACCTTTTAGTGAAGGTGATTTTGTGTTTCTGAAGTGTTGCGAGTGCAACAAAACTAAATTAGATCGTAACTTTAGAGGACCTTTCAAGGTCACTGGAGTTTTAGAAAATGACCGCTATGAACTACAAAACATTGATGGCTCAAGTAGGACTTTCAAGTACCCTCATGAAAGCTTACGGGAGGTGCCCAAGGGGAGGGCAGGCCTAACGAAAGTGGCAGAGGTTATGTGTGATGACATTTTTACGGAGGATGAGACCTTGTCGGCAAACGAAAATAAGGCAGGCCGGATCACAGTTAACGCGGAGGTACACAATGTAATGGAAAGCGATGATGACATTACGGTAGCCCCTGGGACTAGCCGAATGTGAGACGCAGAAGTGCAGTGTTTTTGAGTTGAGCTGCATTCTTGTTGACTGGCTGCAATCTTCTGGCTTGCCTCACTCTATATGAGTGAGGGAGTGAGTGAGAGAGCTGTAGCAAGTGCAGGGTGGGAATTGCTGGAGTGTTATTAAGTGTGTTATTGCGTTTGGGTTGTTATTGGGTGATATGATAGTTGTGGTGTTAAGATTTAACTATGAATTGAATGAAATATATGATAAAACGTTTTACAGATTAGCGCCCGAGGACGGGCGAAAGTCAGGAAGGCCGTGTCGGCAAAATAAAATAAGTTCGGCAATTGACTTTTTTGAGGCCAAGGTGCGCTTCCGACCAGAGGGCGCCACAAGCGCACCTAACGAAACTTCGGAGCGGTGCGGCGACGAGCAGTGGGGGCAGTAACAAAACTGACCCGCTGCCGCCCGTGCCGGCATTCAATTGCAGGCCTCCGACGGATCGTTGTGCCTCAAGTGATTATGTTATGTTGATCATTAGAATACCGAGTTGTTATTAGTTTCCATTAATATAAATCAGTGAAAGTGTTCCTTGTTTTATTAACTACCTACTGCCTGATAATCTGCCATCTTACACACCCACATGTCCGATACCAAGCAACCTAAGGAGTCTATCCCATGGCTCTAAGCCGACACATATTACTAAGTAAGTAACAAGTATTATAAAAAAAACTCGACACCAATACCTTTCATTCTTCAGGAAATATTAAAGTTTAATTGTGAACGCCATTTCTTCGAAGAATATTTTAAATAATTATACAAGCTAAAAAAATGAAATAAATTTGATGTGTAATATGTCAAATGAAAGCGCATTTTATGTTTTACATCCAAAAAAATTAATAAAACTAAGTTTGATTGCCAAAAAATTGCATATTAAGGTTTTTTTTACTTTATTGGTAGTTATTACTTTATTTCAATAAAGAATGCAAGCAACATGAATGTTTTAATACTTTCTTATGTTTCTTACTGGGTCAATAAAAAAAGTAAATAAAGCATTTTTTTCCCTGGTGCTGATTTACGAAAAAATATGATTACTTTAAAATAAGTAATTATTCCTGTTTAGTGACTACAATAGCAGAAAACAATATAGTCCCCGACATAGTTGGTTCTAAGACTACTTACGTTCAAATGTTATGTTAAGTAACTTGGATATGTCACGTTTTGAAATAACCACTCATATGACACTGGGTACAAAAAATACCCAATTTGAAAACTCACTTGTCTGCCCCGGTGTTCTGAGAAAAAAAACCGTTGTCTGCCCCGACATTAAGGAGAAATGGTGGCCGGGCGCAGTGTGTTTTTCATCCACAAAATAAACCATGAAGACGTGGTTATATGTATTACTAATGTTTAGCCATTTGGTCAATTACATCATCAAATTTATCACGATATTTAATTTTTTCAAAAATGTTCGGTGGTCTTTTGTAACGCTTAGTCCAAACACAAACGACAGGAAATTGGTGGCTCTTGTTCTATATTATTTTCTTTTTCTTGCAAAGCAGATCGATGACGTATAAAACTTATACGTTTTTGAAATCCTTATTAATTTTCCTAGTTGCATACAAGTATTTAAACTACACTCTCGATAGAAAATAAAAGAGTAATTGTTGCACAAACATTTTATATTTTTTTACGCCAAAGCGTTACTGACACGCGTATTTTAAACGCTCAAATACAGATAACATTTATACATAGCCCTAAAATATATTTATTTACTAAAAGTTTACTATTAAAGAAACACTTTTATGGTAGATTAAGTCTATTTGATATTTACTTTAACACAACTAAAAAGGTCTAAACTGAACGTCGTCTTGCTGTCATGCTTTGCATGCTAGGTTATTGTGTCTTAGGTAAGAAATTTTATACTGGCGGATGTAATGTAGTTATCTCACAAATAGGATAATTTGATTAGATAGGGGATTCAATAAAAATAAATAGGAACGTAATACTAGGTATTTTTAAATTTGAGTTTTTTGGAGATGCTGTTTTAGCTGTGTACAAAAAATACCCAGGGTCAAATATTGGTAAGGTCTGTGACACACCAAACTTTTTGGAAGTAGGAATCGTTTCGCTCTTAGAAATAGGTATACAGATCAAATCCACCATGTAAGTAGATGGCTGTCTATTACAATGCAATATGTATGTACAAAAATGAAATAAAACTTATAAGAAAAAGTACTGTTTATTATCACATTACGTCATCAAATAAAAGGCACTAGCTTTACAATTATTTATAATGAATATTGTGCTCCTAGCACATTATTGCGATCCGCGAGTTTCCAACCTTGTCAAATCAGCTACATTTTTATTATCTATTCATGTTTTGGTTCCATTACGGTTGAGTATGATAGTTTTGAAAGCATGGTTCTGCACAAAGTGCAACTCGGCACACATTGCAAATGCGAATGGTGCGCGAGTCCCTGCCTTGTGATGCACACCATTTGCATCTTGCCCTTGCCTTTTTCGAGTCACTCTTCACACAATAGTGACCTCCAATAAGTAAAGGTCTTACACCGGAAGGCCTTAAATTTTGTACTATCGGCATTTTGGCATGTACATATTTCTCCATTATGTTTTCTACTAACTGTGCACGAAAATTGCGGTGCGATAATTTAGGTTTTGCTGTTTTTAAAATTATCCATGCATTTAAAACAGAGACATTAAACAAGCGTCTGAATAATTTCTTATACCATACATGGTTTCGTACACGTTCCATTGGAAACGCGGACAGGAGCTGGTCTTTTTTGTCCACGCCCCCCATAGATGTGTTGTAGTCTAATACGGCCTGGGGCTTATATTTATATTTTCCATATTTTTCCTTGCCACCAACCTCCCCTTTATGATACGAAGAGATCATGGCTACCATGTTTGAGTCTCGCCACAATATAACAGACAGGTCATTTGTGTGGCTGTAGACCAATTCTCCAACGCGCATATCACGTTTAGCGCAGTGTTTTAATGATTCTGGAACAAACTCTCGGTTGATGCGTAAAGTCCCTAGAGTGTCAGTTTTTTGCATTTTCAGAAGGCGTGAAAGCAGTGGCGAGTTATAGAAATTGTCCATGACAAGTGTATATCCCTTGTGCAACAGCGGCTTAACCAAATCTAATACGATGGCCGAAACTTTTCCATCAGGCTCGTCTGATCGTTTGTCCTGCTCGTTTTGTTCTATTTGTTCGACATTATCGCCTTTTCCAGCATAAACACGAAATGTCCAAAGATACCCTGTTTCAGTTTCAGCGAGCTCGTAGGTTTTAATGCCTACCCCAGCAGCTTTGTTTGAAATTTTTTGAACGAATCCAAGTCTACCTTTCCACAGCATTAATGACTCATCAAGTGCAATGTTTTGACTTGGAGTGTATAGAGTAGCAAATTTATCATTAAGATGGTCCACGATAGGCCGTATTTTTGCTAGCTTGTCTGCTTTGGGCATTTTCTGGTTGTCCACGAAATGTAAACATTTTTTTATACGGGTGTACTTTTTTGCACTCATTGCTTGTCCGAATAATGGCATTGCTAGGTAGGGTATCCTGGAATACCAATAATCAGTTTCAGTTGGACGAGGATCCAAGCTTTGAAGAATGAGTATGGCAAAAAAGTTCCAGATATCTTCCGGTTTAATTGGTTTCCATGCCTTCATTCGGGATTGGTTTTTGAGTCCTGCCTCCTGGAAGCGACAAGCATACATATTAGTCTGCTTGACAATCAATTGAATTATTATTGTATCCCAGATTTTCTCCATAATATCAAGTGGAGACATGGTTTCAACCACTGGAAAAGAGGGACCAGCCAACGCGGTGAAATCTTCTTTTACTCCAGTAAATATTTCTGGGTTTTTATGCCAATCGAAACGCACTTTGTCGGAACTTGCGACACTCTGCAAGTAATTATCGTCTTGCCTCTCGATCTCTAAAATACGATTTCGGTCTTCTGAGCTAACATAGTCTGGCAGATCAATTGGGTAATCTGAAGCAGCAATACCCACACTTTGTCTTATGGTAGTGCCAAACTCTGATTCTTCGGGATCATCTTCTACTTCACTACCGGGATTTACAGAATCATTGAAACCTCTGAGCGTATCACACATTTCATCGAGCAATGGGCCTGAAATAAAAGTAATAATGTTAATTTAGCTGCTTAAACAGCCTAGTGAAACCTTCCAAGTTCTTCGTAAGTTAAATAAAAGCCTCCAAGTAGTCGACAAAAAGCAATTAATATTATTACCATCATCATACGCGGTGCTGTTTGGTTTATCAGGATTAATGAGCATTAATTCCTCGTCAGAATTATCATCAACATCCTCTTCATTATACTGTCGAGGAGTGGGAACTGCGATCAAACGATTAAAGGCAGTTAGTTCACATACTGTAAAGGTATTCTGTGGTATTCAGAACTGAACATTAATTAGCACAGTAGATATTTACCGAATGGCAGTACAGGGTCACTTGGAGTGACAGTGGGGCTAAAATGTTCTGTTACTATCATTTTTCTTGGTGGTGTCCTCGACTGTAGCTCTGGATTTACATCTAAAACCAATGAGAAAATAAACTTCATTATAAAAACAAGAATATAGCGGCCATTTAATGCTAGTTACGCGCACTTCAATACTTACAGTAATCGATCATTTCAATTTGCATATTGTCCACTACACCATCTGTAGAATTATAGTTTTGATGATGTTCTTCTGAGATGGCTACGGCCAGCATACAATTACTCGGCGTTACGGAAGTGGCTAGTTGGGCCAGTGTTTGGGCAGCTTGTTTAACACATTCGGGTATCGTCGTTTCTAAATTAATAAAACATAAGTATTATGAAAGAACAAGAACATCACCTATAGTTAAAGAAATCATTAACTTCTTACCTATATTTTCATTCATGCCTACAGTCAGTATATCATGGTCCATGGTAATACTCATACTCGAATCATCTCTGAGTCTGGTGGAACAAAATAATAATAAAAAATGAGATCTTGTACCTATATAAAAACAAAAAACACAAAAAAAGTAATTGAAGTAAAACAAATAATAAGCGTGCCTAGATTTTTCCCACGGCGGTTGTCGATTCTTTGGTGGAGTTGTTGGGGTGCCGAGTACAAGAGAGCAGTCCACTCTATCTGGTGAATTTATTCTTCTGCGTTTTTGTTCCGGAGCATCTGGTAGCAAGATTCGCCCCATCTCTTTTTTAGCTTTCATCGTTTGCAGTTGCTTTTTTGCGGCTGGATCAAGTTTTTTTACGTTTTTTGCATCTATTGCTCTCTTTTTCCTTACCAAATGAAGCTCTTCTTGTAGGGTACCCTTGTAGGGTATAAAACATAAATGATCAATGATACTACTCGTACACAAAAGCTTAAATAATTAAAAACAAACGTGATTTTAGTTTACATACGCCAAAGGTTGTGGTAAGGATGGACCACCAGACGTCGACGGATCAGGAGTCGTTACTTCGTCAGCTCTGTAAGAATTAAATATAGAAAGAAGTGGAAAAGTCATCACACGAAAAAAAAGATCAAAAATGTGCTATAAAAAAATATTTACGAATCAAAATTTAGTCTCCGTGCACGTGCATTATTAATATTGCCAGCAGAAGCGCCCTTTCCTCCACGTCCCCGGCCCCGGCCGCGTCCCCGACCAAGCCCAAGCCCAGGGCGGGATGTTTTCCCACGTCCAAAACCAGGGCCATGTTTTTTCTGGCCACCTCGTACTCGTACCATTGCTAAGGCAACCCAAAATAGTGTTAAGAAAATAACAAGCAGATTATCATAAATACGAAAAAAGTTAATTTTTTTATAATTATTATAGCCAGTGACACTAGCGCATTAAAAACGAATCTAACGACATATCGTTCACAAAATTTGGTTCAGCCGTTTAGTAGTTACGAGGGAACATAGGGACGGACATAACCCCAAACACATAACCCCCCTTTTTTGCTTGGGAAATAATGTTAAGGTGTTAAAAAAACATGCAACAGTTAGTATTAGTTACCAAACAAACATCAAACGCACTTAAAACGGAACAAACACATTTGCATTTATAGTATTAATTACAATAAGGATTATAAATGTCGGCAAAAATACATCTGTGCGGTATGTAGATAATATACCCAAAGTCAAGAAGTGAATGCGATTTGTGTGTCACAAACCTTACTTGAAAAATGAATTTTGACCGTGGGTGGTATTAGTCCATCAACGGAGTTTTTTGTTGCCATCACAGTTTTAACAAGCAAATCCTATGTGCAGGTTTATGTAAGCATTACGTTGAATATTTTAAAAGAATCAAGTAAGAATACATTTCATCTTCTGATTCCACATAAAAGTAATTCTATAACCACAAACAATAACAAAGACACTGACCTTACGACTCTTACGACTGACTGCAGAAGTTTCTCAACTTTATAACCACAAATATATAATTTTCCACCGACTTTTCACTTCACTCTTCACATTATACATTCGCAAATTTAATTAAGAAGCTCGTACTATTATCTATTTGATGATAAATCACTATTGCTGCAGAAAGAAAGCAATTTACGCACCAGCAAACGAACCAGTTGATACTTGTTTGAAACGCGAGCCACAGACTAAAAAATCCAGCGAATTATTGGTCGAATGTTGGTGGCATGTATGAATAAAAGTAGGGTAATATTATATGGAAGAAGAAGCAAGACAGAGATTATGGATGGTTGTATAGGAAAGACGAGGAAAAATATAGTTTTACAAGCTAGTGCTATGGGATAATAAAGTACACGCGGGCAAACAACTCCTTTTTGATTTTGGGTATGAAAAGTAACCGCGGGCAGACAAGTGTCGGTTTTTCAAAATCGCGGGTCATATGAGCGGATAAAAGAGTATTAAAATTAAATTTCCTCTTCGGGTTCGCAGCTAGATGCAGAACTGAAAAAGAAAAGTCGTGTTGGAGTACTCGTATCATTCCACTACTACAAAATCATTCATATTTTATACATGGACTGGTTGCTGTTGATTACCGTTGAATTTTTTTTTGTGCCTAGTTGATTTCCATTAGACCTAAAGTTTTGTGCTAGCCAGTGGGAATAAGTGGTCGGCATCAGCATACAAAATAACCACACCAGAGCACATTTAAACTTAACTATTTCGTAAACTATGATGTCTTTTTTTACAAGCTTTTATTCATACACTTTACATACACTTTATTAACCCAGTAATAAACATAAGTATTAAAACATTCATGTTGCTTGCATTTTTAATTGAAATCATGTAGAAACTACCAATAAAGTAAAAAAAAACCTTAAAAATGCAATTTTTTGGCAAAAAACTTCGGATATGTTTTTATTTAATTTGTTTGTATGTAATATATAAAATGCGCTTTCATGTGACATATTACACATCAAATTAGTTCATTTTTTTAGCTTGTTTAAGTATTTAAAATATTCTTGAAAGACGGCGCTCACAATTAAACTTAAATATTTCCTGAAGTATGATAGAGTTTTTTTATTATACTTGTTATTGTAATATATATATATTCATTAAACCATTCATGTTGCATACATTTTTTTATGAAATCAAGTAAAAACTACTATTAAACTATAAAAAAAAACTTGACAAGCGATTTTGTACCAAAAGTATTTAGTGTATATTTTTCATATTTTTTTCATAAGTAATGAATATAATAAGCTTTCATTTGAGATATCATTTATTAAAATTGGTTCATTCGTTTAACTTGTAGATTTTTTTGAAATATTTTTTGAAGAAGTAGCGCCATCTCGTGTCCTAAGGGGTGAAACTTCCGCTGCTGCGGGTCAAATCACTCAGTTTGGTCCCTACTACCACTGTGCCAAGCGGCTTGCTTTCTTCATAAAGTGCAGCATTTTGTTCATAACAAACGTAGGACTATGAGAAAGATTTCATCCACTGCCGTTCAAAATAACTTATAAATTTCTTAGTCGCTTCATCTTTGGGAGCTCGTTCCACAATACATTTAAAACCGTCTTTTGTGTAGGCAGCCGGCAACAATGGCAAATTCGCAGTGCATCTGATCGTCTGCTTGTCTGTAACGTTAAGATCGGCCCCTTTTTTCCATATAGCCCGATTATAGTGGTAGTAGCAGCCTGTGACATCTGCCCCAGGAATTACCGTTTTGAACGCTTTAAGAAGGGCTGGTTCAAAGACGCTCTTGAATTTCTGTATATTAAAGTTAAGTACGTCTTTTATTGTAGTTATCAGCCTTCGGTATGTAACTTCTGTTTTTCGGCAAAAAAGCATAAATAATTGGTATCATGTTGGTGTACTGTTCGCAGCTGTTTAAGTCCACGTGTATGAAAAAAAATGCTTGAATGGTTTAGGGCACCTTTTGAAGGTTGAACAAAACACCAATATTTTATCATCATCAACACTATCAGCTACCTTAAAATCAGATGACAGTTCTTTCGGAATCTTCACATCTTCTAAATAATTGAATTCTGTATTTCGTAGACCTAATGCTTTCTTTCTTGCTCTATATAAGCTATATTTTTTTCGAAGTAAGATGGCATCAATAAAGTGTACGCTAGTTTATTCTGGTGCCGTACCGCAAGTTTTTCAAAAAAAAATTGACAGGTTCCATACTACACACCTCTTGCTGACAGGTATTCATCATCAAAGCTCTTTCATTCTCTTCGTAATGAGATACACAACTGTGACGACCTTGTCTAATAATCTCGTCTGTGTTTTCATTGAGGGTGGCTGAAGTCGAACATTCGTCTTTGTTTACACACCTCCACAAACTAGTGGTACCAATAGGATTTGTCTTACATTAATTATAACGATGTCCTGTATGAAGAAGACTCGGTTTCCCTTTTTGATTGGTTATAAATTTTTAATTTTTTATCCAGAGCCATTTTCCAATAAATTGCAACTACCACAATTGACAGCAGACCGATAGAAATTTGAATTGTGCTACTTCTCTTAAATGTCATCTCAACCAGTCAAGTGGCCAGTACTTGTATTGAGTACAGGATAAGTAAGTTTATAAATAGTAATAAATATTTTATTAAAAATGAAAAATGGGAAAAGGTAAAGGCTGGTTTAGCTTGGATTAGTACCCCGGTTAAAGTTAAAACCAAGCAATAAAAAAGCTGAAAATAAATTAATAATAATAGCGTAGGGATGTGACGTCCCCATCGCCCATTACATGGTCCACCAGTGCAATAAATTTTAGGCAGCTTGTGGTGGGTTTTAGGGAGTACGTGTCCTGGGGTCAGGCTATGCCGATCGGGTGGTTTGTTGGCCAGGCCCCCCACCTCTGGCTTGCATTAATCGGCTGTCCAGAGTGGAGTCGCAAGAGCTGTTGTTCGAGGCTAGATGTGGTCAGTGGTCACCTAAGAGGTCTCCAAAACAATGAAGAAAAAAAATTGTTTAAAGTCCACTGCTACCTTCTTACCCTCCGTCCCTCTTTCCAGTGTTGCTCCTTTGCCATCTGTTGATCTCGCTATATTAAGGAGGCCCATCTAGAAGAGGGCAAGTTACCGACTGCCAGAGATAAAATGTCAGACTGTTTTATTAGGCAGGTGTCTGATGTCTCATGCAATAGCCCAGCTATTAGTCCATCATATTCAACCGTCCCTATACACATCAGCGGATGCTGTCTCTGCGTGCGTCCGGGCAGGGACAGCATCCGTTCGGTGTATCCCTTGCATTTCATTACATAGTCAAAAGGGCCTTTACGTGTTGGCTCAGTTGGTACTTCATAGATACCTAGCTCCCCGCATGCCTCTCAAGGTCCTGAGCGTGTGAGCGAGAAAGACAAACAATAATAATAAGACATTTATTCAACATGTTTGCATTATAAAATATTGTAAACATTAGACCGAGACAGAGTATTTAAAGATTACAGGGAATTTAGCATAGGTATATAATATTTAGGGGGTATAGAATATGTATTTTTATGTTTTAATTTAGAATAGATTTACTGATGTATTTTTAATGTTAACCGTACATTTTATAATGTAGTCATTTTGCGACAACGATATTTTACGACGGAGTTTTATATCAAAGTAGCTATGCGTAGTAGGGCTCTTTCACTGATGGCTTTCTGCTGTATAGATATTTTTCTTCATAGCTATTTTGCATTGTGGGTTTTTTGCCTCATGGATATTTTGCGTTGTAGTTTTTTGCCGTGTAGTAATTTTGCGAGGTAGATTATGGACGTCTGGACCCGATAAATCGTGGTTGACGCGGTTGTGCTAATCCGTCGGAAATAATCTGTATGTTAATTTTCATAGTTAGTAAAATAGACAGTGTTAGTTTTGTATTTCTACGTACGAGCGACGACCCACTGAGACGGGAGCGATCACTCGAAGCGCAAATAAACGCCGGCTGATTGAACAAGTCTTCCAACAGTTCTAACGTCCCATAAGTGGAAGCAGACAGAAAGCATGATCTATTTAGCCGTGTGCCTTGTGATGATTTAAACTGAATAAAAAATGATACCTGAGAGTCGTATTACATTCTACGGTTAACATTATGTGCAAACAGTACCGTGGGAAACATAAGCACTATTTCCACCAAACGGCCCGCTACGGATCGGATCGGAAAGAATTGTATAGCCTTTAAACGATACTGAGTCATATGTACTGTTTTTAAGTTTACATTACCAAGCTGCGCACAACAGCTTGACCGCGAGCGTCCGACATGTGATCGTAACGTATTCGTGTGCGCTCACTTGTCGTCGTGTGCGTTCGGAACCTTTCGGCTGTCGATGCCTAACGAAACTACATATTTGACTTCCGTTCGTATTCTTTCCGTATGCGGGCCGTTTGGTGGAAATAGTGCTATATCCCGAAATACCTGGACCATCGCCGTTTCACGGTAACACGTGAATTATTTGTACTTTCATAATCATCGTCAATCAAATCAGTTTGAGTAAATGACGACACACAAGATTTTAATGAAAAAAAAAGTCCGGTTTGCACTCCGTGAGTGCCGGCAGAAGTGAAAAGTTAAATAATTTTAATTTTGCAAAAATAAAATACCTTCCTCCCCCTCCCGCCCCCTGCGTGCCAATATATCTAATAACAACCTTATAAGTAGTACGCTATAGTTCAACTCAACTCAGCAAAATTGATGAAGGAGACAATGAAATAAAATACCAATTTGTTTTAGCCATTGCCACATATTTTTAAAAGCTTTATTTCTTTAGGAACAACGCCCAAATTCGAACTATTCGAATTTTTCCTCAATAGCAAAACGGTGAAGGACGCGTGGACAAAACTACAAATTTATTTGCAGAATATGCAATTGCAAAAAGTGTTTAACGGTTTTGGACTCTTACGATTATAAATTCTTATAAATTCTATTATTTTTCAAGTATTACTTAGTAAAAGTTAATGAATTTGTCTAACATTTCTGAACTTATATTTATGATGTACCAAATTAATAGAATAAACATTGTTTATTGACACATGAAAGATTAGGTAATTCAGTGATATTCAAGTTAATATGTGCCATGTGCTTGGTTATTCTGTGATATAGTCGGGTTAAGGTGTGATACAGTTTAAAACTGTAAATAAAAGACAATTTAATAATCAAAATTAGTAACATTTATATATTTATTAAGAGTTTAATATTTGTATTAGGACAAATATCTTTGGGTTACTTATTTATTATTTTAGGAATTTTTAATCACATGAATTACTTAAGGATCCAGATTTCCTTAACTATTTAACAAACTAGTCAGACAGTTGACATTCGGAACTAGTAAAACATGCTGGATCTAGGATAGTTTGGCACTTCGTATGTTACCAGGTCTTGCAGAATTGTCACTCCATCCATTCTGCTCCTTTTCTTTGTTTTCTTTTTGGTAGTTTTTTCTTCATTGTGGGTATCTTCAGGATTTCCTGTGCCCACAGAAAATTCTGAAGATACCATGCTCTCTCTTGTGGTTCTTCAGGATCTTGTGTATTTTCAGATGGCTATATAAAAAACCAAGTTTAATGATAGATGTGCAATTAAACATTTAAACAACATAGTTTAAACATTAATTGCATCGTAATTAAGTAGTCCACTTGGTTATATTGTGATATAAAATAACCCTCCTCTCCTTCGGGCAGTCGGGTAAAAATACACAACATCGGCAAAAGTTAGAAATCAACCGCCGAAACTAAGGATGAAAAAAATTGAAAATTGTTTCTTTTACAAATTATAAAACCATTAATGTGTTTTTCTACTCCTGTATCGTTATCTGTCATTTATATAGGCTTTAGCTCAAATACAATGACATCGATCATAAGTCGTTGAAAAACTCTATGCTCTATGGCCCATAAACGCACACTTTAGTGTACTGTTTTGGTTCATACATTTTCCATAAAAGCACTGTTTACCACGATGTCAAATCATGTAACTTTTTTTTAATCAGCCAATACATTGCAGTGGTGCCAACTTCACAAGCAAATTTTTCGAAATAAAGAGTTTTTGTTTACTATCAAATATTTGTAAAACATGAATTAAGTGTTAATATACATATTTTACCAATCATTGGTATTATTTATAAATATAAACCGATCAGATTCGGTTCGGATCCGGATTCAGTTTGGTTCGGATGGCAAGTGCAACGAAATTAAAAACAAAACAGACCATAAACAAGAGGTGTCAGTGTGTCATATTTCTAATTTCCCACCAAAGTACCAAAATTAAAAGACGAAATGTGATAACTATTCGTTATAAATAACATGATAACTTACTTAAGATTTGATTCGTGTTTGTGAAGTGACGTAAAATGTGTACGTTCCTTTTAAAATGGACGAAGAAGAAAATAACTGCACCGCTGAAGAAATTGCGTTAGTAGTAATAGAACTAACGGAAAACTTTTTGCCTGAAAAGTCAAATGCTATTTATTTAAAATTAGTCCTAGAAAAAGTATTGTATGCAACGGTGTATAACTTGGTCTTAAAACGCTCGTGGCGTCTTTAATTGCGATGCTCGCCAAGGCTCGCATCGCAACTCACGACACTCGCGTTTTAAGACCCTACTTATACAACAGTTGCATAAAATACTATTAATAACTCTTACTTTAACGGGTTTTACTTTAGTGTTTACGCCACTTTAATGTGCGTTTCTTTAATAAAAGTTATTTTACACCTTGCACCGATGAACTAAATATTAGACCTGTTTATTTCCCATAAATATTTTTTTCTTCATTTTGTTGGATGCGTTCGGACACTTGCTGCACGTTAACATGTTGAATGACAGTGCCGTCATCTACCGGAAATTATTACAAGCCGTAAGGATATCGAGTAATTCCGCTACAAGTAACTATCAAGTATCAACGAATTACTTCATATCACCGATTAGCCAAGGTTTGCCTAGTAATTAATGTATATCCCGGCTGTTCAGTACTTGAAGATAATTGTATGCAGATATTAGGTACTTTCGCTGATATGATTAATAATACGGTCTCCCTCGTTCAGCACAGCAAGTCCTCTGCCGTGTTTTATGTTTTAACTTTTATTAGTTTTATCATCGAGAGCCTGTCGTGTCTAGGCCCAGTAGTGGGACAAGACACCTTCGTTTCTAGTATTCTCGATCCTGAGCTTCCTGTGGCCAATCACGAGACCTGCCGCGTCTCCGTTTCGAGCTATCGGATTGCCAGTCAGTGGCCTTGGCCTATAGTAAACTAGGCATGCGGCTGACATGCTCAGCTCACTCCCACTTCAACTTAGCCGCTTTCCGAGCTTCGTTGAATATTTGAACCTCAGAGCGCAGCGTGGTGTTCCAGATACGATCCATTCATTTGACACCCAATATACTGAGCTTCATGGCTCGCTGGCAAACCCCGTTTGTTTTGGACTTGCGTATTTTACTGTATATACATTTGTTGTTTCACGTGGTAATATTACTAGAATCATTAACGTACTTACGTTTTTTTTATTGAATTAATTATCAAAAAAATATATTTACGTATTCATTTAGCTGGATTTATGTACACGATCCGCGAAATTACGAACCTCGCCCACCCGGAAGGTAGTATAGGTACCTGACTGGACTCGGAGGCACAAGGTTCAGTATCAGTTTATCTCATTCACCTATCAGCATAATGAAGTTGCCAAAAGCATACTTTATGCACCTGTTGCGAGGTTCGAAAGCATAAGGTCCACTTTTAATTAACCTAACCTATCAGAAGAATATAGTTGGCAAAAAGTACCAACACCTAATACACCGGTGGCTAGATTAGAGCGCACGAGGTCCACTTTCGGTTAACCTAATTCTACTATCAGGGGAATAAAGTTTGCAAAAAGTATATTTAATACACTTGTGGCTGGATACGAAAGCACAAGGACCACAAGGTACACTTTCAGTTAACCTAATTCCTATCAAAAGAATAGAGCTGGCAAAAAGTATACATTTAGTTAACTTAATTTACACTGGTAAATTACCATGGAACCACTGAACCAACCATTGGACACGAGTGCATGAGGCGTCCTTTTCGTAAACTTAGTTCACCCGTGGTGGGGCGCGAGTGCATTTAGTGTACTGTCAGTAAACCTAATTCAGCTCAGGCGAATAAAGTCAACTTCTGCATCTTTTTTACAACTTTTTCATAAAAGGAGCATTGGTTCTACTTTTGATGAACTTAATGCTCCTGGCTGAATCAACCCATGAATTAAGTTAACTACAGGGTATTTCGCGTAGGTAATAGTTTTACGTCACACGTGGCCATAATGCGAGATTTACTGCTTGCTGCGCGTACGGGCCAAGTGAAGATGTAAAATTTTGTACGCAACACGGGCGGTAATTCGTAAAGCCACAGAGCGCATATTTATGGCCCTCACCTTCGGTTCGGGCCACAAACACCTGCGATGTGGGGGATTCACGAATTCACCGCCCCAGTTACGTAATGTACTATAACAGGAGCGACTGATGTCTGACTTTGCAAGCAAGACCTCGTTGGGGTTAAAATCTTCGTCAAGTAGTGGAGAACTTTGACTGTTAGAAGGTTGCAAGCTACCCAAAGTCCTCTAACTAGGCTCCTCAACTATTGTCATAGACTGCAGCCGGGATTGGTAGATTTATGTGCCTTTCGAAGCACGGGAGCACTCATATACCTACTTAATAATGAAATAAAGATTGTAAGGAAACATAATACGTTATATCATTTAAAAAAACTATTTCGGTTTATATTGATGAATTAGTGCTAATCTGTGTGTATCATAAGTTGCGTTTCCTTACAATCTTTATTTCATTATTTATTAAAGTAATTAATTAATATTATTAAAATATACTAGTAAAAAAAAGATCGATAAAAAGAAATATAAATAGGTTAATTATTTTATATACCTAGAGAACAAATTCACATAAACCTCAATTCTAAAACTTTATGTCCTATGTGTATGTACTCGTAACATGTGGTGCTAAATGAGCGACAACACTGTCGGCGATAAAATGTCACATGGATATATTCGCCTATTCTGCAGATCGCCACATATTAATTAATAAATAAAACTTTATGGATACCGTATATTGAATTACCTATTAAAATTCTTAAACAAAAGGTTCTTAATATTACATAAATCACTAGAGTGGCTGTTTGATAGTGCTTAGGTACTGGAAATACTTTCATAACTTTTCCTAAGAGTGGAGGCGGGTCTGAAGCGTCGGAGGTGAAATATGTAAATAGCTAGCCGGCGTTCAAATAGTAAAGTCTTTCTCGAGATTTAAAGGAGCTACAATAACCTTACACGCTGGAAATATGTATGAGATTGCGAAGGAGTTATTTTAATCCTACTCAAACTTGAGGAGTAAAAACGTTATTAAACCAATCAATTTGACAAAAATATCAAGTTTCTTGGTAATACCTTTGGTTAAAATAAAAATATACCTTAAATTTATTCGATAAAAAACAACACAATTAACACATAATTTTTTTTTTAATTCGGCAAGGCAAGTGAGTTAGTCAAAAAAAAATTGCTAGGTACAAGCCTTTTAGCAATTATAGAGTCCATCCCGACAACCCCCTCCGTTTTTATTTTAAGTAAAAACTTACTTGCAAGATTAGATGCCCTTTGTTCTTACAATACTTACCTGGGTAACAGATGAAGTTAATATAATGCTTGCCTATATCATTATTATGCCTAGGTACCTACTGAAACCTCCATGATGCTTAACATTGGTGTAAAGTTTATTTCATATAACTTAAAAAAAAACAATAACGAAGAAACGCTGCCAGATAAAGCCCCTGACAAAGATCCGTTTTACATATTTTTTAGATGAATTCTGAGTAATTAATTAAAATAATGGTACCTATCAATCTTCTTGATTCGTGATTAAAAGAAATTGGTGTCTGGGATTCAAGTATTTTTTATTTACTAAAATATTTCATCTATGAGTCGTGTGTTACTTGAAATAAATGATTTCTAGTCTTCTATTTAAAAACGGACTTTCTATAATTCTACTTATTTTAAGGAATTAAAATTATCTTGGAGTGCCATCGACGGCTAAGTTTCGTTTTTAGTGATTAATATCCATATTAGACTCCTCTATAGTTTTAAATTTGGGCACAGGACTGTTGTATATGGACAATGTTTCCCGCTCTGGGTCTTGGCCAGTCCAGCGGAGCGGATCTGCATTATTGTCCAGCTAGGCAATGCCACGGATTTTGGGGACCTTTGGATCGGGGATGACTCAGGGCGTTCTAGGTTAAATATTGCTAGTTTTAGGTATTAATTTTGCTATATTATTAATCTTGTTAGGCGTCAGTGCGGGTTTGCCGCCTCGCAGCTCAGCCGAACGGTGCAGCACTGGTTTGACAGAGTTTGCTGTGGCTAGAAAAAGGGACAAATACTCAGCCCTCCAAAATAATAATTATTTTGTACCTCTAGCGTTTGAGACGACAGGGTGCTGGCGGTCTGAGGCGTTATGCTTCATAAAGGATGTGGGGCGTCGAATTAAAGACAGAGGTTCCGATGCTCGCGCGAGTTCGTAAGTGGTGCAAAGATTGCCAATGGCCATCCAACGAGGTAACACGGCAAGCGTGATGGGCACCTTTCCCGCCGCATACAACTTATGAGGCTTGTTTGACTAGACTTGGGCTAGGAATGATAGAAGAGGGGCGCTATGTCGGGTAACCTCCACGTATGTCCGGGCTCTTCCAATCCCTCTGGATCCTCGCGGATCCGCAGGGAAGGGAAGCGTCCTGGCAGGTGCGCCCTGGAGGCTACGGTAAGTGATCCTTTCCGGGGATCACTTACCGGAGCTACCAATAACTCGACACGGGGGGGAGATCACATGGCTGCTCCTAGCATGCCTCAGCTCATCTGAGGTGGCAGTGGATGCAGCCATCTTGTGGTCAAAGGGGGAGAAGCTTTCTTCATGTCCCTCTGATCAGCAGAGGGCATTGGAGATGAGCTCGGGGCGCTGTTGTGCGCCAGCAGGGGGAGTGACGGGCTCGCCTGGCTTCGGTGTCGTCGTCGGGTGGGCAGACTACGGTCGCCGTCCTCAAACTCGTTTCCCTAAATGATGAGGTGTCGTGGACATGTCTCGCGGCCTCTGACAGGACCGAGGATCTTGCCTTAGCCGGCCGGGTCAAGAGGAGACAACCTCAATAAAAACTATAGGTTAAGCTAGTTTTAAGCATCCGGTGATACCGCCCGACCTCACGGTGTAAGTAGGTTTACCCAGGCACAGGGGGCACTGCCTGGGTGGACTGTTTTTTCCCCCATTCTCGTGGGAACAAAAATAGAGTCTTTAAAAAACCAACACGATGACCATGGCATGGAAACGGACAACCGAGTAGATTTAAGAGTGGATAGTGGTGACGAGGAGGCGATCTTCCGCCCCCGCCTATCCCTGGCACGGTCACCAGTGTGGAGAGAGGACGGCCCACACATTGACATCAATGCGGCCGCGTTCCAGATCATGCTGAGGGGCCATGCGGGCGGTTCGGCTCGTACCGTGAGTGACGCCTGCCCGTTGGCGCCGCCGCTCGAGGGAGGGCGGGAGGCCCGGTTCGAGAGGGCGCCCGTCGTGGCTCTGACCCGTCTCAGGGAGGGAGCGGGCAGTGGGACTCCCGGGGAGTCGGACGAGACAATGTACACTGTCCAGTCCGACTCGTCTGCCGGCGCCGCTGCCGCCGACGCCGGAGTTGGTGCCGGCGTGGATGATCAGGGGCCATCCTCCGGCAGTGAAGCCGGGAATCCGCAGCCCCCTATGAGAAGGGTCAGGCCTGGGAGACGAGCGCGTCCACCCGCGCTCACCCTTTTCAGGTTTGGCGTGACGAGGAAATCCTCCGTGGACTCATCGGCGCCCCAGTCGGAACCGGAGGACTCGCCGGGCCCGCTGGTGAGCGGAAAGCTCCGGCAGGAGGGTGAGGAGGGCCTCGGTCAGTCCGCGGCGGGTAGTGGCTCGCCTCCGGTTGCGGCAGGGGGCGCCTTGACCCCAGTGGAAGCGGAAAGGGGTTCCCAAACCCTCGGCGCTCTCACGCGCGACCAGGCACCGAGGGCGCCACGAAAGAAACGTCGCCTCCAGGAAGATGAGGATAAATCCAGCCAGTCCACGGCAAGTGGCAACTCTTCTCCGGGGTGGTGGCGTAAGGGCCGCTCGCCCGCGGGACTGGCGAAGCAACGGAGCCAAGAAAAACAGGCAGAGCTGGAGGATGAACTGGCCGCCTACGACCTGTCGGTGGAGGCAGCGGCAAAAGAAAGGCAGTCCCTCCTCTTGAACCGACAACAGTTTGGCGAAACACAGTTCATCAAACAAAGTTCAGCCGCCATGGCTGCCGAAGTGGAAGAAGCCCTAGAAGCGGCGAACAAAGTCATCCAGAAGTCGAGAAATATGAAGGGCACAAGCGTTAAAGCCCTGAAAACAGTGCTCGCGACCGTGAAGCGAAATTTCACCGAGCTACGGTCCCTAACCGTGACCGAGGAGGTTGCGCGCCTGGAAGCGGCAAATGCCCAACTGTCATGGCAAGTGGCGGAGCTTCGCAAAGAGGTAGCTGAACTGCGTGTTCAGCCTCCGGGAGCGACCCAAAGCGAACTCAGGAAGCTAGTCGAAGAGGTCTCGCGCTCCAACCGGGAACAGCTCAGCACCATGCTCAACGCCCGGTTGGAGGACATTGAATGCCGAATCCCTCCGGAGACACGTGTACGGCCTACGTCGTCCGCCAAAGGACAGGTAGGAAGAAAACCCGGAAAAGAAGGGCCGTCTGGCCAAGTCGCAATTAATGGCCAACCGGGACAAACTGGGCAAAACTCCCCGACCGCCCCCGTTCCCACTCCCGGGCCGGCCCCAGTTCCAGCTGTGAGACGGGGCCCCCCGAACATGACCGAGGAGCCGGCCAAGGGGAAAGGGAAGGGGAAAGGGAAGGGGAAGGGAAAGGGGAAGAAGTCGGTGACCAGTGCTGGAGCGGAAACTGCTCCTCCCGTGACACCGGCTCCTTTGCCACAACCCCCAGCACCCGCATCGATGGACCAGCCCTGGAAAGTAAGAGGGGCACGTAAAAAAGGCTGCGAAGACCAAAACTCAGGCGCCAGCTGAAACCGGTGCACAATCAGCAAGGGAACCGCAAAGAAAGGGGCAGCCTAAATCGGGCGGTCGCAGGCTCTGCCCCCCGCGGTCTGCAGCAGTAGTGCTGACGCTGCTGCCTGAGACGGTAGCCGAAGGAGCTACTTACGCCAAAGTCCTTGCGGAGGCAAAGGAAAAGGTGGACCTTGCCGATCTAGGTATCACAAACCTACGCTTCCGGCGAGCCGTCACAGGTGCACGGATTCTGGAGTTGCCGGGAGCCAACAGCGGTGAAAAAGCTGATAAGCTGGCAAAAGAACTAGCCGCAAAGCTGGGGGCGGGGGTTCGGGTCTCCAGACCGACTAAGTTCGCGGAGTTACGCCTGTCTCACTTGGACGACTCGGTGACTCCTGCGGAGGTGGTTGCTGCCGTAGTTAGGGCTGGCGGCTGTTCCGAGGACCAGGTGAAAGCTGGTGATATCCGTCGGGATTATTTCGGCCTCGGTACGCTATGGGTGCGCTGCCCAGTTGCGGCGGCGAAAAAGGTGGCCGATGGTGGTCGATTCCTGGTGGGATGGTCCTCGGCTCAGGTCAAACTACTTGAGCCGAGGAAAATGAGATGTTTCCGGTGCCTGGAGAATGGGCACGTTAGGGCACAGTGCCAGGCGCAGACGGATCGTAGCGAGCTATGCTACCGCTGCAGTCAGCCCGGCCACAAGTCGGCACAGTGCACGGCCGCACCTCATTGCGTGCTGTGTAATACTGCGGGCAAATCGGCAGAGCACGTAATGGGGTCCAAGCCTTGCTCCGCACCACGCCCGAGAAGAGCGAAGAGAACTGCTGATGGCCCCCGGGCCCCCTCACAGCCTTCCCAGCCAGCCTCAGCAACACCTGAGGCTTCCTGCGAGGCGGCGGAGCAGATGACCGTAGAATAATGGACACTCGCTTTCTCCAGGCGAACATCAACCACTGCGCCAGGGCCCAGGACCTGCTAACTCAAAGCCTGGCGGAGTGGCTGATTGGGGTGGCTGTCGTCGCCGAGCCCTACTCGGTTCCTCCCAGGGACAACTGGGTCGGGGACCTGGATGGCTTGGTGGCGATTGTCACCAATTCATCTGCTGGCTCCTCACCGCCGCAAAGAGTGGAAAGGGGCCACGGATATGTTGCAGCGTGGATCGGTGATGTAATGATTGTAGGAGCTTACTTCTCTCCGAACCGACAGCTGGCTGAATTCGAGCGGTTTCTGGCGGAGATCGGCACTATGATCAGCAGGAGTCGCCCAGGCATGGTCCTCGTGGCCGGGGATCTCAACGCTAAATGCACGGCGTGGGGATCCCCGGCGACGGACGCCCGCGGGGCGGAGCTGGAGGAGTGGGCGGTCGCCACCGGACTGATTGTCCTCAACCGAGGGTCGACCAACACATGCGTGCGGCAACAGGGTGGCTCCATTGTGGACGTCACGTTCGCCAACGCCGCCCTGGCGCGCCTTGTGTGGGGCTGGGAGGTTCTGGAGGAAGTTGAGACCTTATCGGACCACCGATATATTCGGTTCGAGGTCTCAACTCTCCCGACTACCCCGAGAGGCCCAAGTCGGCCCTTGAGAGGGGACGGCCCGCGGTGGTCACTCAAACGCCTGGACAGGGATTTGATGGTGGAGGCAGCCTTGGTGCAGGCTTGGCTGCCGGGCCCCGGAGGTCCTATGGACGTTAATGCGGAGGCGGAAAACATGGGCGGTATCATGGTAGGGGTGTGCGACGCAGCCATGCCTCGTGTCGGTCCGATTCCCCCTAGGCGCAGAGTGTACTGGTGGTCTCAAGAACTCGCGCAGCTACGCGAGTCCTGCGTAGCTGCAAGACGCGAGTACACTCGCAGCCGGAGGCGGCGGATCCGAGACGTGCCAGGGGAGGAGCGCCTTTATGCCGCATACTCGGAGGCCGTCAAGCTGCTACAGGGGGCAATCGCCAGGGCAAAAGACTTGGCTGAACAGGAGATGCTGGAGACGCTTAACAGCGACCCGTGGGGGAGACCCTACAGGATGGTGAGACGCAAGCTTCGCCCCTGGACTCCTCCACTTACGCAGAGTCTCCAGCCGCAGCTCCTCGAACAAGTGGTGGACGGCCTGTTCCCGACAAGGGGAGCGCACGTACCCCCACCTATGATCCCGCCCAGGGGGAGTGAGGCCGACACAGGCGATGCACCGGAGGTAACGGAGGGTGAACTGGGCGCAGCGGTATTACGGCTCCGAGCCAAAAATACTGCTCCCGGTCCTGACGGAGTTCCCGGAAGAGCCTGGGTTTTGGCCCTGGGCCCACTAAAGACACGACTGAGTGCGCTATTCAGCGCATGCCTGGCGCAGGGACAGTTCCCCCGTGCGTGGAAAGCCGGTAAACTGGTCCTTCTGCGTAAGGAGGGGCGACCCGCAGACTCGCCCTCGGCCTACAGGCCTATAGTGCTGTTGGACGAGGCCAGCAAACTGCTCGAACGCGTGGTGGCCGCTCGCCTGAACCGGCATCTGGAAGGGATAGGGCCGGACCTCAGCGACCACCAGTTCGGATTTCGCCGGGGCAGGTCCACCATTGACGCCATAGCGCGCGTGAGGACCCTGGCGGAGGAAGCAGTGGCCAAGGGAGAGGTAGTATTGGCGGTGTCCCTTGACATCGCCAACGCGTTCAACTCCCTCCCCTGGGCCTGCATCACGGCGGCACTGAGGCACCATGCCGTGCCCGAGTACCTCCGGAAGACGGTAGAGGACTATCTCTCCGATAGAGCCGTCAGGTACCCTACGCGCGAGGAGTGGCAGGAGAAGAGGTGGCCCGCTCCTGTGGAACATCGGGTACGACTGGGTGCTGAGAGGACGCAATTTGCCAGGTGTCAAGGTGACGTGCTACGCCGATGACACCTTGGTGACGGCACGCGGGAGCACGTTCCAGGAGGCATCGATCCGGGCCACGGCAGGCGTGGCAACGGTGGTGGCCCGCATCAGAAGGCTGGGGCTAGAGGTGGCTCTGAATAAATCCGAGGCGCTGTGCTTTCATGGGCCCCGGAAGGCTCCTCCGGCGGGTTCCAGCCTGGCGGTGGGAGGAACGTCCATCGCTGTCAAGTCGACAATGCGGTACCTAGGCATAATCCTTGACAGTCGTTGGACGTTCACGGAGCACTTTAGGTGCCTTGCTCCGAAACTGATGGGGACGGCGTCAGCACTCAGCCGACTGTTACCCAATTTGGACGGGCCAAACGCGAGCTGCCGGAGACTGTACGCAGGAGTGGTGCGGTCGATGGCTCTGTACGGGGCACCCATCTGGGCCGGATCCCTGAACACCAAGAACCAGGCCCAACTGCGAAGGCCGCAGAGGGTCATGGCGGTCAGGATGGCGAGGGCATACCGCACCGTTTCCTACGAGGCGGCCTGCGTGTTGGCGGGGACCCCACCCTGGGACCTCGACGCTTCAGTACTGGCCGATGTATATTGGCGTGTCACCGAGGCGCGGGCTAGGGGGGACCAACCACTTCTGGAGGAGATCAGGCGGTGGAGGCTCGACTCCCGCAGTGTCCTCATCCAGAAGTGGAAGGAAAGGCTGGAGACGCCGAGTGCTGGCCACTTGACCATCGGAGCTATCCGGCCCGTCCTTGAGAGATGGGTCGGAAGAAACGGGGGGTTTCTCTCCTTCCACCTTGTGCAGATCCTGTCAGGGCACGGCTGCTTTGGGAGATATCTGTGCAGGGTGGCGGGACGGGAACCGACAATGGAATGCCACGCGTGCGGTGATGCCGAGGATACGGCCCAACACACGCTGGCAGTGTGCCCAACTTGGGCGGAACAGCGGGCCGCTCTCGTGGCTGTAGTGGGGCACGACCTGTCCCTGCCTGCCGTGGTCGAAGCCATGGTTGGCGGCGACAGGTCATGGAAAGCGGTGGCCTCCTTCTGTGAGGATGTGATGGCACAGAAGGAGGCGGCGGAGCGTGGAAGGGAGGAGGATCCGGCCTCCCAACCAATGCGCCGCAAACGTGTGGGGCGACGGCGGTTGGCCTACGACCGCCGAATTCCCCCTTAAGGGCACCCGTGGGCGGTAGGCACGGGGACGCTTGTCGCCTACATGAAGGTTCCCCGAGTCGCGGGCATGCCATTGGCACGCCCTTTGAGAAGAAGCGGGAGGTATAAAGTCCACCCGGAGACGAGTCCGGAGCTCCGGACAGCCGCTGGCGAGGTTGTGGTAGAGTACTTGAGTTCCCACGACCTCGCCTTACAGCGTGGAGGCGGCAGATAGAGGGGTTTTTAGTGGGTAAACCGCAGGTCTTATTAGCCGACAAGGGAGTCCCACATAACCACCAGGGTCCGTCCCCGCACCCTGGTGGTATGCGTAATGCATTTTCCCCTCTTAAAAAAAAAAAAAAAAAGGAATGATAGAAGAGTATGTTGTTTGTGTGATTCTTGTTATTTTGTGTTAACCTATTTAATATATTAAGTTTTGTTGATTAAACTTGCTGAAAAAAAACTTGTTAGGAATATTATATGTAGTTACTGTATAATATTTATGAACCACAGACCTGGATTAATAAAATTGTGCGAAACAAGTATTCGAGGTAATTGTTTCCCAGATAAATAAATTGCTTTTTAATGTAGATGTTATATTTTCACCGACTTAACTTAGGTAACTTTTAAATCTAAAGTTATTTCTCTCTAAGTGCGGGTTGAGGACTTCACAGACTTCACACACACCTTTGAGTTTCTTCGTGGATGTAAGCAGGTTTCCTAACGATGTTTTTCCTTCATCGAAGAGCTAACGGTAAAATATCAAATGTCATTCCGTACAAAAGTTCCGTAATACTCATTGGTACGAGCCTGGATTCGAACCCACGACCGCCGTTTGAACGCCGCATGCCTGAATCGCTAGGCTACCGTAGCTGCTTAAACATAATTATGTTTTGTAGAAATTGTCAGAACACGCCGCTTTCTAAAACTGTACACACGTTTAATTTCGTTTATTTACGTAACTCTCTCTCCTTTTAATTTGAATATTATTCCGAGTTCACAAAAAACGTTTTGGTAAAAACATTAAACAGCCATGTAATAATGTACCACAAAGGCCGCCGATTGAAGCGCCTAAGGCGAGCGCAAAATTTACGATTTATAAAACCGCTATTCCTGTAAAGCAACACAATAAAGTGAACGCAGTAAGCCGGCTTGACTTCCGAGCTCACCCCGTTCGCAGTCTCCCTTTATCTTAATATTCAGTGATATTAAAAAGTTAATCCCGAAAAATAACAGGAGCAGGCCGCCTCGGCCGCTGCCATCACAGACGTCTAAGAAAACCAAGAGCTGTGTTTAAAAAACAAAGGTGAATTAACCAATGCCTGCGTTTAACTTGGTCGGTGGGGCGGAAATAGAAAACGAATACCCACTGTGAAAACCTTTTTTTTTCGTCAACTAGTTTTGATTGTACTGCAATTTTCACGTACGGTAATTCATTATTCTGCAAATATTATAAACTCGAAAGTTAGTTACCATATAAGCATTTATATGTAGGCACAAACATCCTAACACTGTCACCACCTTCGCACAAAAATATATATATTAATCAACACAGGCATGTGTTCAGGTCGGTGGGGCGGAAGTTTTTGTTTTCATAATAGGTACGATTATGAAAATCATGTTCTTTTTGATTTTGATCTCATTAACTTGTTTTGATTATTCTGCGATTTTCACGTACGGTAATTCATTAGTATTCTGCAAATATTATTCAAACAAAAGTTATGACCATGTTTGGATAGATACAAACATCCAAATACTATCAACACTTTCGAAAAAAATAAGCAAATTAACTATGATGAAATTGATGTTAAACATTGGAACAGAATAAAGGCTTGTAATTAATATGTGCAGATGTAACTCCTGAGTAAGTAACTGTTAATGTGTTAATATGTTGCATTGCTCAGGGACCATGTTCCACTTACCGTCATGAGAGTCGTACATGTAGATGATCTCGGTCCAGCCATACCACACGATGGTGTCAACGATCGCCTTATGATAATCCGGTCTCATGCTTACAGCGTGGTCAATCAGTCCCGATGATGGCGGTATTACCTACAGAATAATCCCTTTCAAGAACAGTATGCGTCGTATATTTAGTAGCATATAAGATAATATATATGACGAATATCCTGGGCCAGATATGATAAGACGTAATCCTCTATAACACGAAATAAAATGCCGTTCCCTTCCCTTCAATCCCCAAAACTTCTACAAGCCGAAATATTTTACCTATAAGACAAAGCGAATAACGATTCCCTTCAATGTTTTTCGGTCCACATTCAACTAAGTCCACATCTCGAAAAAAAATGTTTACCTCTTCAACTCGAAATAACTTTAGTACCTCTTCATCTCGTTAGTTCTAGAATAAACAGCCTCTATAACTCAATATGACTATGGGATGGCAATGGCAGCTTCTTCAACTCAATAAGTATTGTGAGTATAGGTACAATCGAGAGAAATGGAAATAAGTATAATTTTATTTCGGATGAAAAAAAACCTATAAAGTATTGGTTTTTTATTACTTACTTTTGAGAGCATTAAATAATTTGCTACCTACATTAAAATCAAGAAAGTATGATATAAACATATGTGCTCGTGTACCCTCTGCAGATAGTGAGTGACTACCAAAATATAAAATTTGTTATCGATTCATGTACCAGCTCAATCACATTTTGGTACTGTAGATAATGGTAATTACAAGAAAAATAGATACCTCTGTAACACGAAAATTTAAGTGTTTACATGTCTGTGACTTGATTTCATTTTCCAGAGTGTTGGAACCTCTGTAAGTCGAATTTAACCCTATAGAAACCTCTTTAAGTCGAAATCCTCGTTAAGACGAAACCTCCTTAACAAAAACATTTTTGCGTTTCCCTTGAGAATTGTGTTACCGAGGTTCTACTGAATATAAGATAATATATGTATATTTGGGATTCGGACAGGCCTCTTGCCAGCCTTCTCGCGGACTTACGTTCCGTTTCACTCTATTCCCTAACGTTCCATTCCTACATATGTGATGATAAATCTTACCTTTTCTGGAAACCATGGCGTCACAAACGGCATCTGAAACGTGTTGGTGTAGGAGTGAAGCGTGTCGAATGACTCTGGTGTCACCGCCCCGAGCATGCCAAAAACACCGCGCGCGAATTGGTTGCAGACTGAAACAAATATGGACATTACTAAACTGCGTGTCTTTGTCTTGTGCTTCAGTGGTCTACTTAGATACAAATACCAGCTTCTTAGGACGGTTACACACGGCGCGCAAGGCGCCACACTGCGCTATGCGCTATTCGTTATTCGGCTTATGCGCCTATGTTCGACGCAGTGTGTCCACACTTTTAAAGGTTTAATCGTATATGTTTGCTTCATGCACACGCATAACACAAAAGCGCGAATAGCGAATACGCCTATCCGTTGACTTGCCGGTTTATGGTACACATCAAAGGAAGCAAATAAGCCGAATAGCGCGTCGACTGTCCACACTTCGTTCACACACTCATTTGCTCGCTTGCTTCTAGAATTGGAACCCAAAGAATGGTTTCCATACGGTTAATACAAAGATTAGCGATGCCTGGGTTTAATTAATATGGAAGAACGCAAAAAAGAAACATGTTGGGCATGTTCGGCATCCTGCCACAAAGTGTGGATATTTGTGTGCGCAGTCACATAACGAATAGCGCATAGCGCAGTGTGGTGCCGGCATTAGGGATCGCATACGCGAGCCACGGTACTCCTATCCTCCGGAAGTCGTTTCAAAAGTGGCCTACTTGTGACCGCCTTACTTAATTTGGGCTAGTAATCATTAGTATGCCGCAAATATTTATATTTATACTCAAGCGGTTACGTACTATTTACCCAGACAGTATTCCGATTTTATTGGAACTTTAACAGGTTGTTTGGGGGTACACTATATGCATACATCCTAAGTTTTTGAACTCGAGGGTCTGTCCTGACTTGCGGGTAAAGGGAGGAACAAAAACCTAAAAGTTTGCGTTTTTTTTTTCTGTCTATCGCTTATATCTCTTAAATTAGCACATTTTGTGTACCGCACTGCATATCAAAATTGGGGAACATTAAATTTCCCTAAAACATCGTTGGTGTACCATGATTCTCAGGCTCAACGGAGATATCGCCAATCATATAGATGATCTCTTCATATGAGATCTGTACCATCATATTGATGATTGAGCAACATAATTAACATGTAAATTAAACCTAAGCACCGATGATATTCTTTATAAATTTGAATACCACCTGTACCGAAATACTGAAACGCAAAATACCTTTTTATTTGCTGTTGATTTTAAAACGGGAAAGTATCGATAACAGGAATGAAAGGCGTTTCACATTTCACGTGTCTCGTTAACAAGTACTGGAGGAGAGATGGATGAAATCCGACGTTCACTTTATTTTCAAGTTCATTAAATTTAGCTCCACTGACAGGCTTTTAGGATAATTGCATTAGGGTGCAATTACAATAGGGAGGAGCGATTGAGCCGTTGTCAATATCGGTGTCTGTTGGGAATGGCAAATTGAATTGCTGGTTATTTCGATAATCAAATATGTATTATGTGGCTCTAAGTAAGCATCAAATTTACGTAGATCAACGCTAATCCATATCAGTACTAATAATATAAATGTGAAAGTATGTTTGGCTGTCTGTCTGTACGTCTGTTAACTTCACGCTTAACCGAATTATACCTCATCCACGGAGACGAGTTAATATAGCGTCCTCTTTGTTGCACTTTTGTATGAAAATGAAAGGGACAAAGGAAGGCCGTTGGGCGTATACAATTGCATCTCGATGCCGGAACAGGCTTACATGCCGTAGTTCAGAATATTTAATATTTTTGTTAGTGCATTTGGTTTCCAAATATAAAACAATAGGCTTAATTTGGACAATTTTTATACGTATAAACCATGTTAAAGGTTATGTATTAAAACTATGCAATGAATTAAATTCATTCAAAAAATAATAAAATGAAATTAAAATACGAAGTAGGTAACAGTCCAATAAACAAGCCGAGTCACAGAAAGTGCAATAAAAACAATCGAGCATGCAAGCCAGGTAAACATTGACAATAGTTAATTTCAAAGAAGGATAACGCGTCCGCACCGTACGAGAGACAGATGTTGACTGAACTTTGACCGCCATGTAAAGCTCTCCGATGCGTATTTGTTACCCTTATCGCTGACCAATCGCATGCTCGCTCAGTTTTTTAGTACTAACTCGTCTCCGTGGATGAGGTATAGGTTAAATTTCGTATAGATATAGTTTGAGTTCCGGGGAAGCACATAGGATAGTTTATATTACCGAAATCATCATGCCCTAGGGCGGGTGAAAGTTAGTATGGAGCTACGATATAAATAAACGAGTTCAACGCGGAAGGAATCGCGGGCAGAAGCTAGAAACAGCGGTCGTGGGTTGGAATCCTGGCTCGTACCAATGAGTTTTTAGGAAATTAAGTACGGAATATCATTTGATATTTACCGTTAGCTTTTCGGTGAAGGTAAAACGTCGTGAGGAAACCTGCGTATATCCATCGGAGAAATTTAAAGGTGTATGTGAAGTCCCCAACCCGCACTGGGCAAGCGTGGGGACTACTGCCCGTTCCCTCTCATCCATGAGAGGAGGCCTGGGCCCAGCAGTGGGACGTATATAGGCTGATTTATTATTATTATATTATAGTTCTACAATAAGCTCAATAGGGTTTGTGTTATGGGTACTCGGTGACGAAATAATAATATAGATAAATAGCTTAAGCCAGACAGAAAGCATCTGAATTTTATGTGTTTAAGTATGTACGGACCCAGGGACTCATCTCATCATCTGTATGTACCTACTTTGCCATACCTATATAGTAGTACCTATTCTTAAAAAAATAAACAATAATTCGAACTTTGGCCGTTTATTTGTGCCCTTCAACCCAAAGCTGCCTGCATTATTAAAGTAAGTCCAATTACTCGTATTTATGGACACCATCGCAGTTAAGAGCCAATTCTATTCTAGAAAATATTATTATAACATTCAAGCGCATGCTACTCGTAGCTGCAACAAGCCCTTGGGACGTAGTTATGAAAGATTTTCTTTCGTCTTTAGTCAGCTTCTTGAGTTGAATTACTCTGATTATGTACCTACTGGTTTTGTCTCAACAGCGAGACTGAGTGGGCGGTGTTTTTAAACTAAATTCAACATGTCGGGTTTGTTGTAACGGCATAGTTTTGCGTTTTAACATTGAAAATGTTATTTAAATCGCTTCAGTATAGCCTCCAACCCAATTTCAGCGAAAGTGAGACATCACTCTAGTCTCGTGAGTTTTAGGGCTACGTGGATAATTGAGATGTCAAAAGATGCCCCTTGGCAAGGATTACAAAATGTAATTAAAAAAAAAACTTTTTATAAAATCGCAAAAATGACGAAAAATTACGCATTTTTGGGGGTCTTTTCGTACTGTAATGGGAACCCAGATCTGTTAAATATACCGTGAGATTCTACTAATATTTATTTAAGTAAACAATAATACTCGCCCAGCGGTGCCATAAAGCGGAATCTTACAATTAACCATAGAGAGCCATAAACTAGGGCAAGGCATCCTACTGGGAATCTGCAGGTAATGTTTCAAAAAAACCAGTTGAAAGTAGAAAAAAGAAAAGGAATTTATTGTTTATGACTTTAATTGAAACTCATGACTATTTGACCAAATAAAACTAGTTGCAATCTTATTTGGTGATTGCTTTGATTAACCTAGGCCAAATCTAAAGAGGAAAAATCTAGCAATCTCAACAAAAAAACCTCTTGCCCTAAGTACACGTAACGAATATTATACGCTAATGGTTAATTCTAACACACTTTAGTAACCTATGAGTTGCAACAAGTACCCAATATTCTAAAGACTATCGTTAAGTATAAGAACAAATTTACTTAGCCGTTTTTTTTGGTATTACATTTTTATTTGAAAATTGAATTTTGATTTGTTGAATGTCTGAATTTGACTCTTAGGAGGAAGTGAATGCACATTCTTTATAATCTAATTCCTAAAATCTCAAAGGACCTGGGACGACATGTATTGTGATTTAGCGTTCAAATCGATTCTGAGCGGCAGTTTAGGTCCAGAACGCGCAAGGCTTTTGGCGGTCGGAGCCAGAGAGGCTGGTCACTGGCTGCATTTCCATCCTTCACCAAATACCGGTACCTTTCTGGATCCGACCTCCCTTCGTCTGGCGACTGGTCTTGGGGTCACATTATGCACTCCACACATATGCCCTAGTAGCACGGACGTGAATCGACTGGGTCACCACGGACTATGTTGTCAAAAAAGTGCCGCTTTTCAACACATGCGACTCTTAATGACATAATCCGCCGGTCTCTTGCCACCATCAATATGCCTGCTCTTCTTGAGCCGCCTGGTGTTGTCAGAGATGATGGCAAAAGACCTGATAGTGTCTCTGGTTCCGTGGAGTTTGGGACGGATGCTTGTGTGGGACGCTACCTGTGTAGACACACCGGCACCGTCCCACCTCCAACGGACTACTTCTAAAGCGGGTGCAGCGGCGGAAAGTGAAGGAATTGGGTTAATTTTTTTTTATCCATAGTTGTCATGGCTGCACATATTCAGGGTCACTTTTTAAAATTGCGATTATTGGTTTAAATCCATCAAAGGTAATTTTATTTCCATTAAAACCACTTTTTAACCGTCTTCAAAAAAAAGGAGGAGGTTCTCAATACGGCTGTATTTTTTTTTCAATGTTTGTTACCTCAGAACTCTGTCATTGATGAACCGATTCGAAAATATTTTTTTTGTTCCTATGTATATACTTCCAAGTGGGTCCCATATTTTTCAAAATTCAGTTAGATGATGGGATCCATGAGGAATTGAGGGGACTCCTCAATTATATTAGGCACGCGTGTAGTGATTTTGTTATTTTCTGTTATAACTCGTGTATTTGCATCCGGAATCATAAATTTGGTGGCGAGTAATTGATGATGAAGACCACAGCTGACTTATCGAATTCCTCAATTATATACTTTAAACTGCAGTACGTCACAGGTTCTAATACGATTCCGTTGTAATAGGAACTAATGAAGTGCCATTGGTGATGATCTTGGGGAATGATGGAAGTCCTCAAATATTATCGGCCCACATACAGCGATTCGGTTTTTTTCTATAGTAATCAACGCATTTGCTGTCGGATATCAGTTCATGTGGCAAATTGTAAAAAAAAAATAGGAAATGTTCTCGTGGCTTGGCGTAGTACTAAATTGAAGTCAGTTAAAACTTTGTTTTTAAAGTAAATTATTTATGGACCATCTTAAGCAAGATAGAAGTCAATTTTGTAAAAAAAACTTTGAAAGTAACTCTGTCATATTTGCTCTGAGACCTCGTACGCGCCCGCTTTTAGCAGTGTCTCCGGCTCGCACTGTGTCGCACAGGAACTCCCCGCACCTCCGTGCCCTGACACTGCTGAATGCCTTGATGGTATCAACACCCGAGTGTGATCTGCTTGCGTGGCGATGGACAGCTGTGAGTAGGGAGTGTCTGAAGTTTGATAGAATGACAGAATTGACAGATGAAGGATGATAGGTTTTCTAGTGTACTTATTTGATAATTATAATTTTTACTTTGTTCCTTTAAATTTATGATTCGTTTCACAGTGTATTAGACTTAAGTAATTTTTAATGCTGTGTTAATATATTTAAATAAATAAAGAAATAAACAAACAAATATTGTCTTCTGCCTAACAGGACAGAATAACAACATAATATAGTTGATTGACCTTCTTATACTTGTTCTGTAAAACAGGTTTGATTCCTCGGAAGCAAGAAAATATACGGCAAAAGAGTGTTAACATTTTAAAGGATTGCAAATTTTCCCTGACACGAGTCTCAGGCTTGCTTGATTTTTTTCTCAGTAAATTCATTCCTAAATTCATCGAAACCGTCTTCGGGAACGCAAATTACAAATAAATGTATTTACATACAAATATTGCTCGTTTAATAGTTTATGGTTGTATTTTATTGTAAGCCTGTCAAACCGCCGACTGTAGTGGGAAATACAATGTTAGCAAAAATACATCATTATTAATGATAATGCGATTGGTATGGCTGTAAGTTCGTATAAATTTCGAGGACAAATAGATCGAAACCATATAAACATCAGCATTGGATCAATATTGCTAGCCGTTATAGAGATTGCAGTGTTCCAGCTAGGATCATGACTTTGAACAGAAGCCAAATACCGTTTAACCCTTAGCCCGCCGCAGCTTAAAGTCTGTTCGTTAAATTGAAAATAGGTTAGTGGAAATCACGCTCAAAATTACCTGTATACCTTTTAATATTGTGGTGAAATTGGGAAGAACAAGTAAACTTAGCAACTCACAGACAATTTGCATGATAACTAAAAAGGACGAACGTTCGGTTCACATTAATTTAACGCGCTTTTACAAGCTTTTATTTAACTTGCAATGTATTGTACTAAATAATATTTGTTTGGGTGGAATCTTGCAACTCAATTTTGAAGCAGATATCTTCAACCGATTGAGCTGAAAGTTTGGGAAGTTCAGTCTAGTTCGGATGACAATTATTGTCGAGGTGATCTGATGATGGAGACAGAATGTGGCTATGGAAATTTAGGACTTAACAGACGTAAACCCATTGAATTAAGGCTCGTTGTAATCGTCCCAACGAGTAGGTAGTTGATGACGGTATACAGAAATATACAGTTGACAATAAAAGCCGGTACAGTCAAGTTCTCCAATATCTACACATACAACCTTTCAAAAATATCTATACAAAGACTTTATTGTTACTGACACATGTGTAGATATTTTTGAAAGGTTGTCTGTACAGATATTGGAGAACTAGACTATACCAAAAATGAAATATTTGACAGAACCTTATTTTGATCGGAGTTTCGGAGCCTCTGACTCTTCAAATATTCACATGATCCACAAACTTGGCACTTTTATTTAAAAGACGATGTAACTCTCTGGTGGCTCCTTTTAGCGTCACCTGTTGTTATTTTGATATGTTTTGTGTAAACGTTTATTGTAGCGTTAATAAATAATTAACTAATCTAGTAGTTTTAGTTTTGAAAGATTCCGACTCAAATCATGTTTAATTTTTTATCCAGGAATAACAGGTAAGTTTCAAAATAGCCTTGACCTAACCTCCAGCATTTCAGACGTCTGTTACCAGAAATTAAAAATCATGAAATGTTCGACGCCTGATTTTAAATGAACTCTACCCCAATTAGTATGCATAGTTGAATTTCCGTTTCGTTAATTATGATCCGACTAAGCTAGAATTTACAAGAGGTTTGAGTCGAGTTCTTGTAGTGACACCGCGTCTGCAGTAGCCAGGAAGTACTCGTAGTTAATCCAAATAGCCGCTGCTACCATCTGCGGTACCATTCTCTTTCACGGCCTATTTGCTTTGTTTTCTCTTTTAATTTTCGCGACACTTTTTTGTTCATTGTTCTCATTTTACGAGAGGTAAAATATGGCAAAGGCTTATGTCTATCTGTCACAATTAAGTTGGGCTCTTTCATTGATAGCACTAGACGATCCCCCTGGAAGCAATCTTAAACATTGCGATAAGGTTGGTGGTGTTAGGGGGCTTCTTTTATTTCCTTAAGTTCTTATTGCAAAAATTAATTAGAAGTAAGTGAGCTGTGTGGTTCGAAGAACAAGGAAAACAAATAAATGTTTACCTTTACCTACCATCGACACAGGAATCAGGATTGATGACAGGTTACTTAATACTAATACTATACTAGTAATTATTTTACATTTATAGATTTGTTTTAGTTAATTCAAATGAAGATATTTTATTTCAAATAGACTCAAAGAGTGCTTAAGAAACGTCACAATACACAATGCAACAAAAGATAATTAAAATTGACTACATATGGAAAATTTAAAATACACATTAAAATTTTACAGTTGACAAGTACATACAAAATTATAGAACACAGTTTACATCAAAATTAATTAAGTCAAATCATATTAAATCAGAACAGTGGGTCAAATAAATAAAATGTCACTTAAAAATAATAAAGTAGAATAAATTTCCTTAAAAGAAGTTATTGTCTTCCACGAATTCCTTAACACTATAATATGCCTTACACACTAAGCGGTCTTTTACAATTTTCTTAAATTTAGTCAGCGATAGAATCAAAATATCTTTAGGGATTTTGTTGTAGAAGCGTACACCATTTCCCATAAAAGACGAATTGGTTTTTATATGCCCAACTTTGACTTAATAATTAAATAAGTAAGGTGTTTAGTTATTTAGTATTTTACAGTGAGCGGTCATATGTTAAAACGGTATTAGAATTTTCTGATAGATCTGTTCAATAGTAGATTGTATGACAAGGGTCTTAAGTAAGCCATATTACCACGAGATGGATATTTACCCGAACGAAGTGCGAGTTCGAGGGGATGTTAAGACCAGAGTTATAGACTCTACCTTTCACTTCGACTGCGAGAAAATAGTAAAAACAAAGATTATCCATCCACAATCAACAATTATACCAAGGCGAAAAGGTTGTTCAATGGTTCAATCTGGCGCCATTCATTTTAATAAACTGCTTTGACACAGATACAAAATATTCACACCACGAATAAACGCCACTGACGGTCTAATAGCGGCGTGTACACGGCCGAGCGCGGCGGACAGCATGCGCGGGGCATATGATAAGGCGAGATAGACAGCAGTCTATCCCGCTCAATCTTCATAGCTTATGTCATGTATGCAGTCACCCACGCTTGAACGTTTGGACGGAGCTATAGTCGGTCAGAGGCGTTGTTTTTTTAATTATGTGAATTAGGGAATAAAAAACTCCTAATGTTTGAATTGAATTCTGTTTCCTGATTGGTCGATTTTAATGTCTAGCTGAATTCTGGTTAGTAGATAGCAAATACTAATGTTTTTTTTAAAGAGTTGTGATTGGTGGGTGTAATATTGAACTGTTGTGATTGGTCAAATTAAATTGTTTTATAAATGGTAAATATGTATACATATTTTCCCTAGGGGCTAAATGTACTACTTTAGCCCCGCTTGCCAAGTCTAATGTGATGCACTTTTTGAGCATGAAAAGTGAAGAATTCTTTATTATATATTATCTACTGTCAAGTGCATTTAATCTGAGATGTCAACACGTATAAATTAGTAATTATATTTACGGAGGTTATTTTTCGGTATTTCTTCTTTGTTTCTAAAACTTATAAAAATTTCAATTGCCTTATTTGTAAATCATTCGAAACATTTTTGGAGATTTATTTGAAGAAATCACCTGCGACCGTGAAACACAAAACAACAAATAATTTTATCTTTGAATGTGGCATGTAACGCGCGACTGTTTCTTTTACGACAAAGCATACAAAGCGACGTCACAACGATAGCGGATGTTTGATCAGTAAGTCGGGCAATTCAGGCATGTTATATTGCGTAACGGGAATAATTGTCTTTACAGCCCAGAATCGTTGAGTGACAAGAATACCAATAAACGCCGCTCGGGCACACATTCTGAGTGAAAAGCCAGCGTTGAAATGAAACATTTTTTACCGACTTTTTTCGGGCGAACTGCTTTGTAGCGATTGGAATTTAAAACAAGCGCTTCAAAGGATTGTCTCTCGTCAGTTCCTAACGGTGGATTAGGCCGAGAATGACGCAATCTCAATCATTTGTTAGTTCACCCTGTTCGCTTTCCTCGAATGTCCATTAAGGTAAAAATGGTAATTGTTTTTGCCCTATCGCCGTAAGCAGACAGATTTTGTGTTAAAAAGTCTTGTATAAATTGTATCTTAAGTATCTTTTGATGTAAGATCGTACCTTTACCCAAACTCTAACAAAGACAACAAAGGCAACAGACAAAGTGACTAAAGGAATAATAGTCAAATGGGGAAAAAACAACGCAAGAGGTCAAATAATCCAAACGTTAAAAGATTCCAAAGTTTTAAAAGGGGGTATGTTCTCTCCTGTTTCCGCAAAACGCGCCTTCATATGAAATGAGTGTCATTTACGCTCGAGGATCGTGACTCCACGATCTTCTAATGTTTTCTCTCTCAATCAAGTGACATTAAAACGGTTGTAGCTTGGTAATTTTTTGAGATATTTGTATGGGATTTTCGTCACTAGACATATTTTTTAATTCCTTTTGAAGTAGTAATAAAGGCCGGCCGTAGCAGGATAAGGAAAGAAAAAATGCCCTTTTACGATTAAGACCTGTGTTTTTTAGTTACTTACATTTAGTGTGCCAACTTTTGTTGAAAAATTCTCAGTGGCTCAAAATAAAAACTTGATCGACTTGTAGGTCGACGATACCCCAAACCGACGAGTATGTATGAGAAAGTAATGGTAGTGAATGATGCGAAAGAAGTGTCAGGATCGTAGCGAAAAAAGTACGTGTTCTATACCTCCCCTCCGGTAAAGAGGCGTGATAATATGTATGTATTAGTACACACTTTGGTAAACGATATACAAGTTTGACGTCGAAGCTATAATTCAGGTCCAATGTTACATTAGCGACTTGAGCTCCAAATAGGTGAAAGCCACATTACAGTGTAATCCTTACTAAATAGGTTCCTACCTACTAATTGGAAGCTAAATAATAAGGGGAATACTAACACCGTCGTACTATAATTGTTATAATATAGGTATTTGTTTACTCGTTTCATTGTCTAGGTGAAATAAGCTGCTATAGTGAAACTGAAGATTGACCTGGAAAATTGCGCGATTTTGTGCTCAAATAATCCCTTGTTGTAACTTAATTTCTTATTTATTAGTTACGTAAATGGAATAAGTATTGTTGAGAATTAACTATTAACATTATATGAGTCATAAACCTATTATGTTTTTCCTTGGAAGGTAAAATTTTTTTTCTCAACACACCGGATTCAGTTGAACGTATGGTGTTTAAAAATGGATATGTTGTTAAGTTTTGTAATTATAAGTCTAAAACATTTCTATCATTTAGCGAGCCAGTATTGAGAAAAAAAACTGTTACTAAATATTTCAATATCAATTGTATCATATTGACCTGGTTAAGGTCACGGGAAGCTGCAGAACCGGTCATTGAGGCTTTCTCTGGCAAAGGCCTATGTCCAGCAGAAGACGTCTTTCGGCGAAGATATTGAGTAGGTACCTACGAATACATGGTACTTACTTAGCCGACTGAGCTTGAAGGCGTCAGCGGTGTTGATGACGTCCACATAGGCCTGTAGCTCCAGACGGCGACTGCTGATGTTCTGGTTGTGAGTGTTCATCGCGTACTTGAACACATTCTGTATCTCTTCGGTGTTTTGGTCGAAAATGGCGCCTGGAACAAAAAAAAATACATTTATTATGACTCTTTGAACTAGAGTTAAACACACATTTAATTGGACCTTGCAGGATTTGAACCTGCTGCCGTTTTGCTTTTTGCGGGAAGGACGTGCTTTACCAATTAGGTTACAGGGCCAGTTGCTAAGCTCATATGTTTAAGTCTCTAGTGCAAGGTAGTGTATTCCACTTTAAATGACAAACATCAAAATTTTATTAACTAAAGTCAGAGGTAGAGGCAGACTGAAAAGGAAATGGCGGGACGACCTCGATACGTTTTGTACGAATGGACGGGAACTAGTAGGATCCGACGAATGGAAAAAAATATATGTTCAGCGTTAATTATTTACTAATCATCATCCTCCTAGCGTTAATTATTTACTAATCATCATCCTCCTAGCGTTAATCCCTGTTGTGCCCTAAAGCAGCCCGTTGTCCGCTACAATTATTTACTACTCATGTCTCGTTAATTTTCTACATGGCATTTTTTTACGTAATTTGCGTATCGACCTCACCGAAGTCTAAAACGATAACGCTGCATTTTAATATTACACATAAGACGCACCACTGCGTAAAGGCTGCGTCAAGCTCGAATGTACCGGTCGGCGCTTAACTCATGCGAAAGCATGAAGTGAAGTGGAAATATACAAGCATTCTGTTGTGGGACGAGAGGTTTGTTGGATCTTTTGGTGTATTGTATTGTATTGGGGCTGACTGAAATGTTAAAGCCATTAATTGCAAAATTATAAAAAAATCGAAGATTACGCCTGAACTGGGAAACGAAATAAATATTTTTTTCTGATGTCCGTATCTCGACAACTTATATAATTTTTTGCTGTTTATCAGAAAAAAACATAATTATAATTTTCTCAATACAAAAATAATCCTGAGGAAGCTATTTATTTATTTCCCGTTTTCACCTCTTCTCCCCATAAATTTCCATAAGGGCAACTTTACTAAGATTAATAACTCGTAATTTGGCTAGTAATGAAACTTGTCTATGATAACCTCCCTCATCACCACCACCACCATCATCATCATCATCATCATCATATGCATGTATGCATTGCTTCGCATACTTGTATTGTATTGTATGTTTTACACTTTGATGGTATTTCCTGTTACTTTAAATATCACTTAACGAGATTTAAATCGAGAATATGAAATATCACGTAAACCTAAAATTGTATACCCACTCAATTCGGTATCTTATTCTCGTATTGTAACCAGGTAAATTCCATGAAGAGAGTGGAACTTTTGTTCTTCAGTAAGTACTTTTATTTATTCTGTTCTAGTACGCAATGACAAGATGTCGTAAAACAAAATTGTGTAAGGAGTAAGGAGACACGTTCAAATTATTTCGTAACAACCTATTCAAAACTTCCATAACACTAAATTATACCTTTTAAGATCTTTCCATACTCGTAGTCTATGAAGAAGTATACGTAGCAAATCATGTGTTTGTTAAGAGGTCTAGTTAAGGTTCCTACACATTTTTAAGAAACCTGATATTGTTGCCTTTTATATACTCTTCATAAAATGACTTCACTATAAAGTACTTAGATCTCAAGAAACATATTGATATGGTTTTAATAATAAATGATTTAATTAGGTATCTTATTAAGTTTCTAAAAGTAACAGACTTTTCAACTATTGGATCGAGTTCGAGAGTTCGTTTCATTATTTTCTCAGAAATCTAAAATAAGCTTTACCACCAAACCGTAAGTCTCACTACAAATTTGCTATTATCTTATATTTTTAACGAATATTTATACATAAATTTAATAATAAGCAACCTTTACATTCAACGTACAAAAAAATTCAAGTATTACTTGAACATTTATTTGTATATTTGTATATTTAATTAATAGTAGGTACATCTATCTACAACTAACAGCAAACGGTCAATGACGCTTCGGCTTCATAGATTCTCTGCGCCAAAAGATAGAATTATCATTTTCACTGAAAATCACCGACGTGTAGTACCACTCAACATCTTTATCGGTCGTATAGTGAAAAAACGGGTCCGGCCGCATTCTGAAAAGCGTCATCGGCTTGATATATGAGTGCTGACCAAAACGTTTATCGGAATCAGTGACCACAGCTCGCTGGTTCCTTTAACGCCCGACTTTGGCAGCCTTACGTTTCGCACCGCACACTATCGCTATGTCTTTTTTCTCCCCCGCCGACCGAACATTATGTCCTATCCTAAGAGCCATTTTGAGCCTCAATTCTTAGCAATATTTCTTCCATTTGCAACGTCATTTCTTTCTATATTAGGTCGGAATAGTCGCTGTGTGCGTTTTGACGGTTATAGTTTCACGTGAACTATCTGGAAGCCGTAATCGGTATTCATCTTGCCTATATTCGGCTTTCGAGTGGTATTATAATGATAACTAATCTAGAAATGAACTTATGTATTGTTAATTTCAAGAATACTCTAATTGAGTATTCTTGAAAACGCCTTTCATCATATCGCAATAGATAGATAGATATATATCTGTTCCAATATTAGCCCATATAATTAAGACATTTTAAGCTCAGATTATTTCCTTATCCCAGTTCATAAAACAGGGATTAAGTAGATGTTGGCCTATCATAAGCAAGTCCAATATTGTTCATAGCGAATCTTTCTTTTAAAAGTGGGATTTGTCGACGCTCGGTAGTGTCCTACCTGGCTGAGGCTGTAAGTTCATTAAAAGAAGATTAAAATAAACTTTTTCAGCGCTGCAAAGTGTTCTAAGCCTGGGGCGTAGTAACAGTGCTATGAATTTTACGAGACGATAATAGCTCGCTGCAATATCAAGCTAAAAGTTATATTTTCGTACGGTTTAATAAAAGCCGTTGGCGATTTTGAAAAGCTTACACTCCAAAGCTTTATAAATGCGACACTCAATTTTAAGCACACTACTTACTCCAAATGTTATTAAATAATTAATCACCGCTATATCCCGGTGATGGAAATTACGCGTTAATCTCCCATGTATTTGTTATGTTTATTATCGTTTGAATAGTTTACATGAATCAGTTGTTAATTTTATGAGTGTTTAAATGCTACGCTAATTAATATCAAAGTTAATACCAATTTAAGTATAGTTTAGAAATTTACAATTAGAAATGACAAAATACATCATTTACTATTGTGTGTAATGTTCAAATGTAAGCAGTTATGATTTTTTTACAGGTTTACATTGAAATACGATGTTGCTACTGGGGGCTCATTTGACTAAAACATATTATATTAAAATCGTTTGTGCATTAGAGTCGGAGTCGATTTCTAGATAACGCCCGGTTTTTAAAGATCCGTTGGACATTAGATAATTACGTAGATTCACGCTTTCATTCCCAATAGGGGTAGGTTAAACTTACGTTCCAGTGCCAGTTTTAGCATAAATGTAGTTATAAAACATAGATTAAAATGTGATTTCGCATTAGGTAGTTAGTTGATGACAAAAAAAATATTGGATTACAGCAGACTTTGCTATGACTATAACTATGACAATTTGATCTAACACATTTTTTTATAAAACCGTTTTGAAACGTTTCTATAAAATCAAGACCCCTTTGTGTTAAAAATTACTTGTTAACGTATTAAATTTCTGTGAACTTTTTATCGTAGATGACTAACAAGGCAAGAATTTGCATACCAAAACGAAAATTCAGTTCATATTATATGTAACTCTTTGCTTCTCTATGTGGTCTAGGTCGACCTACCTAAGTAGGTATTAGGGTAGTCCTTAAAAACCGAAAGTTTTAAATTTCAATGAGTCCCCTCTTATATTGTTCTAATACGTGAAAAAATAACATGCTTTTATATAATTTTTTGGATCAGATTTAGGGGTTGCTATTGAATTTATTAACTTTTTGACGACCTTTTTAGCCTAGTTGGTAGTGATCCTGCCCAACTAAAATTATGGTGTCAGCTAAGGGTTTTATTATAACCTTAACCTATAAGTGATATATAGTTATGTTAGTTGGAACTAATAGTGTTATAGAGGAGTTAAGAAAAAAAAATCCAAAAGTGTTACTTGAGCTTTATTTAACGCTGCTAAAAAGGTTTTAAGAGTTATAAAAGTGTTACTCAAAGTAATTATACTTAAGATGTTAAAGCTTTAACCCATGATCGTAGAATACTCTGGACAGGCTATGGTAATAATAATACCACGTGCGAGCGAGATGATAGCATACAAATCTCGATAAGTGTGACAGAAAGGGAAATATCATTCATTGTCCTTTCCACTTTTTTTGTTTGCCACAACTGTTTCAGTAGAGTCTGGCAAACGAAAGCGTGACCTGAGAAAACGCGGCTAATTCAAAAAACTTACATGCGGTATTACTATTTTTATGTTTTTTACGGATTCCTTGGATATTTTCAAGTTTATCTGTAAACATACGAAACGTATCATCATTATCGTCAATATTATTATAACAAATAATCAGCCGACAAGGATTAAGATTACAAAGTCATACTAACCTAAAAAATTTGACATCGCATCTAAACACTGTTGTTTCTCTTGGAAAACAACTTCTTTCTCCTCTTGTTTTTGCTTTAACTTACTGATCATGGTATGTAGCAGCTTTCGCACATTACTTTTTATTGTTTTACCCATATTACGGCAATTATTAATGCAAAATAATTGTGTAAACAAAATACTGAAAACTCTAGCCAAAGAAATTGACGTGCTTTTGACAGATTATAATTTTGCCACTTTAAAAAAAGTCCAGGTCAAGGTTTCGTTTGCCAGACTCTATGAAGTTGTGGCACACAAACCATCACCCGTCCAAATTTAGTAGGTTGTGTTTATGGCAAGTCATCAGCCATTTTAAGACGAGTTCTTAATTTAGCTGCATAAGAGCTTTACTGTGCCTCACTGTGATAACATGTACAGCCCGTCCATAGTATTCTAGGTTTATGCTTTAACCTGTTTGTAACTAAACCTTTACAAGAGTGCTCGCTGACGCTCATTAACTCTTATTGCTTTTCAGTTGTTGCCGTAGTGTCTTATAAAACTTAAGGTGTTATATCTACTATAAGGTGCAGGCAGTGACTTTATAACAGAGAGACATTATAAGAGAGTTCGTCAAGAGTGTTGTAAGTATAATTATTTGAGTGTATTATAACACCGTTATGAAGGCAAAGCCTGCACAATATTCTTGACTACAGGTGTTGTAACTCAATGAGCGTTATAGATGACTTAACTCTAACCTACAAATTGATTAGGTTATTCAATATTTGACACCAAAATACTTCACTATTTATATTACTCTTGCCATTCTATGGATGCCACTTAATTTAACATGCCACTGGCCAATAAACAAGAATAGAAAATGATAAAAACTTTAGGTGTCTATTTTATTCTTCATAAGTTTTATTAGAAATCTTTAATAAATCGTGGGCGCGTTAAAATTGAGATGGAAAACATGGTATACACTTACCGTAAAATCACAAGGGCAGATTGTTTTCACTTCATGTCACCAATACATCAAATTTAGAGCATGCTGTAACACCTTTTTTACAGGCATTCTTAACACCTTAACACTTGGCTGGAACCGATATAAGAATGATATACGGGTTATTTTAACGCCAGTGTGCTAGTTGGGTGCCTACGAAGCAAGAGGTCGTGGGTTCGAATCCCGGTAAGGGCATTTATTTGTGTGATGAGCACGAATAATTGTTCCTGAGTCATGGATGTTTTCTATGTAATTAAATATTTATTTATCGGTATAAGTATGTTACCCATAGCACAAGCTTTGCTTAGTCTGGGACTTGGTTTATTTGTGTAAGATTTTCACCTAATATATTCAATATATAATTTAATATTTTATTTAATTGATGGTTTGCATTTCTCCATAAGTACCTACTAAGTTTTTTTTTTACTTTTTGCTACGTATTTGAGTTACATTTGATGGTAGGAAATGAATAATCTTAAATAACATAAAAAGAAATCACTAATTTTCAGTCATTAATTCAAAAATGAATTTTATTGTGCTCATATGATGAAAACGGACTCTGGTGCTGATTTCGCGACTTTAAATTTGATTTTAAATAAGTGTCGAACATTTAATGAACTAATTTCTTTTTTTCTAGATTGTTTATTCCTTGTTATCAAATGTAGCTCAAAAAAGTAGCAAAAATTCAATAATAAAAAAATACTTAGTATGAAGAAAAACAAACCTTAAAAAGTTTATAAAAACAGTAGCGACCCCTAAATCTTATACAAAAATAAATAAACATACATTATTTTTTCACGTATTAGAACATTATAAATAAGGGGGTGCCTCGTTGAAATTATAAACTTTCGGTTTTTATGGACCACCCTACTAACTATGTAGGAAACTAGCGGGAGTAGTGAGGGTATTATTATTATATTATCAACATTGTTAAAATATTCGCGATACTCCTAAAACAACGATTCGAACATACCTAACATTATCAATTCTTTTAAAATGTGTCTTCTATATTATCATATTTGCCGAACGCTAATGTTGTAGAGAACCATTTATTTGTATTTTGTTAATAACGAAAAACGTAACGGCCATAGACTTCTTTTTAAAAGTAAATAAAATAAATAAATATAAGGGGACAATCTTACACAAATCGACCTAGTCCCATAGTAAGCTCAGTAAGGCTTGTGTTATGGGTACTAGACGACGATATACATAATAGACGTAAATACTTAAATGCACAGAAAATATCCATGACTCAGAAACAAATATTCATGCTAATCACACAATTTTTTGCCCTTACCGGAATTCGAACCCAGGACCTCTTGCTTCGTAGGCAGGGTCACTACCAACTAGGCTAAGGCGGTCGTCAAAGTCAGTCAATCATAGCTTGGAATATCACAAAACTGGCTACTTTGCATTAAAAACATTCATACTTATTCGATATTCAAGCGATCCGTTGAACATCTTGAGGAATTTAATAGGTACATTACAAATTTTTAGTTTCGAGTCTTAATTTAGGACAACTGAACGTACGAAGAAAACAGCTTTAGGAAATTGATACATTAGTACTTTCTTTTCAAAATGTCTACAGGAATTTCATAAGTAGGATTTTTGATTGACTCATTCTACGTACCCAGGTTTTATTTTTAAGTGATATATCTCAAATCTCTCTTTAATGTTTACCTTTTTACATACACGCAAGTGGCACTGTACCTACTCGCCCCGAGCCCTTGGGTAGCCTTTACGCGCTTATGCACTTAGCTCGGTGGGGCTTTCTATTTTTAAACCGTTTAATAACCATTTATCATAGGAACCTTCGTTAACAAAGTGGGCAGGCGTATAGCCTGGCAAAAAAGAGTACAAACGGAACTGATTATTTTTTGCTGTTACAACACTATTTAATTTGTCAGTATCAAGTATATCTATGCTGTCAAAAGTGTCCGATTGTTTTCGTATTTAAAGGTATTGTGTGAAACTATCGGCAGTTAATTATTATTACTGTGGTATACGATGAACAGAACAATCCGGAGTGGTACTCGCCAAGTTATATATAACGTTTACAAGCGGTGCCTGGCAGAATTCGAAGCCAAACGGCTGAGATGACAGGTTTGTAATGATTTTGAGTACTATAAATTGGGAGCTTTGAAGTAATTTACATAATTTTCATCTTTTTCGAGATTTTAATACGTGGTTTCTGGGTAATTTCGCCGGTTTTAAAGGTTATGTTTATGTTCTCAATCAAAATATTTCGTGAACGTGGTTGGTAAATGTCTTGTAAATCGTAGTTAACATGTAACCATCATAACTGTACTAACTGGAAATTATTATTAACTTCCTGATATTTATTCAATCAGGTATATCTTTAAGCACTGTTAGGAGAATTGTACGACAAGGTGAACAAAATAACGCAGTTAATCGGTCCCAATGTAGTTAGATTTCGGGTGTGCGTTGTAAGTATTTGAATAACCAAACTTTCGGAAACAGAAAATACAAACTAGAAGATTAAATTTGTGTTTGAAACAAGTATCAATGTCTCTAGGTCACACTATTCGTGTTGCCATATAGGCGATAGTGGCGCCCCTATTAATTTCTACTCTTTTTTGCCAGGCTATAATGCACTGATGGTGAGATAATATTTCAATGAAATCCAAATTTTGCTACCTTTATTTATTGATAATGATGATGATGATTTATTTAATATAAAAAAGTATAGGTAATTAATTCAACTACTATAAAACAAGGTAAGTCATTCCTGTGACAACTGGTGACGTCAGCGTGTCTTGTCTACAGTGTTCGAGATTTGGAACTGGTCTTTTGACAAATCGCGACACCCATATAACGTAAATTGGCACTGCTCATCGAAATTATAAAAAAAGTTTCAATCGCTTCCGAGTTACAAAACAAAGTTCAATCTCCATGCACGCTCTTTTTAGCACTTATAATATTATTGTTATATTTTTTTACGGCTTATTTGTATAGAAATTAGCATTGAAAACTCGGTATGCAAACTATTACGTCCTACGACTTTTTATTTTTAAATTTAGTGATATACTGCTTTAATAGTTTGGAGTCTGTCAATTTAGAAATAAATTGATATGAATCAAATAATTGTGAATAGGAAAATAACAATGTATTATTTAATTACTGTTACGATAATACGAAATAAAATCACATCGATCGACACCGACATATTTGATTGTGCAAAATGTTGCCTTTGCACGGCGCGCGAGCTCTCTCAATTTTTCTCGCACTATCAGTCTCTCTCTTTACTTACAGGTCACTTGTGTTAGCAGACGACTGTGTATAGGCTCTCTATTTGATTTCCTAATAATAATAATTACACAGTAATCAATCGATACCTTTTATTAGCCATCATCAATCATAATCGGATATTATGACAACCGATTTACTCTAGCCACATCACTCTTTACATCATATTGGAACTGTCCAAAGACCAGTCCCAAATCTCGTACACTGTAAGCAACAACGGCATCTTTAAAATGGCCAACCGTCACGGTGTTTTGATACTAAATTATTCGAGTAAATTGCATTTTTCCACGTGCATTTATTTTAATCAATATGTACGTCGATCTAGTAATTGCAGTCTTTTCACTCCAAATAAATAGTAAAAATAGCAATGTTTTATTTGAAATATTATTCTTGCATTAATAATACTCTTCTTTGTATGGAAATGTCAGCCAATGGAAATATTTGTGTGACTCAGTTAAGATATATCGTTTGGAATGACCCGGACCCCCGCTGGTGACAGACGAAACGGCTAAAGCTTCCAACACACTGGCGCGGCCTGCGGTGGCGGTCTATGTTTGACAGCTAATGAGATTACTATCGACGACCCGCGGCCAGGCCGCGCCAGTTTGTGAAAAACTTTATACAAATTGACATATAAGTATGACGTCCCCATTTTCTATTTGTACTAATTTAAATAATATAATCGTTGTATGGAAAATCTAGTAAATTGCCGTTTTGGTCGTATTTATTTATCGATATTAATGTGATATTTTTATAGGAGCGCCTATTTCGCTCAAAGTGTTGTCGCTCAGGTAGCATCCCAGCTGTCATAGTTTTTTTAAATTAAAGTTTAAGGATCCTTTCGGTAGTACTCAATTTACTCTTGGACATATAATAGTTATTTGTTATGCAAGGCTGCAAAGTTGTTGTTTGGCGCAAGTGCTTAGTATTGAAAGCCGAGCTAGCGAAGGATTGTATAATTGAACCATGAGCGAAGCGAATGGTTCAAAAGTACAATCCTGAGCATAGCGAGGCTTTGAAGGCACGAGACGCCAAACAATTTTGCTGCTGAGCGAAACACACAATTTTTCACCTCACCACCGCGAGGAAAAGTAAATGTAATGGAAGTAATTTGGACCTTATACTCATTTTCAATAAAGGTTTGTTTACATCTCATCAAGATCTAGCATTTTATAATTATCAAATGTAACATAAATATTTTTGCATCTTTAAATAACCTCACGCTTACCTACAATTCAAAAAAGTCAAAGTATTGTTGGGTACTCACGGTTTAAACTAAGACTCAAATACGCGTAATTAACTTTTTCCGCTAACTTAGCAGGCATCAAAATTACCTACGTATATATTCTGCACTAAAATCTATAAATAACCACCATTATTTTAGTTTTACTGTCTGTGGCTTTAGAACAAAACAAAATTAAATGTATATGAGCTTTTTCTTAAATTAACTTTTCAAACGGTGCGTTCCAAATTTGGATAAAGCGAAATTTTTTGAAAAATAAAACGACATTTTAAAATTATTTATTAGTATTTTATCCTTATAAGTCAGTCTAAATGTTAATTTTTCGTATGTACCTACTTAATTAAGAGAGAATAAGTATTATTAATTTTATTTTATCAAAATAATAACAATTTATTATTGGCTTAACACCATCAGTTTCTGAACGCACCTTTCATTCTGTATAGAAAAAAGTTGGGTCTCGCGATCGACCGTCACGTTCCAAATTCAAAAACTCTTTCCACGCTAGCGGATAAAATGGACTTTTGGGCGCAGATTTTGAGCGATAAAGCAAGCCTTTTCGAGCCGGTGAGGTGTAAAATACTTATTTTTTAATCTTTCAATTTCCACATAAGGTTTTGATGTTGTTTTGTATTTTACAATTTATCGCAATAATTTGATGGTTTACTATCCATATAGCAACACTACGTTGTATGCCGTATAATGGCCAATTCGACGGAAGTGATCTATTGTGGCAGCCCTTTTTTAGATTTCATGAGAGAGAGAGAATGTGCATTGCTGTTTCTTTCTGTCTTCTGGCAGAACCTGCAAATTACCTCGTCACTGCGCGGGTTTTGTGCCTTTTGAGATTTAATAGCTCCTTAGACGGTTTTCTATTTAACCCATTGATTAAGGCTTTAGCCAGTTTTTGTCCTTTGGCGAACTTCCACAGCTTTCTTGCCTCTGATTTTTCTGCGTTGTTTATTAGCGAATATGCCTTCCGTTTTGTTATACCACAGAACGGTTTTGGGCTGATCAGGGTTGTGTCTGCGCCCTTTCTTGCAAGTTCATCTGCTTTTTCATTTCCTACTATGTCGGAATGTCCTGGTACCCATCTAAGTGTGACTTTGTTAGTATTAGCGAGGATGTTTCAATTGTTTTTACAGTTGTGGACTAGTTTAGAGTAGGGGGATTAAAGTGCTTGGCTGTCTGAGTTGATGAAGATGTTTGGTTTCGTTTAAGATTGATCTCTACGCATTTATTTGTTGCGAAGAATTCAGCCTGATAGATTGAGGCCTATTTCCCCACGCTGACTCTAGCTTTGAGCTCTGGCCTCTCACCGTTGATACCGCATCCAACATCATCACCTTTTTTAGATTCATCTGTATACCAAAAGTGTCTAAGCTCTCGAGAGCGCCATTTTAGCCCTGTACATATCGTGCGCACGTTATCAACTTCAAAATGAAGAAACTACCCCTATCATCAGATCGGCATGCTGTGCTGTTCGCACGCGAAATATGAATAAGAATTCACAACATTTGTGAATTCTTGTAGAACCACCTCACAAATTGAATAGAACCTCATTTCAACTTTTTTTTTGATTCAAAAAGTTATGGTTTAGCCCTAACCCGTTAAAGGCAATAGCGCTTAACGAATCATATAAAGATTTGAGTAAGCGTTAGGTAAGTGGAAAATGTTTATCAAAATGTCTGAATTGAGATTGATTTCGGTACTTTTCAACTTATTCTTTGCTAGAAAGAGAGTTGGATGGAGACATATTTAACGGGTTTTTAATCTTTTCCTATTTTATACAAGAAAGACATTAACTTAAAAGGAATTTATTTTTAAAATCGCAACAATTGATATTTATCATCGTAAACTTAAAAGCTTGGCTCTTGTCGTTGGAGCAATCTCCATGTTTCTCTTTCCAGAATTCTTTCTTACTACTTATTACCGTTTCCTTGATTTGGTAATTTATATGACTTGTCTTTTCTGTCGAATACACTCTGTTCGTCGCATCACGAAATTAATGAAAAATAAGTGTGTCGATTCTAGTCTATTTAAAACGTATGAGGTTGGTTGACCTCAGACTACTATTATAAATGCGAAAGTAACTCTTCTATCCGTCTGGTACCTTTTCACGCTGGAATCGCGGAGCTGATTTAGATGAAAATTGGTATAGAGATACTTTGAGACTCTGAGATCCTTCTCATGATATCCTTATCGGATGGTTTTCATCCCTGAAATTATCCCCTAAATGGGTGAAATGGGGAGATAAAGTTTGCATAAAGGTACGACTTATAATAGTCTCACGCAGACGAAGTCGTGGGCAGAAGTTGGTATATTGTATTTGAATTATGTGTATATAGACTGCTGATAAACAGTACCTATACGATTTATCGTTATCAGGAAATTACGTATATACAACGGTAGGATATCGAGCAATATCATGACGCGCGATTTCTGATACCGTCAATGAGCTCATAAAGGATTTAGGAACAGTTGCATGATTGGCATTCAAACGGACCAATGCTTTGTGAACGGATAAAGCGGCCACATGCGAGTTAGTGCCTATTTTATCATTTAGGCGGCCTAAAATCCATGTTATCACATATCTCCTTTACACAGTAGCTCAGAGTGTAGTACTACTACCTCAGAATAGATAATGGTACTACCCAAATACTTAGAGCATTAAACCAACAGGAGCGGCCATGAGTCATTTTCTATACATAAAAAGTCTGCCGATTTTTGCGGGGGAGGGGAACGTCAAATGTATGCGTAACGTGAAAATAGCTACGTCAGATAAACGTCAGTCACAATGTGTATGACCACTGGTCATATATTTGTGGCAGAGGGGAACGCCTGGTCAATGGCCGCTCCGGTTGGTTTAATGCTCTAATACCCAAATACGTGCCTAAAACCCGGTATACGCATGTTCAAACTAAAGGGCTGCCTGGTATAGTTTTTTCACCCCGCCCCCATCCCCGCAGAATGGCAATGGCACCCATTCTGACCGATGTGAAGTTAGCTGCCTAAAGTTAGCTGACTATGATAACACGACCGAATTAAAAAGTCTTTGCTACGATTCGACCCTAAGGAAGAAAAAAATGAATGACGAGTAAGTATAGGGGAAAAACTATAGCGAATAACATCATGTAATTAATACATATATGACAAATGAAAAAAGCTATCAAATTCGATACACTAGTAACACAAAACGCTTTATCTTCAAATTGACATCGTTATTACGTAAATACAGCTAACTTCACACTGTTCAAAGTTGCCTGCCGGCTTGTTTTACGAGCGAGCTGATTGTGGCTACAGGTGATGGTGGTCCTAAAAGTTGATATTTTTATCGTTCATGTAAGTTGTAAATCGTGTTTGCGACACAGAGATCATATTTTGATTGATTATTTCAATATTGTGTTCAAGGGTGATTTGCGACTTTTTTTCTGTTTTAGAGACTTGACAGTCATTATGAATGAATTTCTTTTGGTTTTACTTACTGGCCATAGCTGGTACATGTTTTTGCTTTGATGCAATAAAAGGGTTTTCAAGTCTTGTCTGTTTGTTATATTTTTTTCTTATCGGTTGCTTTTTGTTGTCAATATGTTTAAATATGGTGCCACAGTTATGGTTATCTTTTTGTATGTTCCTCGTATGCCATACATTTTAATCTCAGTAGGTTATTAAGCTTCGAAATATACAATTCACCGTAATTATGTTCATCTCCAAGGGAGTCAAAAATTTATAATGGTTTTCTTTCTCTTTATGAATACGATAACCACTGTGTAATGTCCGAGCCATTGTGTAATATCCGAATGATCCATGATTTTATAAACCGTTCTTCTTCTAATATATACATGGCACAGTGTACCATTACCAGATGTTTGCCTTTATTAATTATGTGAAACAAGTGGTCCACCACATTGTTGACATCAAACTTTTCTTTGTTTAATGTCGGGTAATCTTCTATCAAAAGAGTTTTTGAGGTTGTGTCAGTTGTATTATCCATGATATTAACAACATAACCATGGCCGATTTCTTTTTAGTAACTCTCTATCAGACAAAGACAAAATACTTTATCTGTGAACCATAGGTGATATGATAGGTGTTCGTTACACAGGCATTCTTGAAGTTCAGCTATGTTTTCTACCTTGCGGCGCACAAAATGTTTCTTAAAAATAACTTAAAAACTAACATTATAGGCATTACTTACATTAGGTATATGTGTATTCATTTGTATTTTTTAAATATTTATTTACAGGGTAATATGCTTTTTTTAGTTATTAATTATCCAGTGCTTTCTATAATACTCTCTAAGTCTCGAATGGCCTATGTTATTTTATTGAAGACTCTTGGGGCCATTCCTAGTAATTTTTTTGACATGAGTGCCGTGTGTGAAGAGGCTGCAATGCAAACACTTGATTTACGTAACCTATTACTAGAAAAATATTTAAATCGGTCTGGATTCGATTTAACAAATAAAGCTAGCTCCATTATATACAGACAAGGAACAGTTAGTATGTTTAGGTGCATAAAATGAGGTTTACATGATGCCATAGGTCGTAACCCCACACATAGCTAATAAACACTTTTTTTGTGCTCTAAATACCGACCATTGCTAAAAATATCTGATGTTGATTTGCTGTCGTCAGGGGATAGTTCTTTTGGTTCATTCAAAGCATGTATTTTGTCGCAACAATGGTTGCAGAAGTACACTGATGAAAAATCATCAACACCATCTAAATCTCTTGCACAGTCTTGATGGATCCACTGGTCACAAGCGTCACACTGGACCCAATCAGTCGTTGGCTAAGTCACGCCTGTGCAGCGGTCGCAGTATTAACAATTCAGTTCTTCTACAGCAACTAATGGGAAACGGGTCGCATTTTTTAAAATACGTTCCCTCAAAACGGGAGATGGATATTTTTCGCTTTCTTCTCCACTTTTCCTCGTGAATGCCGTCTGTGAAATTTTCGTTACGTGGTCCAGCGATTAGTCTGCTATTAGGTATTTTATTGGCATTCTCCTTATCAAGGGCCAATGTCTTTATATGCAGGGCTCGCAGAAACTGTGTACTTTTTTCTGTCTTTTAATATGCCGTGGTTCAAGTGGCCAAAATAATTTTCAACCGGGGCGTTACTCAGCCGCTTGGTCTTCAACCTATTAGTCCACACGGGTATGTAGGTCAATTTATTTTTATTAGTGTATTTAATAATTCTCTGTCGCAAGTACGGCTTTTTTCTCCTTATGGTCATTTTTAAACACCACGTCATTGCTCCTGCTGTATAAATAATTATAAATTGAATCGTTTGTTGTAGTTGCTCTCCGAGTCATTAGGCAGACCATGAGATGCTGTACGTTTCGGTAGTAACTATGTCCCGGTCTTTGAGAGAAACGCCTGTGATATAGCGCCGTGCGCCAAGCAAGGTGTTGTTTTCGAATTAGGGTTTCAACAAATTGAACACGGATTTCAAGTACGTTGTGATCTCGTTAAGATTTGTCAAAAGGTACATTTTGGCCAAAATTTATCTTGTTTCTGATTTGTTTTTAACATTTGCGGGGTCAACGACTATGCACATGCATTTAATTAAGTGGGCTGAGCATAAGTATAACGGGACTGGTCCAAATTTAGCATTTTGATCCCCGTCGAAGTGTAAAAAGCAATAATTTAGATATTGCAACAACGAAAGTTCATTAAACGCAGAGCATGTGGAGCAGGATTTTAAATATATTATGCAGAAATTATTGAAAACACTGGTAATAAATAGTCTAAATAGTCTTAATATTATACCAGAATAAAGTAGTTTTTTTATGATGTTTTTATAACTGTGGTGAAGATCCCTCACAATGCTTCCGGTAGCCTCGAAGTACAGCATTGTGGGACCTTCACTCTTTAACATATCTTCTTGATCGCTGCTATACACTTTGACGTTAAAAGGAAAAGACACCTGTTTTACAAAAAAAATGATGTATCTGGTACGCGAGCAAGTCAAATACTCTATTTTTGTCTCTGTCAATGTTTGCAAGACCTTCAGGGCTCAGATCATATTTCGCGCAGCGTGGAATCAGATTTAACCTTCCGAAGGTCCCATGTAAATTAGTAAGCTGCTCTTCCTTAAATGCAAAAGATTTTTGGTGAAATAGGCCGTTTTTGAAAATTTGCCTTTCTAGACCTCTAAATTGCATTGTGATTCCGCCGGCATGACAGTTGTTTTTATGATGAATGATACTTGTTACATATACCTCGACAGCTTCGCATCCAAATGCCTCTGATGAATACTTAGTTAAGTTTAGGCAGCTAAATTAAATGCCTAAATGAGAGGTAGTCTTGTTCTTTAAACAGTAATGCGAGTATGCTTCTTTGAAAGCACATCAAACGATGCTTCTAATGATACTTATTTTTTAAATTAAAAAGTGATAAACTGCTTTGCATAAAACTGATGAAAACGTATTGTAGAGTTGGGCAACTAACTTTGAATAGTGTGAAGTTAGCTGCCTTTACGTAAAATTATGTCAATTTTAAGATTTAGCGTTGTCTGTCTGTCGAATTTGATAGCTTTGTTCAATTAACATTACTGCATATGTTTAATTACAATTATTGCATATGTTTTTCGTTATGGTTTTACCCGTTTTACATTTTATTCTTGTTTTAGGTCGAATTAGTAACGAACACTTTCATTCGGTCGGGTAATTATGGTCAGCTAACTTTAGGCTAGTAACTTGACACCGGTTTGCTGCGTTCAGGTAACATAATTACCGAAATGGTTTTCGATTCAGGCATTATTACATATTTCGAACGATTGTCAGTGAATAAATACCTAATCTATGGTGATTCCGGCAGCTGGGCTATTACTGATCCACCGGTAGTGGTTAGGGCGACAGTCCCGGGAATTCATCTCAAGCGATTTCAAAAGCTCGGTTCTAAAGTCATTAACGCCTAACGATTATAAACGCAAAAGTAGGACACACCGCGAGAACTTTGATCAAATAAAACTGAGCACCGGTACTGTTTTACGTTTTTAACATAGATCATCATTTCTTTTAACAATTTTGTTGAGATGATAATGGCAAAAAGACGCGGTTCAAACGCTGAGTATTAACTTTACCACTGCAATGAAAAAGTATTTTTCTTCTATGTAACCCTGTCCTTGGCAGGTACCAGTCCTTATCATATCAACCTTCAAGTAAAGTTCGTCGCGGCATCTCCGACAAGATTACACTCTCCTGCTAATCTCGCCATACATTACAGTGTCCTGCTACGGCCATATTGCCAACCCTGTAGCCTGTTCGTTCTCATGCAGGAGTGGAATTCCCTAAAACAATTATATATTTAGTTACGGCGCGGCGTTGGAAGACATCACCTCGCTGCTGGATGAAGGATGGCAACGTGTTTGCTGATAGCTGGTAGACCCTTGTAGTAGCAGTGTGTAGGTTTTATCGACAGTTTAAGCCTATGAATGTAATGTTTAACAATAGAATACTTAAACAAATAAATAATTGGGCGACAATCTCACACATCATCATCATTATCATATCAGCCGAAAGACGTCCACTGCTGGACATGGGCCTCCCCCAAAGAGTGCCAAAGTGACCGATCCCGCGCCACCCGCACCCAGCGGAGTCCCGCAACCTTTACCAGGTCATCAGTCCACCTTGTCGGGGGCCTACCCACGCTGCGCCTTCCGGTACGTAAACAAATAAATAATTGGGCGACAATCTCACACAAATGGACCTAAGTAATCCCAAACAAAGCAAAGCTTGTTTGAACCCGAGATCCCCAGCGTCGCAGGCAGGGTCACTACCAACTAGATTACAGAGGTCGTCAAAGATCGTCAAGAATAAATAAAATGATACAAAAGCACTGTTCAGGTTGTCTTTGGGTCGTTAAAGTAAGCCAATTACTATAGCCTTTTAATTAAACGGATCAAGCAGTTGGCAATGCATGGTTACGTCTAATTTTCAAATAGTACCTAATTGAAGCGTTTCACAGAAAGTAAAGTCTCTAGAACCGTCAGGATTTGAAGAATTTAATCATTCAGGGCCTAGCTTGATTACATAGGTGAATAGTAGTGATGAAACCTTTTCCATACGTGAGGTAAAATTAAATCTGCCGTGGATGTCATAAAGACTGACAGAATAAAACCTTGAAAAACTGCCCCCCTCCCCTTCCCTGTCGGCGCGTGTGTCACTCAAGCGAAACCGTCACGAAAACACTCATCCTGAAGGAATACTCCCGAAGAGTTCAAAACATGTCGCCTGTAGTAACATTGAGAGAGAGAGATTAAATTCGAATAAAGGCTTTTCTCACGTTAATAGGGATGGTGACTTATTTATTTTTATTATGTCATTAGAACCAGTTTTTGGAGAGGAACAAATGTTTCTACGGGAGCAACTACAATTAAAGAACATAAATACCCAAAAAATTGAGACAAAGAATGACGTCGCTGTTGGCAGTGCAAAACGCTTCATATTGATAGACAGATAGGTCACAACGACATTTGTTAGTACAAAGTACATGTACTATCGTTGTATGGAAAATGAGGTAAATTGTTGTTTAGGTCGCGAATTACTGCGTTTAGGTACATAGTTGTCAACAATTTTGTTTCTATAAAAGCGGAAGGATTCTATTAGTAGCTTTTAATTTACTCTTGGACGATAAAAAAATGCATATTTTTTCTAAAATTTTAAGGGTCATATCTTTTTACGATTTTAATTATATTTTATAATACTTTATTACGACAATTTGATGGTTTACATCCTTTTAGCATCACTACGTTATCAATTTGAACATGAGGCACCATGCCATTGTAGGTCTCTTGAGAGTGATATTGAGTTGTGAACAACAAATAAATCCGCAAGACAGAAGAGCTTTGACAGAAAATAATAAATGCATTGGACGGAACACAGGCAACAACACTTTTATTCTTGGGAGTTTGAAACAGTCGCAGAAGTCAAGCGGAACTGTGCAACAATGGCCGGACATTCCGAACTACTCCTGCAATATAGTTCACTAAATTTATATTTAAGGGTCTTAAAGTTCCCTAGGAACTCATATTTTCTAACAAGAAGTCAAAGACGACATTTACCATCACATCGTAAGTAACTTGATCAATTACACTTAAGTACTACCATTTTGTTATTGCGGATGGAGTGCTTAGTATTGTGTTTGTGCTGACTTAGTAAGATTTAGATTACACACAGAATATTTCGGTCAATGCTTATGTAGTTGTAGTTGGAACAGCCTCATATGATATATGTTTTAGGGCTGGTTGGATGATCCATCATACGCATTCTACATGCCAGATTAAATATGGCACCGTGGCTGTCATCCCATAGAAAATTTACAACCATCCCAAACAATTTGATTTCAACGGAATGTACGATAATCAAATCACGATAATAAATCGACAGTTCAAAAAAACTGACCCTCAGTGTTCAGTACCAAAATTTGGGAACGGAATATTCATGCTGTCCGATTGTCCGTCTATCACAGGGAGTCTTTTTACTAGTACAACGGAAAGTGCTTTGGCCAGATACCGAATATACGGCGGTGCGGCCGGCCGGATATAGCGCCGAAAGTAACATTCTTCAAATAAAGTAAATACTATCGCGCGTTTGCGCGATGCTCTGTGCAAGTTGGAACTTGTTTATCGCTGTTGCTGACAGCGAGTAACAAGGTTTTGACAGAAACATGCGCTAATTTTAGGTTTTAAAATACCTTTGCCATTAGTGCCATCACATTTTTAGGGTTCCGTAGCTAAATGGCAAAAAACGGAACCCTTATAGATTCGTCATGTCTGTGTCTGTCTGTCTGTCTGTCCGTTCTTATGTCACAGGCATTTTACTCGAAAACTATAAGGTGTGTTTGAATAAAATTTAGAGGATAGGTGTATTTTGTTAACCGATATATAGTTTTGTAATGAAGTTACAAAAAAATAATTTTTAGGTGTGCGACTCCATACATACAACTGAAAGTCAAAAAACAGTTTTCATTGCATGCCCACGTATGGCACATCAATCGATATTTCAAAATAAATAAAAGGTTTCTCAGCAAATATTTTGATTAAGTGAATAGAGTTGGAGATAATCGCCCCAAAAGTCACTAATATTATGTCCCCCCTTCTAATTTTTGAACCGTGTATTTTAAAAATATGAAGGAAAACATGGAAATAGGGATTATTAAATTCTATCAGCGAAAATTGTTTTAAACAAGATCGGTTCAAAGGTTTTCGAGATATTTCTAAAAAACCGCCTTCCTTAAGTAAAAGGACGTAAGTGCCATAAGATTTCAGTAACGATACGACCTTTTTAATGGGCACTGAACCCTTGTTGTGCGTGGTCCGACACGCACTTGGCCGCTTTTTATACGAAAATTGAAATAACTAAATAAGTTTGTTATTTATTCACCCTTCTTTTTACTCTTGTACTTTTCTTACCTATGTTCATTTGCGTCAAAATACTATCCGGTATCCGGCCGGATACCTCGGTATTCGGTATTCAGCCGAATACCGAGATAGATAATTTAAAATAGTTAAATTGTGATACATAATAAATTGTGATAAATCCGAATACAGATAGTAAAATTGTGGCCGGATAGGCCGGATACCCGATAGTGGCCGGATATCCGTTGCATCTCCACACTTTCTCGAAGCAAACAAATTTCTCGTTATCAGCTTGGCCCTAAATTCTTTTGTATGTTGTTCAGATGTCCGCCTTTTCTCCAATACAAGTCGCATTTCTCAACAGATTTTCGTGAAATGTTGTGAGAAGGTTCGATAGCTACATAGATTTTTTTATCTTTATATAATCTAAAGTTCTGCAGCTCACTGTATAAACAATTTTAAATCCAACTGGCTTTTAGCAGCGCACAGTTTTGGAACCTAATTTCAATAATACAAAGTTAGTGGTTGGTATTTTTTGACTACTACAAGGTTCTGAAAATATGATTTGGTTTAGAATGCAAGTTCATTACTAAGAAGTAGTTTTATTGCTGGGAGATAGAAGCTGGCCTCGAGCCAGCGGCTTACACGGAAATTCTTCACGTAATTTCATTTTATGTCACATAAATGTGTTAAGGGTCAAAATGTTTAAGTGTCCGCTGTAACCAGTCACGTACCGTGCTTTTGCCATAATTGTACATGACACGTTATTAAGCGGTCTAACTACTCTTTAATTAATGGAATTCAACGATTCGTCGGACTTCGATTCTTGCTTTTATATTCCTTGTGACTACCAATACCTGTGACTTATTCAATGAAGTGAGAAAACTGCACAAAGACCAAGATAAATTTATATAAAGTTTGTTTGTGGGGAGGCCTATGTCCAGCAGTAGACGTCATTTGGCTGATGTGATGATGATGATGATGACATTATTATACTTTATTAATGTACTAGCTTCTGCCCGCGACTTCGTTCACGTGGAACTCTTTTATATTAGCTCCTTTCAAACTTGCGTCCCCTATTTCGACCCCATAGACGATAATTCCCGGAATAAAAAGTATTATATACTCGTATGTTAATCCAGGTGTCGAATGAATGTTAGGCATCCAAACTGTCGCATTTATTAAATTGGGTTGCCTATGTTTTACCAAAAAACGGTTGACAATTTATCACTTCCCAAAATTTTTTTCGTAGAATGTCATTTGCCAAGCGGTATCTCGTAAAGCAAAGTTATTCAAATATGTTCGTTGGCATAATATGTTTTAACCAAAACAAAAAAACGCTAAAATACTTTTTTGCGTTTTGTGCAGAGGTCGCAATTCTATTGTTTATTGTTTATTTATTTCAATATCAGCACTTACAGTTAAACCTTACGTGCGTATTGGTATTACATTTCAAAACAATTAGGTAGGTAATGTATAACAAATTACAATTAAAATTTATATAAATGTCGACGTCACCCCGCTTCGAGGGGTGACTTTTTCAGCTCTAAAGGACACAAGCTGTCCTAACTTAAGCTACCAATTAATACAATTGTTACGATTATTTGTTTTTTTACGAGCCCCCCTTGTGGGGGGCTTATTATTTATTATTTAATGAATGTGCGGGACCCATTCAGGCATTTAATCCTCTCTTAAAACCCTAGAAACTAGCCTATTAGACTGCGGGGAAGAAATCTTAGCAAGCACTAAGGAATTATCAGTTTTGAGTGTTCACATTCGTATGAATATGAGGATAAAATAACAGAAGTTGAAGGTAGCCGAGAGCTCCGCGGATCGCGGCGTAGACAACTTTCGTAGCCTGTGGCGCTACCAAGTTTATTCAAATATTGTTAAAACTTCCTTCGCTTCCACCTTGTTTTGGTGAGACCATAAAGGGAAACATGATAGGTATATCTTACGAAAGTCAAATAATTATTACACATTGTTTTTGATACGAAGTTGATGGAATTTTGTTCGAGAGTTTGTTGACGTGAATTTTAGATACACGTGTACACAGAGTCAATTTGTGCAACTGTTTTTTTTTACAACTGTGAGTTCGACTGACAACTGTAGCTGTGATATCACATTGGTCATATGCCCACTTTAATGTGTTACCTTCAGCTAGCAGCCAAAGCGCCACAAATCTTACATACATGCATACATTCACGCCTTTATCCCTAAAAGGGGTAGGCAGAGCACATTTAGCTTATGTTCCAGCGCCACTTTTAGCATAAATGTGGCTATAAAAGATCGACAAAATGTGATATTGCAGTGACAGGTGGCTAGCCCATCGCCCACAACACACTTTAACCCTGCTTTTTACAAATCTTAACCTACAACATATTAATAGAGGATTTTATTTATTATACAGACTAATTGTACAGACTGAACTATAGGAAGAGTTTGAACCTTATGTACATGTCTTAGTACAATATGTAACAGATTTTTTTAAATCGAAAGTTTTTTTTTTTAAGTACCAAATATTATTGAAACTGAATTTAAACAAAGCTTGAAATAAATCAACGATTACATACAATGATTGAACAACATTATTTCACGGTTAGTAGGATAATAATAATAACAACAATAAACGAACTAATAGTTACAAACCAACGATGAATTTAAACATGTATTTTTACTGCCACCGAGTAGAGAAAGTCGCGTGAAACGCATATTTAAGGCATCATCGTTATTTATTTCAAATTTCCTACTGCCATTATTTTAATCTATACTAAACTCTTAATCAAATATTCAACCAAACACGAATATTATATTTATTCCAAGATTGGACAGTACACAAATTAAGTTTGACCTAAGATTCAACCCTGTGCAACTGGCCCTACTCGACGCCGATGTAAAAACTGACACTTCTCAAGGTGTTCCATAGAAGTTGTTCAGTAAGTAGCAGGTGGGACCTGTACTAAGACCCATTCGAACAAGGTAATTACGCCAACTTTCGTCAAATGTTGCCTCCGAGTTTAAAGTACTGCTGTTGAAAAGTTTCCTTTGCTGCACTGAATACTTTTGAACATTCTTTGAGAAAATAATCATTAAACTTTTATATGACATAAATGGTAACGATCTTCTGTGATGCTTTAGATAAAAAGCGGGTCAAACTCAATCGATAATTATGTCAAAATGGCTCCCTTTTTTCTTTCAATAAGCAAATCAACCGACGTTTTAAGTTTTTTCTGTTGTACAAAATCTAACACACTTTAAAATGTGAAGAACACAGAACACTAAGTTTAATATCACAAGCCAGTAAAATATTACTCAAAATTATACAGAATAGACCGCTAACTGAAAACTATCTAGGACCTGACCAATATGGATTCAGACAAAACAAAGGGACGAGAGAAGCAATATTAGCCTTAAGAATGATTACTGACAGAAGAATGGATTTAGACCAGGACACACACATAGCATTTATAGACTTAGAAAAAGCATTTGACAAAATTAATTGGAAAAATATGATGTCAATCTTGAAGGAAGCTGGATTAGATTATAGAGACGGAAGAATTATTTTTGAACTCTACAGAAATCAAAGCACTTTAATTGAAATAGGAGAAGAAGCTAGAAAGGCGAAGATACGGCAAGGAGTTCGGCAGGGTTGTCCACTTTCGCCTCTTATCTTTAATGTGTTCATAGAGTGTGCCATTAGAAAATTAATAGAGTCCGGAAAAGGGGGGGTTCATTTCAATGGGAAAAATATTCAATTTATTCGTTTTGCTGATGACATTGCGGCTTTTGCAGAGTCATCAAATCAGTTAGAAGAATTAGTTACAGATATGAATGCAATTTTTGAAGATTTTGGACTTAAAATAAACATTAATAAAACAAAAATGCTAGTAACCTCAAAAAGGCACTCAAATTATAGACCAATCACTTTAAATAACAGGACAATAGAGCAAGTCGACAAATTTAAATATCTGGGAAGCATAATCACTAATGACTCCAGATGTACACCAGACATTATCGCGAGGATAGCCATGGCGAAGCAGGCTTTCAATGCCAAGAAGAGCCTGCTCAAAGCCAGAATAGCAGGCCATATTCGGAAGAGGCTTATAAAAGTGTACATCTGGAGCATAGCGTTGTATGGAAGCGAAACGTGGACAATGACACAGCGTGACAGAGAACGATTGGAGGCCTTCGAAATGTGGTGCTGGAGGCGAATGGAGAGGATTAGTTGGAAGGATAAGAAGACGAATGAGGAGGTGCTTGAGAGAGTGAAAGAGAAAAGAACGTTGTTGAAGACCATTGAGAACAGGAGAGGCAGGATGTTTGGCCACTTGTTACGACACGATGATTTTATGAAAACCATAGTAGAAGGGAAGATAGAGGGAAAGAGGAAGAGAGGGAGACCAAGAAGATCTTTTATGGACCAAATAAAAGAAAAAGTAAACGGCGCGTCGTATCAAGAGGTCAAAACAATAGCTGAGAACAGAGAGGAATGGAAATTGCTCCACCGACAAGATTTTGAATCTTAAATATAATGAATAATGACAAAATCTACCTTTGGACTGCACTCAAGAGCGTTGAAATGAAGTCGACTTCGATATTTCGGTAGGTACTTTTGAAAGTTTTCGGTTTGATCTTCGAAATTATTCAAGTTGATTTCGTGTTGGCAGTACACACGTTTGGAGATATTTTTTTATTTAATTCCACGTCCCACTCGCACGACAATCGCAGTACTTAATCGATCGAGCGAGCGAAGCGAATGAAGTTCTATATGCTTCTGCTTGGGCCAAACTTCGTTCGTGTCCGAATGTCCCCAATGTTCTCGTGAAAATTTGTGAGTAGTTTCGTTAATTATATAGAGTTTTTTCTCATGTGTATGGGAAATTAATAATTTTAGTTTGTGCGTACGTACCTATATAAAAAGCAACAATTTGAAGTCTAATAACCAGGGCATTTTGAATGATTGATAAGAAAATGTGAATTAAATAATACAAAAAAAGTGTTGAAATTTATTCATTTGATAAATAAATATTGACTGTCGCACTTAGTTTTTAGTCCACTTAAGGCGCCGTAGGTTCAGCGAAGTTAAGCGAACAGTGTTTTTGAAACAATATAATGCGTCTGTTTATAATAATATGGTTTTAAAAAAATACGATTAGTAATCTTGAGGCTTGTCTGCAGGGAAATCAGTGTTTAGAAACATAATTAAGCATTTTTCGCCCGATAGAAAAAAATCACGAACATAGGTCTAAAAGGGTCTAAAATACATACATACATACATACATACAATCACGCCTTTATCCCTAAAAGGGGTAGGCAGAGCACATGAAACTTATGTTCCAGTACCACTTTTAGCATAAATGTGGGTATAAAAGATCGACAAAATGTGATATAGCAGTGACAGGTTGCTAGCCCATCGCCCGCAACACACTTCAACCCTGTTCCCTTAGTCGGCTCTTACGACACCCACAGGAAGAAAGGGGGAGGTGCTATTCTAGCCCGACACCACACACTTAAAATACACTTAAAATATTTGTTACAAATAACGAACAAAAGCTAAAAATATTAAAATGGCTTCTAAAAATCGGCAATATCATTTTTATTTATTTAAACGGCCAAAAAATTTAAATTAAAAAACATGATTTCCGCGCTTCCGAGCACGCACTTCCATCTCGCTCACGCTTATGCTCAGTGAGAGGAAGAGAAGACCATGAACCTACGGCGCCTTAAGTTATTTGTAAGTAACCATATGTAGGTACTGATAGATGGCGCCGTACCTATGATACTAAATTCTTCGTCAAGCTGTTATTTTTTTTCTAGGAATATTAATGGAATATTGCGGAGCCCTCGTAGTTACACTTGCACTTTATCAATTTTTTTCACATGGTCTAAATCTAATTAACACAATCTAATTATTGCTGTAATTTATTGCTAGTTTATAAGAGAAACGACCCCGACAGAAAGAAAAACTATCGAGTAAAATTGGTAAGGTTAGAATTGCGACTCCAACAGAAATGAACGGGTAGCAGTAAATCATGTAACGTTAGAACTGCGACCACAATAGAAGTGAACTTCTAGCAGTAAAGAGGTTCAACGAGACTGACCGATTCATTACCTATGTAAAACTAAATCATAAAATCCTAATGAATTTGTTAAGCCAATCGAGAAAACTGTTAATAACATAGATTAAATATTTTTTTATAAAATACTGTTCAGTGATTGGCCCTATTCTACCTTATGGTCAGTGACGACAGAGCCTAAGATGTATCTCACTGGTTGAGTAAAAGCCTACTCGCTTTTGTTTTGAAGGCACCTAGATCGTAGTTCTCAGGAAATGCAGATGAAGGGAGCGATTCCATTCCCTAGCAGTTCGCATTAGGAAAATCAAAAAAGTTCTTTATAAATTTCACGAGAATCGATTGAGAAATACGACTTTTAGAGGAGAATAGCTGAACATACGAAGGGTTGTTGACCAAGCTTAAAAGCTTCAAAAAGATACGAAGTAATTTGTATGCATAACAAAAATTGGCTCAATAAAGATATGCGAAAACTTAATAATTCTAAATGTTTCGTTCCTAATGAACATTAGTCCAAATTAAATTAGGCATAATGTGGTTTGGAATGTCATAATCTGCCAAAGTTATTTGCCGTTACATTAACAAACCGATAAGCAATCTCCACCACGACTGCCTTTTAGACTTTTTTATGATTTTGCATAATTGAAAGGGCATACTGAAAACGATTTTAGTACAAATCACCCCAAAAACCACGTGGATAAGTGAAAACTATATCAGAATCGGTCTAGATGTTTCAAAGCTTAACACGCATGCGCACTCCAAAAATCCTAGCAAAAATGTAACCTTTTATATATAACATCAAATAGTTAATAAAAAACCGATAAAACAAGTTAAACATTTCAGTTCTAAAATTAAAAAGATAAAAGGATAATTTTACTAAAATCTGAAAAGGATTTCTACTACTACTACTAATAAATAGCAAAGCCAAAGGAAACATGTCATTCGTATTTATGTCTACTAATAGCGCTGGTATGCATTTAAAAACGCTTACAGCAACCATTATAACCTTAATTCATTGCTTTCAGACCGAAAGAGACGTCACATGGGGTATGAAAGAGAAAATCGATACTCTCTTAAACAGGGGATGGCAGCGACCGCGTGCGTTAGAGCGAAAGGGAAACAAAACATATTTTTATCACGCTTACACAAAATATCCAAAATACAATGAAAATAATGATCACAAAGTTTTATGAAGCGAAACTGACAAGCAAAGTTGTCAACTGAAAAGTGAAATGAATTATCTCGCTTATCGCGGGAGTATGACACTTACCGACAACTATTTTCTCGACTGAAAAAGGTTGCGCCGCCACACCGACGTACAACAATAACAACCCGGCGCCCACCGACCAGCGTACTTTGCGTCCGTACGCCATTGTGCACTCGCAACCCGACTACTTTTATACACAGTTCCACGGGGAAAATTACATAATACAGCCTCTTTGTCACTGATCAACTAAGAGGATGTTGTGTTAAACGTAAGGAGATAAAGTGTCTGGATCCTGCGTACAAACCTGAGACTTAGGGGCGACTGATTGCGAAGCGGAGCGGCCGTGGCATGGGGTCCCCTCCCGCGCGCCACAACCGCGCGCTTACTTTCTCTCTTCTGAATCCTTATACATCACAAAAAAAATCTTGTTTATTATTATAAAATACAGTTCCGTAATACAACCATTAAGTAATGAAACATAATTTTAGAATATTCGTAACATTTTTTTCCATAAACAGCACCTGTAAAATCATAATGTGGAATCAAAACGTGCAAGGAATATGTGCAAGTGCATCAAGTTTCTTCCATTTGAAGTATGGTTATAATCTAAGTTCAGTTTAAATATCTTGTTTCGTTTTAGAGTTGCGCGCGTCGGTCTACTGAGGCAAGGGCCTCTCCCCCTGCTTCACCCCCACTCTGAGGTTCCCCCTCTCACATTAGCCGCAGTTTTCTCGAAACCCAACTGCTCGCAAGCTCCGCCTATTAACTTTAGTTTTGTGTTGTTATACTAAAATGTAATGGCTATCGGAGACCGAAATCAGACACGACATTGATTGTAGGTATATGTTGGCTTTTTAAAAACTCATATGTACCGCTTGGTTATGTATAAATGTACATTATACTAACATCGATGTACTAATGTAGCAATATTCAACCCATTAACAGGCAATATGAATTGATATTTTGTCGAGACTACAATAATCAACTGGCTTAAAATTAGAGCTGAAATCGCGTGTAATGCAATATGAATGAAGCCCTATCCTTTAATTAGAAATTAACCAACGTGTAAAGAGTATTTTGCAATATCGGTAGCCTAAAACTACGATGCTCGCCGTTTTCATTGATGTGTAATAAACCTGAAGATAAAAAATATTTAACTAACAATGCACCGTTTTCGATTGATATTATTTCCAGCGGTTATGGATACGGTTTTACGAATTCCTATAAATTGAGTATAATCACGCACTTTTGTTACGCACATTACAAATAAATAAAAATAAGATACTTAAATAAATATTTGGAAACAATCTTCAAAAATCTTCCTAGTTGGTGAGGTAGGGCACGGCGAAATTTCATCTCGCTCGAATTTGGAGCAGCCCAACTGGGGAAGTCCCTCCGCCTTGGAGAAAACCATAGCCATAATAACACTACTACTTGCTCTGTAGTAGTGTTGTGTACCTGGAGGTAAGCTAGGTCGCCAGAGCTTTAAATTCTAACATATTATATAATTTTCATTTATACATATACAATGGGTGCCATTAGATGTACAAAGAAAGGTACATACTTAAGTAATAGTACATTACGTACCTAGGGCGGTGAATTCGTGAATGCCCCTGATTGCAGGTGTTTGTGGCCCGAACCGAAGGTGAGGGCCATAAATATGCGCTCTGGGGCTTGTCTTATCGCCCTAGGAAAGTTATGAACTAAAAATGCACTTCTCTCTGTAACCTAGTATTACATTACACTTCCTTATTAATATATACCTGTACCAGATAAACATATACGTCGATAGATACTTAACACGGCAACGATTACTAAATAATCTCGTTACATCGCTATCTAATGCAAATTAATAAGTTTGCATCGAAATGGATTGGACTTAGGATACCGTTAATTAAAAATCCCCTTTGATTTAAGGTAAGGCAAGTAAGATAAGTGCGTCTCTCTCATGTCTGATAACTGATATCAAAACAATTGAAATATAATATGTAAAGTCGCCGTCAATAGAATTTGCCAACTATGTAAACAAACCGCCATATAAAAAAACAGCCAATATACGTCCCACTGCTGGGCACAGGCCTCCTCTCATGGATGAGAGGGAACGGGCAGTAGTCCCCACGCTTGCCCAGTGCGGGTTGGGGACTTCCCATAAACCTTTCAATTTCTTCGTGGATGCATGCAGGTTTCCTCACGATGTTTTTCCTTCACTGAAAAGCTAACGGTGAATATCAAATGATATTCCGTACATAAGTTTAGAAAAACTATGTGCTACGAGCCGGGATTCGAACCCTCGACCGCCGCTTGACTGCCGCATGCCTGAACCGCTAGGCTACCGTAGCTTCTCCGCCATAGTGAAATACAAGTTCAATATGGCGGTTTGTTTACATAGTTAGCAAATTCTATTGACGGCCACTTTATAGTTAGGTACTTAAAGGAAAGTTAATTGAATAAATTTAATCGCTTTAAGGTTTACTTAGTAAGAAAGATAAACAATTTTGCGGCAACAAACAAAAAACTGTCCCTCAAATAACTTTAAGGGAAGGGCTAGGAAGTTTAATATCCTTAAGCAGTTGACGAGCTCGGTCCCTAAACCTTGAAAGCTCAAAGGGAAAATAAAAAGATATTTCACTTGCAAATTTAAGCAAGTTTGATTTTGATCGCTACTTTGGAAAGACGCCGAGGAGCGGGCTTTGGTTGGGCCTAGTTTCAAATACATAAAATGCTAATTTAAAACTTTGTAATATAACAAGAAAGTTGTAATGCAGTCAACAGTCATCCGAGTTAACCATTAATCTTTCGCCTATCTTGCGTAGCTGACAAGCTTGCAACTGGCACAGAAATGTTAGTTTTAGCACTTTCTAGATGCTTCTTGAAAACCCTTCTAGATGATTCTCCTAAAGTAAGCTAACCAAACTGAGTAGTGAATGTAATATGATTCCGTCAAAATTACATTTTTGGTCAAGCTTTTATTTTCGACTGCCTGTTTTTAGGATTCCGTAGTCAACAAGGTCCACTTATAGTTTCCTCATGTCCGTCTCTCTTTCTGCTGCTTAGTTCAGTAACCTATACTACTAGAATGCTGTAATTCGGCATGGTAACACAAGAAAACTAGATCAGAATGTATGGAAAAGGCAAAATTAAAGGACGTCTTTTATCTATCAGGATCAGGTTATAGAGAATTTTTTTATTTAATTTACTCTCTCCTCCTCCGGGGCGAGCGAGGCGAAAACCGTACACGATAGATATAAAGTGCGAACGAACGAAATAATCCTTAATAAATTTACTATAAATCATGTCGACATACAAAAGCGATATCTCTTAGGGCCTGTTTCACAATCTCCAGTTAAAACATATACGTCAGATAAATGTTAGCTGTCACTTTTCTTTTATATGACGGTAGAAAAAGATGGCAATAACTTTAACTGGCAGATAACTTTATCCGGCGGTTCTGAAACAGGCCCTTACAGTTTTAGCGCAATCTACCACCAAATACAAAAGTTTTTAATAATTTATCTTATTTTTTTGCTGTAAGTTAAGTTTTTTCAAAAACTTTACACTTTACCGCCATAATATGTGTGACTGAAGTAAAGAATAGAATATACTCTTTAAAAAAAGTTATAATTTATTTCTATGACCTGTACCTGTAGCAATTTTCAATAGAAGGAATCTATTGTAAACAAAAAATACATTATTAGAAAAGTTGAAAAACCTCCGACATTTTCATTTCAAAGTCCAATATCTCAAAAACGGCTAAACAGATTTTGATGAAACATGGCTAAGAACATTCGGGATAAAATTATCTATTACACAAAAAAAACCACATTCAAATCGGTGCATCCGTTTGGGAGCCACGATACCACAGACAGATACAAAGACATACACATTAAACTTAAAACAACCCTCTCTTTGCGTCGGGGGTTTAAAAGAACTCCCCAGACCACACTTGGACACACCATTCATCTCGTATGATACTTAATTCTGTGTCAGTTTCAAAATAATTAAGTGTTAGTAATCTTAAATGTTGTCAATCATTTATTTATTAGTTAGTCGCGCGTAACCACGTTCACACACACACATACACACATGCCCATTTGTTTTATAATGATAACAGAGAATCCCTACCGAAAAAAAACATATGAAACTGTCATTCATTTTATAGACATTACACGTCAGCTCTTGTGAATCGACCTGTACTGTTATTGTTTTTCAAACGGTCACCACGATACAGGCCTAGTGTGGGACCAATGGCTAATTTATGTTGTGTTGTGTTTCTTTTAAATAAACGTTTTATTATATATAATCTTTCTTCTTTTATTATATATATCTTATAAATAAACTTTCGCACAAATTCGGCCGACGTGACTGCACTATTTACTTGGCGCGTGTCGATGTAAAAAATACAGACAGGCAAGTACGGAACTCTTCACTGGGCGTGGCATGACACGCACTTGGCCGGTTTATTTAGGCATTGCGATTTCACTAATATGACATGTCCTATTCAGGAGTCGCGGGTATTCGACGCCCGAGCTGATGGCAAATGCTTCTCTTATTACCACATTTTGATTTCAAAGTATATTTTATTTCTGAAATATATACAAGGATTTGCGATTAAGTAACCTCTATCATCAAACTAGGTCAATGGTACCTCAATAATACATTCCAATCCAAACAGAACGTCTAGTTAAACATTAAATCAAGTGAGGACAGTTGGTTCAAATGAAATTGCAATGCTGGCCTTCCAATAACCAATAAACCGTTCAATATTTTTTACTAAATTGGTGATCATTTCAGTGATATGAGGGCTGTGTCTTTCGGCGTGCCACAGGGCAGCGTTCTAGGCCCTACACTTTTTCTATTATATATAAATGACATAACATTTATCCCACTACAGAATGCCGAAGTCTTGTGTTACGCCGATGACACAGCTATCGTTTTCCACGGGCAATCTTGGGATAATGCATATGACCGTGTTGAACATGGTATTGCGCTGGTGTCCCGGTGGCTGAGGCAGAATCTCTTAACTCTTAACACTACAAAAACTAGATTTCTCTGTTTCCACAAGACTTCTGCTTCGGCTCCGAGACTCGAGTGGACTCTTAAAGTTCCTGGTCGTAACTGCTCTGAAACCCCATTGCGGAATTGCCCGTGCGACAACATGACAAGAGCCAATACTATCAAGTACCTTGGGATCGTCATGGATGAAAAGTTAAGTTTCAGACAGCATGTGGGTGTTGTCTCTGGTCGTGTACGAAAACTGATACACACTATGAAAATGCTTCGTGAGTCAGCCAATCATAGTACATTAAAAACGATTTATTTAGCCCTTGGACAATCTATAGTAAACTATTGTATTCTTGCCTGGGGAGGAATAGTCACCGCCACCCTTTTGAAATTAGAAAGAGCACAAAGAGCGGTCTTGAAGGTAGCTCTGTGGAAACCATTTAGATACCCTACAAACGATTTGTACCGTGACGCAAAGGTGCTCAGCGTTCGGTTCGGAGTTCTAAACTCTCCCGATTACAAAATCTTTCTAAAAACAGAACATTCAAAATTCCTGTCATCGCTGTTAAAAGTTCATTTGCTCGTCGCTTCGCTGTTTTTATATACCCAAGGATTTACAACCGCCTAGTTAGGCTATACAAATTTCAAGAACAAAGAAGGCAAAGAAGCTGCTGACAAACCACATGATGCATTTATCTTTTATAGACACAGAAAACTTTGTAAAGATAAGTACTGTACTGACATACATACATACACACTCACACTCTTTCTCTCTATCACACACACACACACACACACACAGAGACACACACACACACACATGCACCCTTTTATTAGAATATGCTTAATTTTATTAATATAACATTATATTTTTTTGTTTAGAGTCTAATGTTTATGTTATTACTATGATTACAGTTATCTCTTTGTTTTTAACATAAGCCCACAGCTTACATTACTGTTCCTACTTAAAATTATTAGTTTAAGTTAATTTATACTGGTGCCAGTAGCCGTAAAATGTTTTTTGTTAACTGTAGTACATTATCTCCCCCACAGGACAGGCAATGTCTAGTGTGGGGGTCAGTATTATTGTAATAGATTAAGTATGTTTTGAGAAAATAAACTATTTGTATTTGTATTTGTATATAAGCAAATTTTCCTCGTAAATTAATATCTATGTTATACGAACTCGCTTATTACGAACAGACATCGAACATTTTAGTGAATTTCCTCCTCATCTTTTTTGGTGAAGCGCAGCTGCAGCGGCGTAAACATTATTTCCGTAAATAATTTCCATAAATTTTATATTAAGCAGTAATCCGCTAACGAAATTATAAAAAAAAAACAACCGAATTGAGAACGGCCTCAAATTTTTTAAGTCGGTTAAAAGTAAAAGGATACATTTATAATTTTGATTGCAATGGTTAATAAGTCAATAATAAAAGTAGGAACTTTAATATAACCACATGTTATATGTCGATACAGTACGCTAATACCGGCTAGATATTTCCTCATAAATGTATCATTAATGTCATTATTTTCATTTTCGCGCACCTCCGGGTCATCATTCCGTACTGATATACCGCAGAGATATTTCCTCATAAGTGTCTGATAACTTCATTTCAACGATCCTCGGTGTGGCCATTCAGTACTCTGATAACGGATAGAAATTTCCTCATAAATGTATCATTCTTTTTTTTTTAACCTACCTCGGTGGCCATTCAGTATTCTGACGATGAATTTCCTCATTGTTATTATTTCTTTATTTAATAAACAGAATATATAAACTTAATAACAGGGTCCCACAAAACTGTCGAAACAGTTTGTCTCAGTGATCATAGACTTCATAGTACAGAATTAACTAATTTGTACATAGGTTGTGTTTGAAAATGTCACATACTTAAGTAATGGTGTTTTTATTTGATTTCAATGTGTTTTTTTTATCCTTTCTTGGCTGATAGTTTCTGGTAAACTTTTCAGAAGATAAGGTATACGTTGTTTGAGTGTATGTGCGCATGCGAGCCGACCATGTAAGTGATATTTCACAGATTATATACTTAATATTTCTACGATAGGTTTTCTTATATACACTTTGAAAATGTCCTCGGACATGTCATAGTTCCACGCCAATAGGAGGCTCCGGATAAGCATTTGAGCTTCAGTGACACTGCTACTGCGCCTTATCTCGCAAACTTTTACAATTAAATTATTTATGTGAGGGAATAGATACATTGAGAACCTTTTCGCAAAAGCTGTGGCATTTAACATGGGGTTTAGGGATTTTATATATTCTTTTTAATACCATGTCACGGTGTTCGGGCAATTTCCGCGTTTTATTGTGGTACATACATGGCAACACGCATTAAAAATAATCTGCGAACGCTTAATAGCTTCCCTGAAGAGTTCCGACGTGGGATATCTCCGAGGTCTACCCAAACAAACCTTTAAAACCGCTCTTTGCGCCCTCTCCAACACTATGACACTGGACTTGGCAGAGCCACCCTAAGCAAGTATACAGTAGGATGAAATCGACTGGCATAATGCTAGATACACATCTCTAAGGAGGTTTTCTCCAGCAGGTTCCCTTAGCAGTTTCATTGTGTAAATTAGTTTGCGAACCCTGCTAGCTGTGGTGGCAATGTAATTTTAAAAATTAAGATTTTCGTACACTATTATTCCGAGATATCTTAGAGAGACAGTCCTTATGCAATCACAAGTGCAGGCTGAAATTTGTGAGTGAGAAAGTTACCCTGCATATATCAGTGTACTTTTAGATATGGAGGTGGGAGGAGGACAGGACGCAGCTGTTTTATGAAATCCTACAAATTTAGTTTTTATCTGCATTCAGAGTTAAAAGATCCTATATCTATATTCCACCATATCAAGGCACGGGACTGCTTGGGTAAGTTTTCGTTTATGAAGATTATGTGCATCTTAGCTACGTTTGTCACTATGTTTGCTCATTATGGTCGAGACCTCGAGACCTTGCGTCGCTGAGATAGCCATGCGTCACGGGATCCTGATCATGATGGGGGCTGGTGGTGTCGTCGTTTATCTTGCGTTGTTGCAGAATTTCACTAAGTTTAGTTACTACATTCATAATATTTTTCATTTTGCAGTTGTTCCATGCCAAAGATTTCGATGATGTGTTTACGCGAGAGCTTTTTGCTCGTACTGTAACATTTTCTATTCCAAGGCAATGTTACATTTTTCTAGATAAATGCACTTATCTCTACATCTCTTCTCTTCTATATCTCTATCTCTACATATAATAAATGTGAAAATCGTTGAGGTTGTCAGTGAGACATAATAAGTAGAGCTTGAAGGAAATTGTATTTATACAACTTACATTAAAAACTTCAATAGTGCGATGCAGAACTTCACCAATTTCCACGCATTTAGAAGGTCATTCTCCAGATTTTTGTCGGCGTCTGAACTCCAACAAACCATATTAAACGTATAATATAAACTTTGATGGAGTTACGGTGACCCACAGGCCAAATTTGAGAATATTTGGATAAAGTCGTCTTCACTTTACGCAACATCGCCATCTATCTGTTTATTAATACGACAGCCCAACGAAAAGGAGTGTCATGTTTTCTGTTTTCCGGGTATCACGGGCAAACTAAAGAACGGATTAATATGCAACTTTCACTGAAACGTTCAATGGACCTTCGGCCATGCAATAGGCTTTAAAAATTATAAAGATAAGGGTGTAAAGGGGTTAAAAAATGGGGTTGAATTCAGTAAGTATGTTTTTGTATATAAATAGTTTTTTTTAATGTAGAGTAGTTACTCACACGTTTATTTTATTCTGTCAAATCTTCTGTCAAATCACAAAATTATGAGTCAAAAGTCCCCAATAACGTTATTACTCAAAATGCCTTCAAGAAAGAGATAGAACCACAGGATAGAACCTGATACGAATTTCTAGAGAGGCGGCCAGAAAACGAGTGGCAAGATCTCAGGAGTCCGAAGAAGCTTCCCGGCCTTCTAGATTCCTTGAAAACAGTGAAGATAGGGAACCACGTCTCGGCAAGGATCGTGAACGCCGTTCGTTGTCGCGAGCTTCCGAGACTATTACGGAACGTGAAACAAGATTAACAGCGGATTCTCAGGCTTCTGAAACATTTACACAACAAGAAGACCGCTTGACCTCTCAGAGAAGTCGCACCTCAGCGACAAGATCGCAGGTATGTAGGAAGAATATTCTCTAGCAAATGATGGATTTAGGTATGTACGAGTATTGCTATAATACCTTACCAAGAGAATTCTTAGGTTTGTGAGCGAACCATACTTACCCCCAAAAATGACCAGGCTGCTGCTGTTAACGCTCGAATTTTAACGCAAATTGAAGGCAAGAACGCTGTCTACAGCTCGATTAACACTGTCTTATATGAGGGAACTGCCACGACATACCCGGTGGAATTTTTAAACTCTTTGAGCGTATCAGGGTTACCAGCGCACACTTTGACCCTGAAGATCGGAGTCCCTATTATGCTGCTTCGGAACCTATCTCCGCCGAAGCTGTGTAATGACACCCGCCTGAAGGTAGTGAGACTACAGCGGAATCTCATCGAGGCTCAGATCCTTACGGGCTGCGGTGCTGGGGATGCTGTATTTATACCGCGCATTCTACTGATATCGAACAACTTCCCGTTCCAGTTCAAGCGATTGCAGTTTCTAGTGAGCGTGTGCTTCGCTATGACCATAAACAAGTCGCAGGGGCAGACTCTCCGCGCAGCCGGCGTCGACCTGCGCACGGACTGCTTCTCTCACGGGCAGCTGTACGTCGCGTGCTCGCAAGTCACCAGCTGTGAACAACTGTGTGTGCCCACTGGGGAAACTAATAATATTGTATATAATGAAGTATTGTAATTATATTGATATCAATGTAGTTACATGAACTATGTACATTCAAGGCAAAATAATTGTAATATTTCTTTATCGGCATTATGATGACCTTCGTGTCCTTCGAGAGATACAAGGCCAATATGAAGCACGGCGACTGGGCGAAGATCAGCCGCAGAGGGATAACACTCGCGCTATTCGGTCACGATAAGGCAATATTCCCGAAAAGGAGACGGATCACGCCATCTGGGAGAGGTGGGCGGACAATAAAATTCGGGGGTTGGGTACATAACATAGGTGTAAATAACGTGTTAATAGTTTACATTAATGTAATTAATATTTAATATTTATTAATATGAATTGTACATTTTTTCATGCTCCACTTAGGTGTCATTTAAGTCTGTGTAGTACTTATTACGGCCTATGCACCGTAGACGCGCGTTTGTTTCGAATCACGTGTAAATAAATCGACACAAACGCTTAAAAAACGCGGTGTGCATAGATTCTAATGTATAAGTAATAATGAAAAAAAAAACAGTCACCGCGAACGAAGTAGCGGGCAGAAGTTATTCATTATAAAAAAATATACAATTTAAGCAGAAACGTCTGTTGATGATTATAAGTTTTCAATTTAGATTTAGCAATTTAAACTAACGATCTCATCGCACCTTTCACACCTGAAAAGATTTAGATGAAATTTTCCGAAGGTACTGATAATTTGAGACCCTTGGAAGGATATAGGATAGTTTTTTATCTGGGAAATAATCCCTTAAGATAATCATATTTCTAAGGCGATAACAAGTTCTGCGCGGACGAAGTTGCGGGCAACAGCTAGTTGTTTATAATGGACATATTTTTCTCTTGTACATTTCTTTTACGCTTTGATTAAGCGTGTTCTGCAATCAGATCATATTTGTCAGAAAGTACACTCCTGCTTAGTTTAATGGAGTCCAGTTGCTTTTTGAACCTTAATGTGGTACTGACCTCCTTTTGTATATCTTTTAAGATATGTTCATAGTCAGCGTTGTCCATTTCGTACACTTCTGAGTTGTCATCCTCGCAGTTATTGCAGTGGATGGTTCTTACCAGCTTTTATGTCCGCTGCCAGGCCCTTGACATAGCTTCGATGAATTGACCCTTGGTAAGGACCCTGGCATAAAAAGTGTGCACCTTTTTTTAAAGTACTTTCCTGCATTTCATGCACGCCATATTTTTATTGATAGTTAATATTTGCAATAAATAAATTAATTTGTAAATACATTTTAAGATAAAAATATATAACATTGAGAGATGACATTTTTGAACCAATTTCAACGACTTTTGTGTTATAATTTTTATTTTAACGCACCTCGTTGTGGCCATTTCGTATTCAGATGCCTAGTAGATATTTCCTCATAAATGTGTCATTATTTTTATTTTAACATACCCCGATATGGCCATCCCGTATTCAGATGCCTGGTAGATATTTCCTCATAAATGTGTCAATATTTTTATTTTAACGCACCTTGATGTTAGGCTTATTACTCAAATAAGTTAACAAATTAGCTGATGGATAATTGACTCAGCGCCGTAATCAAGGTAATTAATAAATGACTGTAATAGGTTTAAAACTTTAAAAACTTGTCATTTGTAAAATATTTATTTTATGAATAAATCGATATTCTGTATTCTGATGTGACGTACTTCTGGCATATTTAATGATGGGTCGTGGGTGTGGAATACTCGGGAAGATTTAACCTAGGTGTAATGTGACTTGTCAATTAACCGGTTAATGGGTTTGATATGGCGCACCCATGCCCACGATCGAGCGATCACAGCTCAGTAAGGGCCGGTTGCATCAATCATTATACAAATTGATAAACGCTAAATATGGCTGTCATCCCTTAAAGAACTGTCAAACTGGTTTTAACGGACATAACTTACGATTACCGGCTTATTGAAACACTTAGAAGTGGCTTGCACCCAACTGTCTGTAATCGTAAGCAGTCGTTAAAATCTCAATGTATGGAATAACAAGTTTATATGGCATGATAGCTACCAGTGCAATATTTAACGTTGGTCGGTTTGGTAAGTCGGTGCAACCCGCCCTCCTTACCCAAAACCCGCCGTTATACAAAATTATTTAAAATTGTGTACAGCGATTGAATCAGGCTCGTCCGCATATTTCCTTACATTGTATAACAGCATTTAACAAATCGTCTCTCCAGAGACCGTAAAATATAAAAGCAATAAATGTCAAGCACAAACAGCCAAGTTTCACAACATAAAAGTTTGCGAACGGTCGCGGCGGCCTGTGAGACCGAGTGGCTATTCAGCATTTCTCTATAATATTATTTAGGTACAGTAGTAATACTGGGCGATTTCGAAGTAATGAAATGAGAAAAAGTGAAGAAGATGGCTGTTCTGGACAACTTTTCCCATGATTATTAACTGTGAATTATCTCTCAAGTCAGCTCTTAATTAGCTTTCACGATTTCTTGGTTAGTCCCAAGGGAAATTTTGGTACGCCTATATTTTTAACTTTGCGTAAGATTGTTACCAATTGTCACTTATCGCTGTGGAAAAGACATCTATCACGCTTTGGGGTGTACGAGAGTTCGAGAGTGACGGATGTTTTATAATATCACCATAAATGATCAAATGGCAACCATCGTAGGCAGCTGATGATGACCCCAAAGTCACCTAGTATTTGAGTACATGAAGTCTACCCAAACATTTCTCAACATATATTTTATCTTGTTATATATAAATTCTCAACATGAGGCAATTAAAAAAAAAAACAAGAAGTCAATTGATTGAAAAATGCGGAGTGCACAACACGTCGATGGCTTTGTATTTCATTGATTAGGCAAAGGCCTTTGATTGCATCAGTTGGAGCAAGATGTTCAAGGTTATGAAAGAGATGGGAGTGCCGCAACATCTAATATTTCTTGTACAGAATTTATACTTAAGTAGCGTGTCTAGAGTGCAAATAGAGGACTCTGTGTCACAACCCTTTAAAACTGAGGGAGGAGTGCGTCAAGGATGCATTTTATCACCACAGCTATTTAACAACATTGGGAGCACATAATGAGAAGGGTATTGGAAGGCTGGGAGGGTGGCATCCGTGTAGGTGGCCTCCTTATCAATAACCTCCGCTTCGCAGATGACATGACCATAGTAGCTGCCTCTGAAATGGAACTAGCTGTCCTCTTGCAAAGGATTGAGCTTACGTAGTGAAGAGTATGGCCTCAAAATTAACAGAAGCAATACTGAGTTGATGTTCGTTGATCGTTCTGGTACTATGTTGAGAACCAATGAGTTACACGATCTTAAGGTTGTACATAAATTTGTATACTTGGGTTCTCAAATAAGTGACGACAGCGACTGCGACCAAGAGGTGATCAGAAGATCTCATATGGCTAAAACTCATATGGCTAAAATGACTCGAGAAGATATGGAAGAACAGAGGCATAAACCGCAAAACTAAAATAAGACTGATGCGGACTCTAGTCTTCTCAATCTTCCTGTACGCATCAGAAACCAGGACCAAAAAAGCTCGTACTCGTCGAAGGATCGATGCATTCGAAAAATTCTAGAGAGCAAGTAGTCAGCGAAATGACTGTTCTATGAAATAATAATATGCGAATCAATTTATGTGAAACGAAATTCTATAAAAATGTAGTCTATGAAATAACATACAACCGGTGGCGAGCCTCGTTTTGATGCCGAGCTCATCGAGAACAGATTCATTTCTGCGGCGCTCAGTCCATGATATCTGGAGCATTCTGCGCCAGCGCCACATCTCGAATGAATCGATCCTTCGACGAGTACGAGCTTTTTTGGTGCTAGTTTCTGATGCGTACAGGAAGATCGAGAAGACTAGAGTCCGCATCAGGGTTGTACGTTATTTCATAGACCACATTTTTATAGAATTTCGTTTCACATAAATTGATTCTCATATTATTATTTCATAGAACAGTCATTTCGCTGACTACTTGCTCTCTAGAATTTTTAACCATAGATTTTTGTTGCAAAGAAATTTCATTTCTTCGATATTTCTGTTCACAGAATTTCAAATCACATATTTTTAATACTTATGTTATTCAGTTTCTGCAAAACTTATTGCCAAGAAAATACTTTTATAGATTTTTTTAAGCATCAACTGAGTTCCCAGATTATCTTTTTATCGAATCATCAATTTGCAGAAAAGTAACTATGTAGAAATTTTAATTACAGTTCTTTCTTGTAAAGAAAATTTTATATTGCGATATTCATATTATAGAATTTCAAATCATATTACAATATTTATCCGTTTAGTATTCATATTAACGCAATTAATAAGTAAAACATTTTATTGAGTGGTATGTTTTTAACTACCTACATTGCGTAAATTGGAGTAAGTAATAAAATAATTATTGAAAACTGTCTGTTCTGGCGCTTCGCCGGCCGCTGCCGCGGCACGCCCGCTCGTTCGGCTCGCGCGCTGTAAGGTCGCGGTTCAACCTAACACTCCTCCTCGCTTCGCTCGTCGTCGTACCTACACGGACCTGCCTTAGAGTACAATAGGTAGAAATCGTTTTCAATGTAATGAAAAAATTAAGGCCTAAACTGATTGAAAACTGGAAATGATTGTATCAATGACAATGTTAATTAGGACATAATTCTACTTCTTAATTGATAAAGTTTATAACTGAACAAGTTAGTTTTTAAAATTAATTGAATCGTATGTCAGACATTTATTTTTCATTCAAGTAGAGGCGATGAAACAACAATATCCGAAATAAAAATACAAGAACCAAATATTATACTAAAATTCTTTATGTGAAACGAATTTATATGAAATTTCTGTCTGCGAAACAAAAATATACCTAAGATAATTCTACTGTTTGATAAGTCTGTTATTTAAAAAAAAGGAAAAAAAAACATTGAATGGTACTTATGAGAAATATGTTTCGTTCAAGTAAGTGGAAGTTGAAAGAATAATATTCGAACTAAAAATACAAGAAATAAATATTATATGAAACATTTTCTGCGAAACAAAATTCTGTGAAATTTCTATCTGTAAAACAAGGGATCACCCTCTCCACCATCTATACCCAACGTGTCCTCAGCTTCTTTGGCCATCTGGTCAGGTCCGAACTGCAAAGCCTGGGAAAGCTAATTCCCATGGCAGGGAAGAATAGCAGAGGACGGATGCCTATGCGTTGGGAAGACACGGTAACATCTGTGGCCGGAGCCTCACTCCAGGCGAGCATGCATCAAGCCCAGGATCGAGCAGCTTGGAGAGTGATATGGTAAAGGGAATAAGAACCTTGAGAATTTTGGCTGAGGTACATCTGATGGCAACCGTGTAAGACGCCTTAAGGCGATTGCCGCCCCCAAACTGTTGTCTCGCTCGCTCGCCATTGTTAGCTGGATATGCGCGCACGGACTAACTTGGGTTCGAATAATAGTTTATAAAGTTATATATTAATATTAAAAGTCCTGATTTTGGCATTTTTTTATTTCATCACACTTGCTCGAAAAGGCTTTCATAATGTGCAGACATACAGAGCTCCAATAACCTATGTTACGCCCACGGGCGTAATGGTTTTTTTCATAAAATGTATCCGTCACTCATGCGGCAGTTACAAAGCAAAAAGGTTTTATATAAATACGATGTCAGAAAACGTATTTATAAATAAATTTTAACTTAAAAACACTACTAAAACATGTTAAACATGTTTAATTATTTATAGATTTTAATATGAAGTTATTTATTCGTGTCCATGTAAAATATTTTTAAGTGTTTTCAAATTTTGGCTGTATGTCGAAGGGTCTTGGCCATAGGTATGCGCCTCACGTCAAATTCAACAAAATGGACAACTGACATACTTTGCAGTTTTTATTACAATTTGTACCTATTAATTTCATCTAAAATGTATTTTTTCCTCGCAAATGTTATGAAAAACATTGTTTAGGTATAACACGGGCGTAAGAATATTGCAAACTCGAGTCATCAAAAGTTCGCAATATTCCACTTACGCCCCTCGTTAAACAATTTAATATTTAAAGTACCTTTTAGTTTAGAAGCAATAGCGAATTCTATGTTAAACACGGTCTCATTTAAAAATAACGACGTAGTATTTGATCATCGTCCTGGCTTTTTTTCCGGGTAGTGCTCAAACGAGCCGAGGGGTCCGCTTTATCACCCAATCCGAAGATTGACGTAGTATTTCATGTTCTACAAGAAAAAAATCGATCGTTAAGATTAGTTTACGTCACACCTGGCCATAGTGCGAGTTTTACTGCACGCTGCGCGTACGGGAAAACTCGCATTGTGGCCAGGTGAAGACGTAAAATTTTGTACTCAACACGGGCGGTAATTCGTAAAGCCCCAGAGCGCATATTTATCATACCTTCGGTTCGGGCCACAAACACCTGCGATCTGGGGCGTTCACGAATTCACCGCCCTAGTTACGTTATTACGATTACGATACAGAGAAAAAATAAAATCATAGCGTTAAAAAAATAAAGTAGTAATTTTCCAGGTAAAATTGTCATGATAGAAAAATATCTTTCGTATCTATTTTAATAGGTTTTCTTAAAAGGGGATCCTGCCGTTTTACCAAATTTATTTTGGTCAAATTTCATTTCCCAAACTAATTTAAGCAACTATTTTGTTTGCCAATGCAAACTTTGTCACAATATTAATACGAACATTTTCATTACGTCAAATTTTCATTCAGCAAAATATTATTATGAAAAATTATATCATGGCATTTGGTATTTTAGCAAATTCTCTAATAAGGCCGACCTTTAGACACTAAACATTTAGTCAAGTATATGTTATGGCAAACTATAAATAGACAATACATTTGTTTTGGTTATGAAATTTTACCAAAATACTTTAAATAAGAAAACGGCACGGTCCCTTAAATAAAAAATGCGCGGTTAGGTAGGTCGGTTGGCAAGGGCGTTAAATCATGTCAGGGCAGGTAAAAGGAGGGGCTTGGGGGACGAAGGCCCCCGCAGTACACACACGAATAATCGCAACAATCGTATTATTTGGTAGGTTAGGTTAGGGTTAGCTTGTGTCTTTTAGAGCGGAAATAGACACCCCGCAAAGCGGGGTGACGTTGACACGCTGGCGATTAGGTTAGAGTTGCAACCTCTACACAAATTAATTTACTCATGTAACAAAAAGGTTGTTATTTTATTGTGTATCTTATACACCATTGAAATGAAGATTCAAATGATTTGTCATTAAAGAATTCCTCTGCTGATTAACCAAAGGAATATAAATAGTAAATTAAATATTGACAATACAAATGATTTGCCTAATTTCGTTTTAGTTAAAACATATTTAAAATGCCAATTAACATATTTGACTGAATGAAGTTCGGTCAAAGTACCAGTTGGTAAACGAAATATACTCTGAACATGAATATACCAAACATTAGGTTTGCGTAAGAATCATTTGTCAAGCAAATGATATTCTACGATTTTTTTTTGGATAGTGATATTTTGTCAAACATTTTTTGGTAAAACAAGTAACCCTCTTAAAAGCTGTACAGATTATTTGTATAAATTATCAACAGTAACTCTGATAATAAATTTTTTTGTTCACCAGCACATTTTAAAAGCCTTAACCTTTCAAACACGTAGCTACTCCCCTTAATCGGTTAGCATGTACGAGAGGCATAACGCTTCCGCTTGGATCACAGTACTATCTAAGGTTTGTTTCGTGGCAAGACACAATTTGTGGGGCGTGTATGCAACATCAGGAACTTATTATAGTTATTATATTACCGCTACTTCGTATGAAGTGTTGAAACTCATATTTCTCATCTTAAATAACAGTGTTGTGTGTAAAATTTATATGAAGTCTTCAACCAATAGGGTGGTTGTTTTCCACTCTCCGGCCGCGTGATTCGACAGCGTTATCCGACACTTGGACTACAAGGAATTTTGTATTCCACTTAGACCGACACTCGGACTACAAGGAATTTTATATTCCACTAAGTCGATACTCGGACTGTAAGGAAGTCTTATTTTCCACGTAGTCCGACACTCGGACTGCAAGCATGAAACTTAAAGAAACTATCTACTAACTAAACTATATATATATAAGGGCAGTAGAAGCAAATAGTAATGTTTACACAAATCCTGCAAACATAAAAATATTAGTTAAATAATACATTGTAATTATAGCGCCCAACCCTAATTCATGTTTGTAACTGTTAATGTTTACCATGACTGACTTGCTTCTTGATAATTTGTCAATAAAACTGTTACTTTTTCGGGGCTCAAGCAAAATTCGACTTTCCGCTGACAGTAATTCCTGTCATCCCTTAAAAGATTGTTTATCAGTAATCGAATTGACCTTATTCTCCGTTAGAGTTGTAATATGCAGATTTTGCACGAGAGGTTGATTAAATCTAACTCGGAAGCGGTCAGAAATTTGTAAGCACTAACGCTAAAGTATACTCCTCTTGCGGTAGAGTCCATCGTTTCGTTCCACTCTGTAGAGAATAGACCTTCACGATGAACATAAACTATACTCTGTCCCGCGGTTCTGCCTGGGTTCTCCAAAATGCACTGGTGGACGCGAGCACCTAGTAGAAAACAAGATAAAAAATGTAGTTGGCAGTTTTCATCATGTTTGTATAGAAAAGTTGAACGCCACAAGTAAATCCAATCAAGAATTACGCCACTCAGTTCTCTAGACACAAGTGAACCACGACGTCAATGCAATCCGCTTGTAAGTTTCGAGCATGTTGAAGGTATTCCGCTGGAGTTTATTTCGCGAAAGGACAACATGGAACGTCGTCTGAATATCAGTTTCGCTCAATTTATTCTTCTCGATACTAGTAAAAGACTGAGAGACGAGGCTTGTCAGAACTTCTTAATATACTTGGATTGTGTGATCACACTGATCAGCGTCGGCGTAGGTATATCCTGTTCCATATATTATTAATTTGGAAAAATCGTGCCTTAAACGTCATGTTACGAGTATTTGAAGGATACCATTTTGATACCCCTGATGGGTATCGTTATCTTTGAAAAGCATTAATGATTGAAATAAGTAAAACTAGTACATTTTCCTTCGATATACTATATTTTATTAACCAAGAAACTTACAGGATTTTGTATAATACGGACTGAGGTAAGTATAGGTAGGTAAAGGCATCGGCATCTGAGTTTAGGTCACGCACGCAACAACATGTCACATAAAGACAACGGAAAATCAGTGTTATTTTTGCGTACCGATAAGTAAGTTTTAATAGTAAAGACTTTAAGGTATATTTATTAATTTTTTTTAAAATAATAACTATGTATGAATATAATATTTTTTTAATATAATATATTTTATTTCAATAGGTATCTGTAAAACAATAAAAAATCATATATGTACATACTATTCATATTCATACTGTCATATTCATACTTTCACAATAATATTATAAATGTGATGTCTGTCTGTATGTTTGTTACCTCTTCACGCTTTAACCGCTGAACCCATTTAGGTACAATTTGGTATAGAGATAATTTGATTCCCCGGGGAAGAACATAGGATAGTTTTTATCCCCGAAATCATTCCCTAAGGGGGTGAAGTGGGGGGTGAAATTTTGTAAAGAGCTAGGATATAAACGAGTACCACGCGGGCGGAGTCGCGGGCAGAAGCTATTTTTATATATTAACATAACTAAATCGACGAAAAACGATGACGTAATATATTAACCAGCCCGTAGTACGAGTACTATTATTTATTAACTCCCGACGCAAAAAGACCTGGTGTTATAAGTTTGACGTGTCTGTGTATCATGTGTCAGTCTGTGGCAAAGTTGCTCCTTAACGAATGGACCGATACGAATGCGGTTAGTTTTGTCCGAATGCTAACGTGATGATTCCTAGTTACGTTTGAACAAAATCGGTTCAGCCGGTTTTGAGATATTGAACATTAAATGACGCGGGTTTTTCAACATTTCTAAGTAATTATGTGGTAGTTATGTTGCGGTGGTCTCATTTACTTTTGGAGACTATAATTGATAATAACGTACACACATTACGATTACGTACATGACTGTATGTAATAGCCACAAAGCGAGTTTCAATTCACCTGTAGTGAGAGTGCCACCTGAAAAGCTGTCGACCATCATGAAGTTGTTGTTTTCCGGAGATTTCGAGGCCGAATACTTGAAACCCAAAACCTGCGCCGCGCGTCGTTGTTTTATCTTGTACTCGTAGGTTTTGTAAATTGATATGTAGGTATGTTAGTCTGTAAGGTATTTGTAAATGGCATTGATCCAAAAAAAAAAAAATTGTTATTAAACCCTTAATTTGACAGTGTTCGCCCGAGTGACCACTATCGCTGACCATCTTTTTGCTTTATTTTCTTAACTAGAATCATTTAGACTATTTAGCGTCACCGAGGGTTGACCTATGGACCTCTGCCTTTATTTGTCAAATTAAGGGTTCAAGTTACAAAATTCAGTGACAAAGTTATCTACAATCATTTTTGTAAAAAAATAAATACTTCGTGTAATGTTTTTGGTTTATAATTATTAGTTAGGTACCAATTTAAAAGTAAATGATAACATCTAGAGGGTACAGAAAAGGTTTATGGTTAAACTAATTATAAACAAATAAGTTTTTATGTCATAATTCATTAACGAGTTCATTCATTAAGATTAACTTTACATTTTTAATTATTAATCGTAGACGAAAACAACTCAATTAGAAAACTCTTTTACAGTTGTTAAAACTAGCTGCGTATGTTAAAACCAGAATGCGAACTTAACTTCTCTATTAAATTTAATTGAGTCATGACTTTTGCCCGTTCCTTCTCATACGTGAGCCTGTGCCCAGCAGTGAGACGTACCTATAAAGGCTGTTGATGATGAGGATGATGGGATGACAATGACATGATTTTTACCATACCCACAAGCATACGGCCTGAGTGTTCAGAGGCTCGTTGCTGACCATTCATTGTTTTCAAATATTGTAACGCAATCATAAATTAAATTAAAATAATCTCACACCAATCGAACTAGAGCCAAGGTTTATGGTGAACTAGACGACGATATATTTGCTAGATATAAATATTTATGTCGACGGGGGCACAACCGGGCTTAAACGTTAATCAAAAAATATTATGTTACTGTATGATTTAATAAGCAGGCATTAAGAACAACAATAATAGATTAAACCCAAATCCCAAATCCAGCGTAAACAGAAACTCGGGCGAAATAAAAGTATGTTCACCTCGTCTCTTTGTTTCCCGGCATACAAATTTGAATCGCATTCAAACAAGTGATTTCAAGTTTCGCTCATTGAAAGCCGAACACTTAATTGCACAGGAAAGCCTTGGCTGTTGTGAATCGAGGCACACTCCAGTTATTTGACTGGAGGAAGTTGCTGGATGAAGAAGTTCATTAGATATTCAAAGTTTCATTATTTGTGTGCCGCTGAAGTCTACAGTGGCAAAGTTACCTACAGTTTTGAGATTGATTTCAGCGACAATCAGCCGACTTTAATAGTTTCTAAGTTTTTGTTTGAATAAAACATTGAAGCGGGTAGAGTAGACAGTTTAGTGGCTGCGGTGTAAGGAACAGTGCAGCGCTCTGAAGACGGGCCGCGAGATGTGTCGCGGCGAGATAGACTAAGCTAATTACGACGCTTAAAACAGACGGATATTCTATGTGGCCGCGACACAGCTCGCGGTTCATCCTATGATAGCCGTGTCCTGTAGTATAACTGTTTGGTAGTGAAATACATGGGTGCGTAACAATGCCTATATCTATATCTTATCCCGCGGGCGAAGCCGTGTGGGTATCTATTTGTTTTATAAAGTTTGTAAAAGCGTATTTAAAAAAATACCCAATTAGCGTGAGTTTTAACCTGAAGTTACTAAGTGTCCGTTTTGTGACGACAATTAAGTCTTCACTTCACAGTAAAAAAATTCATTTTAATGTATTAAATGATGTTAGAACTCGTTATTTAAATAGTTTGTTTTCTCAACTCACGCTGCACTGGCGTACATAATTCTTTGAAAACGCTACTACTAATGTCGGTGAACAACATAAGGTACGCATACAAAAAAAAAATGCTAACACGGTGAACCATTTACAGCGCGTGGAAATCCGAGCTTTGCCTCCTTTGTGTTAAATAAGTGGACGGCAGCTTTCCTCAGTGACAGGCCTGCTGATAATTAAACAGAACACTGACCTTAATAAAAGCTTGTTGTTTATTTAGTGAGGGTAAACACGCCCGGCTATATGTATTTATATTGACGTTTATAGACGCCTTTTGCTCTCTTGGCAGTGATGCATATTAGAACTAATTGGTATCTATTACTCTTACATAAAGATGAGGAATGTAACATCACTTAATAATGGATCGTGGAGTCGTATTACTACTGCCCTATTCTTTTTAATAATAATCTTTAATGCACAAAAGAAGATCTCATAGTACAAAAGGCGAACTTAATGCTATATATGTAGTATTCGCTACCAGACAACATTAAGGCACAATAGATACATGTATCGTTGGATAATATTATAGTGCAGTTTAACGTTTTTCACCGAAGGAGAGGACGTTTAAAAATAATGTACTTAAAAAAAACAATTTTATAATTAGTTGAACAATTTGAAATGTTTGGTTTGCTTTATTAAGTTATTATAACAGACCAACAGCAGCTCACCCTACTAGAGGTACCTTCGTCGTTCCGTCGTGGGTCAAAAAAATCTATGCTATTCAAGATTTATCAAGCATATTAATCGCATGAAAATGGAGTAGTTATAGTTGTGTAAAAATGTATACCATGGTTGTACTGGTCTACTAAATTATTACATCACCATCAAATTATCACAATAAAATATAAATTAAAAAAAAAATCTTAGGATTTTTATGTTTCATTTAAAAATATATTGTAAAACAACAATGTACCTGAACGGAGAATTTTACGATCAAAACTTCAGCAATTTACTTATATTGAAATATCAAAGTGTAACGTCGCAATTCACTGTTAAATTATCTTAGTTATTGCAGTCGCTAGCAATATTTGATTTTGACTCTAAATTTTGGCTTTTGTTGTGCTCTTCATACTTTTAGCTCCCATGTAGGCAGTTGATCCTTTCATAAAACTGGTTAAAATGGCATCTTTAAAATAATAGGAAACTCTTATTATGAGATTGTTAATAAACAGTTTTAATCCGTCGCTATTTCATATTATTCCATAACATGCATATGAATGATAATGCAGACTTAATGTTTCAATGTACGAATAAAATTCTTATGTTTTGTTCTGGACATTCCTGGCTGCACGCCAGAAATAAAACTGACTCCTCAAACTTACTTTAGAAAAGCTACTGCAAAGTTAGTTACGTCAAAAACTATTTAAGCACTTTAACAATGGCACGTTAACTTTTTTGGCCAAGACGCGGGATATCTCGCCCGCGAGCTCAGTGACGATTTTAGATGTGCGAACGGCGTAAGCAACACTAGATGGAATCTTCATAAAACGGTTTTTATTTCGTTATTGTACGGAATCACGTTTATTTTTGTGTTCGCGCAGACAATACAGTATACGTCAATAAATTCGAATCACGTCAATTCAGTTTTTTAACTTATTGAAATACGGTAGGAAGCCGGGACCAATCATTGCTGTACGAGGGGAGGACTCGTAAAGAGACTAGTCGGGAACTTTACAGCCTCCCGTGCTCTACGAGTTAAAATTGTCCACGCCGAAAAATTCCGACAATGACGACGTGCCGGCGTGAGGTCGACGGCGTCCCGGGGGCACGCGAATACTAACCACCGGATCTTTATGGGGTTTATTTTTTTTATTTCATCGTACGCCTAGGCGCCTAGTGCCTAGTGGCCTGGTGGTGGTAGTAGTCTAGTGGTTCAGGAATGCGGTTGTCTAGCGGCGGTCGTGGGCTCGAATCTCGGCTCGTACCAATGAGTTTTTCGGAACTTATGTACGGGATATTTAACGTTAGCTTTTCGGTGAAGGAAATCTTGAGAAAACCGGTCTAATCCCGATAAGGTCTAGTTTACCCTCTGGGTTTGAAGAGCTGAGATGGCAGCCAATTTCGTATTTCGTAAAACTAGTGCCTAGGCCGTTGTATAATTGGTTAACAGGCAAATGTTACGTTCATAAAAAGCTTTCTCTTGCGCTCAACGAATGTTTGGCTAAATGCAGTTGTTACTTCTTACTGTATGAGGATAAAAGGCGTAACTGGTTAATTATCATCAGCTAGCCATGAAAAACAACGATTACTATTAATATAATTCATATTCATTTATTGTTAAAAACTTATTTAACAGAATGGCTTAATACTAAAATATTATATTAAGGGATACGTTTTTGCGAGAGCCTGAACTAGGATAACCTGTGTTTCAGGCGGTAGGAGAAGTCAGTATATTTTAAACATACGTGCAAACCATAAAAATCTACGTTTAAATACAATACAAAACTTAACAACTATACAAAGTATTTATTTTAGTTACATAAATCGGGATTCATTTTAGAAAAATTCTAGTTCTCATTGATTATTTTTTCTCCTCCTTTAGTCACGTACGTTATAAGTTGATTTATTCCATTAAGCGTTCGCTTACTACGAGCTAAATAGAAAAAAAAACACATTTAGAAGAACCATATTGTAGCTCAACATATTAGATTAGAGTACGTATATTTTCAACATCAAGTATTTTTTTGTCTGTTTAAATTATGCCCTGGGTAAGGAAACGTTCGTCTCAACCCAAATAAATGCTCAAATCTTACACAAATTGACTTAGTCCCAAACTAAGCAAAGCATTCGACTATATGGTACGATCCTAATTTCAAATATATCCGTGGAACCTAATGAACTTAACAATACGAGTAAGCTTGTGTCCACATATTTATGATCACTTTGGCCATGCACATATTTTTGAACTCAGCTGTACATATAACGGCAGAGAGTTCGGTGGAAATAGTAAGAGATTATATAATTTTTTGTATGTAACTGAATTTATTTACTGCACAGTGTGAGGTACAGACACGTCTACAAACATGTACTCGTTTAGGGACGTATGTCAATGGAATAACGTTGAAAATCGTATACATGTTTATAGACGTGACTATACAACCGGCATGAAAATTAAAGTGTACTCAATACGCGAAACCAATATAGTGATACAAATAACACAACTTACTTTTACAGATGTTAATGCAAGTTCACATTGAGTCTGCCCTAAAAAAGAAAGTATCACCGATAAACTCTACTCTGTCTTCAAATGGAAACTGAATAAATAAAGAAAAAAATTAAATTTCAACAAAAAAGCTTGAATGCGATTCCTCCTTCAGCGGATTAATTTTCATTCATGTGATGAAGGTTCAATCGGAACAGTTATAGACGTAAAACGAAATAGTTCAGCACCTAATTAAGGAAAAGAGGAAGTTCTTAAAATAGTTGGCATAAAAAGGTTGGAAATGTATTTCCATTCAATTTGTTTCCCGGCTACTTCACCCGGATGGAATCTCACTTGAAACTTCCAAGTGGCCTTTCCCCATTAACTTTGATGGTACGCTAAGAAAAAGAGATTATAAAAGAGATGATCTATATTATTTTAAGTTGTAGTCACGTAATAAGACTTTACTGAGTTAGGTAATGAAGTTAGCTAATAAAGTTTCAGTATAGTAGATTAGATCTTAAAAAGTGTTTATGAGCTGTCTGTGTGAAGAAGTATGATATGAGTTTTAGGGTGAACGTCGTCGACCTCGCATGCTTTACAGCTTAAGGCCTCCACCCACCGGACGCGTGTGCTGCGCGTGTGCTGCGCGTGTGCTGCGCGTGTGCTGCGCGTGTGCTGCGCGTGTGATTTACCAGATGCTTGGATTTCGATGGTCGGAATTGCTTCAGATGTTTCTGGATTTGAAGTTTTCAAGGGTTACGTTAACAGACAGTGGATATCGAAAATTACTCCACAGATTCTCATCATCATCATTTATTTAAGAGCTTGGCTCTTGTCGGTGGAGTAATCCATTACTCCTTTTTTGAATAAGCATAGTGTGGTGGTTACAGATTCTATCCTGCTGTAATCAGAAGAACAGAACAAATAACCAGGGATCGGAAATTCGGAAGCTTTTGTACCTACTTCTAGCAAAACCCCGGAAAAAGCTAAGCAAGGATGGAGTTGGCTTCTTAAAAATAATATTTTAAATATTGTTCCGGGATTCCGAGATTGTATTGGCAATGTTAACATACGCGTTGGCAAACAGTTTTAACGACATACAGGGTGTAACAAAAAATAGTGGTGGTCCTTTTAAGGGCGTAATAGGTAGGTATTGTGTTTTGATTACAGAATATTAGGAATATTTTATATAACGTGTTTTTTTATATGGATCAGGTCGCCCCAGTCGGCCAACGCTCCACACAAATGTAAAAAAAACGCGTAAAGAAACAGACTAAATAACAAAATCCAATCATAAATTGTTGTTCAATAGCCAAGTAGAGACGTGAAAACAGAGCACATTTGACACCCGAATACATGTAAAGTACAGCAACGAATGAATCATGAACGTCCCTATAAAACCTAGCTGCGTTCCTATCCCCAACCCTTTAAAACTACCTGAGTTCTGATCTATATAACCGTACTAAAAAGACACCGCCGCCGTCGTAAAGATATCGCTAATATCGCTATCAAACAATTGTATTGCCGTCCTTTTCTACCTGCTAAACATTAGACTAGGACGGAAATGCAAATATACCGTGTGTCGGTGTAGGTTGATTACCTGTTCACTATTGTATGGATGGGTACATTTGTTTTAATTTCGTTTGTACCATTTTTTTTAAAATAAAAGTAACAATACAATTTCAGTTTGATGTAAGCTAATACTGTACTGTTAGTTAAATTAACACATGAATTAAATATTACCTGTTCACTATTGTATGGATGGGTACATTTGTTTTAATTTCTTTTGTACCATTTTTTTTAAAATAAAAGTAACAATACAATTTCAGTTTGATGTAAGCTAATACTGTACTGTTAGTTAAATTAACACATGAATTAAATTACATTTTGTAAGTAGGAATAACTAAAATAGTTTATTTAAATACTTTATTACGTATACACATACGTAAGTATTTAAATAAACTAATTATGTACTTTTATACATATGTGTACTTTATATTATCCTAATTTTCGGTATTCCAGGAAATCCCGGAAAGTTTATTAGTAAAAGTATACAGAATCCGTCTCCATGCTACTCAACAACAACGCGGTGTAGGTACTGAGGCCACAGAATAGGTACAAAAGCTTCTGAATTTCCGATCCCTGCAAATAACGCTTTGGAAGGATGGCATCATCGTTTCAACGTCAGAATGCCACCTAAACCAACATTGTTATTGTTTATCCAACATCTGATGAAGGAGGCAAAATATAAAAAAAAAGTTAAATGCAACAAATGTTACCGATATACGGAGAAAAAGAAGGAAAGAAGATATCGATTTTGACAAATTACATAAAAAGTATTAAAGAAATTGCTACGAAGCGAAATAACATCAATGGCGTTTTTAAAAAAAAATGAAGAAAATTAATACTGATTTCAGTAAAGAAACACATATTGGTGCCCTTGACTTTACTGTTACAGTCAAGGGCACCAATATGTATTCACTCAAAGTTTCATAAAATGTAGACTACAACCTTATTGTTACAGACTTAAGGTCTGCGTACATATTTTTGAGACTTTGTGCCCTTGACTGTACCTACTCCTCTTGGTTATGCAGTATTAGATTATGTATAGACTTTTAAGTTTCCATCGTAGAGTTTACATTTTAGTTAAATGTTGTTTTAACTAGTTTTAAGCGAATAAGAAATAAAGTGTCATTGTTAACAAGAATTGCTTTAATTGTATTAATAAAGTTATATTATTCACAAGAAATCCTGTGATTGTAAACCGTAAAAAAGTCAACTAAGGCCGATAGTAGGCATCTGGCTACTAAATCCTCTTTAGTAAACTCACAAGGATACTCGCCGTAACGAACTCTCGCAAAATGAGCCCAAATTCGATAGGTTTAGTAGGTAAAGGTAACCGTGGAGCCAATCGTGATTCTATCAGGAATGTTTCGGTGCGCTTAGTTGCGGAGTGGACCATTTGCCAAGTGGACCATTTGCGAAGTGAATACGTAGTGGACCGTTCGCGAAGTAGACCATTTGCGAAGTGGACTATTTGAGAAATTGACCATTTGCGAAGTGAATACGTAGTGGACCGTTTGCGAAGTAGATCATTTGCGAAGTGGACTATTTGAGAAGTGGACCATTTGAGAAGTGGACTATATGCGAATCAACTACAGGTCATTTGAGTGGACTTTTTGCTATGTTGACCGACTGCGCACAAAGGAGATAAGAAAGACAAATGGCGGACTTAATGCTTAAAGGCATCTCTACCAGTCAGCCACATGGCTAAACAGAAAAGTTAGGTGCAGGCAGTTGACCAAGAAAAACACAAATGAAAACATTAGGTAGCTAATGGAATACATTTCCTAATATAATAAATAAATTTACTTATACCACATTTACTTACATAAATACAAAAATATAATGTACACATAATTTGCGTACCCAATCCAAAAAACTATGTCACTAAATTAACCAGAGATATCGTTGAGAAAATGCTTGCGCAACATGCGTTTGTGCTTGTCTGATAGTAAGCGGGAGAGCATTCCAAAGCCGAATGGCCTGGACAGTGAAGGAATTACTCATAAATCCAGTGCAATGAGGGGGGACTACAAGCTTCAGGCGGGAGTATTCTTATGTTTAACCATACTAGGTACATACTGAAAATAAAGATTTCATTTCCATGGATTGTGCCTGTAACAGTTCAAATTCTCTTCGATACTAAATAAACACCCTCATAAACTTGATCGTCAATAATATTACATAGATGTATCCTTTTACAGAGCGCTCCCTATGCGAGCCCCAGGTCCGAAGACCCTAAGGAAGAGACCAGAGGCCAAAGTGCCGAGCGGTGTGGCAAGAGAGGCCGTAGACCGAGCTTTTCATTAGAATGAAAAGCCTCAAGCAATCTTCAAGTAGAGTAAAACGACTAATGTTTGAATTGAATTCCTTTTCCTGATTTTACTATCTGTATTCTGGTTAGTTGATAGTAAATAAAAATGAGTTTTAGAGGGCTGTGATTGGTGGATTTAATACGGTGAAGTGTTTTACATACATACATACATAGATTCATGCCTATATTCCCAAAAGGGGAAGTGTTTTGGTGAAATAAATAGCTTTTGAAATCATATATACCTATAATGTAAACATATCCTAGAGGCAGAATTTACTACTTGAGCCCCGCTTGCTAAGTTTAATATGACACACTTTTCGAGCATAAGACGTGAAAAAAAAAAAAAAAAACTTTCAAGGTAAGGTAAGTAGTTAATTTTTGTTTTTAAGCAGTAACGCTGCTAAGGCGTTGTATGAAGGAACTGATTGAAGGATTTGGTGCCCGAACCAGATTGTTCCGATAGCTCAGTTGGTAGTAGCGACGGGCCATGAATGCCTGTGGTCGCCGGTTCAAATCCGGCTCGGAGCATTAAATTTTTCAATTTTTCCTTTCATTTTAAAATTTATAATTTTCGTTAGCAGCGTTACTGCTTAAAAACAAAAATTAATTTAGTATGGGGTAGCGCGTCGTTACTGACGATTTCTCAATATAATTTGAGACGTTGGTGCCGTTAAGAAGCCTAAGTCTTCTGGTAGATGTCGCTGCACGCCTCCCTAAGGCGTTGTTTATGAAGGAACTGATTGAAGGATTTGGTGCCCGAACCAGATTGTTCCGATAGCTCAGTTGGTAGTAGCGACGGGCCATGAATGCCTGTGGTCGCCGGTTCGAATCCGGCTCGGAGCATTAAATTTTTCAATTTTTCCTTTCATTTTAAAATTTATAATTTTCGTTAGCAGCGTTACTGCTTAAAAACAAAAATTAATTTAGTATGGGGTAGCGCGTCGTTACTGACGATTTCTCAATATAATTTGAGACGTTGGTGCCGTTAAGAAGCCTAAGTCTTCTGGTAGATGTCGCTGCACGCCTCCCTAAGGCGTTGTATGAAGGAACTGATTGAAGGATTTGGTGCCCGAACCAGATTGTTCCGATAGCTCAGTTGTTGTTCTTTTGATGATTTTTATTATATATTTGGGTTTTTATACTTTATTACAATGCTTAGATGGTTTACTATCCATTTAGCGACATTACGTCCTCATTTAACATGAGGTAACTACCCTATTCTACAAAGTAACTTAGTATCTTTAGTGAATATTACAGGAACGAGACCCGTCTAGAAACATAAATGTTAGGTTGGGGAACTGAAACAGTGGCAATTTCAGTTCCCTCAGCAGATTTATGTAATTATTGTAATAACACATTTTGTTTTCGCGCACCCCTTTCATAATCTTATTTGGTCTAATGGTCAAAGAGATATCTCCGGGTAAATCTCGAGCTCCCAGAAGGGTCACATAGATCGTTTTAAACCCTCGACTTCTTACGTATTAAATCACCTCGGATTTTTGGCTAAGTTGGTACGGCTGCGATTGCAGGGATGTACGGAGCTGATTTTATATAGCTCTTGTCTGCCCGCTTATTTATAACGTTGTATTGGATTTTTATAGCGTCTGTAGACTGTGGGGTATGGGCACCAAGTATTTCAATTACGTTTAGTGTTATAAAATGTATTGTATTGTGTGTTGTTCATAACGGCCGGTTAGCTTAGTGGGTAGTGTCGTTGCAAATATTCGTGTGGCGAGCGTGAATATTTGTTTCTAAGTCTTGGATGGTGTCTATATATTTAAGTATTTATACCTACTTATCGTCGTCTAGTAAGTACCCAAAACACAAGCCTTTAATGAGCTTGCTAAGGGGTTAGTTCGATTTGTGTAATAATGTCCTGTAATTTTATTGGTTTATTGTAGTATAGAAAGTCCTATTATTTACATTTACAGTCTGTAAACTTCACGAGATGGCATTTCACCAATGTTTTAAAAGACTTCTAAAATTATTATTTTATTCCACTTTTGTTTATCAGTAAAGGCCATACGAAACTTACGATTCGAACGATGGCGAGTGTGAAAGGGAAGGGAAAATCGAAGTGAAATGAACGCGAACTATTTTCTATCTAGGTCTCTAAACCATATCTTGAATCGTACGATGGATTTGTCATCCACACGTGCCAAGCCTGACGCGCCAGAACCTTTACGTTTTCCGGTAAACCGCCTCATACACCTGGAGCAGAGGAGCAGAACACAAAATATACACTACATGCCCTACTTGCATGCCACTACCAAATGTAAGTGTTCGAATAAACGTTCTAAGCTTTAGTTTTCAATCTATTTAGTTAGCTAAGAAATGGGATTGATATTTATGCGTAAACATAAAAGTCGAAACCTACAAATCAATCCGATGAAATGCAAGTTCTCCTATCAAATAGTTCTGACGTAAAACTTTTAATGATATGTCTCGCACCCAAACTTGTTGACGAACATAAGACCAGTAGAGGAAATAAAGGTAACATCAGAAGTTAAATAATAGCTTTCCCTTATGATATAAAAGCCGTGTTATGTACTCGCGGGCGATATGTGGTCCCGAGGGTAGAGGCGATAACTTTTCTCCTCCAGAATACTTCTCCAAGCTCCGGCGTTGAACTTCAAAGGTAAATCTTAATCAAAGTAAGGCGTTGTATAGTCTATTTTTATAACGTACTTTATTTTGGAACCCACTTGAGGTTCACAGTCCTGTCACATTGTATGGGAATGCAATAGTTATTTGTGTCACAAGGGAGCAAAATAGTATATTTACGGCGAGGGCGGTGTATTGTATCCTGAGCGTAGTGAGATACAAGTATTTACGCCCGAGACGAAAATAATTTTGCTACAGAGTGACACATACTATTTTTCACACCGACTATGAGGAAATTTAAAAAAAGCAATTGTTAAAATATATCAAAATTATCTTAATTTTTATTACTAATTTTTAAATATCACGAAATATACATTTTTATACAACGTTGTTATAGTTAAAACTTGAAATATGTTCGTTTTGAATCGACTACGATGAAATTACAATCGATTATTTTAGTAACATCTGTGTTCAATTCTGCCCTCGTAGTGAAGAATGCAGTAATTGCAAAAACAGAGTTTCGAGAAAAAGGTGATTGAAGGTTTTTTGTGAAATTTTATAGTAAAGGCGATAAAATTATAAAATTGGTATTTTTATAAAAACTTGAATTAGTACTTTCCATCATATTGTTAAGTTATTGATTACAATCTGTGTGACAATTTGGTTTTAAAGTCGAGTACTGTAGTATATCCTTGTATATTGGTATAAAGAGAATGCTAAAAATACATATGATGAATGCAGCATGTATCGAATACTGCATTTATATCTTGGTTTCCTGTAGAACTGCATTTCATTTAAGTAAGATGATTTTAATATAATTCATATTTATGGTTGAAATGCAGCAAACACAAAGACAGACATAATTAAGAAGTTTAAAATGGAATTTACTACTTAAATAAATTATGAATTGGCTTGTTCATAATAATATAGGTATTATAGTGATATTTTCTTCATTAGGTACAAAGAAAAAAAATTAATATGTGAATAGAAAAATATTTTACTTAAGTGTATATTTATTGATATTTTGTTCATGCAGAGAACATTAAATAACTATATCCCCGATAAGTGATAATCTGATAATCACAGACTGATTTACTAGTGTTACTTGCAGTTTCGACCAAAGCGACAAGCCGAGCCTGTGTCTATATTAAGGTTAAACGCAGCTAACGCACTTGCTGCGTTTCACCTTAGTATAACGTGGTAGATAAATTTCATAACGTTGTTTTCTAAATGCAGTAACCCACTATATACTGCATTTTATTTTAGTATGATGTAAATGCTGCGTTATATTTTTGTATCTTAAGTGTCACTTGAACAAATACTGCATTTTTGTCAACTAAATTTCTGTGTTAACAACCATTTGAAAAAAAATATATATATACATAGATAGATATTTATTTACTTATGCTATTTGTCATAAAAAATCAAAATCGTAATTTTGTCGATTACTGCGTTCTTCACTACGAGGGCAGAATTGGCACATTGCGTACAAATGTTCCAATGCCAATGTATAAATTAAAAAAGTAGCTTGAACAGAAAAGTAGCGTTTTTGTCCCTCTCGTCGTGGAGCAAAACTTACTTTTCCGAATGAAAGGTGTGAAAAGAATATTATTGCGAAAGGGGCCCTTAATTAAAAAACGCGACCGTTCCATCAACGAATGTTAAGACTCGAGGACATAATTTAATAAACCCTTATGAAACCATGTTATTATTATTTAAATTTAATTATACTGTAAATTAAATAAAAACAGAGATGCAAGCATGTGTAGTGGACTAAATAATTTAAAACCCCACGTTCTTGTCCGTGCTGCCAGCGAAATGAGTTGCTAATCGAAATTCCGTGGACGAAAGAGCGGAATTCCACCGTGAGTACGAGTTGTGACAGCCGCATCGGTAAACATTAGTTAGGCTCTTAACTTTTTGCGTGTATTTACAGCAAGTAACAACCCTAAGTTTATTTTCTTCAGCTGTCGGCGTTTGACTAAGACGATTACTTATTCACCGTCATGCGCGACATCTGGGCTGTTATTCGCTACGCGCTAATGCGGCTCACCCCGCCGGTCACCCGTCACGAAACAAGACCTCTACCTACGTTTAGTTACTACGCATCGCGGTGTCAAGATATATTTGTGGGTGAGCGTTGAGAGAGCTTAAAACAAGTTACAGAATAGGGGTGCTGAGCGTGCGGGGCGTCGTCGCTCTTGCCAGTTCATTAACACATTGAAACATTAAGATTTGGCCCACATGTGTTATCTCAGTATTCGTATTTTTATAGCGCCCTGGTTACCCAATCGCAAAGGCGGACTGGCAACTTAACGGTCTGAACGGATTTGGAGTGGTTAGATATTATTTTTTCTGTGCGCTTATTTATTTATGAGTTTGTTTATCGATGTTTATTTTTAGCAAAAGGGTGAATATTCAGCGTTCTAAGACGTTTTTCTTTCGTCATTGTCGGAGACAGCAAATACTATTAAAAGGTACGAGTATCAGAGTCTACGTTTGATGAAAATGTTAGCTAATACCAGTACGGAATCTTTTTTGATTAAAGTTTCTGCGGTACGTTTAACCTCTCATGAAATAATCTTTAGACGACAATGACGTTAAAACCGAGCGGTTCAAACGCTCGGAGAATCGCCCAAAAGTAGTATTTCTATATTACAACTAGTAATTTTATAATACCAATGATGTTTTGATGTCATTTACATAACGTGCAATGTTAGGATTTAACAAGTAGGTATGTTTAATACAACTACATTGGAAAATAATCTTCCTAAGTAATTAATCCCATTTATGTTCTCAGTCGCACCGTCACCTGCGCTATTGTGTGTGAGGTATTTCTTACAGCAGTAGACTTTGATTTAATTACTACGTAATTTCGTTTTGCCTAACACTTCTAGATATCAAAATAACTTAGTGCCAAAATGCCAACATCCCAGGATGCCTAATTCTATTTCTCAAACCATCGGAATCTTCTGAACGTATGGTGGTTTAACAGTAATAATTCGTAGGTGAAAGAAATGGCTGTAATTGTTACTTTTGTAGGACTAAAACAAATATTCAATTCAGCCAGCTAGTTTTAAAATAAGATAAAAAGTTTATCAAAAAACGATAATGCCAATTGCGTAAAATAATACCTATATATTGAAAATATATTTTTTAGAGAATATTGTTTTTTAAAAAACTGCGTTTCACTTTTTTTTTATTATAATTTTTTAGTTATTACGTATTGTTTTGATTTAAATGGTCGTCACGCCAAGTTTAAATCATTGTAAATTCTAAACGGTTATTTTAACTAAGTAATAAAGATTTAAGCAACCTACATGGAGTCCGGTAATCGCCACTACTGTCCTGTCTTTAGTGACAATCACAAGATTAAAACGAATTTATTAAAATTGACCGACACGTTTGATCTCTAGGGTGCAACATAAGAACATAAATACATACTACATACATAGACTGGTAAACACAACCCGCCTCTGCTATGTGCAGTCGGGTAAAAAATAGTTTTTGAACTAACCTTGCATTTCTATAAATTATATAAAGGCAGTAAACAAACGATATTATTGGAAATGTACATTAGAAGCAATGAATATTATATTCATTACTAGACGTGCCCGCGGCTCCACCCGCGTGAATGAATTATATTAATGTATTTGTCACAAAAGGTTCTCGAGTGGCGACCACGTACCGGAAGGCGCAGCGTGGGTAGGCCCCCGACAAGTTGGACTGATGACCTGGTATAGGTTGCGGGAGTCCGCTGGATGCGGGTGGCGCGGGATCGGTCACTTTGGCACTCTTTGGGGGAGGCCTATGTCCAGCAGTGGACGTCTTTCGGCTGATATGATGATGATATGATGATGATGATGAAACTCAGTAATACGGGGGGTAGAAAAAAAAATATTACTCCAAAAGAAAGAAGGCAAAAAAATATGCCTAGTGGTTTAGATTACAAAGCTACAACCGTTTTAATATTGCTTGTTAGGGAGAGAAAACGCAGTTTGTGACGTCACAAACTGCGAGGCTACGCGCGCGGCAGGCCACATCGATGGCAAGCGCGAGCTATAGCCGTATACGCTTTACATTTACATGCATACATATTTATTTCCTCTTTTTATCTGCATGCACAATGCAGCAAAATGTTTTAAACTGGAAATTTGGAATTCTCGCACTTTGATTGCGTTTACTTAACACAAAATTCCAATCGAAGACACTCACTGCTTAATTTATCAACCAAAAATAATAAAATAAAATTTTGAATTATAACAACTTGTATCTTACGGACAATTAATAATAAGAATACATTTAAAATAGTATTAATAAAAACCCTTTTTATTTCCTTATCAACTAATTACTATATCAACTAATTTTTACTTATGTATTAGTTTACTATTATTTTATGTTACTGGTATATTTGTTTTTGTTAGAATAATATTTATTTATAGGTTGATAGGAACTCCATCATTTTAACCCAATAACCCATTTTATTTTGATTCCATCAACAATCAATAGGCCTTATCCACCCCAGTGGGTGCTGTCTCTGTGTGCATCCCATGACACAGGCAGGGACAGCATCCGCTTGGTGTACTCTTTGCATTTCATTAAATTGTTCATAGAGCCTATACTACCTAGCTCCATGCACGCCTCCCAAAGGTCCGGGACATCATTGTACCATGAGCGGGAAATACATACATAAATAATAATAATAATAAACACTATTTTTATTCCAAAAAATCGCTGAAGTATACCGATACAAAGTTTTATAATTTTCAGCACTTCAATGTGGTGTCATTATAACACCTATTTTAAATTATTGTATCGAATAGAACACATCAAAATAAGCATATTTTACATGCAAAACTTTTCTCTAAAGTAGTTATTTTCTGCCCTTTCAAAAAAAATTACCACGAAGACACCGGCGGGAGGTCCGCTCCCGCCAGTGTCTTCTAACCTACCTGCCACCCGAGTCGAATTTGGCATGATATTTTTTTTTAACCAATACTACAGTCCCTGAGACGGCCACTAATATCCACACTTTTCAACTCTCATAACTTCATAATAAGTCCCTGGGACGGCCATATATACTATATCCCAACCGTCGTTTGCCTTATTTAGCCAGTTGCCTCCAGCCGCGGCTGATATGTCGTCGCTCCAGCGCGTAAGTACGTGGCCAGGTGGCCACCCTCTCTCGACTTTCTTTTTACGTCTGGGCCTTTCCATACCTCTTCTACTTCTCTGGATTTTCCCTATGTTCAACATACTCCTTTCCATCGCGCGTTGTCCTTATTTTGGTTTGGTCTTTACCGTGTGACTCCAGGTTTGGCAGCCATATGTAAGTTCGGGTAGAATGTTGATGTCCATCACTTTTTTTTTCATGTGCAGTGAGTCGCCTTTGAATATTTCTTTTAATGACCAGTATTTTTTCCAACTTATGGCTGTGCGTCGTTCTATCTCGTCCCGTGCATCATTGCTAATAGATACTTCCTAGGTATATGTAGCGTTCTACATACTCTAATGTGGTTTGGCACTACCTTGGTTTTAGCCTCGTTCATCTTAAAGATTACTTTTTCGCTTTCTGCTCTCAGTGAACTGATAATTCTCTCTATTTTTTTGCAAGTTGAGGCGAGCAGTACCTACGATGTCGTCCGCAAACCTAAGATGGTTTAGGCGCTTGGCATTAATTATTATGACTTCACCCAATGATATCGAAAGTATATGTATATCTATGCCTTCACCAGACCACGCATTACTTGTTTTGTTGCACACAATATAACAAACGATAAATAATAATTAAATAATGAATTAAAAGCAAATGTCAAAGTAACAGTCAAAGAGAATATAACCACTACGTTTACAGTGACATGACACATGACAGTCTGCTGTAGGTTGCGTAGGTACAGTTCCATTTCATTTAAAATTCCCTATAAACAGTATGTTTTTTTAGCCTAATCAATTGTATAATAATTATACTAACGTGTAAATGTAGTCTCAGATGTAATCAAATTACGTAAAATGGAGAGACCATGATGGCGACGCTTTAAATTGACAATTTTATCGAGATTTCATTACGTGATTGTAGAATAAATACGCAACAGAACCGGAACCGGAACCGGTGCCTTTATGCTCTTGTTCTAAGTTAATATCCAGAGAATTGATTCGTAAATTTAGTTCTCGTGTTACTTGCTTTGTTTTTGAGAAACGTGACGCCAAACATCGTGTTTTTTGTAAGGCGCTATCTCGCTCGTTCCTTCGTGTTTTATCCCGTTCTGATTTTCCGATTTTATATATTAGATAGAAAATATGCCATAGACTTAAAGTATGATCAACAAATGGTCATTACTATAAAATGATGACAAAGAGCACCATTATCTATAAAACGGCAAAAAAATCACATTTATTGTATGGGAGCCCCCTTAAATATTTATTTTATTCTGTTTTTTAGTAGTTGTGGTTATAGCGGCAACAGAAATACATCATCTGTGAAAATTTCAAATGTCTAACTAGCACGGTTCATGAGATACAGCCTGGTGACAGACGGACGGACGGATGCACGGACAGCGGAGCCTTAGTAATGGGGTCCCGTTTTTACCCTTTGGGTATGGTTCCTAAAAATGTTGATAGGTATCGTTACAAACTCTGCTTTGTCACCTATTCCCAAGATTCGGCGTAGGCACTAGTTCAATGAAATTGCATGAATTCACCCTTAAAATGTTTAATATTTAAATAAAAATCGTCTTATACACGCTGTAATTCCCATAAATACATCGTATTTATTTAGCTGCCTCGTCCGCCCTCGGTAGGCGCGGCACGTACTCTGTAACGTTACACGTTACTCATACGTGCCCGAACCGTCTGCGTCATTCAGTACGTAAATGACTACCGATGGGCAGTTCACACGATTCCATTAGCAATCCAATCTAGTACAGACTTACAGTGAAACCGGGGCCGGCGGAGCGCTAAACGGTCGCAAGCAACCGCAGCGGTTCTTCGTCGATAACAAATGGGCTGGGGTTATTGGTTCCTTTGGCTAGTCTAGAAGGCATAGGAACGTTTTACATTTTGTTTTTATTGAGGCTCTTGTACAGGATATTGACTTGTAGCCAAATCAGCAACTTTTTGTGTAAAAATCAAATTGCTCTGTTATTGTGAAGTTTGTAAGGAAATTGGAACAAGTAACGTAATTTCTATAGTCAAACGGCAACGGATTTTAGTTCCCATTTTGAATGCTCGCGGCGCTAACTGACACAGCTACAACAATGGCGTCGGCGAGTTTTAGAGGTTATAATGCAAATTAAAACGTCAAAAATGGCTATGGTATCTGGTGTTCGGCGGAATCCAACACATTGAATATTAGCGGGATTGTCATTGCGATACGTTCTACAATAAAGCGGCAATCCGCCGAAAACATTCCAGCGGATTTTCATTCAGCGGTATTCAATCCGCCTGATCGTCATCACCGCTCACAAAACAGCACTGTTTTGTAAAACAGCTAGCTGTTATGAGCTAGCAGAGCAGCAGCTAGCTATTATGAAACGGCGGATCATACGAGTACAATATGCCTGCAACAAACTGTTAAATAATCCGTGTGGTGTCGGGCTAGAATTTCACCACCCTCTTTCTTCCCGTGGGTGTCGTAAAAATCGACTAAGGGACCAGGGTTGAAGTGTGTTGTGGGCGATGGGCTAGCAACCTATCACTGCAATATCAAACTTTGGCGATCTTTTATACCCACATTCATGCTAAAAGTGGCGCTAGAACATACTTTTCATGTGCTCTGCCTATCCCTTTTGGGAATAAAAGCGTGAATGTATGTATGTAAACTGTTAAATGTCCATATATCCATCACAATGTGCAGGTTTCTGAACAATTACTGTTACTCATCTAATTACCTGTGCGTATCCCTGTTTTCCTCCTTGTACGTTACACCCAAATTTACATGTAAAATAAATACGGGATATGTTTATTGGTTATTGTTAGGTATGTACCTACGAGAAACGTAAGTACCTTGAATTTCCCATGAAAACTAAAATCTTCAGTTACATTACACTCACTTGAAAAGCTTTTTAAAGTAAGTTCTGGGCTACCATTCCAGTCTGCCGAGCATAATATTGCTAAAAAGTAATAAGTATTAAATTTCAGTTCATACCATATCAAAGCACCGAGTTCAAAGAGACACTGTTTTAGTTTCTCTATAAACTAGAAGCTATCAATACTGTAACTCCCTGAACATCACGTTAGGCGTATGTCATACTTTGGATCTCGGGGGAAATACAACGCGAGAGGTTCGCTTACGCTATCTTAAGTCTTTGGCTCCATAGATCGTTCAAACGACGAGGGAGCGCCCACACGCACAAAATCTGAATAGAAACGAGAATGCTGACAGGGCTTGCAATCTGGAGGTGTACGGGAGGTGCGGGGTTGATTATAACTGAAGTGGATAGGTAGAAATTAAAAAGCAAAGTGAACTGATAAGACTCTAATACTTAATGGAAACACACAAACTAAAAGAACACAATGGGTAGATTAACAACTTAATAGCGAGAACATCATAATTTACGGCGCGAAAGTAAGATCAATTAGCAGTGCGGTTGCTAGGCGCAGACTAGCTCACTATAGCGGCGGCGCGCATCAAGCGATTGCCTCCGCCGCCCTCGCCCCGCGCTCGCCTTACCGCGTCAACATTGCCTTGGGGCCGGCAAAGCGCGCGCGAGAACAGCATTATCAATTACAATTCAAAACAAATAAATCCTAGTAAAAATAACAACTAAAGAAACTTGGATAGTCGTGCCATCTAATTAACATTACCACCCCCCAGTTGGAGGCTTCAACCGATAAATGTACCGTCAGTAGGTAGCACGGCTATCCGAGCAACGGGACGACGCAGCGACCCAGTGGGCGTTCTTACGTCTACCACACGCACATGACCATCACTGCCCGGAAACACTTTTGATATTATGCCACGGGGCCACATGTTACGCGGTTGATTCCCGTCACAAAACACCACCACGTCACCGACCTTGACAGAGTCCGTTGCCGTGGCCCACTTTTGCCGTCTCTGAAGAGTGGGCAGGTATTCTCTGGTCCACCGTCTCCAGAACATCTCAGCAAGCCCGTTCGCCTTCTTCCACTGGCGGCGAGCGTCGACATCCGAGGGATCGTAGGTCGTCGAGCGTGTATCACCTGCCGCTGTGCCAAGCAGCAGATGATTAGGTGTAAGTACAACTGGTTCGTCGGGGTCGGATGCAACATATGAGAGCGGGCGGCTGTTGACAACTAGCTCCGCTTCCAAAAGCACGGTGTGCAGCACTTCTTCGGACGGCGCTCGCTCCCTCAGCGTGGCATGGAGAGCATTCTTCACGGAGCGAACAAGCCGCTCCCAGACACCGCCCATGTGTGGCGCTGCAGGCGGGTTGAAGCGCCAGTCGATGCCCTTAGTTAAAGCTTCACCTTGCAGTCGTTGAGCGTTCAGGCCTCGCAGCGCGGCACTTAGTTCCTTATTTGCCCCAACGAAGTTCGTGCCACAGTCGCTCAGGATCGTCGCAGGTTGCCCGCGACGCGCTATCAAGCGGCGCAAGGCAAGTATTGCAGAGTCACTACTGAGCGATGCAGCCAACTCAAGATGTACGGCGCGTGTAGCGAGGCAAGTAAACAACACGCCCCAACGTTTCTCCCGGCGCCGTCCGATGGTGATTTGCATTGGACCGAAATAATCGATCCCGCAGTTGACAAATGCTCGCCGCGTCGTGGTGATTCTGACGAGCGGCAAGTCACCCATCTTCGGTGGATTGGGTCGCGCGCGCTGTACGCGGCAGTACTGGCAGCGCGCAACGACCGCCTTCACAGTCGGCCGAATGGAGGTCACCCAGAATCTCTCTCGTACGTTGTTGACGACTGTCTCGTGGTTGGCGTGCAGCGCACGGGTATGGTAGTGCTGCACTAGAAGTCGAGTGATGTGACAGCTACCATCGAGAATCACGGGGTGTCTTTCATCGAAAGATAACTCGGTAGAGGCCCCAAGACGTCCCCTGACACGGAGCAACTCGTCATCGTAAAGCATCGGGTCGAGTTTCATCAAACGGCTCGACTTAGGCAAAGCGCGAGCAGCCTGCAGCGCGCTCAAGTCGTCAGGAAAGGAGCGTGCCTGTGACTGCTTCAGTAGAAGGCGCTCGGCCTCCTGCAGCTTCTCCGCTGTAAGTTCGCTTACCCCTGTCTTCTGCTTGGCTCTGCACGCGCTTATGAAGGTAAGTACACGCGCAGTAACGTGCACGGCTCTTATCCATGTGGAGTAGCGCGTCACGTCGATTAGGGGCTGGTCATCTTCAGCCGCCACTAGCGCCCTCTCCAAGCGCTCCGGGTCATTCGTAGGAGACTTCTCGCGGCTCCAGCTCGGCCACGGCACCTGTGGATTACAAAGAAAGGGGGGACCCGAAAGCCACATGTTTTTATTATTAGGCCAGTCCATCCTAGTTGCCTCGTCAGCAGGGTTGGACTCGGAAGGTACCCAATGCCAGTTACTTCTCTTGCTCAAATTATCTATCTCAGCCAATCTATGTGAGACGTATTTTTGATAGTCCCTTGCGTCTGAGTTGATCCACATAAGGACTGTTTTAGAATCAGTCCAGAGGTAAAGGTTGGTGATAGCGAAGTTCACCTCAGATTTTATTGTCATTGCCAACCTGCATGCCAATACAGCCGCCTGTAACTCGAGACGCGGAATCGACACTACCTTCACGGGTGCTACTCGTGCCTTACCAGCTACCATGGTACATACCCTATTCCCGTCACTACCAGTGCCTACTAAAAATGCTACGGCAGCATACGCCTTCTCGCTAGCATCTCCGAAAACATGTAGATCGACGTTTGCTGTTCGTTGCAGGCCGTACCATCGAGGTACAGCTACGCTCGATAGTGTTTTTAATTTGTTCAGCCACTCAAACCAGACAGCGGCCTCGGAGTCTTTGATACACTCGTCCCATTCTATTCCAGACTGCCAAATGCGTTGCATAAGGACTCGTGATTGTATTATGCATGGATAGACTAGGCCAAGTGGATCAAAAATACTCATTATAAACCTGAGGAACTCGCGCTTAGTAGGTTTGATTTGGCCATCAACTATTTCAATCGGTAATCGCTTAAATGACAAGTCAAATTGCATGCAGTCATTTGTTGGACACCAAATCATACCTAGCGTGCGCTCGTTTTCAGACTTATCTAATTTGACTCGACCCGGCACAACAGCTGGTAGCTTTTCCCCCAATTCAGGTGAATTCGTCACCCACCCCCTGATGTCAAATCCACCCGCACGGTGAATGTGGGTGACGTCAGCGATCAACTGTTCCGCCGTATGGACAGAGTCTACACTATCCAAATAGTCGTCTACATAGTGCTTAGTTTTTATAGCTTCCACCGCAGCGGGATGCGTGTCCTTGAACTCGTTTGCGTTCTTGTTCAAGACATAAATGGCCGAAGTGGGAGAGGAGGCGGCGCCAAAGATCATCGAATTCATTACGTAAATTGAGGGATCCTTGTCCCTATCTGAACCCCGCCATAGAAATAACTGTGCCCCCTGGTCGGCCTCACGGATTTTGACGCGCATGAACATATCCGCAATATCGGCGGTGAAAGCTATACACCCAGATCTAAATTTAATTAGAGCACCCAACAAGGAATTCATTAAATCGGGCCCACTCAATAAATTACTATTCAACGATACCCCCTGGTAAGTGGCAGCCGCATCATAGACAAGGCGCAATTTTCCGGGTTTGTTAGGATTGAACACCCCAAAATGTGGAAGGTACCAAACGGGGCTCGCCTGAATACCGTCGACTTTGCGCGCGTAACCCGCGGCTAACAATCGGTCTACCTGTTTTGTGTAAGCGTCTGCAAAACTAGGGTCCCGATCCATTTTTCTTTCTATTCCGGCTAGACGCCTGAACGCATAATCATAGTTATCAGGCATCTCTACGTTATCACGAGCCCACAACAAGCCCACTTCCCACTGGTGGGAGTTATCCGACACGCGGCGACATGTCTTATCCAATATTTCTAAAGCGCGTTCCGAATTAGAGTTTTTTCGCAAAACATGTGAAATACCTATCGCTTCCAATTCAAATTGACCCTTCACTAACGCGTGTAAATCGTCAAGTGGCGTAGATATGCAGTTGGCTGAATCAACATCGCTACCACCAACCCCCCCTAGCGGGCCATGGACGACCCAGCCTAAGCGGGTAAGAGAAGCAACCGGACGACCGGATTTACCTTGTCGAATCTCCCTGCCGACGATGAGCTCCCAGTTGTCCTGCCCCAATAACAGCATGGGTTTCGCCTCCCTCATTTCGCTGCAGTCCAGGTCCCGCAGGTGTGCGTTGTCCTCGAGCACTCGCGCCGGCAACGCTTGCGACGGTAAGTCAAAATTATGTAAAGTACGCACTGAAATGTCATGACACACACCGTTCGGTCCGCGCAATACGATTTTAACACTTCGCGAGGTGTTATCAGTTACACAATGTCCGCCCGCGGTCTTTAACTTAAGCGGCTCTACGGGTCCATCCACATCACTCGCGAGTTTCGCATCTAAAATCGACACGGACGCGCCATCGTCTAAGAGTGCGTACGAAGGTCGTTCAACACCAGAGTTTGTCACTAAAGTCACAGGTATCACTTTTAATAAAGCACGCGCACGGCACCCTCCAATGTTTGTCACAGTTTCATATTTCACAGGCGCCGACGCGGGCGACGTAGTGGCCGGCGGCGGCACGTTAGGCGGTGGTCCCACCGCGGGCGCGGGCGCAGGCGCGGGCGGCGAAGCGTTCTGTGTCTCCTTATGTAGTAACTCGTGGTGTGACCAATTACACTTACTACAACGTTTAGCGCGGCAGAACCTACTCGAGTGAGTCTTCAAAATGCACTTGAAACACAGTCTGTTTTGTTTGATTAAGTCCCAACGTTCCTCAATAGAAAGACTTTTGAACTGACTACACTCATTCAACTTATGACCCGCTTTACACTTAGCACACACACTTTGATTACTAATATCAGTCTTAGTAACAGCAGCTACTGTCTCAACCTGAGTATGAACACGGTGTCTCTGTCCGCCCGCTCGCACTGGCACCATAGACCTGTCCTTATCACGTCGGACAGCGCCGGACGAAGGCGCACATTCCGCACTTAAGCTTATCGGTGTGTAATATGACGATGCGCGTGAGAGTTGACTGAGAAAATCGACTAACATGTTTAGGTTTGGAGACACTCGTAAATCAACACCACTGTTATTGTCCAAGCGCAGCGCAAATTCTCCGTACTGCGAGCGTTGATATGGAGTTAATTTATTTAATAGTTCGCTGACTAATTGTGGGTTATTTAGATATCCGTCCGCATGTATACTTTTTAACACGGATACGCAATTCCGTACTGTTGTTGCAAATTTACGTATCTCGGGTCCATTTTCAGTAACTGTAGGTAAATCACGCACTTTCTTAATGGCACATTCTAGAAGGCGATTAGGGTGTCCGAACTCGTCCTCGAGCGCTCTGAGGACCTCCTCAGGGTCGTAGGATGTTCTTAGCAGGTCCGCGACGGCGGCCTTCGCCTCCCCGACAAGCGCCATCCTGAGGCGCGCCATGTTCTCGAATGGCTTGAAGTTGTGAATCTCACTGGTACTCCGGTAGGCCTTCTCGAAGCTGAGCCAGTCCGCGGCGTTACCATCGTATATCGGTATCTCGTGCACCTGTCGCGGTACTCCTCTCGCCTGTCCTAGCTTGCCGATGGCCTCCGCCAGCCGATCCATATCTGTTAGAGCCTGGCTCTTCGGCGGCGGCGGCGGCAGCGGCTCGGCGGCCACGTGCGGCAGGTCCGGGGCGGGCGCGCGGGGGGCGGCGGGCGCGTCGCTGAGCCAGCGCGCCACGCGCGCTGAGGCACCGCTCGCGACGCTCGCCGGCGCGCCGTCCTCTTCCTCTTCCTCTTCCTGTGCCGCTAACTCTGCCATCTCAAGTGCAAGCTTCTTCTTTATGAGGCTCTCTCTGAGCTTAGCCACCTCTAGCTCCGCCTCATATTCCGCGCGCATTCGAAGCGCTTCGCGCCCGGCCTGGCTAAGTCTCGACGTGTGGCTGGCATTGCTCCGCGCTCTCATGGTGCGCTCTGTAACCGGCGTACTGATCTCCAACGGCAGTCGTTTCTCTCCGTGGTCACTAAGACCACCTACCTTGGAGGCATCGGCAAGTTGTTGAGGCGGCGTCGACTGTAGTCCGGGGCACGACGGAGTATTTATTCCCGAATCTGCGTGTACTTCGGCCTTTTCCATCGCATTTCTCGTTGCACTACGTGTCCTTGGTTTCCGATCACTGTCACTCATAATGACTACCGATTACTTCATCCGGCTCGAAGGACCACAAATTGTACGGGAGGTGCGGGGTTGATTATAACTGAAGTGGATAGGTAGAAATTAAAAAGCAAAGTGAACTGATAAGACTCTAATACTTAATGGAAACACACAAACTAAAAGAACACAATGGGTAGATTAACAACTTAATAGCGAGAACATCATAATTTACGGCGCGAAAGTAAGATCAATTAGCAGTGCGGTTGCTAGGCGCAGACTAGCTCACTATAGCGGCGGCGCGCATCAAGCGATTGCCTCCGCCGCCCTCGCCCCGCGCTCGCCTTACCGCGTCAACATTGCCTTGGGGCCGGCAAAGCGCGCGCGAGAACAGCATTATCAATTACAATTCAAAACAAATAAATCCTAGTAAAAATAACAACTAAAGAAACTTGGATAGTCGTGCCATCTAATTAACAGGAGGTACCTAGTGGGTTCGAAACCCGGCTCAAAAAAAAACCTAATGACGAAACATCATTATATTAAATTGGACATCGCCTTTCCATCCGTCACAGCCGGAGGAGGTTTAGCTAAATGTTTTTTGTTCGCAAATCTATACTAAATGCTTCCCCAGATGTGGGTCAGCGGGACATGAGCGCTGACATCATAAAAGGCAAGGCAGAAGGCAAGCAAGGAAGGGGAAGACCAAGGATATGTTATATGAAACAAATTTAAAAAAAAGTAGCAGTCACGTCGTATAAAGAGGTCAAGGAGGCGGCCCTAGACAGAGTCCGATGGCGGAACTACACCGATAAGAGTCTATCTCTTAAATTTATGATCATTAAACAGTGGCTTTTCAGTGAAGGAATACAGGTGAGGAAACCGGTTCCCTACAGGCCAGAGGGGTTGAAGGTCGTATGGCAGTCGCTTTCGTTAAACTAAAGCCAAAGTAGACCCCGGGCCTGTTTGAGCACTATCGGGAAAAACACTAGGAGGGTGATGTTTATGAGAATGAGGGAAAACAAAGACAAACTCGTAGCCAAATGACAGAAACGTACAAAAATAAATCTTTAAATAGGTGTACCTAGTCCTCACACAATTCCCAGTGATGCACTAAGCAGTTAGTTCGAAACTGCATTGTTGTTGATACAATGCAATAATTACTTATATTTATAATAGGTATAGCATGCAAAACCATTTTTGTTGAAAAATACTAAAAAATACGAGTAGATTCATAGATTCATTTTTAATCATTGCTTAGTGTGTTATAATTATTTTATCATGTTTCAACACCACCCTGTAAGGGCACTGCAATATAATTACAAACTAATCAACTACTTAATTTAATAACAGTATTAAATATTTACATGCAATGGCCTGCCGTATATAAAGGAGGAAGAGAGGTCTACACAAGTTAATATTAAACATTACCTCAGGAGTCTAGATATTCACGTACAGAGTAGAATGCTTTGTTTACGAGGAATGCCTTTAAATTTTTCAGAAAGTTATCTTTTAGCATACCAACACAGATGTTCAATATTTCCTGTGAATAAATTGTATTGGTTATCCAGCGCAGAATTAGCGGCTGGAGGAAGCAAGCCACCGGCTATAAGCGGCTGACCAACCTCTTCCGTCACTCGTTTCCGTCTTGGTCCCGCTAGGAAATGCTATCTGAAGTAGGAATCGATTTGCCAACAGTCAAACAATTTTCTTTGAACTACTTTTCTTTTTTCATATGCCTCGGCAAATGATTGTTAGCAGACTTGCTGTTTTGTCAGCAGCGTGCAACCGTGCATGCACTGCCAGGAACCCGGCTAGCGGGCGCTTACGCCGTGCTCGCATTCCGCAACATATTTGATTTATTTATTTATGTATATGTCCTACCATTCAGTCCAAATCTTCAGGTCTAACAGGATGGGCAAAACCGTGGGATATAAGACGTGTTTAAGATGCGGGAGTCTGCTGGCTGCGGGTGGCGCAGGTCCGGTCATTGTGACACTCTTTGGGGGAGGCCTATGTCCAGCAGTGGACGTCTTTCGGCTGATATGATGATGATGATGATGAAGATGTAAAATAATTAGATGCTCGTTTTGGTGTCTATTCGTGACTCGTTCAAGCTTTTACGCTCTGCAAACCCCAGGCAACTTAGGCCATGGTGCCCGTTTGCCTTAACCATGGCTCCACGTATGCAGCGATGTGAACATGGAATTTGCCACAGTGGAAAATACGAAATTTACAATACAATACAATACAAATACTCTTTATTGCATACCTCAAAACATGAATCAAATAGACATTTATTCAGTAACTTGGTCAGCTCTTACTAAGATGTAGGGAGCTTAACCGTTAAAATTCAGTAAAAGTCGTAGGCAAGCTAATTACTTACTTGGTATAAAGCCTTCTGTCCTGGAAAGGCAAGAAAGATGACAGGTTGAAATCCTGCGCCGTTGTTAGTTTTTCGTTTCGTTGTTGATCTTTGTTCCCACAGTAGTGAGAGCTACGGTAGCCTTGTGGTTCAGATATGGGCTGTCAAGCGGCGGTCGTGGGTTCGAAGCACGGCTCGCACCAATGAGATTTTCGGAATTTACGCACGGAATATTTACCGTTACCTTTTCGGTGAAGGAAAACATCGTAAGGAAACCGGTCTTATCCCAATAAGGTCTCGTCTCCCTCTGGGTTGGAAGGTGAGATGGCTGTCGCTTTCGTATAACTAGTGCCTTAGCCAAATCTGGGGGTTAGGTGTCAAAGCGGACACCGGGCTCCTTTAGGGGCACAACCGGGAATAACGCTAAGAGGATGATGATGTTGATTCATTTTCTTTACAATATGTGCTGTGCATGGTCTTAGTGATCTAAATATGTGAACACAACTTAATTGAGCATTTTGTTGCTTACATCTTTTTGAACCTTTGGGAACGTACAAATCTTTATGAACTCGACTGGACATGGTTTAGCCAGTATCAAACAATATGCTCCGATGTATCGAATCCTATCGTTTGTCAAGCAATGGTTTATTTTTGACGACCGCTTTAGCCTAGTTGATAGTGACCCTGCATACGAAGCAAGAGGTCCTGGGTTCGAATCCCGGTAAGGGCATTTATTTGTGTGATGAGCACGAATATTTCCGTGCATGGCGTGAAGAACTTGATAAGTCTAAAATGGCAATTTTACAGGGCAGCGATTTTAAAGTTGTCATTTTCTCCAAAATCCGTTTTTATCTTTAACTGATCTTTATAGCTTGATTTATGGATAATTTTTTGCGATCTCTCAAATGATTTTACGTATTCTCGTTATATCTGCTTATTTTGTAGGATATAAGACTTATCAATATACTGCCCAGAGACTTATCAACTTATTTCCCATACATGAGTGCTCAAAACAGTGAAAACATTTTTTTAATTTAATTCCCAAAAATCAGTATTTCAGTGTATTTGAAATTTCAAAATTGATTTTAGGGTTTTTTTATTTGGTTTTTCAAATATGGTTATGTTTTTCTTTCTCATTATCTTATTATTCATAATAATTGACTTATCAACATGTTCACCGATGACTTATCAACTTATTCATCATAAAATAGGGTATCAATAATACACATTTTATCGTTTGTAATCAAAAAATGTAATAAAAATTTTCGTAATGAAATTTCAATCATTCGGGAATGCAAGCGCACTTTATGTACTACCTAATTAGAAAAGAAAAAGAAAATTAGACCGACTTCTGTTCTCATGTAACTCGGGAAAAAAAATGTATGTGACATTATCACGTGAGAAATGTGTGGAATTAATGAAATTGGCTGTCTATTAATTCTCATATACATGTATCTTCCATATCTGGATTATCCACGTCGAGATCAGGATCCGTGCGAACACAGTTCGTGGTCTTGATTTTCAAATAGAATTCACGAAATGGCTCATGAATTAACTGCATCAAATCCATTAAATCTTTTTTTCTTTTCTGCACTGATTGGCAATGGCTAAGGTAACAAGAGATATCATATTCCGTTCATAGCGCGAGTAACCTGAGAAGTCGAAATATACGTTTAAAGAAATTTGAATTTAGGACATACGTCTTGTGGTTTAATTTTGTTCCGACTTCACTGACTACTTATACAATTATTCACGCTGTGCATGATTGGCTATCTGTTGGCTATAACTTAATATCTAATTATATCAACTTATGATTTACTGTGTTCAGCAAGCTGAAAAAATATAAATTGACATATCAAGTTACGCACTTTTTATCGGTAGTTTAGTATAAGTAGATAAAACGATATGTTCATTGTTAACGTTATAGTGTGTAAGTATAAATTGACATATAAAGTTACGCACGTTTTATCGGTAGTTGAGTATAAGTAGATAGAAGGATATATCACGATTATATTGTATTTTTTTGTGACCCATCGCGTAGATATCTCGTTTCGTTAAATAAAATACGCAAAATATGGACATATTCATATAGTGTCACAGGCAATATCTCTAAAAGTTACGTAGATATCGAGTTGTCAATTTTTTTCCTGCAATACCAATACCGTAGAAAGCCATTGCGACGATAAAAAAAAATCGTGTAAGTCGAGTTATCAAGTTCTTCACGCCATGCACGGATTTGTTCCTGAGTCATGGATGTTTTCTAGGTATTTAAGTATTTATTAAAGATTAAAGGGTTTCAAATGCTCGACGGTCCCATGAAAAAGAGTCGGATCTGCAAAATTAAGATTTTTGCTTTTCAGCGGCTCCGATCGTAAAAAACTCTTAACTTTAAAACCACATTCATAGATTTTCGTTTTCTCAATATTTTTCTTAAAAACCAAGATGAAAATTCCGGATCAAAGAACAGATGACATTTAAAAACGTCGCTTGTGACAATTCCGACATTTTTACGGGACACTCAGTGAGTACGAATTGTCGGATATGACACATTCTACTATTTTTCACGGAAAAATATAGCGTGTTTTTTGTTGTGTATTTTAAGTAATTTACAGCCTGTTAAGTTATCATTATCAAGTAAATTTTCTCTGTATTCATTTGTTACATAAGAGTTTCCGTGCAACAATGTCAGTTCTGCCAGTTACGACATTTTTAGGAGTACATTTTTTGTCGGATGTGGTACATCCGATATATTAATGTATACAATTTCCAGACAAAAAAGTCGTATGTGGCACTTCTGACAAATGATGCTTAAGCTATTCCGGTAAAAAAAAGTAATATAGGAAGTTTTTGTATTTTTTTGGAAAAATGGCTTAAAAAGTACATGTATGCTCAACGGCTAGTACCTAATACCTACTAATAAGCAAACATTCGAAGTATGATAACGATATTTCATTAATTAACAATTTCTCACGTACATTATTTATTTCAAAGACTTTGACGACTTCTTCTGAAAAGTAGCTGTTTTGCAGATCCGACTCTTTTAATTGGGACCGTCGAGCTGACAGCAATATTGAAAAGCAACAGCAAAACTATCCATTGTTTTTATTACATTGGTTGCTCTTCACAATTGTGTTTTATTTTACATCGCGACCAAGCCGCACTGTGGAAAGGGCAAATAGTAATTAGCTTACATAAAATAGTAAAAAATAAATTAATATTAGTGGACAATCTTACACAAATCGACCTAGTCCCAAAGTAAGCAAAGCTTGTACTATGGGTACTAGACGACGATAAAGATACTTATAGAGATAAATAAATACTTAAATACATAGAAAACATTCATGACTCAGGAACAATACCTACTCGTGCCCATCACGCAAATAAATGCCCTTTCTGGGATTCAAACTGTGACCCTGCCTCTCGCTTCGTAGGCAGGGTCACTACCAACAAGGCCTAAGCGGTCGTAAATGGTACGAGTAAATAATACTGAAAAACTCAAAGTAATATTGAACTAAGATAATTTGTGGAATTTAGATACTTACAAGACATATTATATGGAAATGTATTAAAAAAGATGATTAAGAATGAAGTAATGACAATGACAATGCTGAATAAGAACCGATAGGATTATAGAAATAATACCAGCTTTTGCCCGCGACTTCGTCTGCGTGGACCCGGAATAACAACTATCCTTTATTTTAAACTACACTAACAAAAAGGATCAACCAAACTAGTTTTGTTAGTTGAAAGTTTCGTTGTAGGGAAGTTAACTTAAGTTAAATATAAACAATCAGCTTAGTAATCTACTAAACTTGAGTTTTTGTTATTGTTAACTGATTTTACGTAAACTAAATAGCGAGGTTTTGTTACTGATAAACAGTAGTTCGCAAGTGCCTAGTCCCTAGATTACGACCTACTGGTAGCCATACTTTGGTTACAGTTAACCAATTTTTCAGTGTAGGCTATAAACTATCTTCGGGCAATTTTTTTTCCAAATCGGTTGAGCAGTTTGAGCATGATTGAGTAACAAACATCCAGACATTCAAACTTTCGCATTTATAATGTTAGTAGCATTCGTATTTGCGTCAGAAGTTAAAAAAAACTATTAAAACCCCACGACTGCCCATAAAAAGACCGATAAGTAACGTTACCCGTGAAAACGATAACCCTTAACTAGGGTCAATTAAAAACAAATCGTTAGTTCCAGCGTCGGTTGTGCTGTATAGAGCAAAAACATAGATTAATAAAAAACAGTAAAGTCTAAGGTGCCCAACAAAATTGGTAATTTGAAGATACACTGTCAGATATTTAACGGTTTACGGGATACCTCACACAAGTAAATCGGTAAAGTTCCGATTTGAACAAACTGGGATCATCGATCCAGTCCTTGACTAGAATACGATCTAGACCGGAGATTAAACGTCAAAATAGCATAAACTAATCTTGAATAGCTCTCTTGTTTGATCGAATCGGCTCCGTTAATGCGCCCAAACGAGTTTATACGAAGGTAAAGGTGAATTTTGATGACAAATATATGAACACATACCTTCACACAACTCGGGTGGATATTGACTTTGTCCATACTATTATGTGAGGTCAAGACCTTCTCCGATTTCGGAAGAAGGCCTAAGTCGTTAAGGCGGAACAAAACGTATGTATAATTTAGAAAATATTACGCTACCTACTATTTTATTTTCTAACTCGCTTGCTTATCGTTTCGTAAATCATGAATAAGGTTTTATTTTTCAAACTATTCATGATGTTACAATTGCCAATGTGAGATACAGCAACGGGTAAACACTTGTTGCCGTGCAATTATTTCAAAATATACTTCACGGCTCTTTCGTACGCACTCTTTCAATACCAAAAAGGCGTAAGTAAACGTAAGTGACCATCGTAAAACCAAGCGAAAACAAGCGTTTTCACAGTGGAAATTAGATTGGATTATGCACTCGAACAAGCATTTGATTGTAACGGGAAGTGCGACGTGCTTTGTTTATCTATGCGTGTAAAATGCCTGCATATGCGAGCTGCGCCGGACGTAATCGAGTGTCCACTGTGACGCGATGCGGTGCAGCTTTGTTGAAAAAGCAAAAATATTGGCCACATATATCTGAATTATGCAGTAGCATAGCAATGAAAAATAGTTTGGTTAAAAAAAGGATTTGACTTATTTGGCGAAGGGTTTTTCAGAGACTGAATTCGGTTATTCTTATAAAGTATTTTTGGCATTTAGCGTTCGACTCTTTCGACAGAATCCTGCTACTCAGGGCGCCGTTGCCTAGTCTGTTAGCCCTTCATACATTCGTACGGACAAGACAAAGAAAAATCGATAGCAACTAATTGCCTGCCTGCAGCTGCGTACGAAAAAGGGTATTATATTTAAGCCTAGTAATTCAGGCATACGGCTATCAAGCGGCGGTCGTGGGTTCGAATCGCGGCTCGTACCACTAAGTTCTTCGAACCTTATACAGGGTGTATCCAAAATGGGGTGTGGTGAACCGTCCGAGGGCGTATTCGATAGCACATTGCGATTCCGAATTATGCATTTGTGTATGTCTTTTATTTTCTGATTTCTCTTGTTTACATTGATATTTTTGTTTTTGTTTACATAAGAGTCTTTGTTTTAGTCATTGCTTGTGTATGAATACATTCCCCCGCGAGGGTGAAGGTTGTGGGAGAGTTTATTTCATTTACTACCGCTGCGCGCACAGCTGTGTTATGATAACAAATGTCATGTGTATATTTTTTGACACACAGGTGACAGTTTTGACGTTTTTGATATCATACATAAGCAATGTCAATAAAAACAAAGACGATAATGTAAACATAAACAAAAATTTCAACGTGAACAAAAACAAATAAAAAATAAAAAAATACAAATGCGTTTTTGGTATCGCAATATGCTACCGAATATGCCCTTGATCGGTTCACATGCCGTTTTTGATGCATCCTGTATATGGAATATTTACCGTTAGATTTTCACTTAACGAAAACATTATGAGGAAATCGGTCTAATCCCAATAAGTTCCAGTTTTCCCATTGGATTGGCAGGTCAGATGGCAGTCGTTATCGTAAAACAAGTGCCTATGCTAATTATTGGGATTACTTTTATTAGGCGGGGAGGGTCAATTTCAGGGAATAACAGGATGATGACGTAATTTATGAACAGCCCCTAACCTAACCTACTTTTCTTACTTGACAGCAGTCCAGTTCAGGGGCTTCGCCGGCCGCTCCCGCGGCACGCTCGCTTCGCTCGCTCGGCTCGGGCGCTGTAGGGTCGCAGCTCAACCTAACACTCCTCCTCGCTTAGCGAAGCGCGTCATCGTACCTAACTGGTCTCTGCCTTAGACCATACCATAGAAATATTGTTATAGCTATTGATCGTTAGGGCTAATGCCCATTAGGGCAACAACAGTTAGGATGAGGTGAAACGTTATTAGGGATTTCGAGGAATATGCAAAATAACATTAAGGATATTAATAATTATGGTAAAAATGATTTGGGCAGATGGGTTTCAGGGCAATCCTTACATTATGGAAAATGATTGTTATGGCAATTGATCGTTAGGGCTAATGCCAATTAGGACAAAACAGTTCGGGCAAGTGATTTTAGGACAAACGATGTTAGGAATCGCGAGGTAGATCCCATATTTTTACATTAAATATGTATATCCTTAATCAACCGTAGCGTCTTAACTAGTTGAGATATATTCAAATAGGATTTTAAACTGGAGGTTGAATAAAGTTCGTTAGCGATTCTCAGACATGCGCCTTCATGCCCGGGAGTAGCTGAGACGGTTTATTTCATTTTGAAACTCCGCGGCGGAACAAAATTAAAATTCTTAGGCTGCGGAGCAAGTGTAAATATTAAGCTAAAACACGTTTCAAGTATTATAATGTCGGTATTATTTCTACACATGGTATATAGCTTATATTTTTACACATGGAATATATTAAGGAAGGTAATGAAAAAGTATCCCATCGAATTCCGTACAAATTCCGTTGCTCTAGACTCTAAAGTCAAACAACGTTTTCAATAATTGTACAATAGGCTCATAATAACCAATCTAAATGTCTCTTTGAACTTGCAAATTTTTAAGACCACAAGTAAGCATTTAGTTTTGTATATTGGTGGTGTTCATCGAAGATACCTAAGGATGCACCGAGCTAAACCATGCGAGACTTTAAGTGAAATTGACCAACGAAGTGTAAGAAAAATTAGTTTTTGCTCACTGTCCTTTTCTTGCTGTTTGCTAGCTATTCCGACATGGTCTCTGGACCATGTCAGAAAAGCAATGTAAAAAAGTAGACTATTTCAATTCCGTATTCTTTAGACTATCCTTGTACAGCCGTACGATTTCGTACTTTGACACGAATAAATTAATAAAACATTTCGTCCTCTCGCCCACTCGTAATCGTACTTATCTACCGAGGAGGTAATAACGCAATTCTGCTAATATATTAGCACACAATATTGTTTACTCCGTCGTGACTAGCACGATGACTGATAGTTGTAAGGTGGATCCTGTGTTACGTTTTAGTAGCGTGGGATCTGGAAGGGAGCCGGAGCCGGCGGGTAATTTAAACTGAGCACTCTGACAATGCGTGCTTGTGCTTCCACCGGCTCCCAACCTCTTGATGAGCAGTATCACTAGTATTCATAAAAACAGTAATGTTATTAATATGGTACATCAAAATATACAGGGATTCCCTAGTAAGGAGCTAGAAATTTACTTGTTTATACAATGCTCGAATATCCATATTCTTTGTATAACCGAGCACTTAAGGGTCATGAATTAATGTTTAATTTTAGTAATCATAGCATAGTAAGTTCATTTTCTAGAAAGACATGTTTGCGTGGAAGGGTCTTTGATAATGGTAAACCACTATTTGATAAGCAAGGAACGTAAAGATATTGTTGACAAATCCATCGATCGCCAAATATAACTCTCTTGTGTTGAGTTGGATCAATTCATATTTGTATGCACAGACCTCCATCGGTGGATTATAGTCTATTCTAGTAAGTTATGGATGAAGTGCTCGGTTGTATTTTTCTAAGTACAAAATTTGTACAATAAAGTACAATATTGTAGGTCGAGAACCATTTGTGGGACTCTCGCAGGGAACCATAATTTCGGCCTATAAAGCCTACGCCAAAACCAAACACCAATACGAGTGGGGGAATGAGGCGGCCTTAAGGCACTCAAAGCTCTTCATAGAAGGAGTGGACTCGGGCTGGACTAACAAACTCTGGAAATTCAGTAGGAAGCAGCTCAGAATCATATCTGGGGTGTTCACAGGTCACTTCGGAGTCAAGGATCTCTTGGCCAAGATGGGACGGGACTATCAGACAGCTTAGACTGTAGAATGTGTGGCGAGGAGGATTAGACTATGGAACACTTACTGTGTGAATGTCATGCCCTTGCCAGACAAAGAATGAATTACTTTGGTAACGGCTATCCGCAACCAAAGGAATTCAAGGTACTTCCGCTGAGCTACATCATCCGCTATGTGGAAATGATGGAGCGAAGTTGGGAGTAGACGTAAGGAGAGGGCAAATGCACAAAAGATCCCACTGGGTCGAAGTGCATCCGAAAGGGCCCTCATCTACATAAGATAAGATAAGATAAGATAAGTACAAAATGTGTTATTGTGTGTGGAGATTTTAATGTTAACTCACTGGAGAAATCGCCCATGTGTGCGAGTCTAGTGAGTACTTTTAAATCGTTTAATTTAGTGAGCCTACTAAAATCACAACAACCAGTGCAACATATGTAGATAAGTAATGAGGATAAATCTATTATAAACCACTTAAGTTCTGACCAATTTGGACAACAACTCTCCTTCAACGGGAAACGTACGAAGTTCCACGAGAAACCGTGTGTAGACTTATTTCCGAAAAGAGATCAGATTTATTCAATCGTAATATTGCGAAACGTTTACGTTATCGTCCATTTACTCAAGAAAATCCTAATTGTTTTTGTGCTCATTTGTTTAACTGTATCAAAATGGAATTTAATGTCAGTTTTAATTTAAGGAAAATTCAAAGCAAGGTCAAGACTAAATTCAGCGACTGGGCTACCCCGGATATTCACGAGAAAAGACCCATGTCTGCGACTTCTACGATTCGAGAACTACTGATAAAAGGCCGGAATTGCTAGAGTATTTAATGTTAAGAACTACTCGAAATCTTTTAAGTAAATTTGTGTCGCCGCTAAAGCCGATTACTTGTCCAAAAAGATCCAGAACTCCAATGATACTTATCATTATTTAATGAAAACAAAACAAAATTGCGAAATATGGCCATTACATTCGATATAAGGTGTGTATCAGCATTAACAAGAAGTTAATGATATTAAGCGACGCTTCGTATGATTCAAGTTCGCGACATGTTGTAATATTCACTGTGTTCTCTTCTTCTTGCATTAATTTTATAAAATCAAGCCCTTTTGGATGTCGCAGGAGTATGTTTGCAGTAATAGCAGTGCTTCTTCTTCAGTCAGACAAACTGCTATCGAACATGATGCTAATCTTATAAGTAGGTAATAGAATGCAAATGGCGGCTGGTACGAAGCGGAGCTGCAGCGTGTGCACGCATTGCGTGTGCAGCTCTCTGCAGCAGATACGCCGCAGACGCGTGCGTAACCCGGTGTGACAGGGGTGCTGTGCACGTCTACGTTTACGTCGACGCATACGCGCTGCACACGCAGTCGGTGTGGCTTGGCCTTTATAAGAATATGTGGGGTCACGTGAGTGAATCTAAAGATTTCTGTACATTCCGTTACTGCTTTCAATAACGATTCAGCGACATGTGATGTGATGAGTTTCGAGACTTCGTGGTCTCAACGGGTATGTTAAAAAAAACCGCTCAAAATGATCCGCTACTTCATGGTCCGAACTTACTACAGTTTCATCAATTCGTAGGCTGTAGTGCGGATCTTGCGTTTCCCAGTTTCATTGTTGATAACTTGCCATACAGTTTTAACTTAGTGAAATTTAGTTTGTTAACGGTTTAATATCGGTCCTTAATCTCCAAATTTTAAATTATTATTGAGGAAGATTATTAATTTTATTGTAAATTACCGTTTGTCATGTAAAAGTGCTTTTGTGGCCTATTTGCAGAATAAATAATTGATTTGATTTGATTTGTATGAAGCAGTAACCCTGCTATCGCATTATATAAGTTTAAACTAAAGAAATAATTGAACCCGTTACCCGTCCCCGTGTGGTGTCGTAAAAGTGGACTAAGGGACCAGGGTTGAAGTGTGTTGTGGGTCATCACCATCAAGGTTGCATCATAGGTTGCTAGCCCATCGGCTAGGCTGATGACCAATATCACATTTTGTCGATATTTTATACCCAAATTTATGCTAAAACTGGCGCTGGAAAATACGTTGCTGCCTACCCCTTTTGGGAATAAAGGCGTGAATGTATGTATATATGTATGTAAATAATTGAAAAATGTTATGCTCCGAGCCGGATTCGAACCGGCGATCACAGGCATTCATGGCCCGTCGCTACTAACCAACCGAGCTATCGGAACAATCCGGTTCGGCCACCAAATCTTTCAATCATTTCCTTCCTACAACGCCTTAGGAAGGCTCGAATCCGCCTTCGGTTAGAATCCGGCCCAGAACATTAATTTTTTAATTTTTTCTTTAAATCTATTAATTTATAATATCATTAGCAGCGTTACTGCTTAACACAAAATTAAATCAGTTCCTTCTTACAACTCCTTATTGACTATGGAACCCTAAAAATTGGGTTGCTGAGTACAGCCATGGCCGTAGGTATATATAAAATTACTGCCCCTGACCTACCCACGTGTTCCAACAGCGCAAGCAAAACCGGGGGATAAAATATGGCCTTTATTCATGGAGAACGTTCAATCTATACACAGGAGGAAAAACTTCGGATTAGTGGCCACGGAGATAACCCTACATACAAACTTACAATCTAGCACAGATTAGTATTCCTACGGTATACGAGTACCTAGGTACTTTCCTAGCCAATATTTTTAAAACATTACGATTCTATGCCGGCCAATCTCGCCCCGAGACTCAGGGTAATGTATTCCTAACATTAAAATTATGTAGTGAAGGACCACGAGTGTTCCCTTTAATAAAACTTTTGGCTTTTGTTTCCTTAATTGAAATTAGATTTCAAGAATGACACAGCTGCTACATTTGAACTCTCATCCGTGAGGAAAATTGCTTCAATTCTTTCGAGTAGGAATAATTTCAATGGCGTTATTGTTTTATAAATTATTTAAAATAGAAGAATGTCTGAAGGAATTATTGATGCATTCTCCAATACACTCCCAAAAAAATTTGCTACAAACTTTAGACAGGATTTATTGAGGGTTGATTACGTCACTTATTGAACGCATAAGGACAACTTAACTGTCATTTTCCTATACAAACAGTGACATATAGGTATACCTGACGCGCGTACATTTTGCGTTAAGTGATGGACACAATGTCATCTCGCTCATATTGGGACCAGCTCAACTGCGGAAGTTTAATCAAAACCTTTTCAGAAAACCGCAACCATAATAACGCCACTACTTGATTCCGTGATTACCTACGTTGTTGGGAGCGGCAGGCGGGCGGACCCGGGCTAATTTAGAATGCCTTCGGGTCTTTAATTCAGAGGGGTGATCGCGCCAATTTTCCAACTCAATTGTAACTTTCCTATACATAAAATGATCTACGAGACGTACGTACAATGCGTTAAGTGATTAACCTGCCGCTGGTCGGGCATTGCGTAACGCTTTGTACAGACGTCGGTTACATCTAAATTTCATTACGTGTGTGCGTAATATATACGGGGAAATGACACCTGAGTTGCCCTAACGTCCGTTCGCAAAGTTTATATAACAATTAAAATTGTGTGTAGATGGAATTACTTTATCTATACAATATTCTCACAATTTCCTACAGTGTCCTCCACATTTTCCATCGACTGCCAAAACGTCTGGGATTTTTATGAGTCAGTGGAAGGTTCCGTAAAATTAAGGTAGAGTATCGAGTATTGTATTTATATTTCACTGGAGCAGAAGCTTTTCCAGCTTACCCAGTTTCATGAAATTCTGACAAGCAAAATTATTATGTATTATATGAAAGTCTGCCTACCTCTGTGATTGTAAGGTGTAGCTGACGGCTCATGCTAGAATATCATACTTATGCATAGATATATAGGTTCTTGAGCACGTCTTATAAAATAAATAGAATGACTGATTATCAAACGGTTATCGGGAGTATAATCGTTACTACGGTCGACATGTTTCGAACCCTTCTGGATTTTTTTCCCAAGGCGCGTCGTGATGTGAGCCCTTCTCAATGGACCATTATGGTTTAAATTCAAAAATACCAGTTTACTTGCTAGAATAGAATACAATAGAAAAATAATTATTCTGGTAACACATCATTATACACTTACTAAGTGCAGTCAGAAGCTAGGTAATATTCTCGATTTTCCACATTATTTTTTACTGAACCGAACAAAATTTTACTTAAACGAGTATAATAAATATAATAGTATTGATTTATTTACCTCTTTGAGGTTAGGCTCTTTCGGGTGTAACACAACACGCAGCCGACTCTCGCCACAGCGAACTAAGTAGTATCAGCTCACAAACTCGATGGAGTTTTCTAATGAATAGTAAATAAAACACACGGTGACGAATTACGTAATTTAAATTACTTTTATTATAACAAACATTAATATTAGTCTTGGCATATGCATAATGTATCATAAATCTATTACAAATTAAATACACCACTAAGTAATCCTTAGTTATACGCTTCAAGTAATGATCGAATTGAATAAAATGAAATGTCCATTTGATACCTTCTTAACTAATTACATCTACTCTTAACAAACGATTATCAATTAGATCATAGTCATTTAGATTCAGTTATATTAACGATAACATATATTGAAATATCTACCTTAAGAATACATCAGTGAAACGATTATGTAAATCAGTCATTTGAAGAATAACATTTAGGTAACGCATAATACTTATGATTAATGTGATACATGTAAGGGTTTTTAAACCAGATTGTCATCGTAGCATGAGGAAATGAAACGGGGGTATTGGCAGTTTGGTTTTCGAAAAGCCCGCGGCCAAATGGTTGCAAACTCGTTTCCCATTATTATTTAATTAAATCCTTTCGAGTCGGAATCAATTGTTCTACTGACGGACGGACGTAGCTGCGGTCAGCTATTCCACACACGAGGGGCTCCAGCTCTGTCCGAATAATCGTCAAGTAGTTTTATAACCTCAAACTAAGGGTTATTAACTCTCCAATTGAAGGAAACGTGGAAGCTGCCATTTTATAATTTTTACCTATTTTGAATTATTTGCCACTGAAAATGTATATCCATCCTGCTTGTCAAGTAGAAGAATAAAATATTTTTCATAATCAGATTTTTTACTATCAACGTAAGTCGAGTCTACAATCATGAAGGTTTTTATTAATCCCTATGAAATATGAGAGCACTGTGGTTTTTTTTCCATGCCTAGTTTGCCAAGTTGGGCCCCGCGGGGCCCTTAACTAATTGCTACTAACAGTATAAGAGCACTGTGGTCTAAGGGTGGGTTGCACCAACCACACTTTACAGGTTGATAAACGTTAAAATATTATGGTAACGGCAACTGTCATCTCGTAAAAAACTGTCAAAGTTCCCACTCAATCGATGTTTAACATAACGGACGTATCTTGCGATTACCGAGGCTTGAAACAACGGACCCTGAGTTTTGAAATCTACCAATCATGTTGAAAAACCGTCATATTTGATTGTTGGATTTTGATAACCGCTGCGACAAAAAATCTCGCTATAGTGCCGGAAGCTGTATTAAATATCCATTCAGAAAAAAACTCGTTTGTAAAATACATACATAACAAATAGTCCGACTAGCTCGGGAAGCGAGAAAAGGTGCCGCACACATATTAAAATGTTTTCTTGTCACGCCTTTTTCGCGTAGCGTCTCGTCCTAGCCGCGGCGGTGTCGTAATTGTACATTTTTGTTTTCGAGGAATGGATTCTTTATTTTACTTAGGGCGGGTTAAACTTACGATTATAGAACGATCAACGTTAAATACGGCGCTGGCAGCTGTCATTCCATAGAAACTTGTCAAACTTTCCATACATTCGGATTTAAACGAACACCGCTTACGATTACAGACGGTTTCGTGCCACCCACCAAGAAAATATTTAAGGTGTACGACAATTCTGTCACTAAAACTTCCTTCTTGAGAGCTTATACTTGGTAGAAACTCAGGAACCTCATTTAATTTCAAGTAGGTACTTATTATTTATTGATCTGTCTCCGTGGAAGTAGTAATTGAATGTAGGTACCTAATTAGATGATTTAAATTATAAATATTTAAACTGTGTGACTTTTATAACGATATACAAAGGTTAATTAATTCTCGCAATCTTTCAAAGTTCAATATATATGGGATTAATAGTACATTACGTAACTAGGGCGGTGAATTCGTGAATGCCCCAGGTCGCAGGTGTTTGAGTTACCGCCCGTGTTGAGTACAAAATTTTACGTCTTCACCTGGCCACAATGCGAGTTTTCCCGTATGCGCAGCGTGCAGTAAAACTCGCATTATGGCCAGGTGTGACGTAAAAAATATTAATAAGTGCCCTGTCTGTGTTTAATCCACAAATGTGCAAACTAAATACATAATAGGTTCTTAAAATGAGCAGTATATCAGGACGGACGCTTATACATTAAAGAAGCTGTTAATGCTAGGACAAATGTTGTCTATCAGACAATCCAATTAGACAAATACTACATCATTAAATGAAGCACCTGTATGAAAATATTTAACAATTACTTGTGTCTGATATGATCCATAAACTTTAAGTGGCGTTTCTTCTCTCCAAAAGGCCGTTCACTGCGGCAGACAAATTACTGATCACCGGATCGGTAGTTTATCTTTTTGCGGGGCTCATTTTATAATTTCAACTTCAATATTGACTACCAAAGCATATCATTAAGATAAGGTTTATTTGTTTGTAAACATGACGTTTGACACGACGTTTTATTCACTTTACTCGAATGCACTACATTCGCCCGTTACCCTAACCTAATGATAAAATTATCATTTATCACACTTCCACGATCGCCACTTATTAATACTCGAGCATTGTTCCGTGAGTAATATCTTAGTATAATAAAACGTGCTCGTGTATTAATAAATAAGAACGTAATTCCGCTATCTTACAATTTAGAATTCCATTTTACAACTTCCCCATTTTTCCTTCAAAGCGCAATTTTTAAATTATGCGAATTTTACCAGAGGCTTCTTAAATCAAAATTTCATGGGTCGGAAGATAATATACCTATTCAACTTTTTAATCTGGCACCTAAAATTATTTTTCTTATAACTTAATATACATGAAAACATACGTTTAGCTCGTTAAGGAATGTTTTCGTTTAATGTCTGAAAGACGATTCCTAGACCCATCCAAGTGAAGTATTTGTAGACCATTAAGTACACAATACATCTGTGAAATTATATCTAACATATATTACTTCTTAATACTATAGCTGTGTAATTTGATTATTATTAAACATTGATCATGTACCTGTAAGTTATATAAATGTAACCTGCTATGCAAGGATTTATAGGAGACCAATAAAGATTGAATTTATCTCAGATTGGGTTCAGTAAAAATGGGAAGGTAATTAACGCGCGGCATACCGCCGCCGGGTGCTATAGCTCGACTCAATCAACGGTTAGTAGGCTCACTACTGGCTTCAAAGTTACTGATAAAATAATATCACCTAATTGAAAAAGTTTACTTACTAAATACGTAATTATTAAGACCCTGATATTCATCTACTCGGTTAAAACCGTCAGGCGTTTGAAAATAAACGGGACGGGAATTAATTACAAATGTGTACAGGGCTAGAAACTTTCCCAATTGACAACATTTCATTTTTTTAAGTGTGCCATTTTATGATTTAGTTCGATAGTAAATGAAATTTTAAGGTATACGTGTTTTTTTATTTCTCCCTAAATGTTTATTTTCATCCAAAAATATCACAATCAAAAGTAGCGAATTCCAATAGGTTGTAAGTAAAATATGACGTCATTATTATGTCTCTCTATGGCACTGTCCACATCTTTCACTCAACAGACGTAAGAATGACGTCACGCACGGGGTATACTGCGTTTTACAGATTTTAGTGATTTTCTCGGAAACGAGTAAGAATAAAAATGGGAAAACCACTTTACTACGTTCAGATAAGATAATTACCGAAATGTTTTTCGATTTTGATGATGAAATGTTGTCAATTGGTTTTACTAATATTACCATGCCTACTCGAGTCTTGGATTTACTATGCAAATATTATAAGAACCGGATGAAACAAAAACCCAAAAGCACCAGTATCACGAAGCTCCGAAGTAAGGAAAGATTACCCGTGTACGCTAGACGACTGTTACACCTATGAATCAGTTAATGTATTGAGATACCATTTAGACATGAATTACGCTAGACCTGCACTGGGATGCCACGGAGCATGGCGTGGTACGACGAGTGGGAAGTACATTGTTCCGATGTTCTCGCTTTAAGTGTTCGTTGACAACAGCTGAAATGTACAGCTCGGCCAGGACTTCGAGCGGCGGCGGCAACAGTGGGCCATACGGGAGAGTGAGAGATTGGCAGGGTGCGTCTCGTTTCCACGCTGGGAGTCGTAGCCGAGCCGTGTGCGCGGCGCCTGCTTGATACAGGTTCGCAGTTGTCTACAGCTGGTAGAGGTCCACGTTGGAGGACGTCTGCTTGGAATGGGACGCCCGGCACACGGGGCCGGGCTCCCGGGCCGCGGATCACACTTGGGTGAAGCTGGCGTGGAGCGCAGTCTCCTCCTGGCCGATCTGGGTGGTGGGCGTGTAATACTGTTGGAAATATTCGAAATGAGAAAACCAGGGTTTAAGTGTGTTGTGGGCGATGAGCTAGCAACCTATCACTGCAATATCACATTTAGTCGATCTTTTATACCCACATTTATGCTAAAAGTGGCGCTGGAACATACGTTTCATGTGCTCTGCCTACCCCTTTTGGGAAAAAAGGCGTGAATGTATGTATGTATGTATGTATGAGCAGTTGATCCCAAGATTTGCCAAATGCATTTACTGCCCCCGCAAGGAGAAAAACCTTAAGTGACAAAAAGTTTGGAGATAAATCCAAAAAACTTTACACTTCCGTTCAGTTGGTTTTATTTCAAAGTACAAAGCTGAAACATGTGTTTATAAATCAAGATAAATTGTAGAATTTTAATGCAACTTAATATTTTGGTATTTTTTTTTATTTGAATAAGATATTAAGAAAAAAAAGGTTCTGGTTCTTAAAAAGAAACATAAGAAAAAATCGTTTCAAAGAACGAACAACACAAGTGTGCACTTATGTTGTTTGTGTTAACTTTGCACTATAGCATCTAAGAAAAAACAACACAAGTACTAACATATGCTTCTATTACTATGTGATCTAAGAACTTGAAGAAGCACAAAAGGCCTACTTGTGGTTTATTTAATTGCTGAAAGTTTTAATATTGATAAACATCACGAACTAACAAGATGCAGCATATGTTTGATTTTAAGTATTTTTGGAGATATGGTTTTTCTTCTTATGATAAAACATATAGGCATAACAGGCGGTTACTTAGTAGTTTTTTGCCTATTAACACGAAGTTATGACTTTTCTACTTCTAAACAGAAGTAAACTTAACAAAATGACATGAACTTGTGCTTGTCTAAATCCTGGTTTATTAGAGATATCCAATCCCGTGTGAGATTTTTTTTTTCTCTGAGTACAAGACTGTTAAAAACTCAAGTTGACAAAAATTGACACTTATGGTTTTTCTCCTTGAGGGGGCAGGTTACAAAATACGAACTAAGGTAAGGAAAACGACCTTATTAGGATTATGATCGGTTTTCTTACGATGTTTTACTACACCGAATAGCTAACAGTCAATATTCCGTACATATTTAAGTTACGAAAAACTCAACTCAACTTGGTACGAGGCGGGATTCGAACCCACGACCGCCGCCTGACAGCTGCATGCCTGAACCATTAGGCTACCATAACTTGCGAGTAGGTGTCAAAGCAGACTCCGGCTCCTTTAGGGCCCAACCAGGAATAACGCCAGGAGGATGCTAAAGGAACAGTAAGCAGCCAAAGTAGCTATGTAGGTTAGGTGCTTAAACTGATGTAAAGCTCTTTATTCCTTAAAATATAGACGTGTGTCGTTTATTATGACATATTCGTGCGTATAGCTCCTTTTGCTGCTGACTGCACAATCGTACAAAATTTACCCAGTCAATAAGGCTAGCCTGGCCTTAAAACTATATTTCTTCCGGCCTGTGTTCATAGACGGAAAAAATAAGAAGTAGAGAACATCTGAGAGAAACTAGAGTTTCTCACAAAAAAGTTTATGTCCTTAAGGGAATGAAAAATAAATGGTTGGCAAAAATGTCAGACACAGAGACACTTACTCCGGCGTAAGCTCCCCCATTCCACCCGAGTCGTTCGTGTTCACGCATCTGCCTGGAGGCGTGCGCGTGGGCGCGCGAGGGCTTGTGGTCGGCGCGCGAGGCGAGCCGCGCCTTCGCTGAGAGCGCGGCGCGCAGCGGCACGTTGGCGCGCGCCGCCTCCGCGCGTCCGTGCTGGCAGAACTCCAGCAGTGCCACCCCCAGCGCCAGCGCTAGACCACCCACCAGCACGTAGAAGAGTCCTGCCACTTGGCCCAATGTCAGCTCGTTCACGTGTGGATTCTGAAAAATAAATCCCGTTAGAATATGTCGGTAAAGACAAAATATTTTTTTAAAGAAAAGTATTTTAAAGTGCCAGATAATATACCACGGTGAATGGAAAAAAGGGGAACGGCCTTTGTTCAGCAGTGGGACATAACAGGCTCGATGTATTAATAATGATATGCACAAAATGAACATTATAAGTCATCATCATTGTCAATGTCACCATACGTCCCACTGCGCACAGGCCTCCCTCTCATGGACGAGTATAACATAAAGTTACATAATTTTATCCTATCCATTTGTATTATTTAGGAGCATACCTGTTCGGTTAGATCACACTCCGCCTTGGTAAACCATTTTCGTATCAGTTTTTGCAATTCACCGTCATCCTTCAGAGATTGTAGTGCTAGATTGATGCCATCCCTAAAATGAAACGTTATATAAACCACAAATTACCATTCGGTAGCAAACTGCGCTGTATAACATTACACTCGCATTGCCAATTCGCTGTGAAAACACGTTTCAGAAATGGCACTACATAATTTCGCAATGGCCAGTAAAGATTTTAATATTGTGCTTACCGCAACTCTGATCCCTTTTGCAAAGCTACAGCGAAGTCTTTCACGCCAGAGTTAGTAACGGTAACCAACATCTCACATGGCTTGCTGGCATCATTTTCGGAAGAGGACTGATCGAATAGGAAGCTGAGCCAACTGTACTTACTCCGGGGTATTGCGATACCTTTCATCCCTTCAGATGTATCCTGTTGCAGAAAAAAACATTATGAGCAGTTCACAAAATACCCCAATAAAATAATTCATTAATAAATACATATTTGAGGACAACCTTACAGAAATCATTGATAGGAAACATCCATGAGTCAGGAACAAATATTCCTACTCATCACACAAATAAATGTCTTTACCGGGATTTGAACCCTGGACCTCTGGCTTCGTAGGCAGGATCACTACCAACTCGGCGTGTGTGTGATGTTCAAAGATGATAAGTGTATATATATTCACCTCGGGACAAGCTGCCACTTTGCTATATGTCTGAGAGGGCTCGGCTATGCGTTGCAGCGTCAGATAGGAGGCGAGGCTGGCCGTGTACGACGATATTACAATAAATGTGAAAAACCACCAAACAGAACCTACGATTCTGCCAGATACCGATCTGAAAACAACACAAAATTACACTATTACTTTAGACACAGTCGTATTTTAGACAACACTCGATATTTAAATCTTTACCAAGTTATTAATGCCAAGAAATAGTATACATATATAATTTTACCTAAACACGTGCAAATTATTATTTCTAGTGAAACGTGGAATCCTAACCTTTTCTTGTTAATTGGATATTTTCAAAGATGTTTTAAGTTTTTTAGATGTTTGGGTCATACTCAAATTTAAGTTCGCGTCTTTCCTGTGGACACTATAAAAGTTAAGGGCTACGAAGCCTAATTTTGGTTTGGACTCTTAATCCGCATAAACAGCGTCTCCTCTTATGTATGACTATTTGATAAAAACCTGATTTATATGCAGGGGAGCTCTAAATTGTTGACTACAGGAGAGACGAATTTTGCTTATACAGTGTGTTCGGGTGAACCCAGGTCCAGGCTTGTCAGGTAGGTGTCGAATGTATGAAAACACAGCTTAGCACACATAGAGAAAGGATAATTTAGAGGGACTCACTCACACAAACAAACATGTTTTATTTATTTGAGATATTTATTCATAATCATAATCATAATCATTTATTTTGCTAAAACATACACAAAGGTGGTACAATTGACATGTTGGCGGTAGTAAAATTACATGTATGTATGTTCCGCCAGTAGGCACTATTGACAAAACTAACTAATTTATTGACATGTATGACAAAGATGTAAGCATAGACATTACCACAAGTGTGAACGATAGGTATACACTGCCAAATCTCCTGTGCCTCAGCGCGTGTAAGATTTTTGGGTGTGTCACCAGCTTCTTTGACATCCTCTGTCAAAATATTGTACTGAAACTGACGTCACGCCAATAACACCACTTAAGTATATGGACATCATTATATCGAATATGTATAGTAGTCTGATCCTTCTTAATTTAGTCAGGTTAATTTACTTGTTTCCCAAAAGGCATCCGCTAGGACCCCATCTATTACATACTCTATATACGTTCGTACATCTCTGGTGCTACTGTATGTTCGATACAGTAATTAAACTACATAAAATAAAAAATATGTGAATGCATAAATTGGATTGTTATACCCTGTAACACAACCAATTTTCTGTTCTCGCTATAAAATCCGATTCCCTCATTTTTAATCACCGGCCGAAATAATTTTACCATTTCGAATGCAACGTTAGATAAACATTTGAAACTCAGATATCCTAGTGCTCGTCTGCTTCGGAGTAACATTGCCTTACAGTTGAAATTACATTTATTTAGACTGTGACTGGAACGTTTCTCTCACCACTAGGTTTTTAGTTCCCAACCGCGTATTTTATTTGAAATGTGAATTTATGACTATGGAAATGTCGTCCGAAATATTATCATTTAGCTCACAGAAGTGAAATAAACAAGCATAGCCGTCTTTAGCAGCGAATTGCATGCTGCTTATTCGTCGTGCAGTATATTTACAGGACCTAGTGTGTTGAATCTCGAATTCACGAACGCGATGTCAATTAAAACCAAATATTTAGTCGTTGGTTTCAGCGATTATCACTTACTAGCTGCCCGCGACTCCGTCCGCGCGGAACTGGTTTATATCGTAGCTACATTTCACCCCCTAAGGGGATGGTTTCCGGAATAAAAACTATTCTATGGCCTTCACCAGGACTCAAACTACCTCCATACCAAATTTCACCCGTACAAACTTTGGACCCCTAATAAACCCACTCAGGGGTGTGGGTTTTTCCAAAACCTTGAAATTATTTTTCTTGTATTGCAATAAGGAATCCATATACAAAGTTTCAAAGTGTCTCACATTTTACTCCATCCCATAAAAACTTTCAACCACCTTATTAACCCCTTGCGGGAGGAATAAAAAAAACCCTTCTGAGCGGGTACTTACTTACTTTATACAAACTACAGGACTTTTATGTATATATATTGTGACGGATCTTATCTTGTATATTATGTATTAAATACATCCAGATATTTTTCGCACTTTCCAGGCCCGTGTTTTAGTCTCACCTTATCGTTCACCCTTCAATCTTGGTGCCGCGATTCGTTGTAACTAAACGTGAGGTCTACTTTTGTTAGGTGTGACGGTTGGGGTGAGGCACAACAGCCCAGTATTCGTGGTACTTAAACTGTTTTTTTCTTTCAATATCTAGCATGAAGTATTATTTAACATTTTGGTATTTATTTATTTTATTTTATATACGTTTTCATTTCTAGCTATCTAAATCAGAGCTGACAATAGTCATATCATCATCCAAACTGAAGCTGTAATATTTCGTATAAGTAGCATAACAGCGATAAAAAAAACTTAACTGAAACGCAGAAGCCAGAGTCAAGTTTACCTAAGGGAATCGGGATAACGAACAAAACTAATATACTTTACACAATCAAATATTAAAATATACACTGACCTCGGAGTAATGTCGCTGCCCTGCTGCATAAAGGAGCCCACTGAGAACCACATTGAATTCCAAAAGCTGAACTCGTTCACTACAGTCGTCTGGAAACATTGAACATTTGAATAAAAATCAATTTAGTAAGTGGAGTGGGCCACAGCCACACGTGATGATGTTGTTCAAGGATTTTAGATTAGTATTTCTGTCGCGTTGACGTTGGTGGGACTGCGCGCTAGTGCGATAAGGACTGCTGCATCGTCGACTTAAAAAAGTTACGTATAAAACTCAAAACACGAGGTCTCATTCGCGACTGTTTCCTGCACCGAAACATAATTAATCGAAACAATATTTTGGAAACTGAATAAGAAGAAAATACTGATGTTATGATTGTTGCGTTTATTGATTAGGCATATTTTCACAGCCTATCAAGCATTGTTTAAAGCAACCTAGGACTTATAAAAATAATTATACCACAAAAAGCAAAACATATATTGATGATATGAATATTATTTGAAAAAAAAAAAACATCAATCTACGGTCAAAACCCTCGGAGGAAACAGTTGAGAACGTTTCTATGGAAAAATTACCACTCATCCTCTAATAATGTTTTGCGGCAGGAAAATAGATATGAAAGTACATTTGTAGGGTAAATTATTCATAGAACATTTGAGTATTTCGAGTCACATAACGTTCACAGGGCATGATGACTAGCATTTGTTGCGGAGATTTAATTATTGAGGTTTAGACCACATGCCAGCATGCTTATGAGGTTTAATGGATAATGGAGTCCATTTGCGAATTTAAAATTTAACGTTCACGATTAATAAATGTTGTTTGGCGTTCTTACACTCGGGTTAACGGACCAGATTAATTGATTAATTTGCAAAGGGCCTCAATAAATCATTATTAAGGTTCAAGGTTTGAATTTTGTATGTTACATTGGCTACGATTAAATTGATTAATATGAGTATTAATCATTTTCGTCTTCTATCTATTAAACCAAAGTGAACGTTGTTCCAGCTAAACTAAATGAACAATAAAAAATACCCACTCTACAGAATGAAACCTCGAGTTCAGAAAGAAGTTGTTACCTTAGTAGTTGCGACTTCGTTATGTTCGGAAGATTGAGTATCGGTATAAGATACGACTCGCCACTCGTACGGCGAAAATCTTGATACAATGAACAACACTATTGTCACGGCGAAAACGCTAAACATCAAACAGAACTGTAAATAGAACAAAATCGTATTAATTTCATTTGTAATCATTCTCAGGGGTCAAAAATTTGTAGCACGTTATGACGTCTAGCCATACCTACATATAAAGTAGAGTTTGTATGATTTGGGTAATCTCCACGCTTATCCGATTTCAAAAATTCTTTCTCCTGCGTGTAGAATGGACTTTCTGGATTGACAAAGTCTATGTTCCATCCCGCGGGATTGCCTGCGGTCTTTGCAAAACGCGGGCGAAGCCGCGCGGGCATTTAGCATATAGGTTATACGGGTCGTAGGCAAAGTTATCTTACCCAAACTTCCGTAGAGAGTGGATCAAGGAAGCTGAAAATGGTGCTCGTTTCGTCGGCTATGTTCTTAAGACTCGGTTTAACGTCGAACGACAAAAATGGTTTGCTGAAATCAACTACTGTCTCTCGTCCAACGGTCACAGTGAGAGGGGCTATTGCCATGTCTGCTTCCTAGAAAAACAGTAGGTAAGCTTTAACAATAGCGACAAAGACATAAAAAATAACATAAAAGGATTAAAAGTATTTACATATGGACGAAAAAGTAAAGCAGGGGATTAAATAATCACAAAGTGATGAGTGTCCGAAGTTTTAAGAGATTCTGCTCCTTTTCCGCAAGACGCATTTCCATATGAAACGATTGCCTTTTACTTTGAAGCTCGGGGATCATGCAGTCACGATCACCGAGCATTTTCTGTTTGTAACAAGTTATATTAAAACGCTTGTTCTTCGTATTTTTTTTAGAGATAATTGAATGTGATTTTGCCTTCTTTCTTTTGGGGTAATAATAAATTTTGAGCCTACAACCCACCCATCTCTTCCCTCTTAGAAGGTAAGATAAAACTAGTTAATTGGATAACCGTCTGAGAAATGCAACGATCTGTCGAAGGCATTCCGTGTTTTATAATTTAACGCTTACCGCAAAAGTTTATGTGAAAATGGTTAACTAAGGAACGCGCACTTCATCCCTACAAAAGTCGAATGAAATTCGAGCAGCGATGCATCCACTTTTTCCTCCTCTGAAATCACTGAGTATAAACCTATGCAAAGAAATATTCTAACGTAGCTAAAAGAAGTTTCATTATTCTATGCGAGAAAGAAAATATAGGTTTTACGTTGATTTAATTTTTACGGAGTAAAAAGTGATCAACCTTGGGTTGAAATTCAGTCTTTTGTATGTTTTTTTTCGATGTTTACATAAAAACTAGTGCCTATTTTAAAACAAAATATGTTACATTGGGAAATAACTGCGAAATTAAAAACTCCAGTAACCCCTTAACTTCATTATTGAAATCTAACCTTTATTCATAAACATGGAAGCTTCTAAATATAATTCGGTAGTAAATCAACTAATACAAGGTAAAAATGCGTATACCTACTTTCGAACAAGTGGTAAGAAATCTTAAAGAAGGTGTTTGAAGGTGTAAATTACAGTTGATGTTTAATAACATTCGTTCTAAACGTTGCGCAATTACCTGCAGTATTTCAAAGATAAAAGGTTCAGTTTACATTCAACGCAGTTAATACAGTAGAAGTTATAATGAATATCATGGCGGTCAGCAAACAGGAACCCTATTGTTTGAGAGTTTCGCGTTAGATTTCCGTTTTTTTAACACTGTAGTGCACCCCGCCCTGAAGCAGAGTGCCTCCTTTCTTTTGCTAGCTCCTCTTGAAATATACTTTATTTCCCTAGTAAAATACGCTTTTCCTAGTAGTCAAAAAGTAATCACGAAACTTAAGTATCTTTAAGTCGCAGCATGGCGGAAACTTTTTAAAGGGGAGCATTGAAAAATACTTTTGAAGTATTACATTTTCTCATACTTCTATTTTTACATTTTCAATATAGAATAGTTCATTACGTACGTATTTGACATGCGATTTTAAATCTGGTAATAGTGGAATACGGAGAGCAAGTATGAAATGTAAACCGAACTAACGAAAAATACAAATTGTATGTATAGAACGCTCAAAAAGCTAATTATATACATGACGAAATCGGATATACTCTATTTTTATTATTTATTGGTAGCATATATCATCTCCATATCTTTAGGTAGGCATTATGTAAGAACAATATGTGTGTACTTGACAACGGTGTGCCGAAAGGAAAAGCTGTGAATGTCGAGTTTATCTAGTTTGAGGTTTGTTTTAAACTTCTACAAAAGATGCTTCCAGGAGGACTATTGTGGTGTTTTCACTTCGGCAACTGTCCTCCGATCCATATTCAGATACTTTGAATTCCCACTGAGCATCCCATTCCATTGTGTTTTGTTTAATTTATTGTTTTAAGGAGTCATTAAGTAGTATTAAAACATTTTATTTTAACTTACTTTCCGTAATAATTCACCGATCATTCCGTCCCATCCGCCGATAATTTTGGGATTTTCATTTCCGTATTTGCCATCCTTGACTATTCTTAGTTCATCTGAAGTATGAATAAGAATTTAATAATGCGTTGTGTGTGATTACATTAAATAATTATTCCTATTGAATATTTCGTAATCAAGTATTAATTACTATACTCTAACATGAACAATGGTTGTGGCTTGGAACATTTTGGTATGTTTATTTAACAGTTAACATATCTTTGCGATAACAGTTAATCTGTCCATGGCAGATAGATATATGAATCATTTATTTGGCATATAGCAACATCCAACAACAAAAAAATAAAATAAAAAAAAGATACAGAGAAGAAAGATAAATCAAGGTTAATATGCTATTAAACCTCGCAAAGTATTCCTTACCCACGCCCGATCATAAAGCGTGTAAGTCATAGTGAAAGAAAGTAACGTCTACCGAAGACTCAGTAAACCACTAAAGCGACAACATCCGAACTTTGCGGAGGGATGTTCGAATTCAAACCAGATTTAACTTGAACACCGTAAATTGAGTGACTTACACTTGATTTCCAACTTATCCGATAACATTTTGGCGAGGTCAACGCAGAACCCCTTGTACGGGTCGTTAGGCGTGAGTCTCGTATATTCCGAGTTTTGGCGCATAATGTAGGGGGGCTCTTCTATGGTCGACACTATGTAGGTCTTGTTCCTGTTGTACACCCCCGGGATACTTGGGCCCGGCAGCTTCGGCACTACCGGGACAAAGCCTTTGTTGTCGTACCAAGTTGCGATCTGTAGCAGGAATAGTTTATCGATTAGCACACCTCCGGCGATAAGGGGCACGCTAAGTATAATAAATCACTGCTAACTCCGCGCTGTTGAGCCAGTAGAATTCACTTGGGCCCGGATTTACCTATTTACAAACTGAAGCAGAAATGAGTTTCTTAATAAATATGTTTTGTTGTTTCATTATCAAAGCTTCTGATTATCTTTTCTATATTGGTTTCTTTTTATCGTTGCAACTGCAATAATCTTAGGTTGCGAGGAAACTCGTTTACCTTGGTTGATTTTTTGTTTTGGGCTGAGAACGAAATACGAGGTAAGCAGGGAACAAAAGTCATGACCAATGGTTAATTAAACAGGAACTCGAATTGAGATTCAATTTCGACATCTCGGCATGTCATAGGGATCCCCACGAACATGTCTCTGTGTTTTGGAGTTAACTGACAGATAAATAACTTTCGTCAATGAATCGGGATCGCGGGCCAGTTAATGTGCCCTGACGATATGACAAAAGCACATCGTACCATCGGGGTGGTATTTCTCTCTCGCTTGCTTTAACATATATGTACGAAAAAAAAGTGTAAAGAAAACGTTCGTTTGTCAAAATAGACGATCCCATCCGAAACCGAATCCTGTTCTGAAACGAGGACGAGGATTTACAGGTATAACTAGTGATAAGGTTTTTTCCACAGGCCAAGTGGCTTTCAATCTTGAATCAATGTCAAAAAGACTTTAACAGGGAAAAAAATCTTACATTATATGTAAATTGTATCTCACAAAGTGTCTTCAACCCTTAGCAATATAAATTACTCGTATATTGTAGTGTATTCTCACCCTAATCATTTCTCCCTCTACCGTCATCTCCATGACTTGCAGGGAGAAATTCTTGCGGTGTCCCTCCTCGTTGAACCTGACGTTGCCCGTCAAGCCTTCGATCTCCGTCTGAAGCAAACACATCGAGTCTTGTTTCCCGTCTTAATTCTTAGCTAACACAAGATATGATTACTCGCACATGAGAATTATAAAAAGTACTCGTTTGCGCTTGTGATTAAAAAATTTATCGATAAATTACACACAAAGCTCTTTATGATAAGAATAGACCCGTGCTGGGCTAAAACGCTTGGATGGTATCTCATAACGGCATAACCAGCTGGGCTGTTCATAGATCACTTCTGAATCAAAGGACTGCAGATCAAGACGGCTATTGGGCAACACTATGACAAAATGTATGTTGAGGGAGGATAGAGGTTGACGCACTTGTGCGAATGCTATGGCCGCGCCAAAGAACATAGTCTATACTATCTATATTCAGAAAAATTGCAATTAACTGAGTTATATCCCTCAGATATCTCAAGTAACCTTACCCCCACTACCCCACTTCACCGAACTGGTTTCATCTCCCATTCGTTAGCCATTCAAGTCACTCACCTCTGTAACAGTCTACCTACCCGTTAAAATCTGACAGTCTACGACCACATTTGCGTTTAAAAGTAATGACGCAAGTTGTTTGCTGGCAGAACCGTTTGTAGTGTTTTTGTAGGTATACATTTGTAAGTAATTTTTTTTGTGTATTTGTATGTTATCTATCTATCTTTATCTCTCTATACATATAATAACTGTGAAAGTTCGTTTATGTTGTCAGAGAGACATAATAAGAAGAACCTGAAAGAAATTGTATTTATACAACATAACTTAAAAACTTAAATAGCGCGATGCAGAACATCACCAATTTCCTTGCATATACTAGCCTTAGTAGGTCATTCTCCAGTTTTTTGTCGGCGTCTAAACTCCGTCAAACCATATGAAACGTATAAAAAGGTTTGATGGCGTTAATGTGACCCGCAGACTAAAGAGGATAACCGATTTGATAAAGTCGTGTATACGTAACAGCGCCATCTTTTGTTGTCAAGTGGACGTTGCGTGGCGGCGATGACATCTATGTACAGTTTGTCTGTTTAATGGCCGCTCCACACGATGGGCCATCCTGACCCATCATACAGGACGCGGCTATGCGGTAAAACGAGACATAAATATGTCTTACTCCCTTTAACGCATAGTTGCGTCCTGTATGATGGGTCAGGATGGCCCATCGTGTGGAGCGGCCATAAGTGTACGCGCATCACATGAAAACGGCTGAACGGATTTTTGCTCCCGGCGCGTTACACAGCTCCGAAAGTCCGACTCGATCTTGGCCAGTTTTATCCCTTATTTAATAGTTATTAAATAAGGGATAAAACTGCTAAGAGCTTGTTAGCTTGTTAGCTTCCGCCCGCGACTTCGTTTGCGTGGACCAGGGATAAAGCTATCCTATATTTAAGTCCAGGCCGTAAATTAACTACGTGCAAAAATCTAAATCATTTGAGCGGTTAAGCGTCATTGAGTAACACACATCAAAGTATCTAAACATCTAAACATTCAACCATCCAAACTTTAGTGGGATTATCCTTTACTTTATACATATTTTATCAATTAAATTTTCACTTTGTTGGTAAACTTCAGGACAATTCTATCACCATTGCAAAAATCGTGCATATATTATAACCTCATTCATTAAATATTTCGTATGGCATACATTATTTTTGGTCTTTAAAATTTATGACTCCTTAGTACCGTTCACTCATTAGCAAATCGGCTAGTATGGACGCGCCGCTACTGACAATGTATACGTAGATGAAAATATTTATACGTAACTTTCCCTTACTGTTTTATCGTACGATTTAACTTTGCAGAAACGATGAATCCAAGCGCGAAAAATGTGACGAGAAGGGTTTCATATCGTCGTGTGGATCGGCCCGTTCCGGGGTTAATTAGGCGTCAACCGGCGAAACCTAATTAATCGGCGGGCTAGAGGCGCGGAACCGTGGCCCGTCAGGCAAGGGACACACGAACTACATTTCTAATTAATTGCTGTTTGTAATTATCCAACTAACATAATTAATGAAAAAAATTGAGTGATGTGGTGCGGTAGCTCGAGTGTTTCTTGAAAAAAGCCACTAAGTATTTTGAATTGTAAAATTTTCAGGGACTTTTATGTTATTGCCGCTGACAAAATCACGAGCTCTTTCGATCCGATAGGTTTAGTCTGAATGATAATTCAATATTATGGTACTGATGATGGAGACAAAAGGTGGCCATGGGAGTTTTGTACTTCACCAACGTAACTCCGTTGAGTTTGGGCTCGTTAGAATCATCTCAATGACGGTATATAGGAAAAAACCGTCGGCAATAAAAGCTTGTAAAAAAGTAAATGTTTGACATAAACTTATTTTTGATTTGATTATATTTTGATATGTATACCTTTAATGAAATAATTTGTTGGTCTACTACTTCCTGTCAGTATATAGCAACACTACGTTATACATTTTATGAAAAATTTCATCCAAATCGGTTGAGCCGTTTAAGCGTGATTGAGTAACAAGCATCCAAACATCTAATCATCCAAACATCTATACACCCAAACATCCAAACTTTCGCATTTTAATATTAATAGGATTGCGTGATTGTATAAACAGAAGTCTTTAAAATAAATAATTGTCACCACAACAATAAATAGTTAGTGATGAACCATTCCCAGGTATATTCCTCATTTGTTTGGCGAATTTACCCAACTCCAGAACTATACCCAGTATCCCGCACAAATCAAGAATTATCGCGTACACTAGCTACACTATTCGCGTATACTGCCATGTGAATGCGACAAAAACTAGCCTGACATCAAGGAAAAAACGAGGTAATGAAAGAACACAAACATTGTGCACCTCGCCTAAGAAAACCTCTCGTATTCAACACCTGCGCTCCCTTTGTGATTGCGCTCGATTTAAATTTTGCTACGTTATTATGCGCTGATTCCACAGCAAGGGACTGCTCGCGTTTATTTATGAGCCCACGACTTTTTTAAAGTTAACCCTTCTCAACATGGATATTATCTCGATGGGGCAAGATCGGCCCAGGGGAAAGTTTGGCCCACACTTGACATTTAAAAGCTGATTCCATTTTAGGGACCGTAACGGGGATAAATAAGGAAGCAAGTAGTAAATTTTGGTCTCATAACAAAATTTAATACTACCCAGTAAATTCTACTTTTTTTAGATAATTGTCGTATATAGTAAATATGTGTGTTCCAATTCCAATACGCACTATGCCTTATTTTGATTAAAATTTATTTATCTACAACGTTTTGGTGTAAAATAGGTTTATTGAACTAAAACCTTTTTAGCACAGAGAAATGCGTCATTTAGTAATGTGGGTAGGCTGGGCTGAGTGTGTGTTTCTATCATAAAAATCTATTTTAGTATACTTGTATAACGTATACTTTCAACAAGCAACCAATACCATCCCAGGTAGAAGATTCAAATTTGAATGACAGCTTTATAAAAAGTCGGCCAGATTAAATTTAATAATGTCAACCATACGAGCTTTAATGGCAACTGCACTTTCTCACAATCGTCCAAACACGATCACTTGTGTAGGTAAATAGTTTAAGACTTGTTATGGCTACCTTCTGTCTCCATCATCAGATCAGCTCGGTAGTGACATAATATTGTTATTACCAAACTTAACTTAATTCACATAAGATCAATTGGACAGCGCCACGCGCAAGTGGCTGAAAAATGTCTGGTACATTTTGAAGGACAGCTCATTTAACGACATTACAAGTTAAATTAGTTAAACAGCTTGTCAACACATAAAAACGTTTCTTTTTGTAAAAAATCTGCATGTTGCTAATTGTATGACTAATATAACAGCGCATATACATCCTCTCACAATAATGGACTCGACGTTAGTTTGATGCTAACACATTTAATTTCTGTAAACAAAATGAAGACCAAACTACCAATTTAAGGTAGGAGCTCGCATGTCTTACGTCTCATCAGCCGTGTTACTTAGAATTATCATAAGGTAATGATGGTAAACTGCAGCTCTTAACTCATTTTCTGCCAAGACTACTCTATCTACGCGCTACGCTTGCAGCCGATACTGTGGTTTTCCTCATATGTAGCGGCAAGAGACTACGGCGTAGGCGCCCGATAGGAGTATGTAATTTTATTATTTTGCGGTGGATTGCTCACTGTTTCCACTAGAACGACACTAGGAGGCCGTTATTTATGCCATATTTTAACCAGAATTTGCCGGATCATAATTTATTTTAGTATGTCAGTTTAATCGCTTTAATATTCGACCACAGATTAATTAAGCTTTTATAACCAAGCTTTCATCCACAACCGGTGTGTTTGAACTTTGACTGATTTAAATTGCAAGTATTTAAATAGAAATAGAATACGAAAATATTTCTAACCACGTGACACATACAACACGACAAACATTGAATGAAAATATAAAACACGCAATAGTCCCAACTCAGCATGGTGCTGGCGATTACCAGCGCTGGTCTTCCGTTGGAACCACGGCGGGCAGCGCACACATTGAAAAAAAAATACAATATTAATAAAAACAATAAGACAGTGAAACAATTATAATAAAAATAGAAAGACATGGCAAGGCCACAGGTAATTAAAAACGAAGCAGGCCAATGACTATATTTATATGCAGCTAGTGACCATATAATTTTCTTCACGAGTTCAAAAATATGTTTCTTGAGATTAATTCTAAAGCTCTGTATATTCTGCAGGTTTTTTAACAGGGGTGGAATATTGTTGTGTATTTGAGTCCACACTCCTGGAATGTGGCATCAAACAGTCTATAATCCATAGTGCCGTCATCACGTATTTCGAGCACATATGTCGTCGAGGAGACATAATTATCGAGCGACTGGTCCAGGGAAAGATCGAGGGCACCAGACCGCGAGGCAGGTCACCAATGACATGGACAGACCAAATTAAAGCATCGCTACACAAAATCATAAGGGAAGGCTATTGATAGGGAGAGAAATGATGACCACGACCACTCTTTCAAGAGTGGAAGAATTTCGAGTAACTGTATTTTAAAAAACCTAGTATAACCTAAGTGACCTGAAAGTCACTTCACTAATATATAAAACGTTTGTGTCACAAAGCAAGGAAGATATGTATGCATGGAAGTAAAATGCAGATAGCGAAGCAAAGGTTCTTCAGTAGAGCCACTCATAGTTTACTTTGAAACTGGCAAAGCGCATGGACTTCGAGTACTGGGATATGTCTCACAACATCGAAATAATATTGTAATTTTCCATATTTAAACTAATAATATAAAGCGGGAGTTCTGTGCGATCGTACCTTGATGTCAGTTTGTGTGTAGAGGGTAATCTCCAGAGCCACTTATATCCGATACAAAAAATTCTTAAGAGAGTTTGTGTCACAATCTTTACATCTTCTACTGTGAGTGTCGTTTAGCTTGTCAGTTTATATGTAAAGGGGTGGTAGGGGGTAATCTCCGGAATGACTCTATGTGAATGTGATTTCAATAATTATTTTACCCGTGTATAGAATGGACCTTCGGAATGGATATGGGCTATATTATATCCTGCGGCTCCGGCCGCGTATTACAAAGACGAATAACTGAGAAATGTTGGTTTATATGTAGTGGTTATCTTAGAAACTACTCTACCTTTTTAGGGTTCCGTAGCCAAATGACAAAAAACGGAACCCTTATAGATTCGTCATGTCTGTCTGTCTGTCTGTCCGTCAGTATGTCACAGGCATTTTACTCTAAAACCATAAGGTGTATTTGAATAAAAAATTAAGGATAGGGTGTATTTTGTTAACCGCTACATAGTTTTGTAATGAAATTACTAAAAAAGATTTTTTTTAGGGGTGCACCCCATACATAAAACTGAAAGTCAAAAATTATTTTTTCATTGCAAGCCCACTTGTGGTACATCAATCGTCAGGCCTTTTCAAATAAATATGAGGTTTCTTAGCAATTTTTTGGATTAAGTGAATAGAGTCGGAGATAATCGCCCCGAAAGTGACTAAAATTGTTTCCCGTCCCCCCCCTCTAATTTTTGAACCGTGTATTTTAAAAATATGAATAAAATCAGGCTCATAGGGATTATATAACTCTACGAGCGAAATTTGTTTTCAACAAGATCGGTTCAAAGGTTTTCGAGATATTTATAAAAAACTGCGTTGCCTAAAGAAAAGGACGTAAGTGCCATAAGTATTCAGTAACGATATGACCTTTTTCATGTTAGACCCATCATACCCCTAGCAATACCCCTGGGTGTAGGGTGGGACTGAACCATACCACCGTATAGTGCTGTGCACTATATTATGCTTTATAATATCTATCCCAAAAGTCCTATTACCGTTATCAGTATCACGCAGTGTAGTTGAAAAAGTTAGACTACCGTTATCTGTATGAGTAAGTAACCTTTGATTTAGTATATAGAACTAAATGCACAATGTCAAACAAATATGCCAAGAAATGTGCCCCAGAACATGAACGAAGAATACTCTGGACAGGCTATGGTAATAATAATACCACGTGCGAGCGAGCTGGTAGCATACAAATCTCTATAAGTGTGACAGAAAGGGGAATATCATTCATACTTACGACAATGACAATTCATTGTCATAAGTAGTTCCACTTTTTTATTTATTTGCCACAACTGATTTAGTATGAAGTTGTGCCACACAAACCATTACCCGTCCCGTAGTAAGTTGTTTATGACAAGTCATCAGCCATTATAGGACCGGTTCTTAATTTAGCTGCATAAGAGCTTTTCCGTCCCTCACCGTGGCAACACGTACAGCCCATCCATAGTATTCTAGGTTCATGGCCCCAGAATGACAGCTCTAGCTACATTTCAGTAGTTGCTAATAGCGTTAACTTATAACCTGCATCAAGATATATGTTTCATAAAAAAAGAACTCAGTGTTTTAGACCTGAAGCACCATATTAGCAAACCAACATCAAAAGATTAAATACTTTTTAGTTTATTGTGACATATAATGTGACTTGACTGCTCACGTCAAAACTTTAGCGTTTAGCGTTTAGCGAATGAATGGTCGCGTTATAAATTTTATTAATTTCAAAAGAAAGCACAAATACATCTGGTTTCTTTATTTTACAAGTGGGGAATAAACAGTTTCAAATATTATATACAAAACAATTGTTGAGATTTCCGTAAGTACATATAGTACAGCTGACAGAGTCCATAAAAAGAAATCATTTTAGTTTCCTTGAAATAGATTCAGTTTGTTAAATAATTGTATTTTCGACCTGCCTTTACTTTAAATACTTTTTTTTTGCGATGTAATGTAAGCGTACAGTCAAGTAGCGATCAGCTGTCGATATTATAGTTCATTAATGCTATTAATTATCTTTTGCAAGGTCATGTCTGTCTGTCTGTCTGTCTGTCTGTCCGTCCGTATGTCACAGGCATTTTACTCGAAAACAATAGGGTGTATTTGAATAAAATTTTGAGGATACGTGTATTTTGTTAACCGCTACATAGTTATGTAATGAAATTACAAAAAAGAGTTTTTTTTAGGCGTGCACTCCATACATAAAATTGAAACTCAAAAAAAAAATTGCATGCCCACGTGTGGCACATCAATCGATATTCGATAGGCCTTCCAAAATAAATATAAGGTTTCTCAGCAATTTTTTTGATTAAGTGAATAGAGTCGGAGATAATCGCCCCGAAAGTCACTAAAATTGTGTCCCCCTCCCCTCTAACTTTTGAACCGTGTATTTCAAAAATATGAAAAAAAAAACATGCAAATTGTTTTGAACAAGATCGGTTCAAAGGTTTTCGAGATATTTCTAAAAAACCGCCTTACTTAAAGAAAAGGATGTAAGTGCCATATGATTTCAGTAAGGATACGACCTTTTTAATAGGCACGGTACCCTTGTTGTGCGTGGTCCGACACGCACTTGGCCGCTTTTTTATAATATATTTCACCGGTAGGTATAAAGACTTCATTTTCAGGATGGACATAGATGATGTTATGCCATGGTGCTTATATCAGCAAACGGACCCGAGCGGGTAGTTGGTCAAATATAAAACACTAAGGATGCTAAGATTATTAAAATAAAAATAAATATTCGTATGCACGGTATAAACGGGCTAATAATATTATTATCGAATTGGGATCACAGATTGTCCATAATGTATAACTTTTATGTTGTACTCGTATATATACATATAATATTTTTTTTACCTCCTGCACGCGAGAACTCCCTCGCGCGCAATATATGCTTGTCGTTTTAATTAGAGCACTTAGAAAGAGACCGAGTTTACATAATGAGCTGTCTTGCGTGCGGGCTTGGGCTTACCGTGCCGAAAGGTGTTCATATTGCAGCATCAGTTGATACAAAGACAAAAAGCCTGGCCACTTGAAACGGCTATTTCCTAGAGTTTACATGATTTTTAAGCATTATTGGCCGGTATTGTAAACTTAAGTTTATTTGAGCAACTCTATCTTCCGAGGTACAAAAAAAAAACAATTATAATGCTCAGTCCAAGAAAATATACAGACGGAGCGTTACGAACAGTCAAGTGAAGCCAAACCACATACAAACAAAACCAAGCTACTTCAAGTTTAGCACACGCTCACGCACACATATACAAACAAAATTGCACAAAACTCTTCAGCACGTGTCGCAATGCTGTCACGTTCATTTATTTCGAGTTTTGTGCGATTTAATTTGTTTAGCGTGTGCTAAACTTATGGGGCTTGGTTGAAAACCGGTTGGCTTCACTAGACTGTTCGTACCGCTCCGTCTGTCTTTTTTTCTTGGTCTGAGTTACAATTATAGTTTTATAGAAAGTCGGTTACAAAATAATCTCGACCATAATTTCATGTGAATTGTAAGTTGGTTTGGGTGTTCGAAAGCTCTGGAAAAACGATAGTGGTTGTCCCGACGAAAATGGACCGTTTCGGGTAGGTACCTAAATGAAATATTTTTTAACATTTTTCAGTCCTAAGTCTTATTCCTATCTAGCTTTTGCCTACGTGAGTTCACGTGAGCGTCACGTTTCCGTGCCATACGTCATCACTGGCAACACACACTGGTCAAAGACTCTCGTCTTGAGGCACTGCGGAATATTGGACGAAAAGATGTGCCGTAGCCTCCCTTTCTCAAAGTTTGATCAACTTAACCGGACAGTCTGTCCTAGGTATCTATACACTGCTGCTTGCCGAAATTGTACCTAGACAATAAATATTTTTTTGTAAATAATAGTGGAAACATTCATGAGATTTTTTATTGTAATTTTGACTGATTCAGCCGGTTATGCCTGAAGTGGTGTGGATATACAAATATAAATAAGAGTTTGTCAAAAATTAATTTTTTGGTATAAGCTTATATTTTTTGGCAATTTTTTATGCAAAAGTTAGTTAGTAGGCAGCTATGTAAATGATTATGATGTAGATGAGTTAGATCCCGTCGTGAGTGATGAAAGGATGAACACCTTCAATCAAAGGCTGAGTGACCAAGTCGAGAAGGGTTCGATGTCCCGACCAGAATTAATGGATCATCTTACCGACATTGTAGGAAGTTTGGAAAAAAAGCTTAATTGTAGTATATCATACTTATTTAACTAAAATGCGATCAGTCCCTTTCCAACACACATGTCAAAATGGCAGATAAAATCGATTTTTAACGGCATTTCAGTAAAATATGATGTACTATCGACAACACCGCTAACTGACCACCCGTGCACTTTATGTGCATGGTAATAAGTTTCTATATATATACAGGATGGTCAGCTAACTGTGTCGAGTGCTTCTTAAAACATTCCCTGTCCGATTAACCCCAAAGATGGGTCATGCATCTTTACAGGAGTCCGTGCTTCCACAATGGATTCACAGCTTTGAACTCAATACACACATGGACGTGTGACACTCTCAGATCATTTTGTATGGGGTCAATGAAAATGTTAAGGCTGAATTTTCATCAGTGAAGTGCCAAGATGTGGTTTCATATATTTTATACGAGGTGCTAAATAAAACACTGCTCCAAACATTTCTTCATATCGGTGTATACCCTAAATTATTAAATGACACCACACGCTGGCGACGTCGGGGCAGGCAAAAACTACTCCAGGGCCGACCGGCGTTTAATACTTCACAACCGCAATTTAAGTTTCATCATTATTAATTTTCAGGAGTTGATACGTTTATATAATGACCCTCCTAAAACCAACTTACCAAAAACGCGATTTATATCCTTCCTCAACACAAATGTCAAAACGGCTCATATAATCGATTTTTAACGGCATTTCAGCAAAATTTGATATACATTTATGAATAAAACCGTGCTTAACACATTCACTGCCAAATATCGCTACGTTCTACACTCGTAGCAGATCCCGTGGTTTTCACGTAAGTAGCGGAAAGCGACTACGGCGTAGGCGCCCGCTATGCGGGTTCTTGGCAGTGAAAGCGAAATCCAATAGAAGATAGCCCATTTTCGAAATCAGATAGTTTTGAACGGTATAATATTTATGTATTTTTGATTTTTTTAACAGTCGATATTTGGCAGCTGACATACCAGTACAATGAACGTCAATGATGACATGATGTAAAGCGATGACAGCTGTCAAATATTGGATGTAAGGGAATTTTCAGTTTGTTGTGATTTTATTTGACCACAATCTCGGTCGAACAAGAGCCCTACATTATTTGTTGACGCTGTGCACATAAATAGTAAGCGATGTATTAAAATATTCACTGTGGTACCGCACGATCACAATACGCATAAATAATGAATTCGCAAATCGCTATGGCGTTCACATGAACGGTATCAATCATTCGCAGAGCCTATAGGGGTCACGATTCACCCAAGAGAATAGAAATCGTAACCGAGGGCAAAAATTAAGCCGGCTTTTGTTCCTAGAATAAAGCAATCGATTAGGTATTACTAAAAGTCATATATGATAGGAACTGAAGCCAAAATACGAATGCAGTTACACAACGGAAGACTATTATTTCATTCAACTATTTAATGTCTCGGCGGAAAAAAAACTTGGGGCACGCATCCTGCCTCTATTATGAAAAGAAACTGTGTCACTTCAGTAATAAAATCTAATTTATGTACAGCAATAGCCTGCCTTTTTGTGTCTGGGGTATTGGCAAGTGTCATGTTAAGTCTCTTGCACGGCTATCACCGTGACGAATAGGAAGCTGTCTATCGGTTTTTTTAATAATTAGAAAGAGACGGCTAATCTATGTCGCGGCGACATAGCTCGCGGGCTGTGCAGGGCTACATTTTTAAACTGCAATATTCTAGGGTTGCTGGACTTTAGTAGGCTTCATTTTAATTTTATTGCCCATTTTTTAATGGGCCATGTTCTAAGAATGTTATAAGTTCATATTGTATTTTTTTATAAGAAACTCGGTTGAGTTGCCTACTGGCGAATGAGACGAAATAACAATAGAGAACAATTGATTTACACAGTTTAACGAGGAGGCTTGACTTTCGTTGTGTAACGTGCTGTAATCCAAATACTAACTAAGTACGCGTCTAAAACTTTGTTCGTTCGTGTATCGCCATCTCTATCGCTCTTACTTATTCGACCGACAGATAGGGAGATACACGATTTGACGAAGTTTACGTGTAGCGCTAGCCGATTAGTTTGTAAACTCAGCACTGTTAATAATTAGATTACTTCTAATGTTTTATAAATATTATAGGAAAATAACATCACTAGTAAGGATAACATTATTGCTCTGACTTTAATAATCTATATTATGAACTTGTCGTTTAGTAGGCCAATTTTAGGAAATGAATTACTTTTGGTTCGTTTGTCTGAACCTATGCTACTCTGAAACAATGAATTTTTCAGGTTTTTTATAAAGTAAACGTAATCTAACCTAATGGATTTTATATGATAAGTGTTTAAAAATAATCAAAAACGTTGCAGTGTTCAGGAAAGTGGCTTTTTACCGAAAGTAAAAATTCGGACAAACGATACAGTTAACAATTAAATTCAGTGATTACAATAGGATACCATCACTATTCGAATAATCATTAAACATAATAAAAATCGATTAACAAAACCATCATTGTAATACGAACCTTCTTGATCATTCTGGAGATCTTGTCACCATGTTCATACGGCATAATCTTGTCTCCCCTAGGGTTGCAGTCTATGCGGCTAGCGTTAGAATTCGCGTTGCGTCGCATCGGGGGTCTGAAGATGTCCGGTTTCTTGCGCAGGAGTCGCAGAACAGCGTCCACCAACACTTGCACGGCGTCGTATGTCAGCGCCGCTTGAGCCTGTGCCAACGGAACATTATTAAAATAATATAGGTTCTGGTTAATGTACGGCCCTATAATCCGCGTTCTCTATATTTAGTTTTTGTATGAGGCGCGGGCGAGCCCGCATTGCCCTTTAAACCCCGTGTATAAAGAGAGAAAATTATGTGGCTGCGGATTATTGGGGCGTACATTATACGGACCCATCACACACCGACATCGTAGGCTATTGGCGAGAGTTTTTTGTTTATAATCGTTGTTTATCTACTCATTTTTTGACATTGAAAATGTTATTTAAATCGCTTCAGTATAGCCCCCAATTTCAGCGAAAGTGAGACATCGCCCTGGTCACGTGAGTTTTAGGGCTACGTGGATGATTGAGATGTCATAAGATGCCCCTTGGCAAGGACTACAAAATGTAAAAAAAAAAAATATAGCTTTTTGTAAAATCGCAAAAATGTCGAAAAATGACGCATTTTTTGAGGCCTTTTCGTACAAAATCGGCAATATCTTGGAAACGAAAAGCGATATCGAAAAATTGAAAAAGTGTCCTCGGGGTATTGAATTTGCCTACATTATGAAAATAAAAAAACCTTTGTATCTCTTACGGTCTAGGCATGAATCGAACTCGCGTTATGGCCAGGTGTGACGTGCATACCTTGCCTTACAATATTACGACAATAAATTAATATTCTCGGCAATGCAACATGAAGGGAAAGGACACGCCTTTAATTTTGAAGATATGAAATTTTGATATATGGGAGATATATTATTTTCAGAGATATGTTATAGTTCACTTAAAGATTGAAAATAATGCTTGCTCCCTAAACCTCGGACCAAACTGGCCAAACCAAAAAAAAGTACTTGAAAAAAATTAATGTTGTCCATCGAAAATGTGAATAAAGCCCGCATCACACTGGGGCAGCCTGGCCGCGGCGGACAATAGTAAACTTGTCTTTGTGTCAGCTGTGAAAACTATTGACCGCCACCGCAGAGGTCGCTTCTTTTAGCTCGGTCTTTTAGTAAATAGCCCAAATCCAATTGGTAAATCCTATTCCGTAGCAAAAGGGATTAACATGCCCAGTTGAATATATCGCCGATGGGAGCTCGACACATGAAAATGCATTTCTAAAATGCTCCCGCGTCTTATTTTCAAATGCAAATGTTGACGTGGACTAAGTTAAATTCTGAAATGGATGTAATGCCTTCATTTTATTCCTTTGAGTTTGAGATTACAAATCTTATACATATACAGGGCGTCCCACGCCTATGCCACATGGAAGGAAAGTACCTTGAATATTGTAGATGGAAGATTTTACTTTTTTTAAATTTAATAAACAATTAAACTGCATTCATAGATTTTTAAATAATTACATGGTTGAGCCGGGAATCAAACCCGCTACACCCGCTAAAAAAAATACCCTGTAGCTTTATCATACCGATCGAAAGCCTTCATCATAAGAATTATTTTTTGCTAAATAACATAGTGTCAGAAATAAAAGAGAGACCATGAATTTTAACATTTGATTGAAATCAATTAAAGCAATAATCGTTACGGTATGGCTGGTCAGTCGATCAATATTTTACAAGGGGATTAAGAAGTTTGCACGTTGAATTTATAATTAGAAGTTTACTAGTATTTTGCAACCAAAACAGCAATTTACTATTTCTTTTCAAACAATTTTGACTATGCGCACGAGTTAGTAAGATTAGTAAGTCGTCATTTGAGCCACAAGGTACGTACGAACTTTAGACCTTACCAAGCAATATTTTGTGTAATTCGACAGTAATATAACCCTGTCTGGACATGTCCGTCATATCAATTGAACAGATTAACCTCCAGTAACTCCTAGCTTTTTTCCGGGTTGTGGCCTTAAGGAGCCCGGGGTCCGCATTGACACCTAATCCCAAGATATTGAAACTAGTTTTACGAAAGCCATCTGAGCTTCAAGCCCAGAGGAAAAACTAGAACTTATTGGGATTAGATCGGTAGTATTAAAACCAAGGACTGTCGCTTGACCGCCACCAACCACCAATTAAGATATCATACCATCATTCGGTAAGTAATGTTAATTTTACCGAGTTACTCAAATTCGATCTGACATTTGTTTAACGTATCTTTTTATAACTGGGCTTAACTTGTTAATTAACAAGTCAGTGTGAGAACGAAAATCAGTTTAAACAAGGCATTATCAATGTGAAATCTTCTACATTGTTCCAAACCCGTCACTCGTCAGGAATTGTGCAAGTTTTAATTAAAAGGCTTCATTTGTTGCCATACAAATACGCTGCCTATTCAATTTCAGTATGTTACTTATTATTAAATACCAGTGACTCTGTGATCTACTAACCTCGCCAATATACATATATTTGACTGTAATTTTATTTAGTTTCAATACACAAAAAAAATACTATTATCGAACCTGCTCTCAAAATTTTACGAGAATCGCTTGAGAAATGCGATCTGTCGAGGAAAACAGTCGGCTATCCGTACAGATATACGAAATAATTTTTGGCCAAGCTGAAACGGAGACCTTCGTTCGCTTCGCTCGCTCGTTCAATGACTGTGTTTTAAGGTGGTGCATTGAAAATCATCGCGTGCTTTGAAACGCCGTTCTGACTAGATTAAGAAACAATAAGGTCTTATTTTCAGATATATGAGTCTTGAGTATATGATTGTTCATCTGATTTTATCGATGCATGATTGCTTAAAATTTCCTCGATAGAAAAAAAAACCAAAGATGGGTCTGTATTTTTTTTTACTCCGCCTACACAAGCGATACATAATTTTACGACACAATCAAGTTAATACTATAGGTTATCTCATCTAAAATCTCACTTTATGAAATTTTATCAAAACTTCACTACGTTACGTATTTATCGAAATTTGTCCAAAACCGCGATTCCCGAAGAGTGTTACATCTCTTTTTCTCGTGGGCGGAAGGCATCAGCGCGTCTCAGTCTAGGAGGCGTGTACGACTCAAATCAAGGCATCCCCTTAAGCATAATCATTACGGCACGTAAAAATTTTTGATGGCCCACCCGGTACAAAAAAGTTATGAAAGAGTATAGAGTAAACGCCAAAAAAAATGCTAGGTAAGCCGATGTAAAGGCGCTCCGCCACTGTTACCTGTAGACAATATTGGAAAACCAAACAATATTACGAATTTTCAAAGGATTGGTGCGCGTATATGTACTGCTCAAAAATAATATTTGGAATGGGATTTAGGTGATACACATGCATTTAATAGAAACTACAGTACTGCCAGTAGCGGTTTAAAATGACTGGAATCTATGTGGACGACTAAGTCTTATTTAATGTGACACGTACATTTCTGAATCCGATATTATATCAACGTGATCCATGAAGTCGCTGTGATACGATCCACAAATAAATGCAGCTGGTAAAATGTATCGAAAGCCAGAAAAGTAGGCTTTTTCCACGAACAGCATTATTATCTTAGTTATACAAAAGACATTAAACAAAAGGAATAATTGGCGGAAAATCATAAAGCACATAACTTAAACAATCGCTCTTAGTATTTGACGTTTGAATTCGGGCACACTTGAAGGGGTGTTTACAAAAGCAATATAACTAACATGCTCGTTAAGAAATGAAGTCCCTGGTTTGATTATGTTCGTCTGTGAAGTAGTAATAGAACAGTTTTCGTAAATTCAATAATTATTTTTACCATAAAAATGTAAATTGTCTGGCACAAAAATAACATGAATGCGAATAATTTAACAAAAACAGCATAAGTGACGAAGTTCGCATAGTAAATGAAAGGTAAGTACTGTGCAAAGAAATAATATTTTAGGAGAAATTAAGTTTTTTTTGTCACTTTCTGTAAAATAGACACGTCAGTTGTTATGTTTATTTTTGTAAACATCCCTTCACTTGTAGTGTTATTGTTTCATACCGAAATTGTGTTCCGCTTCCATTCAACGATGAATTCTCGAACCATTCTCCTGGAAAAATCCACGACTCTGAATCCAGTTATGTTGATAGCACCGAATTCGGTGACCTCCTTCTCCCAACGATCGTCCATCACCTGTGTAAGGAGAATTACTGTTAACAACGAATTGAACGAGTAATTTTGTAGTATACTTATACATAATTTGATATGGAGAATTCCACGTGTATGTAACATTTTTATAGCCGTCTGGAAAAAATCTACTCTACTAATGACATAAATGGCGCTGCACTGTATTATATGAGTCACTAGATTGGCACCAAATATTTGTGTAAAATTGTGATTATTTAACTTAGCCAAATTACATCAAAGTAGTCGACCATATAGGTAGCGTAGCTATCAAAAACACAGGCAGTGAAAAAACTGTTTCAAAAGACCAGAAAACTACAATCTTACAACAACTTTTCTCAATTCATCTGTATCATGATCATGGCACTGACTCTATTGTTATGGAAAAGTAAAATATTTTTCATTTATGTAATGTATTTGTAAAATTAATTGCACATTTAGGATCTCTCGCTTGAATAATGTGGAATGTAGATAGATCATATAAAAGGTAGTAGTAGTGGTACATAGGAAGGAACATAAGTCTAAATATATATTATGTTTAGACTTATATATGTACTGAACTGGAAGTCAAAGAACTTCGACCCCATGAACACCTATACAAACGATTGTTCCTATGTAGTGGTTTTAAGTCAAAAACTACTCACATCCCAATTGCATATTTAACCTGATAATTTCTCTAGACATTTAATTAATATTGCGCTTACTTAATGAAAAGTCAAGGAAAAACTAGTTACAGCCCTAATGGAAAGTGGAATAGAAAAATCCAGATAAGCGTTATTGCAAAAGCGAGATAGGAATAGCTCGTGTGACCTCCATTTCGAATTTAACCATTATTTTTACTGGATAGCAAGTGCGAAAAGAGATTAAGGTATTACGTACCAATCCGCTTAGAAAGTAGTGATAGTTGCGGCGTCCGAGTTGGACGTCGCGCACGTGTAGAATGAGGGTTTCCTTGGCGAGTTGAGTGGTGCAGTCCAGGACTACGTATTTGTTGCTCCAGCGGTCGAGCCGCTCGAGGGCCACCAGGAACGCGACCACGTCTGTCGCATTGTTCACCCTTTTCACGTTCGAAATGCGAAACGTCGTGTTCCCCGGCTGCAGGCTTTGGTACAGTTGCTGTAGTCGCAGCAAACCTGAAACGCAAATACACGCTAGACGCTGCATCTGCTGATGTTTGAATCGGGTCTTTGTCAGCTAAGTTAGTCAGGATATTTGTTCGGTGACGTCGGATTGTTAGACTGCTTACACGGGAATTTGGTTGCGATGCTAAATTATTCAATAATTACCGTATAAAGTATTCAAATATATTAAAAATACGTACTTACATCTAATTAATTTATCGTCAATAATTCCAAAATCATGATTCGGATTCAGATTCAGATAATTTTATTGGTAAAAGTACAGGTAGGTACATTTTACAAGTCAAATTGTTAACATTTCTTAAATAAGTAGGTATTTATTATTATCTAATATTCTACAGTTTCTTTTTTCCTTGATATAAATTCGTCTACGCTATAACATGCTATGTCAATAAGCAAGTTTTTAGTTTTTTCCCTAATACTGCATCACTTGATGAGTGATTGACATTTTCGATGCGGAGTATTATTTAATGTTTAGTTTGTAATCGTTACGATTGCCTTAATGCATAAATTAATCAGAATTGTTAATTTCTGTGAGGTGGTACTCTATACTAATATCATAAAGAGGTTGCGAATTGAGCTTACGAAGGGTAAGAAAAACAGTTTGAATAATCTGCCCACATATTGCATAGGTACACAGTGGCGTGAGAAATTTTCTACGGGCAACCCGGAACTATAAACGTTATGAAAGAGTTTAGAGTAATTATACAATGTTATATGTGTATTACTCTAAACAACTCTTTCTTATAGGCTTGTATGGGCACCCCGCCACTGATAGGTACCATAATCTCTTTGAAATATTTATAATGTTGGTGATTCTAAAAGAAAATCATGCGATTTTAATTTCTGGCAAACTCTGTCATCTGTGAGTAATACTTGGTCTTGCTTATTTATATAATTCTACTACATAAAAACAGCCTACAGTAGTCTGCGATGGTAACTTGGTATAACTTGACAACTTCAATTCTGCTTATGTATTCTTTTATAAATAGAACCCTTACAAATTACAAAAAATATATTTATAGTATCGTGAAGGCGGCGCGGAGAACAACGAATATTCATTATTAATATAGAAGCAGATACGAATAAAAAAACGAGCTTTATCCATGTATTTATTGGACAAAAAGCTTTTTATACCGAATTGAGTAAATTAAAACAATATTTTACGGATAAGGTTGGCTAAAAACAACTCACATTTTTTACATCCTGAAATAAAAATGGGAGCGATTATTGTCTTAAAATATATGCGTAGGCAAAGGATATGCTTCTTCTTATACTAGGCATCATTGCAGCAATTGACGGTTTCACTAGAATTCCAAAAACATTTTTGACGTGTTCGTCGTTTGATAGAACGGGGAAGACGACCTCGACAAATCCTACCATAAAGCCTTCATTACCCACGTGTCAACCCTCTTCTCACGCATCTTCGTCACAGCTTCAATCTTTTCTCGGATATTACCCTTAAATTATGACAAGACTGGCACATCGAGAGCTGCATAATGAACAAATGATGAATAGCGGAATCCGTCTTTTGTTTTACGTGTCGACTTTAAAATTCTTAGACTTTTGAAACGGTTTTTCGAGGTTAATAAAGTAAGAAACTTACTTACGTACGTGGATTTGTTTTGTTTGTGTTACATCACATCGGTCACACCACTACTACATGCAGATGGGCTCTACTGTTTTTTTTTTATTTGACGTTAAAAAATGCCGCAAAAAATGTATATTTCGACACTGTCAAGGGAATCAAAATTTATTAGGTATAAGGTACTTTACGATGACCTCATCATCATCATCATCATATCAGCCGATAGACGTCCACTGCTGGACATAGGCCTCCCCCAAAGAGTGCCAAAGTGACCGATCCCGCGCCACCCGCATCCAGCGGACTCCCGCAACCTTTACCAGGTCATCAGTCCACCTTGTCGGGGGCCTACCCACGCTGCGCCTTCCGGTACGTGGTCGCCACTTGAGAACCTTTCCGCCCCAACGGCCATCGGTTCTACGTGCTATGTAAAATTTGGCAACTTGTAGTCACTGCAAATACAGGGAAATTGAATTGTCCGGTGTTATTTTTGCTTTGTAGGATGTTGCTGATTCATAGAAGGCACCTCGGCGGCGCTACGTTGAAATCGAGTAACTCAGATGTGACACATTTTTCAGGAAGACGAAAAAACGTACATTGTTATTTTTTTAAGTTAGGTAAGATCAAAACTAACTTTTTTTTCTTTTTTTTTCTTACGTATTTTGATTTGGTCAAGCAAAGCCGAATAACTTTCTATATCAAAGCAAGTATTTTGAGAAACGGGTTTAGCTTGGGAACTTCAACTTCGAAAACTCTCTAAATACAAGTAAGTTAATGTTTACTAAGCAGAAACGCCCGCTAACGAAATTCCTCCAACAAAGTGAAATATTGAAAAATAATTACTAAAATTATCCCGCTCGTGACGAAACATTTTTCAATCTTCCACTTTTTCGAAATCAAGTAAGTTGTAAATTGCGTACCTTATTGACGATTGTAATCAAAATTTAAATAAAACAGGGCTGTAGAAAAATTCGCTTATTTCTTTTGATCACTGAACGAATTTCCATGAAATTTGGTATCCAAGATTATTATGTTCATGGTCAACATTGAAATGCCTTTTTTACGCGTACTAAGCGGTGGACAAAACTTTGTAATTTTGTATCCACATTATACAATTGACTACCTCATAACTTAACAATAAATGTGGTGCATATGAACTATGACATATTTTCAATATATCAAATTTTACATGCATTAGATAGTATCTAAAATGAGATCGTCGTTATCAATTAAATCTATCAGGATAAGGTCTAAAAGGGGACCTAGGGCTCCTATACAGCAGTTTGGGGCACAACCGGGAATATAGCTAGTAAGATTATGAGGATGATGATTATTAAGAGTCCGCAGTAAGCTCGATTCTCCATACAAACGTAGTTACGCTCTCATTTTAAAACTACGTATTGTATTGTAATGAAACTTTGCATGTTCAATGAAATGAGGTATATCTATGTCTGTAACTAGTTTATGTAGCTTCGGTTACCATAATAAAAAAGATACAGCGAATTTAAGTTTTTCATACAAAACTAGTTTTTGCTGTATTTACTTTGTTTTATAAATTGGAACCATATAAACTAATTACAGACATAGATATACCTCATGTCATTGTATATGCAAAGTTTCGTCACAATCCAACACGTAGTTTTAAAATGAGAGCGTAACTACGTTTGTATGGGAAGGTGAAATTCGGCCGAGCTTACTGCGGCCTCTTAAGGCACTACAAGAGTAATTTTTGTTTGTTGGGTACAGAGTGAGAAAAGTTTTTCCTGTCAAAGTCTTTATGGTATCAATTTGGAAAAAGTATTATCACCGTATCTCATTCATATCATAACACACGCCCAATACAATGACGTCATACAATAATAGTTGAGTTACATGTAAATATATAAATATAAGGCAACAATCTCACACAAATCGACATAGCCCCATAGTAAGGTCTAATAAAGACTTTTGACATCTTCGTTCGACCAGTTACTTTTGATCCTGACTGTACTAGACGATGATACGATATACACGGTGTAACATAAATAGGATGTGAACCGATCAAGGGCATAACAGGCAAAAGTAAAAAAAAAATCGTGCGAAATTTTTTTTTCTTACTATTTTCTTTTCAGAACAAGATACCCGTTAAGCCCTTGATCTGTTCACACCCCATTTATGTTACACTCTGTATAAATAATGAAATACATTGAAAACATCCAAGACTCAGCAACAAATATTCATTCACAAATATTTGCCCTTACCGGTATTCGAGTCCAGGACCTTCAGCTTCGTATGCAGCGTCACTACCCACTTAGCTAACCGGTCGTTAAATTACAATCAATTTTCATCTTCACGGATAAATACGACTGGTATCAAGGTTAAGTATCACACGCTCAAACAATTATAAAATAATAATGTAACACAAATTGAAGCGAAATTGCTTTTAGTGTTGTTGATAGTATTTTCACGGGAATAGCGAGAATCTTTCGTCGGGCAGCGTGGACGAAGAACGCTAACAAGCTAACTAAGATAATACACGAGATACTAACTTCCTACCTACTCTCTGGTCGGAGGATTCACTCCGGACCAGGAAATCTTTAAATGTTTGGACTCGGATAGGGCGGTCTCGTTCGTCGCGATTCAGACTACTAACTTTCCAAATGTCTTTTTGCAGCATCTGCCAAATTCGAATAGAAAAGTTTTTCTTTATCTTTGAAAGTCTAGCTCCGTAACGACCCGAAAGCTTATTTACTCTAGGGAATCAGTGCTAAGTTTCTTCACTTCATCTAAGAAAACTTACAGAAAGAAATTTAACTTGTTGATTTCAAACGCAATTCATTCCTTTGTAATAATAAGATTGTTTCATGAAATAAATCTGACTTAAATATTGTAATATTTATTTCAGTTACAGTACGGAATAAAACATAAAATATTATCAAAAATGCTGCTTACTCTCTATAGAACTCTTTTAAAACGCAAGTAAATGTGTTCAGCATTGCTCATTTAAGCACATATTTCTATTAAATAAGTCACTATTAAAACATCCGTACAGTCAATAGGGGTGTAGTCATTAAATAAAATAATCAATAATATCATATTTTCTCGTAAAAGGATTAATATATAGTCAAATGGAGAAAAAATCAACGCAAGGGGTTAAATAATCACGAAGATGTGTCTAAAGTTTTAAGGAGGGATATGTTCTGTCCTTTTTTCGCAAAAGGCAACTTCATATGAAACGGTGATGCTTGTAGATTGTGACGTCACTAATAGACGGCAACGTGCCGTGCCCCATCGTGTTCGGCGCCGCCATCGACGCGGTCCGCCGCGCTCGCGACGCGCTCTGCGGCAGCCTCGCGTATTGTGACGTCACACACTGTATCGGTGTAGCATCAGGGGCCGTATACAAGGTTACAATCGACAAGCGCTAACGCCAATTGAAAATAATAAAATGTATGGGAATGACAGATGCCGACAAAACACTTTTCGTTAACATCTGTCATTCCCATACATTTTATTAGTTTTCTATTGGCGGTAGCGCTTGTCGATTGTAACCTTGTCTAGGCCCCCTGGTCTAAAACGAGACTGGTAAAAGAAGCGTCTGAATTAAAACGCATCTGGTCTAAGTATCATCGCGTCTTAAACGCAACTGGTCGAAGCAACATAACTAACCTATACTACTCTAAGGCAGGTCGGTGTAGGTACGACGACGAGCGAAGCGAGGAGGAGTGTTAGGTGTACCTGCGACCCTACAGCGCGCGAGCCGAGCGAGCGTGCCGCGGCAGCGGTCGGCGAAGCGCCAGATCCAACTTTATTCGAAAAAAAATCCATAAAGTCGGTTCTGGCGCTTCGCTCGTCGTCGTACCTACTCGTACACTGTCCTGCCTTAGAGAAGTATAGGTTAGTTATGTTGCTTCGACCAGTTGCGTTTTAGACGACATGCATTTTAGACTAACTCCGTTTTAGACCAGTTGCGTTTCAGGCGACTTGTATTTTTAGACTGGTTGATACTTAGACCAGCTGCGTTTTAGACCGGATGCGTTTTAGGCAAGATGCGTTTTAAACCGGTGACCAGCTGCGTTTTAGACCACTTGCTACTTCTACCAGTTGCGTTTTAGACGAGATGATACTAACCCGCAATCAGTAAAAAAATGTGTTTGCAGTCTGACCACTGCCAGTAGGTTCAAAAGTATCTATCGGGTTTACCTAAACAATTTAATCTTTTTGGCCGCAGACGGTAAATTGTTGAGGCTTGTTATCCTAATTTTAGAAAATACGTAAGCAAGAAAACCGTTCCTTTTTTGCGAAGAAAATTGCCCGCTGTGAAGTCTGCTGGGAATGTCGGGGCCAGCGGAATTCCGGCGTTGTCGGTCGTTGGACGTGATTCTTCCCAAGACATGATTACGTCTTTTCTTATATTGTGCGCGATGAATGGACCCCCCACGGGTGGCGAACAAGTCTATTCCTCGCAGTTTGTGACTAAAGAAACGAGCCGAACCACTCTTTGACTTTCCGGGTGTCGGCTATGCACCAGTTGGCTGATAAGAGATATCTCAACAATAGGAACGATAATAAATGTTCATACAAATTACCTTGTTATTTTACTATAGGTACTCCAAGCTACTGCGGATGCGCTGCGTTGGGAAAGCGACCTGCATTTATTTCTAGCTGTCAAAACAGTAAATCCCCAAATATATAAAGGATCGACCACGAGCAGGGGGTCCGTTGTCACAGTCAAGGTATAAAAATATCTAAATATTCAGCTCGTGACTGTGTTACTTTCTATTTATTTCTTATATTATTGAATTGTTTGCCACGAATAAATGTTTGGTTTTAAATGGGGTTAACAAGACTCTCATATTGATTTGATATCGCACATTAAATTCGCATTTTGACGTTTTGTAATTTAAAACAACTATGTGGATCAACTTGGTTCAAGCGAACTGTTTGGCTTCTGACACACATTTAAATAACCCTCCTCTCCTTCGGGCAGTCGGGTAATTATGTAGTATTTGTTTTTAACTATCCAGGTATTAACACTTTCTATGCCAGGAACCCGCCTAGAGGGCGCCTACGCCGTAGTCGTTTTCCGCTACATACGAGAAAAACCACGGGATCGGCTACGAGCGTAGCGCATAGCGATTCTTGGTAGCGAATGTGTGCTTTTTAAAAATAGGGCTGGCATGTTAGTTTGAATGCCACCAGAAGTATGTCATCATCTACTATTATCAAACGCTCGCTATCCGTGGTCACGAGATAGCGATCCTAGGAGGTCTATTGCGCTCTTGCACCTGCTATTATTGGTTCCACGACGAGCTCCACAGAGGTGTCCCGTTCGCACATTCTATGGCTCAGCGAGCGTTTGATAAAAGTATATGTAATGCCAAAAACACAATTCTAGCTATGGAACTACATTTAGATGCGTAAGATCGTCTCCTTATCAATCCAATGTTGATAACGGTAGCACGACTGCCGCAATCTGCATAATATGATTTTTAAATTCAGTGCTCCGTCCAACCCATAGAACAGCATTATTTCCGGTTCTGCGAAAATGCAATAAACAGCGAAGGTTGTCAACGTCACCAGCTTCAAGTTTTTGCAACCGCCTCGGTGGATTTGCGTTTCTTCAGCGAATGTATAGATAGATATATTTAAGATCTGGCATGAAGCCACGCGCCGTTCATGTTATTTTGGCGCGTTGCTGAATTATATATGCAGCGATTGGTATTCATTTAACGATGTAGCCATGGATAATTTGCATATTGGTGCTTACTTGCTTTCTGCTAAATAAATACAGCAAATATAAGAGCGTGTTGATTGTAGATGACATGGTTTTTGCTCCACGGCAGCGAGGGGAAAAATTGTTTTACAAGCAATTATTTAAAATATTTGTTTTTTCGGGTCAACATTCAAGTTATCTCACATTGCCACACATCCACAGTACGTTTGTACCAATACAAAACTCTTTGCTCATTCAAACCTAATGTATTTTGAGGAAAATAATCTACACTTTCACAATACCAAGTCTTTTCTTCTTAGGCCTCTCACAGACTGGCGCGGTCTGGCCGCTGCGGACAACAGTAAACTTGTCCGCCGCTGTCAAATTTTCTATTGTCGGCCACCGCAGGCCGCGCCAGTGTGTGGCAGGCCTTAAGAGATTATCTTCATGTGGGTATACAGGGGTATACAAACAATTTTGACATATCAAATGAACCCACTTAGTTAACAATGAAAGTGAATCAAACCCACGCGGATAAATACGCAATTCAATATTTATGCATCCATCAATAAAAAGATTTGGATGGATTTGAATGTACTTGACAGCGAAAGTGAGTCAATTTCAAGTTTACTGACAACTCACACCAATGCAAAACCAGTAAACATCTGACCGCCGAACACGCATAGTTGTTATGACTGGGAATTGTTATACATATTGGTTAAATGGCGAGGTGCGTTGGGAAACCGTGTGAATACTTATGCGATATGACTATATGTCAATAGGTTGCCTGAAAATTAATAAAAATCGTTCATGAGACGTTATTTGTAATGGCGGCGTGCGAAGTTCTCATTATAGTAAATTACTTTTGTACTTGATCTCACATTTCCCTGTTCACATGTAACTGTAGATCGGTAGAAAATAAAACCGATTATTGTTTCGTTGCGGCACAGATGAAACGTTGGTACAGGATTCGGCTATGTCCTTTGACCAACTAGCCGAACTCCCATCGAGTTGGACCTTTGTACAGTTGTGTCAGTCGACGATCAATGCAATATAGCGTTATCATAAAGTGGTCCAGTAGGAACCTTTGGTACATAAGAATCCTTTCAATGAGTAATAGTTGATGAGTGCAAAAGAATGCAGCCGACATTTTTGATAGACTCGATGCAATGAACACACGATAACCAACATTTTTCTTTACATACCGACATCAGTATCTATGAAACACGAACAAGCATAAATATGTAGTTAAAAACTGTAGCTATCCCGTCTAAGGAAAATAAAATTAGGATTAAACTGTTTTTCTTCATAAAAAAGATAAATATATCGGGGGCGTAACGTTGCCAATATATATTTTTGATATAATTATTGAGTAATATAACAGCACATAAATATAACATACTATATAATTATCTTATTATTTTATATAATGATCATTTCATGCATTTAATAACATTGAATATATCATATCTTTATACAAATCCATACTAATATTATAAATGCGAAAGTGTGTCTGTCTGTTACCTCTTCACGCTTAAACCGCCGAACCGATTTAGGTGAAATTTGGTATAGAGATGGGCATAAAAACTATCCTGTCCTTACCCGGGACTCAAACTATCACTTTACCAAATTTCCCCTAAATCGGTTTAGCGGTTTAAGCGTGAAGAGGTAACAGACAGACAGACAGACACACTTTCGCATTTATAATGTTAGTGGGGATTATGGTTATAAAAGTAAAAGGCTCTCTAGCTCCAATCAGAAGGCTGGCAGAAGACCCTAGAGAAATCTCGGACATCAGCCTGTACGAGATGGTAACGGCTCGTAAACAGCTCATGAAAAACAAGCCACCCGTTGAAGACGGCATTCTCTCAGAAGATGTTCGATTCCGTCCTACTGGAAGAGAGAACGCCAAAGGCAAGGAACAGAGGGGTGGTGGTGCTGTTCTTCAAAAAGGGTGACAATACCCTTCCGAAGAACTACAGACCCATCTCACTTCTAAGCCATGTCTTTAAGCTGTTTTCAAGGGTCATTACAAATCATCTCGTACGCAGGCTAGATGAACCACTTTGACTTTATGTCTACGTAAATCCTTTACCGACAAATTAGGTGATAAAAGCGAGGAAACATTATCCGTTTAATATCCAGTTTAGTTATTCGTAAAGTATTCCGCTGTAGGCAAACTTGAAGTGCTTTAAGAGTCCCTGCGTCGTAGGTTAGACCCGGTATTGAATTTCAGCCTTGGTACGCCACTCAACGCGGGAAGGACTATTTGTCTTGTATGGAAATGTACGTACTATGAATTTCTTGAGAGTGCGAAAACAAAGGTCGTGTTTCCTGTAAAAACATGTCTTGGTGAACAATCAATGGACTTGGAAAACCAATCTTAGTAACAATCCAAAATGTGGTAAATCAAGGAAATAAATTATTTAGATTTTGTTTTAATTTCGTGGTAAGAGTTAACGGAGTCAACCGTGGTCAATACTATGGGGTTTTTGCCGCACGGTGTAACTTTTTGCCTCTGTCTGGTTCCATGGACGATGATTCAACTTTTTGAACTCCACCAAACTATGTATAATTATTTTGGCAGCATTTAACGAAGCATTTATCCTGATCTAAGTAGTTAAAGCATTCTCGAAATTAGATGTATGTAGAAATACTATGCTTCTATTTTCGCATGACTGTCAATAAAGTTGGTTCTAGATTTTATTTGACCAATTTGTTTAATTTCAGCCGGTCATCATACCTTTAATGAGAGGCAACAGTAATTTAAATCCTGGACGCTTTGCCACTGTCGTTAAAATGCCGTTTGACCTCTTTAAGGATTAAATGCTTACCGGCAATAGGATTTGTCCCTTGTTTCCAAGTTACTCAAAAGAAAACGGATTTTGCGATTAAGTCTTGCATCTCGTTCGCACTGGCCCTAATCACATGAGCCCGTAAAAGACGGAACCAGTGTAATCAAACGGTTCAGTAGTTACCGGATCGCTTTTGGTTCGACCCGTGCTCTTATACGTCATATCCTAATACCGTACGTTGCTGAAATGTTAAACTTAGTTATTTGATTATAATATTTCTTGAATCCCGTATAAGTTTGGCCCGTATCTAACCGGTGAACCTACGTTCACCGATTAGATACGGGTTCGGTTAGATATTACGAATGATATTTGTAAGTTTGTATATAAGGGACAATATCTGGTTCGACTAAAAAAAGACACCAGTAGGTGGGGAAATTGTGATGGACGAAGGCTACATCATCTTGCAGCTTTGGTATTTAACCCCTTTAATGCTTAGGTGCCGTGCCAAACATATGAACCTATTGTGGTTGATTGGACACTTTAGACATCCGCACAGGACGGGTTAGTACGTGGGCCGAGGTTTAGGTACAAATAAGAATGTTGGTCCATTGTAAGCAATAGTATTTAGTTAGTGTTTCTACCCTAACTTTAAACCTATAAAATGGCATGAAACAGATACCAATATCCATACTAATATTATAAATGCGAAAGTGTGTTTGCCTGTCGGTCTGTTATTTCTTCACGCTTTCAACCACAACCGATAAAGATGGAATTTGGTTTAGAAGTATTTTATGTCCCGGGAATAATTTTTATCCCGGAAATCATCCCAGGGTGGTGAAGGTTTGTAAGCAGCTACGACATACACGAGCTCCACATGGATGGAGTCGCGGGCAGAAGCTAGTTTCTATACAGTGTGTGGCCTGTAACTGGGGCAAATATGTAAAAGGAGGACGCTTCCTTAGAGCATCTGCAGTAACCCCTTGTGTCCAATATTTTTTTTTAATTCGGAGATATGTTGATCTAAAGTTATAACTTCCAAGTAATGTATGGATCTTGGCATCACGAGATCTTAGCAAGGCGGTCAATGTAGATCTTGAGGTAACATCATGTAATGAGTCATAATAGTTTTTGCATTTTTATTTTTAAAATATTCATTGTGTATATTTAATATTACCTCAAATTGTAACCAGAGGTACGTCTTAGGGCTATGAACCGATATTGCAAGAAAAAATTAAGTTAGTCTTAACTACCAAAGCGTAATTATTTTTTGATAAATTATCGAGCGGCAATGTATTGCGTACACTGTGACATGATGACACATGGAAGAATCGGGTGACATGTGACATTAAAATTTATTGTGACGTCACGTCAGTAAGACAAATTAGTGATCCATTGCGTGCTGAATTATTTTACACGGAAAAAATAAAGATGGTGTTTAAGAAAACAAAATTGCAATATCGGTTCTTAGCCTTAACACCAACCTCTGGTTACAATTTGAGATAATATTAAATATACTCGCTGTATTTCTGTGATCTTTGCGACTTTTTAGTAACTTTTTGTATTTTTAAAATAAAATAAAACTACACGTGTCACCCCAGAAGAGTAAAAAAAACTCGTAAGTTAGGTACTTTAAAATAAAGAAGAAAAAAAAATATTTTTCAGTTAAAACCACCTGGAAATAATTGCTCACAAGCTCAATAAGCTACCGTTAAATTTTTTGCTACTATTCCAGGCACCCTGTATATTTTTCCAACATAAAGACAAAAGCAAGCCGGATAACGAAGTTAAACAAAGGAAGGCCGCCAAAACGCATTCCCCAAAACTAGTGTATATTCGGGGCGAGGTGGAGTGGTGTAGTAAAATACGGCTGCAGACCTTTGTCTAGACTGAAGGACCCTGTTGACCAGCCGGTCTGCTCTTGATGTAACCAGGATAACAGAATTAGCTTTCGGTACAGGTACGTAGCTTTAATGTCGTATATACCTCATTCCATATCATCCTTTGTGACGGACTAATTGGTCTACGTTTTTTGGTTTACCTGGGATATTAAAGGTTGTTGCACTAGTTTCACTTATTTCGGTCATTAAGCGGTTTTCAAACGTCAAATTTTTTTTTTCCTTGCATTTCAAAATGGTTTTCCTTAAAATCTCAGGAAGTCCACTTATTTCAGAGCATGGCTCCAAATAATATAGTAGTTACAAAATACCTTACTCCTAGCTCAGACCAAAAAATATACAGACGGAGCGTTACGAACAGTCTAGTGAAGCCAACCGGTTCTCAACCAAGCCCCGTAAATTTAGCACACGCTAAACAAATGAAATCGCACAAAACTCGAAATAAATGATCTTGACAGCATTGCGACACGCGCTGAAGAGTTTAGTGCAATTTTGTTTGTATAAGTGTGCGTGAGCGTGTGCTAAACTTGAAGTAGCTTGGTTTTGTTTGTATGTGGTTTGGTTTCACTTGACTGTTCGTAACGCTCCGTCTGTCTTTTTTTCTTGGTCTGAGACTCCTAGTGGTAGAAAATAGATCATACAAAAAGAATTCAATTCAATGAAGGCGGCTACATCCATAGCAGTAAAAAGTGTAACTGGCGCGATAGGACAGTCAGAAGCATCCAGCATACCGGGACGCGAAAGCGGATCGACTTTGAAATGCTCCATGAAAAGATTGGCAATACCTTTGCTATCCACCACGCCATTGACACTCACGGGCGGCTCGGCCCTGGATTCAGTCTACTAGATTATTTCCAATTTTTTTTCTAAAAGGTCTCCCCGCCATAACCCAGTCAAAGAAACAAAGCCTCCGCATGAGTTTCTTTGACGTGTTTATCCAACCTGTTAAGTGCCGTTTTTCACCACACATCTTTCAACAGAAGCATACCTCAGCCGGCCCCCTTAGGACACGTATCGTCTCGTATCGTATGGTACATGTTATCAATAACCGTCATATGCTCGACATTGTGACACATTCTCTGTGAGCATCCAATGATCTGTTCTGGAAAGTCGATACTTCTTAGTTGGTCATAGTCATTACATACCATACTGTACTGTGAATATACTGCTAGACTGTTAGACAGAGACAGAGACACGCTCTCAAAATTACTTGAAATAACGTTGGTGTGGACAAGTTTAATATACCAATCTTAGTAATAGAAATCCTAATAGTAACTAAGTTTGAGTTTTAAGCCTACAAAACGCATTTAAGTAAGTAGATGCACAAATACTAAAACAAAAAAACTCCTCATCATACCTATTTTTAGGGTTCCTCAAAAGGAAAAAAACGGAACCCTTATGTCAAGACCCTTTTTCTCGGCAACGCGTGGAGCTATCAAGCTAACATATATAACACATATTTATACCGAATACTCAGGTCTGCTGTCCCTTGGAGCTGTGAAAAAATCTAACTTCTAAGCCAACGCAATCAAAAGATACAGCCGTTTATGCCGCAAATTTCCGCAAATTTTCGAAAATCGCAAGTGAATCAAAACTTACAGGGTACCTCCCGTGAACTCAGAATCTTGAAATTTGGTACGAAGCAACGTCTTATAGCACAGATAAAGGAAAAATTGTGAAACCATAAATTTTTGTACGGAACCCTCGGTGCGGGAGTCCGACTCGCACTTTTTATTTTCCCTTTTGCCGATACTCGAATCCAGGAGCGCCAGCTTTCTAGTAAAGATACTTCCTAGCTGAACAAACTACGATATATAGAAAGAAAGAAAGAAAATAACGTATCTTGTTTTCAATTTGTATTAAAAGTCTACTTAATAATAAAAAATACCCAAATATCCGAAGTTAATGTAATAAAAATCATTAATTAAAAAATCATTAAAGGAAGCTTTTTATCTAGACTAAGAGGACAAAAAGAAGATATCAATGAAAGCTTAATCCGCTCAACTGTGAAAACCAGATATAATATTATAATAACAATTACCATTCCTTTCCTGATCTTTATCCGCTAAGAAAGTCATTCTGGCATTATTAATTTATTCCAGATTGTATAATGAATATGGAGGCAATCAAATTCATTATGGTTTTACCAGTAATCCCGGGAAAGGTGTGACCTAAAATACGCGGTTGAAGGCTGAAATCCGGGGCATACATTAAACTCGGTGAATAAATTGAAAGTCGATAAAACCATTTCTATCCTATATTGAACTAGCTGCTCGAAAATGTCGGCGAATAAAATTTTATTCAAAGTAATATAATTATAAAATATGGTCCACAGCTCCGACCTGGTATTGCCACTTAAAAAATAGCATAGAAAGGGGGTGTTTTATTAGATCTTGAATATATAAATAGATCAAGGTAGATAAGTACAAAGGTTTTTCTAGCACTATAGTACCCAGAATTCTGAAGTATCCCAGGAAGAACGAGCTCTGACGCGTTAAGCCATCAGAAACGCATATTCCTTGTGGAATAGAATTGGCTGCTTGCTTTTAGAACATTTTGATTAACACCATTTCTCCGTCCGTGAGTTATATTATATCTCAACATTTTAGACAAATAAATTCAGACAGAAATTCTCATGGAAGTTCAAATCCAAAATTTTAATACTTTCACCAAATGTCCTTTTTCAGTGTTTGACTTTCAATGTTGAAATGTAACTCGTTATTTTTAAATTTAGAGCAGCCACAATCCGACGTTGCTTTTGTAAACATGTAGGTTTAATAGGTGGAGGACTTAAGGTAAGACCTAAACATAATGAGGAAATTCTAAGTACTACGTATATTATTTTATTGCATTATTGTTCATATATTTTTTAATTCATTATATGGCGAATAACACAAAAACTAATTACCTTTTGACTAATCTGGGTATCTTCCTGTTAAAGCGATATTAAATTAATATCGTGTCTGTAGCATCATTCAGTCAAACGAAAATATGGTTTCTTACAGTATTTTTTCATACTATTTTCACACTTAACCTCCTCTCTCTCTTATTCCAGTTCGGTCAAATCCGAACTTGGAAACACACGCTAAAACATTTTTAACAGAACTCTCTTCGCACAGGCTGGTTTAAGTTTAGCGATCAAGTTATTTTAGATAGCTGAAGCCTTGGTCGTGTCGGCGATTACCGCGGTGTTTACCCTCCGAGTGGAGACGCAGCTTGTTTTATTCAGTGTTTGTATAAAGCCTTCCCATTCTGCAGCGACAATGCTCGGATCACCGCCATTGTTGGGTGTATTGAGTTAGACGATTAGGTGCCTCAATAACAGGCCGCGGAGCGAGTAATCTATTGCTGTCATCAAATCCTTAGCTAAGAATGCTACGAGATGCCTAGATATTCGTAATCCTGAGATTAATGCGTAATCTATATCAATATAACGAAGAGGGAAAGTCTATGTTAGTATGTAAAGATTCTAGATTTATACGTTTGTTATCTATGGATTGACTTATCCCATTTCCAAAGTAATTTCACCTCTGTATAATTAACTTTCTAGATGGACATAAACTATATTTCATCCCGCGGTTTTGTCGAAAAAACCGCGCGTGCAGCTACTATACTTACTGATAACACGAGTATATGATGATGATGATAAAATCCTTAAGTTAAATATAAAAAAATATCAACGTAACCCGGTATCTTGCTTAGCAGCTTCGAGGGCAATGTTAAAATGAGATTTTAATTCAAGAGAGGCACAATTAATGTAAAGAAAAGTTTAGATTGAATACGTAAACACTGCCAAAACTTTATCACAACATTACGGAGGCTCCCGGACTCCCGGTGCCTCTTTACGTCGTTATTGAGCTCCGAGTGGGCTTAAATGTTTGAAAAATGTTGGAGTGCTTAAGTTTGCTCCAGACTCTGCGGGCGGTTTGATCGAGTTTCTCTGGAACAAGCATGGGATAAAGTGAATGCTATTGTCAAACAGGAATGCAGAGCGAGATCGATTAGGAGAAGAAACATAGTTCAAGAGGTTGTAGTTAGTCAATTCTATTGCAATATAAATATGGATGGGTTTTCGTAGTGAGTCATTTTTATCGCAAACAAATATTCAATACTGAGCGGCTTTACTATCCGAAGAGTATTATCGATGCAGCGCTACTACGACATCACCACACATAAAACAAATCTTTATTCGGAATAAGAAGAAAAACACTAGGAAGATGTTAAAGTATCTCGAATGAAGCGAAATTATTTTGATCCATGATTATTTTCTCTTGGTTCGAGAGAATCAGCTTGGTTGAAGATGGTTTCTGTTTCTTTCATTAGCGGTCTTTGTAATGAATTTCTTGATTCTAGATTTATTTAGCCTGTTTTACGCCATTGTTTAATCTCACACTCATACTACATGTGTCTACGTAAGTAGGTATACGGAAACGGAACCTCGGTTCTAGACAAATCTTCCCTTGTAACACAAACAAGGCCAGTTCGGCATTATAAATCGGGTGCAAAACAAGCTTTCACCACGTGACAACTAAATTATAAACTCGCGCGCCCATTTGAGGACGGTCCTGTTACGTAACATGAACTTTAGTTTATCTTTTTTCATTTGTACACGAGCGCAATTAATTTTCGGGGAAGCTCTATACTGGTAAAAAAAGAGTCGGTAAAAGAATCAAGAGTTCAAGTTAAAAATTCTCGTATGTAAAAGTTTTCACGACCATTTTTAAGTCGCGAATTTCAAACTAAACCCAGGTGAAGTATGATTTTGTAGTAACGAGTCCAAAAATGAAATTCGGGCGACTTTGAAAGCGATAAAATAGATTGGCAACCTTTAACGTGGCCAGTCGGTGAAGATGTGAATATAGTTTGTCAAGTTCCAATAGCTTCCAGCAACGTCACTCAACACAGTCTCCTGGCTCGAATGTGCACATCTTACAATAAGATCTGTAAGGATGTTGAGATGTTTTGTTTAAGTCCCAATAAATTTTAAAGTTGTGTTACATAGTTGGCACTTAGTTAAATATAACCTTTACGATCTCATGATTCTCGTGAACTCTCATTACATATTGAAATTAATTATGACCACTGACTTGGACTATGTTCCACAGTTATTCAATAATTAAATACACGTGCCAAATTAAACGCCGGGCGTCGTGAAAACGAAACCTCAAGAAAGACCGAAGTCTTTGTGCTTCGAATGATTTAATTACATAATAGGCCTGTCATATTAGACCAGAAGAATGCAAGCTAACGGCTACTTGTGATTTTTTATAAGTATGTTGTTAGGACCTACCGTATATTCAAGTTAGCAGCTTCAAAAGATTAGTGCTAACTTTGCAGCACTCGAAAAGCCACGAAACTTTTTGGGATTGTCAATATAAAATCTTTAAATTCGTTAAAGAAAGATGACTAATTTTAGTATTGGAGAAAAAAACAGTTTTGGCGAGAGCTCTATCTCGGTAAGTATTGAATTTACAGAGCTGGTTCTTGTCTCAAATTGTAGCAATAAACAAATTTAAAGATTTTATAAAAAAAACTGCATAGTTTAGGATTTAAGTATATTGACAATACCAAAAAAGTGCGAAAATTTTGTGGTTTTCGAGTGCCGCAAAGTTAGCACAGGTCTCTCGAAGGTGCAAGATAAACAGTACTGGTAGTTATCCGAACATCATTAAAAAAATCACAACGAGCCGTTAGCTTGCGATTTTAACGTTCCATATGACTGACCTATAAACCCAAAGCGATCAGTCGATGACACAAAAGCCATAACTAAATTATAGATCCTTTGACGCAAAATCAAGAGTTGACTGTGCATGTGACGTCACGAAGGCGCGTACTCGATGAATAGTGCTAAAGTGCTAACGACCGATATTCATCGTAATCGACACCCGATAATGACACCGCCGGCAAACGATGATCACGCAAATACGAGGAATTTCGATATAAAAAGGGCTCTATGATGGCTGCAGTTTAGAAAGGATCTTTTATTGAGTATTGTAGTTCTAAAGCCGACATCCAATTTTGCAATTGGTTACTGTTACTCAATTGATTATTGTTCAATGTGAAAGGATTTTTTAAATAGACTCGTCTGCTGCAAATGTTCATATTGAAATACACAAATAAATACAAATAGTCTATTCCCAATATAAAAAAACACAGTTTTCATAATTTACTTTATTACTTTTACGATAATTCAGTGACGTCCCTGCTTTTATCATCTGTTTTAGGATAAATACGACTGCCCGTTTTCAGTTAACATTAGCAAGAAAACGTATTCAAATACTAATTGATTTAAAGATCTCCCGTAATCTTGTCACTCACTCCTTCCCGTCATATCGTCCTCGACTATTATCCTTTCGCATTGCTCACCCCACGTGATATAAAAATAAAACAAAAATAGCCCATATTCCTACTACAATACAATACATATAATTGTTTCCATACTTATGAATATAAATGTACAAAAATATTTCGTGTATACTATTCAGGTGTATTCATATTGAGTACCTATTTATTAACCTATTGTGCAAGAGTTACCCATGGGGCATAGGCCACCCTAAATCTTTCCTCAGTTCTAGTTAAAGCAATGACGCGTAATTCAATGTCGCAGAGGCAACCGGATGTCTCGCGGTATAATATGTATTTGAGCTCCCGAAGTGTTGTGGAACCGCCCTGTGCAACCCGAATTGAGCCAACTGTGACTGGTTCGGAAATAGGAGGCTACTGCGTTTCAATCGCTTGCGTCGCGAAAATTTGAACCTTCCGTCTGTCATCATGTCACAGTGTACGCAATACATTGCCGCTCGACCAATTTTCAAAAAATAGTTAGGCTTTGGTAGTTAAGGCTAACTTAATTTTTTCTTGCAATATCGGTTCATAGCCTAACACGTACTTCTGGTTACAATTTGAGGTAATATTAAATATACACACTGTATTTGTAGATTTACACTGTATTGTATTCTAGTCGACAAATTATGACCTATGGTTGACATCGCGTGCAGTGATGGGGTGAAGATGTAGAATTTGTCATATTTAACGATTATTATCGCATTGTGAATGGTAAAAAGAATCCATTTTAAAGCCGATTTTTCGATTGTTGTTTAATATATGGTATATTTATTAAAATTTTGTAGGAATGTTTCAATTATTCTTATTTTATCAGGATTCATTTCCAATACACTATAATAAAAAACCGGCGAGTGCGAGTCGGACTCGCGCACCGAGGGTTCCGTACAAACCATAACAAGCAAAAGTTGTAGTATGTTTATTACTAAATGATAAATGAAAATGGAATCCGTAACATTACAATGTGCGAAGCTGGGGAGCATAAATTTAAACAAGGTCTCTTTATCAATTTAGTAATCCTAAAGAAAAAAAAATTAAGAGCCACATCATTTATTTTATAATAAAACTGAAATACCTGAAATACCTACACTAGATTTGCAGCAGCCTGGCAAAACTTCTTTTATCAAAGTGGTTTATTTACAAAGTTTTTAGTCACTATCTTTTAAAATACTAATTAACTGTTGAATTTGAAAAATTTGAACCAGACCTGTAAAATGTTGACTGAAAAAGGTATGAATAGTACCACATTGAAAATTGAAGTTCGAAAAATCGTTATCTATAGTTGTACTACTTCGTGTAGTGCTAGTGCTTATTAACGGAAACAGGTTTATGGATGAAAAATATGTGGAAATTCCATTTTGGGGATTCATTCTAAAATCGATATTGAAGTCTGCCACAACAATCAAACGGGAACACGGGGTATAGCCCCTTTAGGGTTGCTGCCGTATATTGTTGTATTTATGCATTCAATTGCAACATTAATTTGACATTGTGGTGACCTATATTATATATATAGATACAGTTATCACTCTGCCTGACATCAAACATTTCAAAATGCAAGCATTCACAATGGCCGTTTGTAGTACCTGGGTTATTTAAAAAATATCTTGTACATGATGTATCTGGGATGGCATCCTTTAGATTGCGACGTACATAAGCGATAGATCCTCAACCTGGATTTGCATTAGATATAGCTGGACTTTCTACTCTGCACACCTCATAAAAACCATCAAGTTTAAAAGTGTCTTTACTACATCCCAGTTTTAAATTATGCGACTTATATTGCTATTTCTTATGATTGCGTGGACATAAAAGTTTCGTTTTGCTACAGCTGAAAGGTATTATAGACATGAGTATTTGATATGAATTTCAATTAAATACCTCTACGCGTTTACGAGGAAAAAGGAAGTAAGTTTAAAATTTATAAAAATATATTTTGTATGATTTTACTATAAATGTCTACTTTTCGTAATTTTTCCATTGTCTGTGCTATATGAAGTTTTTTCGTGCCAAGTTTCAAGTTTCTGTGTTAACGGGAAGTACCCTTTAGGTTTTGAGTTTCTTGCGAGTACTCAGTTTCAAAATATGCGACTTAATTTGCTATTTCTTTTGATTGCGTTGACATAAAAGTTTGGTTTTGCTACATCTGAAAGGTCCTATAGCTCTGAGTATTTGACATGAATTTCAATTTAATACCTCTACGCGTTTACGAGGAAAAAGGTAGTAAGTTTAAAATTTTAAAAAATATTTTTGTATGATTTTACCTAAAATGTCTACTTTTCGTAATTTTTCCATTGTCTGTGCTATATGAAGTTTCTTCGTGCCAAGTTTCAAGTTTCTGTGTTAACGGGAAGTACCCTTTAGGTTTTGAGTTTCTTGCGAGTACCCAATTTCAAAATATGCGACTTAATTTGCCATTTCTTTTGATTGCGTTGACATAAAAGTTTGGGTTTGCTACATCTGAAAGGTCCTATAGACATGACCTAATGGACATGAATTGCAATTTAAAATCTCCACACGTTTACGAGGAAAGAGGAATAAATTTAAAATTTTAAAAATCATTTTTTTGTATGATTTTACTAAAAATTTCTACTTTTCTTAATTATTCCTTCGTCTGTGCTATATGAAGTTGCTTCTTGCCAAATTTCAAGTTTCTGAGTTCACGGGAAGTACCCCGTAGGTTTTGCGAGTGTCGAAAAACTCTAATTTTTGCAGCATAAACGACTGTATCTTTTGATTGCGTTGGCTTTTAAGTTTGATTTTTCACAGCTCCAAGGGACAATAGACCTGAGTATTTGATATAAATTTCAGCTTGATACCTCCACGAGTTCCTGAGAAAAATGGTCTTGACAGACAGACAGACAGACGGACAACAAAGTGATCCTATAAGGGTTCCGTTTTTCCTTTTGAGGGACGGAACCCTAAAAAGGTAGGAATCAAATGCTTCAATAGAAAAGTACAGTTGTAGATACTCGTTAACCCCGAAACTTATTACTCGATATTATTTCAATGGGTCATGGTCATTTACACGAATGTTGAGATACAATCAACAATTGGTTCTAATTTCTCGACTTTAATAATAATGTATTGCTTTACTATCAATATTGCAAACACGGGGAAAGTACCCAATTAAGGGCTAATACACACCGCGTTTATAAACGCGTGATTCGATACAAACACGCGTCGACGACGGCGTTAAATACGCGTACACGTACCTATAACGTCAACCAACACAAATTTTATTGCAAAAATTATTTGCTTAAAAACACTTTTTAATTATTTCCTAATTTAAAAGAAAGTGAACATTTAAACAATTCCTAGTTTAAACCATTAAGCTGGCTCCTCGAATGCATGTTCCCATGAGAACTTGGAAACGCTAATCCTAAGCGTTTCTGTCCGTTACTCAATTCCAGTCTGTCAAAGCTTTTGATAAAGCTTTCACCTTTGAAGAGCTTAGCTGAGCCACGTAGTGCTAATACGGCTCTATCCTAGTCACAGTAGCGCTAGTTAGAAGAAGGGGCGAGGCTTAAATTAACAAGAGGTCCCTATTGACAAGCTGTTAAGGTCTACCAGGGTTAAAATGCGTCAGAGGGGTAAATGCGTCTTTTGAAGATATCTTCGAACCGCAACACTTTACAACTTTGCCCTCGCTGCTCAAAGTATGCATGGTAACCATAATGTAACCAAACTGACAATTTAGACCATGGTGATAGTTCTAAAATGATCGAGGTTTTTTATTTGGAAGAACACAAGTGATACATTGATGGGTGAGGACCAAACTCTTGGCCAGTGTTTAGCCTGATTAGTCGATAGTTAGCCATACAAACTGAAGAAGTGAACAAAGTTCCTTTGTGACACAAAAAAGTACCATGCAGTTGCAGTTTTCTATGAAAGTTTTTAAATTATTTAAATTACATGTAAGGTGCTTAAATATCCTGCCATGTAGACACACAGATATTATATAAATAATAGGATTAATTAGTAGTCAAAATGTCAATGTTTCATTACATTACATATTTAATTATTGAATCCACTTAAAATAAATAGTAAAATATAAGCATTAGGATTAATTATAAGTTAAAATGTCAATATGGTTCACTACATTACTGTAACTCACCTGTCATGTTTCCATACTAAAATGAGATTAAGATCTACCTGACGCGCGTACAATGCGTTACCTGCCAGTCTTAATAATACAACGACCAAAACAAATACCACAATGAATGTCAGTAATCTTTACTTTACACAGAAATGAGCATTCTCAATATCAAAACAGGGCCGTGACATTTAAAATTACTTTATTCGATAGATCACGTTTGTTTGATGTGACGGGCTGAAGAGGGTGTTATTTGGGTATCAGTATCAGGTCAATCTCGTGTTACGCCCTCGCGGAGACTCCGATCTCTACTTTATTTCCGGTCCCGGGTAACGTCAAGCTACTTTAATGTACTCAAAGGTGCCTCTACAGTAAAGCCGTCACATAACATTAAGTTAATCCTAGTGAGCTCAAAAGCAAAGAGGCTTCTTAACGACTCTTTTATAAATGTGAATATGTGTATATGATTTGTATCAACGATTAATTCCTTTTTCTTAAACAACTATCGACAATTATTTTAGTATTTGGCGTATACCACAGAATGGAAGCGAAGTGAAAATATAACCTACTAGCTTTCTGCCCGCAACTCCGTCCGCGTGGAACTCGTTTATATCGTAGCTCCATACAAACTTTCAGCCCTCATTTCACTAACTGATAATTTCAAAACTATTCTATGTCCTTGCCCGGGACTCAAACTATCTCTCCATCAAATTTCTTCTCAATCGGTGTGGCGGTTTAAGCGCATAGAGGAATCAGACAGACATACATACACACTTTCGCATATATAACATAAGTAAGGATTTTCATCCCGTACTCACTCACAAACTTCACCTCTTTTTACAAGCTTTATATTAACTACTAACTATAGTATGTTTAGAATCGTCTCAATGAGTTGTTGATGATGGTATACAGAAAAGTACAGTCGGCAATAAAAAGTTGTACCAAAAATGTATAAGTATAGAGTGACGGTGCCGATGTTACCCAACACGTTTTTTTTTACGGTAGACGTCAATAATATGTAGCAATATTCCTTTGTCTTAACACTTTGACTACCAGGAACCCGCTTGGTGGGCAGCCTACGCCTAAGGTGTTTTCCGCTCCACCACGAGATCGACTACGAGCGTAGCGCATAGCATTTCTTGGAAATGTTGAGGTGAAAAATGTGTACATATCTTTGACGTAGACAGTTCACGGTCACGGCAAGCTCTATACCCTAGGAAAATTACGTTTTTTTTAAACATTAATTTATAACAGCGTTTTTTTTGTTTGTTTAATTTTCAAATGTTATTCTAAGATGCCTTATCCAAGAATCCACCAAAAATTCCATCGGGAAGTAAATATATAAAAATATATGACACATCCATTATGTCTTTTTGTTATTTATTTATTATTCTTGAAGAGCTCGGGTAAATTAACCAAAACAAAAATTAAAATATCTATTTATATTTTTCCTCTTTTTTCAGGAATTGGTTAAATATCGATTTTTTTGATGACTAATATTTTGGTGGATTTTGAGTCTATGTAATTACTAAAATTATAATATATCAGTTAGGTACAGACTAAAAAGCTGCTGTTATGAATTATTTCCAAATTTCCATTTTTTCCATACTAATGAAAATAAAGTGCTTGGGCTACTAGTGAGAATGGTTAACGTGAATGTTTAAACCATTTTTAGGGTTCCGTAGCCAAATGGCAAAAATCGGAACCCTTATAGATTCGTCATGTCTGTCTGTCTGTCTGTCCGTCAGTATGTCACAGGCATTTTACTCGAAAACCATAAGGTTTATTTGAATAAAAACTTGAGGATAGGGTGTATTTTGTTAACCGCTACATAGTTTTGCAATGAAATTACTAAAAAAGATTTTTTTAGGGGTGCACTCCGTACATAAAACCGAAAGTCAAAAATTATTTTTTCATTGCAAGCCCACGTGTGGTACATCAATCGACAGGCCTTTCAAAATAAATTTAAGGTTTCTAAGCAATTTTTTGGATTAAGTGAATAGAGTCGGAGATAATCGCCCCGAAAGTCACTAAAATTGTGTCCCCCCCCCCCTCTAATTTTTGAACCGTGCACTTTAAAATTATGAAAAAAATCATGCTTTTATAAAATTCTTTCAGCGATATTTGTTTTGAACAAGATCGGTTCAAAGGTTTTCGAGATATTTATAAAAAACTGCCTTCCTTAAAGAAAAGGACGTAAGTGCCATAAGTTTTCAGTAACGATATGACCTTTTTCATGTCAGATCCACCATACCCCTAGCAATACCCCTGGGGGTAGGGTGGGACTGAACCATACCACCGTAGTGCTGTGGACTATGTTATGCTTTATAATATTTATCTCAAATGTCCTGTTACCGTTATCAGTATCACGCAGTGTAGTTGAAAAAGTTAGACTACCGTTATCTGTAGTAACCATTGATTTAGTATACTATAGAACTAGATGCACAATGTCAAGCAAATATGCCAAGAAATGTACCCCAGAGCCCCAGAATGACAGCTCTAGTACATTTCAGTAGTTGCTAATAGCGTTAATTTATACCCTGCATCAAGGTATTTCATGAAAAAAGAACTCAGTGTTTTAGACCTTAAGCACCATATTAGCAAAGCAACATCAAAATATTAAATACTTTTTAGTTTATTGAGACATACAATGTGAATTGACTGCTCACGTCAAAACTTTAGTTAGCGTTTAGCGAATGAATGGAGTCGCGTTATAAATTTTATTTAATTCAACAGAAAGCACAAATAAATCTGGTTTCTTTATTTTGCAAGTGGGGAATAAACAGTTTCAAATATTTGTACAAATATTATACACAAAACAATTGATGAGATTTCCGTAAGTACATATAGTACAGCTGACAGAGTCCATAAAAAGAAGTCATTTTAGTTTCCTTGAAATAGATTCAGTTTGTTAAATAATTGTATTTTCGACCTGCCTTTACTTTGAATACTTTCTTTTTTGCGATGTAATGTAAGCGTACAGTCAAGTAGAGATCAGCTGTCGATTTTACTAAAACGATATTATGGGTTTTGAACGTCACTCTCATGATCATCCGACATCTATAAAACGAGTATTACGAGATATAAGGTCAAAAATGAATGATGATGAAAATTGGCAACAATTTGCGCATTTCCAAATGATGTGTTGGGATTGTATTATAGAATTTTATTATAGTTCATTAATGCTATAAATTACCTTTTGCCAGAAGGCAGAAGATAAAGCTAAGTATATTGGAAGTAATTGAAATTAAAATATGTAATGGAAAGAAATGGGCTTAGGTACGTTCATGAGAGGTGTGGCAGTTTTAGTAAACCTGTTCTTCCATTTTTTGTCGTATAACCTATAATATATCCGAATCATTAAAATGAGCCGAACAAACGACACGCGAGTCGTTTGGTTTTAAAAAAAACATCTCGACTGTCGCGTGCTATGACTGCAGCCCATTTTGCACGTCGCTGAGGATTTTTTGGAAATCTTAAAATGAAAACCATAATTATGTAGGTAACGACATCATAAAAAAAGTATCTAAGTATACCGACTCCTTAGATTTATGTTCCGCGACTTTGTCATTTGAACTAACAAAAATAATTATTTAAAACATGTTCAAAACTATTAAATTACAATGAGTTTACACAAAATGTTATGAAAATAAATTATTTAAAGAAATAAATCCCATCTTTTTTCAAGTTTTTTTGTTGGTATTTATGCAGTTATTGACTGAACATTTCGACATAACTGACAACCAACAAGTCTCACGGTTGAAACCAGACTAAAACACAAAATAGATAATAGTACATGTACAGAAAGGACACTCCTTTGATCTTTACGAAAGGCGATTTTTTCTCAGTCAAAACATTAAGATTTATGGCTCTCTGACGTCCCCAACGTTGGGGCACCGGCATGTACTTGTAGCGATGAACGTAAATCGCGGAGTGTCCCGCGCCTGACTAAACGCAAAAGAACCGGCCGATGCGATTGGCGGGTGTTAGGTGTAGAACCGACTACGGATATTTTTTTCGAATAAAGTTAGGTCTGGAGCTTCGCCGGCCGCAGCCGCGGCACGCTCGATTCGCTCGCTCGGCTCGCGCGCTGTAGGGTCGCAGAGTCGCAGTACACCTAACACTCCTCCTCGCTTCACTCGTCGTCGTATCTACACCGGCCTGCCTTATAGTATAGGTTGGTTATGAACGTGGACGTATGGCAGTTACGATACAGGTATGAAGATAAGATAATACCCCGCGTGCCAAGGGAAAACTACTAAGGCCACTGTAGTGTCACAGGAAATTCTTTTTTACCCATGACACTACTGGCAGTGCCAAGCAGTAGTGCCTATGGTAAAAAATGGCCAGAACGGCCTTCGTTTTTTTCAGTTTAATGAAATTAAAAAATTTGTACCTATTTCTTTTTCTATTTTTCCATCAAATCCCAGCACTACTAACGGTGGTATGGTTCAGTCATGGTTCAGTCCACCCTACCCCCAGGGGTATGGCTAGGGGGTATGGTGGATCTGACATGACCTTTTTAATAGGGACGGAACCCTAGGGACGGAGGTGCGTTGTCCGACACGCACTTGGCCGCTTTTTATGTTTTTTTGCATTAAACTGCAGAGAACGAGCTCTAATGCCTTCCTGTATTTGGGACCGTTTTTAGTGGCGTACTTTCTTAATGTAATGCTCATGGTACTTTTATATCTGCTGCTACTTAGAATCTGCACCATATCCGCTCCGCTCGCCCTCTGCTGTGACATCCGCACTTGCTTTTTATGGGTTTTCTGCGTTTTTATTCCGCACCCCGAGATAACTTGAACGTGAGGTTTATGGAAACTTTAAAAAATGACGTAAATCCGGTAGGATGATGAGTTTACAAACCAGGAAAGATAAAGCACTTATTTACTATAATCAATAAGTCAACATACCGATTTCAAACTTTTGTTAGACGTGTTTCAAATAAAAGTAATAAATCCACGGTTAAACTCGCATGTTAAATGTCACTACATGACACATATTTGGCGGCATGTTTTGAACTCTTCGGATGTTCTTCTTAAGGGTAAGAGTGTGGTTCAAGTCACATTGCCGCGAATACAAATTTCTTCAGGTTCTTCTTATTATGTCTCTCTACTGACAACATCAACGTGCTTTCACAATTATTATATGTTTAGATAGATAGATAATTTTATTGGCAGGTTTGAATTGCAGTTGGTGGTATGCCACTTTTGTAAAATGCATTATTCAACGCTGTATTGTATTGTTGATATAATATTTTCTGTGTAACAAACATAGTGATATAATCCATATACTCACCAGACCCCGTATCTTGGTCGGCCTTATCACACGATAAGTGGATAGAGCGTCCGCCACTGGCTGACACCGTTGGATAGAACGAGACGACGCTCCTTTCTAGTCACTTGTCGCGTGATAAGGCCGACCATGATACGGGGTCATATGTCTTGCTTGGTGTCCTGAGTGAAAACCCGGACCGAATTTTCCCGGTCATGAGACTGAACTACACTGGTTTTTGAAGCCGTAAACTCCTCTACCTACTGTAAATCTCATTGAAATTATTAGAGCTTTTTTCGGGGCCACACTTGCAAACAAATACTCGAGTATTGGTTTTTAACTAAAAGCGTATAAGTATAGTGTTTTTTTTTCGTAGAGAGATGAGTTTTCACGGAAGTGACTAGCTAGATCTATTTATCGCCCCCGTTTAGAAAATCCCATCGAAATCGTTGGAATCGTTTTAGAAAACGATTTTACGAACTTAGACATAAATATACAAATGGCGTCCGTTGAATCGTACCTAATAGTCATCCTCCTCCTAGGTTTTCATGGTAGTGCCCAAACGAGCCCAGGGTTCATTTGGCGTAGGTTTAGGTTTTACAAAAGCGACTGCCATCTGCCCTTCCAACCTAGAGGAAAAACTAGACCTTATTCAGGTTAGACCGGTTTCCTCACGACCGTTTTCCTTACCGTACTATCATGTAAAAAACACTTACTCCGTAACGTTTTACCACATGGAGAAATCCGTAAAAGAAAGAGCAATAATTATACGTACCACGCAGAGGTTTAGCAATAAAAGAGACACTACAAACAGTGAGGTGTACTCTAAAACCACGTTTTATATGTAAATGGGCTTTTCCGTAAGCAAAGTGCTCTTTTCTTGGTGATCCTGTGATGTACTCATAAAATGAATTTTACGCCCCCGCATCTGCACTCCGTACGGCTAAGTCCATTTCGCGAAGACATATTGATTCCTACCGTCATATTGGGAATTTTGGGATTTCTTGTCACTTTTTCGAACAAAATATACGCATTTGCTTTAAAATAACGGGCTCCTCATACACTTTACTACTACTACTAAAGCAAAGATTATTCATCCACAATTAACAATAAATTCCACGGCAAAAAGATTGTTAATTTGGCGGCATATTTTGTATATAATTGCTTTGACGCAGGTAAAAATATTGACACCACGAAAAACTCCACTCCACCACCATCTATATCCACGTCCTAACGACCGAACGCGGCGGACAGCATAAGATAAAGCGAGAAAGACAACAGTCAGAATAAATTCCGTTTCCTGGTTGGTCGATTTTAATATCTAGCAGTATTCTGGTTAGTTTAATAGCAAATGCAAAGGTTTTTAAAGCGTTGTTATTAGTGGAGTTAATACGGTCAAGTGTTTTGATTGGTCATACGAGTATGATAATGTTTTCAAAATCAAAGATTTTCCCTAGCGGCTAAATGTACAACTTTAGCCCCACTTGCTAAGCCTAATATGACACACTTTTCGAGCATGAGAAGTGAAAAATAATCTTATTATCTCGTTCGAAAATGATCTCATTTGCAAAGTTATAAAAACAAACTTTTCAGTTATTGCGATCCTCAAAATCTTGTCTCGCTTTTTCGCTAATGTTAATTCGATGTGTTGTGCTTTTTGCCCTCGCACGGAAACTAAAACCCGATATAATAAAAATAGAAGCTGCCAAAAATAATGAACTTTCATGGATTAATTAATATAAGTGGATTATTTTTCCTGAAGAATTATCAAAATATCACTTGTATTTTAGGATCAGTAGCGAGTACGACGTGAAAAACAGCCTACGTTAATATTTTTCTGAACATACAAATGTTGCCTGCCAATGTAGTAGGGTATTTAAAACTCCATAAAATGTTCAATTTTCAGATACACGAGGAAACAGACGAATTTGTCCGTTTAAAATTTGATGTTATATGGAACGGGCTATAAATCAAAACACTTTATAGATATGAAGTGAATAATGGTAATTTTAACTTATTATCGAGGTGCCATAAAAACGATCGTAACGTATGGGTAAGTAAAAAAAAATCTACACAACCTTTTGTTGGCTTAAACCTCTAGCGGGTATTTAGGTATTCATGTTTGGTTTTATGTCACATTTACGATGTACGATAATGGTTGTGGTTATTGCTGTGCGCATGTACGTATGATACGTGTGTTGGAAAAAGAGAATATAACAGATCCATGCGTGTTACCGACAAAAGGAATATCAATTGACATTTTTAGGTCGCCTATTGCGTATTTGAAAATAACCTAAGCTACGAACCATACGCAAAGAGAACACTTTAATAATGAAGTGCAGTTGACAAAAAAGCATTATTTCAATGTCAATAATCAAGTAACGAGTCGACAGAATTAATCAAACTTCTTATCAGTAGGTAACTAATGAAGCTGCAAACTGTAGGTACCTATGACATATTACTAATTTATAATATGAGCTGTCTTAAACAGCAAAGTTGTAAGATTATGTAGCCTTCGTCCACCCTGAAGTCCATTTTATATAACTACTTTTGAAAGCTTTTTTAAAATCAGACGAGCGGATCCAGTGATTAGCCCTACAAAGTTACATTCTCACAAAGCTGTAAGCTCAGTTGTCGAAGTAGGTATTCTTATAACGACTGTGCCCTTTGTAATTTTATTTAAATACGTTCAATAAGTTCTCGGGATCGGCATGATTACCTCTCATGAAAATAATGTCTGATTATAGTTCATACTGCGCCACTATTCACTGTAAATTTGATAAGTGAAAACAAAACATTATTAAATTGTTTTTCTTGAAAAGTCAAACAAGAGGACGGTATATAATTTACTTTTAAAACAAAGTTTTAACCGACTTCAATTTAGTACTCCGCCAAGCCACAAGAATATTTCCAATTTTTTTTTACAATTTACCACATGAACTGATTTCCGTCAGCAAATGCGTTGATTACCTACCATAGAAAAAAAAATACAACCGAATTGAGTACCTCCTCCTTTTGTTTGAAGTGGGTTAAAAACCGAATCGCTGTATGTGGGCCGATAATATTTGAGGACTTCCGTCGATTCAGCAAGATCATCCACAATGGCACTTCAACCCGTTTTCTCTGTAATCAACTTTTGCAACACTCAAGGAAAGAAGTGGGGGTAGATTTACATTTTTTTTACACGACATGTTGACTACACACTCAGCAATGTCTAGTAACATTATTTCGTTTGAAGCCTCACAAGCAATACCGACACAATAATGTAAAACGAATAATCATAATTACTGCAAGCCAAGACTTAACTCGCCCTCAATACTCAGAAGCACGAATTGTGTTAAGTTTATTCAAACCAGTCTTCCCAGCGTAATAAATTCACCAATAGGTCCGTCTCATAGACCTTTAGTATGCACAGGGCCATCCGAACTCATTAATGAACGGTTCAATCAGCATTGCGCGTCGCGAATACAAAATAAACTCATTATAGTAATGACTGCACTCATTATTCGCTGAAGAGACTTGGAAATATTGAGACCAGTCTTCGGAATTAACATTCTGGACGCAGCTACTTCTGAAATTTCTTTTCTCTCCCTCAGAAATAAAGGCGTAACCTGTTACCATTTTAAAAAAAATTACAGTTAGGAATATTAATGAGGAACGGAAATAAAGTATTTCTTCTATAAATGTGCATTTTGAATATTGCTTCTTTGTAAATAAGATTTGGTGTACTTATGCGACTTGTTAAAAAGAAATAGACCTAAGTAGCTGGTGTTAAGGTGTAAATACACCAAAAAAGCGCAAAGGATTTCATCTCGCAGATTTGACAGTTAGGAATCTATAATATATACGGGCAGAAGCTAGTCTATAAATAATATATATCAAAACACAGCTTCGCACATCTCTGGTGGACATTCACCTTCAAGTTCATACAATCAAGTCATACAAAAACAAAAGTCGCCTCTCTTGCGATCAACACTTAAGGGCTTATGTAAACGTTTTTTCGCATAAAGTCATATAAAAAGAGACGGCAGTTAAAAAGCGGATGTAGAGTGTAACATAAAATTAGATTTTAAGGTTAACTTGGGCACACCACACTTCAACATAAAACATGCGAACGTAAATCTGATTGACCCAAACATTCAGAAAAATAAGTATTTTCCTATTTGCTGTAAGAACACTAAAGACTATATTTTGGATATTAAAAGATTCATAGTGTCAAATAACTAGCTTTAAGTAGCAGAAATTGACGATTAACAGGTAGTAGTATATACGAGAATCAACAACAGCAAATACCAATTTTGCTAAACACATTTATGTTTTTGATGAGGAAGTAGGTATACGTCATTTCTTGGTAGTCACGAGCCATTAACTATAAAGCATGCAATACCCACAGTTGGATGCTATACAATGTTTCTTGTTTTATAGCTGCTGGCTTTTAACGTGGACAATATTAATTTAACGACGAGACATTTGTGGACTTACCGTCGTGCGAATCATAGATGTATATGACGTGTTTCCAGCCGTAGTGGGTGATGGTGTCGATGACAGCGCGGTGATAGTCAGGCCGCATGCTTATAGCGTAGTCGATGAGGCCAGATGATGGACGGATGACCTGTAAAATATTCAATATAAGCAAACCACTTCAAATTTGTAGTACCTAGCCACACACAAACGAAAAAATACATTTCTTATAAAAGAGAAGAATTGAAAACTTCATTGTTTGTAGGTGGATTAGAACCTGCTACCTTCTGGCACCGTCGCGATCAGTATGGCGATGATGCAAGTGCTCACAAATATCTACACATCTCTATTGTCGAGGCATTAGAGACGTGTACAGATATTTGTGAGCACTTTGGCCGTTTGATGGCAGCTGTACACGGGGCCCGAAAAGTCAAGGGAGATGTCACTAGTGTCGCTACACGCTTCCCTAAAGGCCCGGCCACATTTGCCGCTAAGAGCGGGGCGGCGGCATAACTAAACAAATGCATACAATGCACGAAATAGGTACCTACGCCACGACTCCGCCGCGCCGAGCAGCGCCAGTGCGTTTCTTTGCGCGTCACATTCACCGTGTTTGCACGTGCAAAGGTTTCTCTGCTACCTCTCCCTTGAGATTGTACTACCAATTTAATTAAGAAACAATTTAAACTTAGCGTTTTTTACCTTCATTACTAATATTAATTGAATTCCTTATCGAAAGATTTACTAAAGGTAATGACATTATTTCGACCCAGCTACTGTATGTCTATACTTGTAATTGAAAATACCGGCAATTCGGACACCGGAAAATATTTCAGCATCGCAATGCATAATACATAAGGAGTTTTTTAAGATCAAAGTTGGTTTTCTTTTCTTCTTAAAACTAGATTCCTCGAGGGAGTGATAAAAAAACGTTGAAAGCCGCAAGGGGAAGCAGAGACAGTATAATAACATTTACATTTTCCGTTCATTTAAAGTAACAGGTAAAGATGGTGACATTCAACATTATGTATTTTTGGGGCTCTGTCACGAACACGGAGGTTGGAAAGCGACTGTTACGCACTCGGGTCGTAAAAATTATTTCCACTCGGGATGTTTCGTGAAGAAACCTGGAAATGACAAGTTATTTTGTTTCCAAGGTAGCCTTATCCTGCAGACCTGAGCATCAAGGAGTTGCATGGTCTGCATTATGCATGAGAGGTTCGGTGTGGTGTTCTCGTTTGGTGGGTTTTAAACAGACAAATTATTATGATGTAAGCCTTTATTAAAAAGGCTATTAGGTTACTAACTTGTAACCTTAGCAATTTCTTGATATATGTTTCTCTTCGCTAAACCGAAACTCAATTTATATTAAACTACTATAAGCGCCATGTGTTCATCCGTACGGTTCATCATGTCATACGGTTTGCAATCAAATTTAAGCACGGATATATCTGTAATGACTTCGTTACCGTTGTAATTGGATGATAAGTTGGCTAATATCGTTAACACTCGGTAATGTAACCCTATTACGATATCAAACGCGTCATCTCATTCAAATCTATCCTCATATACTTGAATCAAACAAACGACAATGACGGCATTTATAAAGGATTTGATGCATAACAAAAGCCTTTTATTCCGTGGTTGTTTATATACCTTTAATACAAAATCCCGGTTAGTTAAAGGTTCATATTATACATTTGGGATATTTGGTGTGTTGACTTGATTGTTAGTAATTCAACATCGTGTTAAAAGATTGTTTTTATTTATAATCTACCAAAATACCATTAGCCCGTGACTTCCCCCGCACGTCTATCCTATCTATTCATCCCCAATTTCATCCCAATTGTGGTTGATTTTCGGGAAAAGGTGGTCATACTGACGGGTAACCACGTAACGTTTCGAACGCCCGTTAGGACAATTCAACTGTAATTTCCCCATACAATAATTGACAATTAGATCTACCTAACCTACATTACAATTAGATACGGGTTCGGTATGCAGGTTCAACGGTTTTGCGTGATTGAGACAGGAGTATCTAAACATCTAAACTTTGACATTTATGTTATTAGTTAGTATAGCTCTATTGTTCATCGTCTGTGTGGCATTTCAATGAGTTTCGGGTGTTCGTTCTAATACAGGGGGGTTCCCAAACTTTTTTTAGGCACGCCCTGCTGCCTAAAATGAAGTTCCCACGCCCCCCTTCGCTTCGATGCAAGGAAACGGAAGTGAATGGGTTAGCTAGCCAAATCATCATCATCTTCCTAGCGTTGCCGTTAGCGCCACGGCTCTTAGGAGTCTAGGGTCAGCTGAGTACCTAATCCCAAGGATCGGTGAGGCACTAGTTTTTGCGAAAGGATTTCCCGAGGCCCCGCGCCCCCCTTAAAATGTAGTCGCGCCCCCCACTTTGAAAACCCCTGTTCTAATACGAACACGCTCGGGGGATGTGCGACAAACGACGAAAAGCGACGAACAACATGACTTCTTGTTCTCTACAAACGTGGCTAATACATACGAAATGCAAATTTAGCTAAGATAATATTAAAATTCTTACCTTTTCAGGGAACCAGGGCGTGACAAAAGGCATTTGGAAGGTGTTGGTGTACGAGTGCAAAGTGTCGAAGGAGTCCGGCGTGACGGCTCCCAGGAAAGCGATCACGCCGCGAGCGAACTGGTTGCATACTGTGACAGACAAATAACACCCGATAAGTCAAGTACCGAGACAATTAGTCTCGCGGAGCTCATTTTTGAGCGCATCTTCGAACTCGATGTGGCTACGGACGTAGCAAATCACAATAGCTTCCCAAATAATGTTCTGTGTTAACTTTGAAAATTATTGTATGCGAACATAACTTACATTGAAAATAATATTTCCGAACTGTTCCGAGTCTGGGGGTGATTATCCCCGTAGGGTGTAAAACGGTTATGTTCAGGAGGCAACAGAGTTATCTAAAATGGATGAATAGACGGTGGCATGAGTAGTTATTTAAACTGGGGGTAAAATCAGTTTCCCAAATAGGTCACGGGGGCTAAGATATTGAAAAGGATAGAAACTTCTGGATTAACGGATTGGATTGAGATCAAAACAGTAGTATACCATGTCAATTTTATTTATGAAAAACTTGGAATTTTATTAGGTAAACTTTATCATTTAAAATTCAGAGTTCCTATTAGCACACTCCAATAACAAAGTCCAATATCGATAAATTAGAAGCTATGCAAATTAGATTCTTAAAATTACTTGTTAACGATAAAATTAAACTCAAATATAAATGTAACTATCATCAACTCTTTAAAATCTGTAGAATATTACCGGTAAGCATATATGAAACATAAATATCTACTTGCTACTAATAACCACGGCTGCCTAGAGCATAACTCTGAGTATTCATCATTAAAACCCATTGATCATACCTATTGCACCAAGGCTATGGCGACTGGTAAACTATTCGTTTCTAGGACAAATAATTACTATGGAGACAGAAGTCCCATGCCTACTAAATAGTTTGCCTGAAGTCATTAGACTTGAAAAAAATAAGAGCAAATTCAAAAGACTAGTACTTGAAACTAACTCTTGAAGGTTTAGTATGTATAACTGATTTATGGACAGTATATTACACTGATTTTTATATTAATTTATGTCTAACCTAGAGACTGCCGTTCCCACAGTCAAACTGTTAATACGGTTTTGTGGGGCTATGTTTTAATCTTTTGCATCAAAAAATTGTACTTATTAAATAAATAAAATAATAATGACACTTTGCGTGCGTTCTATAAATATTTTCACGTTTGTACACATCATCACATCAACAATACACATACTCTTTACTGCACGCCTTTCATAACTACACTGCAGTAGGTACATTAGTCTTATTTTCTGAAACTGAAACACTACCCCGCAGAATACGTGACTTGATGCAAAGGTATGGGCGTACTCGTTCTGATATGTTAAGCTCGGCGTATGTGAAATAAAACAGAACATTGACTCACAATACTCGTATATAGCTTCATATTGAATGTATGTAGCAGTGCTGCACTGGGTAATGACTCGAAATATTCAAATTAAACCCGAACCGTGATTCCTAAAAAGTATGTTCATCTCTAGCATTAAATTTTCCTCTATCTTTCTGTATATCTAAGTCCTATAAAGTATGCCGTAGCCACTCACTAAAGAAGGTAACATTGCATTCGCCGTCGCTGCTTTTTACTTAAAAGTTAGTGGTTAGTTAGTTCAGAAGACACTTTGAAAAGTAATTGCGTTTCTAATTAAAGAGTAAAAATATACATACATAGATACATTCACGCCTTTATTCCCAAAAGGGGTAGGCAGAGCACATTAAACTTATGTTCCAGCGCCACTTTTAGCATAAATGTGGGTATAAAAGATCGATAAAGTGTGATTTTGTGGTGATAGGTTGCTAGCCCACCGCCCACAGCTCACTCCAACCCTGGTCCCTAAGTCAACTTTTACGACACTCACGGGAAGAAAGGGGGTGATATTCTAACCCGACACCACACGGATCAAAAATAACACAAACGGGTGTAAAAATATATTTATTATTTTCATGGTATGTACCAGTTATTTCTACACGAAATTGGTTGCTTTTAGAAAACGCAATTTTCACAGGGATTGTTGGTACGTAAAGGTAATAAGTTTAATATTCTACATATTAAACAGAGAGCTGTAATGTCGTCCGGTTACGTTCGCTCTAAACGCGGCCGCATAATCGCATCTACTATTGTTTAGGATAATTCTAACAAGAACGCTGTTGCATACTAATTCGACAATTCTAGAGTCGAATATTCACTGCGGAATTGTGTGCTGATACGGGCTAGAGATAAACTGGTTATTAGTGAAACAGCCCTGATTTATACAGCTTGCTGTTTAACGCATACCGATCATAACTGTGTTTTGAATAGGGACGGGACGTATCTAAGCCAACATTATCGGGCTATGTACTGCGGTTAGACTGTACCGCATATATTAGCAATGTGCTACCACCACACATTCCTTATATACACTTGAGACAAGCCGGTGCGTGATAGTGTGTCATAGTTTTGAACATGTATAAGTATGTATCAAATTATTGTGTACCTAAGTTAAATTGTGAATTAATGAAGACATGCGTAAAATGCTTGAATTCTATAGGAACTGCACCAAATTAGTATAGTTATTAGTATAGTTATATTATGTTCATTACTATTTTTAATAATGAAGGTTCTGTTACACTTAAAAAAATTAAAACATTCTAATACACATTCCGAAAAAAAACTAAATACAAAAAATCTTCCCAAATAACACATTTTACTAGTACACATATTTCTAGATTTGATTACCGACTAAAATGACTATTATACTCCAGACCGAAACTATTTTCGAACTGCAACACAGCACTTTCCTTATGCATTGAGTTGTGTCGAGTTTGTTGAATAAGGATCAATAACCAAGGCCAAACCTCTTTGGAAGGCTTACACCCCGTGATACCTGACATGTCCTAAACTCGAGACTAACTCATGAAGAATAATGCCGGCTATTACAGTATGCAAAATAATTCTACTCACTAGGAAAATTTACAATTCTGTAATAATGAATGGAGGCTTATCAGGCATTAAACAGCAAAGTTCGTTAATTTGTTGATGCAACTTTAATAATATGGATTTGGCCGGTATGGTTATAATGATTTCTAATAGAGCAAGTATTATTACACGTTTGAACTGGAATCACGATGGAAACTTAGTAAAGTATAAAAACGAGGTAGTTTGTGATAAGGTGCAATTCTGCTTTTCTGAGATGAGATTGAACAGATCAAACATAGGTACATAAAATGGTTTAATCTAAATAGTTATCAAATGAATAAAAATAAGGCTCCGGGGAGCGATCTCGTACGCACGTCCGACCTGAAGCTAGTCGTCGATAAGATTAGTCCAGTCATAGCCCGGTTAATTAATTTATGAGTATCCCAACATAAATATCCTGACAAGTTAAAGGAATCCTTAGTCCGTCCAATCCAGAAGAAAGGTGACCGCAAGGTATTAACTAATTACAGACCTACATACTCTTTTATCCCGTCTCTCTAGCATTGACAAGATGAACGAAAAATTTGCCATCAACGAAATAAGTTATTCTCTTCATAAAAATAACGTCCTCAATGAAAGTCAGCATGGTTTCCAGAAAAATAAAAGCACCACTCTCTTTCGTCGAGATTCACCGACGAAATAAATTCAGACCAAGAAGACAAGAAGTTGGTTGTAGACGTAGGTATTCTAAGATTAAAAAAAAGCATTAGACGCCTTGGAATCCAACACGCTTTTGAATGAAATGGGCGAATGTGGTGTGGGGCAGCCACTGAACTGCTGGTTTCAGGTCTACCTCAAATCGTGTGTGACGAGACGCAGGTGCAATACGGGTTCCCCCGGGGCACCGTGTGTGGACCTGTGTGCTACCTCATGCACGTAAACAGTCTGTGTGGAGTTCAGCGTCCTTGTCCCGTGCACATGTTTGGTGACGATCTATGCACCCTACTAGCCGGAACCCATCTTACTGAGACGTGTCGCTTGGTTCAGCAGGATATTGATGCAGTTGTGAAATGGTCCCAGGATAATGGCATCATATTAAAACAAAACTTTTCGTCTTACAATCACCATATGTATCCATAGCAGAAACTCCGCCATTGATGCATATCCATCGCTTTACATGTTTTCATAATAGTCTTAACAATTCGCAAACGAATTGACAAAGTAGACTGTGTAACATATCTTGGTATTGAGGTTGATGCTTTATTTTCCTGGCTCCAACCTATTGGGTACCAGGTATTATTGGAAATTTTTACCATCTAAGTTTTAAAGATCCTAGTAACATACGAAATGTCTTTACTTTGGAATAGTAAATTCTGTATTGAGCTTTGCCCTTGACTGTAACGGGGTCACATTTAAATATTACATTGATAAACTCGAGGCATTGCGAACAAGATTTTTAAAACTACTAGTGCATAGGAAAACAACAAAAAACTTTGCAATCCTTCCAATTAGTATAAAACATAAATATCTACAAGTAGTTAAGAACCATAGCAGTTAGGTGCATAGTCCAATACTTATAGAGCATAAAAGCATGGCACTAAGTCGGTGACTGCAGGTAAGAATGACCTCGTGTAAATAACTATTTTGGAAAGATAATCTTAGTTAAAGGACTTCCTTATTGTTCGTTGATTTTGTTATCAAAATGTATCATTATTGCCTCCAGCTGTAACTCCTATGCCTCTTTCAAAACTGCTTTGCGCTCTTATGAGAAAACCCTTCTTGAAGATATCCGAGTGCGTGTGATTTTTGTATTCCTTTAGAGATCGGCACGCAAACCTTGAGCGTGTAGCACTGTTGCCAAACGTAAACAACGTGTCGAAGGACACGGCTCGGTATTTTTCATTTTCGTGCAATTGATTCTGCACTGGCGCGTACCTGAACGCACGAATTCTCATCCTGCGCCATCACCGTTGCTTAGCTACCTGAATAAATAGTAGATAGTGTTTCAAGGGCGCAAAATGATAAATTTACGGCGAGGGCAATATATTGAATGCTGGGTGAAGCGAAAGATTCTACAATATACTCGCTACGATCAAGGTTGTATAAAGATGAATCTTGAGCTCAACGAAATATTAATCAAGTGTGTACGCTTAATATTTAGATCCTTCATTTGAGGGCATATATTACTCTTTTCTTATGACACGAAAAAGTAATTTGAGTGGCCTTGTGAAGTTGAGTTTCTTAAGACAATGTAACTGTATCATTCAACTTGTATCGGAACTCTCTGCTCCACATTTTAACATTGGCTACTAGAAAAGTTTGTGTAAGTACGTAAGATCACCTAAGATTGAATACGCGTTATTTTTGGTAAGCGTGAGGCCTGCTATGAAGCCCCCATCGCGTGTCATTAAATTAATTAATTTACCTATCTGAAATCAGTCTAGGTATCAGATGTGTTGCAATGCAACATTATTGGTCGCGTACAGACTGATGTATGTTGCAAAGAGGTTGCAACACCTGCGAAACGTCGATGGACCTCAGAATCAATTTTATGTACCTTAAGCGATAAATCCCGTTTATTAAAAACTAGATTCTGCCCGCGACTTCGTCAGCGTAGAACCTGTTTTTTATCGTAGCCGTGGGTGGGCGTTAACTCGTGACTCATTATGTTTTTTATATTTATTTTGACCAATAAAAATAATGTACCAAAAGGTAATAAACCCATTCATCAGCTTTCATTTGATTCTAAAATTATGAAAGAAACACTAATCTAATTTTAGATGTATTGTATAGTGTCACACCATCGGATAAAACCTGTAGCGCCATTTATTGTGGAGTTTTTCACTATGGATTTCTCTTCATACAAACTTTCAAGCAAGTTTTAATCCCTTTACAAGATGAATTTTCCAAACCGCTGAAATGATTTTACTTGAAACATTTTGGAAAGTTTCATCAAAACTGGTTTGTATTGACTTGGTAGTATAATTGGGAACACAGGTTGCCACTAACTATATACTGGTTGTCATACGCGACTATATCAAATCGGTATTTATCTAATTTTCTCTGCGGTCACCTAAGCTCAAACTTTTTATAAGTTTCATATAGTCTACGAGTAACGGAGTATAGACGCAGACAAAAACCTGGAGAATTACCTACCTACTACGGCTAGAATATGCGTGGAAATTGGTAATGTTCTGCATCGCGCTATTGAAGTTTTTAAAATCCGTTGTATAAATACAATTTACGTCAATGATATCTTATTATGTTTCTGTGACCACATACACGAACTATGACATTTATAATATCAGTGTGAATCAGTGTGATGTATGTAAAATCTACGTGTTTTAATTGCAATACGACACAGTGTTCTTTTTTCAATTTAATGGTAACATTAGTTATTTTGCGGGGAGCCTTATCATGTTTCTCTACACGCGCGCATTAGTGCTCACTGCTTCCAAATATTGTTGAGGGTTTTCCTGTTGAAATATGGATGTCGTAATAAAAAAAGCAAATATTGGTCGGTCTGCCCGTGGGAGCTGTGCGGAATGCGGATCACGTTTGCTCAGCTTCACGGGGCGTCTCATCATATACTTTAAAGATACTTTGCCGATTCTAAACTGTTCATAACCTAGCTATCGCAGTTAAACTTTATAAATATTTTCCTTTTTTATTAATGCGGCCTTTTGGTATGCTAATGTTTTTAGTATGTCGCAAAATTTTACACTGACGCTCAGTTGGCGGTTTCAGATTAGCGTATTTTGCGCGTATGCTACATACTCGTAGTACAACACGCGCGCGATTTTTTGCGCTTTAAAATACCAAGCTCGCTTACACGCGCTCATTCCTTCACATTCCGGCGTGTCTGGAAAGGCGCGGCTTATATGCTAAATGCTTTGGTCGGTACTACTTGGATTGCTGTGATATTGTATGGAATGAATGAATAATAATACGACCGACGTATGTGCTACCCTTACGCCCCAAATATGAACTTATGCGAGTAATAAAAAAAAACTTAAGGTGGTTCGACATTTGCAGGCTAACAGCGTGATATTTAAAGAAAATCATGTAACAGTCTTTCATAAATTGGCTTCTCATTTGCGTGAAATTTCCGCCTTTACCAGAATAAACTTGTATAAACTAGAATAAAATAAATAAATATTAGCGGACAATCTTACACAAATCGACCTAGTCCCAAACTAAGCAAAGCTTGTAATATGGGTACTAGACGACCATAAACATACTTATATATAGCTAAATAAATACTTAAATACATAGAAAACATCCATGACTTAGGAACAAATATTCGTGCTCATCACACAAATAAATGCCCTTACCGGGATTCGAACCCGGGATCTCTTGCTTCGTAGGCAGAGTCACTACCAACTAGGCTAAATCGGTCGTCAAAGATAGTTTGAGAAATTCGTTTTCCATGTGATACTTTGCGAAAACGATTATTCTCAAATTATTCTGGTTTATACAAGCTTATTCTAAGAAGCTTAACAGCAATAATTCGTAGGTGAAAGAAATGTCTTTAAGTTTTGTAAATGTAACTTTTGTAGGGGAATTTCGCGCAAATGAAAAGCCAATTTATGAAAGATTGTTACATAAGTTTCTTAAAGTATCACGCCGTTACCCTGCGAATGTCAAAAGACGATTTGTATGGTGATCGAACGACCTTAATCTAAAACAGTTTGCAGTAGTGATAAATGTCTATCAATACGTATATTATAACGTCTGGTACACAAGGAGGTCTCAGAGTTGGTCTTTCCGACTATGTTTGATCGGACTTACTCCTTTGCCAAGTCTTTGTGTGGCCGAGGTATATTATTTTCAATTTTGTATGTTTGCCTTTTGACCGAGTAGTGATAGAACGATTGTCGTTTTTATACAAAATGATTGAAAATCCTTTCCTGTAAAAAATTTACAGCGTTCTCAGTGTAATAGTTCATTTTACATTACTTTTCTCCATAATAACTCTAATAACTATCTAGTGATAGTAATGGTTCCGTTATATATTTAATCCGTACGGGTTCGTTACCAGTCAGGTATTCATTATCAAAGTCTCGAATTGAAGGATTTCCCCCATTCCCAGTAGTGATTACCCCGGGACAGCCACACGAGAGATCATGTTATCGATTTCAGATTACACTAGACTATAGAGGGAAAAGTGCAGCTGGATTACCGCACCGCTTTGCTTGTAACAGTGAGTCGCCGTCGCCGGCAGTCTCACAGCACGTAGGGCCTTTATGCTCCCGCCATAGTAAGCTGGGGCAATCTAACCAAATGGGCACTATAAACGTTGGGAACTGTGTCTCAGTCATTTAGGATGTACCGGTAGATGTTTGATGTTGAAATTCAAAATAAGTTAGGTATACACGGATACGGACTCTCATGCAATCTATTTATTGTCTAATACCCTAAATTGTATACGTTTGTCAAACTTATTTTATTGTCATATTAATTTCAACAAAAATACAAGCCAAAATGTCGTTACGATTAGCTGGTAAGTTTGAAAAAGGGAGACATCAGTGAATCACAACTTATAATGACATTTTAGTTAACATGAGAGAGTACAGAAGATCAATAAAATTGAGCCATTTAATTGGTGACTCATCCACTTTTGTTGGAATCGGTCGCAATTAATAAAAATGAGGCTATTCGCAGCAGATTTAATACGCCCATATACCCATGTCAATTGCTAAACGGGGCACATTGCACGCTCGCGGGAGTCCGCTGCATGCGGGTGGCACAGGACCGGTCATAGTCACTCTTTGGGGGAGTCCTATGTTCAGCTGCGAACGTCTTTCAGCTGATATGATGATGATGATGGTGAAAGTTAAATAATAACCTTACAAATAGAACTAACTATACGTTATAACAAATATCGGGGGCAGTTTCAAAAACACTGTTTTTATATAATATCTGTACCCACAGTTTCCTTTGCTTAGAAGTCTGAACAGGATTTTTTGTTATGATCGTGTGTTTGTTAATTGGCCTCACAAAGCAATTTTTGACGTACATAGCTTCTACCATTTTCTAAAATTTCTCCAGGGATTACGGAGTATGACAGTCACAAAGAAAAATCCTCTATTATACAATTTCTAAGGATGCTGAACATGGGCTTTTAAATCCTTGTAGAAAAAAAGTATCCGGAAAGCATTGGAAACCTGACCTGTTTGTATTTGGCGACTCGGCATATACAATACGGCGTATACGTTGTCGGTTAACTTCAGTGATTATATTTGACATTGTAGCAGCATTGCTTAAATGAGCGGGAAGGGGTGGGGTATGTTCGATCTTCCGTCGCAGGACGTCGTGGCGATGGATACCTATCTCCGATATTGCTAATTTTGTATTTGTGTGAATCCATTTCTATTCAGATGCACTATTTGCTTAAGTATGGGCAAAATGCTCTGCCTTGCGAAATAAAAAATAAAAAAAAGAATATCACATTAGACACATGAATTACACAACCGTTAATTAGAAAAGTTCAAAAACCCCAGACATCTTCATTTCAAAGTCCTATATCTCAATAAAAACTTTTTAACAAAAAATTAAACCGCCGAAAAGGAACTGAAAAGCAAAAAATAATAAAACTTTTTTATTTAGTTTAATAACTAAATTCTTAAACTATTGTAAGTACTTATACCTAAGTAAGTATATAATTTTGTAATTATTTTGACTTTTTAATTACCTAACCTTAATAACTAAGTTCTTAAATTAATCTAAGTGTACCGAAGTAATTTTGAGTCGGCGCCAAACAAGCATATTAATTAATTATGTAAAGGACAATGATATATTACCCATTTGATTTGATACCTATTTGATTTGATCGGACATGTGAAAGAGCCCTTGAGGCCTGCTTACAGAATAAATATTTGAATTTTGAATGCCGAGCGTTCACGAAGTTATGGTTAATGTCAGCGAGACACCAACCCGAACGGGCCACACGTGAGGGCACACGTCGTAGCGAGTGGTCGTGCGGAGAGCGCATTTTTTGGAATGTTAATGTTTATGTCTGGAGATTTCACATTGCATTATTCATTTGATTTGGTCTAACTTGTACTTGTTTGGAGTAATCTTTGTTCATTGATTGTTTGGCGCCGACTCAAAATTACTTCGGTACACTTAGATTAATTTAAGAACTTAGTTATTAAGGTTAGGTAATTAAAAAGTCAAAATAATTACAAAATTATATACTTACTTAGGTATAAGTACTTACAATAGTTTAAGAATTTAGTTATTAAACTAAATAAAAAAGTTTTATTATTTTTTGCTTTTCAGTTCCTTTTCGGCGGTTTAATTTTTTGTTAAAAAGTTTTTATTTTTCAATTTTCTGTGGCTTACTTTAGTTAATTACTTACTTAATTTCTAGTTACATGCAATATTTTTGATTACTTTTAAAATAGCTTCCTACCTTACTGAAACTGTTAATTGCTTTATAATCCTAATGTAATTATATTGCTTGTTGTATAATATAAATTCTTTAAAAGAAGAGGCTTTATATACCATCATGGGTAGGCCTACAAGAAATGCTGTTCGAATGAGAAAAATACATTTAAGAACTCACACCCCAAGGACTGATTGACAATATGCATCTGACTATCAATTCAATTCATTTATTCAAAGACCAACATGGATCACTATTGTTAGTAAAACTTAGCTTAATATTAGTAATTACAAAGTTCATAGTTAGCACACATAAAGTTAATTTAAAGAGATAATACATAGTAATAAATTATAATACGATTTAGGCCGGTTTGAAATTCACATTACAGTCAACTAATAATAAAAATTTGTAAATATTTCTGAAGTAATCTAATTTAAAAATAATAATTATTCACTGGATGTCAAGTTACATTAATAATTCATTTAAATCTCAAAATGTCAAATGTCATGTGACCTCATAATTAACATGTGTGTTTGCGTGCACCATACAGCAGTGGTTTATATACACACAGTCCATATTTACGTTCAGCGACCATTTTCAGGATGCTGTTGGCACTGGCCCGTACACTACGCACCAGGGATGTACATCGCTTGCGCATAGTAGTGTGGAAACAGTCCACCCTCGCTTCTGCAAACATCCCTGACGCGCTGCAATATCGGGGCAGCCCCATCAGCATCCTGAATGCGTTATTAAATTGAACACGAAGAGCACTGTATTGTGCCTGAGTATAGTTCGCCCACAGGCCGCTGGTATATAAGGACGTGCAGTAGGCCCTGAATAGGGTTAACTTGACCCTTCTCGAGCATCCAGCAAACCTGCGAGCGATCATGTTAGCTCTCACAGACAATGCTCTTCGTTCCCGCTCAATGTCAGTACCGTCTTTAAGGTCAGACGTCATAATATGCCCCAGATACTTAAACTGTGATACCACAGTCAGTACCTTCCCATTTAGTTTTATCGGCGGAACATCCTGTGGACTTTTATTCCTAACCCTAAAGACCATACATTCGCTTTTCAACACATTGTATTGCAGACCGTGACTCATTGCGTACCGTTCACAGATACCTATCAGTTTCGTAAGTCCGCATGGAGAGGCACTCAGCAGCACCATATCATCTGCGTAACTGATATTATTTACGCACACTCTGTCAATATGGCAACCGATGCGGGCGCTGCTGAGCTCCTCTATAAGTTCGTTTACATACAGGTTGAAGAGCTTAGGAGAGGTTAGTCCTCCTTGTCTTACTCCACTCTTCAACCTGTATGCATCCGAAAACGCCCCCGCCCATCTTACGACATTGGATTGGTTAAGGTACCAGAATTTGAGAGAGCTAGTCAGGTCAGCTGGCACGCCAGAGTCATTCAATTTTTGCCAGAGGATGTCGTAATTAACCATATCGAACGCCTTAGATAGGTCAAGGTAGCATGCGTATACATTTGTCTGTCGGTCCATGTAGTACTTGACAGTATTTTAAGAGCCACAATTGCAGTTTCTGTGGATAATCCCGGCTTAAATCCAAATTGATTATCGTGTAATTTCAGATATTTATCAATGTGGGAGTTAAGCACACTATCAAACACCTTGGCTATAATGGTAGCTAGTGAAATAGGTCTGTAGTTGGTTTTGTCGCTACTGTCACCTGTTTTGTTTTTCACGATGGGCACCACCACAGTCTTCATCGCGTCCGACGGCAGGTACGAGTGCCCTACACAGAATGTGTACAACATAGCCAGAACTCTTGGCAGATGCGGGCCAGCATGCTGGAGGTGCTCAATGCTAAGACCATCGTGCCCAGGAGACTCACCCCGTGTCATACCTTTAATAGCTTTGATAACATCTTTTGCCGTAGACCTGGTGATCATCCCCTGACCACGAGACCCAGCATCTGACACCCCCGTTGACTGTGGTAGCCCCAGTGGTAATTCGACTTGGAAATGGTGTTGAAACATGTCGGCAATACATTTGTTATCATTAATGCCTTCTACAAACCCTTAAAATCTCGTTTAGAGTGATGCTTCGCGATAATATCTAATTTAATTTGTTCTTCGTTCTTCTGACACCACTTTAAACGAGATCTAAAGATCTTTTTGCTTTCTCGCATTTCATTAAACACTGGTCCTGCTTTCGGCTTAGCATGCCACAACCAGACCTCAAATTTCAACCGATTTTCGACTATGAGAAATGTGCGAGGGTCTGCTTCTTACTGGAGACGATGCTGTTCGGAGTTGATTGCTATGGTAAGAAGTCTAGGGCCTCCTACCTGGTTTATGACCTTTTCGTGCAATGATCTAAATTGGCCGGATATGATAAAAGCTTTACTCATTGCGGATGGCCGCAATGTAAATGATAGAGACAGCATACCATTCCCTGAACGACTAAAATTGGTGCAAAAATATCCAGTGATTGTTGCCAGAAGCCGCGGCAGGCATATGTGGCGCTGAGTAGAGTAAATACACTTGATGGTATTGCTTTATCTGACCTAGAGCCGAATAAGGTATTACACAAACCTCACGATAAACGAGCTTTAGCAGAAATGCAGAGACTGAGAGGTCTACACACAAGAGACTGACAGGTGTAAAGCTCATTCAACACACACATACACACACACACACACACACACACACACACACACACACACACACACACACACACACACACACATATGCGTGGTCATACAAATCAATCAGTAAGTGAACAAACAATCATCCCCTGTTTTCCTACTCTTAGGGTTGAAATTTTTATTTAAAATTTATATGGGACCAACTTCGAGGTATACCCTTTCTAATAAAAAAAGAATTATCAAAATCGGACTACTCTGTAAAAAGTTATGCGTGATCATACATAAAAAAAAAATATACGCGTTGACTTGAGAACCTCCTCCGTTTTTTTCGTCGGTTAAAAATGGCTGAACATATTTTCACGAAACATGGCTGAGAACCGCATTCAAATCGGTCCATCCGTTAAGGAGCTACGCTACCACAGACAGATACACAGACACGTTAAACTTATGACACCCCACTTTTTGCGTCGGGGGTTAAAAAATAACAGAAGAGAGAGATACCGATTGGAAGACAGACATGCGAACCCAGTGTAACTATACCTTAGTGTTCCATTTTTGCCTCGAAACTCTAATACTCTTTTTATATATTTTAAGTTTTACGTTTTTCTTCTTATTAAAATCGATGGCATTGTTCCTAAGAACAGATATCCTTATGCCTTTCCCATACTGACCGATTTAATTGAGACACCCTGCATACAGTCAAGTGCAAAAATATGTATCGATTTTATCCTCTCATAAATATGTACCGAAACCTTAATCCGCTGGCATACCAGCAATGGGGTATATTTATGCGTGCGTAAGCAGCATTGGAATATACATATAGAGGCGCGTCACCATCATAAATAGTTACAGCCTCAACCACATACAACACAAACAAGAGGGTAGTGTGGCTGATTCATTAGATGCCGCATATCCAATAACGCAAGCACGTGGGACGAAGGACACTGACGGGCGGCGATGCCCAGTTTCATCATGGCGAAGTGTCCACATTCCTGCCCGGGGAATAACTGAACCCTTGAAGCCTATTTTTATCCATCGTTTCGGATTCCGATCACATTACTACACAGAAAAAAATCTTGACTTCCTGTAATCTTTTTCAATATGTATAAATATTCTTCAACTTAGAAATTGATTAGTAAGATGTTTAATAAAACGTTTAACAAATTACAAACAATTGGAGATCATTAATAAGTAATAACTAAACTATTCGAAACTAAATTAAAAATAATATTACTAAACTAAATCTAAAATTGGTTCCTGTGACATTGTGCGGGAGATGCTGGCAGCATTACCTGACTGAATAGCTAAGCTAATAACTACTTTGTGCGAGATAACTGCCAGCCCTTCGGTCACCGGTGGCATCTGTAAGCCTCTTCGACATCTCTTTGAAGAGGCTTAGGGTCCCACGGACCAAGGGCCAAAAGCCACGGGTTGTTAAATTATCTCGAATGAAGCGAAATTATTTTAAATAAAAAAAAATTACACCCGACTCGCTCAGTATTATTTATATGAAACTCTATACCTGTGCGTTAGCACACTTAGCAACTCTGTAGCGGCATCGTCAGTAGTTTTAATAGAATTGTAAACATAGAAAAAAAAACACCGCCCTTTTGGGCAGTTGAGTGTTGGCGAAACTTCTATTTTAAGGCTTTAGGAAAGGTATTTCTCAAATTGTACGTAGATCTAGGCAATCCGAAGGTTGAGGATGGGGAAGTTTTCTGCCTTGATTGCTGATATCGAATTCTGCATACTACAGTCGCAGACAAGCCTGGAGAATTCTCGATTTAATTGACTTAAAACCTTATCCCACACGAACATTGTTGAAGCCGTTTTCATCATTACTTAATATCGTATATATTTACAGTCCATTGCAGAAAAAGATAGACTTTTGTGAATAGAGTTCCAAATTGAATGTAACGAATCACTAGGTAAAAGTCTAAAATATTTTTTTAGAACCTATGTTGTTTGTTTTTTGTTACAAGATCACTCAGTAGGTATCACTTTTGAGTAAAGAAACAAAAAATACTGAAAAGTTGATCTCGCCCAGATTGGAATCCTATGAAATGAATCGCAGAGTTATGAAAATCCAGAATGCACCTAGTATTATTCTATACAAGTAGAATTGACTGTGAAATCGTACTACTTATATATAACGAGATTTAAAAATGGGTATAGAAGAAGTTTCTAATAGGTATTACAAGGCACCATTGTACATATGTTTACTTGTTCGATCCCGTCATTACATTACACATGGAAAATAGCGTAGGTAACGGCACAGCAAATATTACGTCTATAGGAAAAGAATATGAATATTAGAACACGTATAATAAATACTAATAAGTATATTAACGATTCATATTATAGAAATAATTTATATAAAAGATGAAAGAGATTTATTTTATTCCCATTTCACTGATGATTCAACCTTTCACGATTTTCACACATTGTGGTAGGGGAGACCGGGAGCAATGGTACCACTTTAGAAATAATGACCTGTAACTCAGAATCTAACGCTACCACGTAAAAATCGCTTAGGATATAACATTCTAGTCTCATTGGCTATCAGAATCTAGAAAAATATTTTCATTGAATGGCATCAGAATGGTGCAAATTGAGTTTTGTTCATGAAGTCCTATACAAAATAAGACGTTGTATTATTTAATTTACGGGCCACTTTCATATTATCAAGAATATTATTTAGAAAAAACTAATCGAAGATGTTACTTAATTACGCCTTCGTATGAAATATAAGGGAACGCAAAACGAAACTGTGCTCGCGAGCCCCTGTTTACTTTTATCTGTTGACCTGACATAGGCAACCCCAATTTTCTTTGAAGACGTTCCAATTCCGCTTTCGTCACGAATGTTTTAGACAGTGGTCTGACGTGGGAACTGCAGGTGTCTGATGTCTGTCGCAGAGTGACCAACACACTACAGTCTCCACCAAGACCCTCCTTGTTCAAGCTCTTGTCTTACCAACCTTTGCTTATGCTGACGTGTTTTACTCCAATATCACTCAAGCTAAGTAAGCTGGATAGACTTTTGAATAATCAATCAAAGAAGAATCAAACTTCTAAGTTAATGTAAACAAGATAAAGCCCGGCCGTTTATGCCGCCAAAAACGAATATATCGACACTCATTCCAAATTTATAGGGTAGGTACGTAAGCAAGGGTATAGGGTACTTTCCATTGACCTTAAAGTATTGAATTCGACAAGTAGATAATATCGTTTTTTACTACAATTACAGGGAAAAATCTGAAAACTATACATTTGTAACTGCACACAGAACTCTCGGTGGGCGAGTCCGAGTCGCACTTGTTTTCATAATCATTTTAAACGTTTCGCACTCTTGATTATTTCGGTGTGGTCCTCGTATTTATTTACCACTAAGAGGTTACTCCACGTTTCGGACGTGACACGACATCCTTGGTCGCGAACAAAGGCGTAAACGGGTAGTTACATGTTTTGCTACACGGGTTTTTTTACAACCAGCAATATTTCGGTTTTCATCATTGTCAACGGGTTTTACTTTTGACAATAAGTTCTCGAATATTATATGACATTAAACGGTAAAAACACCCTGAGTCTGGTGGCTGATACACAGCAATATGACCCCAGGATCCCCCAACTGTACCAAATAGCGCGTCATCAATTACTAGGCTAAAATATTTGTCCCGTCCAAAACTGTCCCCTTAAGTTTAGCAATAGATATAGCCATCCGAATCGTTAAGCGGTAGTGAGCTGGGGCACATTGCACGCAGAACCGATGGCCGTTGGGGCGGAAAGTTTTTCGAGTAGCGACCACAAACCGGAAGACGTAGCGTGTAGACCACCCACAAAGTGGACTGGACTGTTGACTTTGGTAAAGGTCGCGGGAGTCTGCTGGATGCGGGTGGCGCGGGGCCGATCATTTTGGCACTCTTTGGTGCATGGATGCCATGTCCAGCAATGGACAGTTCCCCTAACAAAAAGCTAGATTAAGGAATTATTCAATTCTTTTGCTGCATAGGGTTTTGCATGGTATTTATTAACATTTAAATAGATCTCGAATTCAACCTCCAGCCTTTACTATGATAGCGAATCACTGTCATAATAAGATAACGGTGATGCGGTCGAGTGTTTCGTGAACGTTTTGCAATAAAGTAGGTTGCGTAATTGTTATACTTTCTTTAAGTATATTATAGTCATATTGTTATTATTTCACCTTCATTCAATACCTAAAACTGTAAAGCTTTTCTTTTATACAAGTGCTTACGTCACCTGGAGTACAGTTACTAAGAGACGCAACGGGTATCCGGCAATCCGACCACAATAGTAGCGTAGTAAAACAGGTAGCCCAAATTTCTTTTAGTTTTTTTTTATACCAGCAGACCATTGTTCGCTTGGCAACCACAGTTGCCACCATCAATATAGGGGTGCGCGGAGTTGGCAACTATGGTTGCCATCTCACGACACACAATTATTTATAGTTACGAGTAAGTACTAAAAGCTTTACGAGTATTTGCAAGTCCAACGGCTTACAGATCAACGATTAAACTTGCTGTGGAACAGGGAATTACTAACGATACACTGACTGACAATTAAGGATGACATAGTACAGTCGACTTCAAAGAGATGTTCACTCTTTTGCACCTAACTATATTATAACATGGTAACCGGAAGGCTCGCGGTATTTGAGCTCCGGAAGTGTCGCGGAACCGCCTTGTGCAACCCGAACTGAGCCCACTTGGCCAGAGGTGCCGAATACACTGGCACCCGTCAAAATCGCATACATATAAAACGGAATGTCACGAACACTTAATTTAGTCGGGTATTAGTTAGGGTCGGGGCACGGTGCTGGCTCGTCTATGTTACCCTTAACTCTTCATTGACTAAATGGGGAGAAGGCAAGCGCAATACTTCTAAATTCAAAATATATTTATTTACCAAAATACAGGGTGATATTTTAATCAGTGTCCAAATTCAAGTATAAGATTCTTCAGCAAAATTATGAAATACCTCTTTTTTTGTTTCATATCATTCAGTTCAAAAAATTTAGTAATTGCTGCTTAAAGTTATCCCAAAAAACCTTACCGCGCGCGCACCTCAGCGGGAAGTAAGGTTTTGCGCACGTCACGCCTCCCCTCCCTCGGCCCCGCCCCGCTCCGTGCGGTACTGAATGCCCAGTAACCACGCAGTACAGATAATTAAATTGGGATAGACAAATTATAATTTTAATAATACCTACCAGTTTTTTTTTCAAAAATGGGTTCTATTAGTACCAAATGCCTACAAAAAATTTGGACACTGATTAAAATGTCACCCTGTATACAATCATGCACAATGATATGCCCACTCTTATCAATGCCTGTATCGTAGCGTATATTAAGCACAATAAGTATTGCCTGGTGCGGCTTTCGATTTTATTAAGCAATGTGCAAATATAGACAGTCTGTAATAAAAGTTTGTATCAAATAAAAGCAGAAACTTTTTTGTTTCCGCGGCGCGAAATACACAATCGGAATATACAAATATGATCCCTAGCCGAGTCGGCATGTTTAAAAAAATGCAGAATAGATCAGAGGAGCGAGTACATACCGATGGTCAACATTAACGATTAGTTAGGTAATCAGGGTAAGAAATGTTATTTCCATAAAAATCATTCCGTGTAAAAAAGAGGCCAAGTCTCGAAACTCTTCCATCGTAAAAAGTCTTGAGATAAGGATTGGTTTTCAATTAGTATTTGATGCTAAGCTGTTTTTAGATTTCCAATTTACCCTTGAATGAGCTCAAAAAATAATAAAAATAACCAGCCTTTGTACGTCCCACTGCTGGGCACAGGTCTCAAAAAATATCTCGTGCAAATAAATGTATATTTTATTTGGAAAAAGCGGAACGTGTCTTAATATTGAAAAGAGGTAAACAAAATAAGTAGTTACATTGTATCAATTTAATCCTCTCATAAATACGTTCCAAAACCTAAACCCACTGACATAAGAGTTATGGGACATATTTATGAGTAAGTTGCATGCACCTATATTTTTACACTTGACTGTACATAATGTTAGGCTACATAGTTTTTTCTTTTTTGAACGAAATTTATTTTGCCCTGCGTTCTTTGTAAAACAAATGGTGAGGTTATTAATAAAATGGCAAGTTCCCACTAAAGTTCCGGCCTACCTAAAGTCCGACCCGCAATGAGTATTTCGAGCGATTTTGGCGGCGCATACCCGAAGACGTTAACGACCAAGTCACTCAACGTTTTAGGCGCTGATTTATTTACCACTAGCACATCTGTTCCATGACACAACTGGCTAAATGATACTTTGAAGTTGTCAAATTATCGGGTACTTTGCCAAGATTGGGACGGCGCCGCAAGTTTCGCAAATTACTGTTTGTAATACGGTTTCTGTTGCAACTGTTAGCACGTACCTATCCAAGTATCCGCTGCTTGGAGTTAAATGCTGTTAACTATACATTGCGTACGTATTATTATGTTTCGCTGTTTATTTATTAGCAGTCTAGGTAATATTGTTATAGTCTTTTCCCATTAAAATGACGTAAATGTATTTAACGTCGGATTTTACAACTTTATTTTGTTGCTAAATATGAAAGGAATATATAACATGGATGCGTCTTAAAACTGACCGAAGTGTGATACACAGTCAGGGGTACAAACAAACAGGTTAGATACTCCATTACACGTACAGTCAGGTGTATTAATATACGTCCATATTTTACAATCCCACCCGAAGATAAAAACAATAAAAGTCGGTAATGGTTGGGTTTAAGGCGCCGTAGGTTCAGCGAAGTTAAGCAAACAGAGTTTTTGAAACAATATAATGCGTCTGTTTATAATAATATGGTTTCAAAAAAATGCGAATAGTAATCTTGAGGCTTTTTTGTAGGGAAATCAGTGTTTAGAAACATGATTAAACAATTTTCGCTCGATAGAAAAAAATCACAAACATAGGTCTAAAAGGGTCTAAAATACACTTAAAATATTTGTTACAAATTGTGCACAAAAGCTAAAAATATTAAAATGGCTTCTAAAAATCGGCAATATCATGTTTGAGAGAACTCAGTGTTTACTTTTTTATCTATTTAAACGGACAAAAAATTAAAATTAAAAAACATGATTTCCGCGCTTCCGAGCACGCACTTCCATCTCGCTCACGCTTATGCTCAGTGAGAGGGAGAGAAGACCATGAACCTACGGCGCCTTAAGTACTTTTCTTCATTTTAAGTGGAACTAACCACGCTTCCTACACTGAACTATTTAGATTATGCAAAATATTGTTCATTATTAGGTATGTCAAATAAGGAAGCGCTTTGCCTTCGTCGTGGAAATTAGTTCAAGTTAAGGGTAGATTATTATGACAGGTCAATGACGAAGTCACGACCTAGAATAAAAGACGATGTAGTTGCATCGTAGTAAGTGGAACGCACTGGCCCCACTCCGAAAAAAATATCATCATCATTATCATAATTGTCAGCCTGTTATCCTAAGAGGTTTTTACTCGTCCCGGTCTTGTGCTAGTAAGACTAGCCGCGTTCTTCCTAGTACGAAATAAACCTTCATTTATTTGAAACAACCTTCATTAAATTTCATTAACGACGATAATAAAACCGCAGCAACTAACAATTTTGTTGATATAGTGCACAACTTAATTTTATACAATATACTCTAGGCGGATCCCAATTAACTGCATACTAAGGCATATTTTTTTACGATACAGGTTTGCTAACGACACTCTTTTTTGGTTTATTTGACAACCTGCTCGCTTTTCTACTCGGTATTATAACGTAATGGATATCTTACGTTACAATACCCTTTTTTTGTTATTTTAATGAGAACATACCTCCATTCCATTGCAGCACTACAACCGTATCGCATACCACTGTTAAAATATACACATTCTGGCAACACCAACCCCGCTATTCCGTCACTTGTTTTAAGCTCAACGCTCAGCCACAAATGTATCATAATTAGAGGTCTAGTTTCGTTAGGCGTGCCAGGGAGAGTGAGGTGCATGAGCGAGTTAAAAATAAACATTACAGCCCAGAGCACAGGAACCGCAGAATTTAACTAAGGAAAGGAACCTTATAAGGCGAGACATTTCGGGTAACTTCCCATGTTAAGAGCGTACAAACAAAAAGTTCGTATTTTAGCTAACGTAAGGCTATTTCAAAGGCCATATTTAGCCACATAAATAGACGTATGTACGAACTCGTTTTATGATGTATACAGCCTCTGCGTTCATACGCATTTTTAGGGGTTCTGCCTTTTCTCCGAATTTGTTACGTCCGAATTTCACTTGCCAACCAACTATTCGCCGATGATTCACTTTTACAACTAACTATTTAAAGGCAAATTTTTGTATTCCAACGTTTCATTTGGTGGAATTATTGCAAAGTCGATTATTATGACTTAACATTTTCGGCATACCTATCATTTGGCAAATCTTTCAGTTGGACAAACAACTACTAAACGAATAACGTTTCGTCAGTGCAACAGTTCCCTTTTTAGCTTGTGTCCCTTAGAGCGAAAATAGGCACCCTGCGTAGCGTGGTGACGTCGACACGCTGGCGGTTAAGTTAGGTTAGGTTAGTTTAAAATAATTGGCGGGTGTTTGTTTAAAAAAAAAACACATACCTGGAGTAGGCCACCAAGCAACAGTCCAAAAGTAATGAATGATGTAAACACTTATCTTCAATGATGCGATTCATTCAGGTATCTTCATTGTCATAAGTCATAAAAATAAGTGAGCGGTTGCGTTTACCCACTTTATAAATATGTTACATAGTTATTAAATTAAAACTTACTAAATGAAACATTTGGTAAGCGTTATACTACGTAATGTATATTGGTCACACTGAACCATTCTGCTACTCGAAAGGTGGCATTTTGAAAAGTTAGGTACTTTATGAAAAAGCATACAGTTGGTAACCGTGAGGATGGGAAATAAAACAAAACCTTTTGATAAAGTTGACACATGATTATTCGGCGAAATGAAATTATGCGAAAAGTTGTTTGCGAAGTGATAATCGGCAATACAATTTTCGGCGACAAATTAGAGAACCCCGTTTTTAACCAGCCATAATTTTCGACCGTACAAATGACATACTTACTAAGAAGAAAAAAAATTTGTTAAATGACTTAATTAATAAAGAGTTTTTTTGTACGACTCAGCAGCAATGATGTCCAAACTGGGTGTCGTATACTAATGACGACGACTCAATATTTTTTATGAAAAAAAAAAAAATATTGAATCAGGCGTTACTTTGCGGAAGTCCATGATATATTAGGAGAACAATATTTCTTGGCTATTCCGCTAAAAAACGTGCTGGTCTATTAGTGAAGATAAGATGCAACTATTTGCGTAAAAACATGCAAAAAATTACAGCAAACCACCACCAATAATGACAAAAACCTCGATACGTGTTTTTGTTTTTTGTTTTTTGTCCACTGAGCAAAATTGTGTGATTTGCTCAGTGGACGTGGCGCAAGCAACATCTCCTGCCAGCATCTCCTGATGATGCCTCGTAGAGAGGCGAAACATTATCATTCTATAATAATAAACAGTAGCTTCTGATTACGTTCATTATATGACTGAAAGTTAGTAGTTGTGAACGTGGAACGCTGCGAACGAGGTAAAAGTGACCGCAGCGGAACGAAGCGTGGCGTACAAAGATTAAATTGAATCTGGCAACCTGCCAGAGATACAGTGCAGGAATTACAAAATATTATGCTGATTTGAACTTGAGCAAAAGGTTGCCCGCTTCTGATCTTGGCTAATGGCAATATTTCCCCCGCAGCGAAGCGCTAGAGTTAAAAATTTACTGTTATTGTACCTACTTGGTCGTATTTTAAGTAAATGATTTCAGTTGCTTGGCTCGGTACAATATGTTTTTAACCGCCGAAAAAAACGGAGGAGGTTCTCGACTCGATGATTTATATTTTTATTAATGAACGTAAACACCTTTCTGGCTTAGGAAAACGGTCAAAAATATAACCAAATATTGATTGTCATATTGCATGACACAATATTTTTACTCGGATTCCATTATGAATGAATTACTACTACTTGCTCTGTAGTTATGCGTTGTGTTGAGAGCGAGGGCATTTTTCCTTCAGCTGTCAACACGGCGAATCCTCAAACATATCAAGGGTCGACAACGCCCATGTTACTCCTTTGGAGTTGCATGCGTCTATAGGCTGCGGTGTCCGCTTACCCTTAGGCGGGCCGTACGCTTATTTGCCACCGTCGTTGTAAAAAAAAGTTGGCTGGGGATACTTAGAATATATAACAGAAATTATCCTCTAAGGAGGTAAAATGGGGGTGGAAGTTTATATGGAACTATGATAGAAACGAGTTCCACGCGGATAGAGTCGCGGGCTCGCGAGAAGCTAGTTTATATATATGAAAAGCACATAGCACGTAGAACCGATGGCAGTTGGGGCGGAAAGGTTCTCGTGGCGTAGCGTAGCGTGGGTAGGCCCCCGACAAGGTGGACTGATGATCTGGTAAAGGTTGCGGGAGTCCGCTGGATGCGGGTGGCGAGGGATCGGTCACTTTGGCACTCTTTGGGCGAGGCCTATGTCAAGCAGTGGGCGACTTTCGGCTGATATGATGATGATATGAATGAAGGTACAGCAAAAAGTAACGTACTAAATAGATGGATACAAACATTAAGTACCTACATTGATTTTTGTGCCGACTGATGGGCCCTTTTTGAGGCTATTCAACATCACAGGTAAAAAGGAAATCCTTATTTCACACTTGGCACAACATTATATAATATCTATCTCACACAACCCTTGGCAATTGGCTTCCTTGACTTTTTGCTTAAGTATCTCTTTGTTACAAATCAACGTTACTTCTATTATTTGCGCAATTTGTTGATGGATTGTGGATGTGAATTTTATTTTGTTGTTGATTGTTTGGCTGAGCGAGTGAACGCTGCCAACTGGTTCTAGTTTTTAATCCCTCTTCTTCTGATGTGATGAATATAAATATTTATTCGAAAATCTTATTTGATAAGTGAGTATATGATATTAACAATTAGATTTGTTATAGTGTATGTTATTTATCTTTTTTTTTTCATGTATTGATTTGAAGATCATTGACGACCCGAAAGGTAATCTTATGTTATGACTTATGGACACGTAATTTTGTATATAAGTACTTATCATTGTTTGTATACACTTAATGCTTGTATTATTTATTATTATGATAATTTCAACGTACCCAACGCATATAACATTCTTTAACAAATATCTGACGATCATCAATATAGATTCCTGAAAATTTACTATTAAGATGCATTTTTGTGTTGTGAAATAAATAAATACATATAAATCTATTAGTGATTCGTCGACACTAGATTTCCTACACGTAATATGTTCCCTCCCTTCCCAGTTACAAAAAAATGGGTCACCATCACTATGTTTAAATACCTGTGTTTCCATCATATGTCCGTTACCTGCGATACAAAATTCAAAAAGAAAAAGTACTTATTTTTCCCATTTTCTCTTTTGATGTTGGCATAATAGTGAAGACAGAGCGTGAAATCTACGTCCCTCACACGTAGCTGCCGACATCAGGGCGGAGAAGTTTTAATGTACAGCCGATTGAAAATATATAGTTAAATAAAATGTCGTCCTCGAGTCCGCTTAGTAATGTAGAGTTTGTTGGTTTTTCTAGTAAAGCAGATTCGTGTATCCTTTCTTTGTGTTAAGCACTCACTATTTAATAGCAGTTACAATTAAATATCAATATTAGGATATTGCTTCGAATATTCTGGCCATGATCTCAACGGAAATATATATATATATTAGTTACATTAGTTAAAAGATAATTATTGTAACTAATATAAGAAATACGAAATCCCGACAAAAATATTGTGTGACTGACTGATAAAAGACGTGCTATTTTATTAGTATTAGTATTTCTCAGAAGCATTATTATGTGTCGTAACAAATTTGGCCCAAATATACAAACAGAAGACAAAAGAAACGTACTGACTGGCCTTTAAATTGGGCAGAAATTAATTATTTTGCTGCCCGTTCCGTAAAATGTAGTAGAACATCAGGCTAGCTACAGGCCTGAACAAAAACTCTCCCGACTACGCCAAGCGTTATAATATCGGAAAAAACGGAAAACACATAAAATCGCCTCCGTAGCTACAGTTGGGACTTTAACTTTTTATAGGGGCTTTAAGAGTGAAAATTCAACGGATATCTGTGAACAAATAGTAGTCCCTGAAGAACGGAAACTGCCATAAAAATTCGCGTCGTCGTCATTAGTCGCCGACGTGTTTTGATCAGGGAAACGGAGCGGTGGCCACCGTTTCCCGCCCTTTATCTTCAACTTGCAATTTTAAATGAGGGCCCGTGAAAAACCGCCTCAAAGAGAAGTCGATTTTATGTGCCAGAGGAGAGCGCTGTATTTATTTGATGGCTTCCACGCGACAGCTGTGAAATATCTCCGCTGTGATTTCACTCTCTAAACTACTCGACATAAACGCTCTAAGATGAATATATACATGAGACTCGGGGTTCTCAAATATACTTCATGGGAACTCTTTTATTCCTTCTTTTCTTTAAAAATAAAATATTTAAGTAAGTTTATCATTTCAAAATCGGGAGGGGGGAGGGGGGTCTGACCTTCGGACGACGGTAGCATAACGCAGTAGAGGGGAAATAGACTTTATCTCGGAAATCTCTCGGGGGTGTAAGTTTGTATGGAGCTACGATATAAACGAGTTCACGCGGAAGGAGTCGAGAACAGAAGCTAGTAAACAATATACAAAAAAAACATTGCTTCAAACTAGATCCTAGAACTAGAACCTTTCAGAATAACAGACAGATCCTTAACAAACTGAGCTAGGGATGCCACTGCTCGATTCAAGAATTTTTCAACCAGTTCTCATTACATCTTAGCACCTACGATACCAAGAATCGCTACGCGCCACGCTCGTATCCGATCCTGTAGTTTTCCTCGTGTGTAACGGAAAGCGACTGCGGCGAAGGCGCCCGCTAGGTGGGTTTTTGGTTGCGAAAGTGTTAGGGACGTGACATTGGACTGAGATGGGGATCGGAAGCGGCGAACAAAAACAAACCTCGAATTTCGCAGTAATATGAATACGCTACTCGACAATATTCGCTGCCATTATACGACCACACTCTAGAGCTCATCTGTGCGGGAGGCTCTAACATGCAATTGCTTTCAAGTAGGCTTTTGTGCCCCGGATACGACTCGCGACAAATGTTTTGCCATAAGGACGTAGACGTCACAATGAACAAATTAGCCCTCCAAGTGGTTCTAATTGTTGTAAAAGGTTTTAAATGATGATAAGTGGTGAAGATGATAAGTTATTACACTTAGTTTATGTACAGTTGTTAGATCTATAAAATTTATCTATTTAAGAGGTAACAATCGATGTTCACACCAGCTTAATATTTGTTTTTGAAGCAGTAACGCTGCTAAAGAAAATTACAAATATTCATTTAAAAATTTGTAATTTTCTTTAGCAGCGTTACTGCTTCAAAAACAAATATTAATTTAGTATGGGGTGGCGCATCGTTACTGACGATTTCTCAACATAATTTGAGACGTTGGTGCCGTAAAGAAGCCTAAGTCTTCTGGTAGATGTCGCTACATACGCCTCCCTAAGGCGTTATATGAAGGAACTGATTGAAGGATTTGGTGCCCGAACCAGATTGTTCCGATAGCTCAGTTGGTAGTAGCGACGGGCCATGAATGCCTGTGGTCGCCGGTTCGAATCCGGCTCGGAGCATTAAATTTTTCAATTTTTCCTTTCATTTAAAAATTTGTAATTCACACCAGCTGGTCGGTCGCGTAACATTTTGTACGTTCAGCTTATATGGGATTCTTTTCATACCGGAATATAACAGTTGAGTTGTACTAACGGTCATTCAAAAAGTTATGCAATAACCATTCTGGAATACATTAATTCGATTAGTCTACCAAGAGGTCAAACAGATAACTGGCGTTGCCAAAAGAATATTAAATTTATAGCTTTACTCCACGAAACACATTTGACACACAATAATCCGTGATTTTCCGTCACGTACTCGCTGTACATACCATTATTTATTTAGATTAGTAACTCTATTACCCTAGAGATGGCGCTGTCACGAGAAGGTTAATTTCTACATCGCACACGCTAGATTGCGTAACGCGTCAGATTATTATTGATATCATCGAGTGATTCGAGCAACCTCGTGGGAAGTTAATCCGAGTCTCGTGCCGACTAAACTTGATATATTGAATTGCGAACGTGACATAGAAACAAACGTAAATTGTTGAACAGAATAGGGACCCCACTGAGCGCTTCTATGTACTCGTAAGTGCGGAAGGCAAACGTACATAGTAACTAAACGAGTCTCGTTTTACTAGACCGGAAACCGGAAGCATGAAAAGTAGGAGATATTCTGTGCGTTTCTATTATCTTGTTATTTGCCAAACATATATTGGATAAAATGGTGTTGATTTTGTTATATTTGTATTGGTACCTGCTGTACATATAAGTTCCCGCAATACTGTTGTATCTAGAGCTGCAACTAACACTTTTCGAGACGTTACACTACATCAAAACAATAAACCACACTTAATATGATTTTATTGTTTTAGTTTAATTAAAATGCTGAATAGACATTATCACCTGTATATTAAACTGTGAAGATATTTAAAACTTTCTGTCAAGTTAACGTCGTCGAACATCGAACAAACAGCACGACGTTGTAATTTATTTCAGTGTTTCATCTAAGGGCCGATTTTTCAATTCCCAGATAAAACTATCTGTCAGATAAATGTTAGCTCTGTCCTTTTCTTTCATATGACTTAAGTTAAAGATGGTGATAATTTTAACTGAAGGATAACTTTATCTTGAGATTGAAACTAGACCAGAACCAGACTAAGTGAAGTAGTCAGTCAAGAGCTTCAGCTTTGTGATAAGATAATCAATGACTATTCATTATTTCATTACTAATATTTAAGTCTACTTCAAGAGAAGAGTACTATTAGCTCTAAAAGTATTGGTACCTAAATTACTTGCATCTTATACTAATACAACGAATGGGCATCGCAGATTGCCTAGAGCGCAAAATGACTAGTGTGTTGTTTTGCCTACATTGTGCAATTTTTAACGGGTTGAAATGTTAGTCTTTCGTTGGGTTATACGCGAATTGCCTGGAACGCAAAAAGATTAGCTATGCGTCAAAAACGGTACGTTTACGCTACGTCACTGCGATTCCGTACCGTCACCGTTTTTTAAGCCGCGGTGTGTGGAGCATGCGTCAAAAACGGTACGCATACGATGCGTCACTGCGTTTCCGTACCGTCACCGTTTTTTAAGCCGCGGTGTGTGGAGCATGCGTCAAAAACGGTACGCATACGATGCGTCACTGCGATTCCGTACCGTCACCGTTTTTAGGGTTCCGTAGCCAAATGGCAAAAATCGGAACCCTTATAGATTCGTCATGTCTGTCTGTCTGTCTGTCCGTCAGTATGTCACAGGCATTTTACTCGAAAACCATAAGGTTTATTTGAATAAAAACTTGAGGATAGGGTGTATTTTGTTAACCGCTACATAGTTTTGCAATGAAATTACTAAAAAAGATTTTTTTAGGGGTGCACTCCGTACATAAAACCGAAAGTCAAAAATTATTTTTTCATTGCAAGCCTACGTGTGGTACATCAATCGACAGGCCTTTCAAAATAAATATAAGGTTTCTAAGCAATTTTTTGGATTAAGTGAATAGAGTCGGAGATAATCGCCCCGAAAGTCACTAAAATTGTGTCCCCCCCCCCCCCCCCTCTAATTTTTGAACCGTGCACTTTAAAATTATGAAAAAAATCATGCTTTTATAAAATTCTTTCAGCGATATTTGTTTTGAACAAGATCGGTTCAAAGGTTTTCGAGATATTTATAAAAAACTGCCTTCCTTAAAGAAAAGGACGTAAGTGCCATAAGTTTTCAGTAACGATATGACCTTTTTCATGTCAGACCCACCATACCCCTAGCAATACCCCTGGCGGTAGGGTGGGACTGAACCATACCACCGTAGTGCTGTGGACTATGTTATGCTTTATAATATTTATCTCAAATGTCCTGTTACCGTTATCAGTATCCAGCAGTGTAGTTGAAAAAGTTAGACTACCGTTATCTGTAGTAACCATTGATTTAGTATACTATAGAACTAGATGCACAATGTCAAGCAAATATGCCAAGAAATGTACCCCAGAGCCCCAGAATGACAGCTCTAGTACATTTCAGTAGTTGCTAATAGCGTTAATTTATACCCTGCATCAAGGTATTTCATGAAAAAAGAACTCAGTGTTTTAGACCTTAAGCACCATATTAGCAAAGCAACATCAAAATATTAAATACTTTTTAGTTTATTGAGACATACAATGTGAATTGACTGCTCACGTCAAAACTTTAGTTAGCGTTTAGCGAATGAATGGAGTCGCGTTATAAATTTTATTTAATTCAACAGAAAGCACAAATAAATCTGCTTTCTTTATTTTGCAAGTGGGGAATAAACAGTTTCAAATATTTGTACAAATATTATACACAAAACAATTGATGAGATTTCCGTAAGTACATATAGTACAGCTGACAGAGTTCATAAAAAGAAGTCATTTTAGTTTCCTTGAAATAGATTCAGTTTGTTAAATAATTGTATTTTCAACCTGCCTTTACTTTTAATACTTTCTTTTTTGCGATGTAATGTAAGCGTACAGTCAAGTAGAGATCAGCTGTCGATTTTACTAAAACGATCCTATGGGTTTTGAACGTCACTCTCATGATCATCCGACATCTATAAAACGAGTATTACGAGATATAAGGTCAAAAATGAATGATGATGAAAATTGGCAACAATTTGCGCATTTCCAAATGATGTGTTGGGATTGTATTATAGAATTTTATTATAGTTCATTAATGCTATTAATTACCTTTTGCCAGAAAGCAGAAGATAAAGCTAAGTATATTGGAAGTAATTGAAATTATAATATGTAATGGAAAGAAATGGGCTTAGGTACGTTCATGAGAGGTGTGGCAGTTTTAGTAAACCTGTTCTTCCATTTTTTGTCGTATAACCTATAATATATCCGAATCATTAAAATGAGCCGAACAAACGACACGCGAGTCGTTTGGTTTTAAAAAAAACATCTCGACTGTCGCGTGCTATGACTGCAGCCCATTTTGCACGTCGCTGAGGATTTTTTGGAAATCTTAAAATGAAAACCATAATTATGTCGGTAACGACATCATAAAAAAAGTATCTAAGTATACCGACTCCTTAGATTTATGTTCCGCGACTTTGTCATTTGAACTAACAAAAATAATTATTTAAAACATGTTCAAAACTATTAAATTACAATGAGTTTACACAAATTTCGTTATGTTATGAAAATAAATTATTTAAAGAAATAAATCCCATCTTTTTTCAAGTTTTTTTGTTGGTATTTATGCAGTTATTGACTGAACATTTCGACATAACTGACAACCAACAAGTCTCACGGTTGAAACCAGACTAAAACACAAAATAGATAATAGTACATGTACAGAAAGGACACTCCTTTGATCTTTACGAAAGGCGATTTTTTCTCAGTCAAAACATTAAGATTTATGGCTCTCTGACGTCCCCAAGGTTGGGGCACCGGCATGTACTTGGAGCGATGAACGTAAATCGCGGAGTGTCCCGCGCCTGACTAAACGCAAAAGAACCGGCCGATGCGATTGGCGGGTGTTAGGTGTACTACGACCCTACAGCGCACAATCCGAGCGAGCGTAGCGAGCGTGCCGCGGCAGCGGCCGGCGAAGCGCCAGAACCGACTACGGATATTTTTTTCGAATAAAGTTAGGTCTGGAGCTTCGCCGGCCGCAGCCGCGGCACGCTCGATTCGCTCGCTCGGCTCGCGCGCTGTAGGGTCGCAGAGTCGCAGTACACCTAACACTCCTCCTCGCTTCACTCGTCGTCGTATCTACACCGGCCTGCCTTAAAGTATAGGTTGGTTATGAACGTGGACGTATGGCAGTTACGATACAGGTATGAAGATAAGATAATACCCCGCGTGCCAAGGGAAAACTACTAAGGCCACTGTAGTGTCACAGGAAATTCTTTTTTACCCATGACACTACTGGCAGTGCCAAGCAGTAGTGCCTATGGTAAAAAATGGCCAGAACGGCCTTCGTTTTTTTCAGTTTAATGAAATTAAAAATTTTGTACCTATTTCTTTTTCTATTTTTCCATCAAATCCCAGCACTACTAACGGTGGTATGGTTCAGTCATGGTTCAGTCCACCCTACCCCCAGGGGTATGGCTAGGGGGTATGGTGGATCTGACATGACCTTTTTAATAGGGACGGAACCCTGGTTGTGCGTTGTCCGACACGCACTTGGCCGCTTTTTTATTTAAGCATTGGTGTGGGCGTAAGTTTCCTAAAAAAGTACGAAACGAGATACGAGGATTCTAAATCATTTAGAATCCTAAATTTAGGAAAGTGTAATAAGGGCTTAACTGTACCTACAATTTTTTACGGAACCCTCGGCGGGCGACATAGACTCGCACTTGTCCGGTTTTTTTTTAATTATGCCTTTCGCTGTCTCGTTACCTAAACGTATATCTTACCTACACGTAGGCATTAATTTATAATCGAAAAATCCCTTTAAGATATTCACCTTTCGTAGTGTTTCGTACTAGTAGTTTTTGGTCATGAATTAAACGTTTCGATTGAATTCATGACCAAAAAGCTGCGTTGCCACTGATTGGCTGTAGGAAACAAGTAATGTAAAATAGTATTCTAGGTAGGTACGTATCGAAAATCACCTTTCATGGTAAATTGCGGTTCCCAACGCCGCTCACGAAAAAGAAATTGTTCTCAAATTATTATCGCGTGGGCTTCCACGTTCAAATGTCATTGTTCATTGTTCTCGTGCACGTGTATCACGCGTTGAAATTTATTTTTCAGCTCACCATGTGTTGTTATTCTTATTAAGTTCATTTTTGCTTGCAAGTAGTGATGTGCCGTTCCCAGGAATATTCCCTTGGTGGGAATATTCCCGGGAACATTCCCGGGAATATTCCCACGCAAAGGGAACATAGGGGAATTTTGAAATTGTGTATGTCTGCATATTGTGCTATCGGCGATTCTATCAAACCATAAGAACCTAAACTTAATACCGAGACATTAAAGAATGCAACTCACCTGTGCTAGTAAATTCCCAATGTTCCCCGGGAATATTCCCAATGTTTCTGGGAATGTTCCCATAGTTGATATAATTTTTTTTTAGAAAAGTACTTCCGGAATTAATAAAAACGATACAAATCATCACAGTTTCATTAAAAATCACAGTAATTGGTTTTTTTTAACGGTGCGCATATAAATGTGATAGGACGAATCTGAATATTTTTTTATACATTCGTACTGCACCATTAGAAAAGACATTTACATGTTGAACATTCATAAAGATTAAAAGTCACAATGAAATAGAAATAGAAATAGAAATAGAAATAGTTTATTCGTGACACATATACATAACTAAACAAACAAAAAAAAATCAAATAAAACATCAATATTATTAGTGTCACGAAACGGCCGCAACTCAGCATTGTTGCTAGCGTAGCCAGCGCTGGTCTTCCGTTGCGACCATTCGGTGAAAAGTGCACGGCGATAACGACCCGGTTACACGCACGGATCACAATCACAATTACATAAGTCCTTACATAACGTACAACTTTAAAAAAAAACAATAATAATAAAAAATAATAAACAAAGAGAAAGAATAAAAAAAGAGAGAAATAAACAAAAGTAATCAAAAACTTAACACAAATTAGTGCGTACAGGTCCTTATTTCACTACCTTACGACCTGTGCTGTGACGATTGAGCAGAAACAAAACGCCATGACCGTATTGTCTGTGCTGTGGCCATGTTGTTTATGTTTTGTCACAGAGATTAATTGGGTCAAGGACTTTTAAATATTAACATAAGTTTAACGCACATTTTAGCTTTCTTTGCTATTTAACTAACTAATACTATAAAAATTACACATTTAAAATTAATCTTAACATTGCACAACGAGCAAATAACAGAAATATGTAAGAAACAAACAAAATGAGAAAAATGACGTAAGGAACAGACAAATTGCGAAAAATTTCGTCCTTACTACAAAAAAAGCAGACAAGAAAACTCCACAAGGACCACAAGTGCCACGACCACGACGTTTATGGGACACAAAATGCAGGTATGCCACTTTGCATCGCATTTCAAAAGCAGCTAGTGTCGTGCCTCAGGTTTTCCTGTGCTGTCTGATGTCCAAACAAAAACTGTTTCAGTTTGACCTTAAAACTATAAATGCTTTTTAGGTTCCTAATCGGCGGTGGCAGGGAGTTCCAACACTTGGTAGCTACAAATCTGAAGCTTCCACGAAAAGCAGCAGATGCGTGTCGGTGTGTCAGCAGCGGTAACCCACATTGCCGAGCACCACGTGGCTTGCGGACTGACAGTTTCTCAAAGAGATATGCCGGAGCCTGATGGCGCATTATTCCAAAAAGAAGACATGCCAGATGGAGCTTGCGTCTATGTAGCATCTTGAGAATATTACACTTGTTTAGAAATGGGGTGACATGGGCCCTCAACGGAACATCAAAGCAAAAGCGAGCACAGGCATTTTGAACCCGTTGGATGAGCCGTTTTGTTTTTGTGAGTAGACGTGGACCATATACTATGTCCATATAGTTCAATTTTGACAGGACAAGGGACTCCACGAGCTGAATTCTCAGTTTTTCACTTAAGAAGGACCTAATCCTGTACAAAACTTTTAATTTGTAAAAACAGCTACTGACAGAATTTAAAATGTGTTTCTCATACCGTAGTTTTTCATCCATCAAGAGTCCTAAGTTACGCGCTTCACAGACACGCTCAATTAGTTCATCCATCAGCTTGACACCCAATTTAGGGCTAAGTCTGGACAACTGTTGTTGGCTTCCAAATACAAGGTACTTAGTTTTAGTAGGGTTTAGTAGCAAGCTGTTGTTTGAAGCCCAGGTTGCTATTCTAGCGAGGTCCATATTGAGTTTTTCAATGGTACTATCAATTTCAGTTGGTCGACATGAGATGTACACTTGTATGTCATCAGCATATATATGATATCTACAATGTGTGATGTGGTTCTTTATATCGGCAGAGTATAAAATAAACAAGATTGGACCGAGAATGGAGCCCTGAGGTACACCTCGGGTGAGCTCCTCCTTCTCTGAGACCAGAGAAGAACCCTCGCTAAGTGTCAACTTCACACACTGGAAACGTTTAGTGAGGTAACTTGCAAACCACTTTAATGTTTCTGTATCGATTCCGTAGTAATTTAACTTGGCCAGTAGTAACTTAACGTCTATACAATCGAATGCCCTGGAAAAGTCAAGCAACACTAGCAATGTACACATTCCTTGGTCCTGAGCGCATAGGATTTGATCAGTGACATCCAACAAAGCAGTGACAGTACCTCTCCCCTTCCTGAAACCAGACTGGACATCTGGTAAAATCTTGTTTGCCTCAATATGTTGTGAAAGTTGTGAGCAAACTACTTTCTCTATTATCTTAGACATGCAGGGTAAAATGCTAATCGGTCTTAGGTCTTTCAATTGAGTTGGATTAGATATTTTAGGCAGAGGGCGAACAATAGCTAGCTTCCAGATGTCAGGGACAGTAGATGTGGTAATTGAAGCATTAATTAAACCAGTAATTATGTTTAAAGTGTGTGGTAAGGTTAACAATAACATATCCAAGTTTATGCCATCCCAGCCCTCAGCATTTGATTTAAGATCTTTAATTATTTTCATGATTTCATCAGGACTACAAATAATTTAGACAAAGGAATGACAAAAGCCTCATAAGAAAAAATCCGCTGTTCCCGGAAATCTCCGTATAATAGGAAATAAGGTACAGAGGCAAGAGCAGACGTAAAGTTAGGAACATTACACGTATGTACAATAACAAAAGCGTTATAGGTATATATATTTCAAATCGATACAAAAGCTTAAATTTTGTTGAATAAAACTATAGACGTACATGTAAAACATGAACACCTTGCACAAAAACGTAGTTTTTAACATGTCATTTTATTCTTGGGAGTACTATTAATTGTAACTAACTTTAATTTGCCCAATCTGTATTGCAATATTCCCCTGTTTTGGGAATATTCCTGGGAACATGGGAATATTCCCCTGGGGAATATTCCCGCTCCCGGGAATATTCCCACGGCACATCACTACTTGTAAGGTACCAGGTAGAATAATAATAACTACTTACATAACGAGAAATGTGGAAATTAAATATAAATTAGGTACATTATTACCGAAAAGCAAAGAATATGCCCGAAAACAGTTATTTGTCGCCCAAGCAGAAACCAAAACCTATTTAAATATGAGCCCTTACTAACTGTTTCTTATTACCGACCGTGGTAAGTAAAAATCTTACGTCGGACGTGGTATTTTTCACACGCGTTTCCGCCTGGTAATTGCCATTTCATAGCCAGGGGTGGCGTAAAATTACTTTTGTGACAGGATCGGATTTGTGTTTAAAAGAGCGTGGTGGGTTTGTTAAAAAAATATATTAATCAGCCAACCAGACGTTGTGATTAGTTGATATGTAAGTATTAATCTACCAACCGATAACCCAGTTGAGTTGCCAAGTCGGTGGCAATTGGGGTGGTTAGTCGGAAAAAAAAACAACTGAACACCCAGGTTGTCGCCCGTGAAAAAAAACTGACCGTTCAACTGGTTGGAATCAGGTTGGAATGTTCGGTTGGTCTGTGGGTAATAAAGGAAATTATGAGTGCAGCGGCTAAAAGTAGGGACAATGAACATGATCGTTGTAAATATGAATATAAGAGTTTTGTTTCGAACCTGCAACTTAACTCTTTCTTTGAATGTAAGCAACGGATTAATATAATATTGCTTCTATTTAAACAAATACTTTAATTTATGATTAATAGTTACATTGTTGTAAAGGCTAGGAAGTAGGCAGAGCTGTGATTGAGCGAATTGCTGTTCAAACTGAACTCATAGTTGGCCTTTTCGTGCGATGTCCAACAAACCCCAGATTTGAAGCCTGTTTTCTGACCATCTTTTGCCACATTTACGAGCAGTGGCGTGAAAAATAATTAAACTGCTCGGAAATGTGGCAAAAGATGGTCAGAATTCAGCCTTCAAAGCTGGGGTTGGACATCGCACGAACAGGCCAACTATGAGTACAAACTGTTCAATAATGTTATTATTGGACGGTAATTATAATTATTTGCAATTTCCTCGCAGTAGGCGTGAAAAGCACTATGTAATGTCTCGGCCAAAAGTGCAATAGATGGACTCGTCTCCTTCGAGATCCTTACCTTCGGCTCGGACCTCGAACCCACTCGTCCATCTATCGCCTACTTTCTAGCCTTTACAACAATGTACTATTGAATAGGCCTGATTATATGCATGTATGTATGTATATATTTTTGACATTTGAAATTAACAGTCTCTTGTTAAATACTACTCATTTCATATATGATATACAATAGTTTCAAGAGAAGATTCTATAATCTGTATTCGAAACAAGTTCAGGAACCAATATTTTTTTTTGTTCGCAGGCTAGCCTAATTTATATGAATTTATATAATGATCGTCCAATAGAATAATAATTGTACGAAAACATAATTATGTTTTGTGTATGTTTTTCCATACCGAAGCAATGTAAACAAAAACAAAAACTTTAATGTAAACATCAACAAAAACTTCAGTTTAAAGAATTAAAAAAAAAATTAAAAAATAATACGTTTTTGAATTTCAATACGCTACGCATGGCCTTGATCGGTTTACAGGTACACCCCATTTTCGTTACAACCTGTATAAATACAGTGTGGTGAGTTGGAATTCTGCCGAGTCTTACACTTCTTAAACCACTCATGATGCGAGTCTTCTAAAAACTGTATAACTTTAGTCTTAGCTGCAACGGCTCCAGTCTTCACGGCTTGGCCAAGCGTTGAACCACAACAATGTTAGCTAAAAGCTCCAGGCCTCCACTCACCGAACGCGGGTCGGGCGCGGCGCGGTATATCTCTCTCACTACCAACGCATTCAATAGCTCTCTCACTATGTCTATCACACAGTTGCGCGGGACCGTCGCAGACCCGCGTTGCTACCGCGGCGGGCCCGCGCTACTGTGCGATAGAGACGCCGTGCTACTGCGCGAAAGAGATACCGCCCAACCCGCACCGCGCACGACCCGAGTTCGGTGTGTGGAGGCCATAAGTGGCTCTGTGAGCGGTACAACTCGCAAGTCTGACTGTTTGTTTTAAATATTTTTTTTTTATTTCTAAAACTAAATCGACAATAATAATATGTATAATTCATGAACCTGCTCACAAAATTTCACTAGGGTCGAGGAGAACAGCCTTCGCTACACACGGACATACGAAATATTCTTTCACGAGCTGAAACGGAGAACTTCGTTCGGTTCAAACACTAGTTCAAATATGTTTTACGGAAATCTAGTTGATTACGTAACGTTTCGTTCGTACACTAGGTAGATCGAAATGCAAATGTAATTATATTAAGAAAGAAAATACAAATCGTTCGCTTGCTCGTTCGGCAATAGAATCTATTCTTTTTCTTTTTACGCCTTCGGAATTATTGATTTATAACAAAAATCATGACAATTCCGAAATATCCCCGAACACTTCATCGTTACGCTACAGATATTGCATCCCCCGATCGATTTGCGGCTTATTGCCATGCGTAAATAGGGCTCTCTCAACCCCAAACAGTGGTGATCTAGTATGTAATTCCGGACGAATATTACGCGCGGCTGCTAAAGTCGCGTTGATGGATTCCTCTCACGTCGCAAGCCACTCGATGGGGCACAGACTACTGACAACAGACAATGCAGTGGCGGTACTTACGGCTAAAGTTTATAGTAAACTAGTTTCCATCCGCGACTCCGTCCGCGTGGAACTCGTTTATATCGTAGCTCCATACAAACTTTCACCTTCCACTTCCCTTGGGGAATGTTTTTGGGATAAAAAACTATCCTTTGTCGTTCCCCGAGACTCAAACTATCGTTGTAACAAATTTCATGTAATTTGGTTTAGCGGGTTAAGGCGTGATGAGATAACCGACAGTCAGACACACTTTCGCGTTTATACATTATTAGTATGGATTTTTCAGCACGTTCCAACCACATTGCTTAATTTCAAGACATTTTCATATTTTTAATTGCTTAGTTGGACCGATTATTTTGGCACTATTTGGAGGAGGCCTATGTCCGGCAGTGGAATCCGTCGCATTTTCATTAAGTAACGTCACCTCAGTAAGGTCAGGTATTTTAGCTGTCCCTCCGGTGAGTAAACATCACATGGAGCATAGACTGGCACATTATCGTTGTCGTGGGAGACCCTATGGAGGAGTGGCTTTGCTTTGGAAAACTAGTGTTTTTAGTAATGTGTCGGTAATAAAATGTAATAACAATCGCCTGTGTGCGGTGAAAATACAAACGTGCGATCGGCCCGTAATAGTGATGAGCATATATATGCCTGTAAATATACCAGTGAATTTACCTGACTTCACGGATTGCCTCGGTACTGTAAGTGCTATTATAAGTGATCAAAATGTCGACTCGGTGTTTGTTTTGGGTGACTTCAATGCGCATCCACACGAATTATTTTTTAAGGAACTAATGAATTTCTGTAACGAACAATGTTGGTTGTGCGCTGACGTGGATAGACTAGGCTTGAACTCTGATACCTACACTTTTATAAGTGAAGTGTATGGGTCATGCAGATGGTTAGATCATTGTATTGTCACTAAGTCAGCAGCGTTGGCCGTGCAAAATGTTCATGTTGAGTATGATACTGTTTGGTCTGATCATTTTCCTCTCATTCTCGAGTGCAACTTGCATATTCTACTACCTACGATCTCAAACTCAAGTACCGTACAAAATAAGGTAATATGGGGAAATAGAAGTGACGACCTAATAGAGTTATATTCTCGTGAATGTCATAAACGTTTGCGCGACATCGATTTCAATTGTGAATTTACCCATTGTGCTGACCAGTTTTGTGACGATCCGGCTCATCGTGGGCTTATTGATAAGATGTATGTTGATATTATATGTGCCCTTCGTGACTCGGCCGTGTTTGGAAATGAAAGAAGTGAAGGGCGAAGTAAGAGTAGACTACGTATCATGGGGTGGAATAGGCATGTAAGTGAGGCCCATAGGGTGGCCAGGACGAAGTTTGCGGAGTGGGTGTCCTGCGGAAAGCCTAAATCTGGATTTATGTACAATGAGATGTGTCATAGCAGAAAAATATTCAAATCCCGTTTAAAGTGGTGCCAGGATCACCAGGACCAAATAAAAATGGATGTTCTTGCAAAACAACACACCAAAGGTAATTTTAAGGCTTTCTGGAAGGCCACTAGTGCGGCTAATTTTCGACCGGGCCTCCAGGCAAGCGTCAAGGGGGTGAGTGAACCGAAGGCAATCGCTGAACTTTTTAAAAATCACTTTCATGTTCAACCACGGCCTAACTCGGTGGAGGATGTATTCGACATTGAGACCAGGGTGGAGGGGGGCCTGACGAGATTTACTGCTAAGGAAGTAAAGAAAGCCATTAAGTCAATAACAAGGGGTAAGTCCCCAGGCCACGATGGGCTTAGTGTCGAACATCTCCAAAACGCCGGACCTCATATATCGCGAGTCCTTGCAATGTTCTTTTCTTTGTGTGTGAGTCACTCATATCTTCCCTCGGACCTCATGAGAACTGTAGTTGTACCTGTAGTGAAAAACAAAACTGGAGACCTTTCAGATACCAGCAACTTCAGGCCTATCTCTCTTGCGACCATTGTAGCAAAAGTTTTTGACGCCGTGCTTAATGTGCAGTTGAATAGTTGCCTTTCCGTACATGACAATCAATTTGGGTTCCGGCCGAATTTGTCAACGGAGAGTGCAATTCTTTCGCTTAAGCATGTGGTCAGATACTAACACCCATCTACGCATGTTTTCTGGACTTATCCAAGGCATTCGACATGGTGTCCTACGAAGTACTGTGGAAAAAGCTTGAAACAATTAACCTTCCAAGGGAACTATTAAACATTTTCAGGTACTGGTATGGACACCAGGTCAATAGTGTCAGATGGGCAGGGGAACTGTCTGAAGACTACAGGTTGGAGTGTGGGGTGAGACAGGGGGGGTTAACGTCTCCCTCGCTCTTTAACCTGTACATAGATGCGCTCATTGTCGAGCTCAGTAACCACCATATCGGCTGTCATGTTGACGGAGTGTGTGTCAATAATCTAAGCTATGCAGACGATATGGTCTTGCTGAGCGCGTCGGTGTGTGGTCTGAGGACATTACTGGCGTCCTGTGAAAAATACGCACGTGATCACGGGCTGCAGTACAATGTGACCAAAAGTCAGTACGTTGTCTTCGAGGTTGGCTCGCATCGCGTAGTGAATGTGCCGCCTATTAATCTGAATGGGGTAGCTTTAGAGAGGGTACATCAATATAAATATCTGGGTCACATAGTTACCGCAGATCTCGGGGACAACGCTGACATCGAGCGGGAACGAAGGGCGCTGTGTGTAAGAGCGAACATGATCGCCCGCAGGTTCGCAAGGTGTTCCAGGGATGTGAAAATAACACTATTCAGAGCCTATTGTACATCCCTGTATACATGCGGTCTGTGGGCGAGTTACACTGTGAAAGCGTACAGCGCCCTTCGGGTCCAATTCAATAACGCATTTAGAGCGGTGTTGGGGCTGCCTCGTTACTGCAGTGCGTCGGGCATGTTCGCGGAGGCGCGCGTGGCGTGCTTCCACGCGAGCATGCGCGCGCGCAGTGCTTCGCTCGTGCGCAGAGTGCGTGCCAGCCAAAACGCTGTTCTGTCTATGATAGCCGACAAAGTAGATTGCCCATACGTCCGGCATTGTTGCGACAGACATGTTCTAGCAAAATAAGTCGGACGAATGGGTAACTATTTTATGTATGTGACATTTTATTTGATTATATTTTATCCTATTTATTTTATTTTATTTGACATTGTATTGAGTTTTTAATTATTATTTTCTTTTTTAATTCTAGCATTTGTATTTGTATGGATTTTATGGAACAATGCATTATGAGTCTTATGTTACTTGAAATAAATGATTTGATTTGATTTGATTTGATTTGATTATCATTATAATTAATATGAATTGTAACAGTGAGTTACAATGTCAATGGAAATTGTTAGGTACTATCCGTGTACTGTACAATATTCTATATAATGATTGGGCCTGCTCACAAAATTTCACGAGAATTGGTTAAGAAATGCGATCTGTCGAGGAGAACAGACGGACAGCGGGACAGACACCGGATATACAAGCCATTTTCGGACTTGCTGAAGCATAGGACTTCATTTGCTTTGTTCGCACGTTCAATAATTGCTTGATAAAACTATAAATGAGGGGTACAAAAAGTGACATTCAGCATGATATGTACGTTGGTCATTCTTGAGAATTGGATTTTTCATCTCGTCATAAAAATTTTCCTAGTTAGAATAAAATGTGAAATTTTATCTACATTAGTATTATAAAGAGGAAAGATTTGATTGTTCGTTTGTATTGAATAGATTGGGCTCCGAAACTACTGGACCGATTATTAGAAAAAATATTTTACCATTAGAATCCAACATGAACAAAGGCTCCCCGTGTGGTGTCGGGTTAGAATTTCACCACCCCCTTTCTTACCGTGGGTGTCGTAAAAGTCGACTAAGGGAGCAGGATTGAAGTGTGTTGTGGGCGATGGGCTAGCAACCTGTCACTGCAATATCACATTTTGTCGATCTTTTATACCCACATTTATGCTAAAAGTGGCGCTGGAACATAAGTTTCGTGTGCTCTGCCTAACCCTTTTAGGGATAAAGGCGTGAATGTATGTATGTATGTATGTATGTATTTTTTGATTAATATAGATACAATGATAATAAAATGCATAACGTGTCGTTTTCTTTCTATTATAATAAAACAGACTATGGTGAAAACGTTGCCGTACTGGGTTCTATTTATATAAAAAAGACCATGTTGGCCCTCGATTTCGACTTGGCGGCCATAGTATGTAATAAATGATAGCATTGAAGCTATCATTTGGCATAGGTTTCTTAAGTATTGAGGATATGGACCAAAATTACTTATTATCCTTTATGTTAAAATGCATAATTGCAGTCTTGCTATCGATGGAAAAAACTTGTAAATAAATGGATCATTCATGTCCAATGCAAATCAACGGAAAAATATTTTTCTTTGCAATAAAACGTAAAAAAAAACATCACCCTGCTGAAAACGTCAAGGGAATGAGGGCAGGGGAATGATAAAAAGTGTTTTTTTATGTCGATTATGCCGAAGCTGTTTTTAATATAGAGATAACTATTAAACGGCATGTGTAGTTCTTTGTGTAGCTTTGTTTTCACTAAATAGTGAATGTCAATTGTAAGAAATAAATTTTAATATGGAAATACAGGGCAATGATAATCGCGGTAAACCAAACCCAGTGGAATTATATATTTATCTTCATAGCTCGGAACTCCAGTGAGGAATCGCGTCCTCTCCCCGTGGTGTTGAAAGTGGTAGTGACGCTTGTTAAATGGGTAGGGCAGGTAGAAAGGGTTGGAAGACGTTTAAGTTGGAATATACACGTTAATAATAATAAATAATAATAAATACTCTTTATTGCACGACAACAAGAGAGACAAACAGGTTACAAAAAAATTGCTTAATAAATAATGGACACAACAGGCGGTCTTATCGCTTTAAAGCGATCTCTTCCAGACAACCTTTGTACAGCAGCGTTAAGTAAGGCACCAAGGGAATGATAGCTATGCTACAAACAAAAAAATACGATAACTACTGGAACCGTATTTATTATTTCTAATCAATATTTTATATTTTAATAATAGTACCTAATGCATTCCTTGCTTTTTGTTTTTAGTGTGCTTTAGTTACATGGTCATGAAATGTAAAAAAATAGTCAGGTCAATTATAATAATTCCACAGGTACTTTTTCCATCTGGACGGTGAGAACTCACCCTTTTAAGAATCACCCACGTACAATGCGTTACGTAATAGACCAGCTGGAAAGAAATGTAGCGATTCCGCAAGTAAAAGTTTGTTATTACCACGATTAACCACCCGTATTCCCATCTTTCTTTATAACCATAAAGAAATTCTCAGATCGTTTATTTATCAGCTTTGTATTCTCGGGCGTCAAATACGAAGAGAGTAATGTACTGTAGTAAAGCATTTTAATATTTCTGCGTCTACATAAATTACTAGCTACCTGCGTATTGCAAAGAACGTTGGCAAACCCGCGCGATGAAATAGGTATAGCCTGGGTCCATACAGAAAGTATTTTATATGCACAGGTGAAAATGCCATTTTGATGACGATTACCACATTAGCAAAGTACTACTGAATCACTGAGGTAAATAATTGGCCCTCTAATCACTCTCTATCAGAACAAGGTTCAATCTCCGGTCAACAGTTCAAAAATAAATTCTTTGTAGCATGGATTCAGACGAATTTTCCAAGAAATTATTTCCCTGACTCAGGAACAAGTTAAAAATACACCAAATAAAACAAAAGCAACTTTGAGGCGAAGCCTTTAACTGTGTAACTGGAAAGATGCCGTACTAGTATAAGTAACAAGTTGATGTTTTGTTTCTTGTAAATCACGCTCCGTGTAAACGACACGTTTAGAATTTAGATCTTGCTCAGAAAACGAGATGCAAAAAAAATTTTGAAAAAAAAACAACTTAGTATCAAAATCTGTGTTTTTTTTTATATTGAAGACGTAGTAAAGTATCGAATTATAATGGAATATTTGTGTTGACTGAGGTAAAATTAGCAAAGGCAAAGCAAGACCGCATTTAACTTGTTTGTAAAACGTGGTATGAAAAGGATAAAAAGGCCGCTTCATAGTTGAATTTAAACTAATACTAGAGATCGCTTTGTCGATTATGCTACAGAAACACACGTAATTTCAGATGATAATTATATTCACACCTATCAGTTTGTCACTTAACTACAACCCCGACTGTTTCTTTTAAAAGTCCAATATCTCAGAAACGGCTGTACAGATTTTTCTGAAACATGGCTAAGAACACTCAGGATAAAATTATATATGACACAGAAAAAACCGCATTCAAATCGGTCCATCTGTTAGGGAGCTACGCTATCACAGACAGATACACAGATACAAAGACAGACACGTTAAACTTATAACACCTCTCTTTTTGTTCATAAATATGTGTACGTGCCCAAAGTTACAAAAATATCTGAGCAACCTTATGCCATTAACAACAAAGTCATGTTCCGAAAATATGTTCACGGACTCAACTGTACACGTTTAAGAGTGAGATGTCTGTTATATTCATCTGTGGCAACGGAGGTTAGTCGGTTGGTATGTCACACTCACGCGATATCACAATTTTAATCACTCATACCTACTATCGATAAAATATGAGATATAAAAATAGGCGGTAGTATTATTTTTTCCTCTGGGATAGGACGTTTATAATAGTAATGTTACATTACAGATAATTATCCATTTTTACTTTTGGTACCTATCACCATGTTATGATTAAGTATTAAAGACAAGATAATGATGATGTGGGCGAATATTTTGATGATGATTAGTGTCTGTGCTTATGTTAAAACATTTTTCTTTTCATGCTAAATAATTGAGCACTCTTCTAAGTTTGAACTTAAGGTACTTGTCCCACCGCCGGCAAGTAGCGAGTACTCTCATAGAAATTCTTATGCGGCGGTGGGACAACCGCCTGATACTGGAACTGAAAAAAAAACTCTTTATTAATTAAGCTATTTAACTCAGCGAACGAAAAAATCATAGAAGTCTAAGCAGAGCCGCAAAATGGCCCCACAGAATGGTTGCCATTGCCATTATGCGGGGTAGGGGGCGGGGTGTCAAAACGATGCCAGGCAGCGATTTAGTACGAACATGTGCATACCGGGTTTGAGGCACCTGTTTGGGTACAAAGTAAGGAGCTCGCCATCTATGGTTTTTTTTTTTTTCGTTTGCTGATTGAACTAAATTGCTTTCTCATATCGTTCATACGGTCGAAAACTATGACTGGTTAAATATACGTCCGTATGAAATTCACACGCTGCATTGTAGGTATTCATCTAATGTTTCAATATAGAGGGCCGTAAACTTGTTTGCCACGTGGTATAAAAAAGCCATTTTTTGTATTATCATTATTTCAATTTGTCCCTTAATAATCTAATGTGAATTATATGGAATGAAGTATACTGTAATTGTAACTTTATCTTAAATCGCCGTAGTAAGTACGGTTCGTAGAAGGTACAGAAACGGTTTGCAGTGAATTTCGCGCCCCCAACTCAAAAGTGTTTTGATCAGCCTACCGTGACTGCGAAATAAAAAGCGTCCGCGGTCTTGCATCGCAATGAGGCTGAGACAAGGACGACAGAAAAGTGGAAGTTAATTCCATGACCCAACTTGCATAGTAAAGTAACAAGTTATTTGCAGCTGTAGTTGCTGGGCAACTAGAATATTCGCTACCTATTTTAATCTGACTGAAGATTAACTCCAGTATTCGATTCTCTACCTGCTCAGCATATTTAGTTTCCATTACTCGTACTTAGAAGGGGTAAATGTATTTCAGAAGCCATATTGCTCATACTTACCTCTACCGTCCTCCAGTTCGGATTTCAATACATTTCATGCGGATATTATAACACTTTTTTGGCTGCACGCCACAGGCTTGTGTATTTAAATTGTGGCTGTAAAAAATACCGTGCGCTTGACCTGTCGCGCACCTGTATTCTGCAGCTGCACTATGTGTTTGGCGACCGCTTTAGCCTAGTTGGTAGTGACCCTGCCTACGAAGCAAGAGGTCCTGGGTTCGAATCCCGGTAAGGGCATTTATTTGTGTGATGAGCACGAATATTTGTTCCTGAGTCATGGATGTTTTCTATGTATTTAAGCATTTATTTATCTATATAAGTATGTTTATCGTCGTCTAGTACCCATAGTACAAGCTTTGCTTAGTTTGGGACTAGGTCGATTTGTGTAAGATTGTCCCCTAATATTTATTTATTTATTTATTTATTTATTTATTTATGTATCTGATACTGGATACAGCGCACAATATTTCACCGGGCGCCCGCGCGAACTGGAGGTGTATTTTTATTTGTCACTTCCGATCATAATCGCATTTTAACGGACCGGAATGAAGACCGGTGCCTCTTGACACAGGTATTATTTTCTTAAAAAGAGGCATCAAGAGTTATTTTGTGACTAAATAATTTTATTATTTATGTATTTTAGAAAGTTACTTATATAGAAAATTTATTATAACTGACCCCTGCTTTATTAACCGACTTAGTACGTGCGTTTACCCTAACGTAATTGTGGTGATCCTGATACGCTAATCTCGGTAGATATCTGCCGATTAAATTAACGTTTGGCCTGTTTCCATGTAACGTTCTAAAACTAAAATGGGCATTGCAGTCTCTATAAGTAGAAACATTGTTGCTAAAGAGCAGTAGAAACAGGATTTATATTCCATTATTGCAACTTATAGACATATCTACCGTTTAAACCATTGAGAGCAACGCTACGAGCGCAGAACGCAGATAGTGTCTACACCTCACTAAATAAAATAATCAGTAATGTTGTTTTTTCTAAAAAAAGAATTAAAAATGTAGTCATCTTGAGAATAAAGCAACGCAAAAGTTTGAATAATCACAAAGTAGAAAGTGTCCAAAATGATAAACATTAAGATGTTGCATGATCTAGAGTTTTAGAAGAAATTGACAAAATGGCTTCAGGAACATTGTTTTTACTCCGTAAAGGAATATATGGAAGCAAAATGATGACAAATAAATATAAGTAGACTCAAAATGTACCTATGTAATTAATTGTGTTCTTAAACATTTGCATGCTGCTTTGGCTGAATACTGAAACCATGTAAAACTATGTAAAACCTTGTACTTACGTATTCTTGCAAATAAACATTTCTATTCTATTCTATCCAAAGTTTTAAAAGGATGTTTGTTCTGAGTCTATTTCATAAAACGCACCTTCATATGACACGATTGTCATTTACTATGACGCTGCGTCTTCTCTCTCTAACAAGAAATATGAAAAATTTGTAGCTTCGTAATTCCTTGAAATATCTGAATGGGATTTTCGTAACTAAGCATATATTTATTTCCTCTTTCTTTTGGAGTAATACATTTTTTTGAGTCTACACCCGTAATTAGTTTAGACTGGCAAAAATAATGTAATTTTAAGTAGATTATGTAATTTGGTGATGTATTATTTGACTTGGCTGAGATAAAATGGGAAATAAGGGCTTAATTTTGCATTGATATTCTACCGAGAAAGTTCTGACCAACCGAACTATACTATACAGAGAAGATACAATGAAACAAGTTATACAATAAAATCATTTTATTTCAAGTTAGCTCGAGTTATACAGCCTTTTTACGGTCTCATTATTTTCTCCTAACTACAGGAGGCGACACATTTATCCATAGGTATATGTTTAACACTGTATCTACTTTTGCGATATCACATTTTTTTTATACCCACATTTATGCTAAAAGTGGCACTGGAACCTAAATACGTAAAGTCTAAAGTCCCTTTCGGGAATAAGGGCGTTGATTTGTATATATATATATATATATATATATATATATATATATATATATATATATATATATATATCTTCTTTTGCCGCTTTTAACGTAGCATAGCTTCGTCACACTATATTGGAACTTGCTCGCAAGGAATCATGTTTTTTCCCCGAGCCCATATTGAGGTTTTCTAATCAGTGTTGCGCGTCGACATCGTCATAAATTGCAGGCTTTCAGATTTTTCGCGTGAAGAATTTTAGCCTCCCAGACAAGTTTGTGACAAAATGTTTTGTGTAAAGTATGTAGAAATTGAGAGGATGGAGCGGAATAGCTTTGTTTATTCAGTACTCATTTGGTAGGTATAATATTTGCTTTTCTGTCCGCGGTCCGCGGAACATAAACCTTTTGTTTTATGAGTTAATGGTAGACATGCTTTTGCCTGTGGCGTCGTCTGCGTGCGTATACTTGTCACGACCACGTTATTAGAAGTAAATCTATTTCGCATTCAATAATAAACAATGGAATAAGTACTGAGTTTTTGACTGGGATGTTGAAATACTTTATAGTTTAATAATCGCCCTAGTACTTATATATAAACATAAGAGTTCCGACTGACTCACTCACTCACTCACTTAACTCAACGCCAGTCCAAACTGTTAAGCCTAGAAAGCTGTTTTTTCACATTAAGTAGTTAATATGACGTGATTACCCACTAACAAGGGATTTTTGAAAATTCTACCCTCAAGGGGGTAAAAAGGGTGTTGAATGTTTTAATGTCGATGGAGTAAAAGTTTAAGTCAGAGACTTGATACCTTGTGTGTGGATTTCTTATTACAATACAAGAAAAGTAATTTTATGGTTTTGGAAAAACCTACCCCTAAAGTAGCTTATTTATAGAGGTGCAAAGTTTGTACGGGTGAAATTTGGTATAGATATAGTTTGAGTCCCGGGGACGGCCATATAATAGTTTTTATCCCGTAAATCAGTCTCTGATAGGGTGAAATGGGGGGGTGAAACTTTTTATGGAGCTACGGAGTAAATAATATACTGCCAAATTCGAAAATACAAATATGCTTACACAAACGTTTATTTTATTAGGTCTTACTGCTTCCCCTAAGTGCTAAAGTACAAGGAGTACCTAGTGGTGTACATACGAAATATGAAGATTACGCCATCCAACCTACGCAAGCCATGGAATTGAATTCTTATCATTAAATAGTTACAATATTTATTTTATCGTCTATTTTAACGTTGCACTTGTCTCTCAAATAATATATCGATGACGTAAAGACAGTAGGTATAGCAGACCTCTTCATGATGCTATTGAATGAATGAACAAATTTGGGACAATACATGGCGATCCCTATTAGATACAGATCTTCAAGATAGTAATCTAGCAACCAGCATACTTCGACTTCTAATTTTTTTTAATGAAATGAAATGAAGAAGCACCCCCTAAAACAGTATGGCATATACATACTATGTGTTAAGATACTGTTGCGCCGCCTAGCGGATATTTTGTGTCGCGTATGTAGCTTCATTTGAGTTAGAAAGCCACAATCGCTTTAAGGGATTGATACTATGACTTCAAAACATCTAATAGCAAGTAATTATGTCATTAATCTTAAATATGTTTATAATATTACAGCTACATTTCCTATGTTTATAATATGAAAACATAATGCAATGTTACGTTACTTAAAATACTAACAAAAACAGAAACACTTACATTTTAGGAGTTAAAAAAATATTAAGTTTTCTTTAAGGTCATTGAGGTTTCACACAAAAAAATCTTTGAAAGTATACAGAAATTTAACATCGAAATTTGTATCAGTTGGTCGCCATATGAAGCTCTTTCGAATAAACACGTAAACTACGAGTGGCCGCAGCCAGGCCGAAATTACACACTGTGCGCAGGCGCCGCATCAGTTCTCGCATTGCTATTGTAACTTCCACTGTCGTAATTACCCATTTCAGGAATAAAACTATCTTATATCCACCTAATTACATCTTAACCTGACTAAGGTGCTAAAATGTAGGTAACCATTTGAGTTTCTACTGGGGTGCAATTTCTTCAGCATTTGTTTTATGTCTCTATTATTCTTATGTAAAAAGAGAGAGACATGAACGTGGGGATATCCGTATGAGCTGCCAGTGATGTAGGTACGACATTTTAATAATTTTATTAGGCTTTACATTTTATGAAGTAGGTACTAGCTTCTGCCCGCATGGAACTCGTTTATATAGTTTGTTCCATACATTTTTTCATCTCCCATTTAACTCCCATAGGGGATGATTTTGATTTTGTTTTTTGTGTCCTTACAAAGGATAGTTATAACTCCGGAAATCCCCTGAAAGGTCTCGGAACTCAAACTATCTCTTATACTAAATTCCATCTAAATCGGTTCAGCGGTTTAAGCGTGAAGAGGTAACATTCAGACAGACACATTCGCATTCATAATATTAGTATAGATTTAGCAGGGGTACTTAAACATGTCAAGCGCATCTTGGTACCGTCATGTATCAGTCAGATAAATCTTTTAATATAACCGGTAAAGAGAGATCGGAGATAATCGTATAATATTATATTGTATGGTTAAAGTAGAGACATAGCGAAACGTCACCTCGCCCGTGTTTGAACGGCTATTATCAAATTAATAGAAATGTGTTTTTAGAAATGAAAATATTGCCAGCCAAAATAACACCCCATCACAATTTCGTTCTTAATTTTAGGAAAATATATAAAAAGAAGGTTGGCGGTGCTGCTATAGTGGCCGCAAGTGGACACCACTCAGCATATGCTCTGACATTAAACAATGCCACAGCGGTGGTCTTCCGTGGAGCCCAGGGCTGTGAGTGAGAAAAAGTGGCAAACGTGGCTTTATTGACTCAGAGAGAGAGACGGGAACGCGCATGTGATTCAGCTGGGGTCGCAAGCGTAAATAGATCCACCATGAAGATTGCCGTTAGCTTATTTGCCACCATGGTAGTATAAAGAGGTACAAATATAGTTTGGGTACTTCAGGAGTCTCGCTGTACGGAGTAGCCTTAATCAGAACCACGAAATTTCAAAGCATGGGTGCAGGTTTGCAAGATGCACGCAGGAAGTTAAAAGTTAACCCTGTTCAAGGCTTACTGCCAATCCTTTCACACGTGCGGCTTGGGGGTCAGCTACACTCAACGGGCAATCAACGTCTTGCGCGTTCAGTTTAATAAAACATCTAGTTAATTACCTAATATGTTTACCTATATTATGTATAAATGTATAGTTTAAGTAAGCTAAATAAATAAACAATACGCTTAGGTTCTCCTTAGACATTTTAGCGCTTCGGGAATGTTTGCCGAGACACGAGTTGACGGTTTTCACACAATCTTACGAAAACGGGTCGCCGGCATATAGTGCCGTGTACGGGCCAGCGCCAACAGCCTTCTAGCAACTGTAGCAAATAGGCTGGACTGTCCCATAATGAAGTACTGGGACGACTTCCATGTTAATACATAGTAATATTGTAATATTAGTATCATGCTGTTTACCTACTTAGATATGTTTTAAGTTATTTGGACTAACACATTAATATTTTTTTATAATGTATAGTAAATAAAACTAAAGCAGCTGCTTTGGAACTTATTGTTTTAAATATGCTTGTTTTTATGTTAAATAAAAATTATAAATTTTTAAATGAAAGGAAAAATTGAAAAATTTAATGCTCCGAGCCGGATTCGAACCGGCGACCACAGGCATTCATGGCCCGTCGCTACTACCAACTGAGCTATCGGAACAATCTGGTTCGGGCACCAAATCCTTCAATCAGTTCCTTCATATAACGCCTTAGGGAGGCGTATGTAGCGACATCTACCAGAAGACTTAGGCTTCTTTACGGCACCAACGTCTCAAATTATGTTGAGAAATCGTCAGTAACGATGCGCCACCCCATACTAAATTAATATTTATTTTTTAAGCAGTAACGCTGCTAAAGAAAATTATAAATTTTTAAATGAAAGGAAATCAATTCAATTTTTCCTTTCATTTAAAAATTTATAATTTTCTTTAGCAGCGTTACTGCTTAAAAAACAAATATTAATTTAAATAAAAATCTTTAAAAAAGAATAAAAATAAACTCCAAATCTTAAATTTTTGGTATCTGCAATAAATTATTATAATTATATTACGTATCTCCGATTAAAATTCACTTGGCGAACCCCGGACATTTGGAAGGCGTGCTTTGGAGACGAAGTTTAAAATGTGATGAACCCATTCACGGGTACATCGGTAGATACTCGTGAACCGGTTCCAACAGGCTATTGTGGGTAATATGGATAGATAACTGGGTCTATGGTGATGACACATGGGTGGATTATGAAACTGGGCTATTGCTAAGAGGTCCGGACACGTGCCGGACATTGTTGCGCACAAAGTTATCGAGGCAGGCGGTGACTAGCCGCTCATTAGATGGGCCCCTGAAATTGCGACGGCCAGCTGAGACGGCCAGGAGCAACACCGGGTATTATTATTATTATTGTTTCATTACTTACTTAGTCTTGAGAGTTTGAAAGCATCGGCGGTGTTGATGACGTCAACATATAACTGGAAGTCCAGCTTGAAAGTCTTGTTGAGCGATGAATGCTGCATCATCGCGAATTTGAAAGCATTCTGTATCTCCTCCGTGTTCTGGTCAAAGACGACACCTGCGAAACAAAAGAACTCGAGTCAATATCATTGCACTGCATTGTATGCTTGAAATTGAAATTACCTTAGTTGACCGATTTGCCAGTCCATTCAAAAATCAACTTTTCCACCCAAGGTGAAGATTCCAATTCAAATGACAGATATATAAGAAATCCACCTCGTTCAATAATCTCAAACCTACCCATATTCCTCAACAATGTTAACACGGAAATTCTTCGAACAATATAAACACAGTACTGTCTGCACACCAAGTAAGTATGAAGGTAAGTAGTGAAAGATTATTAAAATGCGTAAAAGTTAGCGATGGTCAGGATGTCATTTTTCAAAGTGACATTTTCTTTTAAAATGTAATTTTGCTTTAAATTAAATAAAAGATATTACGCTCCTGAATTTAGACAGCCTACTTACTTGCGAGAGACTTGTGAGAGACCAATCAAAGTAATAACTTATTTGTTTATATACTTAAGGAGTACACATTTAGAAATATAAAGTCAATTAAAGGAAATCGCAGATGGAAACATGAGGAAAGAAACATCAGGAACTTAGTGAATTGAATACACGTGGGATAGCTTAGTGATATTTATACAAATAAGTTTTTCCAGATTCGTTACAAATATTTGTACAGCTGAAATGTTTCACAGTTTAGGAAAATTATGAAGCGTTCTCAAAATCGCCCTTCACTAGTCAAGAATCTGGAGCCTGGGTTACAAGGTGTATAGGAAAGTAGTATTGATATTTCTTTATATTAATGAATAACCCAAAAAAAGTAATTTTATTGCCTACAGCAATCAAATACAGTATATTTCATAAACGTTCATAGCGTTTCCAATCGTTCAAATATATCTATGCAACCATATGCCCTAAAGGTCCGCACAGAATACCGCGCCGCGCCACGCCGCTCTGTGCGGATCCTTTCATATAATTTAGCTAGAACATCACAACTGGTACCGCCTCCGCGCCGCGAGGCACCTCTGCTGTCAGTGCGTTTCGGCCTTTATCAATAAATTCGTGTTCACATACTTGAATAATTACTTTGTCCGTGCACATATTTTCTGACTGTACAATATTTCAAAAAAGTAAATCAGACATTCATAGGCAACCGATTGCTGTAAATATTATAGCTATTTATTTAAACCAATTACACACGGTTGAATTTTGGTTTTCTCGACTGTTAACCAAAATTCAACCTGCAAAAGTTTTAACCGACTTCAATTTAGTACTCCGCCAAGCCACGAGAACATTTCCACATTTATTTTCCAATTTACCACATGAACTGATTTCCGAGAAAAAACCCAATCGCTGTATGTGGCCCGATAATATTTGAGGACTTCCGTCGATTCCACAAGGATCACCGTTGGCACTTCATTAGTTACTATTTCAACGGAATCTTATCATAATCTGAGACGTACTTTTGTACTTTTAAGCACATAATTGAAGGATTCCATAAATCATCTGTGGTCTCAATTCCACTCCATCAAATTTATGATTTCCGCAAATACGACTTGGCTGCAGAAGATCTTAGAGCCTCATTCACTCCCCTTGTGGTCTCCTGTGATGGCATTGTCGGAATGGAATATGAATCCTTTATAAAGAAAACAACTCTAAAGCTATGTGAAAAATGGTCCAAACCATACTCACAAATAATAAGCTGGATCAAAGTAAAAATACAGGTATCAATCATCAGAACCGCTCTGATGATTGATACCTGTATTTTTACTGAGACCGCCTCTATGAGAATTAGAGGAACGAGAAGGAGAATAGAAAGATTTGGATTTGGATGTGAAGACGGCTGTGGTTTGCCCATCATAGAACATTAAATTCCTCCTCTTTTTATGATATTATTTCATATAATATGATGTATTATTTAACGTAATAAAGTATATAATATGTAAAGGTGTGTTTCCCGATGAATTAAAATTATCATTAGTTATACCACTGTACAAAAAAGGTGATAGGCAAGACCCAAGCAATTACAGACCTATTGCATTGATACCGGTTATGTCCAAAATATTTGAGAAGACATTCTATATTCGGCTGAGTAACTTCTTAACAAGATTCAACATACTTTGTCCTGAACTAATTTGGTTTTCGTGACAAGAAATCTACGACACATGCCGGTTTCGAGTTTATTAAATATATCACAGAGAGTATTAATGGAGGTAGCCCTGTCGCGACGCTTTTCCTAGACATGACAAAAGCATTTGATTTTGTCAGCCACTCGAAACTTCTAATTAAGCTTGAACGTTACGGTATTAGAGGCCAAGCGCATGACTGGATCAGAAGTTACTTGACCAACAGGGTACAGTGCACAGAGATCAGCAGATTAACTCTAGCAAATAATACCACCACCATTATGGTAAAATGTGATAACTCTTTGACATTCAATCAAGATATCAATAATTCTTTATATGACATTATTAATTGGATGGACATGAATGATTTAAAAATTAATATTAGTAAGACTAAATTTATGCAAATACAATCCTATAATTCAAATAGATTACCGATGACAGTCGAATACGAAAATGAGAAAGTAGAGGAAGCATCCTCCATCAAGTTTCTTGGCTTCACGCTAGACTTACACTGGAAGGACCACATTGAGCAAGTATGTAACAGACTCAACCGATTTGTTTTTGCTCTACGGAGACTGAGAGACACAGTGTCAGTGGAGGCCGCGTTAACGGCATATCATGGATATGTGTCGTCGGTGCTTCGTTATGGCCTAATCTTGTGGGGCAACTCGGTCGATGTAGAGAGAGTCCTCATTATCCAAAAAAAATGTATCCGTGTGATCTGTAATGCTTGGTCTGATGATTCTTGCGTCCCCTTATTTAAAAAAATACATATTCTCCCGTTACCCTGTCTCTATATAAAGGAAATATGTATCTTTGTTGACACCCACCGACATCTATTTAAAAAACGAGCAGAAGTACTGGACAGACAGACCCGACAGACCATTATGAATTTACTTTTTAAGCCACGTGTTCATAAAATGATTTACGGCAAAAATGTGTTTAATATGTGCATAGTTATATATAATAAACTACCTAAGGACATTACATTACTAAAAGGAAATAGTTTAAAATCAAAATTGACTGCCTAGGTCTTGGACAAATGTTTTTATAGCGTTAAAAATATTAAGATTATGACATTTATACCTAACTGACCTTTCATAATAATGAATTGTTTGCTGGTTTGTTTTTATTACTATATAACTATTTCAATTGACTTTTTAACTTTGGCTATTGTATTTATTATTTTGTCTTTAACATGTATTATGTAGCATCGCCCCTGCAAATGTTTGCATGCTTGTACGCAGGCTGAATACACAGCACGCATTGTATTTTACCACCTAAGCTTACTGTATTCAGAGCAAATAAATATTTTGAAATTTTGAATCTTTATCACCCCACTGATTTCCGGGTGTCAATACACGAGATATAATAGAAAATACCAAAATCACGACACGCGTGCCTACTATAATTAAGGAGTTCCCTCAGTTCCTCATGGATCATCATTCAACTGAATTTACGAAAAAAATGGGATCAACCTTGAAGCATAATTATACTTACAACCAAAAAAATTACGAATCGGCTCAACCTCAGAAAAAGTAGAAAAACATTCACAACCTCCTCCTTTTTTTTTGAAGTCTGTTAATAACTGTTTTGTTAAATTAAAACACGCAACGATTTACGTGAAACGCTGAAGTAGCGTGATGCTTATCCTTTTCTGGCGCGATCATCTCTCTCGCGCCGCATACCGTTGCCGCGGGCGGAGCGACGGTTCGTACCGCTGCATACCGTTTCGACACAATCAAGTTAATACTATAGTATTTTATCTGATCTAAAATCTTACTTATTGAAATAAAACTTAATAAAACTAAATAAAACTTCACTAATTAGGTATTTATCGAATGTCCAAAAAAGCAAGCAGTAAGTACCATCAATAAGCGTGTCTCTGTCAAGGAGGCGTGGCCGACTCAAATCAAGGCATCCCCTTAACGGGATGCGGCGGCAGTGTGTGATGCGCCTTACGCGTTAGTCGCGTCAGCCTATTTTTAACCGACTTCAAAAAGGATGGGGTTCTTACTTCGTGGAAATCATTATTTTTGTGATCATCAGGTCAGGTTCTGATGACGGGATCCTAGAAAAATCGAGGGCAACTCTTAAAAAAATTATGAGCACATTTGGGTACCTACTGATTTGAAGTCGGTGAAAACATTTAACAGAAAATTTGTATATTTACATATTTTAGTTTTTAATATTTAGTTCAGTTATGCTTTACCAACCCTTGTTGTAGGTGATGTCTAACCTCATTCTTTTCATCAATGACTTCGTCAACGTATAAAGTTTTATTACGCCTCAAATGTAAGGCAGACTGATTAACTCTCATTTTTTATTTCCACCATGACTTATGTGGCTGCCATAAATATAAGAAAAACATGAGCAAAAATACGAATAAAGTCGTAAAGTTCAGATATTATGGCATGTTACGAATTCACGGCTGGTGCAGACTCAATTTTTAAGAGTGCCTTCTCGAAACCAAGGGAATGGCACCGGGTGACGAGGCGGATATCGTTTTCGTTACCAGTCGGGTTCGGCATGTGCCCAATATTTTCTGCTACTTCCTGTATCTAGTAGTAGTTTATGCGACTGATCCATAATGAGGCCTTAAAATACGAGTGTGGTTTTATGAAACGAGCGTCAGCGAGTTTCATAATAGGATCACACGAGTGTTTTAAGGCCTAATTATGTACAGTTGCATACACTACTTTATCCAAACACATATCATAAGCAGTAGTAAGTAACAGCAAAAAACCAACAATAAAATGACAACAGCAATGGCGGGAATTCGATCATCCGTCATGACGAATGGTTTTTTTTTAAATCATAGACAAACGAATGAAGTCCCTATACTCATATCACTCGAGATCAAATGTCGTACGGTTTGTATTAAAAAACGTACTGAAATTGACGTTTCGTATCGATAACTGTTTTAATATCTATGGATACTAGAATAGAGACCCACTTGAGTTTTGACAGCTGTTCAAAATTTAAACTCATAACGACACAAATTTATCAAAAATCTGTACTGTAATGACATTACAGTACAGATTTTACCTACTACCACAGACAAGACAGTTCTCATAGTAAAATCGGTTGTAGTAAAGCTGGTCATTTCCTACGGTTTCTGAACACATTTTAGAGGTATGTGCGTAGATAAAATGATATGTGCGTAGATAAAATACTTTTTTTCTGTCTCGGTAATCTTATTACTTCTTAGTCGGGGTTCTTGTGGGTTTTATGGTGTATTATTTTTATCTGTTGGTTCTGCTTTCAAGGGTATCGTTCATTAAACCGGTTTTCCACCTACGAGGCTAAGCGATGCGCAGCGTTACAATTTTAATAACTAAGTATATAGGTGATAGAATACCGTAATTAAGTCGTTAATTTTGTCTCGTTTGAGTTGACTGAGGTAGGTACAAAATAAGAATAGCCAACGATATATTTTTATAGGATAATTTCAACATGTTTTGGTTTCTATTAATCCCTTGAGCCTACTTCCGCTTTGCCAGTGCGGGGGTCGTCACGCGGTCGTATCATATCAGTGAACTGTCACATTACAGAATGGAAAAATTGAAATATTATATTAAAAGTGGATGTACAACTCCACTGTCATTTTCGCAGGTCACATTTTTTTACACCACGGCCTTCAAAATCGATAGGTACTTTTCTTGACGAACTCATAATATATCTCTAGGGAAATTGCGCAGATGAGTGCCTGACAATCGATTAATTATCGATTGCTATTTTAGTATGTCATGATATCACATTGTAAGAAAGTATGTTTGTCTGTATCACTTCGGTTTTAATTGTCCTTCTTAGGGAACCCTTATAGTTGTGTGAGTATATTACGAGTAAAATACCCCTGACCGTACAATTGACCGTACACCCCTGACCGTACAACGCATTGGCGTTACCTGATCAACCAGCTGGGAATCTGGGATAAGTGCATAGTACCTAAAGCTCTCGGCAAAGTACGAAATGCCGCATGCCGATTCGGCTTAAGGACGCCAGTTGCACACGTAGATACGTCGATGGTGATTCGCAGATAAAAGCCAGGTTGGCACGCCGTTACAGCAGGCGGGCTGAAGTGGACGGCAGCCGACCCGGAATAAAACCTGGCCTGTCCATTGCTTTATGAATATGACTCGAGTGTGCGAGCGGCATTCACAATTTATTGTTTTGTGAGCATACGCGGCTGTGTAGTATTCCGGTATGGAATTTATGGCTTTAGTCTGCCCGGAGAAAAATATGGATTTATTGTCCTAGCTTTGCAACAAATCGTTATTGATTTCAGGAATCTGGTAGCTTAATGGGATAACATGGTGATTCACAAGATTAATAACTCTTGGAAGTCTGTTGAATAGGGAACTTGCATTAAAATTATATTGAAAAATTATATTAATCCAACAATGATAGAGCCGTTAAAAGTGCATTTAGTGAATGATTTATTCTTTTTTTTTATTTGCGGTATATTCTAATTATAAGTAAAGTAAATTGAATCGTTATTTAAAACACCAATCAGCGTGCAGTGACGTCACCCCATAAGTCACTAAAGTCACTTAAACTGAATTAAACGAAGAAATATCAGTAAAATGGAAAAAGGCGACATTGAAGCCGACTCATGAAACCTGCCTAAGGCTGATATGGACATGGTGCTGCGGTTTTTTATGAAAAATTTAATTTTATAATTTTCCAAGTGTGTAGAGAGGCTGTAAAAGGCCAAAAGTTTATCCGGTATCTGGAGTTCAAGCGAGGTTATGTTATTTAGTGCATTTAGTCAAGAAAATTTAAATTTACCTCTTTTGTTGTATTTTCATCTCGACAAGAGAGTCTTAGTCGTCGTCTCAGATAACGCAGTTGGTTTTGTTCAAATAAACAGGGAAAATCAACTGTGTGTCGTCAAAGTTCGTGTAACTCCTGAAAATAAAGTTCGTAAAAAGGAAAGTAGAGATTCTCGTTGAAGACTTATCAAGTGTAGTAAAAATCTGACATTTACTGATTTACTATATAAAATTAAACTGTGTCATATACCTACTCCAGGAAAAATACGGTTTCGAAAATCATCAGTTTATAATAATGTTTGTTCATTGTTTCATTTTAAAATGTTATTCTAGGATGCTTTATTCAAGAATCCGACAAACTTTCAACCCGAAAGTGTTTATGTAGATTTAAATGAAGCATGCATTGCCTTTTTTGTATGATTAATCATGAATATTATAGAGCAAATGTAAATGAACCAAAATAAAGACGAAAATATTGATTAGTATATTTTCCAGACTTTTTAGAAGCTAGTTAATTTATATATTTTTTGATGTCTGAAATTTTGTCGGATTCTGTCGCTCGGTAACTATTATTGATAATATACACAGACACCGAAACCACCACTACTTAGATCGTGGAAGCTAAAATTATAAATTATTTCCAAAATTTACATTTTTTCCATACCAGTTGTCAGTTCATTGACGAATACAAATAATATTCACGCACCATGAAACGCGCGAATTTTGAAATGATAATTTTTATTTGCATTTAATAAATTATTGCAAGCATATCACAAGCGAAAATGTTGAAATATGCGTAATATTTCAAGATTTTCGCTTGTGATATCTTTATCTAATACTTAAATCTTTCAGATTGACTAAATTAATGAAATAATGCTAGCTCCCTATTGTCGTAATTATACGTCTTACGTTTTAAAGAGATTTATTCCCATAAGAATTTACACAATTCATTTACATTTTTATCGTAGGTACATACATAAAATCACGCCAATTTCCCGAAGGTGTAGACAGGGATCGTGGATTTCCACTTGCTAAACAAACACCATCTTGCATGCATGTTGACAAACCTTTCTTGCTTCGTTCACTTTCATGGCAATCTTCATTATATGCTGCTCGTCGGTTAAGGTCGGTTTATAACATCCATACTCTAAATATTATAAATGCGAAAATAACCCAGTCTGTCTATAGCCTTTAAACGCTTGAACCACAGAACTGATTGTGATGAAATTGGGGAGATAGGTTTAATCCTTTTATCCCGGAACTTATCCCCAAGGGTGAAATGGGTGGCCAAAGTTTGTATGGAGGCACGATATAAAAAGTTCCCCGCAGACGAAGGTGCAAATTTCACGCATCGAATACAGGTTATTCTATGCATTTACACAACAGCGTAAATTCAACACCGTTTATAACACGTACCTCCTTTAGATATTTCCAACACTATCTTATGACGGACGCTGTAATTAAATTAAAATAGGCAGTTACGCAGCATCCGCATGTGCGGGGCTGTTTTAATGATAAGAAGTGTCTGGTGCTCCCAAGACTAGGTTTATTGTACAATGCGTATTCAATTGAAATCAATTTTCTATCTAAGGGTACACGTGACGATGCACTTTTAATAAGGACGTTTTCCGACTATTTTGTTGTTTATTTAAGGGCATGTTATCCGAAATCGAGCTATTTTACATTCAATAATAAACACTGAAATCTTGAGTTTAATGATGGGATATTGAGATATGTTATAGTTTAATAATCGCCCTTGTTACTTTTACGGACCAAAATACGAAATTTTAAACTTCGCTCGATCATATCATGCCAAGAAAAAAGGGAATATTATGATCTTATTTCTAGTCATACATAAAGTGGGCGCAAAATTGACTCAAGTGAATAATGTCAAAAAATAGACAATGATGTAAAGAAGATCTTTTTACGGACACTTTCTTTAAAAATGGCTTTAATTTTTTCTATACACAATTTATCTGGGAAAGTGACCTGCGCGTCTCGTTTTAGTAGGCAGATGGCCGCGCGGCCTCAGGCTGGACGGACGTCTGTAGCGATTTTTTCATTTTGACAACCGTGATTTTCGAAAATGTAATACCAGCAACCAGATAATAATATGATTTTAGGGAAAAAATATGAGATGTGATGTGGTTGGATAAGCACTCAAACTAGATAATATGGTATTTTTACAAACGCACTAATATAGAAGTTCAAAAAGCATGCCATTACAACGCAATTTTCCATATTTTTCTTCTTCGAGCCCTTTCTTAGTGTAAAAAGTTTCAATTAGTTTCTTTAGTATGAGGAGTATTTTTTTATTACACAGGCCACATTGTCTTTTACGCCGTATAGGCGTATGTGTGTGTATTTGTGATAGATTTATTGTGACGTGATTGTGACATATTTTAGTACGTCTGACATTTGACATATATGTCATGTTGTCTTACGCAATTATTGATTTTGCAAAGCTAATATTCTAAATAAATATTAGAAAGTACAAGGAGCACCGTTACGTGTACCTACGAGAAATGCAGATTTTGCCATTTATGATGCTGTAATTATCATCCAGCCATTATGTTTACGCCACCCAGTGATGTGCAGTGCTGCAGTGCCAACGACTTGGATCCTAATCGAGAAAGACATAGTCACAACAATTAGATCAACTCGTAATCCTCTACAGTTGGACGTTCCACTGGTCTCCCGCTAATACTTCTGCTGCTGCAAAAACTATCGATGCGACATAGTATAGCAGGCCCCGTCATGGTGCTATTGAACAAATTGTGAACAACGCGACCACTATTAGATACCAATCTTCAAAATACTAATCTAGCTTCAGCACACTTCAATCTCTGGATGTTTTTTAAACTGAAAGTGAAATGAAGACCCCAACAATCACTTAAAACAGTATGGCGCATACATCTGTTTAATATTTTGTTACCTAACTCATTAGCCAAAAAATAAAGCTATTTTATTCTCGAATTTAATTGTGTCATTATAAGGTGTAATTTACTTGAAGGCAGTTACGTAGGTACCTATACACTGTGTATACTTTTCGTATAAAAGTATAATATGATAAGGCAAGTAATTGTTTCATTTTATTTACTCTGAGGCTAAGGGATTCTCTTAATTCTAGAACATTATAACATATGCTGGTTATATACTGGTTATATACTGTGGATGGACTATTTTATGTATGTGTCGGAAGCACGGCGTGGTATCTTCGTATCTTCGTATAACTGTTTGAATTTACATAGCTTCAAGATTGCCACATGATTTTGTATGTTTTAAGTGGTTAATGACTCACCTTTAGGTACAGTCACCAGCATAAATATATGACTATGGGCAACGCTGCTAAAATATCTGATCATCAATTGAAGGTATAGTTATATGACGATACAAAAGCGGGAAAAATATGTGATGATTTACAGCCGGCATATAAATCATTTTCCTGTAACAGCATAAATATCAGATCAGACCACGTAAAAATATCTGATACTCCACGAAATCAAAATGATGTGACATATGACGAGCGTAATCATCTATCCGCTGTAGAAGCATAAACATCGGATCACGTAACGACAGCATAAATATCTGATACGATTGGCAGTAAAAAATATCTCTAAATTCTGCAAAAATGAACTGAACAAAGCTATTTGACGCTTCTTGAAAAGAGTATTAACCTGTCATTGGATATCGCCGTCTCACGATTTAAAACGTGAATTTGACAGAATTGCTAATAAGTCAAAATTGTCAGATGGGCCTAATATTGCATTTCTGAGCCTTATATTCATAAGGAGCCGTTGAATTGATTGACAGTTAGTCCCTAATGTAATTTGACCCCTAGAATTGTAGCACATATGTGAGCATTCGGTGGTGCAACTTATACTAGTCCATCTATAAATGCAGCTACTAGTCTGAGAGCTTTGTGGATTCCTCCCCAGCAGTACGAATTACAAATTGGTTCGACTCGCCTCTTCACTCGTCTTTGATATAACTTGAGGCCTTCGTAAAATTAAACGAAACGATTTTATGACACTTCTTTAGATTCCGTAATAAATTAGAATTTTCTAATGAAGGTAGCATACTGTGATATGGGGTCAGTTTTATGCACATGCGTGGTGGTGGTGATGTGATGATGATGTGGTGTAGCAATTAATTTTGTAGGACCGTGGATATTCGGGTTGTAAAAGACAGCGCACACTTGTGCAAGATAAATTCTAAAGTCATTAACATTTTTATTTGTGGACTATGATTTATTGAAATCAGTTGCATTTTTCTTGGATTCTCTTGAAATTAAGTTATACGATAGGAAGATCCATATTGTCGGTAGAAGTTGGCAAAATCATAGGAAAATTTCATCAATGTTCTCCTGCTTATATTCATGCGATTTTGCACCTTAGTGGAACACGCATAGAGTTACTATAACGTTGTCAATCTAACGTAGGTACCATTGCCTTTTTAATTGTATATCACCTACCGAAATCACCGAAATGTATCTAAGAAACATACTTGGAATAAAATACGAAATGTCAACAGGTCTATCATTTTCCAGTAATATGTTTTGACAATTTCTGTTTCTCTTAGGAGGTTGGTGACTGGTTTTTATTCTTAATGTTACCAAAAAAAAAATCAATCCTAGGTCAGTGACCTGTCTCATTAAAGTGAGATAGTGTGCGTGAAATGTAATGGTGTGCGTTACTGGGGAGAATTACGATAACGTTGCGCCGCCTAGCGGATATATTGTGTCGCGTATGTAGCTTTACTCGAATAGGAAAGCCTTAAAGACAATATCGTGTCAACGTAGTTTATGTATTCAACGACATCATAATAAACCATCAATAATGAAATGGTTCTGAATGTGGTAATGTTACAAAATACCATACAAAACGAATAATACGTGAATAAAGTACATATTTATTTTGAGGAATAGTTTCGGAGAGAGAAGGTTGTACCCAGTACATATTTTATAGTTTTTGCCTCTTTAGTTTTAGCGTCTACAGATTCCTCTTAACATCAACTGGTAAAAACACAAATACTTACACACACATACAAATACAATCTACACATCACAAATCTTTAATGAAAAAGGTAAATATTGTATGGCAATGACACCGGAAAATTAAAGATTCGCACTACAACCTCCGCACAAATTATACTTTCGTTATTTTAAAAGTTCCAGTCTCAATGAAGCGGATCATTTTGAGTAGTTATTTTTAACCGACTTCAAATTAAGGAGAATATTCTCATCAACGGACGAATTCGTCGAAAATCGCCTTTAGACATTCCTTTTATTAAAGTCTATAATTAAGAGAGGAAAAAAATCCTTCATCGTTATCCGTAACCGTCATAATGAAAGATAATATCTCTCGGATATTTCCGGGTACTAACAACAAATAAGCGACATCGCCCCGTGGCGAAACCAACCTATTCCCAACCTAATGCCCCTCGCATAAGAACCTCGCATTCAGGAACCTAGGGAATAGTGAATGGGGAATGTGTCAAACAGAAGCTCTTTCAAAATCAGCGTTCTCAGTCGCCCTGCTGAATAAATCCGAAAGTTCTGGCCACTTGTTTCGACTTTTGTTTGAAAGTGTAAAGGCCGTGAGGAGAAAAATACGCGGTCGCTCACTTTTTATTGTAACTCGAATGGTTGGCGGAAAAGTTTCCTTATTTTTCACGTTCTGACGCCAGATGCCCTTAATGCCTTGGGTCACTTTGTTTATTATCCTGCAGAAATTTCACACCTAACGTCTTTATGACAAGGGAATCTGTTTTGATATATAAAACCCTGGCTGTCTTACTTAACTGCGAGCACTGCTGCTGCACTGGTTATACAACGGCTGCAACGAATGCTAACCAAGGTGGAAACTATGTATTTATGCTCAACACATATTTCTTCACTACTATTATACCGCGATGGTCGCTGATGCTAGGCAAACGCCACAGTCAAGGGACGCTTGCGAATCTAGAGTAAAAAGCGACAATTTAGTCGACAGCTAAAAATAAAATGTAGGTTTCTGACCCTCGCCTCGAGCTCGAGCTATGGCTCCTGCGGGTACCATAGTGACCATAGTAACCTTTGTCACCACCAGGAACACAGCACCACATACGCAAAGAGCAGGTAGTTATGTTATTATGGCTACGGTCTTCATTAACATGAGGAATTCCCCAGTCGAGGCCCACAAAAGCGTTTATACCCTAGTTGCAAAACCTTACAAGCTCAATTCACGCTCTTTAGCACAGAATACTGGAACGCATTTTAGAACATTCATTATTGAATCATCATATCAGCCGAAAGACGTCCATTGCTGGACATAGGCCTCCCCCTAAGAGTGTCAAAGTGAGTGATCCAGCGGACTCCCGCAACCTTTACCAGGTCATCAGTGCCAGGCCATCCCTGGAGTGCGGTGGAAATACTGCGATCGCCAACCCGCATGCCAATCGTGGCGATTATGGCACATACCCCCCAATGCGTTGTATACTATGGGCCCCATAAGAAGGCTCAAAGTCACCCAAAGGGCATTATTGAATATAGAAATAAAAAGTATGAAAAGAATACTCGAACCCAACGTGCTGAAATTCTGAAGTGCAGAATCCCGTTAGTGGAGAATTGCACAAAGAAAAAAGCGGCCAAGTGCGTGTCGGACAACGCACAACCAGGGTTCCGTCCCTATTAAAAAGGTCATGTCAGATCCACCATACCCCCTAGCCATACCCCTGGGGGTAGGGTGGACTGAAACAACCGTTAGTAGTGCTGGGATTTGATGGAAAAATAGAAAAAGAAATAGGTACAATTTTTTTAATTTCATTAAACTGAAAAAAACGAAAGCCGTTCTGGCCATTTTTTACCTTAGGCAATACTGCTTGGCACTGCCAGTCTGTCATGGGTAAAAAAGAATTTCCTGTGACACTACAGTGGCCTTAGTAGTTTTCCCTTGGCACGCGGGGTATTATCTTATCTTCATACCTGTATCGTAACTGCCATACGTCCACGTTCAAAACCAACCTATACTATAAGGCAGGCCGGTGTAGATACGACGACGAGTGAAGCGAGGAGGAGTGTTAGGTGTACTGCGACTCTGCGACCCTACAGCGCGCGAGCCGAGCGAGCGAATCGAGCGTGCCGCGGCTGCGGCCGGCGAAGCTCCAGACCTAACTTTATTCGAAAAAAATATCCGTAGTCGGTTCTGGCGCTTCGCCGGCCGCTGCCGCGGCACGCTCGCTTCGGTCGCTCGGCTCGCGCTGTAGGGTCGTAGTACACCTAACACCCGCCAATCGCATCGGCCGGTTCTTTTGCGTTTAGTCAGGCGCGGGACACTCCGCGATTTACGTTCATCGCTACAAGTACATGCCGGTGCCCCAACGTTGGGGACGTCAGAGAGCCATAAATCTTAATGTTTTGGCTGAGAAAAAAGCGCCTTTCATAAAGATCAAAGGAGTGTCCTTTCTGTACATGTACTATTATCTATTTTGTGGTTTAGTCTGGTTTCAACCGTGAGACTTGTTGGTTGTCAGTTATGTCGAAATATTCAGTCAATAACTGCGTAAATACCAACAAAAAAACTTGAAAAAGATGGGATTTATTCCTTTAAATAATTTATTTTCATAACATAACGAAATTTGTGTAAACTCATTGTAATTTAATAGTTTTGAACATGTTTTAAATAATTATTTTTGTTAGTTCAAATGGCAAAGTCGCGGAACATAAATCTAAGGTGTAGGTATGCTTAGATACTTTTTTATGATGTCGTTACCTACATAATTATGGTTTTCATTTTAAGATTTCCAAAAAATCCTCAGCGACGTGCAAAATGGGCTGAAGTCATAGCACGCGACAGCCGAGGTGTTTTTTTTTAAACCAAACGACTCGCGTGTCGTTTGTTCGGATCATTTTAATGATTCGGATATATTATAGGTTATACGACAAAAAATGGAAGAACAGGTTTACTAAAACTGCCACACCTCTCATGAACGTACCTAAGCCCATTTCTTTCCATTACATATTATAATTTCAATTACTTCCAATATACTTAGCTTTATCATCTGCTTTCTGGCAAAAGGTAATTAATAGCATTAATGAACTATAATAAAATTCTATAATACAATCCCAACACATCATTTGGAAATGCGCAAATTGTTGCCAATTTTCATCATCATTCATTTTTGACCTTATATCTCGTAATACTCGTTTTATAGATGTCGGATGATCATGAGAGTGACGTTCAAAACCCATAGGATCGTTTTAATAAAATCGACAGCTGATCTCTACTTGACTGTACGCTTACATTACATCGCAAAAAAGAAAGTATTAAAAGTAAAGGCAGGTCGAAAATACAATTATTTAACAAACTGAATCTATTTCAAGGAAACTAAATGACTTCTTTTTATGGACTCTGTCAGCTGTACTATATGTACTTACGGAAATCTCATCAATTGTTTTGTATATAATATTTGAAACTGTTTATTCCCCACTTGCAAAATAAAGAAACCAGATTTATTTGTGCTTTCTGTTGAAATAAATAAAATTTATAACGCGACTCCATTCATTCGCTAAACGCTAAACTAAAGTTTTGACGTGAGCAGTCAATTCACATTGTATGTCTCAATAAACTAAAAAGTATTTAATCTTTTGATTTTGGTTTGCTAATATGGTGCTTAAGGTCTAAAACACTGAGTTCTTTTTTTATGAAATACCTTGATGCAGGTTATAAATTAACGCTATTAGCAACTACTGAAATGTACTAGAGCTGTCATTCTGGGGCTCTGGGGCACATTTCTTGGCATATTTGCTTGACATTGTGCATCTAGTTCTATATACTAAATCAATGGTTACTACAGATAACGGTAGTCTAACTTTTTCAACTATAAACTGCGTGATACTGATAACGGTAACAGGACATTTGGGATAAATATTATTAAGCATAATATAGTGCACAGCACTACGGTGGTATGGTTCAGTCCCACCCTACCCCCAGGGGTATTGCTAGGGGTATGGTGGGTCTGACATGAAAAAGGTCATATCGTTACTGAAAACTTATGGCACTTACGTCTTTTTCTTTAAGGAAGGCAGTTTTTTATAAATATCTCGAAAACCTTTGAACCGATCTTGTTCAAAACAAATATCGCTAAAAGAATTTTATAAGCCCTATTAGCATGATTTTTTTCATAATTTTAAAGTACACGGTTCAAAAATTAGAGGGGGGGGACACAATTTTAGTGACTTTCGGGGCGATTATCTCCGACTCTATTCACTTAATCCAAAAAATTGCCTTAAAACCTTATATTTATTTTGAAAGGCCTGTCGATTGATGTACCACACGTGGGCTTGCAATGAAAAAATAATTTTTGACTTTCGGTTTTATGTATGGAGTGCACCCCTAAAAAAAATCTTTTTTAGTAATTTCATTGCAAAACTATGTAGCGGTTAACAAAATACACCCTATCCTCAATTTTTTATTCAAATACACCTTATGGTTTTCGAGTAAAATGCCTGTGACATACTGACGGACAGACAGACAGACAGACAGACAGACAGACAGACAGACAGACAGACAGACAGACATGACGAATCTATAAGGGTTCCGATTTTTGCCATTTGGCTACGGAACCCTAAAAACGCTTAAAGTGTAGAGCCTAGCATAATTCTTCACAAATATTCATGTGCATAATTATATTTTGGAATGAACTAGACAACATTTAAAATGCTTTCGTCGCCTCACACCCTCCATGTTGCAAATATGTACTTGTGTTTATGTAAGTACCTACGTCGTAAAGTCCCCAATATTGGGATGGGTCTTTTATGAAAATAATTCGTTTCACAAGACTGATCCGTGTGAGAGGCAGACAGCCGTATGAAAGCGACAGGCAGGCATTTCAGAACGAGAATTGTCATTTTCCTCCAGCGAGAAAATAAGATTTTACACCTGGATAATAACGTACTTTTAAAATCCACGAAACGTGATATTTAGAAATATATTTACTTTCAGTTGATATAAACATTTGATTATAAACTGCATTTACATATAATAAGTTAGTGTCGTGGATTTATAAGCGTTTTACGAAAAGCCCTCAAAATTAAATATTTCTAGCCTTTGGCTACCCAAATATCCATGCTACAATTATATTTAAGGCGCCGTAGGTTCAGCGAAGTTAAGCAAACAGAGTTTTGGAACAATATACTCCGTCTGTTCATAATATTATAGTTTCCATAAAATACGAATTGTAATCTTGAGGCTTTTTAGCAGAGAACATGATTAAGTAATGATTGCTAGATAGAAAAAAAAACACGAACATAGGTCTAAAAGGGTCTAAAATACGCTTAAAACATTCGTAACTAATTATGGACAAAAGCTAAAAATATAAAATGGCTTCTAAAAATCGGCCCGCGCGTCATATCTCTCTCACTTCCAACACATTTAATATGTATCTCGCTATCTTTATCACACTCAGCAGCGCGGGCCCGCGCAGCTCACGCGACGCGCACGACACGCCGCCGCGCTGCCGAGTTGTAACTTTAGCGCCGCGGGCCCGCGCGGGCCCGCGTTCGAATCGCGTTCGATGTGTGTTTGAAGTGTAGTTTCAATGCTTTACAACTTGCGCGTATGCCGCGCAGCACACGCGCCGCGCACGACATGCGTCCGGTGGGTGGCCTTTACTGATGACCTGGTAAATGTCGCGGGTGTCCGCTGCATGCGGGCGGCACAGGACCGGTCGCATTGGCACTCTTTGGGGAGGCCTATTTCCAGCAGTAGATGTATTTTGGCTGATATGATACAGACATATATACATAGATTCACGCCTTTATTCCCATAAGAGGAAGGTAGACAGAGCACATAAGACTTATGTTTCAGTGCCACGATATGATGATGATGATGAATATTGCTAAAAGTGGATTTGTAATCGGATATGTGACATGGGAGATTACGCCTCGCAAACGTAACCTTTTCATAATATTAGATACTACATACATACATTCACGCCCTGTTCCCAAAAGGGGTAAGCAGAGCATATGAAACGTTCCAGCGCCACTTTTACCATAAATGTCGGTATAAAAGATCGATAAAATGTGATATGGCAGTGATAGGTTACTAGTCCATAGCGCACAACACACTTTAACCATACTCCCTTAGTCGACTTTTACGACACCCACAGGAAGGAACGGGGTTGGTGACAGCGGTATTTAGATACTCATTTTATTTAATTATGTTATTTTAGTCACCGGATTTAAGGCGCCGTAGGTTCGTGGTCTTCTGTCCCTCTCATTGAGCATAAGCGTGAGCGAGATGGAAGTGCGTGCTCGGAAGCGCGGATATCATGTTTTTTAATTATTTTTTTTTTGCCGTTTAAATAAATAAAAAAGTATTCACTGATTTCTCTCAAACATTATATTGCCGATTTTTAGATACCATTTTAATATGTTTAGCTTTTGTGCATAATTTGTTAAATATATTTTAAGTGTATTTTAGACCCTTTTAGACCTATGTTCGTAATTTTTTTCTATAGAGCGAAAACTGTTTAATCATGTTTCGATTCACTGATCTCCCTGCAGAAAAGCCTGAAGATTACTATGCGTATTTTTTTGAAACCATATTATTATAAACAGACGCATTATATTGTTTCAAAAACTCTGTTCGCTTCACTTCGCTGAACCTACGGCGCCTTAATGTAAACACTTCACAAACAGACAATGATGTTTAATTTCGCTTCAAGTACTAGTAAGTAATCCTTCCAAATTAAGTACATATCCAATATCAGCCACTTGACAGAATCTGATTTTGAAATTGTAAATTGTGTTGTAAATTGGGTGAAAGTGTAACATTGAGACCTGAGCTGATCTGACGATGCAGATAGAGGGAAGGTGGCTATACCAGTTCCAAAACAACACAAGATGAGTCCAACCTGTTTGGGTTCATAGGAGCACTCTAAATGAGTGGAGTAGTAGAGTCAGTAGTAAACAGTAAAGTAGAGTAGTTAAGAACTGACAAGAAAGTGCAGTCGGCTATAAAAGCTCGTAGTACCAAAAACCATTTTTTTGACAAAAGTTCCACGTTAAAAAAACGTGGAACTTTATCGAAGTATTTCACACACTTTATACGTACCCACTTATGAAGATCGTGAACGGAGGTGTTAAGTGCTAAACTTTAAGTACGTCGTTAAAGTTTGGAGATTTCGATGTATAGATCTTTCACTTGGGGTTAGTTGGACCCAACGTGATTGTGACGATGCCCTAGAAAAATTTGAAACGCGGTCTAAAGTTTCCTTGATCATTATTGTCAGTTAGGGGTGTCTACAGCATCGCAGATAATCCTTTAAAAAAAACGTTTTTAAGTTATCTATACGTATAATAAAGCTGAAGACGGTCGAAAGTCTGTACAGTCACCAGCAATAAGATCAGCCTCAACATAGCACGCATAAATATCTGACACGACTCTATGTCTAATGCCATAAGGACGTGTCAGATATTTTTGCCGGCTTTGTTTCGGCAGATATTGATGCCGGTGACTTTACATGTAAGATATTCGAAAAAGACTTTCCTGGGGATACTTAAAATCGATAACAGACACGATCCAAAAGTTTTTAGATTTTTTGTCTGTTTGTCTGTTTATTTGTACGCGCATCACGTGAAAACGGCTGAACGGATTTTGATGCTAACTTTACATAGTAAGTAGTAAGATAACATGCATAGTTACATAGTTAGCACGTTAACGGTTGCGGCAAGAAAAGTCTAGTAAGAAGGGGAGAAGGAAGCAATGCAGACAGGTGGCTGGCTGGAACAAGTACGTGGCTCCTGCTCACAGGGATGCCAGGGAGAAATTCTTGGTGTGGGTGGCTGCGAACAGGCCTAAAGAGGGTCCTGTCCACCGGGATATGTGTGAAACCAGAAAGCTTTTTAAGTCTAAGCTGAAATGGTGTCAGGACAGGCAAGAACAAATCACAAGTGATATTCTTGGTTCCCCTCCGTTAGCCCTAATAATTTCATACCTAATTTTACTAGCCCTAATTTCATTAAGCCTAAAATCACAATCCCGAATTTTCATTGTTCCTAAATATTCATTAGCCCTAATTTCAGTATCCCGAATTTTCATAATACCTAATTTCTCATGACCGAATTCTCACTAAGACTAATTTTATTTGACCGATTTCTTCCTAGGCCTAATATTGCAATGCCTAATAATGACTACACCTTATTATCAATGTCTCTAAAATCACTAACCCGAATCTTCATTTTGCCTAAGTATTTTAGCCCTAATGTCATAATCCCGAATTGTCAGTAGTACTAATTTTATATCGCTGTTTTTTTTTCTTATAATGTCGATTCTGGCGCTTCGCCGGCCGCTGCCGCGGCACGCTCGCTTCGCTCGCTCGCTGTAGGGTCGCAGTTCTACCTAACACTCCTCCTCGCTTCGCTCGTCGTCGTACCTACACTGACCTGCCTTAGGGTAGAATAGGTGGGTAATCCGATGTCTATCTAGCTCACTCTTATTAGACAGAGAAGTATCATGCGAGAAAAAATGAAAGAGCTCGTGCGCCGTCTTGTGATAGCCGTAGAGCAAGTCGACGCCACCCCGCTGCGCGGGGTGTCTATTTCTGGTCTGAGGGACACAAGTGAACCCTAACCTAACCGACTTAAGATAAAGTTCGCTTATGACATGCCATTTTCGTCCGCCCTGATAATTCACGATCCAATAATCCACGTCCACGAAAACTGGACACGGATTATCGGGCCGTACATTATTTGGCCGTGCATTATTGGCTCCCATTTTGACGAGATTAGGACGTCTATCATGGGACGGCCGCGACATACTCTGCGGTAAAAAGTAGCCTGTTCATCAGGGATGCATTAATTAGTACTAGTCAAACAAGAGAGCAAAAGTTATTAGGTCAAGTGATAGTTAGGTGTGACGAAATTAGGTGTAGTGAACATTAAACATAGTGATCATTAGGCACATTAATCATTAGGCTTAGTAGTCATTAGGAAGAATAATTATTAGTTTCCAATATATTAGCACACTTGATGTTTAGTATTAGGAATGATTAGGAGGTTTGAAATTAGGCACAGCAAATAATTATGCCATATAAAATTAGTTATCCGAATATTAGGGCTAATGAAAATTATATCGAACGTTGTTAGGTGTAATGAAATTAGCACTAACGATATTAGTTTAAGTGGGGGTGACCCGATATTCTTGCCACAAACCGGACAGCTAAGGATTTCTAAGCTTTCTGGAAAAACACGAATTATCTGAATACTAAGCCGGGAGTCCCTGTGAGCGTGGGTGGTGAGTGTGACAAAAAAGTCATCGCTAATAATTTCAACAGGTTGTTTGCCGTAAGTCCTTTGTTGGATTCGACTGTGGATGGGGTAGGAGATGCTGAGACTATCATAGGCGAAAGCTCCTTGAGATTTACAGGTAGTGAAGTTGATAAAATCATTAAAAACATGCAAAGGGGTAAATCGCCGGGGCATGATGGTCTCAGCATCGAGCATCTCAAACATGCGGGGGTTGCACCTGCCGCGCGTCCTGGCAATGTTCTTCACTCTTTGCCTCGGACACGCCTATCTTCCCCAGGAACTCACAAGTACAGTGGTAATTCCGCTAGTAAAAAACAAAACGGGTGACCTATCGGACATGGGCAACTACGGGCCCATCTCGCTTGCCACTGTGCTAACGAAAGTGCTTGACGGCTTGCTTAATGCGCAACTTTGTAAATATAAGTTGCGCTCAATTCGGCTTCCGGCCAGGGCTGTCGACTGAAAGCGCAATTTGGTACGTTAAGCAAGCTGTCAGGTACTACAAGGATAGGAACATGCCCATTTATGCGTGTTTCCTGGACTTGTCCAAAGCTTTTGACCTGGTTGTGTACGATATGCTGTGGGATAAGCTACAAAAAACCGATCTACCTAGGGAGTACGTAGCTTTACTAAAGTATTGGTACAACAGCCAGGTCAATCGGGTAAGATGGGCGGGGGTTGACTCGGATGTGTATTGGTTAAATTGTGGAGTAAGACAGGGAGGATTGTCATCCCCTATCCTTTTTAACCTATTTGATAGGGAGGCTCAGCAGTACGCATGTCGGCTGCCATATTGGCGAAGTATGCTTCAACAACATAAGCTATGCGGACGACATGGTCCTGCTGGGGCCGTCGGTCGACTCCATTAAGGACTAAAGACTGTGTGAGGACTACGCTCTACAGCATGGTCTTAAATACAATGTGAACAAAAGCGAGGTGCTCATTTTTAAAGCACGAAAATATAACACGAACACATTGCCCAAGATCATGCTGGGGGGCGAGCTTCTTAAAGTAGTGGATAATTTTAAGTATTTAGGTCACATGCTCACAGCGGACCTGAATGACGATTTGGATATGGAGAGGGAGAGAAGAGCGTTGGCTGTACGGTGCCTTGATTGCCCGCTCACCAAGTATTGGGTTGAGGTGGTCATTGGTAGGGCCAAGTAGGGAGTAATATATCGCTACTTGCTCCTGCCGTTCTTCTTCTATAATCAATATTTTATGAAAACTTAAAAATTAACCTAACTTAATGTACTGTAATGTAACGTGTAAGTCTAACACAGTTTTGTAAGTCCCAATTGTTACTAACACTATTATGGATCTCGGTCTGAATTAAACAATTTTTATTTTACTAATCTGTCGAGAAAATTTCCGGCCAACATAAAGGCTATAAAAATAAGTGCTATAAATGGAGTTGAAATTTGTATGAGAACTTCTGAAATAGATAAGATTAATTTAATTTCCTAAAGATTTGAAAATTGACAAGTACTTGACCAGAAAGCAAAAAGAACCCCATTCAAACTTTTAGCAAAATATAGATAAAACGTGGAAAAACCCCGGGATGTAAAATAGTGGTAGGCGGGTAAACACTACATATTAACCAGATTTGGTTGATACCTCCACTGATAGTAACTTTTAGACAAAAGAGACTTAATCATATTGGAACTTCAGTCACAGACGACGTCACTGTTTATATTGTTAAACCAGCAACCTTGATCTCGGCATTCCTATATTTGCTATGACATCAGGTCATCTAAAGTTGTTTGAAGGGTTGAATACTTATCTCAAATTATCATAGTTCACCAAGCAACGTCAAGGGATGTGGGTATACAATTTGGACAAAACGGCATCCCGCGGATAATTGAGTCATCTATGGTATCAATATTTTTTTTGTAGAAAACTCCCGTGACTTTCTGAAATATTATTGGGAGCGCATAAGAAGAGCCCCCTAGGGTTATTTTGGGCCTTTCATTCCTACGAGAACCTCAGCCTTCGCTTCACTTCTTCTTCGCTTGCCTCCCCGTTTACGATCGGGATTTTGGTCCTCAAGTTTCGCTTGAAAGACACCTGGGGATAGTAAGTATACGTGGGGGCTCGCCCTCAGGTTTCACTTGCAGGACACCGGGAGATAATGAGTGTCCGTCCAAGAGGGCGCATATAGAGCGCTTTCTGAAGGAATGCTTCGAGTCTTTCACATACACGAAAACCACGGCCTTTGGCCTCGTTTGCCTCGCCACTCACCTACGGGAATTACTTCGCCCTTCGCCTCGCCACTCACCTACGGGATAGTAAGTGTCCGTGAGGGCTCGCTTGCCTTGCCGCTCTACTTCGGTACTTTGGCCACAGGTTTCGCTTGCATAGACACCTAGGCATTGTAAGTAACCGTGGGGGCTTAGCTTTGGGTCTTCAGCCCTTGAACTCGCCTAGGTAGCGGTCTCTAAAAGCATTATTTATTATTGTAGTATTGTGGGCCTTTGTATGCCGCTTCGACCAGCGAGTGATCTATTGTGACAGCCCTTTGTTTAGATTTCACCATTAAGTCCCGTTGCCTCTAGGAAATTCCAGATTCTTTGGGCGGTGATGTGTTGTACCTCTTCCGGGTGCACGATGTGCCGCCCTAGGTAGATACTTCTTTTGTGCATGAGTGTTCCGCAGGAGCATAGGATATGCATTGCTGTTTCCTCTATCTCCTGGCAGAACCTGCAAGTTGCGTCCTGTTTCATACCCATTTGAACCAGGTGCTTGTTCAATTTGCCATGTCCTGTCAGAATTCTCGTCACTGCGCAGGTTTTGTACCTTTTCAGTTGTAGTAGCTCTTTGGACAGTTTATTATTGTACCCTTTGATTAAGGCTTTAGCATGTTTTTGTCCTTTGGCGAACTTCCACAGCTTTATTGCCTCTGATTTTTCTGTGTTATTTAGTAGGGAATAAGCTTTCCGTTTTGTGATGCCACAGAACGGTTCTGGGCCGACCAGGGTTATGTCTGCGCCCTTCCTTGCAAGTTCATCAGCTTTTTCATTTCCTACTATGTCGGAATGTCCTGGTACCCATCTAAGTATAACTTTGTTGGTATTAGCCAGGGCGTTTAAGTTGTTTTTACAGTTCTGGACTAGTTTAGAGTAGGACTCTAGGGATTCTAGTGCCAGCAGAGCAGCTTGGCTGTCTGAGTTGATGTAGATGTGTTGGTTTCTTAGGTTTCTATCGAGATTGATCTCCACGCATTTGTTTATTGCGAAGAGTTCAGCCTGATAGATTGAGGCCTCTTTCCCCATGCTGACGCTAGCTTTGAGCTTTGGCCTCTCACCATAGATACCGCATCCAACATCATCACCTTTTTTGGATCCATCTGTATACCAAACGTGGCTTCCCTCCTTGAAGTCCATTTGGTCATTTAACCATTTGTCTCTTGGAGGTACTTATTTCCACTGTATACCGTTTTGTAAATTCGCATTCTACATAGGTATCGTCGGTGGGCATGTTTAGTTATTTGTTATCGAAAACAAGGGCCTCCAGTTTGATAAGCGCTTGAGAGCGCCATTTTGGCCTTGTTAGTGTGCATATCCTGTAGATGCACTGTTTCGCCTCCTTTTGCACGTGCAGGTGGAGTGGCGTTAGGTCGAGCAGTGCATCCGAGGCTGCCCCCGGTGTTGAGCATAAAGCTCCTGTTGCTGTTAAGCAAGCTGTACGCTGTAAACTGCTTAACTTTGTGATGGCTGTCTTTTGGTTGGCTTTGTTACACCAGACGCATGCTATAGGCCTTTAATTCCTACGAAAAGCTCAGTCTTTGACTTCGCTTGGCTGCCCTTTTATCTTCGGGAATTTGGGCCTTAAGTTTCGCTTGCAAGACACCCGAAAATAATGAGTGACGTAAGGGCTCGCATTGAGAGCGCTCTCTAAAGGGATGCTGTGGCCCTTTCATTCCAACGTAAAGCTCGGCCTTTGGCCTCTCTGCCACCTGGGGATAGTATAATATAAGTGGCCTTCAGCCCCCGATTGCTTCCTTAAGGCTTGATTTGAATCTTTCATCGTTACGAAAAGTTGCCTGGCCGCTCACCTTCTGGACTTTGGTCCCCTGTTTCGCATGCAAGACACCTGGGGATAGTAAGTGTCCGTGGTGGCTCGTCAACGGGCCTTCGGCCCCCGAGCTCACATAGCGACCGCTCTCTAAAAGAATGCTGAGGGCCTGTCATTCTTAGGAAAAGCTCAGCCTTCGGCTCCGCTTGCCGTTTACCTTCTGAAATTCGGTCCTCAGGTTTCGCTTGCAAGTTACTCGGAGATAACGACTATCCGTGGGGGATCGGGCCTTAGGCCCTCGGGGTCACATTGCGACCGCTCTCTGAACGATTGCTTTAGGCCTTTAATTCCAATGAAATGCTCGGCCTCCCGAGTATCCCTTAATAAAAAAAATATAGCTTCTATTCTGTTTCATAGTTCATATTGGTTGGTAGCCCATCGCCCTCGGGAGGGAAGGAAATGGTTCTAATAATTCTAATCCGTCCACATGAGGAATGAGGATTTTAAAACGGAATTTTACACTTTCACGACAGTGAGTGCTAATCCAGTGGTTTTCCCTTTTTTTAAGTAGCGGAAAACGGCTACGGCGTAAACCACGCGTGGAAGCCCGGTAAAATAATCGTAGTGTTAATAAATCACGATTATTTTATCATTACGATACTTTAATTTCAAAGTCGAATATAATCACACGGTGGGCCCCTACGAACGTGATTAGTTAAGATTTCCAGTAAACTAATCCTTATTTGCAGTAAATCAGTAGGTTGGGGAACCCATAAACATGTGTCATTGCCCGTATTAATTACCCAGCCGTAAGTCGATTTCCGTTAAACTACATCTTGTTTAGGCTCCGTCCGGGACTATCAGAGATGAAAGTTTTGCGTTTCATATCGATTATAATACCGGCAGGTGTAGTGTGAGCAGACCCTGGTAAAGGCCACTGCGGCAATGCGGTCATTGTGGTCTGGCACTTTTTGGGGGAGGCCTAGGTAAGTCCAGTCGTGGACGTCTTTCGGCTTATATGATGATGATGATAATGACTTTCGGTCGGTCGTTTCCACGATTGCCCAGATACCATGACTGAAAGACTGCACGCATTGGAACCAAATTGAAATGCGGAACGTACGTCACACATTGCCTTCCTAGAATCATCTGCGGAATTGCTGTGATCCCCGGTATAATTACAAGCCATTTATTTCCGGTCGCGTGTGCGTTTTTTCATGATGTTTATTGAATTTTCACCTTGCCGATGATTTACGCCATGCTTGCGCACGCGATATGGTTTCTACATAGCCATCCCGTATGGTATTAGATGATAAGGATACAACTCTTCTAATATTTCATCTCTTAGATATATGATTTACACCCACACTTACATCTACAACAGTTACTAATTTACGTCAGTTAGGAATTACTATTCTATACTAATATTATACAGAGAAAAAGTATGTGAGATTGTAGCTTTGTACGTTTGTATGTTATGGGTAATCACCGGAATCGCTTTATGCGATTTCAAAAATTATTTCACCTGCGTGTAGACTTGGACTTTCTGGATGGTTAAAAGCTATACCTTATCTGGCGGGTTGGCCTATGTTATTTTCAACACGCGTGTGGAGTCGAACGAAAGGCTACTCATTTATAAAAGTGACGCATAGGTTTGATTAGTATACCTTTACTAATTAAGGATCCATTGAGATAGGTGTAACAAGCAAAGGTATTTCAGTCTGGTAAGAAGAGCCGTCTGATGGTTTGTCTTTACGCTCGCTTAAAAAGTGACGCAATTACTCCACTATATACGAGTTAACTTTAGAACCTAAGAAGACTAGAACTGCCCGCTCAGCTTCACCCTTGTATAACAGAGAAGTGAGAACCCAGGCATTACTAGCTATATCCAACTGTCCACCTTCAGAGAAAACCTCTAACAAAGGCACACATACTTTCCTGTTTTAAGTGAATAATGCCCTTATGCTGAAAATGTTCGATCTTGGACCACTAATGTAATACACGTGTAAGCCCGAAGCCTTGCAATGCAGCCGCTGGGTAAAGGCTTTTGTCAAAACTCTGCAATTCCACGTGATTGAGAACAGCGGAGTCTCGCACTGGATATGTGTGGGATGACGTAGTATTAATCTGTGTCGTGTAAATAAATGTGGGGCGTATGTCAGAGCGGCGGCGGCGTGGCGGCGGCCGCGGCTCTCCGGAAACCGTTCCCCTCAACAGATTGGAGTACCATTATGCTTGCCAAACTTGTTATTTACTTAACGAACAATCTCAATAATACCCCAACAGCCTTGTAACACAAAACTCTGCATTAACGATATCTTTTATTTAATTGTTTATTTGACACTCCAACAAAATACGAAGTTGAACATTTACAAAGACAGAAATTAAACAAACAGGGCACTATTTCAGTGGTATACAATCTTAAAACAGTTTTATCTGGGATTTCCGATGCTATCAAAAACCGAAAGTTATTTAAAAGGCACTTTACAAAGTCGTTTCTTTCTATTCGCTTTTCTTCACCACATTAGTTATTGGTCACATAATTTTTACACACAGTGGCAGTTGTTAACGAACAGAATTTTTCACTCCATCATTTCAACACATTGGTGATTCTTCGCTGTACTCATTTGACCTCTGTACTGAATAACGAATGTTTTAGAACGGGATACAGTCAAGTTGCAGGTAGTATTCTGTGCTAAATAACGAAGATTAGAATTGCGTCTGTGCACAATCACTATGGACGACAACATCAGCGCGCGACGGCAGAGCTACGCATCGCGTCATATGAAGATTATACGTAAGAGAAATATGTGATTATTTATAAAGACTTAGATTGTTTAGAGTAAATAAAGAACCCAGTAGTTAGAATCCCCATAGTAATTATTTACATAAAACACCCTCTCATAGCCTTCATTTGATATTGTAAACATTAAAGTAAAATCCCAGTACAAATTGTATTAGAAAGAGAGAGGAGATGTTGCCTATGCGCGAGCGCAGCGCAGACTGGCCGCCATGGAGGGGAGGGGTGTATCGCGCCAACATGACCGTAACGAGAGCCGCGGCCACCGAGCCTGAATTAGAATTTAGTACGGCGCATTTTCACTTTGCAATTAATATGTTTACGTTTATATCTTTACAACGGCTCATCATATCAGAATGGTTTATATATTGTTAGAAAGCTAATTAAAAGTTCTATTAAATGTTTAAACTTACAAATAAGTAAACTCAGTAGGTTCAGCGCAAATGATAAATAAGTGTTACGAAAGGGACCGAATTACGGTTTGCCCGATTTCCATGTACGATTATTCAAATAAGAAAATATTTACGTACCCTACTGTACTTATAAGATCTCAAGCCATATTAGAACTTTGTAAATCAGCTTAGACTTCCGCCCATTAATATGTATAACATCCCAATAACATCTTGCAATGTAAATTAGTCAAGTCAAAGTGGGCGTAACTTTTATTGTCTCACTCAGCACGTCTTGCTCGCCCACTAGCAGGTATAAATAGCAGGTACGGCCCGGAGCAAATCAGTCCGACGCAAGTCGGGCCTAGCTGAGTTTCTTGCTGGACTCTTCTCAGCTAGGCTAGGTTTTAGCGAACCAGCGATAAAACTCCCAGTAGCTCGATACCACTCACACCCCAGATTCGGTTGATACCGTTCAACCAATCTCACTGGAGCGCAAACTCTTAGAGTATTCCAGTGTACAAACTTCCCCGCGTGGTCGTGCCGGAGGCTTCCCCTGGATTTTCCCCAGGCCACCCTCCAACCACGCAGTTCGACCGCTATATTGGGTCCGTCCTATTATAGCAACAGTCAGGGTCAAAAAAAAAAAAAAAAAAAAAAAAAAAAAAAAAAAAAAAAAAAAAAAAAAAAAAGAGCAAATCAGTGTCAATCGGAGCCTCCTGGAAGTCACAACAAGAAGAAGAAGAAAACTACAAAGTAACAGGAAGTTAGGGACTTGTAATCAAGTCACTTAGGGCAGTGATAGGGCAGTTAGGGAAAAGTAAATAAAAAGTCTATTTCTCGTTATTCCTTCTTTTATTTTGGTAACATCGTTTACCCAAAGCGTCTGAGGACACGGGCAAAGCCCAAACACACCATTCGGGCGCCGAGTGGTAGTACGCGCTGTCCGTACACATAGGGGCGGAGCTCGTCCGTCGCCGACTTGTGTCACGGAGCGTGGTCGACGCACTGTCCGAGCACATAGGGGCGGAGCTCGTCCGTCGCCGACTTGTGTCTCGGCACTAGGTCACTCTTAGGTGACTGTGAGGGGCGAGCATTGCCGCGGCCGGTAGCGCGCGCGCTCATTCGCCCAGCCGACGCCGCCGAGAGCGGACATCGCTCACAATCACGTTTAGATGTTTGTTACTCAATCACGCTTAACCGGCTCAACCGATTAGTTTATAGCCTGGATTAAAATAAAGAATAGTTTATATCCTGGGTCCACGCAACGAAGTCGCGGGCGGCAACTAGTACCAATTATGAGGAATTTTGTATTTGGATGAATTGCGAAATGGAACGCTTTCGTGCGACGGCTAGCTTAATTCAGGTTTTCCCTATTTGCGGAGTTCGACATGTGTAAGTCTCTTGGAACACAAAATTACTATGACATAACGATACGCGAACAAGTACGTTCAATCAATCAATCGGTCAATCATTTATTTATTTCTGTGAATGTGGTACAATTCAGGTTATTATATCTATGTTAGTTCAGCACATCCTGCCAGTATCGGCGTAGAAATAGGTAATACTTAACTATACACTACATCATTACATATACAATATCACAAGTTAAGGAAACTAAAATCATAGAAATCATAACATTATTACTTAAGGTGCCTCTAAGAACTCTTTTATTAAATAATAACATTTTTCGACCAAAAATGAAACTAACTGTTTTTTTAAATTGGTATGTCTCTAGACTTTTCATAGGGTTTGGAATTTTATTAAATATTCTTATTGCCATTCCAAAAAAGCTATTTCGCATCAATGCTGTTTTCATAGGCTGGTTATACAACTGTCCCTTGTATTGCGAGCGAGTGGGGAGCTTTCGTCTCTCTGACACAAATGTGAACAAATCGAGATGGCGTTTAACACATAGAGCTACCTCTAAGATATATGATGAAGGCAATGTCAATAGTCTCAATGATTTAAATAGAGGAACACAACTGTCTTTACGTTTTTACCGCAGATGGCTCTTACGCATCTTTTTTGGGCTATAAAGGCTGCCTCGCGGTTCACAGAATTACCCCAGAAGATAATGCCATATCTAATTTTCGATACTACTAATCCATGGTATGCTACTAAGACTGTATCACGGTTAGCTATTTTTGATAGTTTGTATAATGCGTAGGCCGACTTATTCAGATACTTGCATATTTCATCTAGATGTTGTTTCCAACTTAGCTGACTGTCAATTGATAATCCTAGAAATTTAGTAACAGCTACATGTTCTATTGTTGTGCCTTGATAGTTAACATCGATCTTGCTATTAGTACTGAGTCAAAGTGTGTAGATGAAAATGCATAATATTTGTTTTATTTAAATTAATTATTAAATTGTTATCATCAAGCCATTTTATTATACAATCTTATTCTTTATTAATGTCCTGTTCGTAATTTATTAAATCATCATTACAGTTTATGATTGATGTATTGTCGTCTGCGAATAAAACTATGGGATAATTTACATGGCTTGGAAAATCATTGATGTACTCGTATATTAAAAACAACGACAGTTCTACGACTTTTCATTTTGAAAAGTATTAAGTAACATTAGGAATCAGTCTTCAATTGAAAAATTGGTATCACTTTTCACAGCTAAGGCAAACACAACAAACAAACGATTTATCATATACTAGCTGCCCGGCCCGGCTTCGCACGGTTAGTTTTCCGTTTTCCCGTAGAACTGAAGCAGTTTCCCGCGGTAAAAAGTAGCCTATGTTCATCAAGGATAATGTCGGCTTCTAATGGTAAAATAATTTTTCAAATCGGTCCAGTAGTTTCGGAGCCTATACAATACAACCAAACAAACAAACAATAAAATCTTTCCTATTTATAATATTAGTGTAGATAAGGAAATATCAACGACTATCATGGCAATCGATTTTAATTCGCTACACCTCTAGTATAATTATTGAATGGCTAAAAGTCGGATTTCGTTGAGTTGCTGTCGAGAATGTGGTCCATAATTTATGTTTTATATTGAATAGTGTTCAAATGCTGTCGCTGTCGCTGTTCTTGTAGTTACTTATAAAAAATAATCTGCCGCTTCGCAGTTTTCTAACATTCCATGCGTACGAAGCGAATTAATATCAGTTTATCACGGTCTAAATTTGGAAACGTATATAGTGGTACTGTAAATACCAGTTTTTTTATAGAGGTATGGCCCATTAGTACATGCACATGGTATGTATCAAAGGGCTTGTAATACTATTTTATTCTGTCATACACATATCCAATCAAAACACTCGCAGATGTCACATGCTGGAACTTCCTGAACCTAAACTAGAAATATATAAAAATGGACCATATTACCGAGCAATAATAAAATTCACAACCAAATAAAAGATCTACCAACTGACACATTCTTCGTACACAGTCTAAAAACTAAACTTATAGATAAATGTTACTATACCATAACTGAATTTATGGAAGATACCTATCGATATTAGTTAGTTAAAAATTAACTTTACGTACATAGTATTAGTTACCTGATTGTTGCTACACCCTTCCAGGGCCCATGTATTTTAGTTTTAAGGAACTTGGTTGCAAATAAATATTATCTTATCTTATCTCATCAATATCTAAAAAGTGTTACGTTATGAGCTACGTACGCGTAACAAACTAAAACTGTGCAAAACGGAAAGCCCCCTTTTAACCTCAACTAACCAACTTTATAACGTCCTGAATATTTTGTTCAACCTAATCACGTTACAACGGAGTCAAGTTAATATATCCGCCGGCTACTCCAGGTTCTAGTTGAATATGCGTTATTGGAAAACAGCGAGTTGCTTTACGCCTGTATTTTTAGGCAAAATAACGTCGACCGAGACAGGTCAGGCATCGAGCCGGCTTATGGAAATGTTAGCATCCCGTTCTGAACTAACTTATATTCCGTTCTTTAAACTAGTATACCTTTTGTTATTTATATCGATTAAGTAAATTTATTATTTAATAAAGATATTCTTTTATTTAATAGTCGGTTGACACACGCGCTCACGGTCGGACGCTGATGCTTACGCGCACAATATAAGTTGTGACCAATTATTAAAAAAAATACTTAGAGAAATCTAGAAATTATTCATCAGATTCAGAATGTTCACTGTAGTTAAAGTAAAACAATTGCAGACATCGTAATAACTATGATTTATTAATATTGTAGTGTTCACTTATTTGCACCTTATATAAAATATTTGAAAGTAATTGAGGACAGAAGAGGAAGAATGATAGGACACCTACTACGGCACGACGACTTGATCAGAATGATAATAGAAGGAAAGATAGAAGGAAAGAGAAAAAGAGGAAGGCCTAGAAGAGCATATATGGATCAGATAAAAGAAAAGATAAAAATATGGTCTTATAGAGAGTTAAAGGCAAAGGCACAATGTAGATCAGATTGGAAATTACTCCACCGACAAGAGCTAAGCTCTTAAATTTATGATGATGATAAAATATTTAAATGCTTGTAAAAAGTCTTTGGAAGCTTATCTACAGAAATTAAAATACGATGATACTGAACAACTATTGAAAACCTTGGTGTAATCCACATGCGATTAATTACAGTTACATAATTACACTCGCAAACACATACACACGCACACACAGAGACACATACGCACATACATACAGAGACAGACTCACGCATTCAATATTCTCTTTGACTCACGCACAACACACTCACATCCCAACGCATGCGCGCCTTGTCGCACTTACAAATTAACACATATATACACACACACACACACACATACATATAAACAAGCACATGTACATACACTTAACATATGCAATAAAACCTAAAGATGTACTATAATAGGAAATTAGATCTTTATCCCGTGATAATTATTTTTATGTTAAGTTTTTGCGTTTACTACTTGTTTACGTTTAAGTCGGCCCAGCAAACGATGCATACGAGTTGCCATGGCATGTTCAACAGTAGTATTCTTTTGTTTACTTTATTCTAGTATTTTTTAACTATGTACCCACTTAGATTCAAGCTTACTTATTTATGTGATTAGTGAAAGAAAGAAAGAAAGAAAGAAAGAAAGAAATGTTTATTTGCAAGAATACGTAAGTACAAGGTTTTACATAGTTTTACATGGTTTCAGTATTCAGCCAAAGCAGCATGCAAATTTTTAAGGACACAATTAATTACATAGGTACATTTTGAGTCTACTTATAATTATAAATAATATTTATTTGTCATCATTTTGCTTCCATATATTCCTTAACGGAGTAAAAACAATATTCCTGAAGCCATTTTATTAATTTCCTCTTAAACTCTAGATCATGCAACAGCTTAATGCTATCAGGAAGTTTATTAAAAATTTGTATACAACTGTTGCAGGCGTTTCGTTTATAAATACCAGCACGACAAGGAGGTTGATGTAGAAGATTCCTGTACTGTGCTCTTTGTTTTCCTTTAAACACATCTGAGGGTAATTTAAAATATTCCTTATGACTCCTTACAAAAACGCAAACCTTTTTTATGTACATGCATGCTAGAGGCAAAATATTATATTGTTTGAATATGGGTCTACAACTATCTGTAATCCACGCATTTGTGATTGCACGTACACACTTTTTCTGTAATTTAAAGGCTCTATCAACATGCACAGAATTACCTCATATTAAGAGACTGTAGTTTAAATTTGAAGACACATATCCGTAGTAGGCTGTAATGGCAGCTTCAGCGGAGACAGTTTTCCCCAATCTTCTTAAAGCGTATACAAACCTATCTAACTTTGAACATATGGAATCTATTTGGTTTTTCCAGTGTAAGTGAATAATAAGTGAAAAATTTTGTACAACTCGTCTCTTCGATGGGTATATCATTGTACTTAATGTTTATATGTCTAGGATTTGATTTATAGGAACGAAATTGCATACATTTAGTCTTAGTCAGATTAATTTTTAGATTATTGTTATTGGTCCATGTATATATGTCGGACAGAGCATCGTTAATCATTGTCTCATAGTCACTTCCACTGTTTCCTTTTACAATGAGTGTGGTGTCGTCCGCGAATAGGATGCATTTTTGCGTTGTTGCCTGTGGAAGATCATTTATATATAACAGGAATAGTAATGGGCCTAAATTACTACCCTGAGGTACACCAGACTTATTGATCCGAAATTGTGATCTGTAAGTTTTCTTAACAAGGGTATTATTTATTGGAACTATTCTCGTAATTTCGGTGCATTGCTTCCTATTCGACAAATAACTTTGAAACCATTCTGATGCCTTACCCCGGATACCATAGCAAGCTAGTTTTGAGAGAAGCACCGAGTGGTCCACAAAATCAAATGCCTTACTCATGTCTAAGAATATAGACATAATTGGTATTTTGTCATTAATGGCTTCTGTAACATACTTAACTAAATCAAAACAAGCTAGCTCCGTTGAGAGTCCTTTCCGAAACCCATACTGTTCTGGTTACAATATGTTGTTCTTCGTCAAAAAGTCAGTTAATCGAATGTACATAGCTTTTTCTACAACCTTAGAAAGTATCGGGACGATCGTAATAGGTCGATAACAGTTTGGATCATTGCGCTCACCAGACTTAAACAAAGGTACAACAGACAATTTAAGTGGTTCAGGGAACACACCTTGACTAAGCGACAGGTTAATTATATGGGTTAGAGGGCAACTTAAGTCCAATGCATTTAACTTTAGAATATTAGTAGGTATGTCATCGTAACCACTCGTTCTGGTATTATTAAGTGTCATAATCAGTTTATAAATCTCAGTCTCAGTTACAGGTTTTAAAATATTGTATGGGGAAAATTTCCTGATTTTAATTTGGAATGATTGTTTATTGGAATATTATTAGTATTAATTATGTCAATAAAGTAATCGTTTAATATTGTGCATATGTCCTGGGGATTTTGATATGTTATGTCATTAAAACTAATAGAATCAATTGCGCCACTATGAGCATCTTTGCCAGTATACGAGGATATTACATTCCACGTAGCATTACATTTATTTTTATTTGCCTGTATATATTTACTTTTACTTAATTTCTGAGATGTGGTGACGCATTTTCTTAATATTTGATTGTAACGTTTAAGATTAATTCAGTTTGAATCTTTGTTTGAAGCATTATTTCGAAGTTGTATCCACAGTCTACGTTTTACATGACATGATTTACGAATGCCTTTGGTAAGCCACTTAATATTACGTCTTCTGTTACTGACTTTAACTTTGATTAACGGAAAGCATAAATCAAAAAATAAACAGACCAGATCATAGGAATTGGAGAATGCGCTTACTATGTCCTCATTCTCCAAAACTTCAGAGAATGAGAGGGCTTCCATACACTCACAAAATTTCCCAATATTGTCTTTACTGAAATCTCTCTTGTATTCGAACCACGTTACAATAGTTTCGTTATTTTTGACTTTAATAGTCAGTGTTTGTGCCATATCGTGATCAGACAAAAATAGCTTGTGGGTATCAGACTCAACATTTTTAATATTACTGGCTATCTGATCCAGACAAGCATTGATCCTTGTTGGTGACTGAATATGCATGACAAAATTATAATTTCTCAAAATGCTGGTAAGTTCGTTGATGATGAGTGATTTAATAAGTGATACTTATAAGGACGGTGAATCCTGTCCCACCGTGATACAGTGCAAACTAGTACGGGGGTCAGTTGACACTTACTTTTGGTTTTCACCATAGAATTCTAACAATATAAAAAGGTAAGTAGCAATATGTACTTTTTCTGCGAAATAAAATTATGATTTATGATTTAAACCGCATGAACGGCGACCCGTCTGTTATATGCGTGGAAACCATCAAATATTGACATCAGGAAACAACTTTTATTATACTTAAACTTAATGAATACAAGACAAAAATGGTGACTTGAGTTGAGACAGTCATTCGGACTGTCAAATGGGATCTAGGTACAGTCAAGTGCAAAAATATTTATCGATTTAATCCTCTCAGATTTTTTTAGTTATTTTTTTTTCAAATGGCCACGATTTTCACACATTATTATAACAAAATCGGACTTAATTACGTTTTAAAAAGGTGTTTATTTAATTACCTCGACATTTCAACGTTTTTTTGAAAACGGTCACGATTTCAATTCAACCCCCATGGGTTACAAAGGTATATAAAATTACTAAATTCAACCGTTTTGAAACAAAGCCGCGAGGTCTACAGCTCACAGAGCCACTAGTATATAGAATATTGGGGACCTAATTTTTCTTAATCTATATTAATCTTAGCAGCCAGTATCGGAATCCTTGGCGTCGTCATTTCGAGTGAAGTCCAGTTCCGCGGGCATTTAGAGGGTAAGGCCAAATTAGCCTCAAAAAAGCTCAGTGTGCTCATTACACAGCTTTATAAGTCGCAGGTCCGCCCACACTTGGAATATTGTTCTCATCTATGGGCAGGGGCAGCCCAATACCAGCTTCTCCCTCTGGATCGCATCCAACGGCGAGCAACTCGAATTGTCGACTGCCAGCACATTTCGAATCGGCTTGACTCCTTGGCGCTCCGTAGAGATGTGGCCTCGCTCTGCATTTTCTATCGCATGTATAACGGGGAGTGCTCGGAGGAATTATTCGGATTAATCCCTACCGCCTCTTTTCGCCATCGTCCAACGCGACAAGTTGGCAGTCCTCAACTGTGCGCTTCTCCAGAAACTTCCTGCCTCGCACAGCTAATCTGTGGAATGGATAGTCGCCTGCGGTATTTCCGGACCGATACGACCTTCAAACCTTCAAGAAAAGAGCGTACACTCATCTCAAAGGCCGGCAACGCACTCACAACACCTCTGGTGTTGCAGGTGTCCATGGGCGGCGGTAATCGCTTACCATCAGGTGATCCGTCTGCTCGTTTGCCTCCTATCACATAAAAAAAAAAATTATGTCATACCTAATACACAATAACGGGTTTTTTAGTCTAAGGTGAAAAGTCTGTTTATGAGTGCGCTAGTGGCGCTGCCGCCGCTACTGTAAGTCGTGACCAAGTCCTTAACGCGGAAAATCAAATTTATTAATGACTACCTGCCCGGCCCGGCTTCCCACGGTTAGTGGTAGGAATGAAGCACTATCCCGTGGTAAAAAGTAGCCTGTGTTCATCAGGGATAATGTCGGCTTCTAATGGTAAAATAATTTTTCAAATCGGTCTAGTAGTTTCGGAGCCTATTCAATACAAACAAACAATCAAATCTTTCCTCTATACAATATTAGTGTAGACAAATTTATTAGTGACTAGCTGCCCGGCCAGGCTTCGCATGGTTAGTGCGTAGAAATGAAGCATTTCCCGTGGTAAAAAGTAGCCTGTGTTCATCAGGGATAATGTCAGCTTCTAATGGTAAAAGAATTTTTCAAATAAGTCCAGTAGTTTTGGAGCCTAATCAATACAAACAAACAATCAAATCTTTCTTCTTTATAATATAAGTGTACATAGATTTTCCCACTTTCGTGGTCACATTTTTGTAGAAGTTTTGAGATTTAGATTTCGTTTCTGACATCTAACCAATATCCGAAAACGGCATCAACATCTACGCCCAATTCTGGAAAAAATACGTCCACGAAAGTGAGGTGGTTGAACGGTTCGAATAATGACCCAAAAACGTACTAAAACCCATCGATATTTACACATATAAAGACAGTACACAAAATCATCATCATCGAAAACAGGAGCCATAATTATATTTACGGCGGTTGTAATTACCGAAGCTAAAATTATTTCGTAGCCAGCGTTGGTTATCATCATTGACCAGTGTTTTCACAAGCGACGCCTAGGCCCAAGCTAGTTTTAGGTCGTAATTTTGCCCCGATAATCACCGATTTGCGGCGAAATTATAATGAGGAAATAACTCTTCCATTACGAGGTTGAGAGAGAATTTGGCTAAATATTAGTGCATGACGCCACAAATATTAAACTAACATTAATTTAATCTTGTTGTCTTTAAGTATCATTAGCCAGGAGACAATCTGACACTTCTCAACAAATATTGTTAGGCATGGAATCTCTAACGTCATCTTAAATGGATTGAAAATGTCAAGAAAATCATCAGGCGCATTAAAACACATAAGATAGCATTTCTTTTAAGTGACCCGTGTGACATAACTATGGCAAATAGGGTAGATGATTCATCCATTCACACGAAAGAGAATGAGAATGAATATCAGTAAAAATGAAATAAGAAATAAAGTGGACATTCGATTGAATTTACTCGCCGCATGTGAAGGGTACCGCGCGAAACAGATTGAAATGTGATTGGGATCGGAGACAACGGACAAAACAAAACCCCTGAAACGGGATTCGACTTCTACAATATCTCATATCCCCGACATCTGACAAGGACATCTCTAATTGCTAACATATTCTTCCCAAATGAAAATAACTGAGAAAAGACTAACGAAGATAACTGAATAAGTCGATTTTTTTCCAAGACAACAGTCGCCGTTCGCTAAATACCCTAAGCCATAAATGCATGCCTTTTAAAAATGAAGCCTATTTATATCTGGTCTCAAAGGACATAAAACCGGAAAAGTGCGAGAAACTTTCTAGCAGAAGGTTCCGTGCCAACTTACCATAATCCACCCGTCTGGCTGACAGCCCTGTAACTTCTAAACGGTGTCGTTGAAAGTTGAAGTAATGTATTCTGAAGATAATCCGTGGCACAAAACAAAAAAGCCCTCAGAGACCAATATAGCGAGATAAAAAAAGAGGTAGGATAATAGCTGTAATGCTAAAATATACCTGCCACCATTCATTTCGTTCACGTCATTGTTGGCAGTAAAGAGACAACAGGGAAGATTCCTGAAGACTTTTTTACGATGCCATTCGTACCAGTTTTTGGATACGAACACATGTCTGTATGCGAGCAAAAGAACATAAATTTTAATCAAAGTTGACAGTTGCCGAAACGGTTCATTCTAAATTGGCATAAGGTCTACCAGAGTTGCGTCAATGGGTTAAATGCGTCTTTTGAAGATGTCTTCAAAACGCAACATTTTAGAACTACTAGTATGGTTACCAGCAAACTTTCAATTTAGGCGATTGTAATAGTTCTAAAATGTTCAGTTTCGGAGATATCATCAAGAGACGCATTTACCCCATCGACGCATTTGCCCCGGTTTACTTAAGAAGTATTCTATTTGGACTAATCGTTGTATAATCTAATCAATCAAGTAAGTTGCTGTTTTGGTCTTGAAATTCTGCGCTTAAACGTATATTTGTCAATTGTCATACAATTTTGTTATTATTAACACGTTAGGACGATTTAAATAAAACCCCATATTTCTAAACTTTCATTCAAGTTACATATGTTTTTTGATGTTGATTATATTTTTTAATTTACACGTGCAATAATTTGATGGTAGCAACACTACGTTATTAACACGAGGAAACACACTATTGTCGTAAAACATTGTTAAGTCGACGTCACAGATATGTATACATTTTTCGCCTTATTACAATGGAATAAGGTGCAAAAGTGTATACATATCTTTGAATTCGACTGTACCTACACACGTGAAGTGCAACACCAAGTCCGGTTATAAATGAAGCTATCGGTGAGAATAACTTATTTCGCCTTTAAAGTTTGTCACCCTTTAGCACCACTCTTTAGTAAAACTGTGGTGTCTGCATAATTTGAAAACGTTGTTTATTTGGTCATAATTGTATGCTGTGTATCAAGTATATACTGTGTTACCGGTAAGCGGGCTTTTTTTTAAGTAGGGTATATTAACGTAGTTCTTTAACTTGATTATGACCTTAACTCAAATAATTAACTATAATTACAAAATCATGATTTTTCTAATAAAAGTGAAATTGCCAGCAATGTACAGCAAAGTAAATTGACAAGTACGTGTAACTGACTGCTCTTCGTACTTTGTTTATTACGGCGTTATACACCTAGTCCATTGAAGGCTTGTATTTAGGAAAAATAATTGCGCAGTTAATTTACATAATTATGATTTGCAAATACATGCAAATAATTGCTAATGGAACATATTATTATCAGTTTTAATAAATGCCCGCATGCCGGTAACACACTATATAAGTGCCGTAAACACATTCACTGCCAAAAAGGGCTACGCTCTATTCTCGTGGCGGATCCCATGGTTTACCCCGTATGGTAGCGGAAAGCAACTGCGGCGTAGGCGCCTCCTCGGCGGGTTCCTGGTAGAGAAAGAGCTAATATATTGACAGGGCCACAATATTTCACTGTCATTTAGCTTAAATAAGCTTGGCCTTCGGAAAGTTGGGCAAATTTGACTGTCAACATTTACCCTTAACATACGTAGGTACAGCAAAGGTCACCTCATAGCGCTGAATGGATAAAATATGTAAATGAAATGACACCATGTAAACAACAACACTCTTTCGAATACGACGAATATTTAAATTGTAATGCTTGACATTCTCACTCAAACTTCTTTGGACTGTATGTGCAAAAAATGTGCAAAATTTGATATAAGTAGATTTATTAATTGACATGTTACTTTATTTCAAGCTCTATTTCTATTTCTACGCCTGTGCTGGCAGAATATGTTACAGATGTATATATTACTTAACACCAAAATTGTTATACCATATTCTATGAAATAAATAATTTGACTTGACTTTGACTTAACTTGACTTGACTTTGCTCCCGTGCACTGTCCCTACAATCAACAGTAGTCCCGGGCAGGTCGCCAATCACCCCGTATACATCAACCGTTCGTTAACAAGACGTGACCTCTTTTTAACCTCCCAATCTGGAGTACGTCTGCCATTCTTAGATGCGAAGCCACAATACCGTTCGCGGCGGGACACAGAGCGACACAACACATAAAAGACGCGCTCTAAAATTATCTTCCGTCGAGGCTTTCTCGCACTGTTTTTCCTGAAAGTCTTCCTTATTCAGACGAATTCAAAAGACTGATAGACTTTCTAATATGATGCTGCCAAACAAGCATCAGGCTTGCGTGATGGTAAACAGACACTGTTGCTTATGGACACTTGCGTGCTTGCTTAACGATTCACAAGCATTCACCTTTAGGTATCTGAAAATGTACAAGATAACTATTACCGCGACGCGTTGCCCAATTTCGTGGTGTCGGGTAACCGACCGCGAAAGCGCCAGAACTTGACTCCCTTTGGCCAATTTTTTTCCTTAGTCTACCACAAAGGATTAGATCGAGTTTCTGAGTCATCCATGAGAGGAAGATTGTGACGAAATAAATAAAGAAATGGGAACGTGTGACGTCACGATTTTCTATAGTCTAACAGTCATTTTTTTTATCAATTCATTCCAAACATTTATTTATTTATTCCACAAAGGAACAACTTTTCGTACAAAGGGCCAACTTAATGCCGTAAGCATTCTCTACCAGTCAAATTGTGGGCGGTGCAACTACAGATATAACAGGTTAAGACACACAGTGGATAACACAAACAGTGGATTATAGGTACATAATAAATATTAAACAATAGACAAAAAAATAAAAATACATACAAATATAATATAATAAATGAAAATAGAGAAAAGAAACACAAATAATCTACGGCTCTTGTAGCAAACAACTTGCGCTAAGATGCTTTAAACGCGAATTTATTCGTGACAATCAAAAAAAAACCATTAAGTTTTGTCACGAAATGCACGATAGGCAGCAATGCACTAAATGAAATAAGACAGTGACAATAACATATAACCTATCTAAACAGAGAAGATAATAATAAAAATAACTACTATTAACATAACAACTAAAATACAAAAAAATAATAAAATGAACTATAATTAGGGAAATAAATTATACAACCCCAGCAGCTTGTTGGCCTGCGAGAAGTTGCATGCGGACAAACCGCTGCGTGTGTACAGGACTTAACGTGTGTACAGAACTTAACGCTAACAGCCAACGCGGCCAATACAATCCACTAATTGCCTCCTATCACATAAAAAAAACTATTACTAGCGCCAGCGCAGCAGCATTACAGCGAAACAGAAAACAGAACTTCAAATAAAATGTGAGTTTGATTGAGCTTACAAAATATTTCTTATTTATGACTAACTAGCTTTTGCCCGCGACTTCGTCCGCGTAGAAGTTAAGAAAAATATTTCTATTAAATTATTTTAGGCTTAACCTTAATTATCCCTGTCCCAAACAAACTTCTACCATTTTGAGGGATGATTTTCGAGGTATAACTATCCTATATTCTTCCAAGAGTCTTAAATTATCTTTACCCTATGTTCATGTAATTCCGTTTTGGGTTTAGGCGTAAAAGGCTTAAATTGCTAATGCTAAATTGAAATTTAAGTTTTTTTAAAATATACACATGTTTGTAACTACTTAAACTGTTTGTTTTTCATAAAATATTGAAGTAATTTTATATGTGTACTAAGCTACAATACCTACTGGTTTTTGCTTACACCCGTGTGGTGTCGGGTTAGAATTTCACCACCCCCTTTCTTCCTGTGGGTGTCGTAAAAGTCGACTAAAGGACCAGGGTTGAAGTGTTTTGTAGGCGATTTGCTAGCAACCTATCACTGCAATATCACATTTTGTCGATCTTTTATACCCACATTTATGCTAAAAGTGGCGCTGGTTTCATGTGCTCTGCCTACCCCTTTTGGTAGTCCGTTTAGTAGTTTTAATTACGTTAGTCCGGGGTGCCTGTATAGTTTTGAAAGTAAAATTATCATATGCCAAAAGACGTAGAAGTTTCCATCTCCATCCCCAGTCCCCATTTAAAGGTGTGAGAGAATAAATTATATTTTTCCTCAAAATTATGATCCGCAATTTTATCTAACATTATCTTGTTCTCGGTTTGTGAGCATCGTAGTTCTAACCTAACCTACTTTTCTGGTAGCTGTTCGGTTCTGTAAGGATCGCAGTTCTAACTTAACCTAACCTACTTTTCTGCGAGCGGTAAGATTATGTATTCTGAACAAGTAAACAACAGACAAAACCGAAATTTCCCACCGTTCTTGACTGCATGTCACGACCCCATCAAATTCAGAATAGTTATTTACGATACAAGTGCCGAAAATAGGAAATTTGCACGAGTTGCGAATTACCTATTCGCACGTGTATCGTACAACGTTTTACTGTACATAATATATGGCTCTTTAAAGTTTCGACATATGCCCGGAAAGTAGCACCATATGTACTGTAAAAATCTTAACAGCGCGATGTAAATCGCAAGAGCGCTAAGGCACAGCGCCATCTATTGGCGATTTCAGTAACTATATTTTATAACTATATTTTATTACCAAGCATTTTATACAAACTGTATTAAATAATAATATAAGAACTTTAAATAAATATAAACATACCCGTGACATATATTGAGTTTTAAATAAGAATTGTATTGACTAAAATAAAATGAATAGATTTGTTTTTGACTTATAAACCCGAGACGCAAATCTACGAATTGAGGACCACTAACGACATCTAGGACCGAAACGCTGAACTAATCTTTTGACTTATAAACCCGAGATGCAAATCTAAGAATTGAGGACCACTAACGACATCTAGGAACGAAACGCTGAACTAATCTTATCTAGAAAAAGTATTCAAAAGAATTACTTTTTATTCTGATTAAGTAGTCTTTATACAACGTTTTAAGACTCCAGCTCCAAAAAAAGTGTTTCTGATTCAAACCTGCACTTTTTATTAACCCCCTACGTCCGCGTAGAACTTGTATCTTAGAAAAAATATTGGTATTAAATTATTGTAGGCGGAACCTTAATTATCACCGACCCAAACAAAGTTCTACCATCTTAAGGGATGATTTCAGAGATAAAAACTATCCTATATCCTTCCAAGGGTGTCAAATTCAGCGTACGGAAAATTTCATCTAAATCCGTTCAGGGATTAAGCGTAAAAGGTAACAGTGAAATCAGTTCATTAGTTTAAATTGCTAAATTTAAATTGAAAACTCCGTTTTTAGAAATATAAATATCTTAAGAATCATCAACAGACATTTGTGCTAAAATTGCATATTTTTTATAATGTATTAAAGAAAGCTACATTACTGGAAATGTTTGCCTAAATCCGTTCAGTAGTTCACGTTAGTCCGAGCTACCCGTAAAGTTGTTAAGACCTATCTAATGCTAAAAGACGTAGACCTTTCCATCTCCATCTGCTGTCCCCATTTAACGGTATTGTTAGAGCATACATGATTTTGATTATCCAAAATAAACTTTAAATTATCTTGCCCCCATAGGGGATGAATTTCAAAAAAAACAGTTTTGTGGTCTTTTAACATAAAGGCTAAGACCGAAGTTACAAATTTCTTACTTTAATATTTTCTTGGTCTCCATCCCTTGAATGCCGTTTTAAACCCTTTAGGGGAGGATTTTTTCCAACACGCTGAAAGTTTTTTTTTATTCTGATATTAATTGTTTATACATCGTTATAAGTCTCCAGCTCAATAAAGAGTTTTGCTAATTCAAACCTTGCACCCCCCCTTAAGGATAGAATGTTCTAAAACGCTGGAAGTACTTTTTTATTTGATGAGTAATCTTTCTACAACGTTTCAAGTATCTTACTAAAAAAAGCGTTTCCCATACATCCCTTGCACCCCCTTTTAACCCCCTTTGGGGTGGAATAGTCTAAAACGCAAGTCCTTTTTTTGTTATCTAATAAGTAATATTTCTACAAAGTTTTAAGTCTCTAGCTGAAAAACTAAGTTTCCCCCATATTCACTCTAAACCCCAATGTCACTCCCTTAGGGGTGGAGTTTTGTAAGTCACTGAAACGACTTTTTCTATATTTTAATACGTAATTTTTCTACAACATTTTTACTCTACCTAAAAAACAAAGTTTCCCCCATACAAACATGTCACCCTTTTTAAAACCCCTTAGGGGTGGATTTTTCCAAAACGCTTAAATTCTTTTTTTGTATACAAATAAGTAATCTGTCTACAAAGTTTTAAGTTTCTCTTTCAAAAGGGAAAGTTTCCCTCATACAAACTTTGCACCCTTATTTAACCCCCTTAGGGGTGGAATTTTCTTAAACGCAGAAATTGCTTTTACTGTAGTTTAATGAGTAATCTTTCTACAAAGTTTCATGTTCATAGTTAAAAATTAATGTTTTCCCCATACAAACATTGCACCCCTATTTAACCCCCTTAGGGGTGAAATTTTCTTAAACGCTGAAATAGCTTTTTTTGTATCTTATTAAGTAATCTTTCTACAACGTTTCAAGTCTCTAGTTCAAAAAACAGTGTTCCTCCCATACAAACATTGCACCCCTATTTAACCCCCTTAGGGGTAGAATTTTCTATAATGCTGAAAGTACTTTTTTGTATTTTAATAAGTATACTGTCTACAAAGTTTCAAGTGTCTCTTTCAAAAAGGAAAGTTTCCCTCATACAAACTTTGCACCCTTATTTAACCCCCTTAGGGGTGGAATTTTCATAAACGCTAAAATTACTTTTACTGTAATTTAATAAATAATCTTTCTACAAAGTTTCAAGTTCATAGTTCAAAAATTAATGTTTCCCCATACAAACATTGCACCCCTATTTAACCCCCTTAGGGGTGGAATTTTCTTAAACGCTGAAATTACTTTTTTTGTATCTTAATAAGTAATCTTTCTACAAAGTTTTAAGTCTCTAGTTCATAATATAAAGTTTCCCCCATACAAACTTTGCACCCCCATTTGCCTACGTCATAAAAGGAAGTCCTGGTGTAAATTTCAAGTTTCTAATCCCATTAGTTTCGGCTGTGCGTTGATGAGTGAGTCAGTCAGGACAAAGGCATTTATATATAGATTACTAAATTTAGCACAATATATGTTAAAATACAGTGACCTACAAACGTATGGCAATGTATGAAAATTAAAATGAGGCATGATCGACCTGATGAGGAAGTGTTATATGCAACTAGTTTCAAGACTTTTTCCTGCTTAAGCTGATGATCTTACATGAACTGTTTGAGTTTAATTTTAAATGTATAAACGTTGCACAGGCTCCTAAGCGGCGGCAGAACATTGTTCCAACACTTCGTGGCAGCATAGCGGAAACTTCATCGAAAAACATCAGATTTCGGGGAGTTGTCAAACATGCTACGCGCTGACGGCTTCCGCGAGACGTGTAAAAGGAGAGTTTATCGAAAAGATTTATACATTTAAACACCTTCAGAAAAGCATAGTAAGTCGACCGTGATGTTTTTCGAGTAGAAATTTGCGTGAGTTTTGTAATCATAATTTATTTTTAGTGTAATGTTGTCGACTACCGTTTTGCAGCATAGGTGGTAGCGACCGCAGGACAGCTATCTCTCTTGTCTATCTTGCCGCGACACAGCTCGCGGGCCATCTTGTGATAACCGTGCTGAATGGCAAATATATTCATTATTGCTCATTAATATACTCGTATTATGTTCCTCTGACGTTTCTCCGCTTTGGACTATTGGCACGTATGTATAAGGAAGTCATTCACGAAGGCACGCCACACTCTCTGATTGAGGAAACTCAACAAATATATCTTTCGTCGTCTAGTGCCCAAAGTACGAGGCTAGCTTTATTTGGGAAAAGGTCGATTTGTTAGATTGTCCCAATTACTGATTACTGAGATATCACGTAGTGTTACGTTATCCATAATTTACAATAGAAAGAAATATATTTATTTGGTGTGATGTGGTGGTTACATCTACTAACAGACTTAAATAGTTATGCACCAAAACGGATGCCACTCAGCATATGCCACCAGCAATACATTGCTGAAGGCGCTGGTTTTCAGGGCACCCAGAGAGAAAATATAAATGCGGAAGTGTCTGTATGTCCGTCTGTTACCTTTTTACAAGCTTTACGAGTATTTTAACTTGACCTGTTCGTATGTCAAGTATATAAGTATGTAAGTTACATACTGTAAGTTGTCCGTCAAAATATTGCAATCCATTTTTCAGTCACTTCAAATTTTGAGTATTGGTATAGTTTAGATGATAATTCAATATTATGGTACCACCGAGCTAATCTGATGATTGAGACAGGGTGGCCATGGGAATTCAGTATTTAACCGGCGTAACCCCGTTGAGTTTGGGCTCGTTTTCTTGAATCGTCTCGATGAGTAGTTGATGATGGTATACACAAAAGTACAGTCGGCAATAAATGCTTGTACCAAAAATGATTTGTTTTATAGAAACTTATTACGCTTTAACCGCTGAACGGATTTAGATGAGATTTTGGTAACAAAAGGAAAGATAATTTTGCTTTAAAAACTATTCAAGTAGCCTAAACTAACGTGAAAACGGAATTTGGTGGAATTTTTATGCAAAAAAAGTCCCGCACAGCAGCTAGTATTTTATATTTATAACTTGTCGTAAGTAAAGATGAATAACAGCGTATTTAAATACTTCCAAGCAGCTGGCCTTATTGACGTTCATTTATGACTGAAAATAATATTTGTACCTATAGTTAAAGTCACTTTTAATTTGTACGTATAAAACAAACATTTAGTTGCTTATAAACGAAATATTGGTTATATTTGTTAGCCATCACTTATATTATTTAGCTTGTAAGTACGTACTAGATTATAAAAAAAAATATATTGGTACCTTGTATTCATGCTTGCACGTATGTCTTGACTCTAGAGATTATATTAATTTGTATGTCCTGAAAACTCAGGACATCACCACCAAAGATCCCAAAGCGATGTCAGTGTTGAGAGTGACGGACGGAGAATTGAATATTTGTATTTTTAATATGAGCCAAAAGAAGCCAAAACTTTTCTGTGAACCGAGACGAATGGAGTATTCTGAAAAAGGCCTCAAAGCAAGCTCAGCAGTGGTTATGATGATAAATACTTCAAAGAGCAAATTCAGGTTGCCACTTTCAGGTAAGTACTGGACTAACGACATTCGTTATCTAGTTTGTGTTTGATCACCGAACGTAGTTAAGCAGGACAATTACGTAACATTTTAAACGCACGTTAGAGGCATTTTTTGTACGAGAAAAATGTCAGTAGATAGATATGTCCTAACGCTCGTTTATACGTAATTATTAGGAAAGAACAATCGCGAACTGCTAAGACCAAAATTATGCTGCATTATCCAACTTTCCAGAAAAGCATCACTACTTTTAATTAACAACCCTGTCTTTACTCCGCAGACCTAATTCTAATTACAAAGAATCATATTTTACATGTGATACTAAACAGCAAAATGTGAAGCTATCCAAGATTATGAGACACTTTTACGACCAAAGTGTATAAAATAGCAGGATTTGGCATAACACATAGTACGAGCACCAATGAAACCGACCAACTGTCGTAAGAAATGTATGAATAGCTGTGTTTTTGGGGTTTTTTGGGGTTCTGCCTTTTCTCCGAATTTGTTATGTCCGAATTTCACTTGCCAACCAACTTTTCGCCGATGATTCACTTTGACAACTAACTAATGGCAAATTTTTGTGTGACAACATTTCATTTGGTAGAATTATTGTAAAGTCGATTATTATAATGACATACAATTTTTGCCAAACCTATTATTTGGCAAATCTTTCAGTTGGACAAACAACTATTAACCGAATAACGTTTCGTCAGTGCAACAGTTCCCATTTCTTACATTAGCCAACTTTTTACTTCAAAAAACAAGACAGCATAACATAGTCAGACTTTTATTCAACGTGCATATAAGTTACAAAGATAGAAAGGGGGTTGGAAGGAAGAAGATAACCTCGACGGGGGTTCGGGGGCCAAGCCCCCGCAGTAAAAAAAGCAACAAATAATCGTAACAGTGATATTATTTGTAGGTTAGGTTAGGGTTAGCTTATGTCCCTTAGAGCGGAAATAGGAACCCCGCGTAGCGGGGTGATGTCGACACGCTGGCAGTTAGGTTAGGTCAAAATAATTGGCGGGTGTTTGTTTAAAAGAAACACATACATTCATACATTCCACCAAGCAACAGTCCAAAAGTAATGATGTAAACACTTATCTACAATGATGCAATTCATTCAGGTACCTTCATTGTCATAAAGACAAGTGGGCGCTTACCCACTTTATGAATATGTTACATAGTTGCTAAATGAAACCTTACTAAATAAAACATTTGGTAAGCGTTATACTACGAAATGAATATTAGTCAAACTGAACCATTCTGCTACTCGAAAGGTGGCATTCTGATAAGTGACTTTATGAAAAAAAGGCCAAGCATACAGTTGGTAACCGTGAGGTTAGGAAATAAAACTAAACCTTTTAATAAGTTGACACGTGATCATTCGGCGAAATGAAATTATGCGAAAAGTTGGTTGTGAAGTGATAATCGGCAATACAATTTTCGGTGGCCAATTAGAGAACCGTTTTTTTGCCATAATACAAAGTTGATGCCACAGTAAAAGTTGTTCAGATTCATGAATAGATTCACATTTTGCTATTTTGTATCAAAAATTAAATTTCACCCTGTACATTAACTAAGTAACATATAGAAACGCATTACTTAGCGTATCTTAACACAGCAACAGGAATGCCGCGTGCGGCGAACGATGCCGACTGCCACTGCGGTCGCATTCCGCTCCGCTGTGCCGCGCCGTCAACCACGCATATAGTATACAACCCTGCTGACAACTATTTGCATAGTACCAAGTGTTCTTATTGGTGACTAGTTAGGGCACGGTAGTATTAGATTAGATTTATTTATTACACGATAAAAAATACACTATAAATTTGCACAAAATGTCAAGAACTTCATTTGGAACTACAGCACTATTTAACACGTAGACAATAGCTGGTTCAATTAAGACAAGCCGCATTTCTAGACTTTGTCACCCTGATTTTTAACCGAAGATATGAAAATGGGGATATCGCTGTATGTCATATTTGGAAGACCGTCCGTGATAATTTTTAGTGAAAATTTGTTTATTTTAGATAACTACCACATTTTTACAAAGTTAAATGTGTAACTTCACAGAGCGCTATATTACTGTATTATATAGCAATTGTAACATCAGTGTTGATGAAATGAAATTTTACGTCTGCTGTAAAATACGCAAATTCCCTCCGAAACTATACAAGTGGAGGTAAATATTATATGTTGTTTAGTGCAGCTCTAAAGTCTGTATTGAGAACTTAGAATACGACATTTCTTTATTTAAACTTTATTGCACAATAGAAAAAAGTATCGTAGAAAAGGCGGACTAAATGCCTTATGGCATTTTCTACCAGTCAAACCTTAAGGCAGATCGAGAAAGATTGTAAAGTGATAAAAAGGATAAAATATATTTCGACCATTTCATTTGTAAAAAATACTTCAAAGCCTAATAAAATGTGTCACTATTCCACCAAAATATAAGTATAATAATATAATAAATCGATATAAGGGAACCATCTTACACAAATCGATCTAGTCCCAAACTACTCAAAGCTTGTACGACGAGAAGACGATGAACATACTTATATAGATGAATAAATACTTAAATAAGTAGAAAACATCCATGACTCAGGAGTATTCGTGCTTACTCACAAATAAATGCCCTTACCGGTATTCGAACCCAGGACCTCTTGCTTCCTAGGCAGGGTCACTGCCAACTAGGCTAAAGCGGTCGTCAATAAACTCCATATTGCCCATAAACGGAACAGCAAAGGGGGCATATCGTAATGTATTGTAAATTGGCCCACTCTGGTGTCACGCCTCTCGCACTCCGCGCGACTACCCTAAATGAACGCTCATAATCTTATTGAAATTTGAACGAAGGCACCTACTCCATTTAACATTCCATTTTGCACTTGAAAGGAACTTCATTGTATTTCGAGTTTGATAACGTTTTCATAAAATATAATTTCACCGTTGTATTCCCTATTTTCTTCGCAAATTTAATAATAATTAGGTTCTCTGTGGAATAATGAAAAAGGTTTGTTAAATTAATTATGACGCATTGTTTAACACCGAAATGACTTAACTAAGTATAATTTATGGGTTGCCCAATACATTCTCATACAATCAAATAACAGAAAAGTAATATATGTACCAAGCAAAAGAGCATAAACATATGTAGGTAGTTATTTATATTTATAGGACTCGATAAGCACTGTATCACTTCATAAAAAGTGCTAATAACCCGTGACCTGAGTTTTCGACTTTTGAGATAACTAGTCTACTATAAAACATTTAGTCTTTCTTCACACTTATAACATATTACCTAAAGCAAGACGTAAGACATTAATTTAATAAATCGTTTCGTAGTATAGGGACCGCTCCCTGCACTAGGCTTTGCCTATATCGCAGGAGACCGAATTACGTTTTACATTGCATTGGATTCAAAAAGGTTTTTAAGAGTCCGCCTTTTGATGTAAGCACAGCAGGCGCATTGTACGTTGAACAAATAAAATTAGTTGCAACAGTAGGTACTTACAATAATACTTCATCCTGTATTAACTAACAACGAGTTATTCAAGCAGTTCTACGAATTAGTTGGCGGAACTACATTAAGTTCAATATCCTTTGGCTCCAACAAAACAACTTAACTCGAATACTTCGGCATACAGGAACAATTTCACGTGAGTACAGTGTTGGCTATGCACCTAGTAAAGTTACAGTTGATTAAGGACTTGCGTGGTTCAGTATAGTTTTAAAGTTTGTGTACTAAGAACAGCCCTCGGGTTCGGGTGAATCGTTAATTTTGCCATAAGAACATGTAAGAGCAAACGAGATGGAAATATATATATTGCTTCGTACTTTCGTGCGCGGATAAAGAGCAGATCATCTCAAGTGAGACGGACAACATTTAAAGGTTTAATTTTGCCCATGAAACCTAAAATTACTGAGGACAAATTATGGTTTAATAACAGAGCGAGATGGTAGTATACAAATCTCAATAAGTTTGACAGAAAGGGATGTATCATTCCTTATCCTTGTCATAGTTTTACTTTTTAGGTTACCTGTCCTACTTCTAAAGTGGGGAAGTAAGTAATTTTTTATCGTTTAACCCATGGCGTTGGGTATCGTTGAATAGCTTGTTCAAATTTATTGGCTTTTTAAAACCATTTTTCAACTAAGTGATTAGTTTGCGAAATAGTGGGCTATAAAGCCTTAATTTTTGTGCAAGTAAATCTATACTTTTAGCTTTCTCTTTATACACGTCATGGCTGTTTTTGATTATGTACTATTCCATACTATATAGCTTCATTCTCGTAGTTGGTTTTTGTGTACGATTATCGTGCAAAACGCGGGTCGGGTCGCTAGTAACTCATAAGTTGCGTTCTAGTCTAATAAATCCATTCTCCGATACAATATTCCGCGCCTGATTTTCTCATCGCGTAAAACGTCTTAACTGCAATAACGCGTTTACTGTCTTAAGGTTAAAGCCCTTTTTCTTTTATGAGAAAAATACTGCGCATTATAATCTACGTCGTAAGAATTTGGAGTTTAATGTAGGAGATGTTGTCATGAAGCGCGCTTACGTATTAAGCGACAAGGACAAATACTTCAGCAAAAAACTAGCTCCAAAATTTATCAAGTGTCGCATCATTGAAAAGAAGTCAACACTTGTTTACATATTAGAGGACATGTCTGGCAAGAGTTTGGGAACTTGGCACATCAAGGACTTGAAGTTAGTAGGTTTGAATAAGTAAATGCACATTCGTTACTTCCCGTGCTCTAAATACAACTTTCTGCAAAATAGTATTTGTATTGGTTCCCGGTTGATCAAAAACTGGACACCTTCATTAGGACGCATTGGCATCCATAGGTATAATCCAGATGCTACTGTTTTTATGAATGCGAGAAGTATGATAGAAAGTATGAAAGGATAAATGCAAATACGTAAACGTATATTGCGCGGATTTTATTCTAAGGAACAAAATCCTTTCCTGGCGCGCGGGGTAATGTAACGTTGCACGTACATGTCGTATTTTTATACTCTCAATTATTACTATAATTTACAAATAAATTGATATATACACATTAAAATATTATTTTAAGACTTTGACAGGGGAAAACTATATAAATATCAATACCACGAGCACACTTTTAATATCAAATTGACACGAAAATTAACAATATTTTCGATACTATTCATCACCCGGGTATTACCCCTAGTAAATTTTTTCCTCTTTAATTTAGTTTCCCTCACCGAATATACACGGAATCTGTTTCAAGTGTGTATTATGTGCACCCGCTCTTACACATATCACTAAGCGTAAGTAGAAACAGAACACACTGAGAAGCAGATGTAATACACGTACGTATTCATAGATAGTAGATATTGGTCACAGGGGGCATACCCCGCTACACATTTAATCAATCCGTTGCCATCTTCACATGAGTAAGCACGCATTGTGATTTATGATACGTAATGGTAATGGTTCACTAGCTAAATAGATACGGTTACTAATTGCGATCACGTTCGAATTTACAGACGATAACGTCTTAGACGGGTCCATGTTCACACATGTCAATGTAGGTATTGTAGTGATACAAACGCGCATAAATTATATGCACGGGAACGGCACACAATTGAAATTAGGTAAAAATAAGACATGTATTGGCGATTGTTTTCTATCGAGGGAATTTTGGTTTTGTATGGTTTTTTTTAGACAAATAGATTGCAAATATGATGTAGTTTCTGTATGTTCTTTTTCCTGGCATTCACTTTAGTTTTTCATAGGTAAATATTCAATCTAAGAACTCCGATTTCGCGGAGCGCCCCCTCCTATGAACGTGCGACTGCCGCAGGCTTAGGCTATTAATGTGTTTATTTATAATTATACCCTAATCATCATTTTAATAAACTATTACGTTAACCGCTTGTAACACGTTCACTGCCAAGAATCGCTACGCTAGTAGCCGATCCCGTGGTTTTCACCGTATATAGCGAAAAGCACCCACGACGTAGGTGCCCGCTAAGCCGGTTGCTGGCAGAGAAAGTATGACGGCGTGTGTCACGTTGGGATCGGGTGAAATGACTGATTTTGAAGGGCTAATAAGAATCTTATATAAACAATTTTTCATCTATTCGTTTTCATCAGATAAAAAGTCAGTAATAAAATTGGTTGTGAAAACAATTTTGCTTTGAATTTACCACTGCATTGCGATGAATGCAGATCATTGAGAATTCCGAATAAATAACACTTTGCTTTTGCTTGTCAATACACATCAGGTTTGAGCAACAACAGGTACTGTTGTACGGAGATTCTTCGAACCGGATTTCATTGGTAAAGTTTACTGGAAATACTCTTCTGGAAGTAACTAACGTATTGTACACGTTACTTTGTTAGTATCCGCATACATGTATAGTGCGGATTCTTATTCTAGACCGGATCTTGTCCTAAGACCCATCATTCGAACAAAGCAATCGTTTATCCACAATACCTAACCACGTGCTACAAAAGTTTTGAAATGAAAAGACCATGTTTAATAAACACTTCACTCGAGTAGCAACACTGTTGTTAAAGTAGTCTATTGTTTTACACATAATTTACTTTAAAAACAAAGATTTAACCGACTTCAGTATAGTACTTCGCTAAGCCACGAGAACATTTCCACATTTTTTTTACAATTTACCACATGAACTGATTTCCGAGAGCAAATGCGTTGATTACTATAGAAAAAAACCGAATCGCTGTATGTGGGCCGACAATATTTGAGGACTTCCATGGATTCCCCAAGATCATCACCAATGGCACTTCATTAGTTCCTATTTCAACGGAATCTTATCAGAACCTGTGACGTACTTTTGCACTTTTAAGTACATAATTGAGGAATTCGATAAGTCATCTGTGGTCTTCATCATCAATTCCTCGCCCCCAAATTTATGATTCCGGATGTAAATACACGAGTTACAACAGAAAATACCAAAATCACTACACGCGTGCCTAATAAAATTGAGGAGTCCCCTCAATTTCTCATGGATCCCATCATATAACTGAATTTTGAAAAAATGGGACCCACCTGGAAGTATATACATACGAACAAAAATTTTTTTTTTTCTAATCGGCTCATCAATGACGGAGTTCTGATGTAACAAACATTGAAAAAAAAATACAGACGAATTGAGAACCACCTCCTTTTTTTCGAAGTCGATTAAAAAGACCATGTTTAATAAACACTTTACTCGAATAGCAACGCTGTTGTTAAAGTAGTCTTTTGTTTTACACAAAATGGTCAACATTGCTAAGTATTATTTTGTAATATGGACCTGTCCTTAGCCATAAAACCGACTTTTGGTGGAAAAAGTGTTTCTGTTCACTACGTTTATTTTACTTAGCGGTTACACTTAACAATAACAGATAATCACTTTGTTTACTAGGTTAATACTATGTAGTTTCGTACTCAAAAGTTAGGCATTCATGGCGGCTTTAACAAGCTGAATGGAGTAGCGCCACATTAAAATTGGTTATGACGTGTCAAAATTGTAGTCTTGAATGATTGTAGGGACAGCCTGTTGGACAGCCAACGGGTGATACCCTCGAAAAGCGCGGACGCGCTAGTAAGGAAACGGTCATGAATTATTACATCAACAACGCGATTAACCCGTTTAGGAAACTAAACGGCTTAGTCGCGTATTGTCAACTCAATTATTCACCTCCTTGATATTCGACAAACAAACTGCCTTGAGCCGAAAATCAGCGCATAAGCCTGCGTTACTCCCGTACAGCGTACGCCCGTTGATTCCATCTGATAGCTTTGCGATGTTAGTTAACATCAGAGACGCAAAGTTATGTGGCGCGTACTGTAACGTAATGTACATAATGTTCTTGCTGCACGGGGTTTCCGAACTACTCGCAATCGGTCTTTATTAATCACTTGTACACTAGGGCTGTCACCCGGCCAATTACACAACACCAACAACGTCCGGTCATGTAATTTATTTATTTATTGAATCATAGAGTATGCAACATAACAGTTTTCAGCAAATGAATTCCATGGAACTACTATCTAAAATCTAACTCAGTTTAATCTACAAGTTACCTGTCTTGCTTCATCTCGAGCATTCTCTTCCACTCATTCATCAATCTCAATATCCCTGTTGCAAACACATCATATTCAGAGACTGCCGCGAGGAGGGAGTTGTGAGCGCCGACGCCCGCAGAACGGGGAAATGCAGGTGCAGCCGTGCACGCTCAGTGGCCAGCAGGAGCTGCTGCAGCATGCGTCAGGTGCCAACAGTCTGAGCAATCTATTTAGGCGACTAATACGGTTCCCTGTGGCTCAGGGTGTTGACCACAAATCTCATTAACCCTAGGTTTCTACGTAGCTCCAGCGAGTCATAATACACTCGAGAGCAAAAGTTTCGGGTCACTACCATTTACTTCAATATCTTGAAAACGAATAAAGCTATCGTATTGAAATAAATTGAACCTTATAGACAATTTAATAAGTCTTCGTTACACGTATAAAAACTTATTGGTTGGCGTGAATTAATAGCATTAAAAAAGTTATAAACATAATGATCCCATTTTTTCAAATCAGAACTTCAAATTTTCGCAACTGTTTTTCTTCTGTCATAAAATGTATTTATAAGAAGTCTTCCAGGTATTCAATAGTCATTATTAAAGTAGTAATTATATCACTCACACCTGAGGAATGTACGAGAGTCCTCACGATTTCAATTTAGTACTCCGCCAAGCCACGAGAATATTTCCACATTTTTTAACAATTTACCACATGAACTGATTTCCGATAGCATATGCGTTGATTGCTACAGAAAAAAACCGAATCGCTGTATGTGGGCCTATCATATTTGAGGACTTCCGTCGATTCCCCAAGATCATCACCAATGGCACCAATTCATTAGTTCTTATTTCAACGGAATCTTATCAGAACCTGTGACGTAATCAAAAATTGAGGAGTTCCCTCAATTCCTCATGGATCCCATCATCTAACTGATTTTTTTTTAATGGGGGCCCCTTTTGAACCTAAATGCGTATTTTTACAAACATAAAAAGAATTTTATGAATCGGTTCATCAATGACGGAGTTCTGAGGTAACAAACATTGAAAAAAAAGGAAAAAAAAAATACAACCGAACCTCCTCCTTTTTTTTGAAGTCTGTTAAAAAAGATGTTGGGTTCTTAATTTTTCTTCTTGTTTAATGCAATAAAATGGTCAAATAATATTTTGCTTTGTTCTGTAGTTTTAACTGCACAGTTTCAGAATGATTTGATAACTTCCATTACTGTTGAACCTTCATCTATACTAATACAATAGTTATTGTATTACATTACTTATATCTTCGTGTAATTAAATATTATAATGAATGACAATGTAACACTGAATTAATATAGTTCACGTTATGACTTAGTGGAAGTTGCGGACATACAGGGTGACATTTTCATCAGTGTCCAAATTTCTGTAGGCATAGACTCCATTTTTGAAAAAAAGCTGTTAGGTATTTTATAAATTATAAATTGTCAATCCCAAAGGAATTATCCGTACAGCGTGGTTACTGGGCATTCAGTACCGCGCGGAGCGGGGCGGGGCCGAGGGAGGAGAGGCGTGCCGTGCGCAAACCTTACTACCCGCTGAGGTGCCCGCGCGGTAAGGTTTTTTTGGGATAACTTTAAGCAGCACTATTCACTATTTTTATTATTATCACTATTTTTTTTATAATGAATGCTATGAGACAAAAATAAACATAACTTATAATTTTGCTAAAGAATTTTATACTTGAATTTGGACACTGATTAAAATGTCACCCTGTATTTAAAACTTTATCTTCCTGCAGCATAGCTCTGGGTTGCAAAAGAAAGTTCATTCAGTAGTTTCGCAGTATTCTCAAACATGTTGTGTCACGAATAAATGTTTGATTCCTATCATATAGAGTAACGCATAGGCATATTATATTACCCTCATTTTATCGACAAACGATTCACGAAATGCTTTGTTCATCAAATTTTTGTTTAATCGAACTTTTAACTCTCAGAAACCGTTAACATTTTAGGTAAATCATAAAGGTAATTGTGTAGATGCCATATTAGATTAGGTTAGGTTTTTTATAAAATAATCCTGAAAAGTTTACTGTTCCTGAAAAACAAGTGTGATGTGAAAATGTGTGATGAAATGAAAATTTGGCGAATTCCATTCGATGAACCGTCTATCGATGAAAGAAGGTTTGTATTAAATGCATTATGGCTATAATGCATGTAGTAGGCACGAAACCAACACAAATAGGCACAATTGAAACCAGCTAATGTTTATTTTTAATTAGCTTAGCTAAAGTGACACTTGGACTAAACCTATTATTATTAAAAACCAATACAATTATGTCTCAATCGTTTAACTAAAAGACTCATATTGCTTGCCCATTTAACATAATAGTGCAGCCAAGCGCCAGGATTACATGGATCTGATTTCTGTGCGATAAATTAGCGGTATCATTTGCCAATTCGCTTTAGATTTTAGCGACGGATTATTTTCTCTACATATTGACAGGCTTTAGCTTAGTCGGTATTGGTCGGCCACGTTCTAGATTAGACTGGGCGGTAAATCGCCTAATATAGCCATTGATAAATTCACGTGCAGATGAGATACTTTGATAGTTTCCAATACAAATCTAACTTAATGGAAATGCCGATTGGTAATGCTCTGAGGAACCGACTTTGAAAATGGAAAAATGTGTATACGTGCATTAATTTTGCAATTAACAATCTGATTTTAATTTCGTTCCAATCATATGTCAATATCAGTGTGGCAGGTTCACTAAAGGCATCCACCCACCGGACGCGTGTCGTGCGCGGCGCGTGACGTGCGCGGCGCGCGTCGGGCGCGATTGAATCGGTATATTCACACCGCAAGCGGGCGGCGTATAATAACGCAGGGGTACGCGGCTGCGAGGCGTTACCATCGCGTGTGCCGCGCGTGTGCCGCGCGTGTGCTGCGCGTGTGCTGCGCGTGTGCTGCGCGTGTGCTGCGCGTGTGCTGCGCGTCATATCTTTCTCACTACCAACACATTTAATATGTATCTCACTATCTCTATCACGCATGGCGACGCGTTAGCAACGCGGGCCCACGCGGGCCCGCGCAGCTCACGTCACGCGCACGACAAGCGGCCGCGCTACCAAGTTGTAACTTTAGCGCCGCGGGCCCGCCTTCGAATCGCGTTCGATGTGTGTTTGAAGTGTAGTTTCAATGCTTTACAACTTGCGCGTGTGCCGCACAGCACACGCGCCGCGCACGACACACGTCCGGTGGGTGGAGGCCTTTACACTTTGGTTTGTGCTTACGCAAGAGGGCATGCCCTAAGACGACGTAAAAATGATTGTATTTGCCATCATGTTGCCGTTACTTAATTGTATTGTGTTTAATTATATATTGTTGTCTCTGACAAAGCATCGCACGACTAAGTATTGAAAGTGTGTATCGACTTCCAACTTGAAATACGAGAGATCCGTAATGGAATTTCATACAAAATTAGAAGCTTAGGCCTGCAAAGCGACTTTCTCTTGTTTATTATAAAGTAATTCGTGACCCAACATCGGGACCTTCAGCCGTTAAACAAACTAAAGTTTTTATTTATTTCATGGTTGTTTGAGATAAATGAAATATATGAATTTTATTCTGTAAGTAGGCCGTAATGGCACTTTTACAATCACAATTCTACCAGCATTTCTGAAAAAGAAGACCACTGTTAAGAAGAAACGCCGAAACAAACTCAACAGCTACTGCCTAAAAAAGCTTATTACAATGATTATTCTTATTATGATAGAAAAGCTTTATACAGACCTCGGCGTTAAACAGGATTGCCATTCTAGTATCCCTATTTGTCCTCGCTGATCCCGTCTGTCTATATCCTGACCTGCAATCCCTATTTTCCCAGCCTATACATTAATGTATCTACTAATAAAGTTATGGTCAGGTTGAGGTTGACACTGAGATAATCTCCCAGTGATCTCGTTGTATTTTCCAACTAGTTGGAAAATGGTCAACTGGTGCAGTTATTGCCTGAACAAAAGCTTTCTTTACTCGACAATATTAGTACATTTTCCATAGTTAAATGAATAGGTATATTTGATTACCTCTACATACGGTTTTGACGGATGTGCCGAAGTCGCACTGTTGGAGTATAATGCTGGCCATCTTTATGAAGACTAGACTCTTTGTATTTTGAATCAAATAGAGTCTGTCAGCGCTGTCTCTGTCAATCGGCTTTTGTACTGAACAGATGTCTTACAATGTTTTTAACATAATATATATCAATATTTACATTATGCCCACTGCGCCCGAGTTGCTTATTTCTTTAAACTCGCACCTGACTCGACGCGATATACTCTTGTATCTTTTATTTACGCATGTAGCCTTAACACGTGCACAGTATTCATTAAAAGTCAAGGACATTACAGTACTGTTCGTAATGAAGCAGGAGTACAGACCTGTAGAACCAATAAATAAGTCAAGCCGTCAACTTGTTATTTTATGTCAAGTTTAAATCAAGTGTCATTAAAGTTAAATCGCGTTTTGTTTACTACGTTGCCTTATTAATTTCTTCAAAGGGACCGTGATATTTGGAGTCCAAAATTTTTATATAATATGTAGCAAGCGAAACCAAAAGTTGTAAAGTTTAAGTATTTGATTGAAACGAAACGGTCAACACCGTTTAAGTTAGTGTTGTTACTTTGCATTAAGTTCTCATAGAAAGAAATACTTTCTGATCATACTTGTAATGTAAGTAACATTGAAATAGAGATTAGTAGAGAGGTGTGCGTGTGTGTGTGTGTGTGTGTGTGTGTGTAATCTGTATTTCAATATTAGTAGCAGAATAACATCGCGCTCATATTTGGAGCACCCTACCTGGAGAAGTACCTACCTCCATTTAACAGAATGCCGCACCTATTAATATCACCACTATGTGCTCTGTAGGCATGCTGTGCTATGTTCGTGGTGGTGGTGAAGGTGACTAGAGCTTCCAAGGAAGCGTTGTGTCCAAAGTGACCTGCATTTGTTTCTGGCTGTAAAAGCAGCAAATCCTCAAATCAATAAAGACTCGTGAGAAAGACGCCTGTGATTAATGGTGACAGGGGGTAGGCAGAAAATTTTAAAGATAGGTATTATTTATTATCTTACCTAAAATTTCCTTCTTCCTTTAATCACCGAACAAAAGAAACATTCAACATGGCTACATTCTATATTGGAATCCATAACGTTTTTTGTCCTATTTTCGTAATCCATCCATACCGCTGTCTGCCATAATGATAATTTATCCTAACGTTTTTAAAAGCCAAGGACCCTATTTATGATTCGCCTAATACATTTTGGACGAAATTTGATTGTGATCCCTAATATTATCTGTCATAATGATTATGTATCCTCATGCCCATTTATCATAAACCTAAGTAGTTTACGTATGGATAATATGGATGTCAGTGTTTGTAAAAAAATGGTTCTAAAGCGCCACGCGAATTCGCGTCCGTGGCATTAGGTTAACCCATTTCAAGGACGCGACATCGTGTCCTCGGCATTACGATTACATATACATGGGACGTGAATTCGTGTCTTCGGCAGCCGAGATAAGAATTATGAAAATTACAAATGGATTGGGGGCAATCCAAAAACCAGCAACAGTATAATATTATCCTTCATAAATAAAGTAACATTTTGGTATCAGCATTTAAGTACAGTTGTTTTCTAGAGAGAAGACGCCTGTGATTAATCTGCAGAGGGCGTGCGGTAGCGGAGTGACGCGGTGCGGCGCGACGCGGTGCGGCGGCGGTACCAATTGTAATGTTCGAGCTAATATGAAAGGATCCGCACAGAACGCTTTTTTCCCGGTCGGCATTATGTGCGGACCCTAGTGCGTTTCGGCGTTTATCGCTGTGGATCAGACATCCGTCACGTTCAGACTAGTATGCGAGTGCGAGAGTGACCGATGTCTTATCGACAGCGATACGTGACATAACGGCAACCACGCTACGCCCGCAGGTTGATCATGTAACGCATTCTACGTGCATCAGAATGCGTGCGCCACCGTCAAATGTCACTTTCTCTTTGGGAAAATGACAGATGAGTTGTCCTTACGTGCGTCCGAAAAGTTACGAGATTATGTACCCCTCTGGAAACGCAAGCCTCTTTAGAAAGGCCTTATGCGTGTTCACCAGCGTCGTAGCAAGTATCCATACTAATATTATAAATGGGAAAGTGTATGTGTGTGTTTGTTTGTCCGCCTTTCACAGCAAAACGGAGCGACAAATTGACGTTATTTTTTAAGTGGATATTTGAAGGGATGGAGAGTGACATAGACTGAAATCTTCCCCTAAGGAGGTGAAATGTGGGGGTAAAAGTTTCTATGGAGCTGCTATATAAACGAGTTCCACGCGGACGGAATCGCAGGCAGAAGCTAGTATACAAATAAAACTTAAATTCAATTTTGAATTGAAATCTATATTTGTTGCTGCTTGCTTCACATTCCACAATGTTTCCCACACATTACTGTTTCCCATACATAGTAATGCGCGCAACAAAGTGGTTTCAAACCAAGTAAATCAGCTACTTGGCTTATCTGGTCCTCGCGTGACCGTAGGGCTGGCTGGTTCCTCGCACTGCGCATTGGCATTTGCCATTCAGCGAGGCAACGGCCAGCCTTATGGGCATTCTGCCTAGTGGCGGCGATTTGGGCGAGATGTGTACAGATTGTTTAAGTTCTTATAGCTTACTCGTAAGTTTATGGGTTTTATTTCGTTTGTAAGTTGTCTTTCTGTCATTTTTAAGTTACTCCTTGTGAATAAATAACAAATATTTACAATCAAGGACCCATTGCATAACGACTTGTAACCTGTTTTATTAGCGGAAATCTCTTTTCTACTTCTTTTATTAGAAAGTACTTCCGCTTGTATTAAAAGTTGTAATTTATTATGCATGTAGTCATCTTGTGTCGGTGAAAAATATTTGTAACAATGTTTTTTCGACGTTGCCTTACGCGCATTATCTCAAATTGGACAAAATGGACACTTGACTGTTAGTATTTTTTATCGGGATTACTACTTATATTGCTTAAAAAGTGTTTCCCTATTTTTTAGGAATCATATTGTAGGCTCATAAGTGTGTTTAATATTATATCCCAGATCTATAGCTACATACACCTAAACATACGTGTACGAGAAATTTAATAAAGGCCGGCTACGATTTATTTCATTTCCACGACTACCGATCGCAAGTGTTGACATACAGGGAGGATCATTTGGTAGAGTAGGTATGTACTAAGTAAAACTGACCTAATACGCGTATAATATTTTATAAGAGGTTTCGTTTAAAAGGGCGGAACAATTAAAAAAGGTACAGAAAATATTACTGACACTTAACGAGTTCAAAAGATTTGTACTCGGTATAATGCCATAGCAAACCACGGTTTTGTTCGTTAGTTAACTAAATAGGGAATATTCTATACTAACTGATAAGATAATCAACTAATTAATAAAATGTTATATGTTATGCCTTTACACCAACCTTTTGATTACGATTAAACGATCAACAAAGGCAACTTCTTAAATTGTCTAAATTATAAACATATTTTCTAGACATTGTAGTGGGGTGTATATAGGTACCAGCATAGGCGGATGTCACACTGCGCCGCATCTCCGGACGGAGGTGCGGTGCAGTGTTTCGTATCATACGGAGTTTATATACAAACTGAGGTACTTGCATACAACGAGCTCCGCACCTCCGTCCGGAGATGCGGCGCAGTGTGACATACGCCTAAATAGTCCTATACAACCGAGTTCCCAGCGGCTTGCCCGAAATTTATATACCACTTTAACTCTTTCATTATATTGATCACATTGATATTACAAATGATAAAATTCGTATATGTGGTCCGAGAGACATAATGACAAACTTTGTAAGGAATTTATATTTATACAGCGGATATTAAAACTTTCAATAGCGCTATGCAGAAGTTCACAAATTTCCACGCATATTCTAGCCGTAGTAGATAATTCTCCAGATTTTTGTCTGCTTCTATACTCCGTCAGACCATATGAAACGTATAAATAAAGTTTGATGGAGTTTAGGTGACGTAACGGCAGAGAAAATTAGAGAATTACCGATTGGATAAAGTCGCGTATACACGTAACAGCGCCATCTTTGTTGTCAAGTGGCGATGATGACAACCAGTATATAGTTACTGGCAACTTGTGTTACCAATTTTAGCAAAAACCACTGAACCAGTTTGATGAAACTTTCCAATATCGTAGTTGAGACCTCAGAATAGGACATAGCGTTGCGTTTTTGTTAGATATAAATTCTTCAGAACGTGATATAAGGGTTGAAAAAAGGTATGGGAACAATTTATTTTTTAAGATAGAGAGATTAGAGAAACACAAGAAAAGTAGTTTAGGCGTTTTTGAAAATTCATTTTCTAAAGGGATTTAGACTGGTTTAAAAGTTTGTATGTATAAATTCAGAGTGAAGAACTCAACAAAAGATGGCATTACCGGTCCTTTTTATAATGATCCTTTACTTAATATTTTATAAATGAAATGAATTCCGTGCATAAATGAAGGTTGTCAGTATTACCCAAGTAAACTTCAGCAAAAATCGTGAATATAAACTTTATGCATAAAACTTAAAATGCCTCTGCTAGAGTCTATCAAGCGAGTCGTGTCCCTGGAAATTTAGCAAATCCTACTTATAGGTACTCGTATTATGCGCCCCGCAAGTTTGGAGGTTTGTTACTCAATCAAGGAAAAACGACTTAACGGACTTAAACATGAATTTTGGAAAAAAACATATATTGAATAGCCTGGATTGACAGACATAATACTTTTTATCCGGGGAATCTTCGTCTAAGGGCCGTATAGGGGGGCGATAATGTAGAATTATAAAATTGATTAGCATATATTATAAATATTTTTTAATTGAGCCGTATTCAAACCTATCTTTTTTAGGGTTCCTTAGTCAACAACCCGTATAGTTTAGCTATGTCCGTCCGTCCGTCTTCGTCTTTGCTCAGTAACTATTACTACTAGAAAACTGTAACTCGGCATGGCACAAATCAATCACGCCGACAAAACAGTAGAATAAAATCTTCAAGAAAAAACTTGTAACTTTATAAGTTCCGGGTTACCCACCGAAAATTTTCGGGCTCCGACACTGGTAGGTCCCGAAGATTAAAAGGTTCGGTACCTACACTTAAAACGTTCTCTCTCACCTACCTGGTTTCGTTATCCGGCGAATAAACAACGTTCGAGAGAAATGGGTACCATTACGCAAAAGGATGTTTAGTTCATTCTTGAGATTTCACTTCTTTTACTGGTTCGCTTCGGACGAATCCCGGCATTTGATGTTAAACAGTGCGCGCCAAACGACATGGTTCACAAAGTGACTGCTTTTACTCTGCTATGTGTTTTTACGGTTCTAATTGCTGGGGTAAGTTAAACATGAATACTTCGGGGTGTTTTGAAAGATGTATTCGACAAGTTGCGATGGACTTTTAACTGGTTTTACTAAATTAATTAAATATTTATCCGGGGGCGAGGCCAGGCGATCAAAGTGATCAGTTATTTGATTATGGAAGACGATGAAAGGAATAAACGTATTTACTGACATGATTTAATCAATTGAATTGAAAATATATTTAAATCTTACTGTAAACGTGCCATTTGCTCGAGTGCCTATCCTATGTCGTAATTAAAGATAGTCGAATGTTTTTAAACATCCGTATGATATTAACAAAAGAACTAGTCTGTGCCATTGGACATTTTATTGGATAAATCGCTATACTATATTTTTGACTACTAGCATGCTAATGAGATATGATAACCAATATGACAGAAACACGTGTTTAGTGGTTTTAAACACTATAAAATAAGTTATATATAATAATTTTAAAGAGTGACTTAGGAGACGTAACTATGGCAATGGGAACCATAAATAGTTGATTGGCCCATTTAACAGCATCGGTACGTAATTAAACTAACACATAATCGTTGTCATTATCAAATAACTGATGGGTGTAAATATTTCAATTACCGGATCTGCTACTAGTTATAAATGTTTCTGATTAAACAGTTAAGATTAAGAAGTTTGTAGAAAACCACTTTGCATACATATTCAATTATTAGAATTCCATGAAGGTTCTACCCTGCATTAAACAACATGAACTTTTCACAAAGCCTCTTATTCCAGGTAGCATGTACTCCTTCGTTCACCAAACAAAAGCTAGAAGCAATGGTATTGAAAGTACTATGGGTGAAAGTATTCAAGCATTTGCCACCTACCATGAGGGAGAAGGCCATCAAGGCCCTTAAGAGTAACAGAGATTACGACAAGTTCATTATGCAGTTACAGAAAGCCAAGAAGGAGAAAGTTGAACGCCTAATGAGCCTCTTCGCCGACATACTTGTGGAGTATATAAGTTAATGAATTGTAAGCGTCAATTACATATATTACTCGACTGCGATAAGTTTGGGAACGGAGGTGACAGTTTTGCCATATAATTACTTCGAAGCCTGTGTGATGTGACAGCGAATTCCCAAGCCGCTCGCAGTCGAATATCCCGTTCAAATGTTGAATAATCTATAAATGAATTAAATGTTTAACATTTTTTAAACACATCCGTTTTTATAATCTTTTCCTCACACTTAAATGCTTCTTAACACCCTGCGTGTACAGAGCTACAATGGCTTTTATTATGCCCATTGGCATAATGATTTTTTTCTTAATTTGTATCTATCACTTACGCGTCAGTTTTAAATCAAGGAGGTTTTAACTTGCATACGATGTTTGATCTTTATCCCTAAAAGGGGTAGGCAGAGCCCATGAAACGAGTGTGCCAGGCCGTTATAATTATATATAAACGTAAAAATACAAATAAAATATGTTAACTTAACAGAATAATTTAGTTAATGTGTTAATAAATAAAATGAAGTAGCTTGGTGTCTATGTAAAGTATTTATAACGGTAAATTTAAATCGTGGCTCTATGCTGAAGGGTCTTAGCCTTACGCGTCTCGCGTCTAATTCAACAAAATGTATGACTGACATAATGGGACACCTTTTAACTTGTATATGAGTATTAACGATACTGATTATCAAAAATAGAAAACATGGTAAATAAATAAAAAAGTTATGTACACCTTTTTTTTTGGAAAACACCCTTTTATCCAAAATTTTAATTTTGTATCTGTCAAATGTTAAATTGACAGATATAGGATGCTTCCGCATTTCGTCGGTACGGGCTCGGTACTGTGTCAGTAAGCTGTCAGTGTACAGCAGGCAGTCACGTCACTACAGATTATATAACTGCACGCCTAAGTGCTTTTTGAAAGGCGCGGGAAGCGCCCACATTCGGTCGATTCCATTAAAATACAGTGTGCAAGTCTAATACGGGCGATAAATTAAATCAGACATAGTATTCATCATGTAGTAGTAGTAGTGTAATCATGAAGTAAAAGGTTTTTTAAGTTGCATTACGACCCCATAATTATTATTTTTTAAATTTCTAAACAGCAATGTACTGTAAACATGGTTGCGGTACCGAAATGTCAAATATTCATTAGCAACTGTCAACGATCGTTTAATGCGAGTTTGTTTGCATTACATTGCGGGCTGAATTATTTTTGTTGCAACATTAAGTAAATGTTATATAACTACCTTTACTTTGTCCTATACTATTACTAACCACCGTTAAGAGATTCGCCCGTATTAGACTTACACACTGTATATCAAATATAATCCTTTTAAACTGCTTTTAAAATAAATTTCTGCTTTCCGCATACTGAAAAATATACATTTTATACATATAATTTTATTTTATACATGTTTCAACTAAATATGATCTTATCGCAGCATGAAATTTTTAAAAATTAAAATAGAAACGAAATTTTAATATTTTCAAAATTGCTTTGTTGGGATTAGATATGAGGCTATTACATATCACTTAAGGTATATTTTACAAGTAATGATTCAACCGTATCATATCTGGAGGACCCCAAACTTTGTATGTTTTGAAAATGATATTTACTTTTAATTTAAAAAAAGTGTCTGAAATATAATGATGTGACATAATTTTAGAATCGGCTTAGTAAGCTTTTTCATCAAATACCGCACATGATAGGTTTCAGAACAAATAATATTTTTTTCCCATACAAAAAAAAGATGACGTTGTTTTTTTTTTTCGTGGTACGGGTCAAATTGAATCGTATGGCCTAAAGATCAATCGCTCCGATTTTCATGACCAACATTTGCAGCATATGCGTTTTAACACCATTTGCAGCATAAATATGCAATAATATATTTTTGCGTACCGCTAGGACTACTACCATTCCTTTCCCGCCGACCCTGATCGGGGTCAGCATTTAGTATGAAATTTCTAACAAAAAAAATTAGCCTGGGAGAAGAGGGAAAGGAGCTCTGCCATCCAGTTTTTGTATGTTGTTGTAGTTTTGAACTTTCTCTTATGTGTGCACGTTTGCTAGTTGTCTCCATGACAGTTAAAAGAAAAGTAGGTTATATTAAATAGTCTTATCCTAACATACCTACATATTTCTTGCCCTTTTTCTATACATAATAATTAATTAAATCGAACTATAGTAAGCATGAATTTATACAGGTTCCCACAAGCCCCACAGAATAAAGATACCGGGGATTCATTAAGTAACTTTTTAATTAGATTCCGTTGTACTGCAAGCGTATTGAATCGCAAGGAATACTCAGCATTGAATGTTTGGGTGTTACTTCAGGATAGTTTGTGAACTTTGAGTACTAAAAGTGTACCTGAAACGTAAAGTAAGGAGCGGGACGTGTTGACCTAATTTTCATGAGTACCTTACTCATCAAAATTTGCTATACATATATAATTATGATGTGTGTTTAAAATGTATTATGACCAAACTGGAGTAAGGATTTAATCTCGAGGTTTAATGTCGAGACTATACGGATTAATCGTGGAATAAACTCTATTCGTGGTCGAATTGGCAGGTAGCTGTAATCAATATTAAATAGTGTTTCTACGTATTTAAAAGCAGCATCTGCTACTGAAAATTATGAAATAAAGGAAAATAAATAAATAAAACATTATCTGGCATACCGCCAGTCACTTTTGTACATAAATATTCTTTAAACAAAAAAATCATGAAGTTGTTCAATTATCGGGAGTAAAATGAAATTGGAATCCTTTTTTTCGCCAATACATTTTTCTCTTTGTTACAGCTCTTTGTTATCATCTTAATTGAAGATAATTTCTGTTACATTCAAGATAATTATCGGCCTTACTAATGAATTTCTTCATTCAATTCGGTATCATTTTGTTTTGGTGTTTTATGTATGGAAACATAGCATAACCAAACATAACCCTACTCTTAGGCTGATTTTGGGGTATATTCTGCATTCTTACCTTGTTTCGTTTTATTTTTAGTTTGCTCAACAGTAATTGTATTTATTTATTTGAGTCAGGCAACAAGGCTCATATTTACAAATACCTTACAGACTAACATACATAACAATATAAAAAACATATAACATAACACAAATACACGTTAAACGGCGACGCGCGACGCAAGTTCTGGGTGTCAAATAACCGGCCTCGAAATCGCCGGAAAAGTAATAAGTAATACTCCTAATTAACTTCTTTATAATGTCCACAAAATGTTTGTTACAAATCCATAGGTATAAGTACAAAACAATAGATTAGATTAGATTTGATTCATTTATTTCATTTTCAAAATGAACATGTCATTTTTTGGAAATATAAATAGCATGTATTCACAAAAAGATTGTTAGAGTGTATAAGAATAACAATAATATAAATGAGATTCAAAATCAAAATACGAACATTGCAAAATGAAAAAAAAAAAATTAATATGGTACAAATGTCAAGGAAGTGAAATGTGTTTAAATGTCAAATTATGAATAAAAGCTAGGGCATCCTAGATTTAAAAAGGTAATAGTCAAAAAAATTAAAGTTAAATATTATAAACAATACTCATAATAAAATAATAGTGTCATTTTAAAGCTAAAACATGTCAAATACACATACAGTTTACAATGTTGGTTAGTTGTATTCCTTTACGGAATACAACGATTTTGAAACTGAAAATTCCTTTAGTCGGCGGTAATATCTATCAATTTCAACATAGACAGTCAACAGAATCACAGAGGACGTTCATGAGTTCATAGTTTAGTAAACACGGGTCCAACGGCATGACGCGCGAGCAGACAGCTCATAATTGACAACATTTCAAAATATGTAATGATGCCTAAATCGAAAACCATTTCGGTAATTATCTTATCTGAACGTAATAAAGTGGTTTTCCCATTTTTATTCTTACTCGTTTCGGAGAAAATCACTAAAATAGTTTTGGATGTTTTCTATGTATTTTTTAAGTAATTATATGTATTCAATGTATCGTCGCCTAGTACCCATAACACAAGATACGGTCGCGATATGCTTACATGAAAAAACAACAATGTAGAGATATCGGCATTTTTTTCATATTAAAAATGTTGTATGGTAATTGGACTAAGAATTCTTAAATAATCCTTTCGCATTTAATACTGCGACGGTAAAAAATAGCGAACACTTCTATAATATAAGTTCCATTGAAATCAGGCGAAAAAAGTATAAACTTTCTTTTCTTTATATTTTACTACTTCTAAATTAATCTTTGAGATACGCGCATAATCCACGTATTTTTATTAATCGAGAAACCTTTTACATAGGCCAGATGAAACTCAATATTATTGTTGAGTCATTTTACTGGTGCGTTTATTTTTGGATTCATCTCCTAAGTCTCAAAATTTTGTATTATATTCGATTTCAGTCACATAAAACACACCATTTTTGCTTGCTACTTATATTTTTTCCTAACTTCCGGTCCATACATTTAGTGATTTCAATAATAAAAGCTTTTAAATTAACATACTGGGTGATTTCGAGGTCATGATACGGAATGATCAAAGCGAACAAGATGATAAGTCTATTATACATACATACCATACATACGTCCCGCTGCTGGGCACAGGCCTCCTCTAATGGATAAGATTTGACTAAAAACTACGCATTGTGCATGTACATAATATAATTGCAACATCTTCATCGTCGCACTGTAACCGCTCTTCCATTCAAATGTTCCCCGAGCCCGCATTTAATTCACTCTTTAACTACTCAGCATGGTGATGCGAGAAATAATTGCAGACAGTTAGCACCCGTCACGAGGCGAGACTCATCCATTCACAACGTCACCGCACCGGCTCAGCGTCCCTTTCATACGTATTGTATCTATACAAAACCGATGGAGACAACAACATCTTATCATATACTCCATCGAACTGCGGTCGACTGATATATTCGCATTCGTTTGTATTGCTTTAGGCTGGATATATTACCCATCCGAATCGCCAGTAATGTTTTCATCGGGCTGATTGAATGCGTATAGCGGCAGTTAATAAATGTTGAGTTATGTGGCCGTGGCCGACCAGTTTGACGAGTTTCGAGTTTGGAAATGTAAATCAAGGCTCAAATACAAATATTTGCGATATCGGACTACGTGGGAACACACAACGCTCCGCAGCGCGTTCAGTTGGATTAGCCTCACAAAAAATATTTAGGGGATCACTCCAAACTGTACACTCAAATTTAGAGATCTAAAATGCAATAGGATTATGTACTACCTCCTACATCAATAAGCATGTAAAATTCTAATATATGTAACGACGAATACTAGACGACCGATTAGCCTAGTCACTAGGCCCTAGTCCCTATAGTGGAAAGTCATGCCGCCAAGGAAGCTGAACGTTCGAATCCTGGTAAGGGCAAAATATGTGATGAACTTGGATGTTTTCTATGCACTTAAGTATTTAAATTTATTGACTATATCATCGTCTAATGTATAATATTTATTTATTTATGTCAAAAAACATACCTCCTCTCATACATGAGAGAAGGCCTGTGCCCAGCAGTGGGACGTATATAGGCTGATGATGAATACATTTCGAGCATAGCATGATACGGAAGTGAAACATGGACATTGACCAAGAAAGATGCGGAGATAATAGAAGCATTTGAGATGTGTTAGCGGCGAGTGGAGAAAATTAGCTGGAGAGAGAGAGAGTAACCAATGAAGAAGAACTGAATTGGCAAACCAGGCAGTTAGGAAGAAACTTAGAAAACAGAAGACAAAGATGATAGGGCGCACCTCATACGACGTGACAACTTCATAATCAATATAATTGAAGAAAAGGTAGAGGGGAAGCGAGGAAGAGGAAGACGACAGTTGATGTTAGGTCATATTGAGATGTCAAAGAGGTTGCGTGGGATCGGAGTAGATGGAAGGCCTACTTTGAACCACACCGACAAGAGCTTAAATAAGAAGAGATCATAACAAATGGTGTCCCGTGAGTGCTACATTTTGGAATACAATAAATATATTCATCCCACAGTAATCTCAATATCATGAGGATTGCGTTACGGGTACTAGAACACGGTATATACGAGGGTATTCTGGAGAATGTGATCATGAGAGGTTTTCGTGACACAAGAAAGCGCTCGGGGGCTGAAGGCCACTCACTATCTCCAGGTGGCAGCGAGGCCAAAGGCCCAGCTTTACGTTGGAATGAAAGGCCCAAAGCATCTCTTTAGAGAACGCTCTCAATGCGAGCCTCTACGGACACTCATTATCTTCGGGTGTGTTGCAAGCGAAACCTGAGGCCCGAATTCCTGAGAGTAAAACGAGAGGCAAGCGAAGCCAAACACTGTGCTTTTCGTAGGAATAAAAGGTCAATGGTATCTTTTAGAGACCGCTTCCTAGGCGAGCACGAGGGCCAAAGACCCGAAGGCAAGCCCCCACGGAGCTTAAGCTAAATCCGCCCCCATGGACAACACTTCATTATCTTGCTAATAAAACCTAAGGGTACGTATACGGTATACGGTATCTTGCAAGCGAAATTCCAAGCCAAAGTTCCGAAGGTGAGCAGCGAGGCAAGCAAGGCCTTTTCGTTGTAATGAAAGGCCCAAAGCAACCCTTCTGAGAGCGGTCTCAATGTGAGCAATGACCCCTAAGTAGACTCATTATCTTCCGGTGTCTTGCAAGCGAAACTTGAGGGCCAAAATCCCGAAGGTAAACGGGGAGGCAGGCCAAGAAGAAGCGAAGCGAAGGGTGATGTTTTCGCAGGAATGAGAAAATAGCCCAAAATATCCCTTTAGGTAGCGCTCCCTATGCGTTGGCAATAATATTTCAGAAAGTCACGGGAGTTTTCTGCACAAAAATATTTGCCTGCGAACCAGGTCCCGATCACTGGGGGATAACTGGGTTATGTGGTATTTCTATCCACTAAAAACTCCACGGTGCCCTGCATCTGCGCTCTCATGCAGGGGACTCCAGAATCTCATACTGAACGCACTGGAGCCCCCCTCGCGCCTCACCACATCTGGCTCGTCCTAAGGCAAAGAGATGTTATCGCCTTTCCTGGGATTCTTAAGCGAGTGCCCCAGCACCTGCCAGAACACTGCGACCCCGAAGACCCTCTTTAGTCGCCTTCTACGACAGGTGGGGGAGACCGTAGACCCATTTTAACCGAGCCTACACGGTAATTCATCTCAACCTAACAAACAAATTTAGATGACCTCTGATTTCATAGCAAGGAAAGCAGAGATCAAACTTGCTGGTTTTTCAATTTCAATAGCGACGTCGTCACTGACTGAAGTTCTAATATAATTAGGTCTCTACAGTTACTGTCGGTGGAGGTAGAGGTATCAACCAGTTTTGGTAAATATATAGTGTTTAGCTGCCGAGTCTTTTCATGTTTTATCTATATTTTGCTAAAAGTTTGAATAGGGTCCTTTTTTATTTCTAATCAAGTATATGCTTGCTAATTTTCAAGTTTTTATCTCATAGATTCAAGGAGTTCCCATAAAACGTTCAACCCCATTTTTAACCCGTTTGCACCCTTATCTTTTTTTTTATAACCTGGCCGAGGATTTTCTCGACAGATCAGTAAAGTTTGCAACAAAATCCGTTCAGTCGTTTTCACGTGATGCGCGTAGATATAAACGAACAAACAGATAAACAACAAACAGACAAACAACAAACAGACAAAAATTCTAAAAACTCTTGGAACGTGTTCTGTTATCGATTCTAATCTAAGTATCCCAAGAAAAAAAATTACCGAATATCTTTTATGTACAGACTTTCGACCCTCTTCAGCTTTATGATATGTATAGAAGATAGATAATATAATATTATAGTAGGATTGTAAAAACCTCCCCTAAAAATTTGTATGTATAAAAATAGTACTACCACATCACATACCATATTCAAACGGTTCGTAAATTTGCTACAATATAGCAGCCTGCGCCTGATTAAATGAAGCGGGCTCATGTGTTTTGCCGCAATACAAATCCGCCGTTATTGGCTGTATCGTCATACCCACATACCAATCAGGAAGGCTAACTACTGAGTGAGGCGCCGAGCGAGGCATCGAACAGTGAACCATCGCATAAATTGTGTTTACGCTGGCATCGCATGAAGTGCTTTAACGGGCGCCGAGCATCGCCAATTCTAGCGCTTCACTGCATATTTAAATTCAAAAGTAAAAGAAAACTGGCCAAGTGCGTGTCGCGCCACGCGCAGTGTAGGGTTCCATAGTTGCTTGTCTTAGTTACATCCACCTGCGGTGCGGTTGCGTCGGCGGAATTTGTACGAAATTCCAAGGTTTCAAGTACACATTAAGTTGGTCGACTATTCCTCGCTAACTACCTACGCCTACTTGTCCGTGATAGTTTTGTGTGTGGTGTACTACTGCCACCAATTTTGTCACATCCGTGGGGGGGGGGGGCATGAGTGGAATAAAAATTAGGGCTTTAAAGCCCAATATCTCTCAAACGCAAAATATTTAATAAAACCCATAATATTTTTAACTAGCTATCTGTTATGTTGGCTTGATTGATATATATATATATACCCATGCCGAATACAGTTTTCTAGTTGTAAGGGTTACTGAGTAAAGCCGATGACGGACTGACGGACATGGCGAAACTATAAGGGTTCCTTGTTGACTATGAAACCCTAACAAAATCAATCAAAATAAATCATTTATTCTGCAAATAGGTCACAATGGCACTTTTACATGTCAAACAGTACTTGTAAGTACCGTTTGACATGTAATAATGTGATGTGACATGTGATAAAATATTAATACTTTTCCACAATAATAATTGAAAATTAGCAAATCGAGGATCAATATAAACGGTTTAAAATCGTAGTCGCTTCATGTCAGCCCTATATTGATTCCATGTGGTGCCTATACTCCACTTTTGCAAAGTCACCTACATAATAACACCACGCTGTAACAAACACAGTGATCCACATTAGTCTAAACTCGTGTCGTGGTAACGGTTGCAATACGGAAGTAAACAGCAGCACTAAACCATGATTACCTTACATATTAATAATAATATCTACGTTCCACTGCTGGGCACAGGCCTCCTCTGAAGGGTGAGAGGGATCAACCATTTACATTAAATACCAAAAAAAAATACTCATAAATTATACATCATCAGTATATTATTAGTCTTTTGTTTTTATGGTACTTTAGCACATACTCCAGCATATAACCATAATTACTTTTCATTAAGTACCAGAACAATATGCTCGTAAATTATCAATCCTAATAATTATTCGTCTTTCAAAGATTTGAAAATACTTAACGATCAAATGATAGTTTTGACTGTAGAAAAATGTCATCACTAGGATATAATACACATATTCAACCTATTTACTTCACAACAACAGGGCGTTTTGACGTTTAATGTAAAGTGAAGGTAAATACCGTATCATTACGAAGTGTACAGATAAAGTAAAATTTCCCTACGAAAGTCTGTTTAACCTTGACCTAAAATTCAATGAGTTTATTTGCCTGTATTTCATACGACCAGTTGAAATGTTTCAACCAATGCCCCTGGATTTTGTTAGTTTAGAGAATATCCATTTATTTTCGCCAAACAGAAACATCTGCTAACGAGATTATAATTTTAAATTAAAGTGTATAATTTCTTAAACGGCAGCAACAAAGTCTCTAATTACAATGAGAATCTTTAGGATAAATGGGCTATATCTCAATTACAATTAAAATAATAAATGGGTTAGGACCAAATTCTTGGCCAGTAGTTAGCCATACAAACTGAAGAAGTGAAAAAAGGTTCCGTTGTGACACAAAAATCAACCATAGAATTGTATGGTCAATTTTCGCGTCACAATGGAAAACTTTCATAAAATATTTAATTGAGTGAGTTAAGCTGGCCAAGAATTTGGTCCTTACACAAATCTGACGATAGAATTTTTGAAAAAAATTTATGGTGGTACACGGGGTAAGGAAAAAGGATCAGGTTCGACGCCAGCTAAAGGCAATTAATGTGTAAGGAACGATTTAGAAAATAAATAGTTGTCATTTTCATTTTAAATTAATCGACGTCAGTTGAATAGTGTCTTAAACCGTAGTTTCACTAGCTGGATTCATACAAATACAAGCGTAAACAGTTTAATTTACCCGGCTACAGAAGAGTAACAGAAAACATTTTTTTTACAAATTTGCATTTGTCATCCGGAGTATTATTTCGAATCTATTGACACCTCAGTTATCAACATCGGTTTAGTATTTTAAACGCAGGTGGAGCAAATGTAAATACAAACATAGGTTGCCAAAACATATCCCTTCATTTCGGCTCAGCCGTAAAAACAGCAAAGAGAGGTTTCAGCGACATAAAAATATATTGGACTATGACTCCCTTGTTTTGTACGACGATGGTGGCATCCAAGCCTACGAGTACGGTCCTAGTGCCAATCTGACAGTAGCCGGTAGACCAGCAGGTCAATTACTAAATGTCACTTTTTATACGGAAAAATTACAGTTGTCCTAACGTGCGTTCGGTAGTAGCGGTGTTCGTTAAAATCTGAATCTATGGAATGTTTGACAAGTTTCTATGGACTGACAGCTGTCAGCGCCATATTTAACGTTGATCAGTCTGTAATCGTAAGTCGGTGCAACCAGCCCTCAATCTGTACTTGAGTTGAGATTTCGATCATTTAACTAAACGTGTCTAGTGAAATGATAAGTCGAGTTGACTCTGCGAGTTAGTTGCGTCAACTCACTGACGCGGTTGAGGGATTTTATCAAATCACTAAACAAATCTAGTGAAATGAAAAAACGAGTTGCCTTTTTTGGCCGATTTCGTCATTTTACTAAACAGATTCAGAGATTTAATCAAATAACTGTTTTTTTAACGCAAATAAAAAATGGATTCGCCATTTTAACATCTTGCGTGATTTGATCTTATCCCTTAGAGATTTGTTCAAATTTCTGTTTTGGCCATTTCCCTGCGACATATACATTACAAAGAACTTAAGGTTCATTTAGTTTTTTTTTTTAATGCGGTATTTTTTTGTGTTCATTTTAATCATCCAGCCCAGTGACCGCAGTGTCCGCTAGCCGCCATCTTATGTAGATAGGTACGAACTCTAACCGGGTGAATGAACTTCGCACCGCGCCATACAGGATTTTTCAAACTTAATTACCTTTTATTACTAAAAACTTAACTAATATTTTGAATTTCACGAATGACTAGTACTTTTTGGATACTTTAATACTTAAAGTATCCAAAACGGCTTCGGCTCTAAGACGGTTAAAAAAACATGTCGTATAAATAGGCTTACATAACACCTAGTGAGTCACTTCAATGCGGACGTTGAATGACAGTCCAACCAGCATTTTTTTATGAAACGTCAAATAGTCGGTTCCTATAAGGCCTGCAACACACTGGCGCGGCCTGCGGTGGCGAACAATAGAAAATTTGACAGCGGCGGACAATAGTAAACTTGTTGCATAATTTTGTATTTACTACAGAGGAGCTATACGGATGCCACTATAAGGGGACGGAAAGACACCTATGTAGCTAAATTAAGAACTGGTTATAAATAAATATTTTGTCTTTGTCTTTGGTTCCTGCAAATAAAAAAGGTGATCTATGACAAGGTCAACGAATGATATATCCCTTTCTGTCACACTCACAGACAGTGTTAGTTTTTCGATGTTTTACATTGATGTTGCTCAGTATTTTCGTGAGTTTTGTTTGTTTCTAATTTCAGTATTATTCATTTCTTATATACTCAAATACCAATATTGCCTTCGTAACAAATAACTGAGTTTTGAGATTAGCAAGTGTATGAAATATACGTAGAGTTAATATTGATGCATGTTCACTAGTGGCCCACTAGTAGTGGGTATAATGTATATCAATTTGACTGTTCAAGTTTGATTTCAGTTTACTTCACTGCGAACTTTATCTTTTAACAACGATATAGACAAGGTAACTTATCTTGTAGCATTTTCAATGAATATTATTCATAACAATAACATAACCTTGTAAATATAATTCAAAAGTTGACAGTTATCAGCTAATTGTAAAATGGATTAAACTTAGGCTAGCTGTCGAAGTTTTTATTGAACATTAGTTTCTCACGTGTTCTCACTTTGTTCCCTGGTACAATTTGTTGAGCATAACTTAAAATGTTTGCCCCAAAAATAGCTTTAACCAATTTATTAGCTCCGTATATTACACATATACGCATCCAGCCGATTGTTGAGCAAGGAAACCCTGTTTTTGCCACAAAGGGCCCTGTAACTCTAAAATAGCAAGTTGGGGGGGCCGTATTCAACCATTAGCATAAGAAGCTATTTCACTGCGCAACTCACGCTCTGAACAAGCGGCGTACACGTAGGGTGCAAGAGAAAACTTTAGCTGCGATCACAAACTACAAAACAAGCAACCTACTAAAGAGGTAAGTTTGAAAAATAAAAATAAACAATACGCCAGCCAAGGGTATGGTAGCTATTAAAAGTTCCCGGCTTTCGGCCTAAACTATGTAGTCCGTTTAAAGCAATAATTATGCATTATGTTCGCTCTGTATTCTCGAGAGTTGTCTGCGTTTATGGAGATTTATTGTAACTTTACCAACTATAATGTAGGCGCCGTCTCACTACGACCGCCTTGCACGTACACCACATTTATTACAAACAATATAATGTTCAAGTTAAATTTAAACATTTGTGTTTTCCGTTATAAAGCTTTATATTACGTGCGTATCATAATAATTGTATTTATCGATTGACAATGACAGGATAACGCATCATACTCTTTGTAACGGTTCATTATATAAAATATTACGGAATTTATAATGCCGGTTATCGTTTACCATGCATTCCTTAACAATATGTTATAATTTATAATGTCATTTTTTAAAAAGTAATTAAATGTTTGACATGTAAACGTGCTATATTACGACCTACTTGCAGAATAAAAATTCATTTATTTCATTTCAGTATCATGTTCTCTTGATTTGGATCAACTACGGATAATAAGCCGGCTTTTTGCCACACAGCAGCTGAGAGAATCAGTTTAGATAAGTTCATTCTTATCTTACGTGATGCTCCTCGATGGTCTCCGGCGTTCTGACACACTAGCTGTCAGCCTGTCACGTCATATCTTACCGTATGAATTGTATAGAACCTATATAGTTCTTTGGCGTCACGAGACGATAAGTCAAAGTATGAATCCGGCTTTATACGTGATAATTTTCGAGGTATTTCATAATTGAATCTCGCAAGGGTAGCATATCTCGTGGGGGGGGGCACCCTCCCCCTTTGCAGCACATTGCCACGTCGCCTGGGAAAAGGTGGAGTAAATTATAAGAGCAAACTGGTTCAGTATTAAGATTACGAAGGGCTAAGAGGAGTGCAGTTATTCTAACAATCCCATTCGAGAACAAGTCTTCATGATCGTATCTTTCTATTCTTAAATTATAAGTACGTCTCTCGTGGTAGCCTTACAATAGTACATATTGTTGTAAAGGTTAGAAAGTAGGCAATAGATGGACGAGTGGGTTCGTGGTCCGAGCCGCTAGGTGAGGTGAGATTGGAGCGAATCGCTGTTCAAACTGTCCAACAATAACATTGTTGGACAGTTTGTACTCATAGTTGGCCGGTTTGTGGGATGTCCAATTAACCCCAGCTTTGAAGCCTTCTGACCATCTTTTTTTTTCAACATTTTCGAGCAGTGGCGTAAAAAGGTCTTTGCCTGTACCGGCTGAAAAGTATTCGCATCAGAACGAAACTCCTTTAGATACGTTTATTTATACAAAGTATTTTTTTATAAAGAGATCATCTGGTAATTTGATAATGTAAAGACACCGACATTAATATTTACCAAAAAGGTGGACAAATATCTGAGACCGTTTTACGGCCGTTAGGAGATGTCGGATATTTGTACCAGCTTTGTTATTGCAGATATTAATGATAGTGACTGAGCTTACATGTTCTTGGTATCATTGGTATTTTTGGTACGTTAGTTATCTATGTCTACCTAAAACATATCGGAGCTGTTGCTAACAAGACTGACTAAAGCCAATGTGAAGTAAAACTATGTAATAATAAACAGCAATACACAAAAAAAACGAGCTCTACAAGTACATTTTTAAAATGATGTTCTATCACTTCCATCCCCAATGCCCATATATACTTTAAGTTGATTTACTGCGATTCAAAGAAAAAGTATGCGTTTATAATTTAGTGTACGAAGTCTTATTTCAAACATTAAGGTCGTCGAGTACCTATAAAAGAGCGTTTTTCGAAGACTACTAGTAAAGTAACCAACTTTGCGCGTATTTATGCATGCGGCCGATATTAAACTCATGTCGTAATTATAGAAAATCATACGTTTAATATGGTATACCTTGCATATAATAACCACACTACACTAAAATAGTGACACAACATTGCAAAATACAGAAGTAGGTTAGTATGCACAATTCCCCCGGATAGGTAATCTCTGGAACTGCCGAATGGGTTTAAAAAAGTTTTTCGTTGTTTTCAACTTTTGCACGAGGGAACCAGGATATATAGGACAATTGTGTTAGTTTTTTACAGTAATGGTCTTTTAAAACTAGTGCACGAAAATAAAATTGTCGTACGTGCTCTAGTAAATGTTAATATTAGCTAGTGGACCCAGCGAAATAAGACGGTTAAATTATTTGAAATTGAAACTGTACCTTCCAGCATACTTTTATTTTTATTGATTACTACCATTTTTATACATTTAAGACACAGGTTTTCTACTGTTGCTTTAAATTTGTAGTTATTTTTTTAACAACTACCAAAAATATTCTATATACACGGTGGGCAGGAGTGTACCGACAGGTTTTGACCATGGATTCCGGTCATTAGGAGTTAAAAAAAATATATGTACCCAACTAAGTCAGCAAAAATAAATGCTTTTTTCTTCGTTTTTTGTCGGTTTTTGTACAACTTGGATAACCATCGCTTCTCTGTGGAAATGATCCCTTTTTATAAAAAGGTAACGGTAACAGCTGTCATTTAACTGTCAATAGCGACGCAAAACTGGGCAACATCGGTAGCAACGTCACAATCAAAAGAGCTTAACGCACTTTAGTAATCACAATAAATAGTTTATCTATGCACATATCATTAGTGCTCTAAAATGCGTTCAGAAACCGTAGGAAATGATCAGCATTACTACAACCGATTTTACTATGAAAACTTTCTTGTCTGTGGTAGTAGGTAAAATCTGTACAGTAATGTCATTACAGTACAGATTTTTGATAAATTTGTATCGTTATGAGTTAAAATTTGGAACAGCTGTCAAACCTCAAGTGGGTCTCTATTTTAGTATCCATACATATTAAAACAGTTATCGATACGAAACGTCAATTCAGTACGTTTTTTAATACAAACCGTACGACATTTGATCTCGAGTGATATGAGTATAGGGACTTCATTCGTTTGACTATGATTTTAAAAAAAAACCATTGGTCATGACGGATGGTCGAATTGCCGCCATTGCTGTTGTCATTTTATTGTTGGTTTTTTGCTGTTACTTACTACTACTTATGATATGTGTGTCGATAAAGTAGTGTATGCAACTGTACATAAATAGGCCTTAAAACACTCGTGTGATCCTATTATGAAACGAGCGTCAGCGAGTCAGCGAGCGAAACCACACTCGTATTTTAAGGCCTCTCATTATGGATCAGCCGCATAAACTACTATTACAGAACGTCGCAATTCCACCGTACCTCTGCGAGGGCAGCAGCTGCAGCAGTAGCGGCCGAAGCTGCGAAGGTGGAAAAATATAGTGGTCTAAGCACCGAATATAATTTCGTGCGTCGAGACCCTTGGTCCGTGGGGCCCTGGAGCCCTAAGCCTCTTCAAAGAGATATCGAAGAGGCTTACAGGTGCCACCGGTGATCGAAGGGCTGGCAGTTATCTCGCACAAATAATTAGCTTAGCTATTCAGCGAGGTAATGCTGCCAGCATCTTCGGTACAATGCCGCAGGGGCCATTTTTAGATTTAGTTTAGTTATAATATATTTTATTTGTATTGTTAATTTCGTTTTTTAATGATTACTTTAGTCAATACGTAAGTTTTTTTTTCTTATGGTTTGTAAAATAAATAAAATTGTTAAATAGACTTGCAGACGAAATAGACCACAATACTTAAGTATACCTTATCTCTTATTAATGGTACAGATGCACTAATATTGCTGTTGTTCGCTTTATACTACCGCTTTTAATTTAGAAGCGTTATATAGTCTATTACTTTTCAATGTTTTTATATTAATTTTAAATATACCTTTGTGACTGTTTGTTGCCAAAATAATTGAAATACCACTCACTCACTTCACAGCCGCGAAGACACACACATTATGTGTCAATTGTATGGTATGTCTACTCCTTTTGTCCCTGTGTATCTTTTGTGTAGTAAATAAATGTCTTCTCTCTTTCTTTCTTTCTTTAAATAATAATAAGAATAATTGATCTGAATCCCCAGGTGTATCAAATAATGAACCACGCATGAAACCCCCATGATTTAAAAAGGAGTAATAATAATAATATTGAATATATAGATACTTAAGTTCGAATGAGTTGCAAAGAAAGAGGATAAGGAAACTTCGAAATCCGTCTCGGCCGCCTATTTCAGATCAGGATGTTAACATACCCCATTACATTTGTAGCGGGTTTAAGAATGCCTAAATACATGAGGTGGCGATTTGTTAATGAATATAAGCCTTATTATATAGACGTTAAGGTTTATGGTGAAGCTGGTTCTCGAGGTCCGTTTTGCGGAGAGCGAATACAAGCTAGCTACACATTGTTAATGTCTGCCTCGAGATTTATGTGTAAGCGGGCTCGAACGTGGTCCATGGAACGACTAGCAACAGAATCTAAACGTCGTCGGAATATTCCTTACGACGTGATCTTCTCTGAGCACTTTAAAATAGTGGATTTGTTATCGATGGAATGAGTACTTAAGGATCTTTTTTTTGTGCGTCACAAAGTGGGACTGATACTTGAAATTACAGTAAACAGATTAAGGTTAAAGATGAGCTTCAAGGTTGCCTTGACAGTACAATATCATAAATTTAGAAATTCAACTATATTATTTTCATGGAGCGTTTAGTTTTATGTTGATGTTGCTTGGCCCTTTAGAAATCGTTCGTTTTCTCTTCTATATACAATCGACGTCAAATATACGTTTACAATTATTCACTTTAGTACATTATAATAGGGATAAGTAATATGTAACCATCATTATGACATCGAACATTGAACAAGAATGACAGTTAAACAAAGTAACAGCGGAATTAGTAAAATGGCAGCGTTAAACTCGGGTGCAGCACGTCGGTTATTTCAGTTTTAAATAATAATTTAAATTGCAGACTACCACCGAGTTTCAAACCCCTGGCATTCAATCATGGGTGATGCACATACATGATGCCAAGAAAAAACCTTTTATTAAATACTTGCTACATTCATGTACAGTCTAGTACAAGGATTAATTCGATACAATAGTTTTTCACATGAGTGCACTACAACGCCAATGTTACGCATAGTTTGCGAAAGCACGATGTGTCCTAACGCTGTCCTCATCGAATGTCCGCTGCTGCGAACAATTAATGACAAAATGTCCGATGCTATGACTTTCCCGTGGTACGATGGTCAATAATAGAATACGGGTCTTTGTTTACCTAAGGAGATAAAACAAGGAAACCCTCCGGACGCCGGATATTTTGACGCATAGACTGTAAGATTGTGATCACTCTGAGGTTTAATACCTTATCACCACCCACGATTAAAGCATTTGTTCCTTACTATCAAGTATGTAAGTGCGCAAGGGACATAACCAAATCTTGCTAGCTAGGCTGCCCTGGGGAGTTTTCTGCAAGCGTACCTAGCGGTTGGCAATGGTCAGTCAATTAATGACCAGCAGCGCTAGCACAACTCACGCAGCGACGCGATGCGATACGAGAAAATCTACCCGCCGCTTCCTAATTTGGTCAGTGCGGCTGAGACAGAATTTGCTCGCGACGCGGATGGACCAGAAAACTTCGGAATCGAATATAAGTTTTAGTTTTATGAACCCTTTGAAAGGCATTAAAAGTCATCAAATAATTATAGAAACAAGCGAAGTAACATTATAAATTGAGAGCTCGACAATAACAAGGTACCAGGAGCAGGAAGCTAATTAATAATAATTACATCGAGTAAAATGCAGGAAGCGCCTGGGCGCTAGACAAAGTTCCCGCTCGGAGCGAATAAGGTAATTATATTCGGGACAATCTTTTGCTTAGTGCACACCGTAGGGCACTCGCTAAGAGCACTACTACAGACGAGAAACGGAATGGATTTCTGGTTAATTCTAGACCGTATTTTTACTTTATACATGAGACTTGGCAGTACGTGTAATACGTCCAAAGTCTGTATTAAAAGGGTATAATAGCTTTTGACGTCTTCGATCGCGTTACTTTTAATGCTGACAGCACCTGTGTTCCCAGAAGTAGTAGGCAGGGCATATTGGATTTAATTTTCAGTGCCACTTCTTGCAGTAAGCGTCGCCAGGATGCTTTACTCCCCAGACAAACGTTTGGTACTCACAAGAACAATATTTCTTTGCTATTCCGCTAAAAAACGTGCTGGTCTATTAGTGAAGATAAGATGCAATTATTTGCGTAAAACATGCACAAAATTACAGCAAACCACCACCAATAATGAAAAAAACCTCGACAGGTGTTTCGCCTCTCTACGAGGCATCATCAGGAGATGCTGGCAGGAGATGTTGCTAGCGCCACGTCCACTGAGCAAATGAAATGAAAAATGCAAATGCAAATGGACTGATGCTGATGGCATTTGCTCAGTGGACCAGCACGTTTTTTAGCGGAATAGCAAAGAAATATTGTTCTTGTAATATATCATGGACTTCCGCAAAGTAACGCCTGATTCAATAAATTGTTTGGTACTCATTTTAAAACGACTCCCTAGAATAACATGAAACTTTGTATACACAATGGGACCTGCAAAGTCAAATATACGGACAAAAACATATTGCAGTAACATGCTAGCCTATCGCCCAAAACACACTTCAACCCGATCGAGTTGATGCTGGGTAGGCACGTAAATAATAACTCACGGCTCTATAAATAAGGCTCAGGAAATTAGTACCAAAATACCAGCCTTAGCTGATCAACTTATTGGTCCCAAATAAGTGCGCTTTATGATAATGGTTACGAGAAGAAAGTAAGTCAGCAAGCAGTCTGTCTTTTAAAAATATTTTGATCGAAATCCCTCACCTGATGAAATATCGTAAAAAATCCTCAGAAAATAAAGAGTATTCAAGAGTATGCAAGAGGGATCTACCTGCTTGTTATAGGATTCCTAATTGGAATAAAGCGATTTGACGTAGCCTTTGCATATGTTTGTCTAACGTTTCATGTAGGTAAGGTATGTCAGATTTTTGATAATAATAGAGGAAATAATTAAGCTGCCAGTAGTATTATCTGTCGGCAAAAATCAAAATCAGGATTCATCTCTAGCGACAACAATTATAATACAAAACAAATTATCTCAAACATGCAATGAACTATTGACGTGGTTTTATTTACGTAATTGGCTTCAATGTATCACGTTTAGGGCGTGGCGAGACGAGAGACCCGTAATGGAACTTCATACAAAGCTGGAGGGTTAGGCCTGCAAAGCGATCTTCTTTTGTTTCAATATCAATTCGTGATACGACGTCGTCGTGGCGTTCAGCCGTTGAAAAAAGCTTGGACGTTTTTATATTCCATTGCATGTTTGCATGTATGAGAATAGCACCTCGAGGTAAAAAGGGATTGTCAGCCTCGTGTTCATATCCGTATTTGTCCGGCATTAGATCACTTTGGAGTGGTACGCTGCCATAGTCGGCCACGGCACATCATTTTGGACTTTTAATTAATGAGCATGATTTTTGATTTTGACTGTACTGTATGACAATATATACAACCGTGCATATAAAGATTTATATTCATATCTTAGTAAATACGTAGATGATCGACACTATGAGTAATACCCGTAAACAAATATTGTCTTTTAGGTTTTAACTACTACAGTATTTTGATGGACTACTTAATATAACGCATTTACATAATAGGTTGCTGTTTGTTTGCTCCTGAACTGAGCGCAGGTCACATCGATAAACAAGTATTCCTGTTATATCTTATGTCTGGTGGATAAGATTGAAAATCGTGTACATATTTTTAGAGACCGTACGAGCGCCCAATTTTGTTGTATACGTGACTTTTACTGGTGTGTATTATTGGTCCAGAGGCTCTAGTATAAGTTTTACCGAAACAAAACGTTACGACCGCGTTCGCGTTTAGCTGTCAAATCCCATACAAATTGAGGATAAAACGCAAACGCGATCGTAAAGTTTTGTTTCGGTAAAACTTATACTAGAGCCTCAGACGTGAGATCGGAGCGGCAACAAACATAATTTAATATAGATTCGGCATCAGTTTAATATTTAAGTACCGCGCTTAGTGTTTTGTCACGATTGTTTATGGAATACAGACATACTTACACTGAATAGCAGTATTAAGATGCAGAAGCTCCACAGCCTCTCAAAAAGATTGTTTGGCAGTTCATCATCATCATCATATCAGCCGTAAGACTCTATAATTGAAGAGATTTAGGGGTCTACCCACGCAGCGTGTTCCGATACGTGGTCGTCACCCGAGAACCTTGCCGCCACAACCGCCATTGGTCCTGCGTGGCATGCCTTCTGCCACTAAAGTTTAGCGATTCGGAGCGCTATATCGGTTACCTTAGTTCAGCTGATAGTCTCATTACTGATGCGATCACGCAGAAAAACTCCTAGGTGACAATAAAGCCTAATTCTTATGAGGCCTATAATAAGCGGCCGCGTTTTCAATGTCATACATTATCACAGGCAACATACAAGTCAATTACTCCAGTGTTGAGGCACTGCGGGATATGAACAGTTATATATTCTAAACATGGCATCTCACTCTACCGCATTACACGTGCTTTTTCGACTAGTCAAGATCATCACATACACGCATGAACGCCGGCCTCGCGGCGATGAGTGTCTCCGATAATCGTGGTTGAGTAGTTTTCCTGCTCCAAGGAGAGCGAGAGCCTTGTTTAGCCGAAGCGGGCAGACCTGCCACAGTCAGGAAACGTGTTAAGTTAAATCTTCAATTCTGGAGCTTAAACTAAGTGTCATAACCAAAACATCACTATTTTCAATTGCCTCAATTTGATTCCACCTTCTCTTTCCGATTGTCTTCCAGTGTTTAGAGCGATGAAAGCAGCCGCATTAAACACGTTCGCCCTTATTCATAAAACTTAACTAAAATTTGTTTTACCCTGTCTCAAAAACGCAAATGTGAAAGGGATAGACAAAAACAAACAATTATTAAGGGATTAAGCTAAAGTACGTTTGGTGAATGATTATGCTTAAAGCCAATTGAAAATTCAGTTGTGCATATTAAGACGCTCTTCCAACGACCCTGTGTGACGCTGAAGTGAATATAATGGGTCACTATGCTTCACTTAGCGTGACCAGCAGAGTTAAGTTATGTAACTTAACCCTGCTGGTTGATAGCGTAACGTTAGGTATGACTTAATGTCATTTTTATATGAGAAAATGACAGTTGAGTTGTCCGAACGCTCGTTACTCCGCTGATTGAAACAAGCCTTATAGAGGTTTTCCACCGGCAAAGCTGACATAGCCAATTGTTTTATAACCGACAATATGAAGTGTCTCGCGTCGCTTCGCTTCTCAGTGGACAAGCAACTCGACATGTCGTTATATCCACTACCAGCCACAACAAATTGCATCTCGGGAATGCAATGTACATATTCCAACGCTGGTTACAATATATGTTAGGAATACTTGCTTGGGAACGAGCTTCCTTGACGTATGTACATTCGCAATATTTGAGCGGCGAATTTTGAGTTAGTGTTACTGGAGCGGTTAGTTAGTTCTGTGTAGTTAGGTACCCTGCGCCGCGATGTGATAACGTAACGTAACGTTTCATACGCTCGTTAGGACAATCTAAAAACTGTCAATTTTCCACATACATTTATATCTACCTAAAGTTACGTAATCGACCGAACGAGCGCTCGGACAATTGAACTGTCATTCTCCCATACAATAATAGTAGTTTATGCGACTGATCCATAATGAGAGTTTCATAATAGGATCACACGAGTGTTTTAAGGCCTAATTATGTACAGTTGTAGTAAGTAGTAGTAAGTCACAGCAAAAAACCAACAAAAAAATTACAACAGCAATGGCGGCAATCGGCAATTCGATCATACGTCATGACGAATGGTTTTTTTTAAATCATAGATAAACGAATGAAGTCCCTATACTCATATCACTCGAGATCAAATGTCGTGCGGTTTGTATTAAAAAACGTACTGAATTGACATTTCGTATCGATAACTGTTTTAATATCTATGGATACTAGAATTTGAGATTTGAGACTAGAAGAAGAGTTCCAAATTTAAACTCATAGCGATACAATCAAAAATCTGTACTGTAATGACATTACAGTACAGATGTTACCTACTACCACAGACAAGAAAGTTCTCATAGTAAAATCGGTTGTATGCTGGTCATTTCTCCTACGGTTTCTGAACGCATTTTAGATCACTAATGATATGTGCGTAGATAAAGATCATTACGATCTGCCTTGCGTAAGTACCACGCAATAGACCAGCACGAGTGAAAGAGTAAACAATTATTTTTAAAAATTATACAGGTCAAGGACAAGGTTATAAAGTGGTAGAAGCCCTAACTTATCATCTGAGTGAGCCTATATTGTTATTGCATTAAAATCGCCGTATCATTCCACTGTGTACCATCGCCAAAAATGTTAACTGACCTGACGTGCACTTTATATGCATTGTAATAAGGTTCAATATAAATATAGGGTGGTTAGTTAACTGTGTTGGCGTGTGTACGTATAGGACTCACACAAATACTGCCACGATGACTTTATGCACCTTATCCGTTGTAATGCAAAAACTGCTTAGGTACGTAACTTTGGCGTCAACGCGAGGATGCGTTGGGTCTAGTGAAGGAAATAATACAGGAACACAACACCACAGCATATCTGGGTCATACAGTACGGGGTCATGGGAGTACGTTCGTCAGAAGACCGGCTTCTCGCTGAGGGTTTTCCAGCTGCGTTCGCGCCACTACGTGCACTTCAGCTCGTTTGTGGTGCGCGTGCCGCGGCCGCTGCAGGAGACCGTCGCATGTGCTGACTTCTGGCCGAAGGATGTAGTGTTTCGACGGTTCCGGGGCAATCTGCCGAATCCTACACCGGAGACGACGATGCAACGGGGCCACGCCGTTTCGTCGCCTAAATAGTAGTATTATTTGTTGTTTTGGTTTCGTGACGCATTGGTTATTACTGTAATGTCACGTAAATGTATTTGTCAATAAATAAATACACAGTGTTTGAAACTAGATTCGTCCTCCCTGTGTTCAATAGTAAAAAAACAAAGCTACGCTAGCCTAGTGGTTCAGGTATGCGGCTGTCAAGCGGCGGTCGTGGGTTCGAATCCCGGCTCGTACTAATGAGTTTTTCGGAATTTATGTACGGAATATTTACCGTTAACGTTTCGGTGAAGGAAAACATCGTGAGGAAACCAATCTTATGCGAGAGTTTTTCCTCTTGGTTGAAAGGTCAGATGGCTGTCGCTTTCGTAAAACTAGTGCCTATGCCAAATCTTGGGAATAGGTGTCAAAGCGGAACCCGGGCTCCTTTAGGGGCATTACCGGGAATAACGCGAGGAGGATGATGATTTGATGATGAATAGTAAAAAAACAATAGTGCTTATAAATGATGTTTTTATCGCATAATGATATATAACATGAGACGCCGTTTACGCGTTTTAATAGTGCAACCACAAACTAGGGTTTTTAGCCCTTAATTTTGAGAATGATGAAAATAAAGCACAGGACAAACGCGAACCTAAATCTGTGTATGACCCTGTGTATATCCTTAGAATTATAGCTTCGCTTTTCAGTATGATAGAGGTCTAGTCATCCCCCGGTGATTGCGTACCTGGTTTTCTACACGAAAAAAAAAAAGTTGAGTTGCTCCAAATATGACCGAGACGACATTCCGCTGAGTCTGTGTAAAACTGTATAGTCTTGAGACTCATACGCATAACAAAACTTTCTTCTAAACTCTACAATTACCAGGAAACACGAGCAATCCCACTCTTAATAATGACCATAGCTCTCCGTCCTATGTCACTGTAAATACAGGGATCATCTCTAATAGAACGTGCGCCGGGAATGGTCATAGGTCGGACGCAGCGCGCTGTGTAATTTCCGTGCGGTTTTGAACCGAGGCTGCTGCAGGATTTTTATGCAAAATCGATGTTTCATCGCTTTTTTATAGCTCCTCGTCTTTCTGCCAAATTGTGAGAAAGAAGGCGTGAGGAAATTCATTCGCGAGCCAAAGCGTTCCACTAATTAAGGCACTCTTTTATTTTACGCTTAACGGCCCACAGTCTTGTGTAAATGATGCTTTGATAGTTGCAATTAAGAAGTTGAATAAACTATTAAACTTAGCGGTGTTGCCGAGAAATGTCTTATAGGTATCAAGATATCGTGTTTGCAATACAAATTAAAAATTATTATTACAAAATGTCATTACAATTATCAATTAAAATTACAATGAAACAGTCATTGTTTTTACGACTATCAATTAGACTTACTTTAAATGTAATTTACGTCACACCTGGCCATAGTGCGAGTTTTACTGCACGCTGCGCGTACGGGAAAACTCGCATTGTGGCCAGGTGAAGACGCAAAATGTTGTATTCAACTCGTAAAGCCCCAGAGCGCATATTTATAGTTACGTAATGTATTGCAACTCCAAAATTAAACTTTGATAATATAATTTGTGATGTATTATTGTCAAAAATATAAATTGATTTTCCCGCCTTTTTTATATCCAGCTTTTATTGTCTCTCTTCATATTGTTTACTCCGTGACAATTTCATTATTACAATTATTTTGTAAACGTACAAATTACTTTTGTTTAATAGAATATTTTCATTATAGACTGAGTGAGTCAAGTGCGGGTGGCGCAGGACCGGTCACTTTGGCACTCTTTCGGCTTTCGTCTTTCGGCTGATATGATGATGAGTGAAGTGAGTGAGGCGTCTCCGTTTCAGCTCGGGGGTTATCTTATCTTATCTGATCTATCTAGATGAGGGCCCCTTCGGATGCACTTCGACCCAGTGGGATCTTTTGTGCATTTGCCCTCTCCTTATGTCTACTCCCAACTTCGCTCCATCATTTCCACAAAGCGGATGATGCAGCTGAGCGGGAGTACCTTGAATTCCTTTGGTTGCGGATAGCCGTTACCAAAGTAATTCATTATTTGTCTGGCAAGGGCATGACATTCACACAATAAGTGTTCCATAGTCTCATCCTCCTCGCCACACATTCTACAGTCTAAGCTGTCCGATAGTCCCATCTTGGCCAAGAGATCCTTGACCCCGAAGTGACCTGTGAACACCCCAGATATGGTTCTGAGCTGCTTCCTGCTGAATTTCCAGAGTTTTTTAGTCCAGCCCGAGTCCACTCCTTCTATGAAGAGCTTAGAGTGCCTTAAGCTCGCCTCATTCCTCCACTCGTGTTGGTGTTTGGTTTTGGCGTGGGCTTTAAAGGCCGAGATTATGGTTCCCTGTGAGAGTCCCACAAATGGTTCTGGGCCTACAAAGTGGTTTGTTGACCCCCCTCTTGCAAGCTCATCCGCTCTTTCGTTGCCAGTGAAGCCCTCGTGCCCTGGAATCCAAACCAGTTGCACCTTATTGTGCTTTCCAAGCTTGTTCAGTGCCTGGACGGCATTGTAGACAAGTCTAGATGCCACTTTCGGCGCTGTAAGCGCTTTAAGAGCCGCTTGACTGTCGCTGAGTATATAGATGGTCTGCCCTCTGGTTTGCCTGTCTATATTCTCCTGTGCACAGGCAATTATGGCGTATGTCTCCGCCTGGAAGACGGTTGCCAAACTACCCATGCTTACACTACTACAGTAGTCGTTCGCGTAAATGCCTGCTCCCGTACCGGATCCCATTTTCGATCCGTCCGTGTACCATATACTGTCTTTGTCACCAGACCTCGGTGGTTCTAGACCTTCGGCCCATTCAGCCCTGGATGGAACTCTTGTTGTGTAGTTCCTGTGGAATACAAACTTGGGTAGCATTTTGTCGCTTCCCATGCTTGTTATTCTGTCTAAGAAACCATCAGTCTCCATGTTTGTGTGTTTAGTCTTTGGTTTAACCTCGCTCCACAGTCCAAGGGTTCTTAATCTGTAGAACGATTTGCGCGCCTCTGACTTAATCACCAAGTGAAGTGGCGGTAGGTCCAGTAGGACTTCTAGCGCCGCTGTGGGCGTGGTACGAAACGCCCCTGTTATAGCCATGCATACCGATCTCTGCACCTTCATCAGAGCATCTCTGCATGTGCCCATTAAAGTCCTTGGCCACCATACCAGGCTACCGTACAATAATATGGGCCTCACCATCATAGTGTAGATCCACTTAAGTACCTTTGGGTTCAATCCCCATGCTTTGGCATACGCTGATCTACACATTCCAAATACCCTCAGTGCCTTTGTAATGGTGAGATCTGTATGCTTCTTCCAGTTCAGCTCTTTATCTAGTGTGACACCTAGATATTTCACATCATTGGACAGTTCTAGTACCCTCCCGTACAGTTTTAACTGCTGTACGCCAGCTCGGGGGTTGCTTTCGTATGTCCGTTTGTCCAGATTTCCGGCTGTTCTCGACTACAGGTCCCATTCCACAACCAATTCTCTTAACATTTTGTGAGCAGATTCGTTAATTATATAGAATATTTTTTATAGTCAGCTTTTCGAAGAAAAACGTTAATATTAGAGTTTAAATAACTGACATTTCGAAAACTGACGAGGATATAATTAAAGTAACATCCTAATATCCAAACATATAAACTTACACGTGAATCACATGAGTTAGAAAATAAATTCAATAATTAAAATAAGCAAAAATAACTACGTCCTTAAAATACTAATTTGTATTTGAATTGTTTTTATCTTTATATTCACTCCAAGTAAATTTGCTCCTTTTTAATTAGCTAAAAAGCTTTATATAGAGTAAGTTATTAAACAATTTAATTAACAATTAATGCTATTTGAATTACAAATAACAAAGTAATTCAAATTACATGTATTTCAACGACACTTGTAGTGTTATATTCAATTTTTATTTCAATTACACTGTAATTAATTACGCCCAACACTGGTATTAACCCATTCGGCGTCGATTACGACACATGCGTCATAGTGCTACGATCGCTTTGCGCTAGATTTGAATATTAATTCATCCAAGGCCTGCTCACATGTGAGTCATGCTTCTAGGTGGGATTTCCGCTGCTAAGCGGAAAAATGCTGCTATGCGCTACAACGTAGCACTCGTAGCACGTAGCTCGGACTATGGCGTAGCGCTGCGAACGAAGCCGATCTCGTGGTGTTTGTTCCTCGCATTTAGTGGAAAGCGTGAGTACTGTATAAAAGTTTTAAAGCCCCCGACATTTTCATTTTAAAGTGTAATATCTCAAAACCGGCTAAACCAATTGTGTTGAAACGTAGCTAAGAACCTTGATCACGTAAACTTTTTGACAAAAATAATCGCATCAAAATCGGTCCTTTCTTTTAGGAGCAACACGGACACACATATACGTCAAATTTATAAAGCCCCTCTTTACGCGTCGTATATACGTCGCCACGACTATAGTTCGTATTATGACAGATTATTAGCAAGTTCATCAGAACCGCGAGCGTTCAGTGTCCGAGTGTCGTTATTTTGGCAAGCACTTTATTAAATGTGAATAGCTCTCTGGAAACGCAATTTAAACTTTCTGAATGAATAGCTTTATTTTGATGACAATTTTAATCGTTGGGAAGCTTAAAGACACTCCAGTGGCTGTGAATATTCGCAGTGCAAAATGTAAAAACGAACACTAGCGGTCCTAAGATGGTTGCTATTTTTAACCGATTAAAAAAAAAGGAGGAGGTTCTCAGTTCGGTTGAAATTTTTTTTTTAATTTTCTTAAAAAACCAATGTTTATTAACTCAGAACTCCGTCATTGATGAGCCGATCCGTATTTTTTTTGCAAGTATATGATTCCAGGTGGGTCCCATCTTTTTCAAAAAATCAGGATGATGGGATCCATGAGGAATTAAGGGAACTCCTCAATTATATAAGGCACGCGTGTAGCGACTTTGGTATTTTCTATTATAACTCGTGTATTTACATCCGGTAATCTTAAATTTGGCAGAGTGGAATTGATGATGAAGACCACAGATGACTTATGGAATTCCTCAATCATGTACCTACTTAAAAGTACCGTGAACACAGATTCTGATAAGGTTCCGTTGAAATAGCAACTAATGAAGTGCCAAAGGTGATCCTTGTGGAATCGATGGAAGTCCTCGAATATTATCGGGCCACATACAGCGATTGGATTCGTTTCTCTAATAATCAATAAAAAAAAAAATATCTTTATTCTCAGACAACTTTAGGTCCATAGGATGTTAGTAACACGATTTAAACACTTAATAACCTATGTTAGAATAAAATTAAGAATTAAATAAAAAATACGAATTAAATTAGCCTAAACTGGCAGCTGGTTCACCGAGGTACACTCACACTCGGGGCGTGCAACTCGTTGAACCTGCCGAGCACGGCGCTGTCCTGCTCCTGCCTGCCCGCCACGACCTGCAGGAGGCTGTTGGGGCTTCCCCTCACTCGGCGTATTAAGGACGCAACTTTCTTGCGAATGAGCGCAAAAAAGTCGTCTGTATGTGCGTCAGCGAACATGCCAGAGGCACTGCAATGTCGAGGAAGCCCCACCATCGCCCGGAACAGGTTGTTGTACAATACACGCAGGGCACTGTAGGCTTTTTGGGTATAACTAGTCTATAGACTGCTAGTGTAAAAAGTTTGGCAAAATGCCTTAAAAAGCGTGACCTTGATCAATGCATTTGCTCTCGGAAATCAGTTCTTGTAAATTGGAAAAACAATGTGGAAATATTCTCGTGGCTTGGCGGAGTACTAAATTGAAGTCGGTTAAAACTTTGTTTTTAAAGTAAATTATATCACTTATCGTTGTGGATAACACATCAGTGACTCTCGCACCATGCTTGTCAGAACGTGACGGATGCCTTATCGACAGCGATAAGTGATAAAATGACAATCTTGTTACGCCTGCAGGAGTGTCCACAAATATCTTATTATATTCAGAGCAATGACACTTGGTTCATTGTCCGAGAGGCAACCCGATGACTCGCGGTATTTGAGCTCTCAAAGTGTTGTAGAACCGAACTGTGCAGCAATGCGAACTAAGCCAACTTTAACTGGTGCGTACGAGTATATAGGAGAAGGGGGGGGGAGTAAAACGAATATTGTCACCTTCCTCCGTGTGGCAAAGGGGACCCCCTGTATACATATATGAAGGCGTAAATACCGGTGGATTTTACAAAAACTCTCTAGTTTTTGTAAAATCCACCGACCCCGCACCGTACCGTGCCTCCCACATGAAAATTGTCCATGGTAGTTGATTGCAAAACCTTTTATATTCCACTTTGACGAAGCGTTTGTAAGGCTGGCCAAAGCGGGATTCAAATTCATGGGAGAGGGAAGATGGCATTTGTGCATATCATTTTTCACGTCATAAAAGACTCGAAACACAAATGCCATCCGATTTCAATGATTTTCAAGGCCTCCACCCACCAGACGTGTGTGCTGCGCTGCAGCTGCGCGGGTGCTGCGCGTGTGCCGCGTTCGATGTGTGTTTGAAGTGTAGTTTCAATGCTTTACAACTTGCGCGTGTGCTGCGCTGCAGCTGCGCGGGTGCTGCGCGTGTGCCGCGCGGGTGCTGCGCTGCAGCTGCGCGGGTGCTGCGCGTGTGCTGCGCGTGTGCTGCGTTCGATGTGTGTTTGAAGTGTAGTTTCAATGCTTTACAACTTGCCACCTGCGTGTGCTGCGCGGCGCGTGTGCTGCGCGGCACACGCGTCCGCTGGGTGGAGGCCTTAAGTGTATTTCCTGTAAGTTCTCGTCCACCACTATTTTAATCCGGCTTCCAACTCGACGATTGATAACCGATCGGCCGGGACGGATGTCATTTTTTTTCAGTGTCTGTATGTGAAGAAGAACAAGCATGCGAATTTTACCAAACAGTTGCCTCACAACTTTTTTTTTAGCTCGCTCGCGTACAGGGCTCCGGGCGCACCAGGAGGGATGGCATAAACAGCGTACAAACTTTCAGGCTACCGCTGTTTCAATCGGTTGCCTCGCCACAATGTTTTTTTCACCATCTCTTATTTCCGCACCAGTCAAAGTTGGCTCAGTTCGGGTTGCACAAGGCGGTTCCACAACACTTTGGGAGCTCAAATACCGCGAGCCCTCCGGTTGCCTCTCAGACACTGAATTACGCGTCATTGCTTATTAAGCGCGGCCCAAACACAACTAAAAATTTGACCAGCCGTAGTCCTCATCCTCCGACAAATCAAAATCTATGCATATCATTTTTGTAACCTAGATTAACTAAGACTTCCACTATGCCCGCAGGTTTTAGTATAGAGTGAACGCGGCCCGCATTTCCCCTTAAGGTTTCAATATAGATAGTTTATAATAGAGATGCAACTGATATCCGGGTGCTATCCGGTATCCGGCCTATCCGGCCATTATTTTACTATCCGGCCGAATACCGGATAGTTGCGCACTATCCGGCCGGATACCGATTAGTGATTCTGTTTGGTTAGTAATACTAAAAACTTATCTATTCAGCAATATAGGCGGGCGCACGTGTACTGCATACGAAATAGTTCCGTACACTGACCTAATAAAACTCGTTTCTTGCCAAGCAAACGGCCCCCGCGAACCTACAATGCGTAACAGGTTGAAACCTGCACGACGCGCCCGCCGCCAAACTAAAATGTAGGTATCGTTTGGCCAGCCGAATATTCGGCGGCCGGATACCGGATATTCGGCCGGTGATCAGGCTAAATATCCGGTATCCGGTATCCGGCCACTTGTAGTGCTCGCGTCGTGGTGACACTCATAGTGTGAGAATGCATGGTTAATGCGAAGATGATTGATTATTGAGTACAATAACTCATAATAGGTGTAAGACTTGTTTTACATGTACTAAATCTATTTAAGTAAATGCCTTTTATGAAATGAATCCCTATATTTAAGAATATCTTACAAAAGTGTAATTAGTGATAAAGCAAGAAAAGTTTTACGTCAACGTCTTTATTGCAATGATACTCGTATAACATTTAATTTCACCTGGCCTGAGGCGAAGGATTTCAAATTTTCTCCATATAGAGAACGTACAGCCATGTGAAAAATATGTATCGCTTAATCCTCTCATAAATATGTACCGAAACCTTAATCCGCTGACAAAAGAGCGATGGTTCATATTATTTGTGAGTAAGTTGTATGCACCCACATTTTTACACTTAACTGTACGGTCGACGTCAAAGTGTTGTTCACCTTTTTGAACCTTGTGTGTTTGGTATAAGGTCAAAAATGTGTAAATATCTTTCTTGAAGTCAAATGTACAAGTCCAGTGCCGGTCAAAGTCGGACGGTTCAAGAGGTCAATGTGGACATACAACGCTACGGTCGCTACGAAACAAAACTACCTGCTTTGTTACTAAAGTTCTATCTAAGTGCACTATTTTATGTGTAAACATGACGCTCAGACTACCTATACTAATCTTAAAAACCACGTTTGATAATAGGGTCTATCGCCCTAGACAAATTAGAATGTATTCAAATTATATTTCTCGTTTGATTACGCAAGTATTTTAACAACAGATACCACAGTTAAACATACCTATATGCTCTCAGACTTTACAGCAATCAAAAAGGTGAAAATATACTTCTTTTACGTCAAATTCCACTTTCCGTTATGGACGTAAATTTTTCTACACCTCGGTCGGTAGTAACATACCTGACATCGCATATCTATCGCCTTTTCTTTTGGCTCACGCATCGAATTGCGACCCGAGGCATTCTTGGCCGTGAATAATGTCATCACAAATTCAAGAGTATGTGGAGACGGAGACTCTCTGTCGTACGGAAGCCCTTTGATATCTTTTATCTTGTCCATGTAACTGCACCGTGGTATTGCTCTGCCTCTCCTTCCTTTCTTGTTAGTTTACAGCAACCGTACCGTTGTCGTGCCGTATCATATGACCAATATCTTCCCCCCTTCTAGTGCTTATGGTATTCAAGACCGCTCTCCTCTCTTTAATACGTCCTCATTTGTTATTTTTTCGGACTTTTCGGTCCTACTCATGCCTTTCATCGTCTCCAAAACCTTTTGAAACGCTTCCAGTCTTTCTCGGTTCCTTTGAAATGTGCTAAATAATAACTGTCAAAATCCCAGCGTGCAGTGTTAGCGTCTAAAGTAATATATGATCCTAAAAATCCGTAAACATTTCCCAAATTCACATGCAGTCTAGGTGCTTCAATTTGCGAACGGTCCGGTTGAAAGGGCCATATTTTTTCAACCACCACTGCGAGGCGTGGGCAGTGCCACTCGAACCTGCTTCACTGGTATTTTGTATTTTGTAACATTTTTATAATAGGTTTACCTACGAGCTACGTGTACGAACAAGTGCGGTAGCTGAAAGTGAAATGTGTACATACGGTATAAGTGCTAGCGACTAAAATGTTTTCAAAATGGTACAAAATGCTTACTTGTAGGGTTATATTTCGTGAGCAATCGTTTTGTCATACTTTTTTGGTAGTTAAAGTAATAGATTGCATTTTTTGTAAGCATTTTTTTTTGGCAATTAGACTGTTGACAATACAAACACTAGTATGTTGCATCAGTAATTTTTTGCATGTACATGTTAGCAAATTGCAATTTAAACACAAATATGTAAGTAAGCACTCATAATAGATCCGCACTTTTAAAATGTCTATGAAATTGAAGTGAGCAGTTAGTTATATACGGTGAACATGACGTTTAAATAAAAGAAATATATATTTTATTTGTTAATTTACTTTACAGGCGCAATTAAAAATTTGTGGAAAAAAATAAACGAAGTTGGAAAATTACATTTGTAATAAATAAGCTACCCAAGCGACTACGCCCGCGTATTGAATAAATGGAATGCCTGCGAGATAAAATACAGCCTATAACAATCAATATTAAACCATCCACACAAAAAAAAACGGTATTTTATTCTGCGAACGAGGGCACTTTCAGATGTCAAACGGTAATTAACGATAAAATAATAATAATCTTACACAATAATCATTTAAAACTAGCAGATTAAGGACTATCGGCCGTCGTAGACGGTTAACAAAGTAAATGACACTAAATGAAAACAAAACAAAATATGACCATTACACTTGAAATGAGGTCTGTCAGTTCTGTTAACAAGAAGTTCATGATATTAATTCAGTATTCCAGAGATGTATAAGGCCTCTTGAGCATCCAAATACAATTAATAATTATTCTAATGTTCTTAGAGATGTACAAGTATAGTCTCTTAGCGTCAAAACAAAAAAGGAACCTTAATGTAATACTCGTATTGTCAGAGATGTACAGGGTCAATAAAAATGAAACGTGTCAAGATCAGAATGATGGCTCTCATCAATACGATTATAATAATAATAACACTAGTATTTAAGTAGTTAGGTACTATGCCCTTGCAAGCATGAACAGTCCGGACTCCACAAACATCACCCGATCACGAGTATGGCGTATATCTCTACCATCGCCTCCCTCAACCATATGTTGGGAAAGATGGTGGCCCTATAAACGACGTCACCGTAAGCAAAGCCCTTGAAGCGAGCATGACATGTTAAAGCCACCGGACGCGATAGAATAGCGAAGATTACAAGCGACTTATTCGGCGAAAAACAGCATCACGTGCTCTCTATCTTACACACGCAGGTGAATTTTACAAATCGAACTACAAACTTATTATTTATTATTAATATTAAGAACCGTAAGTCTCCCACTGCTGGGCAAAGGCCTCTCTCTTTTCTTCCACATATGCCTGTTCTGGGCAGCCTCCCGCCAGCCTTGGACGTCAAGCTCCTCGCCTAAGCCTTAGTGGTCTACTTCGACGCCGTATTCGGTTCTGTGGGACCCACTTGGTAATAATTGTAGCTCATGACGTTTCTGGCATGCGGCAGACGTGCCCGGCCCAGTCCCATTTTACATACAAACTTAGAAACTTACCAAGCTACGAGCTTACAAGATTAACTTACACTCGTAGATTAAGGAACGAACATTAACTAGGTTTCCTTACCCCACTAGCTTGTCATAGAGGATATGATAAGCAAGTGGTAACGTTTGTTGGCATGGTTTGAATTACCAATCCAACAAGCCGAACGGAGCGGCGCGGCGTTGCGCCTAAGTCCATGCATGTCAAACTGTGGCGTTTGATGATAGTTGGCGCGGGCGGCTTAATGCCCACGGCCAAGCGAAGCGCAACGCGCTCCGCATTGAACGGTCGTGAATGCGAAAATACAATGTTGGAACATCAACATCAACGTTTGGACGTATCCATTTGTCGCTGAGTTCACATAGGAAATATTCAGAGCAAAGACGCGTAATTGCAATATGAACGAGGCAAGCGGATGGCTCGTGGTGTTCGAGGTCCCGAAATGTTGTGGAACCTATTGGTTAGGGTGATTAATTAATAGAACAGTTTACGTATAAAGTCTATTTATTTATATTATTTATCAAGAGAGTCGTGCACGTTAACTATACGCTGTTATTGATACAAGGCAACTCACGCGACTAGTGTGAAGTAAAAGCTTCGTATAAACATCCCTAATGAAAAACATGAAACACTTAAGAGTGCATTAGTATTCACATAAGTGTGAAAGAGAAAGTTATACAAACTCCAAGATAGAGCAGGACGGATTTATATTTGTGATTTCCAACACGCCCCCTCAAAAATAAATCCTTTCTCTAAAATATAAATATTATCTATTTATTTTATTACAATAATAAAATCACACGCTCTCTTTTATCTGGGGACAATTCATCATGGTCCAACATTTGTTGCTAGGATTAGGGAAACCCAGAAAAACCTAATCAAACCATTTCGCCTTAAACAACGTAACATATGTATATATTTAACTATATATATTTACTAACTCTTATTTAATGACATAACAACTATGTAATTTAACTTTACATATTATTTTGTCTAACTCCTAGTTTTTCTCTAAGAACAGAAAAACGCACAGCGGACAACGGTTTTGTCAAAATGTCAGCCAATTGATTACCTGTGGAAACATAAATCAGTTTAATTATATTTTTCTCCACCTGTTCTCTAGAAAAATGATACTTAATGTCAATGTCAAGATCCAAACGGATCTTTTGTGACTTGTTGGGTTATTTGCAATGCTTATACAACCATTATTGTCCTCATAAATTGGTATTGGATTGATTACTTGAATGTTAATACTAGTCATTAAAGACTTTAACCAAATACCTTCTCTAACAGCTTCAAACAAAGCCATATATTCCGCTTCAGTCGTAGAAGCAGCTACTGTTGGTTGTTTTTTGTTTGCCAACATACCGTGCATTGTTCAAACAGTTTAAATATGTACCCCATCGTACTTTTTCTGTCTAATTCATTATCACCCCAACTCGAGTCAACAAACCCACACAAAAAATCATCACAGTTGTTTCGTATGAAGTCAATTTAAAACTCATAGACCCTTTTAAGTACCGTAACACTCTTTTCAAATAGGACCATAGTTTATGATTGTTTTTGTTCGTAAACCTACTCAACAAGTTGACAGAAAAACTCAAGTCAGGTCTAGTGCAAACCATAATATACATCAAACAACCGATAAGGTTTCTACAAGGGACTTCAATTTTTTCACACGAGTTTAACTCTGTATACTCCACTTGACATTCCATGGGAGTATTTATGGGTTTACATTCACCCATGTTAAACTTTTCTAAAACAGTTTTAATATACAGTTCTTGGTCTAGAGTGATAACATTATCGGTACGCTCGATCCTTATTCCCAAGAAACATCTGATTTCTTTTAAATCTACCATTTTAAACATGTTCATCAAGTACTTTTTGAAATTATTCATGGTATTTATATCTGCAGTTGAGATGACAAGATCATCAACATAAAGAACTAAATAAATGTTTTTCATGATATCACCCACGTCTAGGATGTAAATGCATCGATCAGCTGATGAGTACCGAAAACCCTTATCTATCAAAGCATGTTCAAACATTTGAAACCAACAACGCGCTGATTGCTTCAATCCGGACAACGACTTATTTAATTTGCAGACCTGATTTTCTGCACATGGGATTCCTTCAGGAATTTTCATGAAAATTTCTTCTTTTAATTTCCCATTTAAAAATGCCGTTTTAACGTCCATGTGATGAACAAGCAAATTAAATTGATTTGCAAAAGCTAAAATAAATCTGAAACTAGTAATTCTCGCAACTGGTGCAAATGTTTCATTATAGTCAATTAAATATTCTTGACTAAAACCACGTGCCACTAAACGTGCTTTATACTTCATGGGTTTTCCAAACTCATCATTTTTAATTGTAAATATCCATTTACAATCGACAATATTTCTGTTTACGGGTTTTTGTACGAGCGTCCAGGTTTCATTTTCAATTAGAGAATTTAATTCCTCTTTAATCGCATTATCCCATAAATGTTTATCATTCCTGGATTCAATCTCTTTATAACAAGATGGTATTTTGCAAATTAATGACTTTGCATATAACAAATAGTTAACAGAAATATCGTCATCAGTTTCGTATTCGTTATAGGATACTGTAGGCATGTTTTTAATCCTTTGACTTTTTCTAATTGGATTATTTTCGCTAACCAATTCGTTTTGAGATTTCGTTAATTTATTTTGTAATGAACCACAGTCTGCTTGCTCATCTGTTTTACTTACAGATTTATTAGGCGGTTGACCTAATGGTGCAGATATTCTGCCAGTTTGTTTACTTACATCTGATTTCGGACCATCAGATTTAATACACATCTTTTTACATGATTGCTCGTCAGATTTACGGTAATTATCAGAAATAATTCCGTCAGGCTTTAACGGCCTACTAGATAAGAAATTAATCTCATCCACTATAACATCTCTGACTTTTACAAACTTTTCATCTACCACATCCCACACCTTATAGCCATTCGGTTCATAACCAACCAATATGCCTTTTGATGACTTTTCATCAAACTTGGTTTTTTTAGTTTTATTCAGAAAATAAACTGTTGAACCGAAAACTTTTAGATATTTTAGTACAGGCATTTTACTGTGCCAAAGCTCAAATGGTGTGTTATTTGTTTTCAGTGCTTTTGTCGGGCTAATATTGATTAAATATGTCGCTGTAAGTACAGCTTCGCCCCAGAACGTTTTACTTAATATAGCACCGGATATCATAGCACGGCTTCGTTCTGTTATTGTTCGTATCATACGTTCAGCAATACCATTTAATGCTGGTGTATGCGGCACTGTTAAGTGGTAGCTTATACCTTTTTGCACACAGTACTGTTTCATCTCATTTGATAAATATTCACTACCATTATCACAATATAAATTTACTAATCTCAAATCGAAATGGGATTCAGACTTCGCAACGTAATCTTGAAATGTAGCAAAAACGTCTGATTTATGGGCAATTAAGTATGTCACCGCATAGTGCGTGCATTCATCAACAAAAATAACAAAGTAGTTTTTGCTGTCAAGTGTCGAAGGGGTGATTGGACCGCACACATCTGTATGCACATTGAATAGAGGTCGTTTTATAACTTTCGATTTAGATTTATTAAATGGCAAACATGCTTGTTTCCCATTTATGCAAGCTTCACATAATTTGTCATTCATTATTACTTTATTTAATAACTCGGTATCAGAAAACATTTACTTGCTTTTTATCTCAGCCAACTTTGATTTGCCAATATGACCAAGCCTTTGATGCCACAACTCATAGTTATTCTTATCGTCTCTATTCAATGAGCTATCAGTATTTAAAGCACATTTATTAAGCTGAAAATGAATGCCAATTAAATTATTTTGTAACGACTCACCCTTTGTTACCATCTTACCCTGATTGATGATTTCTACCGTACCGTCATTGTTGAAAATAACGGTCATTCCAGCAAGTTGCATTTTCTTGACAGAAAGCAAGTTGTACGGCATTTCAGGACAGAAGAGTACATCATGAAGTTTCCCTTTTATGCCTAAGTCGCTGGTTACGGCAAGGTTGCCTTTCTTTGTCGCCTTTATGTAGTATGTCCCATTCTTTGCAATGGAGATATTTATCGGGTTTTCCAACAGCTCAAAATCTTGCGCCAGGTCGTCGCGGTTTATGAAGTGGTCAGAAGCTCCGGAGTCCAGGATAAATGAAACACAGTTCTGGTCTCGTTGTTCACTGATGTGATGCCTGTGATCCCCAGCCATAAAAGCAAATCCGGAAGTAGTATTTTCTCGATCCTTAATAGTAACAGTCTGGACCGTTCTATTTTTTCTGTCCCATTTATGTTGAGGGTTCCTTGATTTGTTATAAAAACAATTCTTTTGTAAGTGTCCCTTTCTTCCGCAACAATGACACTTAATATGCTTGAGTTTATCCTTTTTTTATGTAGGAGTTTTTATGCGGTTTGTTTGAGTTCGTATTTATGTAGGTATGTCTTGGTTTTGTATTCTCTCGCCTAGTAATTTCGGCATGGAGTACTTTCATACTCGTGTCACGTCTTTCATTCATTACTTTGATTTCGTGATCTAAAAGTCTGGTCTTCACAAAACCTAAAGTTAAGTTTTCCTCAGCTAAAGTCTCTATAGCTGTCATGACGCCGTCATACTCGTTGGGCAGTGTCATAAAAAGATGAGTCACTTTATCTGCCTCCTCTAAAATTGCTCCAGCAGCCATTAATTCCAGCATTAATTCGTCAAATAATTGAAAATGTTTCAGTAATGACATGTCACCTTTTAGTTTTAGGTTTAGCAATTTCTTTCGCAAAGCTAGTTGAGTCGCAATACTCTTTCGTTCGTAAATGTTATCTAATTTCTTGAATATTTCCTTTTCACTATCGTTATCATTCACAAGACCTAATAAAGAGTCTGACAAATACTCAATAAGAGTATTCATTGCCACCCGCTCATTTTTAAGCCACTCACTGTCCGGGTTTTCTGGAATATCATTGTCAATCACGTTCAAAACATTAAGTTCATTTAATAAATTTCTCATTCTAAGTTTCCACACACTATATTTATCTCCATCAAACGGTCGAATGTTCCTTTTCAACTTTGAGTTGTCCATTATAATTTTTTATTAAAGTTCACTTAGAATAATCACTTCACTGTAAGTTTCTTTATTGTCACATAACCAACTGTTCTTTATTTACCATTTGTATAATTTTATTTTCTGGGCCCATAACCTATTGGTTAGGGTGATTAATTAATAGAACAGTTTACGTATAAAGTCTATTTATTTATATTATTTATGAAGAGAGTCGTGCACGTTAACTATACGCTGTTATTGATACAAGGCAACTCACGCGACTAGTGTGAAGTAAAAGCTTCGTATAAACATCCCTAATGAAAAACATGAAACACTTAAGAGTGCATTAGTATTCACATAAGTGTGAAAGAGAAAGTTATACAAACTCCAAGATAGAGCAGGACGGATTTATATTTGTGATTTCCAACAGAACCGCACTGTGCAACCTGAACTGAGCCAAGTTCTGTCAGTTCGGGTTGCACATGGCTGTTTCAGGACACTTTGGGAGCTCAAACCGCGAGCCATCCGGTTGCCTCTGGAATACTGCAACTACTCGTCATTTCTTTAACTAAAATGTGTTGAAAGGAATAGACATTGGTTTTCCTTTGACGTCCTCCGTTCTTCTACACGCACCATGCTGTTTAAGAAAGAGCGCACAAATATTGAAATATATATATATATGTATTTGGTATATGAGATGTTTCCCTCATATCGAACCCTTTATAAAATATACAGCAACGCCAGGCGCTTTTAGTTCCCGGCGATTTCACGCTTCCCCTCCCCCCAATTATTAGAAAGCCATTAAATTCAAACAATGAAACCAACAAATCACCAACAATTTATAGCCTATTATTGCCTTGTGTTCAACATCAATACATCACTACATTGAATGCAGTTACAGGACGTCACATTTCAATACTTGCGTTCGCGGGAATGTGAGCGTAGTGGGGATTCAGGCTGTACAATGGGTGCGAAAACACAATGCACGGGAGTTGTCACAAGTAGGCGTGAGTCGGAAGCCGAGAACTATTAGGAACGAATTTCCGTCGCGAACCAAAAGGAATTGAAACCCAATGAACTATCAAAATCGGTCTTCGGTCTTTTAGTTCAGAAGGTTTTGTGTCAGCGGAGCGAGTAAATTACTGAAAATCTCAGAGCCAGGACGGTCACGAAGCGATGTTGACCGCCTCGCGAACGAATTACGTCGCACTGAACTATCCTACTAATGTTATAATTGCGAAAGTATGGATGTTCGAATGTTCGTTACTCGTTTAAGCGTTTATATGGCTCAACCAATCTGGATGAAATTTTGCAAGAAGATAGTTTAGCCTGGATTAATATGTAGGATAGTTTTGCAGACGACGTCACGGGCGCAAGCTAGTAGGATATAAAACACCCAACTAGTTCCTCAAACCGATTGAACGAGATCGGATCGCTGTGTTGAAACGAGCCAGCCCAACTCTAGTAACGACGCTGCATGTTGGGTGGAAGATGCGCTTTTCGCATCTCCGGTCAGACGCAATCATTCAAGTGGAGAGGTGTCCGGGGCTAGTGCTGTGTGCTATGTGCCTCCATTATATACCTAAAACTCGGGTCACACTGGACGATGTAACTAAGCAAGGCTGCTTTAATACAAGATCAATTCACACAGTTTCGGCATTTAATCTCCGGTAAGTTTGGTCAAATTGGACGTTAGGTTTTATTCTGTTATTGAATAGGTACAACCAGCCTATGTCGACTGCTAGACATAGGCTTCCCCCAAAATTGTTAAATGTAAGCGCTAATTGATACAGAAAAATAAACGTAGTTAACAGCAACACTTGTTTAACCAAAAGGCAGCTGTATGCCTAAGGAAACGAATCACCACATTAAAAAATACTACTTAGGAATGTTGACCATTTTGATATGATACAAAGAGAAAGAATACAAAGGAAAAATAAACCATCTTCATCTATGTCGTGTCGTGTCTTCAGCGTGTAATATGATCGGAGTAACTTCCGCGTTAAAAATAACACGAAACAAAATATTTAAAGAAATAATTTGTTTCGTTAAGAAAGTATAATATACTAATTTAACAACAGATTTGCTAGGTAGTATTTATTAAACACGGCCTTTTCGTCTCAAAGCATTTGCGGCACGTGGCTATTGTAGCTAAACAGTTGCTTTGCTGGACCGATGTGTCATAAGATAAGTTCCGGTGTAGAAAACAACAATAATAATTCAATGTGAGGCTTCGAAGGTCCTTTAAGGTTAGGAATCTCAATGTCGCATATCCATCATTAAACCTACAATTGCTAAAAGCGGTAATGAACATTAAAGCACACCCAGTATGAAAAATCACTCATTTGAGAATTTGTCATTTCTCACTTGGTTTCTCAAACGAGTGATGACAGAGACTGTGACCAAGAGGTGGTCAGAAGGTCTCATATGGCCAAAACTGCGGTAAAACGATTCGAGAAGATATGGAGGAACAGAGGCATAAATAATGACTAATGCGGACTCATGTCTTCGCGATCTTCCTGTACGTATCAGAAACTTGGACGAAAAAAGTCGTACGATAGATGCATTCGACATGTGGTGCTGGCGCAGAATGCTCCGGATATGATGGACTGAGCGCCGCACAAATGAGTCTGTTCTCGACGAGCTCGGTATCAAAACGAGGCTCTCCACCATTTGCCTAATAAGTCCAAAAAGGTATGCATACATTTTTTCCAATATGCTCGGAAATGTGCGCCTTACTGTAGCAAAGAAGTACGTGAAGTTGCTCGTGGCTGACGAGCGCCAATTTATAAAGTCAAAAGTCACTGTGCGCCCACGAAAGTGTATGAAATTCCATTACCACGTACTTTTTTACCTTTTAACCATATGTTTTGACTACAACAAATCAGTACAAACAGCCAAATGGCTGTAAGTTTAAAGACTGAGCAATTTGTCACAACAACTTAATCCAGTTGGACTGGTTAGTAATGTGGCAACAAATTTTTCCCGCGTTTACTTTTTTTTTAATTGTCCTAGACAAAACGCTAACTTTTGTAAGTGGTGAAGTGACGTTTTTAGTGATAGATAGCTCAAATATTTTTTTAGTAGGAAATAAAACTCATTACGAATAAATTTAAATACCGTTTACTTTTTAATAATTTTCAAAACATAAAACATTTAAAATAGTGGTCGATTTCGATATTATTCGTTTTTTTCATATATGTAATTGAAACACAAAATTTACTCAAATCTCCGGAGTAACAATGACGATTTCGGGCAAATACTACAAAAAAATGTACGATGTGCGAACAAAACAATATTACACACTTAAAAACATACTATGCGAGCTGCAATTACACATGATCTCGAAAGTGAAACGTCTGAGCATTGAACCTCGGTGGTAGTCTGCAAGTTAAATTGCAAGCGACTTGCTGCACCCGACGATGCGTAATCATATCTTTTTTTTCAAATATTTTTTTAGAGAATTTGGTATGTTAGTTACGACAACTCCGACTTTGACATCCAATATAACTATCATGGAGCGTTTCTATCGACCTGCTCTAGTGATGGTTCAACGCCATGAATGTCCGTTGTTAGGCTTTGGTTTTTAGCTGATTCTTTTAGCTGTCTCCCTCATTTTACTTGCATCATAAATGGAAGGGAATCTAAAACGTGGAGTGAAAAATAGTATTCATGTAAAAATAAAAATTCACCACAGTTATTCCGCAGCTGCTCAATCGAGCAATCATGAAGAGGACACTTAGATAACATATTTAAGGCAGCTTACTAATCTTTTGTTTCTTTAAATCGTACCAAGGAGTCAGTGAAAGAGTCAAATTAAGCACCATAGGCTTGTCCGAAATGAATTTGCTAGACGATATTGAAAGCGTCATAAAGTCCCTAAAATAAAATAAAACAAAAAAAGAACCTTATGTCAGATATGGCTTAAAAATAGGGAACATAGTATAATAGAAAATAATATGCATATCAACAGTTAAACCAGGTTTTATCTGTATTTATACTTAACGATACAGTCTTTATTGTTAATTTTAAATATGATTTGATTTCCTCGCATTTTTGGAGAAAAGCACTACACCTGCCTCGGCGAGAAAGGCAATTCGTGAAATCGTATCTACTGTCGGATTCAGCTTCGCTTCATCCGACAAAAGCAACACCATCCACTAATTGCTACTTCCCGGCCTCTTCCCGGCCTTTGCAGTACTATTAACGGCAACTGCACAAAGACAAGAAATTTTCTTTGACCCATGCTAAGGTGGCAAAGTGACAGGTAAGCCGCATACGTTAGCCAGGCGAGCCTCGGCCCTGCCAGGACGCCACTCGCTCGTAAATAACAACTTCATACATAAACAATGGAAGCCACCCTAACCCGGCTTCGCGGCTCGACGACAACCATTCATAATTTTCTCAATACAAAGCCGGGACAGACATACAGCTGCTTAGATCACGCAAGCGGATTCCCTTACAGATAAGTTCGCCTTCGCGCCGATTTAACCAAATCCAGTATTCTTACAAGCTTCTATTCAACTAGACCTGTTCGTTTGTTTGGTAGTTAGGGAGAACTGAATTTTTAACCTCCACCGATTAAGCTGAAATTTTGGATATTAGTATAGTTTGGATGACAATTCAATATGATGGTACCATCGAGCTGATCTGATGATGGAGACAGAAGGTGGTCATGGGGATTCACTACTCAACCGACGTAACCCCGTTAAGTTAGGGGTCGTTAGACTAGTCTCAATACAACCTTTTATTGGCTTTTATATAATTGATGACGGTATACAGGAAAGTACAAGAGGTAATAAAAGGTTGTACCAAAAATGTTTTTTGACAGAAGTTTATTACCTGTGTGAAAATAAAAAATTTACATACGGATCTATTTAAAGAATAAAAGTCGTCTTTCTTGATCAATGGCTATGTGCATGCGCTCGTATGTTTTGTTTTATTTCACAGATTTATAAAGAGATGCCGATTGTGTGGCATTAACTTTATATATGTCCAGAAGAAGACTCGGGCCTGCATCTCTGTATGACCCAAATGCAGTTAAATTGAGTGCCTACAATCTAGGCACGCGCTAGCGTGTCAAGCCAAGTTCAAGCCTAGAACTGGCGAGTCAAATCTTAAGCTTGAATTTATCTTAAGTTATCTGCTTTGTGTAAACAATTCAGCTGTTCAGGATTATCTACAGAACTTCGCACTCACTTAGATCGCAATTCTTTTGTCGGCGAAGTCGACAACTAGGCATATTCATATGTTGAACATGGTTCTCATTTCCACATATGATACAAATGTCTAATCTAAAAATGCACTGTTTTAAAACTCAAAACTTAAGAATGAAATAATGTTTATTTGTGCATTTACTTATTTATTTAAATTTTCGTAATCAATATAATTATTAATTACAGCAGTGAAACACGTCCATGTTGATCGCTTAGATACCGTGCAGAACATGCGTTGTCTACTCTATTACATGTCAATGGGCCAAAGTGATATCATAGGGCTATATTGTTTTCTTCTCATTCCTTTCCCCTAGTTACCCTCACGTGTTGTTTATTGCCTTTAAATACGATTGCTAATAAAGGTTAAACTGCAATAAAAACTTCCCTTTCCCTTTCCGTGGACGATTGCCTTCTTAAACAATTACCTTTGTCCTATGATGGTCGATTACTTTCGTAGTTTTTCACGTAGAGTGGGTTCAACAACTTTTTTGTGGCTAAGTTAAGTCGCTTTCTGGATTATTTTCTGGGTCACTTTTTATTACTGATCTCATGGGTTTCATCATCATCATCATAGCAACCGAAAAACGTCCACTGCTGGACATATGCCTCCCCCAAAGAGTGCCAATGTGACCGGTCCTGCGCGATGTTATGGGTTTACGACAACCAAATATAGGGATTTGTTGGCATTATTGGCCGCCTTTGAAGACTTCGTTAGAGGAAGAATTACCAAAGTCTAATGATCTCTTTTTAGGGTTCCGTCACAACCCTGCACGTGTCCCCTGGGTGGTGCTAAATGAGCAACAACACTTTCGGCGACATAGGCGCTCCTATAAAAATATCACATGATTATTCGCCTATTCTACAGATTGCCATACAATTAAATAAATAGGTTTCTGTAGTCAGCAAGGAACCCTTATACACTCGCGGACAATGAATACGGGTCGGTAAAATACCGTCACATTTCCTAAAAAGACCTTTTAATTAATATGAATCAATGAATATGATCATTTTAATTTAATTTTACATCTTAACTACAAAAAAGTACTTTCTATAAACAGCGTTACCAGGTTTAAATCGGACTCGCAGAAACCCATGTAAAAAACAACGTTAACGGAGAGAGATATAGCAATAATCTTAATTTTTGGATATTTATATTTTTATGATAGAATCCCGGATATTGCTAATACAGTTGGGTATTATAAATAATAGTATATTATGTAAATAAAACTAGTGTTAAATATTAAAAAAAACCTATTACGGTTATTTAATTGAGGGTGACCCGTATTCATTGACCGCGAGTGTAGTTTCGCCATGTCCGTTTGTCCATCTGCGGCTCTGGTCAATGACCCTTAGTACTAGAAATCTGTAATTCGGCATGGGTACATAATGCTCATTCACGCCGACAAAATAGTAGATTAACACTGGAACAAAAAAGTACTTCTGCTACCACCTAAAGTGGTGATGTTTTTTTTTTCACTTTAAACCCCTAGAGTGGGTAAACATATCGTTGGATAGCTTGTTCAAAAATATTGAGGATCTTTAATAATAAAAGATAATAACAGATTTCTGGTGCACTCAGTCAACGTAAGGCAGCTTGTGGCGGGCTGTTAGGGAGTAGCGACCCTACGTACCTGAGTGCTCCTGGGGGTGTACATTTTGTAATGTCGCTATTAATAGGGGCCCATCTAGCAGTTAGCGAGTCACCGTCACCGGTTGCAGTTAGCATTCGGAGACTCTGCTCCATCTCGTGCAACCATTTTTAGATGGTTCAATAAATTTAAAAGGGGTAAAACCGACCTCGAAGATGACCACCGAACTGGTCGCCCGCAAACAGCAGTAACTGCAGAAAACGTGTGGACTACTGAAATGTTGGCGCGAGAAGACACACGCATAACATACAAGGACATAGAGAAGATCCTGGGCGTCAGTTCGGGTAGCGTTCATATTATTTTACTTGAACATCTTGGAGTGAGGAAGCTATGTTGTTGTTGGATCCCGCGTTTGCTCTCCTAACACTGAGAAACAGGCTCGTGTGGATTGTTGTCGTGATATGCGTCTTCGATTCGAGAACGGGACATCTAGACGTATATCGGAAATAATTACAGGTGACGAAACCTGGATATATCAGTATGATCGGGGAAACAAACGACAATCGTCAGTATGGGTCTTCTCAAAGGGAAAGTTACCAACAAAACTACAAAGACCGCGTAACGTCGGCAAAAATGCATGGTCGCTAGTTTTTTTCACGGGGCGGACATTTGTCAACATCAATGCTCGAAAATTATCTAGGTCTATTAACTCGGATTGGTACGCTACAGTAGCATTGCTGCAAGTTTTCCAAGCAGTGCGAGAGAGGCGACCAAAGACTTGACTTCGGGGAATCATGCTGCATCACGATAATGCCTCTTCACATACGTCCCTCAGAACAAAGCGTTTATTGAGGAAGCTTGGAAACCTTACCACATCCACCCTACAGCCCTGACTTAGCTGCTTGCGATTTGTTTTGTTCCCGGTAGTGAAAGAAAAAATAAAAGGAAAGTTATTTTCGAGCGCTGAAGAAGCCGTGGCTGCTTATGAATTAGCAATTTGGGACCTATCCGATCAAGACTGGCAAAAGTGCTTCCAAAGTTGGTTTAGACGAATGGAACTTTGTATAAAGAATGATGGAGAGTATTTTGAAAAACTGTAAAATAAATAGTGCTAATATCAATACTTTTTTTGTATCTCAAAATTTATCGAGTGACCCACGTAGGTAGTAAGATCTACATGTTATTAACAAAATGATCCAAGTTGGTCGTGAATAAAGAATTTTATATCATTTCAACTCAGTGATCCGTTTGCGTGATAAGGCTTTAAAGCTCCAATGTTTACCAGCTGAATGGCTACTTGGGAATGTGTAAAAATTCAGGGAGTAGTACATTTTAATTATTATGAATTTGAAAGGAATACTATCACGTATAAGCAGGCATAACTGGTTACCGAGTAATAGTCGACCGAATCGAGTAATAGTACTTATATATTTAGGATTGACCATAAAAAAACATGATCCAATATCACGTGTACCCGCTATTACGTGTTCATTCACACAGTGCACGCTCCCACGATGTGTAAGGAAAATATTTATTTTTATTGCGCCTGTGTTCGGTACTTGGATAGGAGCGCATCGATACTGATATATATGATCATCGGTGAACAAAGGAAATTCTCGCCGCGAAACCGGAAACCTTTATCCAATATTGCGACTGGATACCATCGCAGTGTGTGAAACCTGAAGCCGTTCTTAAAGAAAGTCGATACCATCGAACATTTTGACAAACGCAATAATAGTAGCCCCCGCCGCCCGTTTACCCCGTTATTCACAAAACGTTAGAAACCATTGTTAACTAAGTATACGCAAACGTCAAAGTGAAACAAACGAATTTTAGTGATATTTTAACTAAAATGGGTTTGATGAACGGTTATGAGTAATGCCGCTTAATACGTTATTTACAGAATTTTAAATCGATTAACACCACGGGATACAGCCTACGTCCATCCAGAAAGTTTATTCTGTACACAGGTGACGGATGTTTTAAAACTAATCAATGACTAGTAAACTTTCGCAAATTATCACCTACACACAAACTTACAAAGCTCACCAACTTCATTATAAAGTTTAGCATCTGTCCATCTGAAAAGTCTATTCTATAGTTACTTTGAAATCTGATGAGTAGCTACGGAGATCACCCCCTACATAAAAAGCTGCAATCTCACAGACTGTTCCTCTTTATAATATTAGTATCGATAAGCCGGCCCTTCAAAGTGGAATCATGGACACCTAAGTGGCGAGTTGGCTAAATGTTTAAAATCCAGTAGTAGCTACTACTCCAGCTCTCTGACCGGTGATACCCTTGCGTCATTTTATTGTCGCTATTAATAGGCACATCTAGCTACCTGTAGTAGCAACTTGTAGGTACCTGACTCCATGCGTGCCTCCCAAAGGTCCGCGACACCATTGTCCCGTGAGAGGGAAAGGTAGACTAATTATAAGTATTGGTGTTTGGAGGAACAGCATGGAATCCTACTATACTCAAACACGCTTAAATGGCTCAATCGATTTGGTGGAACTTTTTGCACGAAGAAAGTTTGTAGCCTGGATTAAACGTAGCCGAAGTCGCGGGCAGAAGCTAGTAACTTATACTGCTAAGTAACAGAAGGTCCACTCCACACACACCCTCAGGAGGGGGGCGGGTTGCATGGACCCATCAAGCGTTGGTACCCTCGCAAGAAGTCGCCGTGTTGTACTCATCAATTAGGCAGTTTGCCTCAACATCGGTCAAACCATCCACTTCACAATAACACAATCAATCCTATGCATATTGTATAAGGCCCACATGTTCGAGCCTCCTTACACACATGTGAACTACGAATAACAAATGGAGGCTTCGGCCTGATTGAGATCTAATTTATTGGCTCACATTCTGACTACAGCCGCAGTCTAAATCACAATAATGGCATACGGGACGTTCTAGCGCAAGACTAGAGATTACCAACGTGTATTGTTTGCGTACGTACACATAACTCGTCGAGTGCCTATCTCAAAATTAAATTAAGCGGGTCGACACAGCGGGGGTCCTTTGCCTACAGGTTATAATATATCATTGCTTATATACGGATAATAAAGCCTCATAAGCACCGTACGTCAACTCGCATTCTACTATATTACCCATTTAACCATTATAATTGGATTATACAGAGGATTCAGTCGTAATTTCGTTGCTAGTTAAGGATTTTCCGGTATGGAATACCCTTAAGAGGGGGACTTTTTGTCTCACTTTCCATTTTTTTAGAGCTACAAACTTAAATCTATGACCTTTTCATATATATGTGTTTGTCTTTCCCGCTCGTAGGAGATTAGTGTCCCAGACGTTTAGGGCGCGTTAAAAGAGACGAAGTACTCGTAACTATACCACGTAGTCAATACGTAGAAAACCTTACAATTGAATGAAAGCAAGAGCCACACTGCGGGTGCCGTTCCTGCCTGTGTCATGATACGCACACAGATATTGCACTATTTACACCCGTAAAGGCACTATTGCTGATTGACGAAATCTACATAAACCGGGTTATTGATCACAGAATAGAATTCAGACAATAACGTTATTCATTCTCACGAATATTTTTTTTAGATGTGAATATTCACATCATTCTGTGAATATTCACATCTTAAAATCCCCTTAAGGGGGTCCCCGTTCTGAATGACCTTGAGCCTCCGGCTACCCTGCCCCCCGCACAAGCTATCATAATTACGATAACCAACGATGACAGCGCCACGGACGGTCTGACATGCATATCACCGAGATACCACGTAACGTGATGCATGGACTAGTTTCTCACTAGATGGCGCCTTTATTTATTTAATTTCACGTACACCTTACGCATAGACTTATAAAAATTAATGAACAAAAGTTGAAAACAACCGGATTTTAAAAATATATTTATATGAAGACATAATTTAGGTTGCCCTTTGAGTAAATCATGAAAAAAAGACCCTCTTTAGCATAGTATCATGTCAGTTAGGGCAAATGCGACCCTCGTAGATATCGGTTTTTTTTTGCCATAAAGCGGAAACTATGTAATAATAATAATGTTAGTAGTTAAGTAACAGAATAAGTTAGTTGTAAATAAATCATTTTCCCCAGTGTGCTAGGGGGTCAGGGTGTCACATTTCTCTGCAGCTGACTGTACCTGAAACACAGATAAATCCTAAACATTCAAAATAACAGTCAACTGCAGATAAATGTCACGAAATGTCATTCGATATGGAACTTATATTTCTTGTAATCAGAAACTAATGAAGTTAATGAACGCCCTAACGGTACGTCGTATGGTATTTTTGGGATGTCCTGTATAAGGTTTAGCATAAAAACAAGCTTGGGTGCGTAATATAATACTTCACTTTAATTCACTGTATAAATAGAACGTTTCTTTTCTGAAGCACTTATCTATGTGAACCGACTTACTGTAACTGTAACTTCCTTCCATCATTTTTCATTCATCTGATACCATCCGGGAAACTAATTTTTTCTCTATTTGTTACCACGTGGGGGTAACAAAGGGGGAAAAAGTCCCTGCTGTGACCAGTGGTAAGAACTTGGTGGTAACAAGAAGGAATAACCGAGATTTATTACAGTCTAATCCCGCTTAATCTATAAATCATCAATAAATCTTCTTCCCTACCGTCTTTTCTCTATTGAGAATTGACATGAAAAAAAAAGATTGCTGTTTGCAAAATAGTAAAAATAAAACTCAAAAAGAAAATCTTCGGTGCGGTTCGAACACTAGACCACTCGTGGACATGAAGCAACATTCACCCAACATTGATACACAGCGCCATTTCGTCTGTGACAAGTAAGTGTGAAATATCGTATTACATTGTGGTTAGGTCAATTTCAAAACAGAGCAAAACGTGGAAAGAAACTTACCTTTCATGAAGTGTCAACATCCCAAATAAACATCAAGTTGACATTGTTGACAATCACCAATAAAGCCAGCTGTGCGCAGCGAAAATTTGGCACACGTCCTACCTGTGTCAGAGTCGAAACGACACTGACGAGCCCCCGCCCGTCGCCCGCGTAGGCACCCGCTACATTCTTACGTTGCGGTTTTTAGGTTTTGTCCATTTTTATGAATTAAAAACACAAAAAAATATAAAACGCATATCAAAATTATACCTAAGTTCAGTATGTATGAGTAGGTATGAGTTTCAGGTGTATAAACGTTTTAATGAGAATGAGGTGTCGGGTTTAGTATTTTTACAGACCTTTCTTTAAGAGTCTATAACTAATCATATATTAACATTTTTCAAGCTATTCAATATCAAAAATGTTAAACAGGAATCACACTTTCCCATATCTACATCTGGAAAGCTAGCTTCTATAAACCGAGGACGAGTGTGGAAATGAAAACTACTAAAAATCGTTGATTTTTGACCAGAGCCCCTTAAAACGCTTAGTTACAGTTTTATTCATGGTTATTTTATTATGAGATTTAAATGATGTTATCAACTCAATAAAGTTATTTGTTACTAGCTTCTGCCGGCGACTCCGTCCGCGTTGAACTCCGTTATATCGTAGCTCCATACAAACTTTTACCCCCCATTTCACAAATACGGATAAAAACTATCCTATGTCCTTCCCCAGGACTCCAACTATCTCTATACCAAATTTCATCCAAATTGGTTCAGCGGTTTAAGCGTGAAGAGGTAACAGACAGAAAGACAGACAGACAGACACACTTTCGCATTTATAATATTAGTGTGGATAGTATGGAAGTATGGATACAAGGGTCCAATGTTGTATTTTAACCGCGAGTGTGGAATTGAAGCACGAGCTAGTAGAGGATTCTATGGTTCGAAAATAGAATCCTGAGCGAAGCGAGTGGTTCAAAAATAGAATTCTGAGAGTAGCGAGTGTTGCAACACCCGAGACGTCAAAATGCACTGTACCCGTGTGTAACACACATTTTTGCACCACATTAGCGAGGAGAATACTACAAAATTATGTGTCAAAAAATATTACAGGTACAAGCTTTTATTGCCGACTGTACTTTTCTGTATACCGTCATCTCATTGAGACGATTCTAAACTCAGAGCCCATACTCAACGGGGATACGTCGGTTAAGTACTGAATTCCCATGGCCACCTTGTCTCCATCATCAGCTCAGCTCGATGGTACCATAATATTGAATTGTCACCCTAACTATTCTTATACCCAAAATTTCAGCTAACCGCAAGTGACTGAAAAATGGATTGCAAATTTTGACGGACAACTTACACACTTACTTACATACATACGAACAGGTCAAGTCAAGAAAAGGGTTTTCCGAGCTAGTGAGGTGAAAATATAATTACACCATGGAGTTTCTTTGTATTTAAGCAACGTAGACCAAAAGGTCTTAGCAAGCAAAAACGAGAGTCGTCGTGGCGTCAATTCATGACATACAGATGCATACAATCTAACATGACTACTTCACTTTCAGAAACATTATCCTGTTGTATGTGACCATACCATTAGTATACGTGTTAGTGCTACGCGAACCGAGAACAAATTCAATTATACGGTAATAAATAACAATTAATTAACAATAACGAAGATAAATTGCATTGTGTACCAATAATAACCTCGCTCAAAGATAACGGGGAAATTCAATGAGCCAACACGCACAGCAGAAACAAGCAAGTGAGAATGACGTTTAGTATTATGACCGCGTCTCGGGTAACAGTCAGGGGAACCGTAAAAATGAAAGATCAGGTGCGTACGCCAGAGAGATAAAATGTTGCTCCACTTATAACTCACTATATTATTAAAGATACGTAACAAAGCGAATGGAAAGGATGCCTATTTCCATATTCCTTTTGTTCTCAGCTTAATAGTTTGCGGGTGGATGAAGCATTAAGTTGTATGCGTAAGTTATGGATAGATTTAGTTTATAATTTGCTTAGCACCCGTCACGTTCCCATGTTTGATAGCAGAAGAGGAATGTAAGGAGGTTGCTTTGGGCAAGTTTGTATGGAATCTGGTCTAACAACAGAGCTGCTATACTATTAAACGTGCAATATTTGTGACAACGATCTCGAAAACGGTTTTAAAGGTTTCGATATGGAAGATAGGGTTTAGGGAGCGAAATATTTTCCCATGTCTGGGAAAACTCGTGTTAGCTATTTTCGCCCGAGCAGCGCTCGATCGCCCATTTTATTATGAGAATTGGTAACTGACATCCATAGCTATAATGAAAATGCCCTTACATCCAATAGTTGACAGCTGTCGTCCCAATACCTTTTATGTCATCATATGTCATCATTGACGTTTATGTACCGGAAAAACGGATACATACTGGCTGCTAAAAAAATCTAATTATAGTGGTTCAGCCATGCGGCTGTCAAGCGGCGGTCGTAGGTTCGAATCCCGGCTCGTACAAAAGAGTTTTTGGAACTTATGTACGGATTATTTACCGTTAGCTCTTCGGTGAAGGAACACATCGTGAGGAAACCGGTCTAATCCCAGTAAGGTCTAGTTTTCGCTCTGCTGGGTTAGTCAGATGGCTGTCATTTTCGTAAAACTATTGCCTATGCCAAATTTTAGGATAAGATGCTTAAGTGGGATGATGATTTCCATTACATTCACAAATAAGGCAATCTGGGTGCTGGCACGGTAAGTTCCTACTTAAGTACTGCATACCGCAGACTGGTTCCGCTCCCGCCAAATGCGATCGTAGTCTTATATATGTAGTCACGTAGTTACCTATAAATAACGTGCCATTTCTGCTTATCTATCTATGTATCATTGTCGGCTTTTTTTGGCCCATTTAGAGGTATAATCCTGAGTACGGAAATTAGATACAATGTGTAACATAACAATACACATTGTGTCGAATTTAATTGATCCTGACCGCATCCCAATGATTGACAACTTATTCGCTAAGTAACTACATAGTGCGTCCGGCTATTGGCACTCGGCGCGCCCTAAAGGCCTCCACCCACCGGACGCGTGTGCTGCGCGTGTGCTGCGCGTGTGCTGCACCCGCGCAGCTGCAGCGCAGCACACGCCTAAGTTGTAAAGCATTGAAACTACACTTCAAACACACATCAAACACGGCACACGCGCAGCACACGCGCAGCACACGCGCAGCACACGCGCAGCACACGCGCAGCACACGCGCAGCACACGCGCAGCACACGCGCAGCACACGCGCAGCACACGCGCAGCACACGCGCAGCACACGCGCAGCACACGCGCAGCACACGCGCAGCACACGCGTCCGGTGGGTGGAGGCCTTAAGATTTACCGGGTGCCCGTGTGCAACGCACACCCTGCATGGCAACAATAATGTGAATAGCGAATTACCAACGAAAGACCGACGGCTGTAAATAAATTTAGTTAAACAGCTTGTGGATCCAAAAGAAAAACCGTCGTCTACTGAAAGCTCTGAATAATATTTTATAACTGGATTTGATTAGTCAAGATGACAAAACGGGAGAGGAATAAAAAATGTTTTCCCCCGTGAACTTTTCAATATCAACGCGCTTTTACGAATTAAGATTGTATAATCCATTTAAAGGGTAAAGTGAGGTGATTTCAAAAACGAGTCGGGTAAGCTGTTTCGCTACTTATTGCAGACTCCAGTGAAGCTCTGGAGATATAATATTTTCTTTATGTAATTGCGACTTTATTGCAAAGTCGCTTTAAATGATGCGATAGTAATGAACCGGACAGATGCTTTAGAAATTACATAAGAAAATGGACTCTAAATAAATAAATAATAAATATCAGCGGAGAATCTTACACTAATCTAGCCACATAGTCACCTCAAAAAGCTTTGTGGGTAGACGACTGTATATTTCAAAGATATTTATAAAGTCTGAAAGAGATCGCTCTTGAGCGACTATACCGCCTCTTGTTTGCTTCTGTTTTCATATTCGCCATTTATGTACTGTGTTATATTAATATTGAGGTGAGGTGAGATACTTTTGTACAAAGAGTATTTGTAGTGCACATTTTATAAATACGTAAATCGATGGAAAACGCCCGCGAAATGCCTTTAAACCAGTAGTAGTCTCATTCTTTTAGGAATATACCTACTAGTACTTGTTTATGATTGTCTTGGCGTATCATCTTTGTTAGCTAAGCTAAGTATACTTGATGAGTAACAAGTAATACTGATAAGTTTTTTTTAGCCACGTTGCGGATATTTAATGGTACTAATTTATTTTAATGGCAAGAGTACTCTTTGACAACAGACTTTATATTCAGAGCAATGACGCGTAGTTCAGTGTCCATGAGGCAACCGGATGGCTCGCGGTATTGGAGCTCCCGAAGTGTTGTGGAACCGCCCTGTGCTACCGAACGAGTCGCTTTCATTTTAATCATTGATGGTCCGGTGGCTTGAATATGTCTTGCTCGCTTAAAGAAGTTTGCTTACGGTGGCGTCGTTGATCGGGTCGCTACCTTCCCCTAGCATAAGGTTGAGGGAGGCGATGGCTGAGATATATGCGTCATACTCGTGATCGGGTGCTGTTTGTGAACTCCAGACTATTCATGCTTGCAATGGCATAATAACTTCCAAAAACTAGTCTTATAATTACTATTTTCTTATTGACGAGAGACATCATTCTGTTCTTTACACGTTTTATTGGTATTGACCCTGTGGCCATGTGTTCGAGATTTGGAACTGGTCTTTTGACACATCGCGACACCCATATAACGTAAATTGGCACTGCTCATCGAAATAATAAAAAAAGTTTCAATCGCTTCCGAGTTACAAAACATCTCCATGCACGCTCTTTTTAGCACTTATAAAATTATTGACATATTTATTACGGCTTATTTGTATAGAAATTAGCATTGAAAACTCGGTATGCAAACCATTACGTCCTACGACTTTTTATTTTTAAATTTAGTGATATACTGCTTTAATCGTTTGGAGCCTGTCAATTTAGAAATAAATCGATATGAATCAAATAATTGTGAATAGGAAAATAACAATGTATTATTTAATTACTGTTACGATAATACGAAATAAAATCACATCGATCGAAACCGACATATTTGATTGTGCAAAATGTTGCGTTTGAAAATATGGCATTGATTTCTGCACGGCGCGCGTGCTCTCTCAATTTTTCTCGCACTATCAGTCTCTCCCTTTACTTACAGGACATTTGTGTTAGCAGACGACAGTGTATAGGCTCTCTATTTGATTTCCTAAAAATAATTATTACACAGTAATCAATCGATTCCTTTTATTAGCCATCATCAATCGTAATCGGATATTATAACAATCGATTTACTCTAGCCACATCACTATTTACATCATATTGGAACTGTCCAAAGACCAGTCCCAAATATCGTAAACTGCCCCTCTAAGAACATAAGAATAATTATGAACTGTATTTGGACGCTCAGAGACCTTATACACCTGTGGGTACCTAAATTAATATAATTAACTTCTTTCGAACGCAATGGATAATATTTACCAATTTTGTTTTGTTTTTATTTAGTGACATTAGTGTAGTTTGTTTCCAGTTTATATCTTAATCTGCAAATTAAAAAAATATCGTACTGCAATCACCGCAGCGATATTCCCAACACACAATTACAAGGTTTTAAGCATACTTTACATTTTCATCGGCGGACGGGTAACGAGCTATCAAAAAACTTATCGCTATGAGTTTTATTGTGCGTCAGTCATCACATCATACCGATTACCCTTTGACGACTGGTTTAGCCCTGTGGATAGAAGATAACCCCTGCTACATAACTCCTGGGTCCGAATTCCAGTTAGGGGAAATATAGATGTGATGAGCATGAATACGAGCTTCTGAGTCGTATCGATGGCCTTTGGGGCGGAAAGATTCTAGAGTGGTGACCACGTACGGGAAGACGCAGCGTGGGTAGACCCCTCACAAGGTGGACTGATGACCTGGTTGAGGTCGCGCGAGACGGTGGACCTATCACATTGGCAATCTTTATGAGAAGCACATGTTCAGCTGTGGACGTCTTTCAGCTGATAGGATGATTTATATTCAATGAAAACAATATAACGGATTCGGCACACCTTAATCCGACTAAAAACGGATTGAGCCAGCTGTTACCGTTCATAGACGACCACAACAATTTTCTGAGAATGGTTCGCTTCCACAAAATCAATTCCATATGAGCCTAAATTAGGTCGCGTACTTGCGGCCTCACTCTCCCTTAATGAAAATTCCAAGTATCTTTCGAGACGTCTTTGGTCGAATCTAGAGGAGCTACAAGGTTGGGTGATTCTGGATCACACATATATCTGCACATATAAAACAGTATTTTGCTCTTATCAAAATTATTTACGTTCTATATTGTTAGCAGTGGATCAACTAGATGTTTAGCTTATATAATCAGACTGAGAGCTGGTTGATTCAGTTCAGTCCGTTGAGGACCGTTTCATTGGAACTATGTCAACAAAATGTTGGTACTTAACTCTGGACTTTATTTGACATTACTCACTGATATTAAGTCTATAAGATCTTTATCAAATAGTGCTACCAGTATTTATCTGATCGAGTATACACGATCGTGATCGTGAAACGACAGCGATCGTCAAAAAATTGTCTCACTCGCTAGCTTGTGTTAGTTCTATATGATGAGCTCTTTGCACGCGCTCGAGTCAACACCGGACAAGTGCGAGTCGGACTTTTTTTATTACAAATGTATAGGTTTCTGATTTTTCCCTGTACTTGTAGTATAACACGATAATTATTTACCAATTTTCATATACATTTCTTGGCTGGAACTGTGAAATTTGGCAAATTTCTAGGTCAACGGAAAGTACCGTATAAATTTTGGATCCCTTGAGATTGGCGAAATATGTTAAGCATAATAAACGGCCGTATCTTTTAGGGCAATATGTCACCTGGCCAACCAGTCGCTGCCACCAACACATTGTATGCAGTTGGTTGCGGCCGCCATGGTGCCCCGGTGAAATATTGCCCATAGAGCTGCATACAATTTGTTGGTGGCGGGTGACTGGTGCGCGCCATGGTGGCCCGGTAAGATATTGCCCTTACGTTACCTTAGAATTAAAATTTACGTTAAATTCGATTAGGCACTTTAAAATCTTAAAATAATAATATGAAGCCTTATCGCTGGAAATGTAACATATTTTAAAACAAATTCAAGAAATAAACAGTTTTTTTTTTCAGTTTTAAGAAACGGATGACTTGAGTATATTTATGGTTTTAATTTCAACTTCATAATTCTACACGTTTTCGAGATAAATAATCTTGACAGACGGACAGACGGACAACATAGTGATCCTATAAGAGTTCCGTTTTTCCTTTCGAGGTACCTACTTTTAGGGTTCCCCTAAAAATTATATTGATAAAAGGAATCAATTTTTTTTTTTCGTAGTCTTTATATTATATAATATTTCAGAGTTTCATATTTGCTACTAATACTTAACGAGTTACGGGTGGAGGTCTCTGATATGCCAACCGTGTGTGAAGCTAGTCAAATTTACTTTAAAACAAAGTTGGAATCGACTTCAATCTAGTACTTCGTCTTATTTGGAGAGTTCCCTCTGTTTCTCAGGACCCCGTTGTCAGATCCAGACCTGATGACAATGGAAACACTAGGAAATGATAACCCCTCCAAACAAAAAAAAAATCGCTCCAGGCGCCTTCTGGAAGGGAGAAAGCAGGAAACATACATAAAAAATAAAAGATCCCAACGAATTGATAACCTCCGTCTTTTTTTATCCGGTTAAAAAGGTAATGTTACTGGTAACTTTTAGCCTGACAGCCACCTGTTACCACATCCTTTTTTAACTGTTAAGGTTTTAATAACGGAGAAAAAGGGAAAAAGTTCGCACTATGAGTACGGGAAGCGACTTTACAAACTGTCAAAGTGAGAACTGAACTCGATTAACTTTTGTTTATCCAAAACTTTCACAAAACCCTCATTTGTTATACTATTACAGACTGAACTTTTCAGATTTCTGACTGAACTTTTTCTACTGGCAATCCAGCAACAAATGCTATTTAATACACCGCATTAAGTGGTTCCAAATAATCTTATTATTAGAAATCAGTAAAGGAGTCGAGAAAAAGAAACTGCTACATCCCTAGGGATGTGGACAGAAACTATCTTGAAATCGCCGCATTAAGCTTGCGCTGCACTGTATACACTCTGTGGGCATCAATACAGTGCTTAAGTATAAGATAAACTTACAAATTTGTGACACCTTATTTTCAATTATAAAAACTTTAATGCAATTCATTAAATTTTAAAGTATTGCGCCCGTTTTGTGCTTTAGGACCTTTACCTCATACTATGCTTTGCAGGAAAAAAAGAAGATGAAACACTGCAAATTAGGGTTCCGGACCTCGATAAGGAAAACACGGAACCCTTATACGATTATTTTGCTGTCTGTCTGTCTGTCTGTCAAGACGCTTTATCTCGGGAACGCCTAGAGGTATCGAGTTGAAATTAACACCATATACTGAGGTCTACAGTCCCTTCCAGTTGTACAAAAAACAAGACAAAATTTTATGTTAATGTAGAAAAACAATACTACCGTTTATGCCGTCTGTCTGTTTGTCAAGACCCTTTATCTCGGGATCGCCTGGAGGTATCAGTTTGAAACAGGACTAAACTTTCGGACTGCTGAGACCATGGAGGACTTGAGTACTATGCTCGATGACCTCAGTAAAGCCTCCGAGCGAGTTGGTCTAAGGATGAACATGAATAAGACAAAAATCATGTCAAACGTCCATGTAGTACCAACTCCCATTTCAATCGGACACTTTACGCTTTAAGTTGTAGACGATTATATATACATAGGAAAGACTCCAGTTAGGTAGGTTCAACTTTGAGAAAGAGGTCGTTCGTCGAATCCAACTCGTCTGTGCAGCATATTTAAGGGAGGCTACGGCACATCTTTTCAGTTCAAAGCTCTTCTTAAAGAACATTATTTGTCTATCCCTTAACCCTGATTGTCTTTACTATTGTTATTTTTTGGCTGACTGTTTATGTATTATCTATATTTATTTGTGATTTTTGTATATATGTATGATTGTGTATGTATGTTTATATATAGAGCTATTGATGTACGTGTATTTATCATAAATATTTTGATATTTGGCTAAATATAATCTCTGCACCACCTACTACATAATCTAGTTTTATCTCTTTCTCCAATACCCAAAGGTTGTCTGGAAGAGATCGCTCTTCAGCGATAAGACCGCCTGTTGTCTACCTCTACCTACATGTTATTGTATTCTTTCTCTTTATAACTGCTTTGTTTGTGTGAGGTGTGCAATAAAGAGTATTTGTATTGTATTGTATCTTTTCGTCCAATATTCCGGAGTGTCTCAAGACAAGAGTCTTTAACCAGGTGTGTGTTGCCCGTGATGACGTATGGCACGGAAACATGGTTTCTTACTATAGGCCTCAATGGAAGGCTCAAAGTCACCCAAAGGGCAATAGAGAGGGCCATGTTGGGAGTTCCTCTGCGTGATGGCATTAGATATGAGGCTATCCGCAACAGAACCAAGGTAACCGATATAGCCCTCCGAATCGCTAAACTTAAGTGGCAGTGGGCACATTGCACGTAGAACCGATGGCCGTTGGGGCGGAAAGGTTCTCGAGTGGCGACCACGTACCGGAAAGCGCGGGTAGGTTAGGTTAGGGTTGGTCCAAGGTGGACTGATGACACTGGTAAAGGTCGCGGGAGTCCGCTGGATGCGGGTGGCAGAGGACCGGTCTTTGTGGCACTGTATCGGCCGATATGATGATCATAATAATAACGATGACATACCTACATAAACTGATGCCCAGCACTCGTGATAGCTGTGATCACAGGATGGCCCGCGAGCTGTGTTGCGCCGAGATAGGCTATCCGTCACACTCTAATTAGAACTCTCAAAAAGCGAAAGTCTATGTCGCCGCGATACACCTCACGGGCCGTCCTGGGATTGCCGTGCTGGATATATTCAATAGGTAGACGGGGCACAATTAACCTCCATATCCATCAAGGCCTCCTCCCACCGGACGCGTGTGCTGCGCGTGTGCTGCGCGTGTGCTGCGCTGCAGCTGCGCGGGTGCTGCGCGTGTGCCGCGTTCGATGTGTGTTTGAAGTGTAGTTTCAATGCTTTACAACTTGCGCGTGTGCTGCGCTGCAGCTGCGCGGGTGCTGCGCGTGTGCCGCGCGGGTGCTGCGCGTGTGCCGCGTTCGATGTGTGTTTGAAGTGTAGTTTCAATGCTTTACAACTTGCGCGTGTGCCGCGCAGCACACGCGCCGCGCAGCACACGCGTCCGGTGGGTGGAGGCCTTTAAATGTTATAAAGTTTTGTTATATACAACGTATTTTATCCCTTTCTGAGCTCAAGTGTGATCATTAAATCCAGTACAATCCAAAGCCGGGTAATATAAAATCGAGCTTACATTAATGGAACCAACCAATACCCATTTGTGTTGGTCGTTAACGGTATTACAATCGGTGCGCTTTAATCGCTCTTTCTCGGTATTAGAGAGACAGTTTTACTTCCTAGAATTTATTGAACGAACGCAAACTATTTATTATATCTAAAAAGCATAACCTTTATATTTCAATTAACATAATGGAGTATTTTAATATCGAATAGAAAATATTTATTTTCTAGAATAATTCTTTCTCAATAGTAACAGGGTGTTATTCTGAATAGAACAGTATAATTTATCGTAATTAAAAACAACTTGCAAATATTATAATTTATAATTCCTTGACGCTATAAAGACAATTAATAAGTATTTAAATTCCTCCTAAAATCAGTCGATTTAGGAGACTATTACATAAAATTATACATTTATAAATAAAATCGACATCGCGGCTGATGTTATAGATTTTGATATTACGCTCTTTGTTTTAATTTGTGATCTTCTATAGGAAAGTTGAATTATTGTAGGAGCAAAAATAATATATTTGGTTACTTCAGCTGATACCACGTGGAGCTGGATTCCGAATAATTTTAAGTGTAATCTCAGATTTTTTTTATTTACGTACATCACAATTTTTTGGTGACCAGTTATGTGAAAAATAAAAATAAAAGTTGGCCAAACTCAGCTTACTTTATGTCAGATTTTTTACTCGTTAGGGCCTCAGAAATACGCGTTTAAAATTATTTGCAATCTCCTGAGGCACCGGGTATGTATCAGTATTTAAAGTATTTTCACTACGGTTTAAAATGCATAAAGGGTTAAATCACCGAAAATTGTTTCCCAACTGTATCGTTTGTCCGAACGTTCACTTCTCCTGAAAGTAGTTTTTCTCATAAGCCATGTCATTTTCAGAATTATTGTAAAACTAACCTAACCTATTGGGTTCCACGGTAAACATGATAAGTATATTTAAAAAAAGAGAGAGTTTAGTGATTGCAAGTGGATACTGACATAAAGTCCTGAGACTACGGACACTGGCCGGATGCCGGACGAACGCCAGATAGATTAGCGATTTAGCAAAAAGCCTTACTAATAGGGCACCGTTGGCACCTTAGTGTAGGTACAACGTAAATATAGCTCTCTCAATGTAAATCTTTGCATGGCTCCTTCGATTAACCATGTGAGCTAAATTTATTTCAGTCAAAAAAGAGTCTAAACTGCATATAACCATGAAAAATTACACCTAACTACGGATAAATGAGAATCAGGGCAAGCGATACTAATAATGATTCATTCTAATATCATAAAGAAGTAAAGTTCGAGACTTTGAAGTCTATGTTTAAGGAGTAAACCAAGAATGGCATATACCTATGTAGTTACCTAGGGTTTAGTTAGCTAGTCTATACTTCTATACTTATGTTATAAAGAGAACGAGTCTGTGAGTTTGGTGATCTGTATGTTTTTGGTAACCTCCGGAACTACTGCTAATCAGATTTTTGAAATCTTTCACCTGCGTGTAATGTTGACGAGTTTGCCCGCAGTCCTTGCAATAAGACCGCACGCATTATTTCTTTAAAAATTAAAAATTCCGAAAATCACGTTCCTTTAAAGGATTTTATCATTTTTCAGGATATAATACTAACCTAACCGTTTTACATATTCCATTATACCATCTGCATCCAAATTTTCGTTTAGCGGAAAATAGCTTTCGGAATTTTGAGATTTCGGGATAATGATTCAAACAAATTACTCTTCGGAGTTTTTCTGTGTTCGCGGAAGAGAACTGGGGAAACCACCACATTAATATTCCCCAATAGAAATTTAAGAGAAGCGAACAGAATAACGATTACTCCGCTGACTAGAGATGATGGCTTGACGCAAGCGCGGATTCGCCCGCGTTTTACAAAGAACGCAGGCAAACCTGTGGGATAAAATATATGTAACAACCATACAGAAAGTCCATTCAATACGCAGGCGAAAGAATTTTTGAAATCGGATAAGAGGTTCCTGAGATTGCCTGTTTAACACACTTACATTTTACAACGCTACAACCTTACAGAGTTTTCCTCTTTATAACCGACGGCCTTTTTTTTCCTCCTATCTTTCTAAGTTGGGCCCCGAAGGAGCCCTTAACTAATTACCTATAGAACTGACGGCCTCTGTAGGAGCCCCTGCCTACCAAGCCTGCTTACGACATGTTATCGCTTATCGTTATCGAAGTCAGAAAATATTTTTGCGTGCTAGTTCTGTCATATTTTATTGTTCACAGTCGATTTTACAAAATACTAAAGCCAAAAGGGTGTTTAACCACCTTTAAAGGTCATACTCGTATTAGTACTTGTAATTATTTTATCGGAGTTGCCTCATAATTTAAAGGTAAATAGGGGTTAATATTAAGGAGGGCGGCGGAATCCCTCCGTATAAAAGCACTTAGAAGATAATTTAGTTACTTATTTCTTACCGTCTTATTGGAATTCAATTATGTTCACTTTGTGTATATAATTGCTAGGCAGTAGTAATACCTACTAAATGAACCATTAGGACGAATTGTGTTACAAATCTGGACGTAGCAACGCAAAGTGATTTTGAAGATTCTAATTGTATTAAGTTGATTACTTCGTAATAGGTATTAAATACAAATTTATTTATCAGGTGACGTTCGACTCTGAAGTTATCAGATAGGAACTTCACAATAATAACTTATGGCCCCAAATATGTCTTTGTACTTGACGTTATATCTGTCACAGGCATTTTGTTTAATACGTTTAATAACGATTAGCGCCGAACACATTCCAGCGGATTTTCATTGAGCGGTATTCAATTTGCCTGATCGCCAACACGCCGTACCAAACAACAGATCTTAGCTGGTATGCAAAACAGCGGATTATACTATGCCACTGTGACATATATGCCCATCGAATAAGTATAAATCTTAGGGGTCTCCACGCGCTATTTGGCTAGTTTTGACGAGTTTTGAGTTAATATTCTCCGGTAAAAACTACTTGTAGGCATTTATGGCACAAACAATTATCGGTTCTTCAATCCATTATCTACATTCCTATACAAGAGAGATTATATATTCAGCATTCTAAAAATCAAAATTCGATATGGTATTTTCGTGTAAAAAACATGGCGGTAAAGTCTGGAATAGGGTATTTGACAACAGTGAACATTGTTTTTTATAGCAGCCGTTAACATTGGAAAATATCTCGGAAAATAACAATCTTTCATTTATGTTTGTTCTTTTACGATTTTTAATTTCATAAAACCATAAAGGACGTTGTTTGATTGTGACGTCACAAGCAAATAATCCTTGCAAATTCCATACTAACGGAGCGTTTTTGACGTTTTATAGAAATAAACTGATTTTACTTTTGCCAAATACCGTATACAATGGTATGTCTAAGCGTAGGTCGCAACTATTTAACGTTAAAAATGTGTCGACAGCTGTCACCCTATAGCAAGCTGTGAAACTTATCATACAATCTAATTTTAATGTACGTCACTTACGATTCCCGAGGATAACAAAGAACTGGGGCCGTAACGTCAACGAAAAGTGTATCGTCAGTATCTGTCATTCCCATACATTTTATTATTTTCTATTGGCGTTAGCGCTTGTCGATTGTAACATTGTCTACGGCCCCTGATATAATCATAAAACAAGCAGAATACCATCCAGTTTATCGATTACTTTTCGTGCGTCCGTTGATAATGATTATGATGTATACCGCCATCTCTATCCATTAGGAACATAGGGCTTGCAGAAGAGTTCTCCTTTTTAACACGATCTTGCGCCAATTCTTCTAGCTCTTTCCAGCCGACGTTCGTACGTTAAGTAGGCCTTAATGACATTGATTTTATTGGAAAAGGGCAATTGGGCTCGTTCAAAACATTACGCAATTACCCCTCAGTAGGTAGCGAAACCTGGACGAAAAACGTGACCGCGTATACGCGATTCGCCGCGCCAGACATATTACGCGATTTCGTCTGACGCCACTGGCAAGTATGGCAGCACAGGTGAATGTAGTGAAACTGTATTAACTGTATTACTTCCATACTGTTTGCCTTTAACCCGATTAACTACTTTTTTTGCTGCGTTGCTAACGAAGTCACAGAAAACAATGTGTGGCTCAACTGGCCGATGAGAGCAATCGGGCGATTATCGTGCACTGAATTGTAGCACAACCAAAGTAATATTTGTCATTTCAGATTAGTGTGATTATCATAATTAATGAACCCAAGTGGCAGTGGGCAGGACACATTGCATGTAGAACCGATGGCCACTGGGGCGGAAAGGTTCTCGAGTGGTGACCACGTACCGGGAGGCGCAGCGTGGGTAGACCCCTCACAAAGTGGACTGATGACCTGATCTGTAAAGGTGGCCGGAGTCCACTGGATGCGGGTGGCGCAACCGGTCATTGTGGCATTTGTGGGAGGCCTATGTCCAGCAGTGGACATCTATCGGGTGATATGATAAAGATGATCACCATTCATATGTACTATTTAGATTATTTTACTTTGCGGTCGGCGCAGCATGGTGGGCTGTTTGTTGTAAAATCTGATTGTTTGGAACCTTTGACAGTTTTGTATACGATTACTGTTGGCGCTGTATATAAAAGTTACGAGTATCTCGACACTCCCTAATGTAATCGAACGAGCGAGCGAAGCGAGCGAAGTGTCTATGCTTCAGCTCGGACGAAAAATTATTTTTCCTCATGTCCGGATGTTTGGATTTCCGGCTGTTCTCGCCTAGAGCTCACATTTCTCAACCGATTCTCATGAAATTTGTGAGTAGGTTCGGTAAGTATACAGATTTTTCTTGTCGAGTCAGTTTTTCGAAATTTTGAAAAATGGTGGAGATATGGGTTGAAAACGTAAAAAATTACAAGAAAGGGGTCAGCGTTGACTACTGACTTGGTACAAATTTTATGTTCCGTCCACTGTATCTTGAATTCCGATCTCGATGCCTTAGAGCCCAGTCGTACTAACTTTTCGGAAAAAGTCGTTGCAATTAGTACCTAAGTGCATTAAATCTGAGGTTCAAATTTCAACGGCAAAAAAATGTAATTAGTACGGGTGTGAACTAAGGCATCGTATAATGATAGTTTCCTATGTTCGAATTTCAAATAAATAATCTCTAAGGGTGAGTGGCACCAAACCGTCTGTAATCGTAAGCGGTATTCGTTAAACTCTGAATGTATAAATGGAACGTTTGACCTATGGACTGACAGCTGCCCGCGTCATATTTAACGTTAATCGCCTTAATCGGTCTGTAATCGTAAGTCGGTGCCACCCGCCCTAAAACTAAATAAATTTTCGTTCCATTTTTAAATTTCGAATATCTCAAAACTTTGGAATGTTTATATTATTTGGATTTATCTAGGTAAATGATTTTGGCTTTTCTAGAAGGACTTTGGTGCTTAGTGGTTGGAATATTTAAAATATCCAGGGAACAGAGGTAATACGTAATTTGGTTAATTATCTGCTTAACAAAATGAATTTCATATCATAACGAGGGAAACTTAGTCAATTTTCTAACGTTTTCCGCCAAACCCAGCAGCAATGTTTCGGTGTAGCTGTTGCAGCGGTAATTTACGGTAGGTACGTTTCGTGGCATTGATTTTGATAATTTTTATGTGGATGATTTACTTACATCCGGCGACACCTATTATAGGTCATGTCTACTAAAGATGCAGGGCAGGAATGGACATGAACAGCTATGTTCCGACAATTTATTATCTCCCATTGATATCTCAGGCAAGGTATTCAACGTAGAAAAATGTGATTAGGCAGATGAAATTACCAAATCCTATGGAGATGGTACATTACAGAATGAGGCTTTGATGGCCTTACGAGAGGCCTTTACCGACGCAGATGGAGGTTTAATTTACCACGCAAGGGATGACGGTGGGCGTCTGGAAACGGGACGGGGAGTATTTTCTCTTCGATTCCCATGGTGTATTAACCTAATCGTGCACGACCCGCTGATCGCCCTTTGGTAGTAATGGTCATATTTGACAACTACAATGGCCCAACCATAATGGGATCAGTGCCTATCGCCGCTGTCACGAGAACTTGGCGTTCCAAGGAGCTCACATGTTCTGGAACTCAGTTTCCGCTTATATTAGCATCGGCATTCACCACTCATAAGTCACAGGGCTTGACGTTACCAAGGGTAGTGGTTGACCTTGAGTCTAGAGAACTTGCTGTGGGTTGCTCATATGTTGCACTTTCACGAGTTCAAAGACTGAGAGACTTAATTCTGGAACCCTTTAATTTTGATCGTTTAACCAGAATCAGGGCCATGAAACTTATTTTTCTATGAGTTGAAGAGGAAAAGAGACTATAAGCAGATTGGTGCAACAAACCAATCGAGACTATTGACCGAAGCCGATCCGTTCCAGCTTGGCCCAAAATCCATCTTTCGTATGTTTGGATGTCCGAAAGTCCCGCAGTTCTCGCATACAGGCTGCAATTCTCCACCGTTTTTCATGAAATTTTGTAAGCAGGTTCAATAATTTTTAGGTACAATTATTCCTTTGTCACACAAACTTTCGTTTTTTTTCAAATGGCCACGGTTTTTACACATTATTATAACAAAATCGGACTTAATCACGTTCAAAAAGGTGTTTATTTAATTACCTCGACATTTCGACGTTTTTTTTTATAATGGCCACGATTTCAATTCAACCCCCATGGGTTAAAAAAGGTACAAAATTACTCAATTCAACCGTTTTGAAACATCTACAGCTCACAGAGCCACTAGTAATATTCATTTTTTTATTTGACACACCCGCTATATTCAGAAAACCGTCATTTTTCCCCTGAATTGAGGGATTGAAGTTGCACTTTTCTTCCTTGATCCTGCTATCTGCTGTACCTGAATGTGCACTGATTTGACTGACAGCATACTGATACCGCATCGACTCCACAAGTCCACACCGATGAAGTGGTCTTAGCGTTTGCTGCAGTGACATATGTTGAATTGAAGCTATTATATTGGACATGAAAAAAATAGGGTTAAGTATTTTTTAAATAGTGCAATAGGTTTTATTCTCTTTTCGGATATGCTTCCGTTTTCACTTAATCCGTATTATAAAATTACTTTCGGTTCAATCCTCATCGGATTTCAGGCCGTAGTCGTAACATACGAGAGGACTATATTAACTATACATACTAACATAATAAATGCGAAAATGTGTCTATCGGTCTGACTGTGTGCCTCTTCACGCTTAAAGCGCTGATCCGATTTAGATGAAATTTTGTTAAATGACAGGTCGAGTCCCGGGACAGGATATTAGTTTCTATTCGGGAAATCATCCCCTAAGGAGGTGAAATGGAGGGTGAAAGTTTGTATGGATTGTATGTATAAACGAGTTCCGCGCGGCTGGAGTCCCGGGCTAGTTAACTATATTTTTCTATATCAGTGACAGTCGATATCAGACAAAAAGGCAACTCTGAAACCAGCTCGTTTACCTTGAAAGAATAGCACTCAAATCGCCGACGACGACCGACAGAGAGTAAACAAGTTATAAGAAGCTAAGTATATTCTATACTCAACGTTAACACATTACTTTTAAAACTTAGACCAATTTGGTTTACAAAACACTTCGTAAGCCAAAATGTCGAACCAAATTTACCTCCCGAACACAGAAACGACGACTCGATGAAAGTGATGCGCGGTATTGAATGATATGTTTTCGATTAGACAATTATAAAAAAAAAATATGTAAATAAATTATATAAAAAAAAAGTAATGCAGAGTCACACTTACGGCAATTATCTGTCGGTATAGTAGTCATCATTCGATTATCGACATTGTATACTAAAATCCAATTCAAACTTCTGGCTATTCGAATAGGTACATAGTTCGAAATCACGCAAAACTACCCGATAACTTGAAGCCGGCCGGCATTCTACGATAATATGCATAAGTGGGGTCCCTAATGATTTCTCTAATGAACTGTGAAAGAAAAGAAAAAGGTTAATGAAGATCCCGAATAAGAATCTGAATTTTATCTCCCCGCCAGGCTGTCGCGGGTAATTATGACGTAATATCCCGGGCAAACGGGATCGGGTCGCGGATGCGGGATTGCGGGTTCGTTTTATGAATTTAAACACGACGAAATGCTGCGATAGCTTCGCGTTGGCACCGCCACCCCGGTGCTTCTGTTGATATTAATATTATCGCCCTCTTTGCGATAATCAACTCTTTTCTTCCTCGGAAGGCCTTAGTATTTGCTTTCTTGTGTTAATTTATTTTAAAAGTAGACGTCTGACGCATTTTCACATCTTCACACAGACTTGTATAAAGCTACTACATTTTGTTTTTTTTTATGGAAATCATTCATGTCATTGGTCATTTAATTTAGTACTTAAACACATCGTCTAATTACCCAATAATTTTAATTTTTTTTATATAGGCTGGATGAATTCTATATACTTACATCTTCATCTAAGAATGTAGCATTTTTTCAACGAACGAAGAATACTTATATTTATGCTATTCACATTAATCAAATAATCTGACCGATTGAACACAGTTTACGTATTTACAACTAAGGTTAATTGTAATAGAAATATTTTGTAATCACGCAGTATACCTAGACCAAAAAACAATAAAATATGTGGCAAGCTAAAACCAACATTCCCCATTATTATAAACCGAATTACCCATACAAAATCGACAATCACATTCATTCAATAACGATAAACAACGTATATGATTTCAGAGAATTACCAAACAAAAACATAGGTAGTGACATCAACATAACACTAACTTTTAAACGTTTCTTGACTGGCTTGAACCTTTTGTAGCAGTTGCGCAATAAAGATTAACCCGCAGTAATAAAAGTTACGAAATATAAATGTAGCTAGATATAGAGCAGTTTTACTTTTATAAAAGGAACCTTCTGTTTAACTACGAGTGCGCTAAGTTTTGCGGTGGCTGCATTCACTAGTGTTTGCCGTTACGGGTGTAAATATCTACGCGGTAGGGATGTTCTAGACATCCGCAATGGTGCAACTTCTACACTCATTTTGGCATCTGCATCCGTATTAAGTAGGGGCAAAATTGCATTTTTAGTTATTTTAATTTATTGCCGTTTGTAATTGTTATTAGCATAATGTAAATATGTATGTATGTCTGGTGAGCAATAAAGAATGTTTGTATTGTATTGTATTGTATTGTATTGTATGTATGTAAGCACTTTATTGTACACAATAACAGGTTAATATAGATTCTACTCATTAAAAGATGATTCCTCACCAAGTTTCAAGTTGTGAAAATCCATAGTTTTTGAGAAAAAAAATATTAAAGTTTCCATATAAATTTCCATGGAGTGCGTCATTACGTGTGTACTTTGACGAGATTTTGACACACTTTTTTTTTAACCCCTTCTTCCAAATACGTGAATTACCAAATCTTTATTACGCGTAATACCTAAGACAGGTTGGTGTAGGTACACCTAGGTGAAATAACACATTTTCGGTTCGGGTCACGGTACACCTAACATTCCTCCTCGCTTCGCTCGTCGACGTACCTACACGGACCAGCCTTAGGGTATGTCGAATTAGCCTTTTGCGTTTTTGGTCATATGCGTCGGCGTGCCGTAATTGATTAAAAACTTACCTAAAGAACATCTACCAATATCAACACGTAAAAAGGAACGCGCACAAGTGTCATTGTCAGTCAATTACCAATATCAACACGTAAAAAGGAACGCGCACAAGTGTCATTGTCAGTCAAAATCTCCTCGAAATACACAGTAATGGAAATTTATATGGAAACTTTCATATTTTTTTTCTCAAAAACTATGGATTTTCACAACTTGAAACTTGGTGAGGAATCATCTTTTAATGAGTAGAATCTATATTTAAAAAATGAGCCATGAACTCGATGACAACGATTCTAAAGCTGAGCCGTGTCCATCCACCGCCTCGGGTCTCAAGGGCTAGGCTGAAGGTTCAGGGGTGATCGTCCAGACAAATATGACGTACACAGGCTCCTAGGTCACTGGTAAACGCACTCTTCCAAGGGGGAAAGGTCCTCAACGCACACACGGTATATAATGAGAAAAGGTTGCTTCCGCGGCGCCGCTAGTTAACAAACTGATTTTGACATTGTGCGTGTCACTGCATCTTTATATGGCCGCTTCGGCGGGTGGCGCTGTTAGCGCGTTGGTGTTGCCATCCCGAAGGGATGCGGGGATAGAAGCTGGTAGGGATACCATACATAATAGAAACAAAATTAAATTGACCCTTGAAATTGTGTCTTTAGTCAAAGAAACTAACGATATCAAAGTTACATAAAAAAATAGTGTTCCTGTACGGAACACACAGGTTAGAAAACACTTGCAGCACCACCAAAAAAGTCAGGAAAACCTTAAACATGACACAAGCTGTTTTTAATCTGAGTCAAAGTACATACCTGCTATGTATGTCCTACAAGCATTCCGTGGCCTGATGTTTTGTAGTTAGTTGTTATTAACCCTTGTTTAAATTTTACGTATATTACTCCATGTTATTTAGTATCTGGTTTAGCAGTAAGTCTCATAGTATAGTTTTAGGCATCAGCACGCGTTAGTCAGTTTTTACCTGTAGTAAATGTAGTATAGTAATGAATGAATGTCAAATTTACCATAGATAAGCCATAGTTTTAATACCTTTTTTCTTTTTCTTTTTAAAAATATAGGTGCGTTCATTTTATTGTAATTATAAGTGTCTTTTTGTGTTTGTATATATTAGTTTTTTTGTTTTTAATGAGTTTGTGTTCTTCGTTATTTTTAATGTTTTTGTAATTTGTCCTTGTGTGTGATCATGGCGTCATTGTTCCGTGCCTCACCAAATGGTCACAACGGAAGACCAGCGCTGGCGTTGCCAGCATTACGCTGAGTTGTGACCACTTCGTGGCAAATGTGTATGTGCGTATGTGTCCTCAATTTGTATTGTTGCCATTGCTGCGAATAAATGTTTTCTTTCTTTCTCTCTCTTTAATTTAGGGAGTCCGCAAACGGTGACATTTTGCAGTGATACAGTCGCGATACAAACGCGCGAATGTCGTGACGCAGTTGCACTGTATTGATTCACTATTGCTACTGACGTGCGGGTGTATCGTCGACATCGGGTATATGAAGAGTGGGGGGAGGGGCCCACGACAGCATCGATGATGCATCGCGTCTGTATGACTCCTGAGGGGCTACCGCGAAACGAAAACGAACTTCGTTCGTGTATCTTCCTCTCCGTCGCTCGAACAAGCAAGTGCGACAGAGATGGAGATACACGAACGAAGTTCCTTTTCGCACGCGTTCGAGTATGACATTGTCCACATCCGAGGTGATGACAAATCTGCGCATTTACAGTCCCGACTGCAGAGCGCCGCACTTCTCTCTTTTCAATGTAATTGGAATGTACGTGCTATTACCAAATTGGTTTTGTGTCACTTTAAGGTGTCTAAGAAATGCTTGCTATGCTTACAATATGGATCAAGCTTACACCGATTATAATTTTCCAATAATTATGAATTTGATAAAATATTGACAAATGGAGAATAAAAGTAAAGTTATGCGTATCCAAAATTGTAAGGAGCATTATTCTGTCCCTTTTCCCTAAAACGCACATTCATATGAAACGATTGTCATTTATTATCACGCTCGAGCTTCGTGACGTCACGATGCCCGAGCGTTTTCTCTGTTCCTAATATTACATTAAATATTTTTTTTATTTAAACTTTATTGCACAATACAAAATAAAGTACAAATGGCAGACTTAATGCCATAAGGCATTCTCTACCAGTTGACCATTGGGCAAAACAGAAATAAAAAGGTGGCAGGCATTTTTATCAGAAAGAGAAACAAGATGGAGTTGAAATTGTTAAACATTTCTGGTTTCTCACTCGCCAGTAGTTTCTGCAGGCCAAGCAAAAAAGGCAGTGGAGGTTCCTGTATTTTTGTAAGAGTAAATGTTGTGTTCCGCGATCTACCAAATATAAAAGACGCGTCTATTTCCGGTGTGTTTGAAGTGTGTGGCATCAAACTCGTTAAAACGTACGTGTTGTGTGTATACCGACCTAAAAGTATTTTAAACGACAATTTCCTGGTCAACATAGATACACTTTTAAATTCTATAAACCAACCATGTGAACTAATAATTGGTGGTGATTTTAATAAAGATATTCTTAGTAATAGTACAGAGGCTCGAGATTTCTTAAATTTGCTAAGTACTTTCAATCTAAAATGCTTTGTAAACGAACCAACCAGAATCACAAGTAAGTGTAGTACTTGTATTGATAATATTATAAGTAATGTCGATCTTGAAAATGTAACTGTAATTGATCTTGCCGTATCGGATCATACCTTACAGTTTGCTAGTATTCCAGTTCCGGTGCAAAAACATAGTGATAAAATCTATAAGTGGGCCAGAGATTTCAGTGTCTATAACTTAAATCGCCTTGTCTCTAGCTTAGAAAGCATATCCTGGCTTCCTGTTTATGTCAATGATGCTGAAATTGGTTTCAACATATTTCATGATATCGTTATATCTCATTTTAACAAATATGTTCCAATAAGAAAATTTAAAGTCAATCGGGGGACAAAAAATGACAGAGGATGGTTAACAAAGGGTATAAGGAAGTCATGCCAAATCAAACGTGACCTATTTATAGAGATCAAGCGCAATTCTAACGTAAAATTAAATAATTATTACCAGGCCTACCGTAAAGGTCTAAAGAACACGATATTTTATTCTCAGAAAAGGCACAGAGAAAAAACAATCCTTAACTCAAGCAACAAAGTTCAGGCTACGTGGAAGTTAATAAATGATGAAATTAAGGGATCGAAATCAAATGATTATACTGACCTCGTGGGATTGTCCGATGGATTAAATATTGCAAAATCTATGGAAGAAGTTCCTGATTTATTTAATAATTACTTCGTATCTGTTATAAGTAACTCTAATGTACGCCAGTATCCTGCATCTCAAATTCTATTGCCCCCTCATGTACCTTGCACAATGTTTGTACAGCCAGTCGACAGAGAGGAATTAAGGAAAATAATATTAGGTTTAAAAAATAGGAAATCCTCTGGCTTTGATGGAATTCCTACACTAGTCCTAAAGTATATCGCAATTTATATTCTGGAGCCGCTTTGGTATTTGATTAACCTTTCAATTTCTGAAGGGATATTTCCCACTTTGTTGAAGAGAGCTAATGTTAAACCGTTGCATAAACAAGGGGACAAACTGCATGCTAATCATAATCGCCCAATATCTTTGCTGCCAACATTCTCTAAGGTCTATGAGAAGGTTATGGCCTTACGTCTTGGTACCTATTTAAATTCAAACAAAATCTTAGCTCGGGAACAATTTGGATTTCAGAAGGGGCTCTCTACAAACGATGCCTTGTTTGAACTATCTAGTTATATCTCTAAAGCCTTGAATGATAACGAGAATGTAATTGCTGTATTTATTGATTTATCAAAAGCTTTTGATCATGTGGATCACAAGGTACTACTTGACATTTTAAATCGTTATGGTATTAGAGGAATAGTGAATAACTGGTTTGAATCTTATCTCATGCGACGGGAACAGTATGTCACAGTCCCTTCGTTACAAGTTAAAAATCACACTTTAGTTGATTTGAAGTCGTGCACTACTCAAACTATATTCGGTGTACCTCAAGGGAGTATACTAGGACCGATCCTATTCTTATTATATGTTAACTTTCTACCGAAGGTGACATCTAACCGTGTAATAATGTTTGCAGATGACGTTTGTGTACTGTTCAAATTTAAACGAAATGAGGTTGAAAATCTAAGCTTACTAGTAGAGGAGTCACTGAATAGGATTGTTGATTGGTTTAATACTCTCAATTTATCCACAAATATAAGTAAAACGAAAGTAATCCATTTTAGAAATATTAAAACAAATGCTGTTAAACTAAATATTAGTTTAAACAATACATCCCTCTCAGTTGTAAATGATACGAAATGTTTAGGAATATGGGTTGATGAAAATTTAAATTGGAAAAAGCATGTCGATTCTCTTTGTAAAAAGCTAAGTAGCTTTAGTTACGCTCTTCGAGGCTTGAGAAAAATCTCCACTAGAAAGGCGGCCATGCAATCTTATTACGCTTTTTTTCACTCTCATGTATTATTTGGTTTGGCAATCTGGGGTGGCTGTGTGGACTTACAGCGATTATTTATATTACAAAAAAAGTGCGTGCGTATTTTAAGTGGAATTAAGTCTAGTCGAGAGTCGTGTAGGCAATCCTTCAAACTACTAGGTCTGCCCACTCTGACAGCGCTTTATATTATGGAGCTCTGTAAACTCGTACGCCGATTTCCAGACGAGTTTCCACTGATGAACGATTTTAAAAGTGACAGACTTAATCTTATATTTGTGAATGACGTCAAGGTCCCAGCTAGCAGAACAGAAATATTTTCTAGATGTCACAACCACGTTGCAGCAAAGGTGTACAATGCCTTGTCAGTTGAAATTAAGGCCCTTTCCTCTACAAAACTTGTGATTGCATTAAAAAAATACCTTGTTGAACTGTGTCCATATAGCTTGAGTGAGTACTATACATATAAGAAATAATCAATAATAGAGAGATATTTTATGTGTAATTAATGTAATTATTCTTAGTATTATATTGCTACACCAAATTGGTAAAATTGTATTGAGACAAATCAACAAACTCTTAACCACTGTTTCATCCTGTGTATAACATGCAATTTATGGCAAATAAATGAAATGAAATGAAAAAGATACTTGCGTAACTTGCGCTTGAAAGTCAATTTGCTTTGTGCTTGACGGATAGTTAGCGGAAGAGCGTTCCAGAGTCGAATTGCCTGAACGGTAAAAGAACCAGACATAAAACCGGACCGGTGAGGAAGAACAGACAATCGAACATTTTCACACTACGCCATTGTTAGGTATCAAATATTTGGAAAACAACAATTAGTGCTCTAAAATGCGTTCAGAAACCGTAGGAAATGACCATCATTTCTACAACCGATTTTACTATGAGAACTTTCTTGTCTGTGGTAGTAGGTAAAATCTGTACTGTAATGTCATTACTTACAGTACAGATTTTTGATAAATTTGTATCGTTACGAGTTTAAATTTGGAACTGCTGTCATAACTCAAGTGGGTCTCTATTCTAGTATCCATAGATATTAAAACAGTTATCGATACGAAACGTAAATTCAGTACGTTTTTTAATACAAACCGCACATTTGATCTCGAGTGATACGAGTATAAGGACTTCATTCGTTTGTCTATGATTTAAAAAAAAACCATTCGCCATGACGGATGATCGAATTGCCGCCATTACTGTTGTCATTTAATTGTTGGTTTTTTGCTGTTACTTACTACTTATGATATGTGTGTAGATAAAGTAGTGTATGCAACTGTACATAATTAGGCCTTAAAACACTCGTGTGATTCTATTATGAAACTCGCTGACGCTCGTTACATAAATAAAACCACACTCGTATTTTAAGGCCTCTCATTATGGATCAGTCGCATAAACTACTACTTATACTTCACCTGTACCTGACCACCTGTACTGAGACCTGTCTGTTTAAAATACCTCTACGATGTGTGATATTGAATAACAGCATCGTCACGCAAAACACGTCTATATAGAAAACAAGTTTACATAATATGCTTCCCTGTATATAATATGCATAATTGCTTATGCACTATTTACTCTAAAATTTAATATGACTAATGATTTTATGTGACGTTAGAATGATTACAAACTCATTACAAAGAGGCGCCTCGTGTGTCCGACAGCTATTGACATGTTACAAATTAATAGAATATCGATTATGGACCATCATACAACTGCACTTAAAATGAAACAGTACATGTTTAGGAGTCTTTTTGTGATTGTCGGCATAGATATATATATTACTTCGTAAAGATAGGCCCGGTTCGTAAGGATAGGTCGGTTATCAAAAACAATCAGAGGAAATATTTAGATATATTATGTCAACAAGTTACAAAATTAACATGTCGATACATTTCAAAATAAGACGTTATAACGAGCCGTCTATAAACGGGGAATTACCTACTGAATCCAAACAATTTAAATAGTAACGTCATAATACTCATTTAAATAACATAGTGGATTTTACAATAAAAAAGTGGATTTTACAATAAAAAACGTCTCAATAACTATGTATTCAGGTACCCAGTTGTAATGAAATTGCATGGTTGTTTGACACAGGAGGCTATCTTGAAAACAGTCTCAATTTAGAAATTTGGAATTTCAGCGTAGCCGGGCAATGATGAATATAAAATGAGGTAGATAGGTTATAAGTGATCCAAAAGTGGCACATTCGTCACACTAAAACTGAGTCAATAAGCACCAACTTGCCTCAGTTTTGCGTCGTCAATGGACATGTATAAACGTGGTTCAGCTGTCAGATGTGTCATTTTTAAACACGTGATTTCGTATAGACAACTTATCTACCTCTTTCTTATATCCACTCACTTGCTTATGGCAACCGCAGTTGCCAATTTCGCACACCCTTACATTGATGGTACCAACTGTGGTTGCCAAGCGAAGTATGACCTTCTTTGATAAAGATATTTTAAAGCAATTTGGGCTACCTTTTTTAAAATCCGAAATCAAATAAGGGGATTGCATAATCCGCCGGGCATAATTTTCATAATTTTGTCAGATAGGGTGATGATTAATTATTAACCATTTTGAAAGGCCGACCGAGTAGAAACATGCTAATCTAATGACAGCAAATGACAAGCCTATACGGAGCAGTGGACGTATTTTGGTTGAAATGATGATGATGATGAAATATTAAACAAGTATAGGAGTAGCCGACGACTCGGTCCAAAAAAAAATAGTTCCAGAAAAGCAAAACTAAATAAAGGGCATGGAATATCAAAAGAACTTGTTACGTTTAACCCATATAAAATATATTATGTACTGACATTTAAACTTCCCTCAAAACCTTTTTCATGTAAGGTATCTGGCATATTAGCTGACGCAAATATCAGAATGGGCCATTTTCTCGCAGACAAGTTAAATCGTTTCACACACGCACGGGGAACGATTTGGAACTTGCTTTAGCACTTATTAAAGTAAAAAAAGACTTTTGGATCATACAGAGGCAAAAATTGAAAACGTACGTGGTGACTAAATCTCCAAAAAAAAACACGTTTTTTTATTGCAATTTTTTTTGAGGATTTTGGATTATTTCCACGAAGTTGCACGAGGCATTCGATCCTTAGTAGGACAACAAATGGTCTCAAACTTTATTTTTCAAGTGTGCTAACATTTCCCATATACGCGGTAACACGATTGAAAAGTTCAAAAACGTCTGGATATTCTGGGACACTTTTTTCTGCTATTGGAATGAAGAGAGCTCGTCATTCTGAGTTTCTCTTCGTGAACTATTGCCCCGCTTGTCCAAAACGGCTTAAATTGTCACAATAGAACGAGAACCCACATGGAATGTAAATTATGTTTCACTTCAAAACGCTCTCTTCAGATAGACTCCAGTTTTTTATGCTACATCGACTTATTAATTATTATATCAAGTTAGGAGGACAATGTTAGACATACATTTTACATCTCATGCGCGTAGAATCCTAACAAAATAGGTAGCTGACGCTTTCATTATTACTGCAAGAAAAGCCTAGAAACTATGCCTAATGATTCAAATCCAGTTCAAACGTCTCATACAAATACGTCCGATGCTACAACCGCATTACCACATTAATTCTAGCTAGAGAGAGGAGGTGCTATCGGCTCGTGATGCCACAAATCTCTGGCGTCATTTTGACAGGTTTTTGTGAAAAATTAATTGAAATATGTATAGAGAAAAAACTGTTTGTAGAGGTATGCGCCTACGAAACTTACAAGTAAGTACATGAGAAAAACGTGCCTACAATCTTTATTTTACAATAAGTTAATCGGATAACACTGAAAGGATTGTTCTTATTACCCGACTGTGCAAAGCAAAAGAGGGTTACGCGGCGACCAGCCTATGTATGTACTTATGTACTTTTGATCCTTTGTGGCACTCAGATCAAAAGCATGGGCCAATTTTAATTAATCATGCGTTAATCGATTCGTTTTAGGGTGGGTTGCACCAAACCGTGTGTAAACGTTAGCGGTATCCGTTAAAATCAGAATGTATGGCAAGTTTGACAAGTTTTTATAGGGATGACAGCTGTCGGCGCCATATTTAACGTTGATTGGTCTGTAATCGTAACTTGGTGCAACCCACCCTTAATCATACAAGTGTCACTAAAGATAAGACAGTAATTACTTGTTGTAATCTTCCATATTTATATCTAACTCAGATGCGAAACGCGTGTGACACTTGGCCCCCGTTGCGAGTGGACGGTCAGCATTGCTGCGTAGGACAGAATTAGTAGATGTACGAAACAAACGAAGGCACGTGAACTTTTTCCGGATCATTAATTTCCTCTCCACTCATTTATCGTCTGCTCATGTCGCAGTGCCAAATCTTACTACCGTTTTCTTCCTAACTTGTACTGGCCATACAACTTAATGTTTCGGAGAAAATTCCTGAGACAGCAATTTATAGTTTTCACATATGACCTTATGGTTGGGGAGATATAGTTTATGAGGGAGGAGCAGATTGTATCACGGCCCGTTTTTTACGCATTTTGTTATTTTCCTACGTATTAACGCTCTCGCTTCGTAGTATATCTTTTTTACTGCTAAGCAGCGCTAGAAGGGGACCGGTAAGCAGGTAATTTTCTCTGGAATAATGGGGGTGCATCATGCGTGGTGAAAGGGTTGGCAATGTTACACTATCAAAATGAAACGAGAGCAGCGGTATAATTACTTTGCTCGCTTTAGCGCTAATCACTACACGTTACGGCGGCTTTTCGATACATATAGAGAAAAAGCTGCTACAGACTACAGCTGTAAAACTACTGTACGATATAAATCACGCCAAAACGATTTAGTATTGCTGTGTCGTAATTGAACGGACGGAGTCATCATCATCATAATTATCATATATTCAATAACAATAATACATTGTGTTCTCCGTTTCAGCTTGGTCTAAAATTCTTTAGTATGCCCGGATGTCCCGCTTCCTCGCCGTCCGGCTGTCCGGCTATTCTCCTGTACGCATTTCTTAATTGATTATTATTTTGTTATTTATACATTTTATGAACCCAATTTATCTCTATTTAGGAACGACAATAGGCATGATGACACATTTTGAAAAACTGTTCATGAAACATTTATTATGTACAACGAATAAGATTTTTCAAGAGAATATAACAGTTAAGTAGGAAAAAAATGCATTTTAGTTTTTACATTTCAAATTAGCGCTAAAACGCTTGTCAGTGTCATGGCGTCCCGAGTGACGTCACGTATGTATAAAAAGAACGCAGACCTTTGACGTTTGCTACCTAGATCGCTCAATTGCTCATTGAATGAACATAAATTCAAAAGTTTACAAGTCTTGCGCGGCCGTGCGAGCGAGTAAGCGGGACAATGACGTATGAAGATCTGACAGATAGCATGGTTCTATCCCTGTCTTACTATTCGTTCAGTACGTAAGTTTTCTCTGTAATCTGTGGTAATGGCCGCTATGGGTATTTGTTTATACACACGTGACGTCATGCGCTCTGATTGGTGTTTAACATATCATGGCGGGCGTCCGTATTTTTCAGTTTAATTTTATCAAAATAAATAATAATCCCTTACTTAATAAAAAAATATGAGCAATTTACGAATTCTATGATTAAAAATGCACTAAGAAAATAGCATATTTTAGTGATTTTCAATTACTGTCATCATGCCTATTGTGACTACAGTCTGGCTAGCCATTAAGGTCGCTTGAAATCGGCGATGATTTTAAAAAGTTAAAGGGGAGGCCACTGCTGGGCACGGGCCTCCCCTTTTTTTCTGCCACTCGTCTCGCTCCTGTGTTAGTCTTCGCCAATCCGAATAAATGTAAGAATTCAAATTTTATTTTAATTCATTAATTTATAAAACTATGCAAATCATTTTTGTAGCATAGATTAACTAAAAAGTTTCACTATGACCCTCCTGTTTTATTTGATAACTGATTTAGACAATGAACTATAGCCGCTAGTAAAAAGGTAAAAATACACTAACTTTAACATACCCATACATTTGGGCAGCATAGCACCACTCTTCGTTAAATTTAGAAAAATGTTATAATAGTTATTTACGATACAAGTGCCGAAGACAGGAAATTCGTAACGAGTGGTGCTAAATTAAAACACGACCGAAGGGAGTGTTTTAAATCGACTCGAGTTGCGAATTACTTATTCGCACTTGCCGGTAGGATGCGAAGTGGTATAGTTCGTTTTTCTTAGCATTAGAAAGAAGGATAAAGCACGAAGTCTTTTATATAAGACATATTATGCCACACAACTGTCAAAGTATCTCAAACAGCCATTATAAAAGACTTTTACGTTATTGTTGTCTACCCTAAAATGATAGAAGTGTTTTCTTTATTTATATCGAAATTCGTTATTCAGTTCTGGAAAGGTTGCACAATAAAAAACCTAAAGAAGAGGTTTGAAACGACAGGTTCGTTTTTTTCACTGACAACATTGTCAACATTGTCGATAGTATCTCATGTGCATTTTCTTGTTTTCTTGGATATCAACAAATTGGTGAAGATAAGAAGATTATTAGACGAGTATCTATTTGTTAATTAATATTAAGGTTTTATTCTTCGCTGTGTGTGGTGGCGTGCAGACTACGATGGACCAAACAGAGGCAGAACCAAAAGTGGCTTCCAAAAAAGACCCACTCGTTCTCCCCTGAACGTTTTGCCTTCTCCACAAGCAAAGAGACAGAAACAGAGTCCATTAACAACAAATGAGAAACATTATGGTGGTGAACATTTACAAGTTGGTGTGAACTTGAAGCTACGGTAGCCCAGTGGTTCAGGCATGCGGCTGTCAAACGGCGATCGTGGGTTCGAATCCCGGCTCGTACCAATGAGTTTTTCGGAACTTATGTACGGAATATGATTTCATATTCACCGTTAGCTTTTCGGTGAAGGAAAAACATCGTGAGGAAACCTGCATACATCTACGAAGAAATTCAAAGTTGTATGTGAAGTCCCCAATCCGCACTGGGCCAGCGTGGGGACTACTGCCCGTTCCCTCTCATACATGAGAGGAGGCCTGTGCCCAGCAGTGGGACGTATATAGGCTGATGATGTGTGATGTGATGTGTGTGAACTTTACAGCAAGGATGAATTTCCGGGTAAAATCTAATATTTGTAGTGATAATAAATAATGTAATCGAGTAGAAAAAGTTGACGACGACTGCTTCTTTGTTTACCGTATTTCTAATCCTAAAAAAACGGACTGTAGATTACTTAGTTTTTTGTACAGCAACAAAAACAATCTGAATTGATCTGCTATTTATTGACCTTACACTATGTTACACAGCACGGGTATCACAGGACGGCCCGGGAGGTGAGTCACGGCTACATAGACTATCTATGTCTTAATAATGAAAATGATTAGGAAGAGAGAGACGGATAGTCTGTGTCGCCGCGACATAGCTCGCGGCTGGTAATAGCTGTGCAGGTTTGTTTAAAAGTTATTCGTCTTTGATTATTTCGTAAATAACCAAAGATGTTTGACTCCGAAGCTTTATAATTAAAAAGTAAATATACCGTTATTCCATGTTAAGTTTTTTCTAAATAAATAGTAACAGGGCTGTTATTCGGAATGTGAAAATGCGCCTCACCTCAACCACGCCTAACAAAACTAGTCCCTACCTACTCTTAGTTACCACGACTCGCGGCGCCCAGCAAACATTTTTGGTAAAAATTTGCGATAAAAGCACCTATTATAGGACGCTAATTTCACTGTCACCAAAATGAGTTACCTTGGATCGACCTCGAATCGACGTGGAATCAACCAAAGTGGGGAAAAAAAGCACGTGCCGGCTACGTTACTTCCACGTAGTTTTAGAAATTTCGACCATTAAGTAATAACAAAGGTAATTTTTTCGACATGTATTCGACGTCGAAACGACGTGCCGTGAAGTTGCAATGTATTAATTTGGTAAACTTTACCCCTTTTAATCATGATCTCAACGTATTTATTTACCATTTATTTACTCGATAAGGTTTTTTTAATGACAAGTGATGAAGAGAAAACGAGACAAACATATTTGGATATGTTTTTATTTCGCTCAGAAACAAAATGTCTAACTAAAACCAATCTAAAGTTTTTCGATAATAGTAATGGCGGCCACTACTTCATGCAAAATAATTTAGATCTATTACGCAGATGAGATTACGATGAAATCTAGTGCGCGGAAAATTTTTACGTGCATTATGTTAGGTTTAGATCCAAAACTACCGATGGGCTTTTGAAATAATCAAGTATTAATTTTTTTGTAAGTTCAAGATGTATTGCTTGTAATTGAGAATCACAATATTGCATGGTATATACATTAAATTGAGTATACATTTTATAACTTGTTAGTATAGGATAATAGAAGTACCGTTGGGAGTTATTATTCAGGTGATTACAACATACGTAAATTAGGCAATTTGCAATAATGCGTCTCAATTATAACCAAACAAAATGTCGGCTCGACTAACATGTTACATTTTACTTAAAAATACGGCCTATTGGTATTTAAGTATATTTAATGGTAAATATACATATTTCTGTTACCTAATGGTATAGATTTACTGTTTGAGGTTGTATCAGGGACCAATAGGTCGAAGCGATGGCTTCGCGACGTCGCTTCTACCGCGCGGCGCGAACGCAATCGCATTGTATTTGTTTGACAGAGTGGTCTACCGTGGCCGTCTTGAAGATTAAGTAAAAATTACGCCCAGACATTCAACAATCGGTAAGTTACCTATAGTATAGGTGCCTAGTGTATAGGTCCTATACAATACAATATAATACAAGTACTCTTTATTGCACACCTCACACAAACAAAGCAGTTAGAAAGAGAAACAATACAATAACATTTAGGTAGAGGTAGACAACAAGCGTTCTTATCGCTGAAGAGCGATCTCTTCCAGACAACCTTTGGGTAACGAAGGAAAAGATAAAACTAGATTATGTTGTATTTAGGTGGTGCAAAGATTATAATCAGCCAAAAATCAAAATCCATATTAAATATTATAAATGGGAAAGTGTAGGTGTGTGTGTTTGTTTGTTTGTCCGGGTATCCTGCTGTTTCGGCAAAATATTTTTCGCCAAATTTCACTTCCCACAAAACTTATGGCAGTAGTTTCATTTCCTAAACGAACAAATAGCACATTTTTGTTTCGCATTCTGTTCATTTGGTCAAAATATCATTTGGCATAATTTTGCTTTGTCAAATGTTATTAAGACAAAAGTTTATTAAGCAAACACTTTGTTCGGGCTAATATTGTTTTCCAAGGTGAAGCCAGGGTGGAACAAATGGCTTGTCATAAGCGAACTCTGTTTTTGGTCGGTTAGGTTAGGGTTCACTTGTGTCCCTCAGACCAGAAATAGACACCCCGCGCAGCGGGGTGGCGTCGATTCGCTGGAGACTCTCGATGAAAAGGGCGAAACCGACGGCTTGCTTGCATGCATGCTGCTTATTTGGATTATAATATATTGTTACATAAGTACCTATAGTACAAAAGAACATAAACTTACCTGTAAATTATTTACTTTTGTTTTTTACAAACTACCCGCTTAGCAAAATTATGTAATCTCACTCAAATAGATTTCGTATGCACTACACAATTAGGATCTAAATCATATGCCATGCAATAATTTGGAAAAAGAATGTTATGCTAAATAATACGTTTGACCAAATGAAACTTGACCATGTAAAACTTTGCCAAACAATAATTTGCGAAGTAATATTTTGCCATAATCACTTGGCAATATCTCCGCCAAGTGACATAATGCGAAACAATAATTTGACTAGTGTTTTTTTGCCAAATGATCATTTGGGAAACATTTTTTGGGAAGTGACACCTTGGGAAATGATTTTTGCCCATACAATAGAGAACCGTTTGTCCGTCTTTCACGGCAAAACGGAGCGACGAATTGACGTGATTTTTTGTTTGACGAATTGACGTGATTAATGGAAAGTGACATAGAATAGTTTTTATCGTGAAATGGGGGGGTAAAAGTTTGTATGGAGCTGCGATATAAACGAGTTTCACGCGGACGGAGTCGCGAGCAGAAGCTAGTAAGTATATAAATACGTACATAAATAGCTCTATATATAAACATATACAGACAATCATACATTTATACAAATATCAGAAAAAATATATATAATACATACACAGTCAGCCAATAATAATAGTAAGACAATCAGGGTTAGGGGAGCGACAGATAATGTTCTTTAAAAGAGATTTGAAGTTACCGATACATTTAGCTTGTCTTATGTCAAGAGGGAAATAATTCCACAGTCGTATAGCCTTAAAACTGGTCTACTGTAAAATAGAAGATCAAACGAGCTTCGCAAGCGAAGTTCGATCGATATTATATGAGTAAGCTTCATTCGAAGATATAACTCACATGTAGTCCTTTAATCTACCAGGCAACATTTCGCAAGTTTAAAGTACGCAGTAAAAACCATAGCTCAAACAGTTTTATCCCCACCTTTACCCCTACCCTACTTGGGGACCTCGGCTTGCCACCATTTCTCATTCTTTTTAGAGACAAAACTTTCCTAGGGGTATAGGGGCGGGCGGGAAGTTATATCTTCGAATGAAGCTTACTCATATAATATCGATCGAACTTCGCTTGCGAAGCTCGTTTGATCTTCTATTATATTTCGAAGCTTCATTCTTCAGATATAACACACATGTAGATCTTTAGAGTTGAAAGTTTTGCTGCCCTTTGTAATTGTAAAACATCATAATCATGAAATGCAATAATTATGTTTTGACAACAATCTTAGATACCTACTCCCAATTATTAATCAAAGAGTACAATTGTAACTTCACATAATTCTACCTATACAAAAGGCAGATTGATCTGGCACAATGACCTCCGTCGATTAATTGACGTTGGTAGAAACGAGCCAAAGTTTTCGATGTTCTCGACCAGCCTGCTGCCTTCCGGATAGCATCTAAAGAAATGCCTGACCGGTGTGCAGCTGACGTGGCGGCGTGGCGCGTGCTGTGAGCGCTGAACGCCGCCATGTCTTTACCGCTTTCGCCAAGCACTCGCGTAATGCACCCCGGCTAATGGATTGAGCAGATGCATTTTTATGGGGACTTTTGAAAGTCAACAAAATATGTAGTGAGCTTTTTCAGTCCTAAAACATCATTATAACAGTCACCGGGCAAATATTTCTATTAGGTATCTTCAAAATATGGAAGGCACAAAATCGGTTGTAGACGACCTACACCTGAAGTCTTAACTATATCATCAAAAATTACTTTAATACAATTTGGGCATGACTTAATATTATTCCACTTAATAAGTGACAGTGTTTGTACCCTGTGGGCAGGACATATTGCTAACAAAATCGCCAGATTCTTTGTTAGTTTTTCCAATGAAATTTCTCTATTAGGGTACCATGTTGTTATATGATTTAATACCACTTGAGGATCCCAGGTATGGCTATATTTAGGAGTTACGGGCTTTAATTTGTAAACACCTTTCGGTAATCCTTTACTTTGGTCATCTGAGCTGATACTACTCCCCCGTAGGAGCGAGGGTGCTGACCTATGATTATTTAATGAGCCATACGACGATCCTTTATTAAATTCGTGCGTTAGAAATAAAATAACAGCAGAAATGAAGCCCTTATAGAAATTGAATATCTATATTATCTATGCTAAATTTCCAGAACAACTTGTATTTAACACACGTTGTACTGTTGTAAAGTGTTGTTTGAAATTGACGCTAACATGAGATTAGATACTTTTACTAATCTCAACAAAAGCGGAAACCACGGTTGGGATGGCCATTAGGGAAATACTACTATTCCTGTGGCGTTGTCATTTATAATCTTATGTAAACACTTTAGTACGAGTGCGAGTGGTGGAAACGCTTAAAAATATTTATTATAAATACCAGCTAATAGTGAATGCGACGACGGTAAGAGCGTCCGAGTCTGGCTTCCACGAAATATATATTTCACATTTGGCAGAGGTACGAGAAGCAAAGAGGTCAATTTCGGGCACACCAAAGTGTTTACTTATTCTTTCAAAGGCTGCAATACTTAAATTTCATTAAATATCAGGATTTAGCCTTCTGGATTCTCTGTCTGCTTCTACATTATTCTTAGTGTTAATGAACGAATCGAATAACCATATGTCTCGTTCTTCACACCACTGCCAAATAGATCTAGGTAAGCTATTTAAGTGGGGAAACTGGATGTCTCCCATTCGATTAATATAGCTTATCGCGGTAGTGTTGTCGATGCGGAACAACAGAGCACAGTTTGATTTATTTCGCGCAAAACATTTTAATCCTAAGAGCGAGCAAGCTCTAAGTAATTAATATGGAATGCTAATTCTTGCTCTTCCCATGCTCCGTTTGCACACACTCCGTCACAAACTGTACCTCATCCTGATCGGGACGGATCTATAGATATTTCTGCATCGAATTTCGTGATTCCAAAATGACAAGACGTTACAAATAATATTATTAGTCCACCAAAATAAGTCAGGTAAAATTTCGCGAGGAAGTTTTACTTTTGATCATAGACATCGTATTCCTGAATAGATCGGAATTTATATCTTTCTAAAAACTTCGTGTACAACCAGCTGTATCTAGCTGTCGGGCATGCAGTGGTAAGAACTCTTAAAAAGTGCGCATACCCTGCATAAGAAGGGATATAGACATGATAATTGAATTGTAAACAAAACCTAAGAATTTACAGCATTGTTGGTAATTTTGGGATTGTATCGAGCTTTTGGTATAGTTTACCACAAATCGTAGGCACTCGAGAAACCGGAGAGTCTCCCTCCCATTATGTTTACATTCGTTAAGGTCCCTTCCAATACACAAAATGCCACCCCGGTATATAATAGAAGTTAGGCCTTGTTTTTAGGTAAGTTACGACTTCTTTCATAATTTTGGTGAAGGTTCTAGGCGCCACGGAAAGTCCATAGACTAATAGGGAACAAAACTCGTAAGTAACATTGTTATGCTCGAATCTTGTCAATGGTAGCCATAAACCCGTTTTTAGGGATTAATTTAGAAGCAGTTCTAGTCTTCCATTTTAAAATGGTACTTAGTTACAAATTTATTGAGCCCTTTCAGATTCAGTATGAATCTATAGCCACCATTCGATTTAGGAGTCAGAAAATCTTTGATAGAACCTGATCATTAGTCTGTTGGCATCCAGTGATGCTTTCACTGAATGCCTAGGTTAATTAAGTTCTGTACAGCTAAGCTCGTTTCATCATGCTCTTGGCATGTGAAAGTATTTACAGGTTTGACAGATTGCGTAACATGTCCTAAAAAGGAATTGGAAAGCCATTCTGTATACAGTCTAATAAATAAAGTACGATTATTCGTTACATTAAGCCAACACTTATAAAAAGCTTTAAGGCGACCGGCATGTACCTGCGTTACTGCCGCGGCGTCGCAAGTGGCTTGTTGTAGGCTGCTCGCGGCCGTATGATGGTCGACGCTGTCGGCCTACTTTTCAGTAGATTTGGAAGCTTTAATATTCTCTGAGAGTTTGCTTCCAAAGAGAGTATCATCTCTCTCAACTTATTGTATGACTTAATGAATACTTCGTCTAGTCCAGGAATGACTAGTTTTATCTAAAATCCGACTTCAATTAGATAGGATTTTTATCGTTAGTACCTATACCGACTCCCAATTGCTGTTGAGATGATTCGATTTTCTTGTCACGGCCTCTTTGGATGTCTGTAACTGCCGCCGAAATTACGGCGTTTAAGGACGGCGCCCATAATAATTTGCAATTTACAGGTACTCTTATAAGAGTTTATCTTTACTCTTTTTATCAATACCTTTGTGTAATATAGGTAGCCACCTTTGCGCTAAATTGGGATGAATTTTCTCCCCATATTTTGGGACATCATCAGTGGCGTCCCCTAGAGCGGTTAGTAACTCGGCATCTATTACAGGGGTCGTTTTGTCATCACAGGCCTCCACGGGAGGTGCATTTTCTTCATTTGAACGTGTGAGTGAAGTTTCCACTGCCTCATACACTTGTTCGTGGTTTATAAATTAAAATATAATATTTTGATTTTTCTAATTGAGGGTAGATATGAAATGCATTGTAAAACCACTCGTCAGGAATTTTAATGCATATATGTATCTAATGCCCCGCATCGCGAACACGGGATATACTAATCTCGATTAATGGTTGTAGAAATTGCTATCGTGTTGACTCACGGTCAACCGCCAAGCACGAGATACCTTCGTGACGACTCTCGGTCGCCTCCCAGGTTTAGTTACAAGACGTGGGCTCACGGCCCGCGCGGTATTAAATGCATTTATTAGCGATTAATATTGTTAGAAATTGCTATCGTGTTGACTCACGGTCAACCTTCAAGCATGAGATACTTTCGTCACGACTCTCGGTCGCCCCCCAGGTTTAGTTACAAGGCATGGGCTTGCGATTAATATTGTTAGAAATTGCTATCGTGTTGACTCACGGTCAACCCCCAAGCATGAGATACCTTCGTGACGACTCTCGGTCGCCCCCCAGGTTTAGAATTACCAGGCGTGGGCTCACGGCCCGCGCGGTATGAAATGCATTTCTTAGCGATTAATATTGTTAGAAATTGCTATCGTGTTGACTCACGGACAACCCCCAAGCATGAGATACCTTCGTGACGACTCTCGGTCGCCCCCCAGGTTTAGAATTACCAGGCGTGGGCTCACGGCCCGCGCGGTATGAAATGCATTTCTTAGCGATTAATATTGTTAGAAATTGCTATCGTGTTGACTCACGGACAACCCCCAAGCATGAGATACCTTCGTGACGACTCTCGGTCGCCCCCCAGGTTTAGAATTACAAGGCGTGGGCTCACGGCCCGTGCGGTATTAAATGCATTTATTAGAGGCACCACAATAGTTGAAACTAATTGCACTTACCTGATTTATCTTCGGAACCTGATGAATCAGATAGCACCGCACTGTCATAACTCGTTTATAGTTCTTTGTTGCAATTTCCGTATATTAGCAGAATAATACTCTATTTTTTCCTGTGCACTGCGTTTAGGCATGATTAAATATTTTGAATTATTTTTTAATAGAATTAGTTCGTGCGTTCGTTGCCTCGCAAGAATAAAGAATGAGAAATGGTGGCAAGCCGAGGTCCCCAAGTAGGGTAGGGGTAAAGGTGGGGATAAAACTGTTTGAGCTATGGTTTTTACTGCGTACTTTAAACTTGCGAAATGTTGCCTGGTAGATTAAAGGACTACATGTGTGTTATATCTGAAGAATGAAGCTTCGAAATATAATTCTATTACTGTAAAAGTCCACTGTAAAATTTGAAAGATGACGAACGCACAGTTAATAGCAAAATGTTAGAAGATCTAACAGAATTAATAGTACATTACGTAACTAGGGCGGTGAATTCGTGAATGCCCCAGATCGCAGGTGTTTGTGGCCCGAACCGAAGGTGAGGGCCATAAATATGCGCTCTGGGGCTTTACGAATTACCGCCCGTGTTGAGTACAAAATTTTACGTCTTCACCTTGCCACAATGCGAGTTTTCCCGTACGCGCAGCGTGCAGTAAAACTCGCATTATGGCCAGGTGTGACGTAAAATAACTTAAACGCTCTTTGAAATAGCGGGGAGCCGCAGGTTTAAAAAGGACATAGGACACTAAACAGAAGCGAAATAATGTAAGAGTTACGGCGATAACGGATAGGGAGCCACTTGAGTTTGGAACGGAAACTAGAAACGTGGTCATATTTGCGTAACCCAAATATGAACCGAATGCAGAAATTTAGGAGACGCTCAATGGATCAAGTAGGTAGAAAATTACGAAGCCGCCTGAGATACCCCACTGTAGCAAATACCTTCCTGCTCACAGTATATGTGTCAATTAATGCTTAGTTTGTATGATTTTATTTTATATTTTACTTTTATACTTCCTATAGAAACTGCTTGAATGTCTGTATTTTTTTTGTCTTTGGCCATTGTAGATCTGAAACTAATTTCGATAAAACACGAACTATTACGTAAATATGTACTACTCCACCGAAGAATGAGTTACTTCTGACTAAAACAAATTAACCTGAAGTCGCTCACGCGACCTCCAACTTATAAGTTCAATTTTTATGTTAGTTTGACCGTTAAGTTATCCGAATACAACCTTATGGTAATGTTAATATCTTACAAGTGTCTTTACCTTTATGGTCGCAATTTGGTATCTATTGAAAGTAATATTTACTCAATAATTGGTAGCAAAAGTGACATAAATCGACGACCAAAAGGTACCCAGTATTAGAGATAATTACGTCGCAATAACACCTAATATGTACATAAAAGTATATATGAACTATTGGTCGTATTTCGAAGTGAGTACTACCTAATATTTCGCCTTGTTCTCAACCATTATGTAGGAGACTTAATGGTCACAATTTGGTATCCATTGAAAGTAAAATTTACTCAAAAATTGGTAGCAAAAGTGACATAAATCGACGACCTAAAGGTACCCAAGATAAGATATAATGACGTCGCAAAAACACCTAATATGTACATAAAAGTATATATGAGCTATTGGTCGGATTTCGAAGTTAATTCTACCTAATATTTAGCCTTATTCTCAACCATTCTCCAACCAGTCTCCTACTTTATGGTGTATTGATAAAGTGAAGTTTACGTTGTAATGTCTCTATATTTTAACCCAGGAGTAAAATTGTACAATAAGCGAAAATAAGTGGTGCGCATGATGTAATTTTTACTTAAATTAGTAATATATTCTTCAGCCTAGGAAAAAACACTTAAAATGTTTGCTGGGGTGTAGATATACATATCTGTGTGAACGGTGAGGTGAGCTTAACAAGTTGTTTACAGAATAGCGGGGCTGTACGGATTCGATTACCATTGTCTTACGGTAGTGAAATACGTATTAATATTCTTCAGTCAACAACAACAATGACAAGGTGGACTGATGACCTGGTAAAGGTTGCGGGAGTCCACTGGATGCGGGTGGCGCGAGACCGGTCACTTTGGCACTCTTTGGGAGAGGCCCATGTCCAGCAGTGGACGTCTTTCGGCTGATATGATGATGATGATGATTCTTCCGTGGTTTCTTAGGGTGCACCAAACCGCAGCAAACCGTCTGTAATTATCAGCGGTGTTGGTTAAAATCTGAATGCATGGAAAATTTGATCAATTTCTATGGAATGACAGCTGCCATATTTAACATTGGTCTGTAATCGTAAGTTGGTGCAAATCATCCTGTTATCATCCTTTTCTTATGTTATGAAATAAATTATTATTATTTTCTCTTTATTTAGTATCTTTCTTAGGCTAGGTTTTTACAATAATGATATAAAAAGTAAAATGTAAAATATAAAACATAAAACCATTATAAAAACCTAACCTAGGGTACCGGCGGCAGCGAGGCGGGGCCTAAGCTGCCGGTGGTCAGGGCGACAGAGACAGGAACCTTCTGACTATTCGCGCAGTGTCCAGGAGTACCGCCTTCTGTATCTGACCCTTGATCCAACCATCTAGCCTCTTTAGGTGACGGTCGAGACTCTCCACTATCAAACTGTTCGCCGAAACGACTATCGGGACGATGTTCGTCGAATCAACATCCCACATGGCGGTTACCTCGTGAGCCAGGTCTAGGTACTTGCTGGCTTTGTCCTTCTCGGCCTTCAAGAGGTTCTCGTCATGGGGGATGGTGATGTTGACGAGAACTGCCTGGTGTTTCGATCGATCTATCAGCACGATATCAGGCCTATTGGCAAGAATAGTCCTGTCCGTGATGATAGATCGATCCCAATAGAGCGTGGCACGACCATTGTCGAGAACTGGCGCAGGTGTGTACTTATCCTAAGGCACTTCGGAGACCACAAGACCGTATAGCAGAGCAAGTTGCTGGTGTGGCATGTCGAATTGCAATCAAGTATGAATATCTTCAATAGTATAAATACTGAATTTTCTTAATAATAGGGGATGATCCATTAATTACATCACACCTCAGGGGGAGGGAGGGGGTCCACAAAATGTGACATATCGTGACAGGGGGGAGGGAGGAGTTCCATGTTTGTGACGTCACAATCCTCAACTACAATTTTTTTACATAATCTAAGTTTTAAATAAATTAATTTCAATTGTTGCAAACATTGTACTAAACTAATTTTCTACATACTCGGATGTTTTTGAATACTTTCGTTCCCTATAAATTTGATACAATTTTTCTGGCCGAGTTTAACGATTTATTGTTTTCGAAATAGCGAATGTATTACTAAGGCGATAAGGCTCATTTTACAACGCCGTAAGCGCGCTGGACACTTGTGTCGGTGCCCTTTGTGACAATAGCCGCCGCACGCGCTAAACCTTTTGTAGAAGACGTGGCGATAGAGAGATCTCTCAGGGACCGAAGTCCCGATGAGAGTTGTTTGGATTGTATATTTATGCCAACTGATTAAGGCGCCGTAGGTTCATGGCCTTCTCTCCCTCTCTTGAGCATAAGCGTAAGCGAGATGGAAGTGCGTGCTCGGAAGCGCAGATAATCATGTTTTTTTAATTTTAATTTTCTGGCCATTCAAATAAATAAAAATGTAATCATTGATTTCTCTCAAACATGATATTGCCGATTTTTAGAAGGCATTTTAATATTTTTAGCTTTTGTGCATAATTTGTTACGAATGTTTTAAGTGTATTTTAGACCCTTTTAGACCTAGTTTCGTGATTTTTTTCTATAGAGCGAAAATTGCTTAATCATGTTTCGAATCACTGATCTTCCTGCAGAAAAGCCTAAAGATTACTATTGTTTTTTTTTGAAACCATATTATTATAATTACAGACGCATTATATTGTTTCAAAAACTCTGTTCGCTTAGTTTCGCTGAACCTACGGCGCCTTAAGAAACTTCTATAGCGCGATGCAGAACACGTCAGATTCGACAGCTGACAGCCGTGACGCCACATCAGCCCCCCCTTCGAGACAGGGGTCAGCGACGATGTATGCAGAGTGCAGCTTGCCAGTGCTCAGAGCCAGCGTGGCGAGCGAGCGCTCAGAGCTAGGGTGGCGAGCAAGTAGAGGGAGAGAGAGAGAGAGTCTGGCTTGCTGAGAGAGTTGGGCGTCAGTCGGGATCACGCTTATATCCATTGTCGGGGTCACCAATGTAGAAGACGTGGCAATAGAGAGATCTCTCAGGGACCGAAGTCCCGATGAGAGTTGTTTGGATTTTATATTTATGCTAACTGATTAAGAAACTTCTATAGCGCGATGCAGAACACGTCAGATTCGACAGCTGACATCCGTTACGCCACACTTTGACTAAGCCGACAAGTGCCGATGCCGTGATTTTGTTGCGATTCTAGTCTTCATTTAGCAATTGACTTTCGCTGAGTGACGTAGTTTACGAATTATTCTAATCTACGTCTCTGATATGCCAGTCATCCAGAACATGAAAGAGTGGATCCAAAATCCTTGGACGGAGGAAGAATATTTTTTTGTTTTTTTTATTGTTGAGTTTCTCTTCGTTAATTTTATAAATCATTTTAAGCAATCCTAATAAAAAGTTAGTCTCAAAGTGATGTTGTAATTTTTACCTTCCTAAACAAAAATCTAAATGTGACGTCACACTAAGGGGGGAGGGTGTAGTTAATTGTGACGAAGTGTGACAAGGGGGGAGGGAGGGGTCAAAAAATCATGAAATTGGTGTGACGTAATTAATGGATCATCCCTAGTTTTAGAAAACTCACTTTTTACACAAAGCTATACTCTGTGTAAATAGTGTGGCTTTTAACTCCCGATAATGTGTAGGAAGTAGTTTTTTTTTTAATAAAACTATTTTTTTCGTGAATAAAACGATACAATTATTTCCGTCTCTATCATGGTACTATCTAATGATGGAGACCGAAGGTGGCCATGGGAATCCAGTACTTAACCGACGTAACCTAACCTAACCCCGTTGAGTTTGGGCTCGTTAGAATCGCCTATTCCACATATCGCTCCTGCGATATTCCCCCAGTACAGCGGTGATACGTGGAATATTTTTCCATTTATTTCTACAGATCATCTCAACGACTAGTTGATAACGGTATACAGAAAAGTACAGCTGCTATTAAAAACTTGTATGTTTTTTTTGTCTATTCCTAAACAAAACAAAGCTTGTATTTTAACTGCGGGGCCTAGACGACATAGGTACGTACGCGTTTATATATAAATAAGTAAATATTTTAATAAATTAAAAACATCCGAGATTCTAAAACAACTGGTCCCGCAAATAAATACCGTCACCGGGAAACTGAGACCGCCGGCACTACTAGGACAAAATGCTCCTCCTAGTATAGCAAATAATATTTAATTTGTAAGTACAACAAATAGATAGATGATAGTTGAAGAGATGGAGAGTGACATAGGATAGTTTTTATCCCCGAAATCATCCCCAAAGGGGGTGAAAACGGGGGGGTTAAAGTTATTGAGCTGCGATATAAACGAGTTCTACGCGGACGGAGTCGCGGGTAGAAGCTAGTCTATGTATAATATATAATTATAGATTTAACGTGGCTTTTCAGTGAAGGGAAAAATCGCGAGGAAACCCAATAAGGTGGTCTAATTTACCCTCTGGGTTGGATCAGATGGCAGTCACTTTCGTAAAACTAGTGCCTACGCCAAATCATGCCAAAGCGGACCCCGGGCTCGTGAAGGACACTACCGGGAAAACGCCAGGAGGATGATGATGTTGGTGATAAGAGCGTACGCAAAGTTTGTACAATTAAGGCGGTGCATTGGAAATTATCGCGTGCTTTGAAATGCCATTCTGACTAGATTAAGAAACAATAAGGTCTGATTTTCAGATATATGATTATTGACTATATGATTGTTCATCTGATTTTATCGATACATGATTGCCTAAAATTTCCTCGATAGAAAAAAAATCCAAAGTTCGATCTGTATTTTCCTTTTTTTACTCGGCCTACTTAAACGATACATTTTTTTACGACACAATCAAGTTAAAATAAAAAAAAGTTACATCTCTTTTTCTCGTGGACGGAAGGCGTCAGCGTGTCTCTGTCTAGGGGGCGTGTACGACTCAAATCAAGGCATCCCCTTAACGAGGAGAATCGTGCACAACGCTTATTGCAATATGATTGTATAAGCGCGTCGTATTGTTGTATCTCTATAGATACATAATAAGGCAGCCTCAACATTACTTTTACTAGACGACAGATATAATAACATAAAAAATAATTACTTATAGAGGAAGATTTATATTTGTCGACATAATTGGGTATAAGTATAAATAGTTTTCACTAATATGATCCCTAAAACATTGTTCTCAAAATTTCACTGAGTTACTAAAACTCCGTACGTTATGTCCCCCAATAGAAAAAAAATGGAGGATACTGTAGGAAGTTGTTCGAATATTATACAAAATAACTAGCTGATCCAATCTACACCTTATTATCCAATTCTAACGAAAAACCTATAATCATCAATAATAAACGGCATTATATAGTTAAGTAAAGTCGAAAGATTCCAAAAGTATAATTTCACCAATATTCCCTTAGTGGGACCCGGACCCAAAACAGCCAATTTAGAAGACCAAACAAGTAATTAAAAGGTAATTTCTAATAATTTTAAATTATATCGGTATAAGGATAACTGGCAATCTAAAAGTACCACATTTCTTCGAAGAAGTCGCAAGCGAGCCCTTAGAATGAATGAAATGAATGTTGAATAATTCAGACATAAAACAAACTTAATAAAGTCTCGAACTTTTTGTCGACGCAATCGCCATCTATACGGAAAAATTACGAACGCAACTTTTTTATCCAGAAGATAACGTATTTAATAATTCAGTATTTAGCATAAACACTTACTATAGTATAGTGTGCCCGACGAAATAGTTTAAATTTAATTCAACGCTTATGCCAACAGCGGGTTGCACAAAGTTAATTAAGTACTAAAACTTACCGATGGGCACTTTTTCACCGCTATCCTTATCTTTATCAGCTCCTCTCCCTTGACCACCCATGACAGAGTTAAAGTACAAGATAACCAGCACCAAAAGTACAATTTGCAGCATTCGCAACATTACTCTGAAGGGCATCATCGTGGCGCGGGGCAGCGTTATCACATCGCCGCGACAGTTTGAATCTCGCGGCAACTCGCGGGGCGAGGCGCGCGACGCGAACGAGCTCGCGGACCGTCGTCGAGAGACTAGAGGCCCGAGCCCTCGCCCGCCCTTCGCCAGCCGCCCCTACCTTCTCTTTCCTACACGATACGCACGACTTGTTTTATTACTTTTATTTTTCTTTAATAATCTTGCTTAATGGTCTATTCCTTTGCTCGATGAAACTTCTTAAATTTCCTTTTCAAACATTAATCGTACCCGCAAAAAGTTTTCCCGATGTTCGGCGATGTTTGTCTTGCATTACGTGTGACGCGCGTGTTAGGCGTAAAAGGCGCGTGCGATCATACATGTTACCTTAATAGTCGTGAAAACAGTTTCACTAACGTTTCTATTAACTAATGAAATGGAATTTCTTTAGGAGCTTAATAACATAACACAATAAAGTTACATACATTACGAATCACGAAATTTGCCCGACAAATATACTGTATATTGTACTTAAGTATATATAAGTTACCAACTATTCATATTGAAAAAGTGAGCAAACGACACTTTTAAAACTTGATGTTTTAATTTTTTAATAAAGTTGGCTGCATCACCGTCTAACTTTGGTTGATCTAATATTATGTAGCGCTCTTATCGTAAAAAAATCCGTGCTTAAAAAGTCGTTAAAGCAAAATGTTATGTGAATATTTTTAATAAAACACGCCACGCGTCCTTTAAGCGTTGCACCCACTCACCAGAATTATCACGCTTTTCCGGAGTTCGTAGCTTGCCAAATATCTAGTCATAAATTATTATTGTTTGACGCATTACGGCAGAATCTATTGCTGGCTCTTATTTATACTCTCTATGTTAACATGCTCCTTTAAATAACATTAAAGGTTTATGGTTTTTATGTGCATGTGCAATCATAATTTCCACTCTATTACAACCCTATTTCATTAATTTAATATTTATTTTAATGCATTAATGACTGTGTTTACAGTCAAGTGCAAAAATATAAACCGATTTAATCTAAATATATAAGTTCTGACTGACTGACTGACTCACTCACTCACTTAAATCAACGCCCAGCCCAAACCCTTGAACCTAGAAAGCTGGTTTTTTCACAACAGGTAGGTTGTATAACGAAAATACCCACTTAGAAAGGATTTTTGAAAATTCTAACCTCAAGGGGTTAAAAAGGGGGTTGAAAGTTTGTATGGGAATGGAGTAAAATTTTAAGTGAGAGCTTTGAAACTTTGTAGAAACATTACTTATTAAGATAAAAAAAGTACTTTCAGCGTATTCGAAATTTCTTCCCCTAAGGGGGTTAAATAGGGGTGCAATGTTTGTATGGGGGAAACATTATTTTTTGAACTAGAGACTTGAAACTTTGTAGAAAAATTACTTATTAGAATACAAAAAAGTCGTTACAGCGTTTTAGAAAATTCCACCCGTAGAGGGGTTAAATAGGGGTGCAAAGTTTGTATGAGGGAAACTTTTCCTTTTGAGCTAGAGACTTGAAATTGTATAGACAGATTACTTATTTGAATACAAAAAAAACCGTCAAAGTGCGAGACTGACTCGCGCACCGAGAGTTCCGTACAAACCTGTTATTACCTATTTTAAGTGAGAGACTTGAAACTCTGTGTATGGACTGCTTAAATAACAATACGAGAGAAGTAATTTCAGGGTATTGAAAAAACCCACCCCTAAGAGGGTTAACCAGGGATGCAATGTTTGTATGGGGAAAACATTATTTTTTGAACTAGAGACTTGTAGAAACTTTGTAGAAAGATTACTTATTAGAATACAAAAAAGTACATTCTGCGTTTTAGAAAATTCCACTCCTAAGGGGGTTCAATAGGGGTGCAAAATTTGTATGAAGGGAACTTTATTTCTTGAGCTAGAAACTTGATACTTTGTAAAAAACCTACTTATTAGGATACAAAAAAAGAACTGTCAGCGTTTTAAAAAATTCTACCCCTAGGGGGGTTAAGTAGGAACCTTTTCCTTTTGAGCTAAACATTTGAAACGTTGTAGACATATTAGTTATTTAAATTCAAAAAAGCACTTTAAGCATTTTGGAAAAATCCACCCCTAAGGGGGTTAAAAAGGGATGAAATTTTGTATGGAGTGCAAGAAAATGTTAAAGTAAGAGATGTGTAAGTTGTATCTTACCCTAAGAGGGTTAAAAAGGGCTTCGAAGTTTGTATAGAGAGCAAGACATTTTTAAAGTAAGAGATTTGTAACTTCGATTTTAGACTGTTTCTTTGAATACTTAGAAAAGTTGAAAAACCCCGACATTTTCATTTCAAATTCCAATATCTCAAAAACGGCTTAACGGATTTTCATGAAACATTGCTAAGAAGTTAGGGAGCTACGATACCACAGATAGATACACAGCTACACAGATACTCAGACAGACACGTTAAACTTATGACAGTTATAACACACCCCTCTTTTTGCGTCAGGGGTAAAAATACTGGGTGTTAAACGAGATTCACCCCTAAAGGGCTAATAGGAGTTGGAAATTCATACGGGGAACAAGACAATTTTAAAATAAGGGAACTGTAACTTCGGTCAAGGACTAGAAAACAAATAACTGCGTTTTTTTATATTCTTCCTCGAAGGATGGAGGTTAAAAGGGGTTGGGCAACAAGTACTTTTTGAAGAAAGGGAATTCTTCAGTCAGACATATATACTATTTGGTGAGCCATTTATTCAGAATACATAATCCTACCGCTCGCAGAAAAGTAGGTTAGGTTAAGTTAGAACTGCGATCCTTACAGAACCGAACAGCTACCAGAAAAGTAGGTTAGGTTAGAATTACGATGCTCCCAAACCGAGAAGAAGATAATGTTAGATAAAATTGCGGATCATTTTGTTAATTTAAGAAGTTAATTTTGGAGAAAAATATAATTTATTCTCTCACACCTTTAAATGGTGACTGGGGAAGGAGATGGAAACTTCTACGTCTTTTGGCATATGATAATTTTACTTTCAAAACTATACAGGCAGCTCGGACTAACGTAATTAAAACAACTAAACGGATTTAGGCAAAAAAACGGTAGGTCATGTAACTTAGTAGACATAAGAAAATCATTTAATACATTATGAAAAAAAAAAATTTAAGTAGTTATAAACGTGAGATAACTGATACTTGTATATTGGTATTTTTAAAAACGGACATTTCAATGAAGGTTTAGCAATTTAAGCCTTTTACGCCTAAACCCAGAATGGAATTACATGAACATAGGCATAGAGATAATTTGAGATCCTTGGAAGGATTTAGGATAGTTTTTATCTCGAAAATCATCCCTTAAGATGGTAGAAGTTTGTTTGGGACAGCGTTAATTAAGGTTACGCCTAAAATAATTTAATAGCAATTTTTTCTCAAGTTCTACGCGGACGAAGTTGCGGGTAACAGCTAGTCCTCTATAAATATCAGCCGACGTAAGAGCTCTTGATTTTAAAGAATTTATGATTAAGTTTTAAGCATCTATATTTTTACATAGATGGTTACAATCTAAGCCTTTTAAGGGCGTGGCAATTAACTTAGTACCTACATACAGTGTGTGGCCTGTAACCCCTTGTGTCCAGTTTTTTTATATATATTTTTTTAATACGGAGTAATGTTGATCTAAAGTTTTGACCTCCAAGTAATGTATCTTGGCACCACGAGATCATAGCACAGCAGTCAATGCAGATTTTGCGGTAACATCATGTACTGAGTCATAATAGTTTTTGCATTTTTGTTTTTAAGAGATATTTTCGTAATTTTTTTTCTTATTCGTGTTTTAAAAAAAAAACACCCATGTTACCCCAGAAGGGTAAACAATTGACGTGAACTTGCTTTAAAGAAAAAGAAAGAAAAATAAACTTTATAATTTTCAATTAAAATTACCTGGAAATAAGTGCTCACACGCCCAATAGTCTACCCTTTAATTTTTTGCCCCTGTTTCAGGCCACACCCTGTAAAAAATTTGCAATTGCATAAATCCATTCATAACGTAAGTTCATGAATTGTGTGAGCCAAATAACATTTTTTATTATGATCATCGTTGAGCAGTATCGTTACATATCGGTAAACCTTTGGCCCTCTTTGGCGATGGCATGGTTGAACAGTCGTTAGGGTTTAAGTAGGTATTCTGGGCCCTCTGCTCGGGCGAACGGTGCGTCAAAGCATTACCCTAAAATAAAAATAAAGGCCAACTAGGTGGATGTTACAGACCCACGTGTGTGTTATCATGACCTGGCTGTAATGTCGACTGGAGACAGTTTTTTTTTACAATGAACGGAACTTTCGGAAAACATCAGGCTACAACTTATTCTTGCATATTTTTTACAATACGAGGACGCTGTTTGACCATAGAAAATAGTGAAGTCAGTTAGTCCATATTTCCATATAAACGTCTAAGTAACGAGCAATGACGCGTACTACAAGTTTCATAAAAAGTTGCTGAAAGGCCATGGCAGGGTAAGGAACAGCTTGTGCCTTAATAGCTTTTCCGTTTTTTTTTTCTGATGATAGGTCACGACGTTAGTAAGTGCTATACTAAATTTCAGCATTCTCCTAATCTTATAGGTTATGTGTACGCGGGCTGGGTTTCCGCAACTCGGCGTCATATCTGCGCCTATTTTGCGTGTGGGTTGGCACTACTGTTATTCGTGCCAGCCCAGTTCCACCAGGAAGCCTAGCAGACCTCTCCTAATCTCCTCATCTCATTAAAGCGGAGATATTCATGAAAATTCATTTTTCTTATTCATTTTTTTTCTTCAAAAATAAGAAGAGGAGAATGCTGTAATTTAATATAGCACTTACTAACGTCGTGACCTATCATCAGAAAAAAAATCAAGCGGAAAAGCTATTAAGGCACAAGATGTTCCCTTACCCTGCCATGGCCTCACTATCAGCCAAATGCCGTGTTCCATTTGGCTTGATAGACAGAAATGGACGTACCTAGGACACTTTCTTTAATGCCTTTAGCACACCTCCGCCGCGAAACCAGCAACGCGAAACCGCTAACCATGTTTCGCGGCGAAACGTAGCACACTACCGCCGCGAAACCGATCGCTGGTTTCGCGGAACAGGAGTGTCGTAATAGGATTCAAAGCAAAATGTCGTCGCTTTCGGAGTCAGAGGAAGAAGAAATCTTATTGTGGTCATTAACATTAAAAAGGCGTAGAACCTGGGTGCATGAGATTAATGAAAAGAGGAAAATGTTAGGCGAAAATCGGTTATGTAAAGAACTAGAGTCACACGAAGATCGTTTTTATTCATATGTTAGAATGACTCCGCAAAGTTTTGAAGAGCTACATGATTTATACCACACCACAAAATAGTCTCACTGGAAACCGACAGCGATCATCTGCGGCAGCGTTTGAGGTTAGAGAGAAATTCGTAGAATACTTTACACAAACTGACAGAACTTAGCTTGTAAATTGTTCAAGTTGTTACTAAATAAACGTATTATAATAATAATAATGTATTAATATTTGTTTTTAAGCAGTAACGCTGCTAAAGAAAATTATAAATTTTTAAATGAAAGGAAAAATTGAAAAATTTTTTAATGCTCCGAGCGATGGTTCGAATCCGGCTCGGAGCATTAAATTTTTCAATTTTTCCTTTCATTTAAAAATTTATAATAATAATGTATTTTTCTTAAGTGCATACTTACCATCTTCATTTAGGATCCTTTGAATCTCCCGCCAAGCTTGTAACTTTTTAGTGTTATTTTTGTAGTCTGGATGACTAATTAAATAAATTATTGGCCTATTACGGACCTCTTGAATGAGTTTTTCTGTGAAATCAATATCCATTTTAACTATATTTCACTGTTTCGCTATTAAATTCTGTCGACATCGACAGATCATTTGCGAACCACAGGCGAAATGGCGGACCGAGCGACCGCGGTTTCGCTACTTTGGTTTCGCGGCGGAGGTGTGCTAAAGGCATAAATACTGAGAGATTCGGTAAGAGAAGAACACTTCGCCAGCACATTCACTAACACGATGGCGTAGCCGATTTTGTATACCACATTCGGCCACCTTGTTGGTAAGTGGTCACCGTAGTCTACGGACGCCTGCACTTCCAAGGGTGACCCATGCGCGTTGCCGACTCTTTCATAAAGTATTCTAAACCAAATAAAAGAACCTTTAGTAGTTATTAATCATCACGTTTAGACTGGGTTTGGGCGCTGATTATGTGTGGTTTATGCCTTATACAAAGTGGAAACTTCGAAATTGAAATTATTATCACAGCGGTAAAGTTGGAGGGTTGTCCGGCCGTCCGGTATTACATTCGCTATGTCTATAGCAATATCTGCGTTTGACCGATGGTCTCCTCCGCTAAGGGACCACGCGTGCATAAATAAAGTAATTATAGTGGCAGACGGGCCAAGCCAATATCACATTATGATCAACAACAGGAATACTATTTACTTACTTTATTCACTCGCGGTCAAAAAATTCGAGTCTCCCTTAATAAAATAACCGCAATAAATGTTTTATGTTTAACACTTGTTTCATTTACATACCTTATTAGGTAATACAATACAATTCTTTATTATACCCAATAATATTAGCAATTTCCGGGATCCTATCATAAAAATATCAATATCCAAAAATTACGATTTCGCTATATCTCGTTCCGTGAACGTTGTTTTTTTCATGGGTTATTGGCAATTTAGTGGGTGTGCTATTGCTATCTGTTGTATGGGAACCTTGCACTTTTTGACTATGCGCTGAAACTTGGCACAGTTGATCCTTAGGTGGTCTTGAGTGGATTCAGACCGGGAGCCATCGAGAGCCACCCCGCATTTAGGGGGGGAGGGGACGGGGGGAAGTTCTACTCCGCCGCGCTTTATTTAAAGCCATTTTTTTTTGAAACTATACACACCAAGGCAAGTGTTATATCATTTTCGGATAAATAAAGGATGAAGAATCTATTTTACGAACCAAAATAATACATTTTGGAACAAAAAAATAAAGTAAAGGAGAGAAACATATACAGTGTAAATTATTTTTATTCAATATTACTAATTTTTATTTAACTACATAAGATACATAAAAACAAAAAATACGGCCATAAAGCCACATTAATTTGGTTTTAAAATATATATGATTTTGTATATAAATATGTTAACAGACCGGAAATAAAAAAATATCCGTGAGTCAGGGCGACCTCAATGCATGTGTCGTCCGTGAAGGAAATTAAGGTAAAGTTTTAAAATACGATAGTTGTCAATTATATGTGATTACTTTGGGTGTTTCGGTATTTAAAATGAAATATTTTAAATGAAACTACGCCCTGTCAATTAATTATATATCATATATATATCATACGCTCCACTGCAAAGACACTGCAAGGAATCCAACGACACCTCATATATCAAAAACCATCAAGCCGTTTGGACTGTAGCCCGTGAAATAGAATTTTCATGTCCACAATCCACATATATACATACATTCATGTATCCATACATACATGTATACCTACATTCATACATGTATTCACACACACGCTCGAAAAACATAACCGTACTTCGAATCGACCAATCAGCACGGCTATCACAAGACGGCGCGCGAGCTCTCTCGATTTTTCTCGTGGGATCTTTTGTGCATTTGCCTTCTCATTTCCACAAAGCGGATGATGCAGCTCAGCGGAAGCACCTTGAATTCCTTTGGTTGCGGATAGCCTTTACCAAAGTAATTCATTATTTGTCTGGCAAGGGCATGACATTCACACAATAAGTGTTCCATAGTCTCATCCTCCTTGCCACACATTCTACCATCTAAACTATCCGATAGTCCCATCTTGGCCAAAAGATTCTTCCCCTCGTTCCTTCCCCGAAGTGACCTGTTAACACCCCATATATGATTCTGAGGTGCTTCCTACTGGATATCCAGAGTTTATTAGTCTTGCCGGATTCCATTCCTTCTATGAAGAGCTTAGAGTGCATGCCTTAAGCATGCCTCACTCCTCCGCTCGTGTTGGTGTTTGATTTTGGCGTAGGCTTTAGAGGCCGAAATTACAGTTCCCTGGGAGAGCAAAAATGGTTCTGGACCTACAAAGACCCCCTCTTGCAAGCTCATCCGCTCTTTCGTTGGCGATGAAGCCCTCGTGCCCTGGTGTCCAAACTAGTTGCACCTTATTGTGCTTTCCAAGCTTGTTCAGTGTCTGGACGCCATTATAGACTAGTCTAGAATTCACTTTCGGCGCCGTAAGCGCTTTAAGGGCCGCTTGACTGTCACTGAGTATATAGATAGTCTGCCCTCTGGTTTGCCTCCTGTGCACAGGCAATTATGGCGTATGTCTCCGCCTGGAACACGGTTGCCAAACTACCCATGCTTACACTAATGTATAGTCATTCGCATAAATGCCTGCTCCCGTACCGGATCCCATTTTTGATCCGTCCGTGTACCATATGCCGTCTACGATACCAGACCTCGGTGGTTCTAGGCCTTCGGCCCATTCAGCCCTGGATCATTGGAAAAGGCTAGGTATCAACATCTACGGCGAGTACACCACTCACCTGCGCTTTACTGACGAAATAGTAGTTTTGGCTGAGACCATGGAGGAATTAAATACGATGCTCGATGACCTTAGTGAAGTGTTTCAATACGAGTCTTTGACCAGTGTGTGTGTGTTTGATCAGTGATGAAATATGGCACTGGAACGTAGTCGCTTACTATGGGCCTCACAAGAAGGCTCAAAGTCACCCAAATGTCAAGGAAGAGGGTTATGCTGGGAGTTTATCTAAGTGATCGCATCATAAATGGGGCTACCGCAGCGGGAGCAAGGTAACCGCTCAAGATAGCCCTTCGAATCGCTAAACTTAAGTGGCAGTGAGCGGTGAACATTGGACGTAGAGCGCCGATAGTCAGCAAAGCTTATGCATCACACGAACAAGAGTCAGTGCCGAACCATTTTCATAGCTAGAATCATTTCCATGGTACACTTGGTGACATCGATTTGTCGGTGTCGAAGGTAGATACGACAGGTAAACCACCCTAAAACATGCGAAACTAGGAACTTCGCATTTGACAATTAAAGGATTATTTATTTAAACCGACCATCATTCTCCTAGCGTTATTCCCGGTTGTGCCCCTAAAGGAGCCCAGGGTCCGTTTTGACACCTAATCCCAAGATTTGGCATAGGCACTAGTTTTACGAAAGCGACTGCCATCTGACCTTCCAACCCAGAGGGAAAACTAGACCTTATTGGGATTAGACAGGTTTCCTCATGATGTTTTCCTTCACCGAAAAGCTAACGGTAAATATTCCGTACATAAGTTCCGAAAAACTCATTGGTACGAGCCGGGATTCGAACCCACGACCGCCGCTTGACAGCCGCATGCCTGAACCACTAGGCTACCGTAGCTGTACCGTAGCTGTATTTATTTAAACCGACCGTTGAATAAAAAAACACATGAGGGTCGCTACACTCGTTAAGTACAGAGTGTGTAAATAGCTGACACGCGCCGATGGTGCTGCGTCGGCGTGGGATTTTGGTCAGCGGCGGCGGCGCGGAGCTCATAGCTTGTGTAATTATGTATGCATGTATGTTTGTATGTGGATTGTGGACATGAAAATTCTATTTCACGGGCTACAGTCCAAACGGCTTGATGGTTTTTGATATATGAGGTGTCGTTGGATTCCTTGCAGTGTCTTTGCAGTGGAGCATGTGATATATATGATATATAATTAATTAACAGGGCGTAGTTTCATTTAAAATATTTCATGTTAAATACCGAAACACCCAAAGTAATCACATGTAATTGACAACTATCGTATTTTAAAACTGTACCTTCATTTCCTTCACGGACGACACATGCATTGAGGTCGCCCTGACTCAGACATATTTTTTTATTTCCGGTCTGTTAACATATTTATGTACACAATAATATATTTTCTAAAACCGAATTAATGAGGCTTTATGGCCGTATTTTTTGTTTTTATGTATCTTATGTAGTTAAAAAAAAATTTAGTAATATTGAATAAAAATAATTTACGCTGTATATGTTTTTCTCCTTTATTTTATAATTTTTGTTCCAAAATGTATAATTTTGGTTCGTAAAATAGATTCCTCATTCTTTATTTATCCGAAAATGATATAACACTTGCCTTGGTGTGTATAATTTCAGAAAAAAATGGCTTTAAATAAAGCGCGGCGGAGTCGAACTTACCCCCCCTCCCCCCCCTAAATGCGGGGTGGCTCTCGATGGCTCCCGGTCTGAATCCACTCAAGACCACCTAAGGATCAACTGTGCCAAGTTTCAGCGCATAGTCAAAAAGTGCAAGGTATCTTGCAATAGCACACCCACTAATTTAGATGTAAAATTAAATAAAGATCATGACATGACATGATCATGCACTGATTTAGCAAATATGAGGGTATTTTACCGACCCGTATTCATTTTCCGCGAGTGTATTCCTACAGAGGATACGCGTTTCCACAATAGGGGACGGAAAGACTCATATGCAGCTAAATTAAGAACCGGTCTTAAAATGGCTGACTGCTTAACATAAACAACCTGAGAAAGAGGTAAGTTTTCACTACCAACAATCGCTACGCATACGGCGTAGGCGCTCGTAGGCGGTTTCCTGGCTTTGGTTTTGCTGCGAAGTAGCGTGAGGCGCCTACGGCGTAGGCGCTCGTAGGCGGTTTCCTGGCTTTGGTTTTGCTGCGAAGTAGCGTGAGGCGCCTACGGCGTAGGCGCCCGTAGGCGGTTTCCTGGCTTTGGTTTTGCTGCGAAGTAGCGTGAGGCGCCTACGGCGTAGGCGCTCGTAGGCGGTTTTTTGGCTTTGGATTTGCTGCGAAATAGCGTGAGGCGCCTACGGCGTAGGCGCTCGTAGGCGGTTTCCTAGCTTTGGTTTTGCTGCGAAGTAGCGTGAGGCGCCTACGGGGTAGGCGCTCGTAGGCGGTTTCCTGGTTTTGGTCTTGCTGCGAAGTAGCGTGAGGCGCCTACGGCGTAGGCGCTCGTAGGCGGTTTCCTGGTTTTGATTTTGCTGCGAAGTAGTGTGAGGCGCCTACGGCGTAGGCGCTCGTAGGCGATTTCCTGGCTTTGGTTTTCCTGCAAAGTAGTGTGAGGCGCCTACGGCGTAGGCGCTCGTAGGCGGTTTCCTGGCTTTGGTTTTGCTGCGAAGTAGCGGGAGGCGCCTACGGCGTAGGCGCTCGTAGGAGTTTTCCTGGCTTTGGTTTTGCTGCGAAGTAGTGTGAGGTGCCTACGGCGTAGGCGCTCGTAGGCGGTTTCCTGGCTTTGGTTTTGCTGCGAAGTAGTGTGAGGCACCTACGGCGTAGGCGCTAGTAGGCGGTTTCCTGGCTTTGGTTTTGCTGCGAAGTAGTGTGGGGCGCCTACGGCGTAGGCGCTCGTAGGCGGTTTCCTGGCTTTGGTTTTGCTGCGAAGTAGTGTGAGTCGCCTATGGCGTAGGCACTCGTAGGCTGTTTCCTGGCTTTGGTTTTGCTACGAAGTAGCGGGAGGCGCCTACGGCGTAGGCGCTCGTAGGAGGTTTCCTGGCTTTGAATGAGTTAATTTGGGCGTGTGATGGTTTATCTGCCGCAACCTCGTACTAACTCAGTTGTGGCAAATTAAACAAAGTGGATCTATTTATGTCAAGGACAACAAACGATATAGTCCTTTCTGTCAAACTTATTCAGATTTGTATACTATCTCGCTTGCTCGTGTTGTTATTATCATAGCTTGTCACGATTATTATAAATAATAAATAAATAAATCATAAATATTAGGGGACAATCCTACACAAATCGACCTAGTCCCAAACTAAGCAAAGCTTTTACTATGGGTACTAGACGACGAAAAACATACTTATATAGATAAATAAAATACTTAAATACATAGAAAACATCCATGAAGGCGGAAACACATTATTAACACGCGACGCGAGCCGATACCACGCGACGCGTGTTTAGTCGAATCAAATTGTAGTGTATTCTATGACCAGAATCACACTATGAACATTCGACGCGACGCCACGTCGCATAATAATGTGCTGGCACCTTTACTCGGGAATAAATATTCGTGCTCATCACACAAATAAATGCCCTTACCGGGATTCGAACCCAGGACCTCTTCCTTCGTAGGCAAGGTCACTACCAACTAGACTAAAGCGGTCGTCAAAATAAATCCATGCACGAAGTGATGTTTTCCTTTAAATTACATATTTTAAACCAGTTCTACTCTAAGTAGGGCGGTTCACGAAAATCCAACTGTTTTCAAATATGATGGGTGTCGCGTCTAATCCTCACGTCCGCGTCCCGGCGTTTCTGGAATCCGTTGTTTCACGGTCACAGTGTCTATTCTGTTGAATGTGTTATTTTGGAATTGGTTTTGTATTTGTTGCGCGCACTCAGTTCCACGCGCGCCAACTCCAACTAATCACAATGAGTGCGTGAAACATAACAGAATGAAATAAAAGCCAGTACCGTGCGGGATGTCGCGACACGTCGGGAGACCTCAGGGAGGTGAATACTTAAGTTAATTATTAATTAAAAAAATCTAGACTATCACTATCACCTTTAAGATCACTTGACTTTTTGACGAGCACGAACTCGATCTAACAAGTAAGAAAAATTATCCCAAGATTAAATCGTTATTCCTTTATGGTCGCGCACGGGAACCCTCTCAACGATTAGTTGGCTAGCTATAAAAGTATGGTTACCTATAAAAGTAGAAACCCTGCATATAAGAGAAGTGTGTGTAATTGTCACGTCAAATACACAATATTCTAAAATAAGCCTTAATGCCAGGCAAAAAGAAACAAGAGATAGACTGATGAACAAGTTATATAGACCATCATGCAAGAAGTACAAACATAGGAGAAACATTTATAACATGTGTATTGAAATATACAACCGTATACCAAATGACATATGATTAAGACAAGGACCTATTTTTAAGCATACATTGACGGACAAATGTTATTGTGTAAAGGAGTTCTTTGATAGCAATAGGATATTATGATTATTATTATTTTGTCATTGTTTTATATTGTGTAGTGTAATTTTGGTTTGGTGGCATTGGGGTGAACAAAGAGCATTGGAGTCGTTGTTATATATTTTTGATTGAATTAATGAATGAATAAATGATTGATAAACGAATAATGTTTAATTAAATGTAATCGTTTCATACAAGTAAATTGACTCAAAAACGGATTTTCCACAAGTTGAGAAACCGTATAATGCCGCTAATATGAAACAAATTGCCATAGTATATGCTTTTCATAATCTTGACCACCGTTTAACATCATAAAGAAGATAATATGCAAGATTTTCAAACTTTAATTCCAGGTGAAAGTTGTTCAAGCTCTTGAATACATAATCATTTTAGCAAACGAGTAAAATTTATTTAAATGATATATTATAAAATCTTCATTGTAATTTAAAGTATTGCATTGCAGTAAAGTTGTCGTCAAAAAATTATGTAACTAGTAAAATATGCGATGGATCAACAAACCTAAATTGTTTACTTTATTCACGTTCATACAATTAAAACGCAACGGTGATATATTATTGGCCGGTACTGTTATATAGATTTATCATTCAGTTATTCATTTATTCAAATAAAAAAATATACAATGGCGACTCCACTGCATTACTCGTAACTGCCACCAGAATCCTAACCCTAAATGATTATTTATGCACGCACCTATGTAATGAAACTCAAGACATTAGCACGCCTGCATGTGGGCTGAATACACTGTGGTGTGAAATCTTATTGACATCTGTATTTCCCTACTGTATTCTGGCAATATTTTTCATCGATATTTTATTGATTGATTGAACAAATGCAGGTCTATCACTATCAACTCAGCGCATACTCGGTCTTAACTCGACGCTAGAAACCACACGTGCAACAGATCCCTGTACAAACGTTTGACCACGGCAAACGCCCACGCTCGGCGTTGTGTTACGATATTATTAATCGGGTTGTGAATCTGTGAATCGCATTAAGCTTGCACTAGCTAGAGCGTCTGTTTGACTAAGCACATTAAATTAAGAGGAAGGCATGAGATTCGGCCATATGCAAGCGGCAATTTTGAGGTTTGTTTGTTGACATTTAGATTAAATAGAATTTTGAATGAACATTTATAAAACGCATATAAAAGCAATTTCACAACCACAGTGGTTAAATAGCTACTAATGATTTTTTTGCATCACAATTCATATTATTTAGTACATACATTATTACAATATGGGCCTAGTGGAGGAAAAGGGAGAGGGCTGTGCCCTGCTGTGGGACAGTTAAGGCCTCCACCCACCGGACGCGTGTGCTGCGCGTGTGCTGCGCGTGTGCTGCGCGTGTGCTGCGCGTGTGCTGCGCGTGTGCTGCGCGTGTGCTGCGCGTGTGCTGCGCGTGTGCTGCGTGTGTGCTGCGCTGCAGCCGCGCGGGTGCTGCGCGTGTGCTGCGCGTGTGCTGCGCGTGTGCTGCGCGTGTGCTGCGCGTGTGCTGCGTGTGTGCTGCGCTGCAGCCGCGCGGGTGCTGCGCGTGTGCCGCGCAGCACACGCGCCGCGCAACACACGCGTCCGGTGGGTGGAGGCCTTTAAACAGGCAAGTAATTTTACATTTACTCCCCGATTTCACAAAGATCCGTTAGAATTTATGTCGGGAAGTAATGTCAAAAAAAGTACCTAAAATTTGATCTGACACTTGGTCTAACACATCATTATAAATCCGAGCATTAGTGTTGTACTCGATTCAAACTAATATCGGATAAAATTTATCTCTATAAACGGACAAAGTTCAAGTGAAACCGTCTAGGACAATCGGACGCACGACGACGTAACCCCGTGAAGTTCTCAGATGTAAACATTTATTGTCGATCCCCACGTAGAACAAAGTACTCGAAAAATATGTTTATTATGCGTGCACGCTATCACGAAAAAGACATTGTAAAAAATGTCGCTAATGGCTCATTAAAAATATTTTTTTAAACGTGGAGTAAGTAATTTTAATGTAGTTTGTCAATTCAACTAGTTAGATTCCAGTCATTTGTATGTGTCATTTCATCGCACACTCTGACACTTGAACCCTTTGCCTTCTGAATGTCAACTGTTTAGTTTTTGATCCCCGATACCCCAGGAAAATCACGTTTTTTTCAAACATTAAATTATAACAGCGTTTTTTTTATTTGTTTTGATTTTCAAATATTATTCTATGATGCCTTATCCAAGAATCTAACAAAATTTCCACCGGGAAGTAAATATATAAAAATAAATGACACATCCATTATGTTTTTTGTGTGATTTATTTATTATTCTTGAAGAGCTGCTGTAAATGATCCAAAACAAAAATTAAAATATTTATTAATATTTTTCCTCTTTTTTCAGGAATTGGTTAAATATCGATTTTTTGATGACTATAATTTTGGTGGATTTTGAGTACGTAATTACTAAAATGATAATATATCAGTTACACACAAAAAAGCTGCTGTTATGAATTATTTCCAAATTTTCATTATTTTCCATACTAATAAAAATAAAGTGCTTGGGCTACGACGAAAAAAGAGGGGTGTTATAAGTTTAACGTGTCTGTCTGTGTATATATAGATGTGTACCTGTCTGTGGTATCGTAGCTCTCAAACGGATGGACCGATATGAATGCGATTTTTTAATAATTTATCCCGTTTTTGACATATTGAACTTTGAAGTGAAAAAATCGGGGGTTTTTCAACTTTTCTAAGTTGTAGTTATAATTGTGTTTTTTCTTTTAATATGTATTTATTGTTTTTTTTATAGGTACTTTACTTTTGTGTCCATATGGCAATAAATTATTTCTATTCTATTCTAATTCTTTTATGAAATGTCCATCTGTGGGCGAACCGAAATAACGCGACTCATAGCTCACAAATTACGCTCGTATGGCTTCACCCTAAACCGTCTTTTTAATCCCCGACGAAAAAAGAGGGAGGTTATAAGTTTGACGTATCTGTGTGTATTTTTGTGGCATCGTACCTCCTAAACGAATGGACCGTTTACAATGCGGTTTTTTGTCCGAAAGCTGACGTGATTGAAACAGTTCTTAGCTACGTTTCAACAAAATTGGTTGAGCCGGTATTCGGGCTAAATTCTCCAAATACGCATGACCTCACCTTGTCCATTAAATTCCGTTTCCATGAATTTGCGTTAGTCCGCTCTGTTCATTGCCTAGAAAGAGAGAAGAGAGTGTTGCTACTCGTACAAATGGTTATGATTAGGGTTAGGATTCTGGTGGCAGTTTAGCACGAGTAATGCAGTGGAGTCACGGTTGTATATTTTTTTATTTGAATAAATGAATAACTGAATGATTAATCTATATTACAGTACCGGCCAATAATATATCACCGTTGCGTTTTAATTGTATTAGCGTGAATAAAGTAAACAATTTAGGTTTGTTGAACATAATTTTTTGACGACAACTGCAATGCAATACTGTAAATTATAATGAAGATTTTATAATATATAATTTAAATAAATTTTACTTGTTTGTTTAAATGATTATGTATTCAAGAGCTTGAACAACTTACACCTGGAATCAAAGTTTCAAAATATTGCATATTATCTTCTTTCTGATGTTAAACGGTTGTCAAGATTATGAAAATCATATACTATGGCAATTTTTTTCATATTAGCTGGCATTATACGGTTTCTCAACTTGTGGAAAATCCGTTTATGAATCAATTTACTTGTATGAAACGAATAAATTTAATTATACATTATGCGTTTATCAATCATTCATTCATTCAATCAAAAATATATAACAACGACTCCATTGCTCTTTGTTCACCCCAATGCCACCAAACGTCCCAACTCTAGTTATGACGTAAAAATATTTTTCACGGAAACAAAGCAAAGAAATAAGTTTGAAAATGCTCAAAGTAAGATATTCGTGTTTTTATTCGCCAAAGCTTAGTAAATGCGCCTTTCGTACCACTCGAGGAGCATAGTTATCTCTGCAATAATAAATAAAGTTTCATTGATGTACATAATTTGTCGCCAAACTGTCATATTACGTAAGTCTTAATTTACCTGCAGGTCGATCACGTAACGCACGTATGTCAGATAGATCTAAACGACAATATTCATATGACAAAAATAAAATAAAATCACACTTGGATCTACCTAACGCGCGTTCAAAACGTTACGTGACTACCCCTCTGTACGACGTACAAAATCCGCTCCGCCAAATTGGGAAGCGGCTTTAAATGCTGTCACGCGACTCTAGGTTGCTGCTAGTTTCCCCTGATTTCACGATCGCTACGCAAACACAAAGAAGTAGAGGTAAAGGTGAGCCCGCAGTAACGCGAGTGCTTCCAACCGTGGAGCGAATTTTGCGATGCATTTTTCAAATTAACATAATGATTTAATTATATATCGGTCGGTTAAATCACGTATAAATGTCACGACAGGCAACATACGCAACTCAAACGCCAAACTGCTGAAAGGGTAAAACGGGACAAAAATACGTCTCTCTCCCTCGTGGCCTTGGTACAATAGTTGCAAAATACCACATTGGGTTAAATAAATAACAAATTATCAAAATATCGTATTCCCAAAATACCACATTTTCTATATACCGGGTTTCTTTTGCCATAATTTCAAAAGAATTCTCATTTCATCCTCCATTGACATCACATTTTTAATATCACATCTTTTGAAAAGAGCATATTCCCTAAAAATGTAATATTTTTATTAATATTAATATTCTCGAAATAACGTAATCTCACATTACCATTATCACATTATATTTGATTTCTCAAACAACTTATTCGCGTTCGCGGACCGCTGGGACTCCGCGCTCATGCGTCGATGGACACAGCTCCATGTCCTCGCAACACGTAGTTAAGTAAGTCAATATTTTGTTGCTAACTATAGATTAAGATTTTATTGTGTATTACTAACAGTTATGGGTGCAAGCCTGAAATAAATTATTTGATTTGAATTGAATTATGAACAAACCAAAATTTCAGTAGCCCAAGTTTTCAAAACACCAGCTTCCATGTACAATGTACTCAAAAACGGCTGAACAGATTTTCATGAAACATGGCTACGAACACTCGAGATAAAATTGTCTATGACACAAAAAACGAAAATTGGTTCATCCTTTTGGGAGCTACGATACGACACAGACAGACACGTTAAACTTAGAACACCCCTCTCTAATGCGTCGGGGGTTAAAAGAGATTATTACCGCTCATAAAAAGTACACGACATTATTCTGGCCCGATTTAGCAAGCTGTCACGAATAGTCGTGTATAGCCTAGTGGCATCACCTGAATTCTGTCGATTTAGTACCGAAGAATACTAATCCGCCATATTGCCCAGAACTACGGCCGATAGAGAAATACTGGGCAAATATTAAAAATTATCTCATCGTGCTCTGATCAAAGAATAAAATTGTGTTAGCGGATCTGTTTTATCTTAAACTTTATTATTATAAAGAACTTTGAGTAACTTGTATTTTTTCTTTTAGTAAACTAGAATTCAAAAGGCGATAATTGAATAGAACTCACCCCTTTAAAATAGAGTTATAAATTGGTTCAATTTCCATGTATAGAAATGTGGTAAACTGGCCATCTGGTATTAAAACTATCTGCTGCATTGATTAAATGGTGTATGAAGTATTATTTTTATGTTGCACATCTGGTATTTTTAGAAATATAAAATTTTAAGGAATGTAAAATTAACGAAAACATGATCTAATGAGAATATGGTATTTTGAGAATATGGTCGTAAAGGGAAACCGGCACGTTTTTGTATGCGATATTTATAGATTCTGATATATCGAGAGCATTGTATTTTGGAACTATGGGTCTGTCTGTCCGTCTGTCACCTGGCTGTATCTCAGTTGACATTTTCACAGATGATGTATTTCTGTTGCCGCTATAACAACAAATACTAAAAAAACAGAATAATATTCATACTAAGAAACTTTTTATTGGAAAACCCTTTATATTCAATAGACGAGTATTATGACATCACTAATTAGATTTATTACTCATATTAAATTATATCTTTATTGACATCAGAATTGTATACTCATTTAAATTGTTTAGGTATTCCTAGATCAATGACGACCCGCATACGGTGATATATAATTTTGTAACTTGTTGACATGTACCTATGTTAATGATCACGTTTAAAATATTTGTTAGTATAATTTAAATTTAATTATTTGTTATTGTTTTTAAAATGGATGGTACTTACTTAATTTGAAATGTAAAATAACTGACAATCACAATATTAATTCCTAAAATGTATTAAGTGTAATAGTTTTAAGTGAGATTGTATATTGTGAGATAAATAAATCATATCATATCATATTTATAAAGGGGCTTCCATACAACAAACGTGATTTTTTTGCCGTTTCTATAGATAATGGTACGGAAACCTTTCGTGCGAAAGTCCGACTCACACTTGGCCGGTTTTTAAAGTATAGGTAAGTTCATGACCGTGATTCTGCAGGTTTATAAAGGAATAGGTAGCAGCCGTGAGATGTCCACTGCTGGACATAGGCATCCCCCAAAGAGTGTCACAATGACCGGTCCTGCGCCACCCGCATCCAGTGGACTCTCACGACCGGGTCATCTGTCCAACTGGAATAACTTATAAAAGCAAATGAATCGTCAGGCCATAGAACCAGAGATGTCACATCGGGCAATCGTTTTAACAAATAAATGAAGAACTACACACAATATTAGAGAGAAGAGAGACATTGAGAGGTAGTTTTAAGTTTGCTACTGTCAAAATCTGGAATGACCTGCCACCCTTATCTCGCCGCGAGCCTAATGTCACTCCAATAATAATAATTCAAACAATAATTCCAATATTAGTCAGTAATACGAGTAACACACTACATGTACAAAGCAAACTTTACTCCCCTAAACAATAAAACATATGGCGATACGACGAAACGCAGACACACATCCATACTAAAACTCATGTACACGTTCTCTTACACGCACGTAATGGAACAATACCAATATTTGTACTTTTATTCTCATTATATTTATTCCATTATATTTATTTATTTATAATCGCCATTGGATGGACCATTGATTAGGAAGCGCTCATAGCCCAGCGGCGCCTGCGAGTCGTGAACGATTACGCAGGTTAAGCAAAGATGGCAGCGGTCAGCCTTTGGATGGGTGACCGCCTGATGTTTGAGTGGTTAATATAAATGAGCGCTTCCGTGCTTTGGAAGGCACGCTAAGCAGTTGATCCCGGCTGCTGTCTATGACAGTAGTCGTTAAGGACTTCTAACAGTCGAGTTGCCCACTCACTTGACAAAGGGGGGACAACTGTTACTCGCGTCCGCAGGAGCTACCTACCACAACCCTGCACGTGTCTCCTGGGTGGTACTAAAGAGTGACAAACTTTAAAGGCCAAAATAATGTATGCCATACGATTAAATAAATAAATATTCATTTATTATGGACCAATCTGAAAACCAGCGCTGGGCACATTTCACATGCTGAGATCAGCTCCCATTTGTCAAACCAATGTTTACTAGATTTAAGTTACGTGATTGTACTTTTTCTTTTGTTTTTTCATCTGTTTTTGTTTAAAATTTTAAGGTGGTGGCAATAAAATGTTATTATTTTTATTCTAATACGAAAATAATAAAATGTACTTTTGTGCATCTTGAAACAGGGAATCAAATGAGTCAAAAAATGTTTTTTTTAAAGGACTTACTTGTTTTCAAATTGGAGCAGATGAGTTCAACGGTCACTTTCTCATACAAAAAGTGGCAGTTGACAACAGACATGCGTTACGCAATCAACCCATTTTTAGAAAATAAAATGTTTAATAACGTAAGCTGTACTCAGTTTTGTACAAAATGATTGAAATTTTTATAATAATAAGATAACAGTATAAAACACGTTGCCAGCTCGTCCTAAATCTTAATGTTCTCGACATGCATATTTATTTATTTAATGTAGCAAAGAACAAAACAATACATAATTGGACCTGGAATCATGTAACTTATTTTACGTCACACTTGGCCATAATGCGAGTTTTACTGCACGCTGCGCGTACGGGAAAACTCGCATTGTGGCCAGGTGAAGACGTAAAATTTTGTACGCAACACGGGCGGTAATTCGTAAAGCCCCAGAGCGCATATTTATGGCCCTCACCTTCGGTTCGGGCCACAAACACCTGCGATCTGGGGCATTCACGAATTCACCGCCCTAGTTACGTAATGTACTATTACAGTACATATGGTGCTACTTTCCCGCACTAGTGCGGAAAAGAGCACTTTCCGTGCATATGTCGAAACTTTAAAGAGCCATATGTACAGTAAAACGTTGTACGATACACGTGCGAATAGGTAATTCGCAACTCGTGTCGATTTAAAACACTCCCTTCGGTCGTGTTTTAATTTATCACCACTCGTTGCGAATTTCCTATTTTCGCCACTTGTATCGTAAATAACTATTTACTTTGAGCCGCCTCTATAGCATTCATTTTCTTTTTTCAGGCGGGCAATTGAAAAGACATTCGAATGTAGCCTTACTCATTCAATTAAGAATCATATATAGTAGACTATAAGAGGTTGATATGACGCCTGTATCCAAAAAAGGGACATTTACAAGACTATCGACACAATGCATAAAATGGGTCCAGATTGCACCGCTGTTACAAGCAACACGCATAAAAACTGCCAAGCGCGGCCGGTTGGCAGAATGTGCTAAAATCTTTTTTCTTCATTTGTAGAAAAGCAAGAAACGAACGCCGACTGCCCGCACAGCGGACATGATGGCAGAAGGTGGCCGCTAAGTTCAAACAGAATAAACGTTTGCCCCGGGTCTCTGCCACACGAAGTTATAATACGGGTGTAGACTCGAAAATTATTATTACACCAAAATAAAGAAGGCAAAAAATACGCCTGGTGATGAAAATCCCATTCAATACCTCAAAGAATTATTTACGAAGCTACAACCGTTTTAATATTGCTTGTTAGAGAGAGAAAACGCTCGCAGTGGGTGACTTCACAATCTGCGAGGCTGCCGCAGACGCACCGCGCGCGCGGCAGGCCACGTCGATGGCGGCGCCTAACACAATGGGGCACGGCACGTTGCCGTCTTCTAGTGACGTCACTAACTGAGAGCGTCAATAGTTTCATATAAAGTTGCGTTTTGCGTAAAAAGGACAGAACATACCCCTTCTTAAAACTTAAACTCTTGCGTTGATTTTTCTCCATTTGACTACATTTTTAATCCTTTTTCAAGAAAATACGACATTATTAATTATTTTACCCCTATTATAACTAGTTTCTTCCCGCGAATCCGTCCACATGGAACTCGTTTATTATTCAATCGCGATGGGTTTGGGAATGGAATAGTTGTCAGTTCATATTATCTAGACGTATTTATGATGACGACCGGTTAGCCTAGTGGGTAGTGACGCTGCCTACGAAGCTGGAGGTCCTGGGTTCGAATCCCGGTAAGGGCAAATATTTGTGTGATGAGCATGAATATTTGTTTCCGAGTCATGGATGTTTTCTACATATTATTTCTATCTATTATATATATCGTCGTCTAGTACCCATAACACAAGCCTTATTGAGCTTACTATGGGACTAGCTCGATTTGTGTGACATTTTCCCCTTATATTTATTTATTTATTTATTTATTATTTATTTATTTATATAGAAAATCTGTCACCTCCACAATCTCGTTCTAGTCGAGCTTTGATATTAATTGATATTGGTTTAGCAGTTGACGAACACTCTGACATGTTAGACCGAATTTAACGGCGTATACGTTTAATTATTAACGTGTAATACATTAAATTGAAATGTCAACAATTGTATCAATAATAACTTCAATAGCCAGCCAAGCGCCTCGACAGTCAAGACTTTCGATTAGAAAAACCGCAAGTCACCGAATATCGCAATTTCAAAATGTTGTGAGATGGTCTGGTGACGTCACTAGCAGCATGTAATCCTGAGCAAATACAAGACCAATATCAATTGAATACCTACGTGTAATCGAATAGAGTCCCTGTCGTACTAATGAGGTGGTATTGCAGATAGTCGGTCGGTGTTAGAATAAGATATAATCCTAAATTCACTGAATCGTGTAGGCAAATACGGTTTGCGCAAACAGTAAACACAGGTAGAAAGTCTATATTTGAAGTGCAAAACCAATCGATTAGTAAATTTGTAACTTTAGCCGTAAGCAACTGATAAATTATAGTACTTACTCCGCAAAGAAGGTCAAACAAATCCCTTATTTAGGTATGCCGAACGAGCCTATATACCTAAACGTGGCCATCCCTTTCCATTGCATGCACGGCGTTGCGATAGAACGCATGCGTACCATAGCAGCGCTAATATTTGTTCCTGAGTCATGTATGTTTTCTATGTATTAAGATATTTATTGATCTTAGATAAGTATGTTTTCTCAAACATGCAATGAAATATTGACGTTGTGTTCTTCATAATGGACTTTGAAGTGTCACGTTTCGGACGCAGCGAAACTGCAAGATGGTCTTTTTTAATTTCCATTCCACAATTTGTGGCACAGGATCGCGGTGTTCAGCCATGAAAATTAAAGTTTGATTTTGTTTGAGAACAGCACTATACTTGGTGAGTTAGGGCACAACGAAATGTCATCCCGCTCGAATATGGAGCAGCCCAACTGGGTAAGTACCTCCGCCTTGCAGAAGACCACAGCCATAATACTCGTAACACTACTACTTGCTCTGTAGGCAGTAGTGTTGTGTTCCTGGAGGTGAGCAAGGTCGCGGTTGTGTTAAGAGTGAGGGAACTTGTTCCTTCAGCTGTCGACACGGCGAATCCTCAAACATATCAAGGGTTGGCAACGCCCATGTTACTCCTTTGGAGTTAAATGCGTCTATAGGCTGCGGTGTCCGCTTACCATCAGGCGGGCCGTATGCTTGTTTGCCACCGCCGTTGTATAAAATAAAAAAGCATACCTTGGCGTCAAAAGGGGTGCCATTGCCAGCCTCATAAACTCATAACTATCCGACCTCGCTACGCTCGGCCGTCTATCGGCCGGCCAGCCTTTACTTCCAGGCCTCTGTAGTAATGTACGATTATCATCGGCTAGTAGTAGGTACAAGTTTTGCTTAAAAAGTTTGGGAATATTCAGGTCGATTTGTGTGGGATAAAAAGCTCGATCGATTTGATTCTTTACGTTTTTATGTTTTAAAAAAGAAACTTGTGTAACTATTAGAAAGCTTGACTAATATTAGCGGCTGGAGCTGACGCACTGTACCCCGCGCACAGCGGTGCGTCGGAGAGCGTTTTTTCCCCAAGATGTCATAAATCAGTCGACGGCAGATGGTGTTGACCTACACCATTATTGCCATGTTGCTAGCTAAGAATTATTATTGCTCCCACTTCTGAGACGTTTTCAAATAATAATTCTTTTGAATTCCAACGGATGGGCGCATTAAAGCCGACGCGACGCTGAATAAAACATTTAGAGAAACACTTTCAATAACAAATCTGGGATATCCTCATACAATTTCCTTAAAGTCGTGATTCAGTGTGACTGGCTTATTAAAAATATATATAGGTATTTAAGGTATTGGTCGGTGTTTCAATTATTAAAATAAAAGTGAATACAATAATCAAAACAAAACCATGGTGATCCTAAGGAACTCTTATTTATAACGAGATTACAGATTTGTCATTAAAATGCTTTTGTCTAAATTGTTTATGCAGCCTTAGCTTTGAGTAATCAAATTATGATGACATATTGTTTTGAATATGAATGCTATTAAAATTTTGGTACGTATTCCAATAAGTTTTATAAACAGAATATTGGAGAAAATTAAGTCATTCTAATTTAAATAAGTACTTAAATTCTGTGCCACTAATTATGTAAAATTAAAAATTGTCCCTCCTGCTCCTATTGACGCAGCAGGGTATTTTTTTTTATTTTACGGACGGATTATTCTCCTTCCTCGAAATTTTACCGATTCTTAGACAATCTACTCTGTTGTTTATATGTGTGATCTAGTTTCGATCAAGCAATTCGTTTTTAAACAGTCTATGTACATTTTGTCATGTAGTATTTGCTACTATTTGCTCAGGGTTCCCTTTATCTGGCATAATATCGATTGTCCGAAATACACTCCGCACAGTTATGGCAGCCGAATGATACTTTAGCATAATCATATACCTAGCATAACTATAATGTCGCATAACACTCATTTAGCAGAATTTTGAATCACAGAATAGTAATATATGGCCGATTTTTTTTTTCGCTGAATTTTACGTTGCAGAACGTATATTCCGCCGAATTTCTTGAATGATACAACTAATACCACTGACTTTATTTTTGCATAATTTTATGTGCCAAAATATACGTTTCGCCGAAGCCGTGCAAATATTGAACCGTGCTGCAGGACTTTCACGAATCACGTAGGCAGGAGGGAACAGGGGCTTAGTTGTAAAACCGACTCGGATCGCGGATAGGTTAAAAGACGAAAGCTTCGAGTTTTTTTTTATAAAAGAGCAGGAAACTTGTTTTAATATCAAGAAACATTATTAAACAAATTTTCTGCTCTTTTATAAAAAAAAATAAGGATATAACATTTTTTTTTTTATTTAACTTTTAAATATTTTACATAGAATAAACTCGTACAGATATCAATTTACATTAATTAATAAGCAAGTCTATGCATGTTGGATTCGGAATGAAACAATGTCTAGCAAAGCGGTTAAGTATTCTATACAAATGCCTATCCTCATTTATATAGGAGTTGTAGTTTAAGTTAGGTAGAATTCTGCCAAAGAACGTTGTGCCAAATGACAAATAACAGAATGCCAGCTAAATATTATGTGATATAAATTTCGGTGACACGATTATTCGATCATAGGACTATTATTATAACCGTCATTATACCAATTTACTATTCTGTCTAAGGAAATTATGCGAAATGACTGTATGCAAAGAATATGCGAAAAGTAATTCTGCGAAATGATGATTCTGCTAAGGCCTGTTATGCAAAATAAAATCATGATAAATAATTTTGTGCAACATAATAGTAACCCATTTGCTCATTTTACTCACCCGGAAAAACCGTTTTGTAACGTGACGCGTTATAAAGTTATTAAGCTAAATGTACCATAAATTCTATCATTGAAGCAGAATTAAAATGAATTCATAATCAGCCACGGCAAAGATAAATTAGATTCTACTTCTTGTGTGCGTACTACATATGAAAGTAGGCAAACCCGCAAGATACAATATAGCCTATGTCCATCCAAAAAGTCCATTATCTTAAGATTTTAGAACTTTGGAATCATACAAACTGTCAAACCTACAATCTCACCGACATCCTCTTCGTAAAATATAAGTATAGATAGTTAAAAAGTACAGATTATGGATTTAATTGAATGCGACAGATTCAATAGGCATGATGACCCATTTTGAAAAACTGTTCTATAATGTTTAGAACCATTTATTATGTACAACGAATAAGTTTTTTCAAGAGAAACAGTTAAGTAGGAAAAAAAATCATTTTAGTTTATAAATTTCAAATTGGCGCTAAAACGCTTGTCAGTGTCATGGCGTCCCGAGTGACGTCACGTTTGTATAAACAGAACGCAGACCTTTGACGTTTGCTACCTAGATCGCTCAATTGCTCATTGAATGAACATAAATTAAAAAGTTTACAACTCTTGCGCGGCCGTGCGAGCGAGAAAGCGGGACAATGACGTATGAAGATTTGACAGATAACATGGTTCTATCCCTGTCTTACTATTCCTTCAGTACGTAAGTTTTCTCTGTAATCTGTGGTAATGGCCGTTATGGGTATTTCTTTATACAAACGTGATGTCATGCGCTCTGATTGGTGTTTAACATATCATGGCGGGCGTCCATATTTTTCAGTTTATTTTATCAAAATGAATAATAATCTCTTGCTTAATAAAAAAATATGAGCATTTTTCGAATTCTATGACTAAAATTTCACTAGGAAAATACCATATTTTAGTGATTTTCAATTACTGTCATCATGCCTATTGCTACACTGCGGTGCGTTATCTTCATATCGGCAAATACACATAAGTGGTTAGCTAAAGCTGCACTGTTGAAATAACTACGCAAGCATAACTAAACCGCAGAAGCCCGTACTTCTCGCCATATTATTACTATCTCGAAGCTACTTGAGACTGCACGGTCTTTTTATTAGTTTCCTAGACTGTCCAAGTGTCATATTGCATGACAAAGCCGTCAGATACATTTTTATCCTCCTCTTTATTACAGTTATTTTGTTCTGTGCTCAAATTTGTGTTCAAATTGCACTTTAAGATTTAAATCGGGCCGCGCTGTGAACTTGCCGGCAAGTTTCAAACTAAATTACCTATTTGTTTGACGTTGACGTCACGTCGCTGAAGTAATAATTGTGCCAAGATTTAGAACATATTTTTTGGTGATAAGTATTAGTTGATTGGATTTTAAAAAAATCAATAGCTTAAGTAACTCGACAGCAGGAACCGAAAGCTATGCGACATACAGTCCGCCTTTGCATCGTCATCATCCTGCTAGCGTTTTTCATCCCGTTAGTGCCCTACACAAGCCCGGGGTCCCAAGATTTAGCGTAGGCACTAGTTTTACGAAAGGGACTGCCATCTGACCTACCGAACCGTAAAGCATGACAGTCAATATGACAAAACGCGCGATCGAAAGCTTAGGAAAAACAAGGAATAGTCATAAGGACATAAGTAGACTCCGGACTTCAACGCTATGACGTCACGATAGGATCGGGTCGTTTGGGGAGTGAATGGATGAATCTTTATCAATTTATTAGATTGAACCTATACAAAACCTAATTAAGTTCTGACCTAAGATAAACAAGTCAGTTGTGCTAGCCCCGCAGGTGCACGGTAATGTCATTAAATTGGTAATGCCACGATTTATGAATGTGGTCGCAGTCAAACATTAAAGCACGCAAAGATAGGCTATGTCAGTCACCTAGTGCGAGCTCAAGAACGACGGTCCAGTTAGACAGTTTTTTTTTCAGTGGCCTACGTCGATTTCGATGATGGGAATATCGCGATCTGTGACATTCTAATGTTGAATCCCGCCACTCGTGTGGCGTGGTCGTTTTCTCTGTCGACGGGCCAATAATGTGATGGTGCGGTTGATAGTGCTCTTTTGTGCCCTGATTGAAATCCTCGCTCAACCGAACCGTTTAATTGGTAGGATTGTGCTACTACTTATAGTGAGTATACTTTATATGACTTGAACAATCATTACTACTAGCAAAAATTCGATCGAGATTTCGTACCAAATTTTACTTTTAAAAAAATTTAACTGTTTATTTCAATAATTTTTACACAATGTTTTTTAACTTAGCACAATCTTAAGTTTTAAAGATTATTAGCTAAGTACTGAAGATAAATATTCAATAAATGATTGAATTAAAAATGAAAGGGCGTCCATGACGTAAGTATCTTCAACATTAAACATTATTACTATAACAGTTTTTTTGAGGTTGGACATAATAGGGTAACTTTATTTTACGGCTGCGTCAGGCTCCTCTGTAACTACGTAGGAGGCGCCGGTCGGGCAGCTAATAGAGTCATACAGGAATAATTATACATTCTACAATCCTTGAAATACTTTTTTCAGGCAGTGGATTATTAGGCACTATCAATGGAAATGTTTTACTAAGCTTAATTTTCACATAATAAACTCCATTTAATATCCGAAATTATTTATGTGATTCCACTAAACCACTTAAATTTCCACGAAAACGATACAAAACGTACGAAATCTTCTTTACGACTAGTCCATCGGGAAAAATATTATTTAATGATAAGTAACAGCTGTTCGCGCGCAAACATAATAGGAACAACGATATAAATATCAAGAATACACACACCAATTTCGAAACATTAAACACGCAATCAAATAAAAATCGTATTTTATTGTCATTGCCATTTTAATCCGATTGAGAATTGATCAACACGTGTATGATGGCTAGTGAAACATAAATACTTATTACTTGTCACCAATTATTGTTGTACACTTTGAATATGATTATTTCAGTAACGTAAAGCCCGTGTTATGCACAGGTTACAGTAATACATGAGTAAGCATAAACTGATGAACTTAGACACGTGTATTAAATAGCCAGAGCATGTCAGTCGCCTGATTTGTTTATCTAAATATCTTGGTGGTCCAGTATGAAAATCCATGACGACTCGCGTTCACAGGTATGCATTACCCACGTCTAAATTAATAATTTACAAAAACGGCCCCTACAGCAGATGGGGGCGAATATATAACAAAATACCGCCAGACATCCTGCAAGAAGAAAACTACACCCGACTGATAAGGACAATAAAACAAATGTTATTATTCTATTGACGATTTTTTTAAACATTTTTTAGAATTTTTAATTTTTAGAATTTCATTCAAAGTAGCTGTAGAATATATAAACCAATGTAATCAAATTATTCATATTATTATAAATCTGACATGCCATAGTTATACAAATTATTCTTTGTCTCTGATTATACAAACTATTCTTTATCTCTAATTATATGTTAAATTGTACCCAATAATTGTATCTTGTGAACGTGAAACCTGTGTATTATTGAATGTCGCTCTGTAATATTGAAATTTCGAAATTGTTAACAATAATATATAAAAAAGAGTTATATAGTATATAGTATTTAGAATAAGATTGCTACACCCTAACAGGGTCCATGCTGTACCTACATTATAATAAGATCTTGTAATACCATGGTTGCAAGCAGCTGAAATGCTCGAAAATTTATCCTTCAAATCTCGAATTGCGGATGTTTATTTAAAAACCGCTAAATTAAAATTAGATGCGCTGAATTTTAGACATATACGGCATATTTTTCGATGTTCGTTATTTGGGTGAATTATTAGATTCAAATGCCAAATATTTACAACTGCAAGTTGAGTTGCGATGTAATAAAGCTAGTACCTTTTATTATCGTCATCCTACGCATCTCTAGTTAAAATATAACCGAATTGAGAACGCCGTTCCCACTTTGAAGTCAGTTAGCAATAGGAAGAGGTGTGATATGATATATCTGCCGAGTGCATCCAGAAAGACGGTTCTGAATTATTACTAAGTTAGACTCGCTAGATTTTAAACAGAGTAGGTGTGAGAAAAAAGGAGAAAGAGCGAGCGACTTTAACGCGTACAAGAATTCAAAGGTCATTTGCACTTTATCAGCGTTCTATTATATTTGAAACGGGTGCATGTTATGGTGGGGTAGTTGCATAACTTTTAAAGCGAGCTTTGGGACATACACAACTTCCAGTGCAAATAAATTTCGTTAATATGACCTCACACGCATTGTAAAAAACGGTAGTTAACCATAATAAAAAGTAAATATTCTTCAGAAAGTGCAAAAATAAACATTTTGATCATTGGAAATCGTGACTTCTTTATTTCCTATTTCTTAACCAACTACAAAGGTATACAACGATTTTGACGCTTTTTACCCGACTGCGCGACGCAAAGGAGGGTAATGTGTTTATCAGCCTATATATGTATGTATGTATGTATGTTTGTTCCTATGTGGCACTCCAGAGACCAAACGCGTGAACCGATTTTGATAATTCTTACGTCAATCGAACCGTCTTACTCTTGTGTGTGTCACTAAAGACATGACAGTAATCAAAATTCAATATGGCGACAACCAGACGCCAAAATTGAAAAAAAAAAAAAAGTGAACGAAATATGTCGAGTGGGGTATCACTGAATAGGTATTTAAAAATCAGTTATAGGTTTCTTTTACAGTTTTTCATTTAGAGTGACCATTTAAATTATATAACGTTATAAAGTTATAGTAATTCTGTTCAGTATTAATACTGGTCTGCGCGACGCAAAGGAGGGCCAATGTGACTATGTGACTAATAAAATTTGATAAGAATAGGTACCTAAGAAAAAATTAATAAGCTTCGTGAAGTTATATAAGAATTAAATAAGAAAAAGTAAACGCGGTACTTGGTTTAAAAAGCTGTCATTATTTATATCACGGTTGTATAAAATTCTATTGACAAACCCAGAGTGCTTCTGCTTCAAATAGTTTTAACGACCTAAAGCGTCACTGACAGCTTACGGTGAGATATTACTTCATTTGGAATAAATAAATAAATACGAGATAAACACATTACCCTCCTTTGCGTCCCGCAGTCTGGTAATTAATACCTACTTATTTTACTTTCAACGTTTCCGAACACATCATCGCGCGGCCCATCAAAAGCCAAAACTCAACGGGGTTGCGACGTGCACGTGGTTGGCCGAAGGCCGACACTCTTTGCGCGCTGCGCGCGCACAATCGCCCTATGCTCGGCCAACGGCCGACAAACAATAGGGCGCCGACGGCGCTCGCCCTATGCTCGGCCGAAGGCCGACACAAAATAGGGCGCCGACGGCGCCCGCCCTACGCTACTCGTTAATAGGGCGCGGACGGCGTCCGTCCAATGCTCAGCGGAAGACCGACCCTCATTGCGCGCTCCGCGCGCACAATAGGGCGCCGATGGTACGAGTTGGTACTACATGGGCATTTGACATTATCTTCGTCTTATCCATGTTCATTCTTAGACCAACTCGCTCGGATGCTTTACTGAGGTCATCGAGCATCGTACTTAAGTCCTCCATGGTCTCAGCCAAGATTACTATATCGTCAGCAAACCGAAGGTGAGTGATGTACTCGCCGTTGATGCTGATGCCTAGCCTTCTCCAGGCCAGAGTCTTGAAAACGTCCTCCAGTGCAGCGGTGAACAGTTTTGGAGAAATAACATCTCCTTGCCTGACTCCTCGCTGCAGCGGAATAGGTTTCGAGTTCTGGTCCTGAAGTCGGACTGACATAGTGGCGTTCTCGTACAAACACTTCAGCACTTCGATATAGCGATAGTCAACTTGGCACCGTTGGAGAGAGTGTAGTACAGCCCAGGTTTCAATCGAATCGAAGGCTTTTTTAGTCCACAAACGCTAAGCAGAGAGGCAGATTATACTCTTCGGTCTTCTGTATAACCTGACGAAGTGTGTGGATATGGTCTACGGTACTAAAGCCTCTTCGGAAACCGGCTTGTTCGGGAGGCTGGAAGTCTGGATTGGTAATGACCCTCGAAAACAGCTTATAGACATGGCTCAGAAGTGAGATGGGTCTGTAGTTCTTCAGCAGAGTGTTATCACCCTTTTTGAAGAACAGCACCACCACCCCTCTGTTCCATGCCTTTGGAGTTCTCCCTTCCAGTAAGACGGAATCGAACAACTTCTGAAGGGCCTTAAGGACCGGTTTTCCACCCGCCTTCAGAAGTTCGGCTGTTATTCCGTCTTCACCGGGTGCTTTGTTGTTCTTGAGCTGTTTAAGAGCCATTACAATCTCGTACAAGCTGATGTCCGGGATGTCATCGGTAAAGTGTCGGGTTAGTCTAGCTCTACGCTCTTCCGCCTGACTAACTTCGGGTCTGCGCGTTGATGTGTATAGCTGTCCGTAAAAGCGCTCTATCTCACCCAGAATCTCAGGTTTAGAGGAAACGATTCTACCATCTTCAGTTTTTAACTTCGCGAGCTGGCTCTGCCCTATAGACAGATCTCTCGAGAATGCTTTAGAGCCCTTATTGCGCTGGATGGCCTCTTCTATACGATTTGTATTGAATTGGCGCAGATCGCGGGTAAGGGACTTGGAGATCTGTTTATTGAGCTGCCGGTATAAGGTCGCATCGGCTGAAGACGGTAGAATCACTTCACTCCTTTCCTTCATGAGCTTCTGAGTGGAGCTAAATAGCCTTTTTATTCCGTTGGTGCCTTGGGCCTTGAAGAACTTAGACCCAGTGACACGGACAGCTTCCACAAACCCGTCGTTCAATTCGTCCACATCGCCGCCTAGGCAATTGAAACGGTTTTGGAGTTCCAGCTGGAAGCTCTCGGGGTTTTGAATTTGGATTGATGCTGGACGGAGCGTAGACTTCATCAATCGAGATCGCTCTTGCTTGACGCATATATTCAATGTGCCTCTTACCAGACGATGATCGCTCCCGGTTTTGACCGTATTGATCACAGAGACATCATTGAATATATGCTTCCTCGTCAACATGATGAAGTCAATCTCGTTATTAGTTGCACCGTCGGGACTCATCCAGGTCCACTTTCTGTGCTCGCGTTTCTTGAAGAAGGAATTTATCATGTAGAGTCCCTCCTTCTCCAAGAAGCCGGCCAGTAGTTGGCCCCGGTGGTTCCGACTTCCAACTCCAAATTACCCCACTCTCAGCTCTTCAACATCTTTCTTGCCCAGTTTTGCGTTGAAGTCCCCCATAACGACAGTTAAGTAGGTTTTGGAACTATGCATGGCCTTCGATATATCTTCATACATGGCCTCCACCTCTTCGTCGGAGTGTGCCGAGGTCGGTGCGTAAACCTGAATGACCTTCAATGAGTACCTGTTAGATATTCCGAGTACTAGGTACGCCACCCTAGTCGACACACTCTCGATCTTCACCACGTTATTTACGAGGGACTTGTGGACGAGGAACCCGACACCTCCCTGGGACTGTTGGTCGCCCTCCCGGAAATAGAGCAAGTTGCCGGATTTGAGGGTTATCGTGTCCTCCCCCTCTCTTCGGACTTCAGATAACTCTATGACATCCCAACGCAGCATGCTCATCCTCCGCTATCCTTTCGTCAGTCCGCAGTGTGCGCGTGTTGTAAGTTGCCAGGGCCAGGGGTCGTCGGTGGTGGTAGCCGGATGTTCGCCGGAGATTCTTCGCACCCCTGACCCCGCTGGTACCCTGGCCGCTACCACAACCAGGGTACCGGGGGTCGCTGGAACCTCGGGGCCGTAGTGGGTACACTAGGATTTCTAATAAGTATTGTTTTGTTTTCGTTCATCTGCTTTGATACTTTATGTTTAGGAATTTAGGTAAAGTTTTTGTTCGTACCTCTTTTTTGTAAGTGGGTATAATTGTATAAAAGTTACTTGGCGTATAGTCTGGTACATTCGATTCGTAGAAAGTAGCAACTTAATAATTAGGTACTTAACTTAATTAAGTAGGTAGGAAGCTATATCGGTTAGTTACTGACTGATAAGTAGGTATTTACCATCCATCTTCTTTGTTAGGTATTGTAAAAGAGATAGTGAATTTAGTACAGATACATACCTATAATATAATTGATTTACTCGTTACTAATAAATAGGTACCTCGGCGGTTTTTTTAATGTAATATTTGACGAGATTACTTATAAATACTTAACTAATACCATATGATTATTAATAGGTAAGTATTGAAATCCTGCATCTACTTTGCTAGTGGGTGTTTGAATACCTACATATTTATCTAGGTGCGGTGTGAGTTTGTATTTATTGGTTGTAAGAACTTATATAATAATACAACTAAAAAGTGTTAAATAAAAACAAAAAATTTAGAAATTAAAAATACCCGACTGCAAAAAAGCTATCTTTACAAAAAAAACTGAAAAGAAAAAAAACAAGTTCATTAATCGAGAACATTAAATCAGTTTCATGATTAACATTTCGTATGTCAATTTGGTTGGACCTTGGAGTTTTAAAATAATGTCCAAATCGCTTGTGACGGATCCGGAACGAGGCATACGAATCGTTATGACACAGATAAAACAAACTATACATTCTTATACGAAACAGCAACTTCAACAGTCGGGACCCATTAAAAGTCTAGGCTACGGCACTAATGGTTCCCGACTGTTGAAGTTGCTGTTTCGTATAGGAATGTATAGTTTGTTTCCGATCGATCTGTCACAAGCGATTTGGACATTATTTTAAAACTCCAAGGTCCAAATTGACATACGAAATGTTAATCATGAAACTGATTCAATGTTCTCGATTAATGAACTTGTTTTTTTTCTTTTCAGTTTTTTTTTGTAAAGATAGCTTTTTTGCAGTCGGGTTTTTTTAATTTCGAAATTTTTTGTTTTTTTAAAAGTCGCTGAATTGACCTCCGTCAACATTTCGATTGCGTTGTAGCTATGCCAGTCTGAAAAAATATATAAATATAAACAAATTACTCAAAAATTGTCCCGTCGCTGTTATGTGAGCGTATTAAATTTCGGTTAATACTTACATATATTTTCATTTGACTGTACATTGAAACGCCTGAGGCAAGGAATCCAAGCGTACCTACAAATTAACAACACCATTTATTATGCTTGCCCCAAACCAGTTAATTGAAATGAATCCTAATTCAAAAGAAAAGCTATAGAGATAAAATAATTTGTTTTGTGACACCGTTTTATAGAACAATCTATCTTGATTGTGGCCCTGTACAGTCGCGCAGGGAAATATTAAAGGGCTGAGGGATAAGGTCACTTCCGTATTTCACGGGGCGGAGTCAGTGTGCTGGTTTTCGTATTATAACGAAATCTTTCTTGATGTTACCGGGCGGGCGTAGCATGGTTGCCATTTTTAACCCCCGACGCAAAGAGAGGGGTGTTATAAGTTTAACGTGTCTGCTTATCTGTGTATCTGTCTGTGGTATCGTAGCTCCGAAATGGGTGGGCCGATTTCGAATGCGGTTTTTATTTGTGTCATAGATAATTTTATTTTATTCCGAGTGTTCTTAGCCATGTTTCCTGAAAATCTGTTCAGCCATTTTTGAGATATTGTACTTTGAAATGAAAATATCGGGGGTTTTTCTAAGTTGTAGTTATATCACTTATCGCTGTGGATGTCACATCAGCCACGTTCTGACAAGTATGCTAGAGTTATGGACATCTTAGACCCGCATACTTCCTTACTTATCGATATACTGTCAATGTTACATTTGCGCAGATGTATATTGTTGCATTGCGTGGGTAGACCCCCCCAAGGTGGACGGCTGACCTGGTAAAGGTCGTGGGAGTCCGCTGGATGCGGGGCGGGTCGCGCAGGACCGGTCAATGTGGCACTCTTTGGGGGAGGCCTATGTCCAGCAGTGGACGTCTTTTGGCTGATATGATGATGATGATGATATTGTTGCACGGACCCGGCGCGGTACTCATACAATACTGCGTACCGCTCCCGTGCTAATAAAGGATATGTACCTGTACTGACTGTATTGACTTGTCACTGAACACCATTATGCATGTTGCGCAAGCATTTTCTCGACGATATCTCTGGTTAGTTTAATAGCACTGTAAGATAATAATTTGTACACTTCAAATACTTATTAAATACTAGTACTTTTGTTTGCTATAAAGTTTAAATAAATACACCTAGCAATATAGTGACGCATCTATAAGATGGAAAGAAACGGGATACATAATACAACTCATTCACTCAAACAAGGTTGTTGGTACAATTGCATGGTGTATAATTGCCGTGACGGCTCGACCACGACTTTAAGCGGCGGCGGTAGTGGCAGCGGTGCGCCATTCGTAGGAGCGAGAGATCGGAGCGCCCTCTCGCTCTCGCGTCTAGTGCCGCTGCCGCCGCCGCTCGAAGTCGTCGTCATGACAGCTAACTACTGTTGTAGGCACGCTCTACGCGCCGCTTACCACGGAAGTGGCCTTACGCGGTCTCACGGCGTGTATTCAAGTATTTATTCCCAAGCGGCCTGCAGTTTAGTGAGCATGGTACTGAGTTTTACCCATTTTACGGTTGCCAGAGGACCAAAGATTTGAGTTTTTTTCGTCTAGATTGTAATCGTAATAAAGTAATCTTTGTAGAGAACTAGCTTATTTATAAACAGAGCAACAAGCAAGTTAGCTTATTTTTTCATGAAATAAGAACACAATCCTTTCAGTACTTTTTGCGATCACAGACTGGCGCGGCGGTGGTATTGATCGCCACCGCAGGCCGCTTCAGTGTGATGCAGGCTTAAGAGGAACAACCATCGACACGGGCTTTAGCGTTTTTAATATTATTGAGCTTCATCATAATAAAACACAGGTTCTCGCTTAAACGCGTAAGTCAAAACTTAATTATATTAAACGCAGGCAATTATCGCCGACTGTACCGTACTTGGTCATAAATTAGATGTTAATCAGAGCCGAGACCGTTCGCTGGCCAATAATGTGATACGTACTGTTCCGTACATTTGTTCTGACCGGCCTTCCGTTTATCCGGTCGGATCTCACCCGCCGTACCAAATCCGTACAGACTTCCCCGTTGTCTCTTGATGTATGTTTCCGCCGATACTATTCAGTTAATGCATTGCCAAATCAAAATGTGCTTATGGTCTTTGAGTGTATGAAGGTATTGACCTACGAGGATTCCAATGAGCAGAACTCTTTAGATTAAATCATGGCAACAAGCGATTTTATCGCCGTAAAGCGATCTCCTCTCTCCCTTGACAACCTCTGTAGCCTAGTTGGTAGTGACCCTGCCTACGAATCCCGGTAAGGGCGTTTATTTGTGTGATGAGCATGAATATTTGTTCGTGAGTCATGGATGTTTGTTATGTATTTAAGTATCTATTTATCTATATAAATATGTATATCGTCGTCTAGTTCCCATAGTACAAGCTTTGCTTAGTTTGGGACTAGGTCGATTTGTGTAAGATTGTCCCCAATTTTATTTTTATTATTTCTCGAGTAATTTTGTGAGCAGGTTCGGTAATGACATTTCATTATTTTGACGATACAGTTTTTATACATTATAAAAATGGACTTGACGTCTATAGCTCACAGAAACATTAATAATTGAATAAGCTTAAGTTTTACATAAACGACTTTATTATTTCAAAAAAAGATCCTTATCTCTGAGTAAAAACTCCTATCCAGTGTAAATTCGAGGACAGGAATTAATGAATGCCTATTAAAAGTCGAATAGCAACGCCTGAAAAGCAGATAAGCAAGGCTTAAAGTGGTAAAAGTGAGTAAACCCAAGGAAGGATATAATAAGGTACTTTTCACCACAAAAATATCCTCTAGATTCTAGAGTGCTCTTAAAACTATGGGCAGCGTAGCGGTCCATTCCCGGCCCAGAGCGGTCGGGAAGCCTATAAAAGGGGGTCTCGATACAATTATGTTTAAAGTGAAAGTGATGTAGGTATTTAAGATTAGTTAAATAAAAAATATTTGTTAAGAACAGCGAAGGGTTGGGGGTCGCGAAATATTTTTCCATGCTAGATTGAAATCCTATGAAAAAAATTGAAACACACCTAGAAAAATCAACGAGTTCGATGTTAACCCGCGGGTCAAACTAGTATTTATGAAATATAAACCTAATCGAGCATATTTTGTTACGTCTTAAATATACAACGAAATATAAATATTCAACAAACTACTGTAAACACTGAATATCAAGCAAATGAAATAACTGTTATTTTTCAAGTTAAAAATGTAGTGTCGTATTCAGTATTCAGTAAAAGGCGGATATGGTTGGCTATGATTATATCGTCATTGAAACTGTTACACAAACAGTAGGAAAGTTTCAGGCTATAATGTGGACACGCTGGACAAAAGCACCAACGTTTTTTCAGGTACTTGGTAGGTCCATAGCTTTAAATTTTTGATAGGAACCACCTCCTAAAAAAAATTGGTGCTTTTGTCCAGCGTGTCCACATTTTCGACCATTTGTTCGGGCACTCTGCCCCACTATACTAGTCTAAAGCCGATCAAGAACTTTTTAACATTTATCATCATTTTCAGCCCGTAATCTCCCACTGCATTTCTTATAACATAAAAACAAAGTTACATTTAAATGACATATGTACAAAGACATGACACATTTCTTTCTGTGAACTATGCACGTGTGGTATTCACACGAGTACACGAAGCGAAATAAAATCGATGAACTCAAATATTTTGCAGGTATATTTACGCTTCGGCACTCTTCCTTGTCCTATTGGCATTGTAAGAGAATGCATTTATTAAAATAAATCGGTACTAATCTTATAAAGAAGAAGAAAATATGAGAATGTAGCTTTATAAATTTGTATGTAGGTAATCTCCGGAATTATACTTACCCGATTTGAAACTTGGATAGACTTACTCTACTAACTACTCATTCGATTGCAGCGCGTATTGTATAAATATTCAAACTGTAGATTTACCTTTGCTATCTTTACGATTCCGTGGCAATTATACAGCTAAAATCACGGCCAGCCTTTGTCGTCGAAAGATAACAAAGGCACAAATCACAGAAACACGAGATTACAAGACATTAACGCACCAGCATTTGTTCAATCATCGTAATGGGTAATATATGGAAGTCAATTGGCCGCGCGGCGAGGAACATCAGGCTGAGATGAGTCCAGAGATAAGGGGAGGTCATTTGGGGGGTGATTTATCTCGGCAGAGTGGCGCGGGTGCGTTACAATTGTCTCCTTGGTTATTATTCGCGGTGTTGCAACGATTCACCTAAGTGAACCAGTGTCAAGAGACGTAGGGAAGAAAATAGTTGTTCTTCCTCAGGTCAATCTTATCACACAAATTGAAAGGATATCGTCGTTTATGTAGATTAAGAGTCTAACTCAACACTAGAAGTTCCAAGCCCTTAAATTTAACTAAGAAAGAGAAAACCCTAGAGAGGCTTACCTCTGCATACCCAAAGTTTGAGTTCAAATTGTAAGCCGTATTCGATGAGTGGTGAGATGATCTAGATAGGGAGTGTAAAGTATTTTAAAATTATGAGATTCGTGTCCGTACCATAATTTCAACCACATTCAAAAATACGTGTACTATTGAGGTGTGCAATGGAGAGTATTTTTATAGTATTGTATTTATGCATCATTGTATCCAAAGTTCAACAACCTGTTTTCTATCATCATTCATTAACGTGTCTCTAATAGGTGACCCAGAAAAATATGGATTGGTCGAAACATAATAAAAATAACAGTTTTGTGTTATTAATTTAAATTTTAGCTGCATCAATTAGTTTGGTAATGGGTAATAGGTGTCATTTCGATATAAAGACATTAGAGCCGACGCCTTTAAGAATTAGAAAGTTTAATTATCTGTACGAATTTGGTACGTAGAAATTGTGAGTTTAGAATTCAAAACTCACCTCACTTATCTCTTGTAATCGTGTCTCCGGTGCCTTTCATTTAAGCGGTTTAGATGGTGCTGGTCCAAGGTGGAGTTTTCGGTTTACGTTATGAATGTCAGTCAGGTGCCTCATCCCAAATAGGAGATGCATTCGCCTGTGGCTTTTGAGAACGTTATAACAAATGAGATTAATACACAACAGGCTACGATTCCCTTGTCTGCTGCTGACATTCTACTACAATACCGGTAGTCTATCTATCTTTTTGGCTCGACTTTGAAGGTGGTTCTTGATTTATAATCTAGCTGACCCCGCGAATTTGTATCGCCCGTAGACTATGCCCAAGAAAAGATTTTTTCATTAAATTTTAGTATAATTTTAGATCGCGGGAGTCCGCTGGATCCGGGTGGCGCAGGACTGGTCACTTAAGCATTCTTTGAGGGAAGCCTATGTCCAGCAGTGGACGTCTTTCGGCTGATATCATGATGATGTTTTTTGCTTGAAGCGAATACAAATCCAACAAATCACACATAAAAATCCACCAACCGTTCTTGAGTTATAAATGGTGTAGCTCACAAGATTAGACTGCTTTATAATTTATACATAAGTAGATAAGTACTATACTAAAATCAAACAAACAGTCAGAAAACTCTTAGGTATTCAACGATGTTCGTAAATTCAAAATAAACTTACTTTAAAGATCTCACAGTTAATAGCATCATAATATAATAAAATTTAACGCCACGAGCTCGTTTCTCATAATAATAATAATTAATGTCGACAGAGTGCCCTCATTCAAATTAAAATGATTACTTTTGCTCTAAGAACTTAAGCCGCAGCAAATAATTTTGCGTTTACAAAGTTTTCCGAAATATCGTCGTCTTTGTCAATTTAGTAGCCCATTTTTATTCTTTGATAACAGTAACTTTTTAATTATGCCTCTAACTTCTCTAGAGCCTGAAGGTTCTAGAGAAGTTCTGTATTATTGTAAATATATAACTTAACTTTGAAAAGTTAAGTTATATATTTATAATAATTAGCATGCGACACATTTGCGCAAATAAATGTTTATTATGTAGGTAAGTAAGTGTGTTCCGTAAAGTTTCTGATGGAGCAGCAAAGTAACGAGAATTTAGAATTCAACTTTTATTAAATGACAGCTTTTTGCGAAAAAGCGATGTAACTTTTTTAAATGGCGACGAATATTCAACGTGAAGGAAAGTGTAAAATTATGCCATTGGAAGTGCATTTCATTCATATAAAGTTTGAGTCATTATTGAGATGGTATGAACTTCGCAATATGTGATATAAATCAGTCTGTTATGGTCAACAATTTCAAATTTCGTTCCGGATTCAGTATCGTAACTTCAGTATTATATTTGAAAGGACATTTATTTGTTGCCGCCATTCAACAATGTACAGTAGGTATGATATTTTTTAGTGGGAAAATGCAAGCAACAACGCAGCAATGTGTTAAAATAAAAATAGTTGGCAATCAACAGAGGAAATCAAATTTACACGAGCTACAGGGAGGCTATCTTACTAAACTTACTGGAACGAAAGTGAATTCACATTTGTCTCGCTTACTCGTTCTAATATGTTCAGCGCTAAATAAAAGCGCGCGCGACATACCCGTAATTAAAATTTTGTATGAGTTTGGTAGTCACTCACTTATTTTACATACCATTGTTTTTTTTAATGGTTTGTTTTAAGTTTACATTCTCACTTTACGTATAGGGGAGGTGCCCTACACGTAAAGTGAGGATGTAAACTTTTCTTCTCGATAAACCTGTAGGGTTATCGTTGGATCGCTTGTTCAAAAAATATAATGGGCTTTTTAAAACCATTTTTCAACACAATTGCTCGTAACGTACCTCTTATTGTGTCGCTTTTAGGCTCATAATCCTGGATATTAAACACGCGTGTTTTATAACATTACAACACTTGTGTCTTATGGTTATATCCCGATTAAGTCACGTTGGCACCTTGCAGCAAAATGTATGCATGAACACTGTGCATTCTTAAATTAACCGGGTTGTACATAACCGGGATGTGCAGCTTTTTTTTAATTCTCGGCTAATGGATTCTTACTCGACTAAACAAATTAAATCCTTTTTGTTAACTAATTGACTATTTTTTTAATATGATATAGAAACGTTAAATTTAGTAAAACTATTCACTTTTGATAACATTTAAAAACGAAAATGTTTATTTAATTTTGTATTGGCTGTTTAGAGATTTCATCCAAGTCTGGCTTAAAACATGCGCACGCACTGCGCAAACTTCACGAAAAAAAAACTTTCGCACGCCATTATAAGTTATTTCACAAATATTTGTAAACATTGTTACTGCGTGTTTGGTTATTATCAAAAATGTTGACTCGTGGTGACTAGAAAAGTGATAAATAGAATGGACGCCACTGGAAATTCTTGGCGATGTGCAATTGTGAGCAAAAACCTGTTGTCAGCATTAAGTAAAGAAAATGACTTGGCAGGCCTATAAAAATTTCATCTTATCAACACATTTTGTTTTTAAAAAATTCAAAATGTGTTGAAAAACGTAAGCTTTGATAATTACATCCTCTGCTTTCTTATCACGCTCATCTGCGATCCGCGTGAACAGTTTCGCCTCCGAAGTAATTATCAACACATACTTCACATTTATCACAATGTACTATTTCAACTCAGTTATTCATTTGCGAGACATTGAGCTTTAAAGCCCTAATTTTTGATCGAGTTCACTCCAATAGGCACCGAGTAAAAAATATATAACGTCACAGCTTCAAAGACTGTCTAACTGCCACATATATACCGTACTCTTCAGCCGGTCAACATTTGGAAAAATCGGTGATCTTTTTCACTGTTTTTTTGTACTTTACTGTATTCGTTAAATTAGAGCGCGACAGATATTCCGCTCACCTTGTCGTATCACGTATCCGAGGTAAAAGATACAAATTCATAGGACAGTTTCATAAAAAGTTGACCACATAAAATAATCTCAACCATACGACGAAAATTGAAGCACTGAACAAACCAGAGTTAAAAAATAAAGTGATCACGCTTTTTTGCTGGCATTTAATAATTAATTTCTGTATAATGCTGTCATTAATCACGAGCTGTTGCGTCTCGGACGGCACGGCAACCGTGGGTACAACCTGCTACGTGCCAGAGCGCCTACCGCGAAATGAAAACGAAGTCATGTACCTCTCTGTCGCTCGAATTGGCAAGGAAGAAAGGGAGATAATAAGAGATACTAACGAACACGAAGTTTCGCGGTAGCCGCTCATGAGACATGGTAATAGGGTTTACTGTCGTGACTTTCATCCCAAAGTAGTAAATGGTTATGGTTACCTATAGAGTTATAAAATAACCATTACATTAAAATGGTACAGTGATCGTTAATGTCATACAACTGGCAGTATAACCTTAGTATGTACATACACAACGTGTCGTGTAACTACTACTACTACTAGTAATCTTTAAGATTATTACTAATTATAGTAATTATGTTTTACCAAGTACTGTACCCCTGAAAAGCAATAAAGATTACTGAACTCTGTGAGATATTAAAAAAAAACGAGTTAAAATTAACAACTATACTTACTAATTAAGGAACCTGCTCACAAAATTTTACGAGAAGCGCTTTGGAAATACATATAGAGGAGAACAGAATTTTAACCCAAGCTGAAACAGATAACCTAATGTTCATTCTGCTTAGTTGAAGACAAAAGGCACTATTGGTTCCTAGTCCTACCTACTTGAGACGCAGTGTCTTGCAATTAAAATTGAAATTGGACCAAAAGTAATACCACCAAAAGAGAATTAGGTTCTTAATGATAAATAAAAAATAAAATGATATTAGACTAAATATTGTACAACATTGACGTAGTTCTGATTGGTCATCATTGATCTGATTGGTCATTTTTGGGGTGCTCGTAATTCCATATGGACGTATTTCTTTCACTTAAATACATCAAGAGTACGAGCTTAACTTTTACATTTTAGCATTAAACCGGCTGAACAATTTTCCATGTCGAGGATTTTCAAATTGACACTATTCAGATTTAATTTCGAAATGTCAATTTTCCATCTGTGCTGAATAAAAATAAATCCAAATCAAGCCCCGACGCGCGTGGAACATCGGGTGATACAATCGGACATTGCCGAAGTATTCTTACGCTTACATTTCAGTCTACAATAGATGATACGTCATAAAACGTTGTTCAACGTTACGGCGCAGGTTTATTTTAAAATATTGTTTCGGCTTAGTGCATTATTATTACGCGTAGCCATGGGGCGGGCGGGCTGAGGTACGGTGGCCGTACACTGCTCTCGCCTAGATTTAACATTAGGTAGACAGTTTAACTTGGTCCTTGCCTGCGCGATGCGCGGGCAGGACGACAATGGGGCACGCAGGGCGTGTGGCTCCTGGGTCTTGCCTCCCGCACGTTACCCGGGCTTTTTTTTTCGTCACATCCCCGCTCCCACGCTGGCGACCTTATATTTGCTCTGTGAGCTGTAGAATTCGCGACTGTCTTTTTCTATCTTTTTTTTTTTATTGGAATAATTAATTGACCAAGAAATCTACATAATTATTGAACCAGCTCGCAAAATTTCACGATATCTGGTGAGAACACCGAAGATACGATTTTTTTTGCCCAATTCGAAAAGGAGACTGTCGCTCGCTTCGCTTGCTCGTTCGACAAATCCTACTAAATGCGGGTTGCATCACCCACACCTCTCCGACCGGTTTAGTTAAATTTGGTAAGTACACTGTGGGTCTCATCAGCTAATACGGGATTCCCTCATAACCATTCTGGTCATCCCTTGCCCCAGTTTTAAAGGTTATCCCGAAATAATATGTTTTCAACGGAACATAGTTTTCGGAATTAAGAAATTCGGTAAAACTATGGTTTCGGCCCAGTCACTCTTGGGAATTATGTAGTGTGCCAGTAGCAAGGTGGATCTCTTTCTGCTCTAGGATGCAACCGGGAAAAACGCTAATACGACGATGCGAGACAAGTGCCCGTGAGCAGCGTGCGCGCACCCCTCGTCATTCCCGCTGTCGAGGCTTTCATCTTGATTGCATTCCCTCGACCTCGTAAATTTCCAGCTTAATTCGATGCTCTTCACACTGTGAATAATTATCTACCACAAAAAAGTTTTTACGTCCAGGGTCGCGACTCGATTTTTTTACCAACGGCGCACCTCATAAATTTTAATGGCGACTTCAGTTAGATCGCTTATTCCCGAACGGATATAAACACTCTCGGAATTAAGGATGTTCGAGTAACGTCTGTTTTTATGAAGTTTTGGAGGTTACTCTTTTATTAATGACTGAAGATATACTCGTAGCTTTTCTAATGTAAAGATATTTAAGCCCGCTTTACTATTTCTATAACTCCGTATACTTAACAGAAGTAAAATCAAGCACAAGTTAAGTACCTATGAAGCACCTCTATGTTTATGATGTTAATTAAGATTGAACGTGTCAAGTATTAGGTCGGTGTTAAGCTTTGAAGCGTATGTCATCTTCACTTCAACTTAAGAATTCATTCAGAGGTGTCGCCTGGTATACGTTCACTGCATGTTTTTTCCATCTGTAGTTTTTCATCCTTCTTAAATTTATGAAATAACGACCATATTTACTTTTTTTATTTACATACTAACAAATTAACAAATCTCAATCATTCTCTCACCTTCAGTAGAAATACTGAAAATGGAGTTCTAAACTAATTATTGGTTTAGTGTAAGTGACAATATAGGAGCGTCGTCTCGTTCTATCGAACGGTGACAGCAAGTGACGGACGCTCTATCCTGTCACTTATCGTGTGATAAGGCCGACCATGATACGGGGCCTGTTGATAATAAAAATGTATTTTTTTAAAACCTTGTTTTCCTTACAGTTCTCAATATAATGTACATGTTTTCCTTATTTCTATATATTTTAACAAAATAGTGTTAGTAGTAATGTAGCGATGGACGGATTCGAAAGGTTGTGGGTTAAAATCACGCTCGTGGCGACTACTTTTTCAATTTTCCACTTTTTCGAAATTTGAAAAAGGTTAGTACAGTTATTAAAAAAAAAGATTTATAATAGGGTTAGTTAATTCTTAAAAAATCTTATTAAAATAGTATCGAATGTCGTATAATCCACAAGAAACTGCACAATAAATCCATTACAATACAAGGGTATTTCTACTATTTCGTGCAAATCACATGTTCATAGAAAAAAAACCATATATTTACTGCTAAATAAACTTCATATATTTTTTATATGTTCTTTTAGTTACTTAGGTATACTTTGCACCTAAAATTCTTTATATTATTGCAATATAAATGTACATAAAAAAATATTAACGTGCCAAAAATTCATTACTATCATCGTTCCTAACATAAATTTATATATTTGAGGGCTAATTACTAAATTATTACAAGCATCACTTTCAATTTAACCACATAAATGGTTCAAGTACTTATTAAGGAATAAAACTATGAAGGTTTTGAGTAATATTTCATTGATATCTACTTCCAATGTAGCAAAATTTTCTTTGTACCAAAAAAAAATTCATTACCATAACTTAAATTTGCAATCACAAAATCGAACTGCACAAATGCGAAGAGTTATTCTATACATATTTCCCCCTGACCGCTATCCCCGCCTCAGTCGACCTGTGAACAGTGAAAAAGACGGGTGCGTGCCAAATTCTTGTGAAAAAATAATTCGTGGCGGAATTTTGGATTTGGTACGGTTTTTTTAATTACCATTTATTATATTTTGATATTAATGCTTAAGTGTTTTATTGTACTGTGGAGACTTAAATGTAGATAATTAAGTTCGAAAGCTTGCTAAATGAATATACCTGCGACTTGCACTTCTTCATGAAGAGAAAATCTACAAAGAGTAAAGATAATTCATTACCATTCTCTTCATTACCATAATTTACCATTCACTATAAGAAGAATGGTAATCAATATACAACAATGGTAATTCATTTTAGTATTAAATTGTGAAACCCTATGTTCAACCGTTACTTTTTTTGAGTACTGTCTGGCGACAGGACCTCCTCTACAAGCTCTTGAAGATAGTGCCCTGTATAAAGGTCTACAGGCTTCTGGAAAACGCACTCAGCAACAGGCTATTCCAGGTTAACTTGGGTGGAACAAGCAGTTCCGTTAGATTACTCAACAACGGTCTCCCCTAGGGATCCTTACTAGCTCCGCTCTTGTTTGACCTGCCTAATACCACCTCGCGAAAATTTGCCTACGCTGATGAACTGGCTGTTGTGACACAAGAAGTCAGCATGAAAATCGCAGAAGCTACTCTGGAGACGGATCTGGAAGTACTGGATAACTTCTTCTCCCGCTGGCGTCTGTGTCCTAGCGCTTCTAAGACCGAGGTATCCTGCTTTCACCTGTGCAACAAACTGGACAATAAGGAGCTAAGGGTTAAATTCAGGGACAAGGTTCTCCGCCACAACTTCTTAGCTAAATACGTAGGCGTCACCTTAAATAGGAGCCTCAACTTTAAGGAAAACCTCTGCAGCCTATTTTCAGAACTGAAAACCAGGAACAGCATCATCCAGAAGCTCCCACCTGGGGTGCCAACGCAGCTACACTCCGAACTAACGCACTCTCCCCTGCACTCTCTCTACACTGCTGCTGAATACTGATCAACGGATTCAACGGTATGGCTGAACAGCGCTCATACCTCCGAGGTCGACGTCCAGTTAAACCACAGGATGCGCCTTATTACCGGGTGCCTCAAACCAACTCATACATTTTGGCTACCGACCCTCAGCCACATCCTACCGCCAAACCTCCGAAGGGAAAAGTGCCTAAACCGAGAAATCGCAAAACTCCACGCAAACATGTGACCTGAAACTCATTTTCTTCGTGGACTAAAAATAAGGAAGCCAGGTCAGTTTCTGGGGACCTGTTTGAGCTTGATGCTGGGGCCCGGCCTGTGGGTTTTGAGGAATCTCGACGGTTCTGGTGTCTACTAAACCGGATCAGGACAGGGGTCGGAAATTGCGCATCTCTTTGGTGCAGATGGGTATGGTGCGAGTCAGCGGAATGGCAGTGTGGCTGCCCAGACCAGACGGTACATCATACCATCTTTGAGTGTCCCATCACCAAATTTAGCGGGAACTCAGCTGATTTCAAGTCTCTCTCTCGACGGATGCAGTTGCTTACCTTAAATCTAATATCATAAACATTTAAGTAGAGAAATTTTGTGCCATACGATAAATAAATAAATAAAAAGTACTGATTCGATTAAGATGATTTAAAAAAATGGAGAAATCTGTACCCATGGGTACCACCTGGGGTTCATTGATATAATACCTGCATCTGAGAATGCCTCTGTGCAGTTAGAAGACTTTGTCACTTTGTCAGTTTTATAATGAATATCGAATATCTATATTATATAAAATATAATGTGTTATATTCTATATCATAATATATAATATAAAAAATATCGGTTTTCTACTACATCCTTCATTACCAACATCGCAATTTCATTCCCATTATATCTAATATCATTACCATATTCGGTTCTTCATTACCATTCCATTTAATTTTTTTTAATTGGCCATATCTCGGTAAATGTTGCGTATAATTCAGAATAAATTATATTATAGTGTTTCTTTTTCATATTTCTTACCATTTTCATTGCAAAAAAATATATTTATAAAATTCTCCCAAATTCCGCCGATTTGCACGAAACGGTAGAACTTCCCACAAATACTTACTCCCCATTGCATACCTCACACAGATAGAGCAGATACAAAAGAAATCACACAGATACAGGGAGACAATAGAGGTAAAACAACAGGAGGTATTATGGCTTAAAAGCGATCTCTTCAATACAACTTTTGGGTGAAATGAATACTATATAGCTGATCCATATCAGCTGGTCGATTGTGTAATGCTTCGTACGTACATTAGGCATATCTAAACGTCTTTATTCTGCGAGAAAATGCCGGTTGAGTCCTAACGCCCGTTCAAAAAGTCACGCAATCAGCCCTCAGAAACAACCCAAGTTAAGGGTATTTGATTTCATGAGTCCTGTGGGATCTTTCCTTATACAAAATTACAACAGCGCTATTGGCCGTGAATAAAATATGCAACATGGTCGTACGAGCGCTCACTAGCTCTCCGTATTCAAGCTTTGCCTGAACTGTCCGGTTAGACGTATTGGAGTTTTAACCAGTTTTATATTGGGTCAGAAGTCACTAAAGATCTTCTTCATGGGAACACAGCAAAAATCCGATGATTCCATGATTATTACGAAATTTTAAAATGCCGTACGAAATTATCCGTACATAGCACGTAGAACCGATGGCCGTTGGGGCGGAAAGGTTCTCGAGTGGCGACCACGTACCGGAAGGCGCAGCGTGGGTAGGCCCCCGACAAGGTGGACTGATGACCTGGTAAAGGTTGCGGGAGTCAGCTGGATGCGGGTGGCGCGGGATCGGTCACTTTGGCACTCTTTGGGGGATGCCTATGTCCAGCATTGGACGTCTTTCGGCTGATATGATGATGATGATGATGATAAATAGCTTAGGTTACGTGAGTTATCCTGAAAAATTAAAAATGCCTTCAGCGGAACTTGATGTACAGAATTATTAAATTCAGAAACAGATTTGTTACGGACAAATTACTCTTCGGAATTATATATATTTTTCATTTTAATGCTATCCCAACAATTGGCTACTCTCCTAGTTTTCCCGAGATACTAATACAAAAAAATGGATTCGGTAGCCATCGCTAAAACGGCTCATACTATATGACACAGAATGATGACATTACAACTTTATTTCCGTACTTACCGATGTATGAAAAAATAAGTACTTTAACTGTTATTTTGGTCGTGAAATACTATACAGTACGTCACACGAGTGCGCAACTAGACTGTTGGTAGCTCTCAAGCCCCCCGAGGACCTCTAACTCGACTTCACTAGATAGACAACAACCGGGATCAGCGTATTTCGGAATCATATAAAGCGGCCAAAATCGCTTAACCTGCACAGTCGCCCATCGTGTAGAGTTACCTGTAGGCCATGAGCGATCCATCGAAACAAAACAGACATGTCTAAAAGTGCTGAACAAATATAAATTTTATATCAGCAAATACGTTTTGTAAGATAGGCCGGCGTTCTGATCGGCTTAAACGAAATGGTATCCATATTGAAGTTTTACACAAGCATGTACGAATGAATGCCTCCGTGAACATGCTAGTCTCGGTGACGTCAAGAGCTGAGGGATAATCACGTAACGTTTTGAACGCGCGTTGGGTAGATCCAAATGCAATTTTTCCATACATCATTTTACATTTAGATCTATCTAATGTAAGTACAATGCGTTAGCGTTACGCGATTGTCCTGCTGTTTTATGTCACAATGTGGTTGGCAACTGTTAAATGTTTGACTAGATAGCGCCATCATAGATCTCCCCTAATCACTAGCCTTTCTCTATGGGATTTGGCTTAAACGGCTTGATTCTAAACAAGGAGATTCCAAAAAAAAAAAACAAGAATATGACAGTTTTGTTAGGACTGACAGGTTCAACCTATGCTGGCGCCATCTGCAAATACCTTCGCCCGCCCAACCCCATTAAGTGACGACCCAAATGTCATATAATACGAATTGTATTTTGCGTCACTATCGGGGGGCACGGTAGCCCCGCCAAGTCGAGCAAAACAGCACGCAATCAAAATTTATTTATTTATTTATTGACACATACATTTACGTGACATTACAGTAATAACCAATGCGTCACCAAACCAAAACAACAAATAATACTATGTAGGCGACGAAACGGCGTGGCCCCGTTGCATCGTCATCGCCGGTGTAGGATTCGGCAGATTGCCCCGGCACCGTCGAAACGCTACACCCTTCGGCCAGAAGTCAGCACATGCGACGGTCTCCTGCAGCGGCCGCGGCACGCGCACCACAAACGAGCTGAAGTGCACATAGTGGCGCGAACGCAGCTGGAACACCCTCAGCGAGAAGCCGGTCTTCTGACGAACGTACTCCGCCACATCATCAGCCGTGGCGGACTAATGCAGGTGCGATACATATAGCGCCTTGCTCGGTGTGGCAACCCGAAGACCGGAATCAACCGGTTCTGCAGTACCACACTGACTCTTGCGCGGCTTGCGCTTCCTCGACACCGTTGTAAAACCCTCCTTATACACATCGGTGCGCGGGGGCTTCTCCTTTGGAGGACCCGAACTTCACGCGCTCTTGAGGGCGCGTCTCTCCGGTCGTCTGCGACAGATCGACCAGCTACGGCATCAGCATAGCGATGACGTGATTTAGAGGATAGAAAATGATCTAAACACTCCTTATACTCCTGACATTAGAGTCGTGTGTAGGTCATTTTGAAAACTTGACCCGCGTAGCTACTTTTGCTGCTGGCTGTATCATCCTTTTCTCGAAGCAGTTCAGGCCATTTTCCACTTCCCTATTACTTCGTTGTAGATAACATTAGAAGCCTAAATTTTCAGTAACCAAGCAGGCATTGTATAAACACGGTACTTATACCTACTCGTATTTCAAATTTCATTCAATCTGAACCAGTAGTTTAAGAATTATAACTAGTCAAAGCTTATTAGGCTTGTGCGCGCTCGGTCACTGAGCGGATCGCTCCAAACTAGTACAATCGCTCAAATGTACTAGTTCGGTCTTTTAGTTCACTAGTACACTAATTCTATTCACACAGTTTTCGTTCCTTGTCGCTCGCGTACGCTGAGAGCCATTCGGATACGTTCGGTCGCTCGGTCATTCATTCGGATCGCATCGTTTTGCTGTCAGTGTCACTGCTCGCTCATCTCTATCTCTCTCTCTGGTTCTCGCTCCGGGTGAACTAAACGTACTAAAGAGCAGAACCGTTGCGGGATAGTTCGGTCTAGTACAGTGTCGGGAATTAGGTCTTTTTAGTTCTTAGTACATGTACTACACAAGCCTAAAGCTTATTCGTTTTGTCACTTGTCAGACAGTTAGTCAGTCAGTGAGTGACTGACTGACTATATAACTGTCTGACCGATCATCAAAACTCTAAGGCACTTCTAGCAGACATAGAAGCTTCACATTTAAAAAACAATTAGTGTTTTGTGTATAAATCAAGGAAAAACTAAAATACTTTGCATTTTCCGTCCAGTTTTCTATACACACCAACTGCATAAATAAGATACATTTGCAGTGAATGGGACAAAAATGAAAAAGCAAGAATGGAACTGTATTCATCATCATCATCACATCATCAGCCTATATACATCCCACTGCTGGGCACAGGCCTCCTCTCATGTATGAGAGGGAACGGGCAGTAGTCCCCACGCTGGCCCAGTGCGGATTGGGGACTTCACATACACCTTTGAATTTCTTCGCAGATGTATGCAGGTTTCCTCACGATGTTTTTCCTTCACCGAAAAGCTAACGGTAAATATGAAATCATATTCCATACATAAGTTCCGAAAAACTCATTGGTACGAGCCGGGATTCGAACCCACGACCGCCGTTTGACAGCCGCATGCCTGAACCACTGGGCTACCGTAGCTTTCACTGGGCTACTGTATTCATAATGTGTATGAATTGGTTGGTGAGATTTCTCTCATACATGAGAGGAGGCCTGTGCCCAGCAGTGGGACGTATATAGGCTGATGATGATGAATTGGTTACACAAATAACTTACAAAAAGAAGTGAGATCCCATAAAAAAACATGTAAAAAAGAGAATCCAAAAAACTAACGGTAGATATTGCGTAGGTACTATCGAAAAAATTGAATCCTGACCCACCATGGAACCTTGTACGTCATATGATCGTACATATTTTCGTTAATTGTAAAAAGGTTCTATGGTGGGTTATGATTCAGTTGGTTCGATAGTACATAAGTTCCGAAAAACTCATTGAATTCGAACTCAAGACCACCACTTGACAGCCGCAAGCCTGAACCTAGTGGTTCCTGAAGTTAGGTGGAGCTACAGTAACTTATTCTGTGCTACATCTGGTGTTAATCAATAATAGCTTTAAATTGAATAAGCACAGCGCACGCCTTAGTTAATCCGATAGGCGGTAACAATACAGTTAATTAAATAGTAGGCTTGTCCGTGGATTATACAGATGCATTCATATCCCAAATCAAGGTTCAATTCAATATAGGATTCGTGGACGCATACAATTGATCAATTTAGCATTAAAATTAAATCATGCTAAGCGATATTTGCATGCAGTGCATTAACTGGAGGAGGGGAGTTAACCAATCGCTCTAATCAGTGAGTGTGAGTGTATTTAGCGTTCTGCATTTAGCCACGTTTAAAGGCCGCTTCGCGCCTCCGTTGGTGGCAACAGGCTCTGCGTTTCAAGCATCTTAAATCCACGTCGCCTCAAGAGGTTAGAGATCTTTCTTAAATTCTTGCAAGGTTTCAAAGACTGTATCAAACGTAATGTATCAAGATAAATCATACAAAAAAGACAAAAATTACCTCTTTTAAAGCTGTGTATGTATGTGCTAACTTCAGGGCTTCGATGGATACTTGAATAAAAAAGCGTAACGTTTTAAAATGAAATACACAAAATAAAGTATAGTATCGTATTAGTTCTATTTTAATTGAGTTAACGTCGGTTTATTTTTAGTTTTTTGAACTTACAATACTTATTAATAAACGCTTTTATAAAGGAATGTTTCTCAAAACCGTATGTTTACTGGAGTATTAAGGTGTCGAGCTTTGGGACGTTTAGCTTAGTTCTTTTTCTTTTTCTGCAGTCTTAAAAGGACAACGTACATATAAGAAGCCCATTTACATACAAATATCGCTAGTACCGATAACACATTCGCTGCCAGGAACCCGTCCAGCGGGTACCTGCCTACCTACCTTCCTTTCCCGCTACTTATTTGGAAAACCACGGGATCACATGGACATTCTTGTCAGCGAATGTGTAAGCTTTGTAAATACCAAAGATCACCAATTGAAAACAAAAAGACCACCAAAGAAGGGTCTCAAAACAATAAATATTGTTATTATCATACTCTCTAGTCTGGCGCGAATTGTTCTTTACATAACTTGAATTGAAAGCCTTCCAGGCTCAATTTGAATGCAGCAAAACTTTGCGATGGCTTTTATTTCTTGTCGGAAAGTAGAATTTATTTACGGGTTATGATAGATGTTGGTTTTTGTCCTTTAATAATCCGTCGTTGCAACTATTGTCTTGAAATGGCTGTTGAGAAAAAATTGCACCTACTTTTTTACAATTATGATGGCAAACGATAATGCGTTTTGCCTGGTTGTAAGCAGACACCGTAGTCTTAGACTACGTTTAACGTAACCCTTCTATGGCCGTTGGGTTGAACGTCGCTCGTTTGACTATCAATCCAATGCCGTATTTGTTAAGACTATGCATATTTTATCGGGCCACGCCGACATAGGAACTTGCTCGCACGATGTGATTGGCTGGGCCCCGCAGAGGCTTCACGTGATGGTCAATCCCGGTCTAAAATGCAAATGAATTTATCATGTAATGGAAACCTAGGCACGTGCAGGGCCTCGATTTTGCAGCTACTATTCGATATCAGGATTTTTTGTTTTAACACATTCACTACTAAGACCCGCTACGCGCTACGCTCGTAGCCTATTCCGTGGTTTCTCTGCTAAGCAGCGGAGAGCTACGGCTACGGCGTGGGCGCTCGCTAGGCGGGTTTCACTGCAGTGAAAGCGTTAACGTACATATTTTTTGCATCACGAGCTATAACCCTTCGTATGCAAGATTTGAGTACGTTCCTCGCGAACCCCATAACCCAAGAAATCCTGGAAAGGAAATGGCGATAGTTTGAACGCGCGCTTCGACGTTCGGTTAACCACTTGTCCGAGCAGGGTTTCCTTTGGCAGAAGACGGCCGAGACATCTTTGGAATACAACGATCAGTTGAGAATGAGGCTGGCTTTAGTCTTAACTAGAAGAAGTCGCGCATGATCGTGTAAAATGGACCTTCTGCGAACTCCTTATTAGAGATGACAGGAATACATCATCATTATCACCATTCCTCCGCCGTATAAGTAGAGCAAATAAATTGAAAAAAGGTGACTAAAAATGTGGGCTCCTCCTGACCAAACGCAGACGGATCTTGGTCACGCGCACGTCAGTTTTGTAACGAAAAATATGGGTTTGATATTGACCATCAACTTTGCGACCTCGTTAACCATCCGTTAAGCCTTAATTGGACAAGTTCCACCCGGCTGGACATAATAGTCGAATATCTTATCCTATATTTTTCGTCTTGAATCTACTGTGGACATGTGCAATATTTTTGTCGAATTAAAGCCCTAGGGGTAATCAGTCACGTAACGTTCCAAACGTACGTGAGGACAACTCAACTGGCATTTTTTTTTCTAACTAAAAGTGACGTTTATATCTACCTGACGCGCGAACAATGTGTTACGTGATCGACCTGGAGCAGTCGATCGCGTGACGCATTGTACGTATGTCAGGTAGATCCCCAATCTACCTCTCTAAATGTCACTTTTTATTTTATTTTTGGGAAAATGACAGTTGAGTTGTGCAAACGAGCGCTTGAAAAGTTACGTGATCACTCCTCGGATGGTACCATATTTTATCTACGCACATATCATTAATGCTCTAAAATGCGTTCAGAAACCGTAGGAAATGACCAGCATTACTACAACCGATTTTACTATGAGAACTTTCTTGTCTGTGGTAGTAGGTAAAATCTGTACCTACTGTAATATCATAACAGTACAGATTTTTGATAAATTTGTATCGTTATGAGTTTAATTTAAATTTAGAACAGCTGTCAAAACTCAAGTGGGTCTCTATTCTAGTATCCATAGATATTAAAACAGTTATCGATACGAAACGTCAATTCAGTACGTTTTTTAATACAAGCCGTACGACATTTGATCTCGAGTATTATGAGTATAGGGACTTCATTCGTTTGTCTATGATTTAAAAACAAACATTCGTCGTGACGGATGATCGAATTGCCGCCATTGCTGTTGTCATTTTATTGTTGGTATTTTGCTTTTACTTATTACTACTTATGATATGTGTAGATAAAGTAGTGTATGCAACTGCACATAATTAGGCCTTGAAACACTCGTGTGATCCTATTATGAAACTCGCTAACGCTCGTTTCATAAAACCCAACACTCGTATTTTAAGACCTCTCATTATGGATCAGTCGCGTAAACTACTATAAATTAAAATGCGTAGGTACTATAACAATCTCAGTAAGTCTGTGCGAGCGGAACATACTCAGATTATTAAACGCTTGAATCAAGACGATACAAATATGGTTCCAATGCCGCAAAAACCCTTTTCGATACAGGGGCGCAGTTTCATTACGTATTCATCGAGTTTGACTCATATCAAGCTTAGTATTATAATCAGTACAGTAAACATAATATAGTTAGTACCCTTACGACACCACAACCAATTAATTAGAAACCCCAATTACACATATTAATTACTCGCCCATTACATGTTGAGGTGGACAAATTACTGTTTAATGTATTGACTTGATCTCAATGTAATGAGGCTGTTTACTGTTGTTATTGTGTCAATACGACTAAAGACGGACTGCGCTACACTTAACAAGCCGGGTAAATGTTTAACGAGCATTTCTAGAAAAGTTTATATAGACCACGTTAATTAATTTAGCTTTCATAGTTTATTTTTGTTTACAAATTTACGAATAATTTTATATCAACTTTATTGCATTGAATAAATGAAATGAAACGATTCATTGCTCGTCATCGAAGAGTAAGCTTGCCTTTTGCGAGAAAATACGGAAAAAACTATTTTTCTCGAAAAGAAGACCAAGCTAGATAGATCGGTTTCTTGGCCCCGTAAACCCCGATACTCCAAATTTTATAAGACCATGATTACAAATATATATATAAACTATTTTACATGCCGTGTTTTTTCACATTTTATGTATATTTTGCTATAAATTACTGCAATTTTGACTACTTGCAATTTTCAAGTCTTTTTTAGCTTACACATTCAAAGAGTTCCCATACAAACTTCAATCCCATTTAACCATTTTGCACCCTTATCTTCATCATTTTTATAGCTTATATTATCCGGGAATTTCTCAACAGATTAGTAAAGTTTGCATAAAAATCCGTTCAGCCGTTTTCACGTGATACATGTGTACAAATAAACAGACAAACAGACACGCGACGTCCACTTGACACCAAAAGATGGCGCTGTTACGTATACACGACTTTATCAAATCGGTTATCCTCAAATTTGGTCAGCGGGTCACATTAACTCCCATCAAACTTTTTTATGCGTTTCATATGGTTTTACGGAGTTCAGATGCCGACAAAAAATTGGAGAATGACTTACTAAGGCTAAGAATATGCATGGAAATTGGTGATGTTCTGCATTGAAGTTTTTAAGTTATGTTGTATAAATACAATTTCCTTCAGGTTCTTCTTATTATGTCTCTCTGGCAACATCAACGAACTTTCACAATTTTTATATGTATAGATAGATAGATAGATAACATTTCTATCCAATTTGACAATTTATTAAAGTATTGACCAATAGCAAATTATCGCCTTCATATTGCAAATACAGGTAGCTACAATCCTTTAAACAAATACCATCAATTTGACAATTTAAGTTGAAAAAGCATGCTAAAGTTTCGACATAAAAAAAAATTAAAACGTCAGGTAATCAGGCTGTTCAACTAATTAAGGCAACGGGTTTTCGTTAGTCCCAAATTGTAAAGGTAAACGTCGCTGGAATGCAAGGACAAAGGGGGTGCTCTTCAACTTGACCCACTGTACTGGACTATGTTTCGTATTGAGATCGTTTTTTTGCCATGTTTGTTTTTTAGATTATAATAAAAATTGCTGTGATTGAATATGTTCAGTGTAATATTCGCACAATCTCCTACAGTGCCCTCCATTTTTAGACTGTTGACCACGTTAATCCCGTAGCATGATCCCCCAGGGGAAAAAAACGGTTAGGTTGTTTGGCGAACTGCGACGCTACACCGCGCTAGCCGAACGAGCGAAGCGAGCGTGCCGCGGTAGCGCCTGGCGAAGCGCAATAACTGAACTTTTTTTTTTCCTAGTTGAGTATGATATAATTGCCGCTAATTCCCCTGGGTGATCGGGGTCAGGTGATTAACGTGATTTTTACAATTCCGTAGTCAACAACCCTTAAAGTTTCGCCATGTCCATGTGTGTCCGTCTGCAGCTTAGCTCAGGAACCCTTATTAATAGAAAACTGTAATGTGGCATGGTTATATAAATATTACGGCGACATATCAGTAGAATAAAATCCTATAAAAAAATGTTTAGGGTAAGTACACCCCTACACCTAAAGTGGGGATTTTTTTCTCGATAAACCCATAGCGTGTTTTAAAATATGATGGGTTTTTTAAAACCATTTTTCAACTTTGTAATCCATTGGCGAGTCCAAATTTTTGTTCGAGTCAAGTGAGGAAGGGGGGACTTCCTCTGCTGGCTAAATGGCTACGAGGGGAATGTGAAAAAAACCATGGCAGTAGTACATAATATATAATGAATTAAAAAAAGACTATCACGGCTAAGTAGGCATTACTAGTTACCCAGTAATATTCGACCAACTTAAAATGTACTTTAAAAAGCCAAGTTTCATACAAATTCGGCCTACGCAACCGCACCATTTAGTTGGCGGTTGTTGCGCTTTCAATTTAACAAAGTCGAACTACACTTTATTTTTATAAGTTGTACAACATTCATATACATAGTGAATAATTAAACGAGCGAGCAAAACGACCGAATTTCTCCGTTTCAGCACTTTCAGCTTGAGCTAACAATATTTCGTATCGACGTCTGTCCGGCTGTGCTCTTTTCCTTTTTTGATCGCGTTCCTCAACCGGTTCTCGAGAAATTTTGTGAGCAGTTTCATTAATTATATAGGACAATGTTACTGTTAATACGTAAACCACATGAAAGTCATGAAATATATACGTACATTAAAAAAAACTATTTCAAAACATTAAATATAACAGAACCCGAGGCCTGCGCTTTTCACCCAGCACCCTGCCGTTACAGTCAATTACCTGCTAAGTACAAAGGTATCTGGTGATAAATTTATATCGTGACCTGCATCTAGAAGACCGAATAAACTCCAAATTTTATCTCTCCTTTTATCTTTATTTTCCAACAGACCGTACAGAAAATTTCAAAAACGACACGTAGTAAAAATATCAAGAGGCCGTTAAAAGGTAAATTTAAAGAACGTGTCCTAAATTACAAACCGTTTCTTTCTTTTGGCGCCAAGTCATTTGCATACCCCGAAGGTATTTTATATTGCAGCGTGGTCGAACGGCGGATTATAGCTACCTTGCATGTCTTGGTTATTTGAACTATATTGGCAGTCGGGAATTGAAACTATTTGTAAACTATTTTCATAAAACGCTGTCCAATAATAACTGAATGCACTAGCAGACCTGCGTTCATCCATGAGAGGAGGCCTGTGCCCAGCAGTGGGATGTATATAAGCTGATTTATTATATTACTAGCTGTTGCCCGCGACTTCGTCCGCGTAGAACTTGTTACCGGCTTAGAAAAACGATTGCTATTCAATTATGTTAGGCACAAGATTAACTATCGCTGCGTCCCAAACACAGCCGTTTTAAGGGCTCGTTGGTGAGGTAAAATCTATCCTTCTAAGGGTGAAATTATCTTTTCGCCTAATTTAATCTAATTCCGTTCAGGGATTAAGCGTAAAAGGTATCAATGTGATGAGATCGTTAGTTTAAATTATTTCGAAAAATATAAATATTAAAAGTACCTATCACCAACAGACGTTTCTGCTATAATGGTTATTTTTTCATAATCATTGTATTATTGGAAAATATAATCTTCTACTAATCTATTTTACTAGAAATCTTCGCCCAAATCCGTTCAGTAGTCACGTAAGTCACGTTAGTCCGGGTTACCTGTAAGTTTTGAAAACAAAATTATGTTATGCAAAAATAATTTAATCTAAAAAAGCGAAATTTATTACTCTCCTCAAAATAACACTGTGAAACAGCAGTTACAAATATCTTAATTTAAAAATGTCGTGACCTACATCCCTACACACCCCCTTTTCACCTCCGTAAGGTATGAATTTCAAAACACGTTGAAATGTCTTTTCTAGTCTTTCATCAAACCGTCATACATATCTCTCACTGTAAACTTATCTAACTCTCCATATAAACTTCAAACCCCCTTTTAAGCGACGAATTAAAAAAATGCTAACATTGATTTTTTAATCTTTAAACGGACTGTCTAAGACCAAAGATACAAATCTCTTCCTAGAAACATTTCTTGCTCTCCATACAAATTTTGAACCCCTTTTTAACCCTCTCAGGGGTGGAATTTTCCAGAACACTGAATATAGTTATTTTGTATTCTAGTAAGTAATCATTTTACAAAGTCTCTAGGTCAAAAAAAAGTTTCTCCCGTACAAGCTTTGCACCAACCCACCTAACCCGCTTAACGTTATATAAGGAAGTTCTGGTACAAATTTCAAGTTTCTAATACCAGTTGTTTCGGGTGTGCGTTCATGATCAGTCAGGAGTCTTTTTTTATATGTTATTTGTTTATTTAAAAATCTTTATTGCACAAAAGGACAACTTGTCGTGCAAAAGGTGGACTTAATGCCGTAAGCATTCTCTACCAGTCAACCTTTGGGCAAAGCAGACAAATTGCAAGCGGTGCGACTACAAATATAAACACACAGTGGATATACATACATAATAAATAACAACAATAGATTTAGATTTAGACTTAGATGCCCGTACCGTGCAAATATGAAATGTCACTACTGTATAAACGGTTCAAATTCCTTAGCATGTAATATAATGCGCGCCGGCCCGACCCGTTCGGTGGGAATCGTACATTAGGCACTAGTCCCACGGCCGGCGAGTAAGCGTGTGTTAAATACTACGTGCTACTCGCTCAAGCGAGTAAACATTACTATGAGAGTACTCGCTACTCGCCGGCTGTGGGACCAGTGTCTTAGTCGCCACGACAGGCGGGGGAGACCGGGAGACCTATTCGGTGTACGGCGGTGGCCTATGGTGGATGTGTCCACCTCCACGTCTTCTTCGAGAGGGATCTAATCTCTCCCGTTCCCGTTCAGCGATCTGAGAACGTCGCCTAATATTTATTTATCATTATTTACTTTCAGACGAACTGTGCAAGTTAAATAAACATTTAAAAAATCATCATCCTCCTAGCGTTATTCCCGGCTGTGCCCTAAAGTAGCCCGGAGTCCGCTTTGACACCTTTCAAAATTTGGCATAGGCATTAATTTTACGAACGCGACTGTCATCTGACCTTACATTTTCCGTACATAAGTTCTGAAACTGTATGAGCCGGGATTCGAACCCACGACAGCCGCTTGACATGATTGAACCACCAGGCTACCGCAGCCTAATGTCGTGACAAAATAATAAACGTTTTTCAAAGGGGTTCAATTACCAAATGCATTTTCAATAGCAACTGTAATTCAATCCTCTTGGTTCACGAGTCCCATAAATTGTGGCTTTAGGCGAAACAAAATCTCGGGTTCACACGATTGCGATGTTTTTTTTGCAAAAGTATATGTTGTTGCCTTCAACTGACCGGAAAAAATTATAAGAGGTTTTCAGCAATTCATTATTTTTTATTCTTTCTCCCAAGGCTGTATATGGTATAGGTAATATAAATAAGTAAAGCCCTTTTTGTATGTAGTGGTGTCGTATTCGAATAGATATTATATGACATGTTTCAATTGTCTTACACAAACAAAACAAATGCTTATTCGAACACGTCACCCCTACAATGCAAGAGAGCCTTTAATTAAGTTGTTTACCTTCATATCAATCAATGCCAATTTGTTAAAGTACATGTCTAACCAACCGTTGGACACGGTTCTGTTTTCTCATATTGTCTAGTCACTATCTAGACTAATATTATAAAGAGGATACGATTATGAGTTAGTAACGTCATTATTATCGATTGCTAGAATCAAGATCCGATAAAATAGGAATTCTCAATGAAAAATATTAAGTAACTGTACTTCTTTTAAAGAATAAAGACATTTTTTTGAGCTTGCTACTATTATTTTGTAATTCATTTATTTTATTATTCCGTACAGTCTCGATTATTACCTTAATCACAATAATAGTCGTTTATGCGACTGATCCATAATGAGAGGCCTTAAAATACGAGTGGGGTTTTATAAAACGAGCGCCAGCGAGTTTCATAATAGGATCACACGAGTGTTTTAAGGCCTAATTATGTACAGTTGCATACACTGCTTTATCTACACACATATCAAAGTAGTAGTAAGTAACAGCAAAAAAACAACAAATAAATGACAACAGCAATGGCGGCAATTCGATCATACGTCATGACGAATGGTTTTTTTCTTTAAATCATAGACAAACGAATGAAGTCCCTATACTCATATCACTCGAGATCAAATGTCGTGCGGTTTGTATTAAAAAACGTAATGAATTGACGTTTCGTATCGATAATTGTTTCAATATCTATGGATACTAGAATAGAGACCCACTTGAGTTTTGACAGCTGTTCCAAATTTAAACTCATAACGATACAAAAATCTGTACTGTAATAACATTACAGTACTGTACTGTAATCTGTACTGTAATAACATTACAGTACAGATTTTACCTACTACCACAGACAAGAAAGTTCTCACAGTAAAATCGGTTGTAGTAATGCTGGTCATTTCCTACGGTTTCTGAACGCATTTTAGAGCGATTTATGTGCGTAGATAAAAATGTCTAATCTCCGTCAAAATTACGTATTATAATAATCTGACTTCATAATGTACGGGTTCTATAGTGGCTCAACTATTAGAGTAGTCAACCGAATGATCGAGGGTTCGGTTCAACGACCTTTAGATCAGAAACCCGCTTTTCTTCCTTACAGTGTTCAATATTTATTTATACAAGGAGAACGAACAGCTATAAATACACAAACTGCAACTTAATTAGTAAACAGGAACTCGCATTTAGATAAAATATAAATAAATAAAAACCGGTCAAATGCGAGTCTGACTCGCGCACCGAGGGTTCCGTACAAACTAAAAGGTCATATCGTTACTGAAAACTTATGGCACTTACGTCCTTTTCTTTGGAAAGGAAGGCAGTTTTTTATAAATATTTCGAAAACCTTTGAACCGATCTTGTTCAAAACAAATTTCGTTGAAAGAATTTTATAAGCCCTATGAGCATGATTTTTTTCATATTTTTAAAATACACGGTTCAAAAATTAGAGGGGGGGGACACAATTTTAGTGACTTTCGGGGCGATTATCTCCGACTCTATTCACTTAATCCAAAAAATTGCTTAGAAACCTTATATTTGTTTTGAAAGGCCTGTCGATTGATGTACCACAAGTGGGCTTGCAATGAAAAAATAATTTTTGACTTTCAGTTTTATGTATGGGGGCCCTAAAAAAATCTTTTTTAATAATTTCATTACAAAACTATGTAGCGGTTAACAAAATAAACCCTATCTTCAATTTTTTATTCAAATACACCTTATGGTTTTAGAGTAAAATGCCTGTGACATATTGACGGACAGACAGACAGACAGACATGACGAATCTATAAGGGATCCGATTTTTGCCATTTGGCTACGGAACCCTAAAAAGACATACTTACACCAAGTTACTCGCATAACGTTACATGCAGAGAACAGTAAATTTCGCAGAACCTACTCGTAGCATAAAGCACATTTCGGTTTTTGGTACTTTAACCAGAGGTTATTGATGCCATCCACATTTCTTTACTTGTCGGTGTACTGTCAGTATTACATTTGCGCAATAGTATCACGTTTTGCTTTGATTTTAGCCTGAAATGAATCAACAGCAGGAAATACATGGACTAGGGCAGCGCTAAATAAAGAAGAATAAAAAAGCGGCCAAGTGCATGTCGGACAACGCACAACCAGGGTTCCGTCCCTATTAAAAAGGTCATGTCAGATCCACCATACCCCCTAGCCATACCCCTGGGGGTAGGGTGGACTGAACCATACCACCGTTAGTAGTGCTGGGATTTGATGGAAAAATAGAAAAAGAAATAGGACCAAAAATTTTAATTTCGAAAAAAATTTTTAAAAAAAAACGAGCCGTTCTGGCCATTTTTTACCTTAGGCAATACTGCTTGGCACTGCCAGTAGTGTCATGGGTAAAAAAGAATTTCCTGTGACACTACAGTGGCCTTAGTAGTTTTCCCTTGGCACGCGGGGTATTATCTTATCTTCATACCTGTATCGTAACTGCCATACGTCCACGTTCATAACCAACCTATACTATAAGGCAGGCGGGTGTAGATACGACGATGAGTGAAGCGAGGAGGAGTGTTAGGTGTGGGAACACCCAAATACTCCGAAATATTTAATTCCGAATTTGCTAATTCCGATTTTCAAAACTCCGAATTTCATAATTCCTAAGACTTATAATTACGATTACTAAAAAACACGAATTTCATTTTACCGAATTTCATAATATCGATACTTTGTTTTTCCGATTTTTATAACTCCGAACAATCAAAAGCGCGAAGTGTCATTGGCCCGAAAAACAGTACTCCGATTATAAAATTTCCGAAATTTCATTACTAATTCGGAAATCTGATATTCGGGATAATGAACTTCGTGTCTTCAATAATCGGTATTTTATTTCTTAGGAATTATGAAATTCGGATTTTTAAAACTACACGGGGAATAAAAAAACCGAAAATTACGATTCTTATTTCCCGTAGAGAATAGGGTTCTGCCTTTTCTCCGAAGCCCCCCGCAGTAAAAAAAAACAACAAATAGTCGTAACAATGGTATTATTAGTAGGTTAGTTTAGGGTTAGCTTGTGTCCCTTAGAGCGGAAATAGGCACCCCGCGAAGCGGGGTGACGTTGACCCGCTGGCGGTTAGGTTGCATTATTGCATTAAGTTTGTGTTTTTATAATCTTCTTATTCTTAATCTTATTTTTATTATATATGTATTTACGAGGATAATGTCTTGTACACAATTTGCTCACAATATTTTGTATAGGAATTGCTTGTAATTCGTTTTCCATCTACCCATCTTCCTATAAATAGTTAACTTGTTCCTTATGAATGATGTCGATTAATTGTGTGTGTATTCATGTGATTTGCTATTCAGTTACTCCACTGCAGGCGTTTAAAATGCGGATCGTAGGTACTAAATTCGTGTGTGTTAGCTGCGGTGGTGATCATAGACGTTGGGGGTTATTTTAATGATTAATTTGATAGTTACTTTATTAGTAACAGGAATTCGTAATTCAGATTTTTCGGATTTTTGTTTATGCGGATTAATTGGTCGGTGTAATGACATTCGGATTTTTGAAAATCGGTATTTTAATAATCGGAATTCGGATTTTTGATATTTCGGATTATTATTCCGTCGGACTTCTTATTGTTGGGTATTGAAATACGGAATTTTGATAATCGGAGTTGTAACCGTTAGACCTTATGAAATTTCGGATTTATGAAAATCGGATTTATGAAGAATCGCAATACTTATGTTAGGAGTTTTAAAACATTCGGAATTATGAAAATCGGTATTATAAAATTCGTGATTTCAACTATCGGAATTTAGTTTTTCGTATTTATGTAGTGTACCCGTTAGGTGTACTGCGACTCTGCGACCCTACAGCGCGCGAACCGAGCGAGCGAATCGAGCGTGCCGCGGCTGCGGCCGGCGAAGCTCCAGACCTAATTTTATTCGAAAAAAATATCCGTAGTCGGTTCTCGCTGTAGGGTCGTAGTACAGCTAACACCCGCCAATCGCATCGGCCGGTTCTTTTGCGTTTAGTCAGGCTCGGGACACTCCGCGATTTACGTTCATCGCTACAAGTACATGCCGGTGCCCCAACGTTGGGGACGTCAGAGAGCCATAAATCTTAATGTTTTGGCTGAGAAAAAAGCGCCTTTCGTAAAGATCAAAGGAGTGTCCTTTCTGTACATGTACTATTATCTATTTTGTGGTTTAGTCTGGTTTCAACCGTGAGACTTGTTGGTTGTCAGTTATGTCGAAATGTTCAGTCAATAACTGCGTAAATACCAACAAAAAAACTTGAAAAAAGATGAGATTTATTTCTTTAAATAATTTATTTTCATAACATAACGAAATTTGTGTAAACTCATTGTAATTTAATAGTTTTGAACATGTTTTAAATAATTATTTTTGTTAGTTCAAATGACAAAGTCGCGGAACATAAATCTAAGGAGTCGGTATACTTAGATACTTTTTTTATGATGTCGTTACCTACATAATTATGGTTTTCATTTTAAGATTTCCAAAAAATCCTCAACGACGTGCAAAATGGGCTGCAGTCATAGCACGCGACAGCCGAGGTGTTTTTTTTTTAAACCAAACGACTCGCGTGTCGTTTGTTCGGCTCATTTTAATGATTCGGATATATTATAGGTTATACGACAAAAAATGGAAGAACAGGTTTACTAAAACTGCCACACCTCTCATGAACGTACCTAAGCCCATTTCTTTCCATTACATATTTTAATTTCAATTACTTCCAATATACTTAGCTTTATCTTCTGCCTTCTGGCAAAAGGTAATTAATAGCATTAATGAACTATAATAAAATTCTATAATACAATCCCAACACATCATTTGGAAATGCGCAAATTGTTGCCAATTTTCATCATCATTCATTTTTGACCTTATATCTCGTAATACTCGTTTTATAGATGTCGGATGATCATGAGAGTGACGTTCAAAACCCATAGGATCGTTTTAATAAAATCGACAGCTGATCTCTACTTGACTGTACGCTTACATTACATCGCAAAAAAGAAAGTATTAAAAGTAAAGGCAGGTCGAAAATACAATTATTTAACAAACTGAATCTATTTCAAGGAAACTAAAATGACTTCTTTTTATGGACTCTGTCAGCTGTACTATATGTACTTACGGAAATCTCATCAATTGTTTTGTATATAATATTTGTACAAATATTTGAAACTGTTTATTCCCCACTTGCAAAATAAAGAAACCAGATTTATTTGTGCTTTCTGTTGAAATAAATCAAATTTATAACGCGACTCCATTCATTCGCTAAACGCTAACTAAAGTTTTGACGTGAGCAGTCAATTCACATTGTATCAATTGTATGTCTCAATAAACTAAAAAGTATTTAATCTTTTGATGTTGGTTTGCTAATATGGTGCTTAAGGTCTAAAACACTGAGTTCTTTTTTTATGAAATACCTTGATGCAGGTTATAAATTAACGCTATTAGCAACTACTGAAATGTACTAGAGCTGTCATTCTGGGGCTCTGGGGCACATTTCTTGGCATATTTGCTTGACATTGTGCATCTAGTTCTATATAGTAAATCAATGGTTACTACAGATAGCGGTAGTCTTACTTTTTCAACTACACTGCGTGATACTGATAACGGTAACAGGACATTTGGGATAAATATTATAAAGCATAATATAGTGCACAGCACTACGGTGGTATGGTTCAGTCCCACCCAACCCCCAGGGGTATTGCTAGGGGTATGGTGGGTCTGACATGAAAAAGGTCATATCGTTACTGAAAACTTATGGCACTTACGTCCTTTTCTTTAAGGAAGGCAGTTTTTTATAAATATCTCGAAAACCTTTGAACCGATCTTGTTCAAAACAAATATCGCTGAAAGAATTTTATAAGCCCTATTAGCATGATTTTTTTCATAATTTTAAAGTACACGGTTCAAAAATTAGAGGGGGGGGGACACAATTTTAGTGACTTTCGGGGCGATTATCTCCGACTTTATTCAATTAATCCAAAAAATTGCTTAGAAACCTTATATTTATTTTGAAAGGCCTGTCGATTGATGTACCACACGTGGGCTTGCAATGAAAAAATAATTTTTGACTTTCGGTTTTATGTTTGGAGTGCACCCCTAAAAAAAATCTTTTTTAGTAATTTCATTGCAAAACTATGTAACGGTTAACAAAATACACCCTATCCTTAATTTTTTATTCAAATACACCTTATGGTTTTCGAGTAAAATGCCTGTGACATACTGACGGACAGACAGACAGACAGACAGACAGACAGACAGACAGACAGACATGACGAATCTATAAGGGTTCCGATTTTTGCCATTTGGCTACGGAACCCTAAAAAGGAATGGAAGATGCCTTTGTCAAGGTTAGGCAAACAGACCAAGTTGCCGATGTCAACTCTCGATTTAAAATAAGTACGATTTTTTTACATTATATCATATTGCGCGGACTGATATGCATGCAGTACCACGTTCGTACCGTCCTGCTTTCGCTTGTCCCGCACCAAACAGAAAGCTTCCGTACAAACGTAGTCACGCAGTAAAAAATCTGTACTGCCTTTGCGGACTTGACAATGCCAGCTAACGGTATATGATATGCGGAAGAGGCCTTAATTAATTTACTTTCATAACTTTCTCCAGAGGATTCTCAAGGATCTTTATCCCCCCTTAATTATTTATCTGGTGGAGTTGGGCGGGACATATATTTCCAGGCAGTGTGACGGTAGATGGACCAAAACGCTAACGGATTGGTGGCCACTTACAGGAAAAAGAAGCGTCGGTCGTCCACCAGCACGATGGGTTCACGACATAAAAAAGACCGCGGGTCATTTCTGGATGAGACTAGCACGGGACCGGGATAAGTGGCGTACTCGAAGAGAGGCTTATGCTCAGCAGTGGGCGATTGAAGGCTGAAAATGATGATGTTGATGATGAATTATTTATTTGAGGGTTACTTGTGTCGACAGCTATAGACCTGCAAATCCCACATTCTCAAAATAGTACGAGCTTGGATGCTCTGCTAGCCGTACTCGTCACCAGGAATTGTGTTATTATATTACAGTAATTATTCGTGACAATTTGTTATGACTCATAAGATTTTCTCAGGTTTGAACGGCCGAAGTCCTTCCCTGTCACTATCATAACCCTTAGAAAATAAAATATTATATATTAAAGGCCACATTTCAACGTATATTTTGTTGTTTTTTAAAGTTCTAAATACGTAAATAACAAAAAACTGACGATGTGTTATGGCTTCCCTACAAACTCCATACAAACATAGCGTTATTAAGGTTTCATAAAAAGTTGCCGATTTGGTATCAGTCAACATCCGAAAGTATTATCTCCATATGCCCATTCGTTTGACTCTCGTGAAAAAACCCGAAATCGTCATCTGTGGTAAACGTTTCAAAACTGTTACAGCCTCCCCTGCCTCGCATAACAGATATTCTTATCCGACTGTTTTATGACGCCTTTTAAATTCCGTGCATAATGCGAACACTGACAATACAAAGCTGATTTCAGGGAGATTGGACTAAAACGAAAACAGTATCAAATTTATTGCGTCGGCATTTTATTTAGCGAGTACCTAATCGTATTTTTATATTTCCATGTTTCAACAACTTGACAATAAAATTGACATCTATCTATCAGTCACAATTTGTCGCACATTTTTGGGTCCTAACCCAGTATGTCCAGCAAGTTAAATACATTTAGAAGTTGATGAAAGGGGCCAGAGGGGTAAATACGTTAGGTACTTTTCGAACGAGCGTTAGAACAATTCAACTGTCATTTTCCCATACAAAATTTCTTTTAAATCTACCTGACGCTCGTACAATGCGTTAGGTTATCGAACAACTGAGGGTTAGACACGTAACTTTCCAAACGAGCGCTAGGTAAATTCGACTGTCATTTTCCCATACAAAATTACATTTAAATCTACCTGACGCGCGTACAATGCGTTAGGTTATCGAACAGCTGAGGGGTAGACACGTAACTTTCCGAACGAGCGCTAGGTAAATTCGACTGTCATTTTCCCATACAAAATTACATTTAAATCTACCTGACGCGCGTACAATGCGTTAGGTTATCGAACAGCTGAGAGGTAGACACGTAACTTTCCGAACGAGCGCTAGGTAAATTCGACTGTCATTTTCTCATTCAAATAGTGATACTTAGATCTACGTGATCGACTCACGGTAGATGAAGGTCGCATTCCCGTAAATCACTTTCAGGGTAAATGTGTCAGTCAACTTTTTCTAGTGTTCGTCCCGTCCTGTTACCAGGAGGCAATAGTAAAAAGTTTTAGACGCTTTAATATAAATTGGAATCCTGGCATGCTTGCCCCGCCATAAAATGTAACAAAAAGATAATAAGTGGATTATATTGTAGTGGATTTGAACCCTTTAAAATCATCGTTTAACAAAGTTTTCCAGCAGACGCAATCATAGCAACGAGCCGACAAAAAAGAGGCTTTGCCCAAATTTTACATTACACTTTTTAAGAAAATACACTTAGGTCGCTAGTAGCGGCGGCAAATGTGATGGAAAGATAAGCTTCATCAGGCAATGTCTGGGTAGCTCAGAGGGAGAGCGCTGTACCGGCAATACAGAGGACACAGGTTCGATTCCTGTTTTGGGCTTCAGACGATGATGGTTATTTTTCCGTTATATTTGTTCTCGGATTCATATCGTTTAATTATTATGATTGCTGGTGACGACACATACGTCCGGCAACCATTTTAGCTACAATGACGTTAAAATTGGTTATCTTTAAACAGCACCAATCTCAGAAGAAACTAAATTGATATAATAATACGTTTAATTACACGGTTCAACTCCCGTACTCCCGAAGAGTACGAAACATGTCGCCCGGAGTGACATTGAATACGTGAGTTGAACCGTGTAATTAAAAGTATTATTTTAACATGTCTCACAAAGTTTAAATTCGATAAATTGATATAGTTATTTGTGCTACGCAATATATTACCAATACATCGTTTTCCAACTTGAATACTTTCCTGGGTACAAAAATATAGAATTCTATTAAGTCCGCCAGTTAGATTATCAAAAAATATTGGACATGTATTTTTTACTTTGTTAATCACACAAACAATAAAATATTAAGATATAGCCCGTCAAAGTTCCGCGTGACGTCACATTATGGTGCACTATTTATCATATTGTGACGTCATAAAATAAAAAAACACGTGTTCAATGTTTTAAGATAATATTATTATAACTCACGGACCAAATAGTTTTTTTTAGGAAAGTAGCCAATTTAGATTAAGGTGGAATGGAGCTGACGTTATCTTAAATGTTCCTTAAACAAAAAACACAAAAAAAAAAACAAAAAATAACATGCATGTTCATGTGTCTAAGCATGCAACGTATGCTAACATTATAAAGATGTAGCCTATATTCGTTTTTAGATGCAATATATTTATTCTTCCTTCTCAGAAAATGTGATAAAGCTTCAGTTATTGTTGTTCTTACGGAACTGTTTTCAGTTTCATAACGAAGACTGAAAGTTCTGTTATGTTAAAACAGAAGTTTAGAAGAAGTTGCGATATTAAAAATAGTTTACCCTTTAGAGCGTAGGTAAGAAGATATGTACGCCGGCAGGGCTTTCATAATGTATAATAGGCAAGAAAGTAGTGGAAAGAAACCAGTAAATGTACGATTTATTATACAGGTATGCAACTAATACGGACTTTGTATACTTATAAGTATACAAAGTCCTGTTCCGGCAGTCGCTCAGTTTCTACATTGTGCCCTCCCACCCTTCACCGTATTACACGTGCAAATCACAAATCAAATTATATCAAAACAAAGGGTCACGTAAAGCCTCAGAAAATGTAACGCCTGTTACGAGAAGTGGAAGGTTAAACAGATGTTTATATAGGTTTTTAAAGTACACTACTCATCGCACGCCAGAGCGTGTCAGAATAACCGCGTGCGTTAATAGGGGTGGATGCTCAAAATTTGTTGTTACTTGAAAAGAAAAAAGCCAAAAAAAGCCTAATGACGAAAATCCGATTCAAATATCTCAAAAAGTTACGAAGCTACAATCGTTTTAATGTTGAATTTTAGAGAGAGAAAACGCCAGTAGATCTTGACGCCACGATCCTCGAGCGTCATAGTAAATGAGAATGGTTTCATATGAAGGTGCGTTATGCGAAAAGAGACAGAACATACCCGCTCTTAAAACTTTGGACACTAGTAACTTTGTGATTATTTAACCTCATGCGTTGTGTTTTTCTCCATTTCATTATTAATCCTTTTTCTTGATAATACATCCCTATTGCAAACCAGATCCTTTGCAATACATGCAGCCAAATGTACCCCTTGCCTTCGGTATGGCATGCCTTGCGCCTTGCTCGTAATTCTAATTCTTGTTGCTACTCACCGTTGGCGAATTTGAAGGACTAAACAGCAAGGGTAATATATTCCTTCAAACACAATTCTTCTGTATATACTTACATTTGTGGTTGTAAGTAGTTACTATTCGCAGGAAATACTATTATTTAATACAATGTGTTCAATGTGTCCGTTGTTTTCTTTGCGCCACTCTCATTGACACCGACACGTCAGAAATGTGACAGAGAACAAACAGAGAACACACTATAGCTACATGTGTGTTATTAAAGTTCATGCAGGTAGAATACAATAAGAATGAAGAATACTTTTCCCTTACTTTTCCTCGCAATGTAAGAGGATCCTATCTTATTTTTGGATCCATCCTTATTTTAGATAATAAGCAAGTAATTATTGTTGAAAAAAGGTGTAATTAGTAATTATTCAGAGATATCAAATAAACTAAATAAATAAATTATTTATAATGTTTCAAATAATTCGACAATAGACATGAAAAGTATCTAACTGATTTGGATAAAGGAGTAAGTAGGCCATTATAATCGCAGAAATTATACTTTTTTTTTTAATTATTAAGCCTAAAGAAGGATGTATACTTAAATATGTGACCGTGTACGTTACCGGTTTCGATTGAAATATATTTCTTCAATACGTGAAATATAGTTCTTCAATACGTGAAATGTATTTTCGTAGTGCACATAAGCTAGATTTTATTCTGCGTTTCCGTCAGCTTCTGCGGGCGAGTATATCTGCATTTCAAGGAATCGACTAGCTCGTTGGAAAAACACATTTAAGAATTAATTTCGCTCATGTTATGTTTCCCTATACATTTATCTGGGTGTCCCTTGTTTTGTCGACAAACTTTTCATCGAATTTTATTTCATCGAAAACGTTTCAAGTAACATTTAGTTCACGAATTATTGTTTGGTTTTTTTGTTTATTTTATTTCATGACCAGATCATTACAATTTTTATCATTTCATGGAATAACTGTACAGGGAATATTATTTGGCAAATTATTCATTATGTATTAATTTTTAAATGGCAGAATAACAAAACAACGAATTTCATTTGTTCGAAGTTTTATTACAAAAACAAACAACAACTGATTCCAAGGGTTCAACTAGATAAGGGCAGGCATAAAAGGGGGATCGGTGGGTGAAGCCCCCCGCAGTAAAAAAACAAACAACCGTAACAATTGTATTATAAGTAAGTTAGGTTAGGGTTCACTTGTGTCCCTCAGAGCGGAAATAGGCACCCCCCGAAGCGGGGTGACGTCGACACGCTGGCGGTTTGGTATGGTTTAGGTCAGGTTAAAATAATTACCATATATAACTGTGCAGGTATGCAAACTATTTTAATTTTAAATAATAATCCTTGTAATTGTATGTTCATTAAAAATACTTGAAATAATAAATCACAAAACGTTTTCCATGACATAATTCATTTATATAATGAATCATCCGACAAGTAAAAATACACGATTTAAAATTACTTGTAATGACCACTCCACGAACTGAATTGTCGACGAAATGAAAATACATGAAACGTTGACTTGATGACAATTTGATGATAAACCCGTTTATCTACTTACTACCACCGTATCACTTCCACACAGAACAAATTTGCATAGTTAGACGCCTCGCACACAGCCGCGCTCAAAGAGTTGAACTGTCACATACATACAGAGATTCATGCTTTTATGTCCAAGAGTGGTAGGCAGAGCACATGAAACTTACATAAGTTCAGTTCCAGTGCCACTTTTAGCATAAATGTGGGAAAAAAGATCGACAAAATGTAATATATTTAGAAGAACTTCTTTAGTGGCCTGTTCACTTTTTGGGATGGGGAAAAAATGTTAAACTCGCGTCAGGTCACGTGACCGTGAGATTCGTAAGACGTATGGATGGAAGTGATTTTCTGAGAGATAAACTTTTCAATGTACAATAATTGCAATACTCGTAGTTCGTAAGTGTTATATTTTTAATTAATAACGTAATATAAATTGTCATGTTTGTGTACGATAGCGCAATAAATGAATATTGTATTTTACCACATAAATTATAGTACTTTATACTGATAATTAAAGCAATTACGTGACCTGATCGAAAAACTGTTACAGTGTCATTGGGTTTTTCACTTCTGCCGAAAATCCCGGAGTGCAACCCGGTCTTTTGTCTTTGTTTTGAGTGTTTATTTTTGCGACAATAAATCATTTTTTTTATATCGCTGTCATAGGTTACCAGCTCATCGAATCATCGTCCACAACACACTTCAACCCTGCTCCCTCGGGAAGAAGGGAGGCGAAATTCACCTGTCATAATGGCGCTAGTGGGTCGGTTGGCGCGGTTATAAATGTTGCGTTCATAAAAAAGTTTATTATTTGTCTTTACGGTTTGTTTTGTTTTATATTACTATTATTATAACTATTTTGTACGAGTGTAAAATATGTGTTACGCCGTGGAATCACCGGATGGTTCCATCGGAAGACCAGCGCTGGCCACCAGGCCAGCACAACGCTGAGATGGAACCATTTCGTGGCAATTTGTCTACCATTCTGTTTTTTTGATTTATGTACATGTATGTGCTGTTGCCATGAATAAATATGATTCTATTCTATTCTATTCTAAATTCTAACCCCACAACTAGGGTTGCCAACTTTTTTTGGGGGAGATATAGTATTTTCCAGAAAAAACCGCAAAAAAATATAGTACACTGTAAAAACTTGTACTTGGCTGGGCAATGTTGCTATTTAGTAAAATTTAACTGAAACTTGGGCAATTTGAAGCACTTCGTAAGGCCTTCCAAAATATAGTATTTTTGCGTACTATATATTTCTTCAACAGTATATAGTACAAAGAGACGAAATATAGTACAATACTATATAATATAGTACGGTTGGCAACCCTACCCACACCGCCGTGTGGTACACGGGGAACTATATATAAGTACCTAATTAGTAAGAATCGACGAGATTACTTATCATGGGCAATATACATCCACTGCTAGACATAGGCCTCCCCCGATGAGTGCCAAAGTGATCGGTCCTGCGCCACCCGCATCCAGTGGACTCCCGCGACCTTTAGCAGGTGATCAGTTCATCTTATGTTTTCAAATATCTAATTAAGTTGCTACATTATATGCCAAGCTAGCTTCAAAAGAATTACAAGTACATAAAGGGAAAGGTTATTTCATTAACTTAACTGTTCACTGTGTATTCTTTTGTTTTCTAAATGAAGACCCAAGACGGCAATAGTGGATCGCCATGACAAAAAGTAATTCTGAGCCTTACGTATAAGTAATAAGCTTGGTAATAATTTTTGCGCCTTTGTTAGCAGGTGTCCGCCCGGTCTTTTGCAGAATAGTAAACTGTTACCTAGAATTTTATTAAAAGTCACTCAAAGAAATAAGATACCTTCCTTTTTTAACTTAACATATAAAGTCCAGGAAAAAGATAAAATAATTAACGAGCAGTGTTTTTCGTTAGACGAATATTTCTTATGTTACGCACAGTACACTTGAAAATTTATTGTGTCGTTAATTTGAAAAATAATTTATAATGTCCTAAATATAATATAAACATTCATGCAACCTATTTTAGCCACAGTGCCGTAATAGTACATTACGTAACTAGGGCGGTAAATTCGTGCATTCCCCAGATCGCAGGTGTTTGTGGCCCGAACCGAAGGAGAGGGCCATAAATATGCGCTCTGGGGCTTTACGAATTACCGCCCGTGGCGAGTACAAAATTTTACGTCTTCACCTGGCCACAATGCGAGTTTTCCCGTACGCGCAGCGTGCAGTAAAACTCGCATTATGGCCAGGTGTGACGTAAAATTATTTTTCAACCCAATTGCTCGTAACGTACCCTCTTATTGTGTCGCTTTTAGGCTCATAATCCTAGATATTAATTAAACACGCGTGTTTTATAACATAACAACACTTGTGTGTTATGGTTATATCCCGATTAAGTCACGTTGGCACCTTGCAGCAAGATACATGCATGAACACGGTGTATTCTTAAATTAACCGGGTTGTACAGAATGTACAGCTTTTTTTTAATTCTCGGCAAATGGATTCTTACTGGACTAAACAAATTAAATCCTATTTGTTAATTAATTGACTATTTCTTTTTGTATATGATATAGAAACGCTTAATTTAGTAGAACTATTCACTTTTGATTAAATTTTACATGAATTAATACAGATAACATTTAGAAACGAAAATGATATTTTATTTTGTATTGACTGTTTAGAGATTTCTGTACCCGCACTACGTAAACTTCACGAAAAAAAACTGTTGCGCTCCATTATAGGTTAATTCACAAATATTTGTAAAATTTGTTTATGCGTGTTTGGTTATTATCAAAAATGTTGACTCGTGGTGACTAGAAAAGTGATATTTAAATAGAATGGACGCCACTAGAAGTTCTTCGCGATGTGCAATTGTGAGTAAAAACCTGTTGTCATCTTAATGATTTACTTAATGTAAAGAAAATAATTTGGCAGGCCTATTACATTTTCATCTTATGAAAATGATTTTTTCCTCGCAAAATGTGTTGAAAAACGTCGTATGAAAAACTGCGGTTCACGTGAACAATTTCGCCTCTGATGTAATTATTAACATACCTCACTTGTATCACAATGTACTATTGTCTTTCTGTCACTTTGACATTCGTACTTGTGTGAAAGCGTAGCACATTTAAAGTTTACAGAGATTTATTAAGTACCTACATTATGCAGATACTTCGAAAATCGTCACACGTTATAAATACAGTCTTGGGCGTATTATTTTAAGTTTCGTTGAATTATGCTCGCTTTGACGGGAACCACAGGACTCATGATGTGTGTTTTTAGAAAGTTAACCTCGACATTCAAACTCAAACTCGTTTGACAATCCCTGACTTCCTAGTCCGGTAACATATTGTACATCTATTCCACATTCACCATGGCTAGACTAGCTAGTCGATTAGACCTGTATAACCCATTACGGCTTAATCCAAAATAAGAATTTTAACTTCATGGTAGGAAGACCTTTTTCTAGCTACAGATTAGCGCTCCTAACAAAAATATATATGAACAAGAATTCAACTAGAATCCATTATTATATTTATAGTAAGTAATATTTAATCCATAAACACAATAGTAGTATCTAATCTATTCATGTTTATATCTAGTATTTTTATGTGTATCTATAAATGTTGTTTACTATAAAGCTGTCTTTTTTTCTACATGTTCTCTTACCAGATATTATCATACATTTCTCTTTGCGCGTTTTATAAATATCTTACCATTTGGCATTAAGCTCGCCATTTGTACATTTCTGTGAACTGTGCAATAAAGTTTAAATACATAAAGCTAATAAATAAAATATGATTATAACGGCAAGTTAATTGATAAACCGAAACAATATTACCTACAACGTAGTTAATTAATCAATGTTAGTGCTCTACCCGCTTTCGGACAATTTATTTTTAAGATTCGACCGAAGAACATGATACCTAAATGATTGTGCCGGTGAAACATGACATTTCGAAGGTGCGAGTGCCCAATCAGTATGAGTGCTCTGAACCCATTCCATTTTGTGAGCGACCCAACAGCCGGATTGAATATTTGAAACCGAGGTCATTATATACCTACTCGTACAGATATATTGTAAATATAGAGTGCCGTTTTTTAAAGGCTGTTTTGTTTCCTGGTACATAAAGGGATTTCTGTGTAGACAGTGAGCTTAGCGACGATGAAATTGGTATCGTTTTCGGAATATACGAGTATGGTGGACGCTCGGATCCTTTAAAGAAAATCACCATGTTGTTAGCTTTGTGATCTCAGTTCATGCAGCAGGTTAGTGAACTTTGCGCTTCCATGACGTAATTGGTATGCTTTGTCGTATACCACGCATTGCGTCATGCTGTGTACTGTTGAATGTCTATTATTACAGTGCTTTTAATTTTGGAATATTTTTTACACGCATTAAAGCCCTTGTCTATTGAGCACATGAAAGACGACTTTATAACCGACTTAAAAAAAGGAGGTTCTTAATTAGGTTGATTTTATTTTTTCAATTTTTGTTACCTCAGAACTTCGACATTGATAAGCCGATTCGTATTTTTTTGTAAGCATATGCTTCCAGGTTGGTCCCTTTTTTTCAAAAATTCATTTGGATGATGGAATTTATGAGGAATTGAGGGAGGGAACTCCTCAATTAAATTTACGGACACGTGTAATGATTTTGGTATTTTCTATTATATCTCGTGTATTTACACCCATCATAAATTTGGTGGAGTGGAATTGAAGAACTACAATGAAGACTACAGATGACTTATGGAATTCCTCCTCCTTCCATCCTTCATGTACATAAAAGTTCTGATAAGATTCCGTTGAAATAGCCACTAATAAAGTGCCAAAGGTGATCCTTGTGGAACCTACGGAAGTCCTCAAATTTTATCGGGCCACATACAGCGGTTGGGTTTTTTTCTGTAATAATCAACGCATTTGCTATCGGGAAACAGTTTGTAAATGTGAAATTTTTCTCGTGGCTTGGCGGAGTACGTTATTGAAGTCGCTTAAAACTTCGTTCTTAAAGTTAATTATGTTTTACACATTGTGTGTGACTCAAATAGCCTGCTAATGATCATGATGATTCTGAAAGCAAACCTATAGTCGAGGGAGGCGATGGCTGATATAGACGCATCATACTCGTGAACGTGTGCTGTTTGTGGAGTCCAGTCAGTTCATATTTGCAAGCACGACATAACTTCATTCCACTGTTCTGCGGAATTGATATGAGAGATTTCACTCTGTCTTCACTTGATTGTTTTATTTTTTTAGATAGTTTTATGTGTCTGTGGATACATGTCTGTGGATACCTATGAGTTATAATTATTTTAATTTTGACACTTGGAGACACTGTACATCTCTGAGAAAAAAAAGTATTATTTTACTTTTATTGTTTTTGAAATGTAAACTTTGACGTAGTTAATTGTTTTATAAATAATGCACTCATACTTGATATTTTGACTTGTAAAAATGCCCTCGTGGCCTATTTGCTGAAAAAACATTTTTATTTTTGAGACTTCTGTATTACACTTAAAATCTTTTTAATACATGACAATCGTAAACAGTAAGGTCGTTTAAAATTACAAAGTTCCATTTCGGTATATCTTATAGTATTGTTAGAGGGTGTATTAATTTATTGAAACTAGCGTCGCAATTCTGAGAAGCCCGGACACTTCATAAAGTAGCATTGTGTCGAAGTTTCTCCACTTTGCAAAGTCAGCGCATAATTTATCTACGTGCCTCCACTAAAGTCGGAATTTAATTTGTATGAGAATACTAAGAAAATACATACGGCTTATAACAAAATGATTCGGGACAGTGCAAAATACAACAAGCATCGGTTGGCAATTGTTCGGCATGGAGTTGTCCTGAAGATTCGTCCAGACCTACATTTATCTATAGGTATTAACAGCTGCCCGCGCGGCTCCCTCTGCGTATAACAAAGAACACAGCCCAAGCCACAGTATAAAATATAGCCTATCTGCCCACGATTCCGTCCGCGTGGAACTCATTTGTGTCTTAGCTCCATACAAACTACCAACCAACCCCGAATTCACCCCTTTAGGTGATGATTTCCAGAATAAAAATTATCCTTTGTCGTTCCCCGAGACTCAAATTATTGCTATACCATAATCCATTTAAATCAGTTCATCAGTTTAAGCGTGAAGACTTGACAGACACAGGCACACTTTCGCATTTATATTATTAGTAGGATCCATAAGGTCAAATCTATATCTAGGTATGTATATATTTGGTTGTTAACAAAAAGTTGACTGGGCCAATAATCGTTTCAAGAACCTGCTTGCTCTTGCGAGGTTGATGGCATGAGCTAAAACGTGTTCGTTGCCTAACTTGGTTATCGTTGCAAATCAAACAGCGGGCATTCTACTCGCTTACCATGACAAATGGGACTGGTGCCAGCTTCTGGTTTTCAATTCAATTTTGTTTCTAAAGTTCTGCATTTACTGGCATAAAAGCATTGAGCCAGCCAGAATTCTCCACCACATTTTATCGAGAGCATCGACTTTTCTAATCTAAAATAAGTGTCCCTCAATCCTTTTTTCTCATGAGTTTAAGACTAAGCAAAAAAACTCTGAGGTCAATCTTATACTTATATTTCGCAATATCTTTAATTTCACTGTGATTCGCATGCTTCATTTGACACGTGGCGAGCACGCGAAACATGTTGTAATAAAACTGTAAGAATGTACGACTTAAAGTGGCCACAAGGAGTACTTTGGTACCTAGGACGGAAATTATCGATTGCATAGAAAATACATACAGCCGTAGGTATTTAAAAAATCTGAAAAGGTTAGTGTTAAGTCGTAAACACTTTTAGTAGGAGATACGAATAGAGGCACGACCTTTACCCACCTATTTTACGGAGAAAAATTATTTAATATCAAAATAAGTACCTACAACAAATAAAACATGACAAGAAAAATTATTTTTACATTGCACTCAATAGTGCCCATAAAATCTCTATATCTCTATCTCTATCTCTCTATATCTCTCTCTATATCTCTCTCTATATCTCTTTATCTCTATACATATAATAATTGTGAAACTTCGTTGAGGTTGTCAGTGGGAATAATAAGTAATACTTGAAGGAAGTTGTATTTATACAACATACATTAAAAACTTCAATAGCGCGATGCAGAACTTCACCAATTTCCACGCATTTAGAAGGTCATTCTCCAGATTTTTGTCGGCGTCTGAACTCCAACAAACCATATTAGACGTATAAAAAAGTTTGATGGAGTTACGGTGACCCACAGGCCAAATTTGAGAATATTTGGATAAAGTAATCTTTACTTTGCGCACCAGCGCCATCTATCTGTTTATTAATACGACAGCCCATGGAAAGGAGTGTTATGTTTTCTGTTGGTCCGGGTATCATGGGAAAACTGTCGAATGGATTAATATGCAACTTTCACTAAAACGTTCAATGGATCTTCGGCCAGGTAATAGGCTATAAAAATTATAAAGATAAGGGTGGAAAGGGGTTAAAAAATGGGGTTGAATTCAGTAAGTATGTTTTTGTATATAAATAGTTTTTTTTAATGCAGAGTAAATACTCACAAGTTTATTTTATTCTGTCAAATCTTCTGTCAAATCACTAAATTATGTGTCAAAAGTCCCCAAAAACGTTATTACTCAAAATGCCCTCTAGAAAGAGATCGAACCTGACACGAATTTCTAGAGAGGCCGCCAGAAAACGAGTGGCAAGATCTCAGGAGTCCGAAGAAGCTTCCCGGGCTTCTAGATTCCTTGAAAACAGTGAAGACAAGGAAGCACGTCTCGGCCACGATCGTGAACGCCATTCGTTGTCGCGAGCTTCCGAAGACTATTACGGAACGTGAAACAAGATTAACAGCGAATTCTCGGGCTTCTGAAACATTTACGAGTACACAACAAGAAGACCGCTTCACCTCTCAGAGAAGTCGCACCTCGGTCACCCTATGTATCTTTTTCTAAATCTCTAATTATTATAAATGTTTTTATGGACCAATTCGCGCATGTTTATTTCTCGGTAATCCATACTAATATTATAAATGGGAAAGTGTATGTGTTTGTTTGTTTGTCCGTCTTTCACGGAGCGACGAATTGACGTGATTTTTTAAGTGGAAAGAGTTGAAGGGATGGAGAGTGACATAGGATAGTTTTATGCCTGAAATCATCCCCTTTGGGGGTGAAATGGGGGGGGGGGAAGTTTATATGGAGCTGCGATGTAAACGAGTTCCACGCGGACGGAGTCGCGGGCAGTAGCTATAATAAATAAGCAGATTCATATTGAAAATTGTACACTTATAGAATACTAGCGTTCGCCTGCAAATTCGTCTGCGTGGATCCAGGACAAAGCTATCCTATATTTTAATCCAGGCTATAAATTATCTTCGTGTAAAATTTCGTTCATATCGGTTGAGCCGTTTAAGCGTCATTGAGTAACAACCATCTAAATATCCAACCATCCAAACTTTCGCACTTATAATGTTAGTAGGATTATCCTTTACTTTATAATTTATCAATTAATTTTTCACTGTTTTTGGTAAACTTCAGCACAATTCTATCACCGTAGCGAAAATCGAGAATAAACCTCTTCTTTAAACTATTTAATCGTACGGCATACATTATTTTTGGCCTTTAAAGTTTGTCACTCTTTAGTAGGTACTGCACACTGCGGACGCGAGTAACAGTTGTCCCCCCTTTGTCAAGTGAGTGGGCAACTCGACTGTTAGAAGTTCTTAAGCCGCCCGAAAGCCTCTAATTCGGCTTAACGATTACTGTCATAGACAGCAGCCGGGATCAATTGCTTAGCATGCCTTCCAAAGCACGGAAGCGCTCATTTATATCAACCACTCAAACATCATCAGGCGGTCACCCATCCAAATACTGACCGCTGCCATCTTTGCTTAACCTGCGCAGGCGCCGGCTGTGAGCGGAACGTTCACTCAGGGCTTACACTTAGAGTCTGTCAGGCGAGTCGTATCCCTCATTTACGCAAAAACGGCTTAACGGCTTAAAATTGATTTTGGTATACATATATATATATGTGTATATAATAGTCTATAACCTGGATTAACATACGAGTATATAATACTTTTTATTCCGGGAATCATCGTCTAAGGTGGCAAAAGTTTGTAAGGAGCTACGATATAGGTACAACTTAGAAAAGTTGAAAAACCCCCGACATTTTCATTTCAAAGTCCAATATCTCAAAAACGGCTAAACAGATTTTCATGAAACATGGCTAAGAACACTCGGGATAATATTATCTATGACACATAAGAAACCGCATTCAAATCGGTCCATCCGTTAGGGAGCTACGCTACCACAGACACGCACACACACACACACGTAAACTTATAAAACCCCTCTTTTTGCGTCGGGGGTTAAAAAGAGTTCCACGCGGACGAAGTCGCGGGCAGAAGCTAGTATATTTATAGAACAGATGTCTGCAAACTATTAGTTTCGACTTACCAGTTCATACATGCCAACTTAGAGCGTTAGTATATTCATACTCATACTCATTATTCATAATATTATATACACAATACATGTTACATATTATGAATCACAATTGCGTATATTATCATTTAAATTTAAGAAATGTTTGTACATATTATTCAATTATTATGTATGTCTTTCCCGTTCACGGGAGAATAATGTCCCGGACCTTTGGGAGGCGCATTATTATTATTATCATACGTTCGATTAGTATAAAATTTGTACCTTCAACAATTAAGAGCAATGTTTATGAAGTTTTTTAGATTTTTTAACCGTTTTGATATTGCTTGTTAGAGAGAGAATACGCAAACAGTTTGTGACGTCACAGACCGCGAGGCTGCCGCAGAGCGAGCCGCGCGCGCGGCGAGCGGCGAGCCTTGTCGACGGCGGTGACGAACATTATCGGGCACGGCACGTTGCCGTCTTCTAGTGACGTCACCAACTACGAACGTCATCACAAAAGGACAGAACACACCCCTTAATAAAACTTTGGACACTTATGACTTCGTGATTATTTAACCTCTTGCGTTGCTTTTTTCTCCATTTGACTACATTTTTAATCATTTTTCGAGAAGTACTAGAAAATGGATTATTTTATTTACCTCTATCACCTAGAGACATTCGCTATTCGGGTGAATAGGTCAAGTAAAGTATAATTTAATACAACACCTGCACCTCGAACTTTGTCCATTAAACCATGCGACGAACTGCACCAAGGGACATAGTCAGAGAGAAGTGCACCGTTTTTGAATCGTGACTAAATACCAAAAGCGCCTCGCCAACAGACAGCCTTCCGACTCAATCCGTTGCTGCTCAGTGAACAATTACTTGCGGGAGAAAGAAGAATCGTTACTAAAAGTTCAACAATAGGGTATTTTCCATCTATCAAAATTAAATTATCGGAGTATTATTTTCATATAGTTTTTACCATAAGAACTACGAATATAACACCATTTTGGTATAAAATTGTAAGATTGATTTTTATCTCATAAAATCCACTAATCAGATCCACTGTGTATCTAACGGGATTTTTTTTACCGCTAAATACATTTGTATTTACATTTAATCTACTGGGATTTTTTATTTCATTTGATACACTTTTGTTAATCCCTTAAGGAATAGATCTAGTGAGTGTATTTCTTGATAAGCGGCAACAGGCGCTCCATTCAAAGGCTAATGACCCACATATGCGTCATTCTTCTAAGAACTATTTCCCCTATATAACGCAAAATTCTAATTCGTAGCACACGTAGACCATGCGCACTAGATCAGTACACGTCCACAAATAAATTCTGCCAAGAGTCGCTACGCGCTCGTAGCCGATCCCGTGGTTTTCCTCGTATGTGGCTTGAAAGCTTCTATGGCTTAAAACCCGCTACGCAGGTTCCTGGCTGTGAAAGTGTTATGGTCCTACAAAATACGGTGTAGCGCTACGGGCGTAGGTGGCGGAGTATCAGTGAAAAGAGAAGTGGTAAAATCAAGCGAACATCGAAAAACCTTTGTAAAACCACCTCCTGGAACTGATGATAAAAGGCCTAGATCAACAAAGGATTCCTCACGAAATTGATGCAATTTTTTTTTTGTTTATTAAATTTACTAAATCAATATGTTTAAGTTTACAAGATCTTCTTTCCCTAGCCAATATTGGAAACCTTGGTAGGTTTATATAATAGCTGGCGAGACCGCACGGATCGACCCGCACTAACAATAGATTAACATGAAACTAGTATTAACGTTGTTATGTTGTAAACAATAATAATGTAACAAACAACAATGTAGTTTACATTTTAAATTGAGTTTCACATTCCAGGTAATACTTTTTTAGCAACGATTTAAAAGTCCCCGGGTTATCGATTGTACCTAGTAAGTCATTACGTAAAATACGGAGCGTGAAGTAAGAAGTAAGTATTAATTAATAATATCACATTCACTGCCAGTGCCATATTAGTATAGATACCTACTCATAAAATATACCCTTGGAACTCACGATAATATGCCTTATATAATGCCTGGTAAAGAAATTTCAGCAAAGAAAGGGGAATTAAAAAAACTAAAAACCGTAACAATTGTATTATGAGTATAACCGCTCGGCCACGACTTTGGTCTTAAGCGACCTGCGACCAGCGTTTTATCTGTTCATTGCGAGTGATCCCAACTAACCACAGTGCGTTGCGCATCTCGACCGCGCAATAAACAGATAAAACGCTGGTCGCAGGTCGCTTAAGACCAAAGTCGTGGCCGAGCGGTTAGGTTAGGTTATGGTTCACATGCGTCCCTCAGAGCGGAAATAGTAAATAGTGACGTCGACACGCTGGCGGTTAGGTTAAGTTTAGGTGAGGATAAAATAATTGACATAGATAACTGTGTATACCAACCTTTTTAATTTTAAATAATAATCCTAGTAATAATTTATATGTTCAAAACCTAAATCACAAAACGTTTTCCATGGCATAATTCAACTACCAGTATTTAATCTTAGAGCATTAAACCAACAGGAGTGGGCACATGTTGAATACCTACCTTTAGTTTAAGGTGCAACGTCACTGACGAATTCCATACAATTTTCGTTCGGACTAGACGTCTAATCTATCGATGTCAGGAACTTGAAATTGTGATATTTAGATAATATATGACCCTCTTCTCCCGCAGTTTGAATAAATACACGCAAAAACCAGTAATATTCAAACAATAGCCATTTGAAATTCATAAAATTTTACTCCGAGCCTTGTATGTGTGCGTGAGTTAGACACTGTCCGTGTAAATGACATGGCCGCGTCACAATGACAGCACGTTGCCTAAAACCTTCACTAGATGTCTTTAATATCAAACAAGATTAGTTAGATAGCGGAGTGAATAGTAGTAATTATAATCACCAGACGGTGACACCATCGTACAAACACTTTTAGTTTGTGGTGAAAGAGATAGCATTATTTTTATCTTGCTACGCTGCTCATTTTGGTAATGACGTAAGAGCAATGTCATTTGTTTTTGATAGACTGAATTTCAAGCAACAATGAATGAATTTCAATGCTTTGCTCTTTAGCCGTGATAGACCTACTTCAAGTCCACGGAACGATAACTATGCATAGGTACATTTTGCGTCTTATTAGAAAGAAGTAAGATCCAATATTGAAACGTAATCTGTGCTACCGAACGTATACATATATAGGTTTTGATCAAATGACATACATACATACATACATACATTCACGCCTTTATTCCTAAAAGGGGTAGGCAGAACACCTGAAACGTATGTTCCAGCGCCACTTTTAGCATTAATGTTGGTATAAAATATCAACAAAATGTGATATTGCAGTGATAGGTTGCTAGCCCATCGCCCACATCACACTTCAACATTGGTCCTTTAGTCGACTTTTACGACACCCACGGGAAGAAAGGGGTGTTGTTGATCAAATGAACCGTTTGAATTTCCAACTTGCAGATTATAAGCAAGTTTCGATTGAGTGAATGTTACGTAATGTAGCATTAAATATAACAGACAATTATTAGGAGTGTAAGTACCTGATAAATTTAAACATTCGCTTTAGTCGACTGCACATCGATTGACAGTAAATTACCTACTGCAACCTATTTAGGAATCGACTGTTCAACTAGAATATTAGATTACCCCCAAAATGTAAATTAACTAAGTCACAATTTTTCTTCTTTACGAGTACAATGTTGTGAGGGTAGAATTATACACTCGTAGGCATTCTTCGGTGCAGGGACTGATGCCAGTTACGACCGGTGGTTAGGCAAAGTGGTTAGGGGACAGCATAACAGTGCCGCAACCAGTTAGAAATGTCCATTACCGGTATTTTTTTAAAGCCTTGTGATATCTTTTTAATACCGGTTTCAAACCGGTATTATTTCGATACTTACTTAGATATTTTTTTGTTCTTAAGCGGGTCGACCTTGCCCTCAACGCCGAAGCCGAAATATCGGTTACCTTTGTAACTTTTATGAAACCGTATTTACGGTACCGAAAAAAATGACATAAAATATAAAGCTGCAGCCAGCTATGTCCCGGAGAAACCCGATATATTTAATTAATTATGCTATTATTAACATACTAGGTACAGATAGGGAATGCAAACCACCATCATGGAATCCCGAAATCCCGGAATCTCCTACCGATTTTTCCAATATTCTAATACCAGAATTTAAAAGGACCAATGTCGAAATAAGTGTATTATTATTATTTTTATCCTGCTAGTATTGTAAATGCGAAAGTTTAGATGTTTATACGTATAAATATTTGAATGTTTAGATGTTTGGATGTTCGTAACTCAATCACGCTTAAACTGCGCAACCTTATTGCCTGCCTAACCTCTTAAAGCCCATGGGCCTACTCATGGGACTTATTCTGTCGAAGGCATTTAAATTATACTCAACTGGAATAGAGCTGGATTTGTTGTTTCGGGCACTTTTCAAAACAAACGAAAGTCAACTCTATTTCCAACACAATGCGATTCCAATTCCAGTGCCAATTTGTAATATATGCTGAGCCTTAGGAGGAGCCTAGATTAAAATATAGGACATTTTTTTTATCCCAGGTTCATGCAGACGAAACCGTGAGTGGAATCTAGTTTTTAATAAAAAAAAATTGACATGCATTTGTAAAAAAAAGGAACGCATAATCTAATGTAGTTAAATTTATTTGTTAGTTGTTATTGTTTGTCCTACGTAATTTTTCTACTGAAGAATAATCGCTTTTCCACTCTATTGTTGCTGGTGGTAGGAGCACTATTTCAACTGTTAGAAGGTAAAATAGGCTTCCGCTAGAATGGGTAATTTCTATGAATGAACGTAGAACACCGTAAATGGGGAATGTAGGAAAAAAATGATTTATTGATTTTTTTTTCTGCTAAGCTTTTTCTTTTTTCTCAAAAAAACGTAGGTTTTAGGGTTGTTAACTGATTACACAAACGTTACCTGAAATAAAACTTTGAGTACTAAACCTTTGGTTGTAAACATGAATGTTAAAAAAATATTATGCATCTAAAAAAATATACTGTTACTACTATCGGTTCAGGGAGGGCACTTATTCTATTGTATAGACAGTTTCCAAATTTACAATGACTCCCTGAACAGATAAAAGCAATGGTCGAAAACAGCCCCATAGGTATTTTTAAGTAAATAGGTTGGTTTTGCTGTGAGAGATGAGTGTTTAATTTTATATTAGGTAATATACCACTAGTAATGTTTGGACAAAAAAAAAGGTGTAAAACTTCCAATAATGTTAATCCAAAACACAAAAACACAAATGTATTGTTTACACTTTTAATTTCAGACTTATTTTACAAGAAAAAGTGAACTTTATAGTGCTTTATTTTAGCATTAGAAAGAAGGATAAAGCACAAAGCACGAGGTCTTTTATATAAGACACTTTATGCCACACAGCTGTGTTGTTCCACATACAAGTGTTTTTATTATTTATATCTAAATAGTACTTACAACAATCAATATATTTATTTTGAATGTATTTATTATTTAACTCTATAATTTTAAATTTCGTTATTCAGTTCTCGAAAAGTTGCTTAAATAAAAAACCTAAAGAAGAAGAGGTTTGAAACGATCGGTTCGTATTTTTCGCTATCGAAATTGTCAAAATTGAAAATCGTATCACGTTCTTTTTCTTGTTTTCTTGCTAATCAACAAATTATTGAATTCAGATCACGAGATTATTAAACGAGTATCTATTTGTTAATTAATATTAAGATTTTATTTTTCGCTGTGTGTGGTGGTGTGCGGACTGCGATGGAGCTACCAGAGGCAGGCCTAAGTGGCTTGCAAAAAAGACCGACTCGTTCTCTCCCGAACGTTTTGCCTTCAACAAAAGCAAAGAGGCAGAAACAAAGTCCATTAACAACAAATGAGAAACGTTGGTGTTCAACATTTACAAGTTGGTGTGTGAACTTTGCAGCAATAATGAATTTCCGTGTAACAAACCGTGTCTGTTCAATATTTATCCCAAGCAGAAAAGGTTGACGACAACTTCTTCTTTGTTTAGCGCATTTCTAATCCTAAAAAAATGCACTATAATTTGCAACCAAATCTTGATAGGTATTATTATCGAAGCCCCGGTAATCCCGCTATTGAGGTACAATATCAAAATTCAATGCTACCAGCATTGAGGATCATGATATTGAAGGTATATATCTATTTCGTTTTTGACGATTATAATAATGACTTCGTGTAAATTGGCATAGTAAATAATATATCAGTTTATATTACGTTCCACTGCTGGGCACAGACCTCCTCTCATGGACGAGAATTAAATGAAAAAAATAACGGTATCATAATTATACCGGTTTGGAAAAGGAATTATAAAAGTTTCAGTAAAATTAAAAATAAATACCGGTAACCGATATGTATTTCTACACGGTTCCGGATCCGGTACCGTTACGTTGGCGGCGCGGCTAACCTTTACAATATAACGCTATTGTAATGGAATACCGATTCCATACCGGTATAACGTAACCGAAATCAGTCCATGCTCGTAAGTCAGCCTTTGAAAACAAAAGTGTTCGCCAATTGTTAAAAACTGAATCGATAACAATATCCATATACTTAATTGAACGACCGAGAGAGACGAACGAAGATTTTCATTTCAGCTAGGCAATTATTCCAGATTTCCAGATTCGCGTTTAAAAGATCTTTACTTTACGCAAGTTGTTTGCTAGCAGAGCCGTAAATTTTTAGTGTTTCTTTTCTCGATGTTCGTCTGTTTATATATATACATATATATTGTATGAAGGTATTTATATGTATTTTATTTATTTGTCTATTGTCGTTATTTATTATGTATGTATAACCACTGTGTGTTTATATCTGTAGTTGCACCGACCAAAATTTGTCTGCTTTGCCCAAATGTTGAAATGCTTACGGCTTTAAGTCCGCCTTTTGTACGATAAGTTGTTCTTTTGTTCAAATCAAAGATTAAATAAATAAATATTCTTTCGTATGTCCGGCTGTCTAGACTTCTCCTCTATATGTCGTAGGTAGCTATATTTCTCAACCGATTCTCGGAAAATTTTGTGAGCTGATTTGAAGATTATACAGAGTGACATTCAATCCGAAACTATAAGGGACACGGAAATTTGCTCTAAGGAGCCACCCAGACCGATTTTAGAAAGAATAAAAACTGCATTTAACTTAGTACGCAGTCAAATCTGTCTAAAAATCCTAGTTCGTTTTTTGCGTATAAAGTTAGCTTAGGCATAGTAAGTATACCTAAGTATACTTACTATGCCTAAGCACGGCTATGTCCCCCCAGTAAGCATCACCAGTGAAAGATTTTTTATAATCGGATAAGTGGTTTCGGAGGTTATACCGTACATACAAACATACAAATAAATAACACTTTACAATAATCGTTCCGGTAGCATAGTGGTTCAGGCATGCGACTGTCAAACGGCGGTCGTGGGCTCGACAGATAAGTTTCATCTCATATTTACCTAAACAAGACATTCAATAATTTTGTAAGCAAATGCCCATAACCCAACCATTGAAGATTAGTAATGAATGAGTCAAAGCATCATAAACGTATAGAAACGTAAACGCGTGAAAAAGTTGAATTCGAATTTTGAATTTTGACGTTCATCGAAAACAGTACCATATTGTCAAATGATATATTTCTCTCTTTCTGATGCGGTCTAGGTCCAGATTCGAGAGACTGGCCACTAAGAGTTTTGATATACAAACTTGCCAATTATTCACAAAGCTTACTAAATTCGTCCGTCCCGTAACGCAAAATTGTTACCAACTTTGAGGTCATTATTTTAGACGCGAGTCACGGGCGAATACAAAACATTTTGTGAATAATACGTAGCCTCTCTGATTGTAATTATGTAGTACCGCAACTGCGGGTTAATATGGATATAACAAATCAAAGTACCAATATACTTCCTAAGTATAGATACCTTATTCCTTATAACGTTAGATTTTTGTAAGGAAAAATACCTCTTTTATCTTCCTTTATAAATATTGTACTTACTAGTGTTATTTCGATTATTTATTGTGTTTCAAATGGAACTATGTGTAAATGTTTTTGTTTATCAAAATAGTTTTCATGATGCGAATGACTTGAAGATTTACGCACGATTTGTCTAATATCATGTGGAATAGGGTATAGAATAGATAAAGGTAGTACTTTGATTTTTCAACAGTAAACCTACGGATACTCATGAATCATGATTTTCCAATTAAATGAAGGCGTAACATCTTTTTAAATGAAATACCTATGCATCATAATATTTACGTAGTATGTAACATGACAGAATAGGTCCGCCAAAAATATAGGGGGTTTTGTGGATAATCTAGATACAAATCATGCTTATCAAGAAAACTTAAACAAGTTAAATATGAAAAAAAATTTTTTTGCACATTACAAGTAAATCTAAGTTAGTTTAGACGGTCATATTGGTTTAGAAATCCAAATTGAAAAACAAAAAAGATGTACGTTCATCGGGATTTGAACCCGGTCCAACGATGGCATTACAGACAGATTTAAGCAAAAGTGTATAACACTGCGCTACCGCATGACATTAGATAACAAGTGAAAAAGTCAGATGCATTCGTCGTACATTCTAGAGTGCCAGACACAAGTACATTTAGTTTCGCGATTTCCTAATAGAGGCGCTACTGTAGATTTAGTTTTGCGCCCTCTAGTTTGATTTATGCAAAATGTTTGACAATGACAAACTTCGAAGTGACATTTAGCTACGTTAGTCTGCGTAAATTCACGAAAAAGCACTTTTATGCATATTTTCGGACTACATTTTAAAAAGAAACATTGTTTAATGCAGATTGATTGCGATTCATACGTAGCAAGCTCTTCGGCTTCCGCAGTTTGAAACACATGTTGGTACTCGTCACGGTTTTGCGTAAAACGATGAGCAACCATCGAAATTATATATCGCGACATCTGTTAGCAACAGCTCGACAGGAACCAGTGACGTTGAACCTTAACCATATCTTATCTATAATGCATCTATGGTATCTTATCTATATCTATGTAGAGTGATCTGTCATGATGTGCCTTAATGTCTTTGCGATGTATACGTATTTTGTTCATTAAATTAAATAAGTTTACAAGAGTGTTTTTACTTCTGCATCAATCTTTAATATGGTAGCAGAGCGTGTGAACAGGGTTGCGATCCTCGGACATATGTAAAGCAGTACAGTATAAAGGTACCGGAGCAATGGCGACTGCGGCGTCATTACTACCTATATTGAACGAGAACACCAACTTTAGTACATGGAAATACCGAGTGAAACTGATACTCGAGGAAAGACAAGTGGCTTATGTTTTAATTACAGAAAAAGTGGAAGAAAGCATGAAAGAACAATTCAAGAAGGATGACGCAAAAGCGAAGTCATTAATCGCTCAAAGTTGTTGCGACAAGTACATAGACGTCATAAAAAATGGCGGAACAGCAAAAGAAATGATTAATTTGCTAGAAAACATTTTTGAGCGCAAGAGTGTATACAATAGGTTTCATTTAAAGCGGAAACTGATTACAATGAAGTGCAATGAACCATTGCAGTCATATTTTATTAAATTCAGCGGGCTTATCAGCCAGTTAAGTGCAATTGACGTAAAATTGACGAGGAAGATCAAATCTGCTATCTACTCTCGTCCCTACCCAAAGAGTATGACCAGGTCATAACAGCCATAGAAACAATGGCCACAGGAAACAAACTGAGCTTTGATTTAGTAAAAGGGAGGTTACTAGATGCTGAGACCAAAATAAATGGAACAGTTACAGAACAAGAAAATGCATTTACCTGCTACACCTGCGGGAGAGCAGGCCATAAATCGTTTGAATGCGCCAACAAGGACCGAAGCAGCCAGCGGGGCCGCCAGAGGGAGCGTGGAAGCGCATTTAGAGGCAATCGCAGTAGGGGCAGATATCATGGACGAGGTCGCAGACAATTTACCTCTCAGCATGCAGCGGCTGCTGACATTGACACTGGCACCGAGATAGGTTTCATAACAAGTGAAAGTGCAGTGCATAAAGCGTTAGTAAGTGATAATGGTTATATTGACTTTGTTGTCGACTCCGGATGTACATCTCACCTGGTAAGCGAAAAGTATGAAAACTTTATGCAGGACATTAAGTTCTTGGATAAGAGTATAAAAATATATGTAGCAAATGGACAGTACATAACAACAAACAAAATTGGTAAATTAAAAATAAAGTATTCACATAAAATAATTAATATAGATGCCCTCATAGTAAAAAATGTGACGTACAATTTATTGTCTGTAAAAAAGATTGTAGAAGCGGGCTTTAAAGTAAATTTCACTAAAGAATGTGTGGAAATATTTGACAGAAATACTTATTTGAAAGGTGAATGCCAGGGTAAACTGTATACTATTAAAGCTGAAATATGTCAAGTAGAAACATGCGCTATTGGTGTATTGGACAATGACTTGTGGCACAAAAGACTAGGTCATTTAAATAGGAAGGGTTTGGCTAGGATGAATTTGCCTATTAGTAAAAAGGTTTGTAACTCTTGTATGACCGGCAAAGCAACTCGAAGTCCTTTTAAGCCAGTGCCACGGCCCAGATCATCAGCTGTTGCTGAGCTACTGCATACCGATATAGCTGGGCCAGTCAAACAAGCAGGTCCAAACGGTGAAAAATATTTTGTTACCATTACAGATGACTACTCTCATTTTTGTGTGGTATATCCAATAACACAAAAATCACAAGCTACAGAGAAATTGATAAATTACATATTAAAACTGGAAAATCAAACGGGCAATAAAGTGAAAAGGATCAGATCTGATAATGGAGGTGAGTATCACGCAAATAGGTTGGTTGAGTTTTGCAGGCAGAAAGGAATAAGACAGGAATTTACGATGACATACACGCCACAAGAGAACGGAGCGTCAGAAAGAATGGGTCGTACATTGTGCGATAAAACCAGAACAATGTTAGCGGAGACAAATTTACCGAAGCATTTGTGGTGTGAGGCTATTCAGTGAGCAGCCTATCAATTAAATAGATCCCCGTCCTGGGCTATTAATTTTGCGACACCTTGTGAACTCTATCATGGAAAAAATGACCTATCAAGACTGAGTCTTCGGATCAAAAGCATGGGCCACCATTATACCCAAGCCTGATAAATTTAGCAAGAGAGCTATCGAAGTACGGATGGTTGGTTATAATGCAGTAGGATATAGGCTTTGGAATCCAGAAACTGATACAATAATAACATCCAGAGATGTTAAATTTGACGAGACTGATATACAATATATATGGAAAAGAAGAACGATACTAAAGAAAGAAGGATACTTATTGAAGAAAATGAAACAGAAAAAAGTAAAGATGAGCCAATGAATAGTACAGAATGTGAGGATGAAAATACAGACAAAGATGATGACTCCATACATAATACAGACTGTGAAGGTGAAAATAAAGATAGAGAAGAGAATAATGAGTCAGATGAAAACACGAACAAGACAACAAGATTTGGAGGAGCCGTAAAAACTCCAGCACATCTCAATGACTATGAATTAAACAATGTGGTATATTGCCTATTTACAGATGTACCAAAATCGTTTGAAGACGCCATAGAAGACAAAGAATGGAAAAAAGCGATATACAAAGAAATAAATGCTTTAAAAAAGTTAGACACTTGGGAAGAAACAGACAACGTAAAAGGAAAGAAGGCTATTGAAACGAAGTGGATATTCAAAGAAAAAGATGATGGGACAAAGAAGGCACGCCTAGTCGCCAGAGGCTTTCAAGTTCAGAAAGAAGACAAATTTGATGTTATGTATGCACCAGTTGCAAGAATGTCTACAGTGAGAATGGTAATAGCAAAAGCAGTTGATGAAGACCTACCGATCAGGCAACTAGACATACCTACTGCCTTTTTAAATGGAGAATTAAAGTCGGAAATATACATAAAAATACCTAAAGGAGTTGGAACAACTGACAGCAATAAAATACTCAAATTAAAAAGGGCCTTATATGGACTAACTGAATCTCCAAGATGCTGGAATGACAGGATTGACTCATTTGCAAAACAACAAGGATTCGTAAGATCAGATTATGACTACTGTCTCTACAGTAAAGCAAATTGCTGGATGTTAATTTTCGTTGACGACATAATTCTTACAGGAGAAAAAGAAAAAATAGAAGAGACTGTAACAACACTAAAAGAAGAATTTAAAGCAAAAGATCTAGGAGAAATGAACTCATTTTTAGGAATGGAAATTGAACGTCAACAAGGAATTCTAAAAATAAAACAGACCAAGTTAATAGACAAGATATTGAAAAAATTTAAAATGACTGAAAGTAATGGAGCTCGGACACCTATGGAAACAAACTTGAAGATAGAACGACCATCAGAGGACAATATTATAGACGTACCATACAGAGAATTGATAGGAAGTTTGATATACATTTCATCTTCTACACGACCGGATTTGACATACGCTGTTTCATACCTATCAAGATATCTTGACAAACCAAGCGAACAAACCTGGAAAGCAGGGAAAAGGATCTTAAGATATCTGAATGCTACAAAAGAACGAGGATTGACTTTCAGGAAATCGGATGATACTAAGCTATATGCCTACTCAGATGCTGACTGGGCAGCAGACCACCACGATAGGAAGAGTGTTAGTGGATGCCTTATATTCTGCGGAATAAATCCAGTGGCATGGTTCTCCAAGAAACAGAACTGCGTTTCACTATCGACGGCTGAGTCAGAATACATAGCTGCTGCAGCGACTGCTCAGGAGTTGATTAATCTTCAGGGTATTGCAGCAAGCCTCCATAACCTTCGAGGGGGGGTATTACTAGTAGACAACAGATCAGCAATATGTATGGCAAAGAGTTATGAAAATTCAAAAAGAACCAAACACATTGATATCAAAGCACATTTTATTAAAGACCTTGTAATTGACAATAAAATACAAATAGAGCATGTTCCTACTAATTTAAACTATGCAGACCAAAAGTTTGTCTAAAGAGAAAATGGATAACTTCATCTGTGAAATTATTGTTTAAAATGTTTCATAATCAACCTGTTTAACAATTAATATATTGTTCATTTTATAACTGTGTATAAGGTATAAGTATAAAATATAAAAGGTAAAAATAATATATAACATAACATAACTATACCTAGTGACTAGAAATTTGTAATGTTTTGATTAGTTCATACATGTACCTATATGTATGTGTCTAGCAGAACTTTGTAATGAAAATACGATTAGTTCATGCATTTATGTATATGTACCTAGTGACAAGTAAGGTAAATTTTAACTAATTGCTAAATAGTCTGTGACTAGAATTGTTTTCTTAAACTTTTTTGGTTTGTAGTTTGTAATGTTATCTTGCAATTGTAATCATAGTAGATTAGAATTGTGGGGGGGTGTTGAATACCTACCTTTAGTTTAACCATATTTTATCTATAATGCATCTATGGTATCTTATCTATATCTATGTAGAGTGATCTGTCATGATGTGCCTTAATGTCTTTGCGATGTATACGTATTTTGTTCATTAAATTAAATAAGTTTACAAGAGTGTTTTTACTTCTGCATCAATCTTTAATAGCACATGTGTCATTTTCTATACATAAAACGTCTGCCGATTTTTGCGGGGGAGGGGAACGTCAAATGTATGCGGAACGTGAAAATAGCTACTTCAGATAAACGTTAGTCCATACAATACGTATGACCACTGGTCATACGTATTTGGCAGAGGGGAACGCCTGTCAATCGCCACTCCGGTTGGTTTAATGCTCCAAGTATTTAATGAATCATCCGACAAGTAAAAATACACTATTTAAAATTACTTGTAATAATGACCATTCCATTCCACGCTACTGAATTGTAGACGAAATGAAAATACATGAAACGTTGACTTTGAAGTGAAATTCGAAAAAGTGCGTGTCGACAATTTGATGATAAACCAGAATAGTTTTTCTTCAAATAGTTATTTCATTTTTTTCATTCATAAGTTTTTTTTTTGTTTTAAATGTGAGCTCATAATACTCTGCTCATTATGGTATTTTTCAAAGTGGTTTTTGTATTCGAAACACTTCATTTAAGATAAAATGCCGCTCAGTATAAAAAAAACCATATGCCAAATTATAGATAAAAATGCAGGACGTAACGTTGACACTCAAACAAATATTAGGTCGCTCAAATATTATGGAGCTTCTCATTTTGTATTTTAAGTAACTCAAAATAATGTTTGTATTTAAGTTGCTGTTCTGATGATTTCTCGTCACTCGCAGTCAGTCGCTCACTTAGTAATACTATAACCTAAATGAATTATTTTTAACACTTAAAACTGTAATTTACAGCTCAGAATTTACAGTTACTCGTTTAAATACTACCATTATGATGAAAGTAAGCACTTTTTTCACTTCTCATGCTCGAAAAGTTTAGCAAGCGGGGAGAAAGTAGTACCTACATTATAAACATGTACATATTTTCCCTAGCCCCTAGGATATTAAAATCGTCCAATCAGGAACAGTGTTTTTATACCCTAATCATTTTTGGTATATTGGAATGGTTAGAAACCCCCCCCCCCCCCCTCACCTTAGCGTTCAAGCGTGGTTAGTGGTGTCAAAATTTTGTATCTGTGTCAAAGCAGTTAAATAATTACAGAAACATGCGGCCAAATTGAATAATCTTTTGGCCCTGGAATTAATTATTGATTGTGGCTGATGGCTGAAGGTACAGATTTTTGCTCATATCTCGAATATCTGTACGAATAGCATTATTAGTACTTCGGACAAAAGTTTCTACATAAAATTTCCTACAAAATTGGTCACATTTATGTTTACTTTACGATCAATACTTTCGGAGCTACAGGGTGTTAAAGTAAACAAAGAGATACTGAGGGAAAAAAAGACAATGCTGTTGACATAAACAGCTGCCATAGACTAAGGATGTATTGCGTTTACAGAGTATCCAACAGTATTTACTATTTTCTTGCAGGCGAAGTGAAAAGTCGAGTGTATAAACTCTGGTCTAAAAAGCTGTATACCACTCGAACAATTTTCCCGCAACATGACTTACTATTTTGGTAGGAACTATAACTGTAATAGTCTTGTTTCTCAAATACATATTCAAAAGCCATTCAACCTTCACCAACCTAGCAACGTGCAAATTACAACATTGTCTGACGTAGACCAGAGTTAGGATGCAGAGTGTAAATTACTATATTCTGAGAACAATTAGAGCACGGGATAGCCATAGCCGTACTCTCATTGTATAGAACACATCTGTGGACGGGACGTATAGCTAAAGGCATAGCAGATGTACCTATAAATAGCTTTAAGCAGTCCGACGTGACACTCTCACACAACCACGCGTTCGGTAGGTACAATAAAGTTAAGTGCAACTGGGTAGTAAATTAAATTCTTTCTTAGTAAATTTTACATGTAAAATTAATTAATTTTAATACACATATATTAACTGTGGTAAATTACTATTTATACTGTGTACCTACCTACAGTGCATAAATGTATATTTCTTATGAATAAATAAATTAAATGAATGAAAAGTCGGCGGTGGATCAGTCCGCGTGAACCGATGGAACTGAGTGGCTACCGCGAAATGTAAAGAAAGTTAATTCGTGTATCTCCTACTCTGTTGCACTTGCCTCGAGCGACAAAGAGCGAGATACACGAATGAACTCCGTTTTTGTTTCGCGGTACCCGCTCTTAGAAATGTAGCGCAGGTGTAATCATTTACTTTAAGGTGGTTCGCCGAACATCATACAAAACGTTTTTTGTCATTCGCAGATTAAGGGCGGGTTGCACTGACTTACGATTACAGACCGAGCAACGTTAAATATGGCGCTGACAGCTGTCAGTCCATAGAAACTTGTCAAACGTTCCATACATTCAGATTTTAACGAACACCACTTACGATTACAGACGGTTTGGTGCAACTCACCCTAACGGAGTGATATTTTAAGAAACTTATGTAACAATCTTTCATAAATTGGCTTTTCATTTGCGCAAGAGATTCATTTTTTAACAGCCGATATTTTACAGTTGTCATCCCGGTACAATAAAGGTCAAGTGCAACTGTGGATGACATAAATTGTACTGGGATGACAGCTGTCAAATATAGGATGTAAGGTAATTTTCACTGTAGTTGAGACACGCCCTTTGCTATTATTTACTGTGCCAAAGGTATGTAAACTCTAAAAACCAATGGCGCAATTATTTGTCACTGGTCTTGCAACAAGTACCTACGCTAAGAGATGTTTTACGAACGAGAGTTTATTCGTCTTTAATGACCCGAGTTTGTAAAACTTTTATCGTACGACGCACAATGATGTTTTGGGAGGAAACAAATACATCTGAAACAAAAAATAAGCAAAGACGCAATAATAAATACAAAATGTCAATCGTAACACAAAGACTCTTTGAAGTAGGTACAGCCACGATTTTAAATCACCGTTACTAATATTTTAAAGAGAAGAGTGAATGTGGGATGTCGCTACGTATTATCGCTCTCCGATGAATAAGCTTATTAGTATTACTAGTCTGGCTTGTTAAAGTCTGAAATTATTTTTTTAAAGGTATACCTCGCCGAAATGTGTATTGACTTAGATTGGTTGCCCGCCCTTCAGCTCTATAAGGGTCATACAGATTTAGATCCGCCTCTTTACTGTGGAAATAGCCCGCCTTAAGGACTATTACGCCAATTTTTCCGTTAGTTTTCCTTAGTCGGGATACTGTGTTTTTTAACTTTTCATGCGTGTTTCATTATCCATAATTACCTAACACGAAACAACGTTTCCCGGGGGCGTATGATGGCGGCGCATTTGGTCACTATAGATAGGACCATCCATCACCCCCGCACTCGCGTAGTTATCAGAACGGGACGGATGCCTTATCCACAGCGATAAATGATAGAATGGCAACCATCTAATCGTAGTCGTGTTGAAATAGGAACACGTATGTGTGAAAAATCGTGAGGCAACCTGCAATCATATGAAAAGTAATCCAAGAGATCAGTCCTCCGCACTGGGCTAGCGTGGGACTACTGCCCGTTCATTAATGAAAGGAGGTCTGTGCCCAGCAGTGGCACGATGGGCACGAAAATGAGATATTATCGAGGAATGAATATGTTCACCGCTTTGAGATTTTATTAATACACCGTGACCGTTACCCTAATACTTTGTATTTATTATTTTTTAGCATTTGGTTAGATGTTTTTATTTTTAAAAAAAAAATAATCAGCATACGAATACAGATCGATCAACGTTAATTAGGGCTCCGGCAGTTATCATTCCAAAGTAACTCGAGTAACTTTCCGTACATTCAGATTTTAAGGAACACCGCTTACGATTTACAGATCTGCAACCGCCCTTAGAGTGCCTTGCCTGGTGAAAACGGAAACAGATATGGAGTCACCTCGGTGTATGTGACCTTTTTAGAGAGTTTTTCATAATGAGAAAATAAAGTCGGTTTGATACTAAAAATCCGTCACAACACTTCAAAACTTGGTAGACCTTCGCTGCCCTATTCATTGAAGTTAATTGTGTATAGATGTAATGTCACGTGCTAAGTAATCATGAAACCGTTTACGGCATTCAGTTACATAGAGTAATTTCCTACCACGGCTCCACATCACCCCAAGCCTGTTCTCAGTGCCCTCGTGAAACAGCGGCCGGTAATAATTCTCTATGATAGCCGATACATGTAACATGAAAAGGCAATACTTTTATTTGGGTACTATTGATCTTCTATAGGAATCGGCTGTTACCAAAAGCTTTTAAGCGCGCTGTAATACTATATTTGGCCGCGCTCGAAGCCCAGCTACCATTAAGTTAATTGGATTCCGTTCGGATCTAGTACAGTTCCGCAGGCTGGGTCAATATTGGTGCCAAAACGTTCATTGTTTCCCATAATATTATAAGCGCATCCATGGGTGGCTTTGGGTTGAGTGAAAAGGGAAGATATAGCGCGTATCGTTTTGCGTGCGCCGATACCCGCATCTAGGGAACTTAATAGCAGCGTTTGTCGATTTTTATCGCCACCAGAAACGCAAGATGCTTGACTCGATTAGACTTGGCCGCGGTTCTATTATCTCAAGAGACAATAAGGAGACATCGCTAAGTTATCGCTTATTATGTTGTAATCGCGTCATTCTGATTTTGAAACAGTGAGGCTTGAAAGAGGGATTATATATATTTTATTTATTTTTGGGATATATTTTCCAGATGATTAGATCTCAATACTTAGGTAACATCTTAAAAAGATATTCGGCCATTATTGACCACAGGTCACATATCTGTTCAACTGTGTAAACAAAACTTATAAATATTACATTGACAATAAATGATTAGTTGATTTATGTAAGTAATTTATATCTTTGACGGCCGTTTATCCGAGTGGGTGCCTACGAAGCTGAACGTCCCGGGTTTGAATTCTGGTAAGGGTAAGTTATTTGTGTGTTGAGCACGAATGTTTAGTCATGAGACATGGACGTTTTCTACGTATTTATTGTACCTATGTTATGTATAACTATATAATTACCGTCGCCATTGAAGTTGGATCGTCCTTAAGTGTTTTTAAAAGGCTTTATACATTATATACAATTTGTTTTGCTGGACGTCCAATAACTTTGCCTATCGGTGGACCCGTCGTTGCGTAGGAATCTCGTGTGCGTTTTGTTACAAGCGGCCGTGCTCATGTACACATGTTACCGCCAACTGCGACGGCGGCCGACTGACGCTCCTGACTGACAGCCCCGCCGCCCGCACACTTCATACCACCTCCGCTTTCCTTCCTTCCCTTGTCCCTCTGGAGCCATGGAAGTGTCACGAACGAATTTGTCAAGTTATAGTTAATCTTCGTTATTGGAGACATCCCAATACAACAGAAAAGTAAGATTTTTAATATGTGTACCAACGCTGACCTACTTAAACTTACAAATAGACTCAAGGTAGGCCAGCAAAATATGGAGCGTTGCTTTCTGTGTATTAAAAAACAACATAAACACAAACTAACACGCATAAGAGAATATTTCAAAGTCCTAGAGGTCACTAAAACTATTAAAAAACTAAACTGGAAATGGGCTAGACATATGGTAACAGATAAAGCAGGCAAGTCGCCTAAAGACTTACTGGAATGGTATCCAAGAGAGGGGTCAAGAAAGCGAAGTAGACCAAACCAGAGATGGGACGATGAAATAAAACAGTTAGCTGGTGCGAACTGGCAAGAAAGCAGCCCAAGACCGACACCATTGGAGGAGACCTTATAAGGGTCGAACAGACTGCCAGCGGGGCGGTAGCGGCGCTTGACGAGCGAGTGATGCGCGCGAGACGGCCGGTCACACAGATCACGCGCGCATCGCGCCATCAACCAGCCGGCATCGCTCGCGCGTCATCGCGCTGGCCTCGCACCATCAAGCCGCCAGCACTTCGTACGCACCGCGCGCTGCGCTGTCTAGCGTCACACGTGCGGCGCGACCGTCGCGGGCGCGCGGCCTGTGCGCGGCGGGTTGCTGGCGCGGCGCGACAGAAGCGGGGCGCAGCCTGTTTGACTGCGCTAGCGGTTTGTAGGGAAATATCGCGCGGCGCGCCCGTCGGGGTCGCGCCGCGCGCCCGCGACGGTGCTGTGTGTTCGACCCTTTAGCCAAACGGCAAACTAAAGGCACAAATGCACCAAAAACGATATGAAAACTTATACATATACAACATAGGTACCTCTGTTAATAAAGGTTAAAATAATAATAATATTTAGACACTAGCTGCCCGCGCGTCTTCACCCTTCAATTTATCTTATATTATCTTATCTATATGAGGGCCCTTTCAGATGCACTTGAATTTACTAAGAATGCAAGCAATGCCGCCGAAGATAAAATATAGGCTATGTAAATCCCAAAGGTCCATTCTAGTGGTGAATGATTGAGGCGGAAGATCGGTTCCCGTGATTACCTTCAACACACAAACTAAAAACGCTACAAATTTTATCTCTCTATAAGTAACGTTAACGGCAGAATTATAGATAGGTAGCAATTTATTTGAGTACCCCATAGTTGCAATCCGTTAGTTTATCTTAGGACATGGCATGGACGTGACCTTTTCCAACAAATCGGGTTCCTACCCACATTTAGATTAAATATAGGCATTTACATAAGATTAAATATAGGCATTTTCACGTATACCAGTGCACACACACGCGCGCGCACACACTCACTCTAACACACACACATACACACACACACACACACACACACCGACACACACACACACACACACACACACACACACACATACACACACACACACACACACACACACACACACACACACACACACACACACACACACACACACACACACACACACACACATACACACACACACACACACACACACACACACACACACACACACACACACACACACACACACACACACACACACACACACACACACACACACACACACACACACACACACACACACACACACACACACACACACATACACACACACACACATTCTTACCTTTTAGTATATTAAAACTGTTCTTTTACTTTACCAAATATTGTTTTATCATCTTTTCTTTTATTTTTTTATTTTTATAAAAATCTTTTGTTGTTATGGAAGAGCGGGGTTTCCTGATACAGGTATTGCATACTTAATAGGAAGCCCCAACCTTGTAATCTGCATATCACTGTGTTCCTACGGAAATAAAAAAAAAATATATTTTTTTTTTCATTTATCGCTCATATTTTCTAACAATTAGTTTCCTTTGTCACCTAATCATGAACTTCTGATTATCCAGCCATTACGACTATTATGAACGCAATTATTTTGTTTCATCACACGTTTTAATTCCGAACAAAATTTTAACACATTCACGGAACATTAGAATGTTTGCACACTTTTATCTGAAAAGAAATACGTGTTGGAATGCGCGGTGCCTGTGCCTACATTTTGTTAGCTGGTGCAATCCCTGTGCAAAAAAGTAGTTGCTAATGGCTTTCACCCAAACGTAGTACGAAACATTACGATGACCTCGGTGCAGCGTGTAAATTAGGCAAGCCACTCACCGCCAGACGGGAGGAGCGAAAAGAGTCGAACTCGATGTATGAAATGTGTATTTGGATCCGAAACCAAGGATACGATTTTAGTAGTCAGTTTGTATTTGCGTGTTCCGTCGTAGCGTTTAACATACTGAGGGAATTTGAATGAATGAGGTATTGATACTATCGATAGGTATCGATTGATCGATTCGAAATTATGTTCCGGTTGAAAATTAGTTGGTTTTATTTCATTTTGTTTTCCGTAGTCAGGGATACAGATTTTAGAACTTTGTATGGGTTGACTTTAACAGCCGTATTCATAAACGTCCTACAAGACAGTTTTAACTATAACTACAACCTAGAAAAGTTGAAAAACCCCCAACATTTTATCATTTCTAAGTCCAATATCTCAAAACCGGCTGAACAGATTTTCATGAAACATGGCTAAGAAGCTTAAGCTTAATAGTAAGCTCAATAAGGCTGGTGTTATGGGTACTAGACGACGATATATATAATAGATATAAATACTTAAATACATAGAAAACATCCAAGACTCGGAAACAAATATTCATGCTCATCACACAAATATTTGCCCTTACCGGGATTCGAACCCAGGACCTTCAGCTTCGTAGGCAGCGTCACTACCCACTAGGCTATCCGGTCGTCAGATATATCTCTAATGCCTCGACAACAGATACGTGTTCAGATATTTAAGAGAACTTTGACCGCTCCGATATATCTGATAGCGACTGTACGGCAGCATATAACTATTTATGTCTAGTACATTCAATCATTAAGTCGCTGAACTAAATTGAAAATACTTTAAAAATATTAATTAAACTTGCATCGGATGCGCGCATTTGAGGAATTTCGCATTAGAATACTTACACAGGTGTTTTATGCAGATAAGTCGGTCTAGGGTGGTTTCTTCACCCCGGGGACTTTACATAATGCCCCAAAGCCGTACAATTCAAAAGGATTCCCTCTGTTAAGGTTAGGTTCTGCTAGGCTTTTAATTGAGCTGCGGCTGTACATATTTAAAAAAAGATATCTGTGCTGCCGTAGTCAGGGCTTCAATAGGGCTGCTATCTTATTCAGAAATCAATGTAATATTTCAACATATTATCATTGTTCCTTATAACATAGAGGTAGGGCACAGCGGAATCTCATCTCGCTTATTTGGAGCAGCAAAAACTAGGATCCTCCAGTCGTAATAATACCACTAAAAGCTCTGTAGGTGTGTGGTGAGGTATTTCTAATTTTCAGAAAGTCGCTAGCGCTCCTGAAAATTCACAATTTGAGACTATGGGACATACATTTGTATCTAGCTGTTAAGACAGTGAACCCTCAAATCAATACATGATTGACTACGCAAGTGTGATTCCCCTGAAATCACAGCATCCATAGAACACGTGCTAGTTTGTCACTGGCTTGCTATAAAAAACCGGCCAAGTGCGTGTCGGGCCACGCGCAGTATAGAATTCTGTAGTAGGCAACTACGTCAACACGCCCACGCCAATTAAATGGTACGGGGGTTAATGCGTCGGCTTAATTCGTACGAAAGTTGGCCTTTCTAAGTACATTTTAGTTGGTCGACTATTACTCGGTAAATACTTACCCGTGATAGTTTTTCTTTTAAATTCATTATATGTACCTATCCTGCCAAGATTTTTTTCACACCCCAGTAGTAGCTGTTAAGCCGGCAGGAGGGGAGGACACACGACCCGAACAGAAATTAGAGCTGTAAAACCAAATATCACGCAAATAAATCACTGAGTTGAAAAATAGTTTTTAGAACCCCATCATATTTATGAACAAGCTATCCAACGATACCCCACACTATGGGTTTATCGAGAAAAAACTTTACATTTCCACTTTTCGTGTAGGGGAGGTTTTTTTTCATAATTTTATTCTACTTACTGTTTTGTCGGCGTGATTATTTTATATACCCATGCCAAATTACAGTTTTCTAGTTGTACTGAGCGAAGCCGAAGATGGACGCACATGGTGAAACTACATATAAAGGTTCCTTGTCGACTTCGGAACCCTACAAAGGTGGCAATATCGTCGTATTGGATATTTTTGGGTACAAGATTTAAATACTTTGTTGAGAAGTTTATAAGCGCCGCAACATGGCTCCACGGAAAACGCTCTTACCCATTACGGCTTTGTTATTCTATCCACGGCTGCCGCTCGATAATCTGTTATTTTATTTGACACCGAAGACGTGACGAGTCGGCACCGTGCAACATTTTACGTGGAACCTGCTCCACGGCTGGTAATACTGGGGAATATAAACATTTCCGCTTTACGCTCGATAGCTTAGCGGGTACTGGATAACATCCAATAGCCACAAATTAACGACGTTAGTTTCCTCGCAATATCTCGCTTCGAACTGCATCTGACCACTTCTCTTGAAGTTTGTTGAAAATAGAACTACCTAAGTGTCTGCAGAGTGAGTCAATTTTTGAGTCGAGATAAGGCAACTTTAGTACCTAAGACTCCCAAGAGGGGTTTCTTCTCAGAATATTCGATAATCTCCCGTCTCTATTGCGACCGTACCTATACACACTAAAAGTAAGCGACAAAAGCACTTTGATAAGTTAAGTATTCTGCGCCGCAGAAGCCACGCGGACGAGCTCAAAATGATGTAAACTAGCTCTCAGTGCTTTGTAATACAGAGGTGTGCTGATCATTTTGACCTCTTAGTACGCTCAGACTTCAACAACTGAGTACAGAATTCATTTGCAATGAACATTGAACATTTCAGTAATGCCTGTTGCCTGGTGACTGTGCTTTTAACGCAAAAAAACTCAACCTATTTTTTATGTCTTGTAATTACCGCACTCTAAAAAGGAAACCGCAATGTGCCCTCCTGGCGTACAACACAAACCTTTTAAGGAATGGGGAAACAATACAACAGGTAGAAAGTGTTGAAGGTTTTTGTTTTCACGCCTCGCCTACGTGTAAAAGAGTGCGTTACCTTACTGCCGTTCCATACAACGTTAACTAAGACAAATTTAGCCAAAGGCCCTAAGTGAGACCCTTTCCTCAATTAAGCAATTACCAGCGGTTAACCCTTTGGAAATTCAATAAGCGATTACTATTAAAGCAAATGGCATTACCTAAAAATGAGGGAATGAAAAGAAATCTTAATTAACCGAGACAACGTTCTGAAAAATGAATTAAGTGAAACCTTCCTAAGGGTCCAGTCAGATGATATTTAATGGCTGGGCCGTACTTGAGTTTCCTTTCCGTGTATTTCAGGGCGCAAATATTTTACAAGTTAGCCGGAGTTTTTGTGCCTCATTTTTATGATATCTTTGACCTTAATTCATCCGGAGAGGTGGTCCAATTAATTAACGTAAGATTGGTTATATTCTCTACAAGGCGGTTTAAGGTTTCGTACTACATTATATCCCCTTAATATTCCGCCAAGAATGCAGGAGACTTTATTTTATTTTAAGAGTTTTATACACATTACTAGCTTTTGCCCGCGGCTTCGCCCGCGTAGTAAAAGTAATTTTCCAATAATTGTTGAATTGCTACGCCGCCTACTAACCTACTACTACTAACTTCCCCTGCGAATAACCCTTCGTCATAACCCATTATGGTAAATTAATTTTTATTTACTATTATTTTTATGGCGGGTTAGAATTTCACCACCCTCTTTCTTCCCGTGTGTGTCGTAAAAGTCGATTAAGAGAGCAGGGTTGAAGTGTGTTGTAGGTGATGGGCTAACAACCTAAGCAATATCACTTTTTGTCGATCTTTTATACACACATTTATGCTAAAAGTGGCGCTGGAACATAAAGTTCATGTGCTCTGCCTGCCCCTTTTGGGAATAAAAGCGTGAATGTATGTATGTATGTACGTATTTCTGTTATTAAATTTACAGTCATGATTAATGAGAATCTGTCTTCTGGAATAAAAGCTACTTTATGTTCATGATAATGTTGAAATACCAAAATATCTCCACGAATGTCAAGTCAAATTTGTGGCCTAGACATTGCTATAGGCTAGTTTCCTAAGATTTTTTTTCCATGCTTTTCGAACCAGTATTTAACATAAATACCCAAAAATTTGTTTTAATTTAACGGCGGCCAAAATGCTTAACTTATTAAAAGTAAGCAGATCTTCGTGCAGCACCTTGAATGTACTTATTACGGATGCAGGCACTTTCCCAATGTCTCCTACCCTCCCGTCCCGCCGCGCCGCCCGCAATCGCCTAGGTACCGATTGCTGACGATCGAGATGGCACCAAATACAAACTTTAAAACCTATAACCCTATATAACGCGGGTCTCGTTCCATACCTCAAAAGCAAAAATAGAACCCTTATTTATAGGATCACGTGCGGCTGTCTGTCAGTCCGTCTGTTACAACCGATTTGCTACGAAAAAAACTGGACCGATTGAATTGCAATTTGGCACAAACATTTTCATGAATTTTCATGTCCACAACATGACATTTCAAAATCTATGTGATTTTCGTTATTAACGTCCCAAAAAACCGTAATAACAACGCCCATATTGATATTTAGACGCCACGTTGGAATGTAAAATCGTTGTTGTTTTCCTAATCAGCGACCCGATAAACCATAGAAACAATAGATGTTGATTTTCAGATTTTGTCACCACATGTCTCCTTTTAGGGGTTGAATTCTCAAAAAAACCGGAAACACTTGTTTACTCATTTATCGTTAGGAATTATCCTGTGAATTCTCGAATAAAATTGTCTAACTAATCTTTTTTCTCCATACAAACTTTGGACCTCCTTTTTAACCCCTTTAGGTGTAATCATTTCCAAAACGCTGAAAGCACTTTATTTGTAAATGAATAAGTAATCTGTCCACAAAGTTTTAAGTACCTACGTAGTAGCTAAAAGTAAGTTTCCCTTATACAAAATTTGGTCCCTCATTTAGGGGTGGAATTTTATAATAAGCTGAAATTACTTTTAAGTTATCTTCCTACAAAGTCTCAAGTCTCTAGTTCAATAAATAATGTTTCCCCCCCACAAACATTGCATACCTATTTAACCCCCTTAGAGGAAGAATTTTATAAAACGCTGAAAGTACTTTTTTGTATCTTAATAATAATATTCCTACAAAGTTTCAAGTCTCTAGTACAAAAAAATATGTTTCTCCCATACAAACTTTGCACCCCTACTTAAACCCCTTAGGGATAGAATTTCCAAAAATCCCGTCTTATCCCTTGCCTACGTCATAAAATGAAGTTCTGGTGTAAATTTCAAGTTTCTAGTCCCAGTAGCTTTGAATACGAACTTTGCACCCCTATTTTACCCCCTTAGGGGTGGAATTTTATATAACGCTGAAAATACTTTTTTTGTATCCTAATAAGTAAAATTCCTACCAAGTTTCAAGTCTCTAGTTCAATAAATAATGTTTCCCTTAAACAAACATTGCACCCCTAATAAACCCCCTTAGGGGTAGAATTTTCTAAAACGCTGAAAGAACTTTTTTTGTATCTTTATAAGTAATATCCCTACAAAGTTTCAAGTCTCTAGTACAAAAAATCATATTTCTCCCTTACAAACTTTGCACCCCTTTTTAACCCCCTTTGGGATAGGATTTCCAAAAGTCCCGTCTTATCCCTTGCCTACGTCATAAAAGGACGTTCTGGTGTAAATTTCAAGTTTCTAGTCCCAGTAGTTTTGAATACAAAATTTGCACCCCTATTTAATCCCTTTATGGGTGGAATTTTATAAAACGCTGAAGATGTTTTTTTGTATCCTAATAAGTAATCTTCCTACAAAGTTTCAATTCTCTAGTTCAATAAATAATGTTTACCCCATACAAACATTGCACCCCTATTTGAACCCCTTTAGGGGTGGAATTTTCTAAAACGCTGAAAGAGCTTTTTTGTATCTTAATAAGTAATATCCCCACAAAGTTTCAAGTCTCTAGTACAAAAAATGATGTTTCACCCATACAAACTTTGCACCCCTATTTAACACCCTTAGGGACAGAATTTCCAAAAATCCCGTCTTATGCCTTGCCTACGTCGTAAAAGGAAGGTCTGGTGTAAATTTCAAGTTATAGTCCCAGTAGTTTTGAATACTAACTTTGCACCCCTATTTAACCCCCTTAGGGGTGGAATTTTGTAAAACGCTGAAAGTGCTTTTTTGTATTTTAATAAGTAATCTTCCTACAAAGTTTTAAGTCTCTAGTTCAAAAAATAATGCTTCCCCCATACATACTTTGGACCCCCGTTTTACCCCCTTAGGGGGTGAGTTTTCAAAAATCCTTTCTTAGCGGATGCCTACATCATAGGGGCTATCAGCATGTCAAATTTCAGCCCGATCGGTCCAGTAGTTTGGGCTGTGCGTTGATAGATCAGTCAGTCAATCAGTCAATCAGTCAGTCACCTTTGCGTTTTATATATATAGATACCTAAAGTAGGGGCCTTTAGATAGATACGTAAAGGTGTCTCCGTAAATAAAATCATAGGTGTTCTGAGGGGTAATCATAATCACGTAACGTTTTTAACACTGACATTGCTCCATATAAAAAATGTCATTTTAGTTCTACCTAACGTACATACGTACGATACGTGATCGACCCCACCACAGTGATCCAGTAGGATTACTGGCCGATGTCGGACACTTCTACAGAAAACATCCTTTATTTACATGTTGGGGGTTTTTCAACTTTTCTAAGTTGTAGGTTGTAGTTATAAATCAAAACGATTAAGTTTTCCCATGCAACTGTGAGAGAAAGATGGTTATGCTTTTCGAATATAATATAAGTATAATATACATAGGTACGTGAGTGAACACCTGATTTAGTTAGTTATATTATATTATTACTTAGATATATTTAAGAAACAAGGGTTTCCACAAAGGGGTTTGGGTAAAAGTGTTGTCATTTTTTAGGTGAGCGGCCACTCATTTAGGGCTGCAACACACTGGCGCGGCCTGCGGTGGCGGACAATAGAAAATTTGACAGCGGCGGACAAGTTTACTATTGTCCGCCGGGGCCAGGCCGCGCCAGTGTGATGCGGGCATAAAGTGGTAAATTATTACTTGTTGAGCAGGATCAAATAATTGTACAAGTACTAACGATATTTAAGCATAAAAGTTAGGTGAACATTAACTAGTTTCACGTTTAAATAACGTGCATTTAGTTTATTAATAGAGAAACGGAAAAGTAAATTTTCATACAAACTGAATGCTTAGGTAACTGTCGTCAGCGTCACAAAACTGTCTCCGAGTTTTTTTTTGACGACTCCTGCCAATTGAGTAAATAATGATTTAAAAATGCCCTGTAACATCATACTTATTATTAGACCCGCCAGTGTTGTCCGCCGCAATGCGCGAAACCAATAAAATGTAATAAGGCGTCAGATCTATTAGCTTTCACTGAGTCAACAGGAAGTAACGTTATTACTGATATCGTGAGATTGTGACCAATAACGACGCCTTCCCCACTGTAACACAATAACTATCCGCTTTATAGCCCTAATCTACTATTATACAATATCATCGGAACATTCATTGTTTGCTTATTTGTTATGACTATTATACTGAGCAAATAAAGCTTTATTGATTCTATTAGCCTGAATATAGGTTTACGATAGTGCTTAATTAACTTACAGTGTGTGTTTTCTTTGACAGTAACGAGACAGTTATATGATTACTAACAGCCGCCCGCGACTTCGTCCGCGTAGATTTTTGATGATGACAAAGATATAAAACAGGTACGGTACCTAAGTGAATTTTATTCTTAGTTAAAATGGTCTAAGTAGACTCATTTCAAACAGTGGCAGACACTGATATGCGATTGTTAAAGAATTTTTAAAGATTTTCCAATCAGATTACGGGAATTGTTTGCAGAATGGTTATTACTTGTTCCGTCAGTTACCTGATGCTTTAATCTAATTTTAATCTTTGGCAAAAGGGTGAGGACCAAATTCTTGGCCAGTAGTTAGCCTAATTAATTGATAGTAGTTAAAAATTTCTATTGTGACACGAAAATTAGCCATACATTTTCTATGGTTAATTTTCGTGTCACAACGGAACTTTTTAACTACTACCAATTAACGACGCTAACTACTGGCCAAGAATTTGGTCCCCACCCAAAAATGACTCTGCAAGATATAGAGCGACGCATGGATTTGGACCTAGAAAATGGGGATCTTAGTTATTATGAGTGAGATTAAAAAAAAGTTAAATATCGTAAGGCTGTTAAAACAATCTTAAACTCAGCACTGGAAATCGAGAAATGGAGACAGGTTAATGAATAGTACATCTCTTTAAAAAATCCAGTGTTCCCCGTACATAACCTTCAACCTTTTTAAACCCCCATTGGGATAGAATTTTCATAAACACTGAAATTACTTTTTTTGTATTTTAATAAGTTAACTTTCTACAAAGTTTCAAGTTTCTAGCTCCTTAAATAAAGTTCCCTGCATACAAACTTTGCACCCATATTTAACCCTCTTAAGGGTGGAATTTTCTTAAATGCAGAAATTGCTTTTTTTGTATTCTAATTAGTAATCTTTCTACAAAGTTCCAAGTCAATAGCTCAAAAAAAAAAGATTCCCCCATACAAACTTTGCACCCCTATTTCACCCCTTAGGGGAGGTATTTCCAAAAATCCCTTCTTGTCCCTAGCCCAAGTTATAAAAATAACCTAAAGTTACAAAACTCTAGTTTAAAAAATAGTGTTTCCCCCATGCAAATATTGCACCCCTATTTCACCCCATTAGGGGGGAAATTTTCTTAAACGCAGAAATCACTTTTTTTGTATTCTAATGAGTAATCTTTCTACAAAAATTTTAAATTCATAGTTCAAAAATTAATGTTTCTCCCATACAAACATTGCACCCCTATTTAACCTCCTTAGACGTAGAGTTTTCTAAAACGCTGAAACTACTTTTTTTGTATCTTAATAAGTAATCTTTCTACAAAGTTTCAAGTCTCTAGTTAAAAAAAAATTGATTCCCCCATACAAACTTTGCACCCCCATTTAACCCCCTTAGGGATGGAATTTCCAAAAATCCCGTCTTATCCGTTGCCTACGTCATAAAAGGAAGTCCTGGTGTAAATTTCAAGTTTCTAGTCCCAGTAGTTTCGGCTGTGCGTTGATGAGTGAGTCAGTCAGGACATAGGCATTTATATGTAACATGTATAGATAATAAAGCTGAAGAGGGTCGAAAGTCTGTACATAAAAGATATTAGAAAAAAAGTTGCTGGGGATACTAAGAATAGATAAAAGAACACGTTCCAACAGTTTTTAGAATTTTTGTCTGTTTATCTGTTGATGTGTAAGCGCATCTCGTGAAACTTGCTGAACGGATTTTAATACAAACTTTACCAATAAATATAACGAGAAAATCCCCGGCCAGGTTTTAGGCTATAAAAAGTATAAAGATAAGATAAGTAATATAGTTATTATGTAAGTCTGGAACTATTACAATATTTGATGAGTGGAACAATTAGTCCGTCGCATGCGACTATAACTTATGCGGTGACTTCAATACTGTTAAAGAGCAGGAACTTAAGCGGTGGCCGCATTCATTCGTGATAAAACAATTCAATCTCGTCCCGCACGACAGCACCATTGCGCCACTTCGCTCCACGAAGCTGGCGTATCGCAAGTAGGTACCTACAGATGTGCAAATTGCGGCTACTTTCCTAAAATATTAGAAACTTCTATAAAATCATCAGGAAAATTCCACGAGTTAATATCGTAGGAAAATGAGGAAACACCGAATTCTTTCCATTGGAAATGTTTTTACTATTTTGTAAACTTTCCATCGGCACATCAGCAGTCTTTGGATCTTCGTGAAACCCTGTGAAAAACATTTCACCTGGTCGCGGAAACCTTTTGAAAATAATAGGCGTGGCGTAACTGAAAAGGATGAGGACGTGCAAACTGCCGAGTGGTTGGTTATATGAAAATTGCAATCATTTGAATAAACTAAAAGTCTATTTATATCCTTTCCGGGTGCTCGCTGTAGTATTTGTTTTAATTTACAGCTTTAATGAGGATGTTTTAGTTAGACTAGCTAGTGCAAAAGTTATACGGCACCTACCTAACAGTCAACACACCTTTTAGCTTGTTACTTTTAGAGCTTTTCGCTCGGTGTCGATAGCGTTGTAATTCAGAGAGAAAACAAATTTTACCAGATATAGGACTATGATCGATTTTTAAGCCCCTCATACCCAATTGCAAATTTCTTCGAAATCGTTAGATCCATTTTCGAGTACGTGATTACAAATAAATAATTACCTACTTACAACTATTGTTCGATTAATATTATATGACTATATTAAATTTTTACCAAACTGGATCCGCTATTGTTTTAGTATTTTTTTAGTTATCTAGTACATTCCATTTTCAATAAGTACGACCCACCCATTCAATAATTCTACGCCTCAAGGCACTACGAGTTGATATACCTAATAACTACTAGTAAAATATATCAAGCCCTGATATTTTCACGGAGTTTATTTAAGTAATTGAATAAAGCAATCAGCGTAAAATGAACGAGTCATTCGAATTTGATACCTATTTGCACGGTTAAAATAATAGATAATTTCTTGGTTATTTTTGAAGGAAAGTGATACTTACGAATTAATACAGTTTTTAAGAATCTCCTATTTATTTGGAAGTTGGATAGAAAATCATGTTTTGAGGCGAAAGGAATAGTCATGCGCATGATGTGTCACTAAAAAGAAAAGATTGATATGCATCTTTCGCTCACTGTGAACTATATCACTCTTTTAGTTCACTAGTTCAATTTAGTTCAGTAGTTCTAGAGGTGCATCCTACATCAGTTGATATAGATAGATGGATTAGATTGAGTATATCATATCAGTCGTACGCGTATCTTTCAATGAACTATTGAGTTACTTGCCGTATTCAAAATTAAAATAACATTAAATCACTCATGTCATCGAATCGAATCATATTCAATGATCAATAGGCAGAATTAACTACCAATTTTCTAAATGATATACTGAAGTATTGAAGTATAGGGGAAGTGAAGTATTGCGTAGGGCTGCTAAGCGGCTGAAATCGCGCAGTTCGGCAGGCCTTGATGCTATTCCTCCATATCTTGTGAAAGACTGCATATCCGCTTTTGAGGAACCGTTGTTGCATATTTATAACCTAGCATTGAAATGCGCAGTTTATCCTGATCAATGGAAAAAATCGAGAGTCTCTCCCGTACCTAAGAGTGGGTCAAGTACGGAAGTAGAAACGTATAGACCCATAGCAGTGCTGTCTGTCTTCGGCAAGCTGTTTGAGTCGATGATAGATTATCGAATTAGGCATCAGATTTCTACCCAGCTTGCTGACGGGCAGCATGACTTTCGCTGTGGTCGATCGACGTCCACCAATCACACTGTTTTCGTAGACTATGCAACAGTGGAAATGGACGCTGGTCGTCAAGTTGACGCGGCGTATTTTGATTTTAAGAAGGCCTTCGACCTCGTTGACAACGACATACTTTTAAAAAAATGTGCCTCCATGGGATTCTCACCAAGTCTGCTTAGATTCTTCGCAAGTTATTTAAAGGATCGTTGTCAGGTCGTCAGGATCTCGGGATGCGAATCAAAGCCGTTTTACACACGTTCCGGGGTGAGCCAAGGGAGTACTCTCGGCCCGACACAATTCATCATAATGATAAATGACTTACTGAGGGTTGTTGGCACTGCCAGGTGTTTGCTGTTCGCAGACGACCTTAAGCTTTTCCTGGGAGTGGGCCAAATAGGCGACTGTGAGGCACTGCAGCGGGATATAGATGCGGTCGCTGAATGGAGTAAGATCAATAAATTACATTTCAATGTGTCCAAATGCAAAACGATCACTTTCAATCGCATCCGTAAGCCGATCAGTGTATCTTACACTCTGCACGGCGTCCCGTTGGAGCGCGTCACAGAGATTTGCGACTTAGGACTAACACTTGACAGAGAACTAAACTTCCGCCAACATGTGTCAACCATATGTCGGAAGTCGAGCAAAACGCTAGGATTTATCATGAGGATGTCATACCAGTTTCATAGTGCCAATGTCGCCTTAATGCTGTACAATGCATACGTTCGCAGCAAACTCGAATATGGCGCTGTGGTTTGGGATCCCCACGAGGTAAAATATACCCTGAACCTAGAGAAAATACAGCGGAAATTTGCTAGGTTCCTATACCGGAGGAAGTATGGGTACTATCCCTATATGTATCCGTCCCTATTTGTGTCGGGGATGGTAGGATTGGATACGTTGGAGTCGAGAAGAAAGCTGCTACTTATGGTGCACTATTATCAGCTTCTCAACCATAAAGTTGACAATCCATGTGTGTTAGGACAGGTGGGACTGCACGTCCCGGCGCCGCGGACGAGCGTGCCTGGGCGCGGAGGCGGCGGCGCGGTGGCGCCACGAAGGCTCCCGCGCCCGTTCGCGCGGAGCGTGGCGCGCACGAGACGGGGGGACAATGCTCCTACGCGTAGGGCAATTTTCCTCCTTAATGATTTATATGAGCAGGTCCCTGATGCAGATATATTCCACGACAGCTTAGGTGTTTTCGTGAGGCGTGCTAGGCTGTATCTTGACAGTTGCAGTGCAATATAAATATAAATAATTTGTTTTTTTTTTGACTTATTAATAAGTTTAAAGTATTAAAGTTGATATTTGACGTTATTTAGTATTTGACATTAATGTTTTATTTTTATTTATTTTATTATTGAATTTCTGTATAATGTAATGAGTGTTAAATTATTTATAATGTACCCAATGAATGACTTATGAATTTCCATTTTATGGTGTAATGTAATATTATGACTGTAATGAAAGCATGACTAACTGTAATAATATGTAAGTGTTTTGGTCTTGCACTGTAAACTTGCATATGTTTGAAATAAATAAATAAATATGAATCCGAACTGAACTAGTGAACGAAAGAGTGACACCAAGTGAAGTACTTCATTTGAATCACTCATTCGCGAACTACTCATGTCTAGAAAGGAATCGTCATGTACGTAATTGGGTAAGTAACCATATGGGTACTTACTTGTGGTCCTAACACGCACACCTTGACCTTGCTGAAGTGTTTACCGTGTACGCACGATTAGGTACCTAAATAAAGTTTAGTGGATAGGTAATGGAATCCACAAAACGGTCTAAGCCTATGTCGCCTTAACAACATAAACACGATTCAACTCCAATTTCAAAGTTTTTATCCAGAGTTATTGCGTAATAAAAGTCACTTCATGCTACGAGTAGGAAGGTACACATTCAACTTCCTAAAATGCCGCATGCATACTAATTATTAAATTCATTGCTAGCGTTTGTGTACAATACGCTTTGTTATTGTGCAACAAGCGTGAGCGGGGAAGAAAAAACACGGTGCACTGCGAACTGATTTGACAGAGACGGGTTCCGCTGACTTCATTCATTAAACTTAAGAGGAAACGTTACCTGACCTTTTTCTGATGAAAGGATTCTAGATCAGTATTTTAGTTAGGACCAAATTCTTGGCCAGCTAACGCACTCAACTATATGCCGTTTTAGGCATTGGTTGCTCCAAACCAGTGACAAAAATACCTAAGCATATCAAAAAAGCAAAACACACCGACACAGATATTGATATTAATTCAAAAACGCATTAATCTATGGTCAAAAACCTCGAAGGAAACAGTCGAGAACATTCGTATGGAAAATTGAACAATGACTCTTGACAGCGCCAAGGAAGCACACAATTCAAAGTGATGATTGTAGGGACAAAACCAAGACAAAACACATCATATTTATCAGAGACATTGTGGTAATTAAATCATAGCGCTCTATACATATAATCAGTATTACGTGGCAATCAGCTGTGCGGCCCGTCTGATGGTAAGCGGTTACCGTAGCTTGCAAGGGGCAAGTCCCCTTGCATACATACGCGTTGCCAATAACCCCTTAAAAACCTATACCTAGATTTACTTGAAGAACCTAATGGAACCTAAAATCCAGAATTAATATTGTAAAATTATTGTGTGAAATGAAAATGAAAATAAAAAATGAAATTTTATTGATAACTATTGTTATGTCATTTTGCAATAAGCTCTAATTAGACATAATTAGGTTTAGGTACATAGGTAAGTTCATTAAGTCATTATACTTCATTAATTCATAATGATAATATATATGGTTATTGTCTGTTGTTAAATACATTGTTCTATCGTAATAGGTATATTATTTGAGTATCATATGGCCAGTGGTATGCTGAAAAAATTCATCATATTGATAAAACGAATTTTTTAAAAGCCATACTTTAAATCTGGATTTAAATCCTGCGGTGGAAGGTGCATTTCTAGTGGTATCTAATCGTCAGATTGTAGACGGAAGGTCCTAGGTTGTAGACCGACTTCGCTAGTCTATGACATTCCGCCACCAGCCTTTCTCCATGCTTGTTGCTCCGTAAGGGGTATCTGGAGTTCATGCCCTTGCCTTTGAACTGATCAAGGTTTTCGTGGGTGAAAATTGCCACAATGGTATATCAGTATGCATGGCAGGGGCAGAATTTGGAGCTCCAGAAATTGCCGGCCATGCCGCGCAGAGCCCTCTTTTGCATGGAGAACACGCGGTACCAGTCGGCGGCCCGAGCCCAAAGCTCCACGCCCCGTACGTCAGCACTGAGTCTTACAGGGCGTCATGAAATAACGATTTTTTAATTTTTAGTTCGGTAGATTAGTTAATCTACCTAACTAAAAATTTAAAAATGTATCCCCCGCGTGGTGTCGTTTTAGAATTTCACCACTCCCAAGGGGGTCTTGGGAGTCGTAAAACTCGGCTACGGGGTTGTAACGTGTTGCAGGCGATGGGCTAGCAACATATCACTAGGATATCACATTTTGTCGATCTTTTATAAGTACCCACATTTGTGATAAAAGTGGCACTGGAACCTTAGTTTCATGTGCTTTCCTACCTCTTTTGGGAATACAACCGTCAATTTATGTATGTACGAGTATGTAAAAACGTATTATACTCGTATAGGTATGCATGATGTAACAATAAACAAAATAGCTTAATCATTCATATAGCTTATTCGGACATGTTTTCTTGTAGAACAACACATTATGATGGTTTTTTTTTCATACAAATATCCTTATAAATTCATACTCAGACTTATTTTGAGTATCTTAAGATCTAGGTATCATTGTATTTGTTTTAAACTTTTTTTGGCAAAAAATGACTTACCATTGAGTTTGTTTCTGCGTTTCGTCCTAACAGTGATCTTCTTTTTCAGAAACGCTGGTAAAATTTTGACTTGCAGAACAAAATTCATTTATTTCATTTAATAAATAAATGAGTTCACTCCACGGCCGGAGCGTTTGCATTCTCGTTCTACAGTTGATCCCCAAAAATCGTAGTTACATACACCGGATGCGTTGGATTTTAGATGGTTTTAGGTTTGTGTGGAAGCTAGGAGACAATTGAACGACGTATATCCAGTTCCAGTAGAACCCAGCATTATACGTATTTAAAACGGGGAGTAAATAGACAGTTTCACCATTCTTTGTGAAGTGGAGATATGCATTACTATCTAATGGGCTGCATTGACTAAGAGATGGTTAGTTTATTTTACATTTTACACTAGCTACCCGCGCGGCTTTGCTACCGTATAATAAGTGCTATGGACATAAGTTATATTTAGCCACATTGTAATATTTTATATAAAATGCGGGTAAAGATGTGCGAGCAGCCAGGTAAAAGTATAAGATAAATTTGAAATTTTACCTCATTTTGCATGTCTACGAGTATGAGACTTAGGGTGGGTTGCACTAAACCGTCTGTAATCGCAAGCGGTGTTCCTTAAAAACTCAATGTACGGGGAGTTTGACAAGTTCCTATGGGATGACAGCTGCCGGGGCCATATTTAGCGTTGATCGGTCTGTAATCAGCTAAGGTAATCAGTAATAAATAGCGATAATTGAGCAGCCTGAGGTACAAACTTAAAAAAAAACAAGACCTTTAGTTTTTCTCTATCGGAGAAATTGAATCCGATATCCGATCCCAAAAAAATATTGAAAATCGATATTTTTTTTAGCATCAAGCTTGTAAAAGTAGCTTCCTTTTTGTGAGTGTGGGTATCCAGCAGAGCAGGGCGAGGCAGCGAAGCGGCTACTCCCTTAATGTAGGGCCGAGTGAATACCGTAACCCAGTAGGTACATTGCGTGCTTTCCGCAGTCGACCCACTAGTAATCCAACGCTTTGAAAGAATTAATGGATTTCCGTACCATTAGAGACGAGTAGGTGTGCAGTGGAGAAAGTGGCAGACTATAGGATTATGTAGGTAGGTACTAACTTTATCTCTGCGACATGAAATACACGGCAAAATCAGACAGATACATATTATTGCCGGAATACGGCAGAGATTAGACTTCCCAATTTTCTTTTTTAACAAACCCATTCGTGGACCCATCATTTCGATTATACGAAAAATCTTTATTTGGTAAAAAATGGTTTTACATTATTGGGTTAGTTACAACTGTGACCGAAAAGTAGACTATATACAAATCGTAATATATAATACATAATAAGAATAATAACATTTGAAATATTATTCACACTGACCCATCTTTACCTATTCTATTCTAAGGCAGGTCTGTGTTGGTACGACGACGAGTGAAGCGAGGAGTGTTAGGACGAGCTGACCCTACAGCGCGCAAGCCCAGCGAGCAAAGCGAGCGTGCCGCGGCAACGGCAGGCGAAGCGCAAAACCGATTTTATTTTATTATACTTTACTTTTTAGGGTTCCGTAGTCAACACTAGTAGTAGATTTATATAACTGAACAATAAAGATTTTTATTATTATTATTATACAAGGAACCCTTATAGTTTCGCCATGTCCGTCTGTCCGTCCGTCCGTCTTCGGCTTCGCTCAGTAACCATTACTAACAGAAAACTGTGATTCAGCATGGGTATATAAACCAATCACGCCGACAAACCACTATAATAAAATCTTTAAAAAAAATTTTTTTTTGAGTACTTCCCCTACACCTAAAGCGGGGATGTATTTTTTTTCTCGTTAAACATGGTGTGGGGTATCGTTAGACAGCTCGTCCAAAAATATTAGGGGTTTTCTTAAACCATTTTTCAAATCTGTGATGCGTTTGCGAGATATTGGGCTTTAAAGCCCTAATTTTTGTTCGAGTCATGTATCCCTGCCGGCTAAATGGCTACTACTGGGAATGTGAAAAAATTCGCGGTATTAGTACCTACATATAATGAATCAAAAAGGAAAACTATCACGGATAAGTAGGCGTAGGTACTTGGAAAGGCCAATTTTCGTAGAAATTCGGTCGACGCAACCGCACCGCACGTCGATGTAACTAAGACAGACAGGCAACTACGGAACCCTACACTTAGTACAGTCATTATATCCAAAAAACCGACCCTACCCGTGAATAATTAGTTCTTGGATTTTTTTTTTGGTAGGTCCCTCGTGGGGGTCATTGGGAGTGTAAATTAAAAAAGTAGACTGAATCAGGCTCCTGCGTATATTCGAAAAACGGTTTTTCTTAAATAACTCTCAATGACCCCCCCCCCCCCGAGGGACCTAGGAAAAAAATCCTAGAACTAATTATTCACGGGTCAAAATCTATAATGACTGTACTAACTGCGTGTGGCCCGACACGCACTTGGTCGCTTTTTTATGAATACGGTTATCAAAAACATATATTTTTGCGGAGTTTTCAAACCCATATTATACGTACATATTCAATGGGATTTTAAATCAACTGGGAAATAAAATCGCAGCGGTAAAAAAATTGGTCAACAGAAAACATTTTAAATGAAGCTTCGGACAGACGAAAAAACTCGATTAGTTTTCGGAATTTTGATATTCAGGCGAACGTTTATCGAGGTTGTGTAACCGAACTAAAAGATCTATATGTATTTGGGTCATCATTTATTCAATTCAAGTATATGTACCTATACTAAAACAAGGTTAAAATGCATACATACTGTGGTCGTCTTTTTTATTACACATCATAAACATTATAATACAATGCAGGAAATGAATTCAAAATCTTATACTTAGGTATACAAATATGCCAATAGTAGACAATTTCACATGTAGACAAATCTACCTCTACTGTAAAGGTGTATATCGACACATCCAAATTACTAAGGTACATATTATTACTGTAGCAATTATATCTAATATTGATTGGATCACATCGATATTTTTACAAATGGGTCGATCAACTTCATCTTGAGGCTATTTGCCAGGTTTTTTTTCTAATACGTACTAAAACTACTAATACGAAATAATGTTTCATCACATTTGCTCGTAAAGGGCTTTATAATGCGCAGGCATACCAAGGCATACCATTTTCTTAAACTGTATCTGTTATAACGCGAGGTTTTAACTCAAATACGATGTTTGAAAACCTATTTATAAATAGTAAATGCGTTTACTAAACAGAAACGTTCGCTAACGAAATTCCGAATTTAGATCAAAGTGGAAAATTTAAAAATTATTTACCACGAGCGGAATTTGAACCCGCAAAACCTCTGGAATCCGTCCATCGCTCTTGCCAACTGAGCTACCGTGGGTCCGCTGGTGGCACCGAATTTTTAGATCCCTTCCACTTACCCTTAAGGAGGCTCGTAGCGACATCTATCGCGAACTTGTTACAACTTCTGAAACGGCACTAAACGTCTCAAGTACCTAAATAAGGTTATAAATAATCTAAACGTATAAAAACTAACTATTTTTAACAGTGATTTTGAATCGTGGCTGTATGCCGAAACGTACAATACAATACAATAGAAATACTCTTTATTGCACACCTCAGACAAACAAAGCAGTTATAAAGAGAAAGAATACAATAACATGTAGGTAGAGGTAGACAACAGGCGGTATTATCGCTGAAGAGCGATCTCTTCCAGACAACCTTTGGGTATTGGAGAAAGAGATAAAACTAGATTATGTAGTAGGTGGTGCAGAGATTATATTTAGCTAAAAATCAAAATATTTACCGGTTTTTTTAACGTATTTCTTTGCCTTACATCAAATTAGTATTATTTTCGTTTCAAATGTATTTGTTTGATGAAAAACATTGCGTGCGACGTACGCTAAGAATTTTACAAACTCGAGTCATCAAAGCCTTCCGCCTTCGGCGTCGGACTTCTACACTCTCGATCGTTCGTAAAACATCTCTTAGCATACTTCTGGCACAATGTACTATCGTGTTAAATACCTGTGTGGGTTATTTCATAAGAATGTTAATCTCGATAACAAGATCGCGTTTATGTCGGACATATACCATTCGTCCCTAACTAGCAAGTATGTTAGTGCAAGAGGGACGAAAGCATGTCTAGCTAGGCAGTTCGTATTAAAGTATTATTTATGAAGCTCTGATACGGTTTTCTCCTTTCTAGCGGAACAAAATAACCACAAAAAAGTTGATCCACCCATATAGTGTACTTTCACTACTCAGTACAAACGCCAACACAGTTAAGACCGTCCTGTGTTTATATTGAACCTTATTACAATGGTCGTAAAGTGGTCATGTAACTGTGTTTGCGATGGTACTTACGGCCCGGTGTCATAAAGATCGATTAAACCCAGCGAAGGATTAAACGATAGATGTCTAAGTAGCGCCGCTAAATGGCCCCACAGAATGGGTGCCATTGCCATTATGCCAAGATGGGGACGGGGTCTCGAAACGATGCCAGGCAGCCGTTTAGTTCCACCATACGCATACCGGGTTTTAGACATGTTCGGGTAGAAATCAGTAAAGAGCTCATGGTTTTTTCGTTCGCTGGTTAAACCTAAAAAAGTATCATTTACACCGTACATTTTCTGACATAACATACCAACATAATTTCTTTATAAAACTGGGCGCTACAAGACAATGATTAGGTTAACATTGACTTCTACACACTTAAAAAATCCCTTACTCATAAAACTTATCGCGCTTGTAAGCTAAAATATGTTTTCTTTCTTAGTACCACATATATCAAAATTTCAAACGAAGACAGTTGATTGTAACGCCATTTTAACCGGTAGGTTTATCCGCCGTTTATGAATAAGGGCATTAATCCGTAATGTAATGAGTAACGGCATACATATTGCTACATGAGTCTATACAATTCAGATATAGCTCACTTTAAAAACATAGTTTTAACGTTCCCTCGGTTTTTTCAGGACCCCATCATCAGATTCTGGTCTGACCATGGGACCACCTGGGAAGGATACCCTTTCAAACAAACCAATATTTTTAATACAGTTACTTAAAATGTCCTACTTTACGTTGCTGTTGCTGTTTAGCGTGCGGAAAGCTTGTTTTCGCGAACTAGTGCTTTTCACTTTTCCCTCTCAATAATTGTATAAATTGTACCATTAATTATTATGTAAGTAAATAAAAAATAAATAAGATAGAACTGTATATATTTTTTTTGTAACAACTTCGTTATTTTTCTACTGTATTACAATGATGTTACAAAATTAATAGGTACTATAAAAGTTTGGAATTCCTTACATGTTGTTTTTCTTATGCAACTGCAACTGTATTAAATAAAAAAGCGGCCAAGTGCGTGTCGGACAACGCACAACCAGGGTTCCGTCCCTATTAAAAAGGTCATGTCAGATCCACCATACCCCCTAGCCATACCCCTGGGGGTAGGGTGGACTGAACGATGACTGAACCATACCACCGTTAGTAGTGCTGGGATTTGATGGAAAAATAGAAAAAGAAATAGGTACAAAATTTTTAAATTAAACGAAGGCCGTTCTGGCCATTTTTTACCATAGGCACTACTGCTTGGCACTGCCAGTAGTGTCATGGGTAAAAAAGAATTTCCTGTGACACTACAGTGGCCTTAGTAGTTTTCCCTTGGCACGCGGGGTATTATCTTATCTTCATACCTGTATCGTAACTGCCATACGTCCACGTTCATAACCAACCTATACTATAAGGCAGGCCGGTGTAGATACGACGACGAGTGAAGCGAGGAGGAGTGTTAGGTGTACTGCGACTCTGCGACCCTACAGCGCGCGAGCCGAGCGAGCGAATCGAGCGTGCCGCGGCTGCGGCCGGCGAAGCTCCAGACCTAACTTTATTCGAAAAAAATATCCGTAGTCGGTTCTGGCGCTTCGCCGGCCGCTGCCGCGGCACGCTCGCTACGCTCGCTCGGATCGTGCGCTGTAGGGTCGTAGTACACCTAACACCCGCCAATCGCATCGGCCGGTTCTTTTGCGTTTAGTCAGGCGCGGGACACTCCGCGATTTACGTTCATCGCTACAAGTACATGCCGGTGCCCCAACGTTGGGGACGTCAGAGAGCCATAAATCTTAATGTTTCGACTGAGAAAAAATCGCCTTTCGTAAAGATCAAAGGAGTGTTCTTTCTGTACATGTACTATTATCTATTTTGTGTTTTAGTCTGGTTTCAACCGTGAGACTTGTTGGTTGTCAGTTATGTCGAAATGTTCAGTCAATAACTGCATAAATACCAACAAAAAAACTTGAAAAAAGATGGGATTTATTTCTTTAAATAATTTATTTTCATAACATAACGAAATTTGTGTAAACTCATTGTAATTTAATAGTTTTGAACATGTTTTAAATAATTATTTTTGTTAGTTCAAATGACAAAGTCGCGGAACATAAATCTAAGGAGTCGGTATACTTAGATACTTTTTTTATGATGTCGTTACCTACATAATTATGGTTTTCATTTTAAGATTTCCAAAAAATCCTCAGCGACGTGCAAAATGGGCTGCAGTCATAGCACGCGACAGTCGAGATGTTTTTTTTAAAACCAAACGACTCGCGTGTCGTTTGTTCGGCTCATTTTAATGATTCGGATATATTATAGGTTATACGACAAAAAATGGAAGAACAGGTTTACTAAAACTGCCACACCTCTCATGAACGTACCTAAGCCCATTTCTTTCCATTACATATTTTAATTTCAATTACTTCCAATATACTTAGCTTTATCTTCTGCCTTCTGGCAAAAGGTAATTAATAGCATTAATGAACTATAATAAAATTCTATAATACAATCCCAACACATCATTTGGAAATGCGCAAATTGTTGCCAATTTTCATCATCATTCATTTTTGACCTTATATCTCGTAATACTCGTTTTATAGATGTCGGATGATCATGAGAGTGACGTTCAAAACCCATAGGATTGTTTTAGTAAAATCGACAGCTGATCTCTACTTGACTGTACGCTTACATTACATCGCAAAAAAGAAAGTATTAAAAGTAAAGGCAGGTCGAAAATACAATTATTTAACAAACTGAATCTATTTCAAGGAAACTAAAATGACTTCTTTTTATGGACTCTGTCAGCTGTACTATATGTACTTACGGAAATCTCATAAATTGTTTTGTGTATAATATTTGTACAAATATTTGAAACTGTTTATTCCCCACTTGCCAAATAAAGAAACCAGATTTATTTGTGCTTTCTGTTGAATTAAACCAAATTTATAACGCGACTCCATTCATTCGCTAAACGCTAACTAAAGTTTTGACGTGAGCAGTCAATTCACATTGTATGTCTCAATAAACTAAAAAGTATTTAATATTTTGATGTTGCTTTGCTAATATGGTGCTTAAGGTCTAAAACACTGAGTTCTTTTTTCATGAAATACCTTGATGCAGGGTATAAATTAACGCTATTAGCAACTACTGAAATGTACTAGAGCTGTCATTCTGGGGCTCTGGGGTACATTTCTTGGCATATTTGCTTGAGATTGTGCATCTAGTTCTATAGTATACTAAATCAATGGTTACTACAGATAACGGTAGTCTAACTTTTTCAACTACACTGCGTGATACTGATAACGGTAACAGGACATTTGAGATAAATATTATAAAGCATCACATAGTCCACAGCACTACGGTGGTATGGTTCAGTCCCACCCTACCCCCAGGGGTATTGCTAGGGGTATGGTGGATCTGACATGAAAAAGGTCATATCGTTACTGAAAACTTATGGCACTTACGTCCTTTTCTTTAAGGAAGGCAGTTTTTTATAAATATCTCGAAAACCTTTGAACCGATCTTGTTCAAAACAAATATCGCTGAAAGAATTTTATAAGCCCTATAAGCATGATTTTTTTCATAATTTTAAAGTGCACGGTTCAAAAATTAGAGGGGGGGGGACACAATTTTAGTGACTTTCGGGGCGATTATCTCCGACTCTATTCACTTAATCCAAAAAATTGCTTAGAAACCTTATATTTATTTTGAAAGGCCTGTCGATTGATGTACCACACGTGGGCTTGCAATGAAAAAATAATTTTTGACTTTCGGTTTTATGTACGGAGTGCACCCCTAAAAAAATCTTTTTTAGTAATTTCATTGCAAAACTATGTAGCGGTTAACAAAATACACCCTATCCTCAAGTTTTATTCAAATAAACCTTATGGTTTTCGAGTAAAATGCCTGTGACATACTGACGGACAGACAGACAGACAGACATGACGAATCTATAAGGGTTCCGATTTTTGCCATTTGGCTACGGAACCCTAAAAACGTGAACGACGTTACGGAAATGTCATTCTTCACTCGTCCCGAGTCATGCTCGTGACGTAATTACATACTTTCCGCACTAGCATCGAAATGTACTATTTCCAAATTGGTCCAGGCGTTCTCGAGCAATAAAAGATTCAAACGAATTGAGTGCGTCCTCTTTTTTTAAGTTTAAGTAAGTTAAATAAATAATACTTTTACTCACAATCATAAAAATGCACATAATAATACTTATATATAATGGTGTTTTTGTCAGATTAATATCAATAGTGAATAGGGAACATGCAATATGTACTTTTATTTAATAATCAATGTAATTTTCTCAGAAAATTGTTTACTATTACTGATGACTACCGCCGATTGTCATTTTTCGTAGCAATTAAATCGTAGGGAAGATATTTTTGACTGCGTTGCAGCGTAATATTTTCGCAGGCAATGCAAGACAGTATAAACAAACAGACTTGATAATTAATACTGACTAACAGGACGGCTAACAAAAAAGCGCGAGATACGAGAAAGAAACGTTTGTTGTACATTGCGCTTTTTCTCGCTTGTCGTATGCTATTCGTCCTGCACGGCTATCAGAGGGCGGCTCCAAAACTGTGTCGCAGCGAGATATACTCTCAGTCTCTTTCTAATTTACGGCGCTTAGAAAGAGACGGATAGTCTATGTCGCCTGGCGAGCCGTCTCATGACAGCCGTGCTGTGCGTCATAAAAATAAATAACATAATTCATAAGTAAACTAAGTTGAACCAGGTTCCGTAATTTGTGCTTCGCAATTAAAATAATTAAGTATAATTTACACGAGTACATAATACTTAAGTGGTAAAGCCTAGGAGATTTAAATACAGTTAACAATAATAATATTAAAAACTTGTATGACCTATACTTTGACAATGATAATATTTGTACTAAGTAAATAAATATTACATAAGTGTGTATACGCTTTAGAATAAAAGACTTTTATGTTTCCAAATCATAACTGAAAGGGAGCCGATATAAATCTTACTTGCAAGCGTGAAGATTACTTTGACAGCTTATGTCAGGGGTCTTTAACACGCGGCTCGCCAACAACTTAGCCAACCGGGCAAAACTGACGGAAAAATCTAGTTAATAGGACTAATGTGAAACTAATTACGTTCCAACTGTGATGCAGTCCACAGAGTAACAGTAAAAAATCTTGGCCATTCAATTAAAAAAGGTTGAAGGTCCCTGTCTTACGTCATACACAACATACAGTCATAGATATTCTACTCACTTTTTTGCACATTATTAATTAGTAATAAGACAAAAAATATACACATCTTTGACTAAACATCGATAAACGTGAACATATGAACGCTTTAAGTAGCTTTCCATATAATAACGGAGTGGTAGGCTCCGAGTAAACAATATTGAATGTACTTTTTTTTGTGAAACACGAGATTCTTTTGAGATTAGGTATAATCTTAATGTAATAACTACAATTAGGAATGCCGAGATAAAATCGGAAATAGGTAATAGGAATGATATACAGATAAACCTTAAAGCCTCTGTTATAGCCGGTTGTAATTAAGCTCACTTCCACGGCAGTGGGCAGGAAAGTGGGCACTGGGCAGGGCTAGTATGTAAATACGATACCGCCACTGCTATAACCCAACCACATACCCCTGCCACCCACTCGAGTGACGTGAGAAATTACGAGGGAAGGAATCAGAGACACCCGTCTTGCTCGTTTTGTCGGTTTTTTTGGGCGCGAGTCAAAGGAGCGGCGCGGCAGTAAAGGCAAGTAGCCTGGTGCGGAGCGTAGCGATTTATCGCGTGAGTAGGACAGTGTGTGGAGAAGTTTTTTATTTATGCGGCAGTCAAGTTCAAAGTCAATATGCCGCAGCGCGAGCAGCAGTGCGTGTTTACACTCAGCCAAAACGTCCTTAGAGTTGAGTAATGCAAACTGTGGGATTTGTAGGTTAGTAAATATTGAATGTACAGGACACCCTATATTACAAAATTCTTATTTGGAGTTTTATTTATATTTTAATAATTCACATATTGAAATTGTAAATCGCAAAAAAAAACATAACGCGGGATCTGCAATTATGTCGATATTACTGTTGAATGTAGAAAGTGTGAGTGGTAGGGCAGTATGTAAATACTTACCTACATATTTCTCTCGATCCTGCTACGGTTGCAAGCTCGAGCAATATTGCCGACAGCCCGGCAGCTCGAGTAATATTACCGGCAGGTCGAGTAATATTGTTGACAGCTCGATTCATATTGCCTGCAGGCTCGAGCAATATTGCCGGCAGCTCGAGAAATATTGCCGGCAGCGCAAGGAGCAGTAGAAGGGGCTGAATGTAAACGGGGTAATAAAGCTCTTGAACGTTATTTTCTTTTGTTTTATAACTGTTGAGTTATTTTATTTCAAACAGCGAATTCAGTCTTCAAGCTAAAGGAATGGATTCAGTGATAATATGGAGTCATGGTAGAACTTAACACTATACAAAAATAACTATATATCTCAACGAGGTAAAAATCACTAGGACAATTATGCATTTGAGTCGTCTTAAACCTAATTCATATAAAATATGGAAGCAGATTTTTCTAATAGCATCTAGCCGCCCAAAGGCCGCGAAGCAAAACAAATGCAACTCTGTTCCTATTTAGAATGGTATAAATTCCGTATCCATTTAACCTTTCAAGGGTCCCCAGCCCGGTAGCCTCAAGTGTACTCTTCACACAAACTTAGTTTGGTTCTCGTTTTAAATCGGCTTACTGGAATAGCATGAAAGTTTTTATACGCAATGGCATTCCCCATATCCAAGTCGGAAACTAGCCTCTGTTGCTATAAAATACAGGGTGTATCTAAAATGGGACGCGAACCGATCAATATGAGCCTAAAAACCGAGTATCTGAGCTAATAGTACGAGTAGTAAAGAGCCTACCGGAGAGAGTAAGAGAGCCTACCAGGCGGGTTCTTGGTTGCGAACGTATTAAAAGCGGAAGATAGTGCCAATGCCAAAAAAAAACAGCAACTTAATAGCAGTTAAAGCATAGAGCATCATTTATTTACTCATACATTAAGGATGGGTTGCACCAAGCCCAGTAATCGTAAGCGGTGTTCGTTAAAATCGGAGTTTGGAGAGTTTGACAAGTATATGTAATGACAGCTGCCGGAGTCATATTTAACGTTGATCGGTCTGTAACCGTTGGTTCAACCCGCCCTAAAACTGCTAATTTCACGGTACATTTTTTCTTTGGAATCATACTGTTAGCCTTTAAGACTCGAGCCGTCAGAGCTATCACGAGTCTTGTCAGTACTGTACGCTAGTCTTAGCTTTAACGAGTATTCACGGCTCGGCCAAGCGCTAAATCTTCTAGTAGCTAGATACAAATACAATGAAAGATTATTATAAGAATTATTATTACGTTGAACACTTATTATTGAAGCATACAACATCGATAATTTGAACATTTATACATGAGTAAAGATGCTGTCTTATCATACATTTCACAACTAGCTGACAAGACTGCGCGCTGTCAAATAAAACGATGAAAACATATCTTCGAAGGTCTCAGGACGGCCCGCGAGCTGTGTGGGGAAGGTAGACTATGCGTCTCTTTCTAATTAAAACGCTTAGGAAGAGACGGATAGTCTAAGTCGCCGCGACATAGCACGCGGGCCGTTCAGTGACACCCGTGCTGGTGGTTATCTACTCTAATGGAAGCGTTTTTAAATGGCATAGCTGGTATTGATTTTCTCGCATAAATTCTGACACGTCAGTCTATGAATGACAGATAGATAGGATACATAAGGTAAATCAATTGGCACCAATAGTCTGGATATTGACATTCCGTTGTCATTCCTTGAAGCTGGCCGTGCCATCAATGGCGCGCCAATAATAGGTACGTTTACCCCACATTAGCATTTTGCATATTCGCTGTGTCAATCGAGAATCTAATAAGCTTTGGTAATATCCGTATGCCGCTGTACCTGATTCCATATAACATTAGATTTTTAACCGACAAATTCGTCTGCATTTCTTGGTTTTTATCAAGGATACCAAAGTAAATATTGTACTTACGTATTTCGATTAAAGGACTTTTCAAACGTAACGGGGCGATTTCCAAAAAAAGTGTTGTAAACTTTTTTTTTCATTCTCCAAGTTTTTTCGGTTCTTTATACTCAGAATCAGAATCGTTAACACTGATGATCCTCACACACAAAAAGAAGGGTCCCAAATAGTCCATTCCGGACCGTCAGAATTTAGTATGCCTTCTTTTTACCCGACTGACCGAAGGAGAGGAGGGTTATTTAATATGTAGGCGTGACGCACTGGAAGAAAAAAATAACAGTAAAATCTGGGACAATCTTCGTCTCGTATAAGGATCAATCTTTTGATCGATAGTATCAATGATTAGTAAGAAAAACCCATTTTTTTAAATTCGGCAAAAATAAGTTTGTCAACTTTTTTTAAAAACCGCTCACAAATACTAATGTTTTCGCGTCTCGAAATGGTTTCCCTATGAATCGCATGATTTCTCTAATCTTATATGGAATAGAGTAAAAATCTATGCAAAATCGACATATGAAACGAGGTAACCGCCATGTGGGCTGTTGATTCGACGATCATCGTCCCGATAGTCGTTTCGGCGAACGGTTTAAGAGTCCGCAGTAAGCTCGGCGGAATTTCACCTTCTCATACAAACGTAGTTACGCTCTCATTTTAAAACTACGTGTTGGATTGTGATGAAACTTTGCATATAGTATAATGACATGAGGTATATCTATGTCTGTAATTAGTTTATATGGTTCCAGTTTATAAAGCAAACGAAATACAGCTAAAACAAGTTTTGTATGAAAAACTTAAATTCACTGTATTTTTTTACTATGGTATCTGAAGCTACATAAACTAATTACAGACATAGATATATCTCATGTCATTGTATATGCAAAGTTTCGTTACAATCCAACACGTAGTTTTAAAATGAGAGCGTAACTACGTTTGTATGGAGAATCGAGCTTACTGCGGACTCTTAATAGCGAAGAGTTTCGACCATCACCTCAAGAGACTTTCGCTAGATGGCTGGAAGCGTCAAATACAGAAAGCGGTACTCCTGGACCCTGCGCGGATAGTCAGGAGGTTTCTGTCTCTGACGCCCTGACCTCAGCTTAGATCCCGTCTCGCTGCCAGCCGCCTCGCTCAGGTAAAATGCTTTTATATTACTTGGTACACCTCTTCAGATCTTCCTGACGAGCAAACTGCAGGAGCTGAGCCCGTTCGAGATCTTCGCCAGCTCGCCGAAGCAGATCGACCTTCGGGCGAAGTCTATTCGTTCGCAAAACACCTGGGAAGAACAAAAGGGAACACTAAATAAAATAATCAATAATGTCATATTTTATCGAAAAAGGATTAAAAATGTTGTCAAATGGAGAAAAAATCAACGCAAAAGGTTATATAATCACTAAGTTATAAGTGTCCAAAGTTTTAAGAAGGCGTATGTTCCGTCGCTTTTTCGCAAAACGCAACTTCATATGAAACGATGACGCTGGAAGATTGTGACGTCACTAATAGACGGCAATGTGCCGCGCCCATTGTGTTCGGCGCCGCCGTCGACGCGCCCCCGGCAGCATACCGTAACGTGACGTCACACACTGTTTGCGTTTTCTCTCTCTAACAAGCAATATTAAAACGGTTGTAGCTTCGTAATTCTTTGAGATATCTGAATGGGATTTTCGTAACTAGGCATATTTTTTTGCCTCCTTTCTTTTGGAGTAATAATAATTTTCGAGTCTACACACCCATTGTCCACCAAGCTGAAATTACCTTTTAACTATGATTGTCATTATAAGAAAGATTTTAGATTCAGTGGCATATTAATCTATGCTAATATTATAAAGAAAAAAGACTGAGATCGTTGTAGCTTTGTAAGTTTGTATGTATTGGGTTAATTAAGAGTTCGATTAAATGATTTCAAAAATTCTTTCACCTGCTTTACAGTAGTTTTCTGGATGGTTATAGGGTATATTTTATGCGCGGGTATGCCTGCGGTATTTGTAACACGCGGACGAACGCTATGTATACATATATATATATATCTTTAAATTCATAGATAAGGTTGATTCATATTTAACAACTTGAAAAAGTTGAACAACTCGACATTTTTATTACAAAGTTTAATACCTCAAAACCGATTTTGTAGAAACGTAGCTAAGAAACACCTCGATCATGTCAGCTTTCTAACAAAACCGCATTAAAATCGGAACATTCGTTTAAGAGCTCCTATGCCACAGACAGACACAGACAGACAGACAAACAGACACACAGATACACAGACACACAGATACACAGACGCACAGTTATACTGACACACAGAAACGTGTTGAAAATGTAGTAACTCACCTTGAAAGATTCAGGTATTTCTTCAATAGCCCTGTGAATGAGTGTACCATTCACATAGAGACAATTGGCAGCATCATCCTCCGGCACCGTCAGGGTTTGATAAGCGAAATTGGCCTCTCTCTCCATCCTCTTAAGGAGCTCTTTGGCTTCCTTGCTGTTTCCAACACATAGTATATCGGGGCCGGCTACTGTCACATATTTTTTCAGGTGATGCGCCCCCTTTGTCACCTGAAAGTCGCGACAATTTAAGAATACAATAGTGTTATTGATGAAATGTACAAATTTTTAATAATGGGCATCTGGCTACTGGCTAACATAACTAACTTTTGCACGAGACCTGGGACTTCATTTGTGCAGAACAATTAAGTTTAAGAAAGACGGTTAATCCGTTAATCGTCATTTAACGAAGTTAACATTTTGAGTAACGGATTAACTTTTAAGTAAACTTAAAAAAATGTTAACGGTCTCATTAACTTCCGTTAACTTTCCATGAATCCCTTAATCGTTAATCAATGCCAAAAGTTTGATGTTTATGACCCTTTATCTGCTACCTAGCATTGCGCTTTATGTCACTTTTTAGGGTTCCGTACCTCAAAAGGAAAAAACGGAACCCTTATAGGATCACTTTGTTGTCCGTCTGTCTGTCTGTCTGTCAAAACCATTTTTCTCAGGAACTCGTGGAGGTATCAAGCTGAAATTTATATCAAATACTCAGGTCTATTGTCCCTTGGAGCTGTGAAAAAATCAAACTTAAAAGCCAACGCAATCAAAAGATACAGTTGTTTATGCTGCAAAAATTAGAGTTTTTCGACACTCGCAAAACCTACGGGGTACTTCCCGTGAACTCAGAAACTTGAAATTTGGCACGAAGCAACTTCATATAGCACAGACGAAGGAAAAATTAAGAGAAGTAGACATTTTTAGTAAAACATACAAAAAAATGATTTTTAAAATTTTAAATTTATTCCTTTTCCTTGTAAACGTGTGGAGATTTTAAATTGAAATTCATGTCAAATAGGTCATGTCTATAGGACCTTTCAGATGTAGCAAACCCAAACTTTTATGTCAACGCAATCAAAAGAAATGGCAAATTAACTCGCATATTTTGAAATTGGGTACTCGCAAGAAACTCAAAACCTAAAGGGTACTTCCCGTTATCACAGAAACTTGAAACTTGGCACGAAGAAACTTCATATAGTAGACATTTATAGTAAAATCATACAAAATATATTTTTATAAATTTTAAACTTACTACCTTTTTCCTCGTAAACGCGTAGAGGTATTTAATTGAAATTCATATCAAATACTCAGGTCTATAATACCTTTCAGCTGTAGCAAAACGAAACTTTTATGTCCACGCAATCATAAGAAATAGCAATATAAGTCGCATAATTTAAAACTGGGATGTAGTAAAGACACTTTTAAACTGATGTTTGAATGTTGTGGTATAGAAATAACCTCGATGAGATGTATTGTTATTTGTATATATAGAACTCCCACATCGAGTACATCTAATTTTCTATGCACGCTAGAGCGCCTGATGAACAGATTAAAATACAAAACAAAATACAAAATAGTGATTGCTGGAGACCTGAACATAGACATCCTTAAGAGTACAGAAAGCGCCAACGAACTTAAGAGAATCGCAACAGCTAATAATCTTACCTTACATATCCTTTGCCCTACTCGTAAAAGTTCCTGTCTTGATCAAATAATGTCGAATTGCCGAAGTAATATATACAACCTGGGTTTGTCTGATCATGAAACTGCACAAAGTATTAGTTTCACCTCCATTGAAAAACCGAAAGCATCTATGTTTTGGTACCATTTCAATAGGGCCTACGATAAAGAAAATATTGCGAAATTTATTGCGTGTCTCAATGAGATATCATGGTCTGACGTTTTTTCCGAAAATAACATAGAAACAGCGTTCAACAATTTCTATGACAAATTTTATCCTATTCTATAACTTGTGTTTTCCTTTAAACAAGATTAAGTACGTTGCTAGACCTAGAATCGCTAACTGGTTTACGAAGGGCATTAAAAAATCTGTAGTAACTAAAAGGCAACTCCGCTTTACTTATTACCGAAGTTCTAAATATAACGTAAGTAGTAAATTAAAATATCAGTCTTACTCAAGAATACTTAAAAAATGTATAAATCAAGCTCAAAAGATAGCTAACTGTAAATATCTAGCCCAGGCCCAGAATGCATTTAAAGCCACATGGAACGTGATCAAAGATGTGCCCCAGCGTAATCCTAATGATAACGATATTGACGAAATAGTATTAAACGATAAAATTGTAACGGAACCTATTGACATTGCTCATGCTCTAAATGACTACTATATAAATATGAATCACATAAGCGGTCCTAAGCCCCAAATATCTGTGTCATCCCTTATATTAAATCTAATAACGCTAGTCTGTTTTTAGTCCCTACAGATAGTGAAGAGGTTTATAAGATTATTAACTCGCTCAAGCCTACCAGATCAACTGGGTATGATGACATTCAAACTAATTTATTAAAAATATGCAAATCCCAGATTTCAGGAGTTCTAAGTTATCTGATAAATCTTTCTTTTATTAGCGGTACTTTTCCGGAACCCTTAAAATTATCATTGGTTAAGCCTATTCATAAAAAGGGAGCTAAAAATCGCGTTGAAAACTACAGGCCAATTTCGCTGATACCAACTATTTTAAAGATATTTGAAAAGGCAATGTATAAACGCATTACGAGCTTTTTAAACCATTTTGCTATTATTAAACCAGAACAGCACGGCTTCCTTAAAGGCAAATCGACGTCATTAGCTGCTTTTTCACTAATGAATAATATCTTTAAGTACTTAGATAAGAGCATACCGGTTTCCGCAATCTTCTTTGACATGACTAGGGCGTTTGACTTTGTATCCCATGACATACTCCTAGCCAAATGCGAACTTTATGGTTTGCGAGGCCTAGTAAACGGATGGTTAAGAGAGTATCTACATGCAAGAACACAATATGTAGAAATAAATAAAATAGACTCAAGAAACACATTAATTGCGCATAAGTCGACAATTAGGGTAAATGGAGTGGGGGTGCCTCAGGGTAGTATCCTGGGTCCTCTACTCTTTTTAATTTATATTAATGACCTTCCACACGCCACGGAATTTGACTGCACACTATTTGCCGATGACCTATCAATTGTTATACCAGGTCAGCATCCTAATAAATACAATGAGAACATAAATAACACGGTGTCGAAAATAGTAGCTTGGATGAACATTAACAACTTAAATATTAATATTAATAAGACCACAGTGATACAATTTATTAACAGAAATGCTAAAAAACACAAGCTGGTAGTAACACTAGAAAGTCAGGTTATAAAAGAATCGGCTCACACTAAATTTCTTGGCATCACTGTGGATGATAAATTTTCTTGGAGGGATCACATAGACACGTTATGTAGTAAAGTCAACTCATTTGTCTATGCCTTATGGCGACTTACAAAAACCTGCTCCAAAGCTGCTGCGATCCAAGCATACCACGGTTATATATCTTCCCTTCTCAGATATGGCATTCTCCTATGGGGAAATTCTCATCACGCGAATCGAGTTCTCATAGCTCAGAAGCAGTGTGTCAGAATAATCTGCAATGTAGATGTTATGACTTCCTGTCGTCCCTTGTTCAAGAAATTAAACATGTTGACTGTACCATCTATGTACGTGTATGAAGTATCCTTGTTCGTGAAGAATCATCCAAACTTCTTTAAAACATGTAAGGATGCATGTAACTTTCGCACTAGGTATCCAGATCGTCTTGTAGTGCCATCTAAGAGGACTAAACTTTATAGCAGAAGTGCATTCTGTATGCCCATTACCATCTACAATAAATTACCAGAAGAGTATAAAAAAATGCCCCTGAATATGTTTAGAAGGCAACTCAAAAGATGGTTAGTGCAAAAATGCTTCTACTCGGTAAATGAATATTGATAAAGGATGTGGCAGCAATTGTATTCTACTATTATTTTATTTTATATACTATTATTTGACAATTCCTTTGACATACTCGTACCTACTTAAAATTACTTTAACTACTACAATTCATTTGACATACCTACCTAAACATATTCACATTCCAGGACAATATTTAATATAACTAGATATTGTATTTATTATTAATTAATTAGATGCATATTACCTTATATTTTACGTGTTGCACTAGCAGCAAAACATGTGATACTGTTGTTTTCATTGTAATACCTTTTTGTACACCATGTTTTTATGTAAAATAAATGATTGATTGATTGATTGATTGATTGATGGTTTTTATGAGGTGTGCAGAGTAGAAAGTCCAGCTATATCTAATGCAAATCCAGGTTGGGGATCTATCGCTTATGTACGTCGCAATCTAAAGGATGCCATCCCAGATGCATCATGTACAAGATATTTTTAAATAACCCAGGTACTGCATACGGCCATTGTGAATGCTTGCATTTTGAAATGTTTGATGTCAGGCAGAGTGATAACTGTATCTATATAAATAATATAGGTCACCACAATGTCAAATTAATGTTGCAACCCTAAAGGGGCTATACCCCGTGTTCCCGTTTGATTGTTGTGGCAGACTTCAATATCGATTTTAGAATGAATCCCCAAAATGGAATTTCCACATATTTTCCATCCATAAACCTGTTTCCGTTAATAAGCACTAGCACTACACGAAGTAGTACAACTATAGATAACGTTTTTTCGAACTTCAATTTTCAATGTGGTACTATTCATACCTTTTCAGTCAACATTTTACAGGTCTGGTTCAAATTTTTCAAATTCAACATTTAATTAGTATTTTAAAAGATAGTGACTAAAAACTTTGTAAATAAACCACTTTGATAAACGAAGTTTTGCCAGGCTGCTGCAAATCGAATGTAGGTATTTCAGGTATTCCATGTTTTATTATAAAATAAATGATGTGGCTCTTAATTTTTTTTTCTGTAGGATTACTAAATTGATAAAGAGACCTTGTTTAAATTTATGCTCCCCCAGCTTCGCACATTGTAATGTTACGCATTTTCATTTATCATTTAGTAATAAACATACTACAACTTTTGCTTGTTATGGTTTGTACGGAACCCTCGGTGCGCGAGTCCGACTCACACTTAGCCGGTTTTTTAATTTGTAGTTATTATCATCACAAACCCTATTCTTTCATATCCTACCTGAACATCCCATATTAACGGTTAACTTTAACTTTCGTTAAGCCTTCCGAAATGTAACGCGTTAACGTTTAAGAAAGTTAACTTTTTTATTAACTGATTAACGAAGTTAACTATTTGATTAACGGTGCCTAACTCTGACTGTTGCTATAAATTATAATTTAAAAAAATACGGTTAGAGTGTGTATAAAGCAATTTTTTTCCTATTTAAATGTCTAACAATGGGCACTGGTTTCCGACCAACATGGCAAATGCCTTTGTTTATACAAGATTTTATGTTAACCTACATATCGTTTTAAAATGAGAACCAAACTATTTACGTGTGTGTGGAGAAACCAGCGTATTTACGACCCATAAGTAATATTGACAGCTTAGCGTGGTCTTGGGCTCTAAACTATCAAGTCAAAATCGTTTTTGTGCGCTTCTTTTAAGCTTACCTCACATGGAAAGGTCGTTCGGATCAGGCAAAACTGATCATGTATGGCAGGCTTTATCTCGAGAGTCGAAAAGCGATTATCTCGAATAGCCATAATCTCAAAATATCCGAGGCCTGCCCTCCAGAACGAGACCTAAGACCGTAATAGAAGTAGTTGAGATTAGAATTGGGCGAATTGCATCTAATTAATCCATTTAAAAGGCAACTCTACCGTCCCAGCTAGAAGATTCAAATTACAAAGACTGTTTTATAAAAAGTAGTTCGGTTAGTAGTTTTTGGTGAGGCAGGGCACAGCGAAATGTCATCCCGCTCGAATTTGGAGCAGCCCAACTGGGTAAGTACCTCCGCCTTACAGAAGACCACAGCCATAATAACAATACTACTTGCTCTGTAGTAGTGTTGTCCTCAAACATATCAAGGGTCGGCAACGCCCATGTTACTCCTTTTGAGTTGCATGCGTCTATAGGCTGCGGTGTCCGCTTACCATCACGCTGGCCGTACGCTTGCTTGCCACCATCGTTATATAAAAAATCGACCTGGTTAAATAATCTCAGCCGTACAAGGTCTACAATTAACCTACTCGAACTCGTACCTTAATCGGTGTGCAAGGGAACTCGGGGAAAGCCTCCGCGACAGCCCCCGCGCCCGCTTCGTTGCTCGTCTCTGTGATGCCCACGAAGAACTCTCGGCCTGAAAACGCGATATGACACATAAAATTATATGGGTTAGGCTCGTAAACCACACTTTCCCAAAATGTGCACTTTCTGTAAAAGTGCATTTTTTTAATGATCATTTTCCCAGAAAGTACCTACACTGCTCGGCGTACGGCAGTATGAATCGGCTCATAAATGACAGAGTTCTGAGGTCAAACATTGAAAATAAAAACAACCAAAGGGTTCCATTTTTTCACTTTTGAGGTACGGAACCCTAAAAGGATTCATGCTGTCGATTTTTTATACTGACATTTGTGCATTTGATTTCATTTCAACTCTAAAAGTTTCCTGCGGCATGGGCCCGTGCAATGAGATAGAGACAACTAGAACAATATCAATAATACGATAATATTGTACGTGTAACACGGACCATACGAATCATTGAAAACGCAATATATCACACACGCACAGCGCAAAAACTGTTAATAGCAGTCTATTGATAGAATAAGATGACAATTCGGAACATCGAATGGCCTTTTATTATATTGTATTCTCTTACAAGGCCATATATGGAGATGGCCTTGTAACAGGTGGAGCGGAAAAGTCTTGATTTACTTCGGCCAAACAATATTTTAAAAAAATCATTTCCCTCTTCACCTTTTGCAAGGCAAAATCGCCAGTATGTTGGCTGGATTATTAGGTATTCTTGTTAGTCGTCGTGGGGGCACAGTAGGTCTCGTTCGTAGGTCTGTGTAGATACAACGGGTGTGAAGTTAGCAGCCTAAAGCTGGCAGCCTATGATAACCCGACCAAATGAAAAAGTCTCAGTTTGTCGTATTTTTTTTAAACACAAAATATGAGTCGTCCAGCTCTCTAAACAAGTCAAACCTTAAATAAACTGCATATTCTATATTCCTAGCAGCGTAGAGAACAAACAACATTCAAAATACTACAAATACCGTCAGGCAGCAACTTCACACGATAGCAGCCTAGACAAAATTTGCGATTTATTTTTTTTACCTACGAAGATGTCTAGATTACACTTTCTGTCTATGATAATTTGAAATCCTATCAAAACAGCTTTCAAATGAGGTATGACGCGACACGATTGAAAGAGCCTGGCTGCTTCAAAAAGCCCTCAGAAAGTTAGCAGCCTAAACCCTATTTGCCTTTTGTATTTTTTTTACCTATGAAGATGCCTAGATTACACTTTCTGTCTGTAATTATTTGAAACCCTATGAAAAAAGCTTCCAATCGAGGTATGTCGCGACGCGATTGAAAGAACCTGGCTATATCCAAATAATTTATGAAAGTTAGCATCCGTAACAAAAATTGACATTTAAATTTTTCTGCCGTGAAGATGTTTAGATTACACTTTCTGTCTATGATTATTTGAAAACTAATCAAAAAAGCCTTTAATCAAGGTATGTCGCGACACAATTGAAAGAGCCTGGCTACTTCAAAAAGCCCTCAGAAAGTTAGCTGCCTAAACCATATTTGCCTTTTGTATTTTTTTTACCTATGAAGATGCCTAGATTACACTTTCTGTCTGTAATTATTTGAAACCCTATGAAATAAGCTTCCAATCGAGGTTTGTCGCGACGCGATTGAAAGAGCCTAGCTATATCCAAATAATTTATGAAAGTAAGCATCCGTGACAAAAATTAACATTTTAATTTTTCTGCCTGTGAAGATGTCTAGATTACACTTTCTGTCTATGATAATTTGAAATCTTATCAAAAAAGCTTTCAAATGAGGTATGTCGCGACACGATTGAAAGAGCCTGGCTACTTCAAAAAGCCCTCAGAAAGTTAGCAGCCTAAACCCTATTTGCCTTTTGTATTTTTTTTACCTATACCTATACCTATGAAGATGCCTAGATTACACTTTCTGTCTGTAATTATTTGAAACCCTATGAAATAAGCTTCCAATCGAGGTATGTCGCGACGCGATTGAAAGAGCATGGCTATATCCAAATAATTTATGAAAGTAAGCATCGGTGACAAAAATTGACATTTTAATTTTTCTGCCTGTGAAGATGTCTAGATTACACTTTCTGTCTACGATTATTTGAAAACTAATCAAAAACGCCTTTAATCAAGGTATGTCGCGACACAATTGAAAGAGCCTGGCTACTTCAAAAAGCCCTCAGAAAGTTAGCTGCCTAAACCATATTTACATTTTGTATTTTTTTTACCTATGAAGATGGCTAGATTACACTTTCTGTCTGTAATTATTTGAAACCCTATGAAAGAAGCTTTCAATATAGGTATGTCGCGACGCGATTGAAAGAGCATGGCTATATCCAAATAATTTATGAAAGTTAGCATCCGTAACAAAAATACACATTTTATTTTTTCTGCCTGTGAAGATGTCTAGATTACACTTTCTGTCTACGATTATTTGCAAACTAATCAAAAAAGCCTTTAATCAAGGTATGTCGCGACACGATTGAAAGAGCCTGGCTACTTCACAAAGCCCTCAAAAAGTTAGCTGCCTAAACCATATTTACCTTAAGTATTTTTTTTACCTATGAAGATGCCTAGATTACACTTTCTGTCTGTAATTATTTGAAACCCTATGAAAGAAGCTTTCAATCGAGGTATGTCGCGACGCGATTGAAAGAGCATGGCTATATCCAAATAATTTATGAAATTTAGCATCCGTAACAAAAATACACATTTTATTTTTTCTGCCTTTGAAGATGTCTAGATTACACTTTCTGTCTATGATAATTTGAAATCCTATCAAAAAAGCTTTCAAATGAGGTATGTCGCGACACGATTGAAAGAGCCTGGCTACTTCAAAAAGCCCTCAGAAAGTTAGCAGCCTAAACCCTATTTGCCTTTTGTATTTTTTTTACCTATGAAGATGCCTAGATTACACTTTCTGTCTGTAATTAATTAAAACCCTATGAAATAAGCTTCCAATCGAGGTATGTCGCGACGCGATTGAAAGAGCCTGGCTATATCCAAATAATTTATGAAAGTAAGCATCCGTGACAAAAATTGACATTTTAATTTTTCTGCCTGTGAAGATGTCTAGATTACACTTTCTGTCTATGATTATTTGAAAACTTATCAAAAAAGCCTTTAATCAAGGTATGTCGCGACTCAATTGAAAGAGCCTGGCTACTTCAAAAAGCCCTCATAAAGTTAGCTGCCTAAACCCTATTTGCCTTTTGTATTTTTTTTACCTATGAAGATGCCTAGATTACACTTTCTGTCTGTAATTAATTGAAACCCTATGAAATAAGCTTCCAATCGAGGTATGTTGCGAAGCAATTGAAAGAGCCTGGCTATATCCAAATAATTTATGAAAGTAAGCATCCGTGACATAAATTGACATTTTAATTTTGCTGCCTGTGAAGATGTCTAGATTACACTTTCTGTCTATGATTATTTGAAAGCTAATCAAAAAAGCCTTTAATCAAGGTATGTCGCGACACAATTGAAAGAGCCTGGCTACTTCAAAAAGCCCTCAGAAAGTTAGCTGCCTAAACCATATTTGCCTTTTGTATTTTTTTTACCAATGAAGATGCCTAGATTACACTTTCTGTCTGTAATTATTTGAAACCCTATGAAATAAGCTTCCAATCGAGGTTTGTCGCGACGCGATTGAAAGAGCCCGGCTATATCCAAATAATTTATGAAAGTACGCATCCGTGACAAAAATTGACATTTTAATTTTTCTGCCTGTGAAGATGTCTAGATTACACTTTCTGTCTATGATAATTTGAAATCCTATCAAAAAAGCTTTCAAATGAGGTATGTCGCGACACGATTGAAAGAGCCTGGCTACTTCAAAAAGCCCTCAGAAAGTTAGCAGCCTAAACCCTATTTGCCTTTTGTATTTTTTTTACCTATGAAGATGCCTAGATTACACTTTCTGTCTGTAATTAATTAAAACCCTATGAAATAAGCTTCCAATCGAGGTATGTCGCGACGCGATTGAAAGAGCCTGGCTATATCCAAATAATTTATGAAAGTTAGCATCCGTAACAAAAATTGACATTCTAATTTTTCTGCCTGTGAAGATGTCTAGATTACACTTTCTGTCTATGATTTTTTGGAAACTAATCAAAAACGCCTTTAATCAAGGTATGTCGCGACACAATTGAAAGAGCCTGGCTACTTCAAAAAGCCCTCAGAAAGTTAGCTGCCTAAACCATATTTGCCATTGGTATTTTTTTTACCAATGAAGATGCCTAGATTACACTTTCTGTCTGTAATTATTTGAAACCCTATGAAATAAGCTTCCAATCGAGGTTTGTCGCGACCCGATTGAAAGAGCCCGGCTATATCCAAATAATTTATGAAAGTAAGCATCCGTGACAAAAATTGACATTTTAATTTTTCTGCCTGTGAAGATGTCTAGATTACACTTTCTGTCTATGATAATTTGAAATCCTATCAAAAAAGCTTTCAAATGAGGTATGTCGCGACACGATTGAAAGAGCCTGGTTACTTCAAAAACCCTCAGAAAGTTAGCAGCCTAAACCCTATTTGCCTTTGGTATTTTTTTTACCTATGAAGATGCCTAGATTACACTTTCTGTCTGTAATTATTTGAAACCCTATGAAGAAAGCTTTCAATTGAGGTATGTCGTGACGCGATTGAAAGAGCATGGCTATATACAAATAATTTATGAAAGTAAGCATCCGTGACAAAAATTGACCTTTTAAATTTTCTGCCTGTGAAGATGTCTAGATTACACTTTCTGTCTATGATTATTTGAAAACTAATCAAAAAAGCCTTTAATCAAGGTATGTCGCGACACAATTGAAAGTGCCTGGCTACTTCAAAAAGCCCTCAGAAAGTTAGCAGCCTAAACCCTATTTGCCTTTTGTATTTTTTTTACCAATGAAGATGCCTAGATTACACTTTCTGTCTGTAATTAATTGAAACCCTATGAAATAAGCTTCCAATCGAGGTATGTTGCGACGCGATTGAAAGAGCCTGGCTATATCCAAATAATTTATGAAAGTAAGCATCCGTGACATAAATTGACATTTTAATTTTTCTGCCTGTGAAGATGTCTAGATTACACTTTCTGTCTATGATTATTTGAAAACTAATCAAAAACGCCTTTAACCAAGGTATGTCGCGACACAATTGAAAGAGCCTGGCTACTTCAAAAAGCCCTCAGAAAGTTAGCTGCCTAAACCATATTTGCCTTTTGTATTTTTTTTACCTATGAAGATGCCTAAATTACACTTTCTGTCTGTAATTATTTGAAACCCTATGAAATAAGCTTCCAATCGAGGTTTGTCGCGACGCGATTGAAAGAGCCCGGCTATATCCAAATAATTTATGAAAGTAAGCATCCGTGACAAAAATTGACATTTTAATTTTTCTGCCGGTGAAGATGTCTAGATTACACTTTCTGTCTATGATTATTTGAAAACTAATCAAAAAAGCCTTTAATCAAGGTATGTCGCGACACAATTGAAAGAGCCTGGCTACTTCAAAAAGCCCTCAGAAAGTTAGCAGCCTAAACCCTATTTGCCTTTTGTATTTTTTTTACCTATGAAGATGCCTAGATTACACTTTCTGTCTTGAATTAATTGAAACCCTATGAAATAAGCTTCCAATCGAGGTATGTTGCGACGCGATTGAAAGAGCCTGGCTATATCCAAATAATTTATGAAAGTAAGCATCCGTGACATAAATTGACATTTTAATTTTTCTGCCTGTGAAGATGTCTAGATTACACTTTCTGTCTATGATTATTTGAAAACTAATCAAAAAAGCCTTTAATCAAGGTATGTCGCGACACAATTGAAAGAGTCTGGCTACTTCAAAAAGCCCTCAGAAAGTTTGCAGCCTAAACCCTATTTGCCTTTTGTATTTTTTTTACCTATGAAGATGCCTAGATTTCACTTTCTGTCTGTAATTAATTGAAACCCTATGAAAAAAGCTTCCAATCGAGGTTTGTCGCGACGCGATTGAAAGAGCCCGGCTATATCCAAATAGTTTATGAAAGTTAGCATCCGTAAAAAAAATTGACATTTTATTTTTTCTGCCTGTGAAGATGTCTAGATTACACTTTCTGTCTATGATTATTTGAAAACTAATCAAAAAAGCCTTTAATCAAGGTATGTCGCGACACAATTGAAAGAGCCTGGCTACTTCAAAAAGCCCTCAGAAAGTTAGCAGCCTAAACCTTATTTGCCTTTTGTATTTTTTTTACCTATGAAGATGCCTAGTTTACACTTTCTGTCTGTAATTAATTGAAACCCTATGAAATAAGCTTCCAATCGAGGTATGTTGCGACGCGATTGAAAGAGCCTGGCTATATCCAAATAATTTATGAAAGTAAGCATCCGTGACATAAATTGACATTTTAATTTTTCTGCCTGTGAAGATGTCTAGATTACACTTTCTGTCTATGATTATTTGAAAACTAATCAAAAACGCCTTTAATCAAGGTATGTCGCGACACAATTGAAAGAGCCTGGCTACTTCAAAAAGCCCTCAGAAAGTTAGCTGTCTAAACCATATTTGCCTTTTGTATTTTTTTTACCTATGAAGATGCCTAGATTACACTTTCTGTCTGTAATTAATTAAAACCCTATGAAATAAGCTTCCAATCGAGGTTTGTCGCGACGCGATTGAAAGAGCCCGGCTATATCCAAATAATTTATGAAAGTAAGCATCCGTGACAAAAATTGACATTTTAATTTTTCTGCCTGTGAAGATGTCTAGATTACACTTTCTGTCTATGATTATTTGAAAACTAATCAAAAAAGCCTTTAATCAAGGTATGTCGCGACACAATTGAAAGAGCCTGGCTACTTCAAAAAGCCCTCAGAAAGTTAGCAGCCTAAACCCTATTTGCCTTTTGTATTTTTTTTACCTATGAAGATGCCTAGATTACACTTTCTGTCTTGAATTAATTGAAACCCTATGAAATAAGCTTCCAATCGAGGTATGTTGCGACGCGATTGAAAGAGCCTGGCTATATCCAAATAATTTATGAAAGTAAGCATCCGTGACATAAATTGACATTTTAATTTTTCTGCCTGTGAAGATGTCTAGATTACACTTTCTGACTATGATTATTTGAAAACTAATCAAAAACGACTTTAATCAAGGAATGTCGCGACACAATTGAAAGAGCCTGGCTACTTCAAAAAGCCCTCAGAAAGTTAGCTGCCTAAACCATATTTACATTTTGTATTTTTTTAACCTATGAAGATGCCTAGATTACACTTTCTGTCTGTAATTATTTGAAACCCTATGAAATAAGCTTCCAATCGAGGTTTGTCGCGACGCGATTGAAAGAGCCCGGCTATATCCAAATAATTTATGAAAGTAAGCATCCGTGACAAAAATTGACATTTTAATTTTTCTGCCTGTGAAGATGTCTAGATTACACTTTCTGTCTATGATAATTTGAAATCCTATCAAAAAAGCTTTCAAATGAGGTATGTCGCGACACGATTGAAAGAGCCTGGCTACTTCAAAAAGCCCTCAGAAAGTTAGCAGCCTAAACCCTATTTGCCTTTTGTATTTTTTTTACCTATGAAGATGCCTAGATTAAACTTTTTGTCTGTAATTATTTGAAACCCTATGAAAAAAGCTTCAAATCGAGGTATGTCGCGACGCGATTGAAAGAACCTGGCTATATACAAATAATTTATGAAAGTTAGCATCCGTGACAAAAATTGACATTTAAATTTTTCTGCCTGTGAAGATGTCTAGATTACACTTTCTGTCTATGATAATTTGAAAACTAATCAAAAACGCCTTTAATCAAGGTATGTCGCGACACAATTGAAAGAGCCTGGCTACTTCAAAAAGCCCTCAGAAAGTTAGCTGCCTAAACCATATTTGCCTTTTGTATTTTTTTTACCTATGAAGATGCCTAGATTACACTTTCTGTCTGTAATTATTTGAAACCCTATGAAGAAAGCTTTCAATCGAGGTATGTCGTGACGCGATTGAAAGAGCATGGTTATATCCAAATAATTTATGAAAGTAAGCATCCGTGACAAAAATTGACCTTTTAATTTTTCTGCCTGTGAAGATGTCTAGATTACACTTTCTGTCTATGATAATTTGAAATCCTATCAAAAAAGCTTTCAAATGAGGTATGTCGCGACACGATTGAAAGAGCCTGGCTACTTCAAAAAGCCCTCAGAAAGTTAGCAGCCTAAACCCTATTTGCCTTTGGTATTTTTTTTACCTATGAAGATGCCTAGATTACACTTTCTGTCTGTAATTATTTGAAACCCTATGAAGAAAGCTTTCAATCGAGGTATGTCGTGACGCGATTGAAAGAGCATGGCTATATCCAAATAATTTATGAAAGTAAGCATCCGTGACAAAAATTGACCTTTTAATTTTTCTGCCTATGAAGATGTCTAGATTACACTTTCTGTCTATGATTATTTGAAAACTAATCAAAAAAGCCTTTAATCAAGGTATGTCGCGACACAATTAAAAGAGCCTGGCTACTTCAAAAAGCCCTCAGAAAGTTAGCAGCCTAAACCCTATTTGCCTTTTGTATTTTTTTTACCTATGAAGATGCCTAGATTACACTTTCTGTCTGTAATTAATTGAAACCCTATGAAATAAGCTTCCAATCGAGGTATGTTGCGACGCGATTGAAAGAGCCTGGCTATATCCAAATAATTTATGAAAGTAAGCATCCGTGACATAAATTGACATTTTAATTTTTCTGCCTGTGAAGATGTCTAGATTACACTTTCTGTCTATGATTATTTGAAAACTAATCAAAAACGCCTTTAATCAAGGTATGTCGCGACACAATTGAAAGAGCCTGGCTACTTCAAAAAGCCCTCAGAAAGTTAGCTGCCTAAACCATATTTGCCTTTTGTATTTTTTTTACCTATGAAGATGCCTAGATTACACTTTCTGTCTGTAATTATTTGAAACCCTATGAAGAAAGCTTTCAATCGAGGTATGTCACGACGCGATTGAAAGAGCATGGCTATATCCAAATAATTTATGAAAGTTAGCTTCCTTAACAAAAATACACATTTTATTTTTTCTGCCCGTGAAGATGTCTAGATTACACTTTCTGTCTACGATTATTTGAAAACTAATCAAAAAAGCCTTTAATCAAGGTATGTCGCGACACGATTGAAAGAACCTGGCTACTTCACAAAGCCCTCAGAAAGTTAGCTGCCTAAACCATATTTGCCTTAAGTATTTTGTTTACCTATGAAGATGCCTAGATTACACTTTCTGTCTGTCATTATTTGAATCCCTATGAAATAAGCTTCCAATCGAGGTATGTCGCGACGCGATTGAAAGAGCCTGGCTACTTCACAAAGCCCTCAGAAAGTTAGCTGCCTAAACCATATTTGCCTTTTGTATTTTTTTTACCTATGAAGATGCCTAGATTACACTTTCTGTTTGTAATTATTTGAAACCCTATGAAATAAGCTTCCAATCGAGGTATGTCACGACGCGATTGAAAGAGCATGGCTATATCCAAATAATTTATGAAAGTTAGCTTCCTTAACGAAAATACACATTTTATTTTTTCTGCCCGTGAAGATGTCTAGATTACACTTTCTGTCTACGATTATTTGAAAACTAATCAAAAAAGCCTTTAATCAAGGTATGTCGCGACACGATTGAAAGAACCTGGCTACTTCACAAAGCCCTCAGAAAGTTAGCTGCCTAAACCATATTTGCCTTAAGTATTTTGTTTACCTATGAAGATGCCTAGATAACACTTTCTGTCTGTCATTATTTGAATCCCTATGAAATAAGCTTCCAATCGAGGTATGTCGCGACGCGATTGAAAGAGCCTGGCTACTTCACAAAGCCCTCAGAAAGTTAGCTGCCTAAACCATATTTGCCTTTTGTATTTTTTTTACCTATGAAGATGCCTAGATTACACTTTCTGTTTGTAATTATTTGAAACCCTATGAAATAAGCTTCCAATCGAGGTATGTCACGACGCGATTGAAAGAGCATGGCTATATCCAAATAATTTATGAAAGTTAGCTTCCTTAACAAAAATACACATTTTATTTTTTCTGCCCGTGAAGATGTCTAGATTACACTTTCTGTCTATGATTATTCGAAAACTAATCATAAAAGCCTTTAATCGAGGTAGGTCGCGACGCGATTGAAGGAGCCTGGCTATATCCAAATAATTTGTGAAAGTAAGCATCCGTGATAAAAATTGACATTTTAATTTTTCTGCCTGTGAAGATGTCTAGATTACACTTTCTGTCTATGATTATTTGAAAACTAATCATAAAAGCCTTTAATCAAGGTATGTCGCGACACAATTGAAAGAGCCTGGCTACTTCAAAAAGCCCTCAGAAAGTTAGCTGCCTAAACCATATTTGCCTTTTGTATTTTTTTTACCTATGAAGATGCCTAGATTACACTTTCTGCCTGTAATTATTGGAAACACTATGAAAAAAGCTTCCAATCGAGGTATGTCGCGACGCGATTGAAAGAGCATGGCTATATCCAAATAATTTATGAATGTTAGCATACGTTACAAAAATACACATTTTATTTTTTATGCCTGTGAAGATGTCTAGATTACACTTTCTGTCTATTTGCATAATATTGTCTGAACCATCAGTTCATATTTAAAAATCCACGAAAAAAACCGAAACAAAGGATCACACCGGAATGATGCAAAAAACGTGTACTTGCTGTTGAAATTGACCCTTGTATTGGTCCGCAGTTTTGTTGGTCTTTTGGAATATAATGGGCAATTGTTGTAGATTTCTAGAAATGTATATTAACATGTTTTCTTTCTAATAACCCATTAATGACTTTGACGTACAATTCTTCGTGATATTTCTCATTTCCTATAGGGTCAATAATAGTCAAGGTTTTGCTTTTTATTGACAATATTACCATCGTAAACTGGCAACCAAGACAAATAGCACAGGCGGTGTCTTTTTCTAAATCTATTTTTAATTCATCGATGAAAGAGTCGCTTCATGCGACCCCTTTGAATATACTTGTGCTCGTTCTTATCGACACTATGTGATACGTATCTTTATTAAAAATATGAAGCAGGTGACCTATTACCGTACCATCGACGTATCGTTTGCCATCAAGAGTAATGAAGTCATCGATCAACATTCCTTTCCTAAGGTCAAGTAAGAAATTCTCCTTATAGCTGACGATGTAGCCTCTTCCGATTTCTTTATTATATCCAACATCGCCAACTACTGGCGTTACGAAGGGTGCTATATTTTCTTTACTGTCAGAAAAAGAGCAACGTTTACAAATGAAATCTTTCGTTTCAAAGTCGGGTGAACTACACCTGTCGATTTCCTTTGCACACTTTTGGTGTATCCACATATTACATGAGTCCCATAGGACCCAATTGGTATACGCTGTAGACCACGCTCCTCGGCCGCAATATAAACAACTGACTATTGGGTCACAGTCCTGCTTTTGTGCCGTCAAAGGAGGGCAAAGTTTTTTCAAGCTCTTTATGTAGAGACAACACCTCAGAACGTAATATTCTCAAAAGTTGAGTGCATTTCAATTTCCTGCGGCTATTTAAGGCATGGTGCTTGAGCTGGCCAAAATAGTTCTCCACTGGTGCATTACTAACTCTCTTATGCTTGAGTAAGTTGGTCCACATTGGCAAGTAAGGTAAATATATTTTTTAATATTACTTGAGATAAATCTACACTAAAGAAGTCGTTATTGGTGTGATCCCCATGTTCTACATTTGGTTTAATGTTTTCAAACAGGTCCTTAAAATGCGCGTAAAATAGATTTCTTTCATAATTACTCTCGGCGCATGTGGGAGTTTCTATTATTTTGGGGTTTTCGTTTGCTTTTAATAAGGGCTCTATATCCTTCTGATATTGTAACAAATCGGATATATAACGTTTTGCTTCGAGCACGTCTGTATTTATATATTTCGTTTTTAATAAAATGAATATACATCTCATATGTCTCGAGATCTCTTGAAAATCAGTCAAAATGAATACCTTTGCCAGTATTTCCTTCATGAGCAATTTGTGTTCAATATCCGAACGATCGACGTCTCCGCACATGCATTTCATTAGATGCGCAACACATAAATACAATGGTGTCTGTTCAAAATGTAAACCATTCTCTGTCAAATGTATGTAACAATAATTTAGGTAATCCACGAGTGATCTCTGATTAAAGGATAAACACGTAGCATTAATTACGGCAAAGCTGAAATCGGTCATAACTCCATTACAAGCAGACCACCAAGATTGACTCATACAAAATACTTTAAAATCATTCAACGTTTTAAATATTGTGGTCGTGTCGTGAGTTGAAGAAATCATGTGAAACACCAGAAGCAGTCTTTGTGTTGCTTCTAACTGTATTATACCAGAATATAATAAAATTCTTCTTGATGCTCTTTTATCTCCCTTTAAATCTCTAACAATGCTCCCAGTTGCATCCAAAAACAATAATGTTGGACCTTCCCGTTTTAAACTTCTTACCTGCTCTAAGCTGTATATTCTAACACTAGCTTTTGCCCGCGGCTTCGCCCGCGTAGTAAAAGTAATTTTCCAAATTGCTACGCCGCCTACTAACCTACTACTACTAACTTCCCCTACGAATAACCCTTCGTCATAACCCATTATGGTAAATTAATTTTTATTTAGGTACTATTATTTTTATGCCCGTGTGGTGGCGGGTTAGAATTTCACCACCCTCTTTCTTCCCATGTGTGTCGTAAAAGTCGATTAAGAGAGCAAGGTTGAAGTGTGTTGTGGGTGATGGGCTAACAACCTAAGCAATATCACTTTTTGTCGATCTTTTATACCCACATTTATGCTAAAAGTGGCGCTGGAACATAAAGTTCATGTGCTCTGCCTGCCCCTTTTGGGAATAAAGGCGTGAATGTATGTATGTATGTACGTATTTCTGTTATTAAATTTACAATCATGATTAATGAGAATCTGTCCTCTGGAATAAAAGCTACTTTATGTTCATGAACATTAATGTTGAAATACCAAAATATCTACACGAATGTCAAGTCAAATTTGTGGCCTGGACATTGCTATAGGCTTGTTTCCTAAAATTTTATTTCCATGCTTTTCGAACCAGTATTTAACATAAATACCCAAAAAATTGTTTTAATTTAACGGCGGCCAAAATGCTTAACTTATTAAAAGCAAGCAGATCTTCGTGCAGCACCTTGAATGTACTTATTACGGATGCAGGCACTTTTCCAATGTCTCCTACCCTCCCGTCCCGCCGCGCCGCCCGCACTCGCCTAGGTACCGATTGCTGACGATCGAGATGGCACCAAATACAAACTTTAAAACCTATAACCCTATATAACGCGGGTCTCGTTCCATACCTCAAAAGCAAAAATAGAACCCTTATTTATAGGATCACGTGTGGCTGTCTGTCAGTCCGTCTGTTACAACCAATTTGCTACGAAAAAAACTGGACCGATTCAATTGCAATTTGGCACAAATATTTTCATGAATTTTCATGTCCACAACATTACATTTCAAAATCTATGTGATTTTCATTATTAACGTCCCAAAAAACCGTAATAACAACGCCCATATTGATATTTAGACGCCACGTTGGAATGTAAAATCGTTGTTGTTTTCCTAATCAGCGACCCGATAAACCATAGAAACAATAGATGCCGATGTTGATTTTCAGATTTTGTCACCACATGTCTCCTTTTAGGGGTTGAGTTCTCAAAAAACCGGAAACACTTGTTTACTCATTTATTGTTAGGAATTATCCTGTTAATTCTCGAATAAAATTGTCTAACTAATCTTTTTTCTCCATACAAACTTTGGACCTCCTTTTTAACCCCTTTAGGTGTAATTATTTCCAAAACGCTGAAAGCACTTTATTTGTAAATGAATAAGTAATCTGTCCACAAAGTTTTAAGTACGTAGTAGCTAAAAATAAGTTTCCCTTATACAAAATTTGGACCCTCATTTAACCCTCTTAGGGGTGGAATTTTATAAAACTCTGAAATTACTTTTTTTGTATCCTAATAAGTTATCTTCCTACAAATTCTCAAGTCTCTAGTTCAATAAATAATGTTTCCCCTCCCACAAACATTGCATCCCTATTAAACCCCCTTAGGGGAAGAATTTAATAAAACGCTGAAAGTACTTTTTTGTATCTTAATAATAATATTCCTACAATGTTTCAAGTCTCTAGTACAAAAAAATAATTTTCTCCCATACAAACTTTGCACCCCTACTTAACCCCCTTAGGGATAGAATTTCCAAAAATCCCGTCTTATCCCTTGCCTACGTCATAAAATGAAGTTCTGGTGTAATTTTCAAGTTCCTAGTCCCAGTAGTTTTGAATACAAAATTTGCACCCCTAATTAATCCCCTTAGGGGTGGAATTTTATAAAACGCTGAAGATGTTTTTTTTTGTATCCTAATAAGTAATCTTCCTACAAAGTTTCAATTCTCTAGTTCAATAAATAATGTTTACCCCATACAAACATTGCACTCCTATTTGACCCCCTTTAGAGGTGAAATTTTCTAAAACGCTGAAAGAACTTTTTTGTATCTTAATAAGTAATATCCCTACAAAGTTTCAAGTCTCTAGTATAAAAAATAATGTTTCACCCATACAAACTTTGCACCCCTATTTAACACCCTTAGGGATAGAATTTCCTAAAATCCCGTCTTGTCCCTTGCCTACGTCATAAAAGGAAGGTCTGGTGTAAATTTCAAGTTTGTAGTCCCAGTAGTTTTGAATACAAACTTTACACTCCTATTTAATTCCCTTAGGGGTGGAATTTTGTAAAACGCTGAATATGCTTATTTTTGGATTTTAATAAGTAATCTTCCTACAAAGTTTTAAGTCTGTAGTTCAAACAATAATGCTTCCCTTATACAAATTTTGGACCCCCGTTTTACCCCCTTAGGGGGTGAGTTTTGAAAAATCCTTTCTTAGTGCTCCCCTACACCTTATAAGGAACCTACGTGCCAAATTCGAAATCCGTAGACCCAGCGGTTTGGACTGTGCGTTGATATGTGAGTCAGTCAGTCAGCTTCTTCTTTTATATATTTAGATTGAAAGGGAACGAAATTTCTCTTATAAAATTTAAATGATCTTCTTGATATTTAATTAATTCTAGGGTATCGTTTATGTGCCTAACATTTTTAGCCATGGCCTCCGATCTTATTTTCCGTAACGTAGTATCAGATTTGACAGTTTGAAGATCATGCGTATCATTTAGTTTATTTTTATTCAATTTTATTATTTCCGTTTTTTATTTCAATTTCTTTTGTACCAATTTTCTTTCTACTCCTCAAACGTGCATTGTAACATTTTCCTTATGGCAAAAAACTATCGCTAAAAACCTGTGTCCATCTTTTTCTACGTAAATTTTGAACTGGCCAGACAGGGCTCGTTTTTAGTACCACTCGGAAATAATTGTGCATTAGAAGTATTTGCGCTCGACGCTGATCTGTCCAAATTTACAATTCTTCTAGGAAGTTTATCTGTTGCTGGCGAAATTTCCCTTTCCTTAAAACTAGTCGTGTGTTTTGTATGGGGAGACATTGTGTTACCCTGGGATCCCTCTGGCGGACCTGAGTCCAAGTGATTTGGGTTGGGAGATTCAATCGCGTCGCGACATACCTCGATTGAAAGCTTCTTTCATAGGGTTTCAAATAATTACAGACAGAAAGCGAAATCCAGGCATCTTCATAGGTATAAAAAATACAAAATGCAAATAGGGTTTAAGCTGCTAACTTTCTGAGGGCTTTTTCAAGTAGCCAGGCTCTTTCAATCGTGTCGCGACATACCATGATTAATGGCTTTTTTGATACGTTTTCAAATGATCATAGACAGAAAGTGTAATCTAGACATCTTCACAGGCAGAAAAAATAAAATGTCAATTTTTGTTACGGATGCTAACTTTCATAAATTATTTGGAGGGAAGCAATGACTTGTGAGTACAACTCGTTTATCAAAAACAAGTGTTGGACATTGACAGATCGACAGAAGTCGCAAAAACCTGTCAAATGTAAGTGGGTATTCAAAGTCAAGCGTGGTCTCAACGGCGAGCTATTGAAATACAGAGCACGCCTAGTGGCTAAAGGCTATACACAACAGTACGGCCTGGACTACGAGGAGACTTTTTCCCCAGTTGTCAGATACTCAACTATACGTACTCTGTTATCCTTAGCGGTGGAGTATGGTATGCAAATTGAACATCTTGATGTGAAAACAGCATTCCTCAATGGTGACCTAAAGGAAACTGTGTACATGGAGCAACCGGAAGGCTTTAAAGTAAAAGGCCAAGAAGACAAGGTCTACAAATTAAATAAAGCTGTTTATGGTTTGAAACAGGCCTCCAAGGCCTGGTACGAGAAGATTGATCATGCCTTATGTAAAAAACTATGTTTCAATAAGTCATCATCTGAACCATGCGTGTACTATAGATGGCATGAGAAGTCGCTTATCATTATAGCGCTGTACGTTGATGATATAATATTGTTTTCAACTGGTGATATACGTGAAAAGCTGGATATAAAAGTAAAGTTAATGAAAGAATTTGACATGACAGATTTAGGGCCAGCTCATCACGTGTTAGGTATGAGATTGTGTAGAGATGAAAACAAAATTACTCTCGACTAATCGAGTTATATAACGTCAGTACTGAAAAAATATAAAATGGAAGAATGTAAGTCTTCCCCTACACCCATGGAGGTGGGACTGAAGTTATCAAGAGGTTGTCAAAGGGACGATACTTACGATTATAGAGGTCTCGTTGGTTCACTGAATTATATTGCTATTTGCACTCGACCCGACATTGCCTATGCGGTTAGTTATCTAAGCCAATTTAACGAGTCTTTCACAGAAGTTCACTGGAAGGCAGCGAAGAGAGTCCTACGCTACTTGAAAGGTACTCTGAATCTTTGTTTAACGTTTAGAAAGAGTAAGCTAGATGTCACTGCATATGCAGATGCTGATTGGGGTAGTGACGATGTAGACCGTAGATCGTACACTGGCTATGTTTTTAAAATAGGCGAGTCAGTGGTCTCTTGGGAAAGTCGCAAACAGAAGACAGTTAGTCTTAGTTCTACTGAAGCTGAATGTTTCGTTATCTGATTCATGTAAAGAGGGCTTATTTATGTGTGCATTTCTAAAGGAAATTACTAAAAGAGATGTTCCAACAATTTATAATGACAACCAGTCAGCACAAAAATTGTGTAAGAACTCTGTACATCATGCTAGAACCAAACATATTGATATTAGGCATCATTTTATCAGGCAACTAGTAAGTAACAATACTATTGCTGTTAAGTATCTATGTACAAACGATATGGTGGCTGACATATTGACAAAACCATTGTGTAAAGTTAAGCAATATAATTTTGTCAAACAGCTAATGTTGTTGTGATAGTTATGTTTTAATTGTTTGATAAGTCTTGATTTGGTCATACAATTAAAAATACTGTACCTTGTTAATGAATTCTTTAATAAATGACATTAATGTAACATTGAAGTAGGGTCAGCAAAATACATGTCTAGTATATTTTGTTTATTTACTTACAGTGTAAATGTAATGCACATTGGTGCATACGATGGAGGAGGCTCCGTGTATAGGTAATTTTAAATGCTGGTGTTTGTGTTTATAAGATGGTATTGGTTTAAGGGCCAGTGTTGGATACTCTGTAAACGCAATACATCCTTACTCTATGGTAGCTGTTTATGTCAACAGCGTTGGCTTTTATTTTTGCCTCAGTGCTAGTCGAATCCGCTGTACGCTCCTCTCCTGATCTCGAATACATTCCATAACTGAGCAACTTACTGTTTCCTTTGCACCCTAAACCCATCAATATGATTTAACGAAATAGTATCTCATATTTACTGCAAAACTCACAGTTTTCAGGAAAAAAACAGTTTTTTCGACGTAACTTTTGTGAAAATGAGTTAAAAATAAAAATCTCTCGTGGGACGTTCATAAGGAACAGTTATACGTAGATTTAATATATAAAAGTGCATAAACACCATACTTCTAAAAAAACTCTCGTGCAAATGTACCTAGATAAAGGGTTGAAGAACCGATAAATTTTGTAATCGGTAGTTTTGACGGAGGAATACCTATCAACTCGAAACTCATCAAAACTAGCCAAATAGCGCGTGGAGCCCCTGAAGAACTCAAATGGACCTACCAAAAAACACAAGCCAGATTTGTGCAACCGACTGTACCTGGCTATTTAACAATTTAAACAGTTCAAGGTTGGCAATTATTGTTATTACTCATGAGGTCACGCGTATAGACATATGACACAGACAGTCACATTACTATGTGTCACACCCATTACAACTAGGTGTATTAATGTCACGATTACCTACGCTTGGCACTTTTGCCACTTTTGGTAGTGGTTTTAATAATCTATTAAGTTGGTATACATTATATTTATGTGTTAAATATAGTTTTCAATATTTTAGGCCTAGCAACGCTACGAGCGCAATAGTACCTACATTACGTACCTAGGGCGGTGAATTCGTGAATGCTCCAGATCGCAGGTGTTTGCGGCCCGAACCGAAGGAGAGGGCCACAAATATGCGCTCTGGGGCTCTACGAATTACCGCCCGTGGCGAGTACAAAATTTGTTGACGTAATAGTATATTACGTAACTAGGGCGGTGAATTCGTGAATGCCCCAGATCGCAGGTGTTTGTGGATCTGCGATCTGGGCCATTCACGAATTCACCGCCCTAGTTACGTAATATACTATTACCGCTTTGTAGCGGAAATCGCTCCTAGAGGCATGACTTATATTATGTGAGTCGTTGACCTTAAATGGAGAAATTGCAATTATTTATTGTGTCCGAGCGATATTAATGCTACGTCATGAGCATGACAAGGGATGACTGTTAAATCTTCCCAGCATAAATTGTATATTTCTTGAGTGGGTCTATGAACTATTTGTTGTTGTTTTTTGTGACGTTAGCCAAAATACAATATGACAGTTTCTTAGAAAAAAATAAAACATGGTCATCTACCAAGCTTAGAAGACGGCTCTCCAAAGAGGGGTCGTAAATAAGAAATACAATAAACAAGAAAACTCCACTTTTGGTGGTAATTCGCCCGAAAAGTGATTAGTGATTAATTACCCAAGAGACGGTGAAAAAATTAGATTGACCCAAGTAACAAAAACGAAGGATAAATTAAGCATATAGGTACTCACCCGTAAACAGTACGTCGGATCCAACAATCCTGGCTTCAGGGTCTGTCAACTCAATTATGATGTGGTTCAGTTCCTTCTCGAGGACTTGTCTTACAGCTTTTATCTAAACCAAAAATTATAGATGGTGAAGCGTCAATTAAATAAGATGATAGCAGGGCCAAAAGAACGCGCGGCGGAACGAAACTCACCCCCTCCCCCTCCCCACCAGCGGGGGCCTGCCCTTGGCTCCCAGGAGTTTTCAACTCTAGTCGACCTAAGTAACAAGTGTGCCAAGGCTCATGCTTTAATGCCAACGATATTGGTGTTGTCCTATAAAGCCCTACCTATTTAGGATGAAAAACATAACCCTCCTTTCCTTCGGCAGTCGGGTAAAAAGGTTTAAAAATACAGCGTTACACAAAGCAAGATCAACATGGTGACACGAATGCGTTGTCGCGTAATTTTAACCCATTTTTCAACAATTTAGCAAAATCGATATACATATTATACATATGGCGAGTGCACATAACTTGGCTATAAGTAATGGATTATATCATAATTCATAATAAAAGCAATATCATTTCCATTCTAGATGTCTTTCAAAAATACACTTGCACAAGCACATCTAAAATTTGACCATGGAATAAGTTACTTTAAAAGCAAAGTTTTATCCAACTTCAATTCAGTAATCCGCCAAACCACATGAACATTTCCACATTTCCTTTTCCACTTTACCCCCAAGAACATTCATTATTACAGAAAATAACCAAATCGCTGTATGTGGGCCGATAGTATTTGAGGAGTTCCCTCGATTCATCAAGAAATGTTTCAGACTGTGCGGGACCAGAAGGTGGCAACGCGACATCTTGCCTGAAACCATCCACACAAGAAGCAAAAGATCAAGAAAACTCCATTAGTTAGCTATTTTCACAGAATCATATCAGAATTTGTGACTTTCTTTTATAGTTTTGAGTACATAATTGAGGTAGGTATAGCAGGAGATAATTATCTGTGGTATCCATCATCAGTTCGACTTCACCATATTTATGATGTGAAAGTACCGAAATTACTACATGCGTGACATAGACGCATATTGCTTGTGTCAGCGCAACTAACTATAGGCTAACCTAAAAATAAATTATAGCCTAGCGGCTAGCCGTTGGGAAGGTGGGAATCGGCCTCTATGCCCAAACGACTCCGCCATTAATACATGGTTATAGTAGTTCATAACGGTATTAAAATAAATCAGCCTATAAATATATCCCACTGCTGGGCACATAACACAACATACACAACAACAAATATGTGCATGATATTCGCTCAAGCAAGCTATGCAGTCAATGTAAATACGCAGAAAGCCTGACAGAAGCATTTGCATTCAATGACAATATTTGCTCAACCTCAATCAAATAAGAATCAAAATAAATATTCTGTGCAAACAATTGCTGTAACTATCAAAATAAAAATAGTGGAAATCAGTGCTATATCAACAACATTAGGGTGGAACACATGTCCATGTCTAGTCCTAAGATCCTAGCCCACAATCTCTGAAATGTACCCTGTAGAACAGAGCAAGAGATAAGTTTGTATGTTTTGGGTAATTTCCAGAACTGCATATCCGAGTTCAATAATATAAGAATTGTGGCCTGCAAATTGACTTTTTTCATGTCTATTGGGTACATTTCAAGCTGTGCGAGCAGCTAGTATTTTATAACTTTGCTATTCAATTGCAATTTGTGTCTTAAGGCTTATTATTACATATGTTTATATTCCGGGATCTGGCCAAAGTTGATGATCTGATAGAATGCCTCTAAATTCTAATGCTTAACAGGAAAAAAATGTGGGCATTATGAGAACCTTTGAGCCAGGTATGGCACAGGCCAGGGTTTTTGATAAACTGCTTGACTTGCATGCATATCAATCCTTCTATTAATAAACTTGTATATTTGAGAAATTCTATTAGAATGTTGATCACATGATACAGACATCAGATGAACACTGGTACCTTTATAATATGAATAAAGAGTATACTGCCAATTAATTAGCTAAGAAGACTCATAAAATATCAAGTTCCCAAACTCTCAGAGAATTTCATATCTGCATTGCATTCATGTCCACCATGAAGCATTCATTATCCATCTCACAAATGGATAAGGCCATCAATATTTAATATTTTTTTAATGGAAGTCTGCATTTGTGTTACCTTATGTTTAATTTTTGTTATTTTTGTGATACTCTTGTGTTAATCCATAACACATTTTTTTTGTTACATGCAATTCAAAATCAACTATAACTTCAAAAAACTTACGGCCTTACCCAAATACATAATTACTAGTCAGTGCTGACTCAGCCTTAATGTTTTAATAAATTCGCAACAGTAACTAAACTAAGTGAAAAGAAAATAAAAAAACAATATTTACTTTAATTTGCTCAGCAGTGGTCACTCCTTTCGGCATTAAAGCTATCCCATGGCACACAACAGCCACATCTTCGATAAACACGTTGTCCGGGAAGGACTCCGGTAGGTCCACCTCCTTCACTTCCACATTCAGCTCGTTCAGTAGTCGGAGATAGCATTCGTGCTGGCGCCTCGCGTCGTTCAAGTCCGCCCGATCTGCGGCCCGCAGCGCTGGCGTCACTCTACCGACCACGGCGTGCGTATACTCGTGCATTTTAAAATCCATTACTTCGGTAAAGGCACAGGTAAGTCAATTACTCTGGCAGAAAACGCTCCACCTACATCTATTAATAGCCAACACAAGCATCGAAGGATGTATGTCAAGGAACTGACGTTGCTGGGAGTTTCCCGAAAGGGTAAAGTTTGTGGTTGTTCTCAAAATCTGTTTTTCAACCAGTTTTTACTAATTTTTCTACACTAAAGCGTTCATCGGAAAGGAACGCTGCAAAATGCTAAAGTGATTGAATTGAATTGAAGTTCAATCGAGCGAGAGAGCGTTCGAAATTTGTAAATGGACTACTTCATAAATCATAATGAATTCCAAATTAGACTTTCAAATCAGATTTTATAGTAATTCGACATAGCAATGCCGTCTCGAACCACGTATTAACTAGGACTGAATACGTGATCCAACAAGAATTATATACCTAAAATTAGGAGATTGACGTGACCATCTGCATGAATTTCCCATGGAGGCGAAATCCGAAAGCTCCTTCATGTGACGGTAAATTATTCGAGATACGTTCAGAAAACAGGCCAGAAAGTCTATTTTTCAATAAAATATCAATAATAATTTAGCAAATAATAACTCAATTGATATCCATATAAATTCATGAAAGTTATTATTATTTGTGGCCTTGAATTATGTTCTTTTTCTGTGGCATATCTGACAGCAATAAGTAGTTCTATAATTCTATCACATTTTGTACTCGAGATAATATCCAAACGCTCCCATTTATGAACCGGTTTTAAAAACGGTGAGCTTTGTTTTGGCCCAGAATCACATACTTTGTTATATTTATATACTACATAAATAAGAGTGTAATATGCTGAAACCCATAATATTTTAATGGCAGCAATGTATGGCGCAGTCTGCACTTTTCTCTCGGGCGACGCCTTTTGGCACGATTGTTCCTTGAGTCAAGCTGATTTAGCTCAATATTACCTATGCCGATTTTACTCCAACACGATCCCAACCTGGGCCAAACATAATTACAATATGAACTGATAAAATGTTATGTTTGCGAAGTTACGGAAATAATGTATGATACATATACATTTACAGATATATTAGATATTAGTGTTCCTTTCATAATTTTATAACCAAATAAAACCCATTTAGTACTTTTTGGTAAATTCTTTTTATATAAGACTACTAAATAAAATCAAAAACAATATAAGCGGCATCTATCGAGCTGATAGTGAACTAAAATTAAGCTCGCTGGATGCGAACTATAGCGAACTCTATCAAACTGAAATTGTATCAAAATTATGCTCGCTAGATGGTGCTATCATTATCATGAATATTATATTATTGATAATAATAGCCATTGAAAAAACATCTGAAATTCGCATCCGAAGTCGCGGACAGAAGCTAGTTGTTATTCTAAAACTTATTGGGTCTTATTTATTTGTTAAGTATAGTTTGTTAAATATTAATTCTTGAGAATATCAGAATATTCAATAAGATTTTTACAACTAAATGAGTCTATTTTGGAACGGATGATGAAGGTACGGATAATTCAGCCGAATGTCCGGTTCGGCAAAGGATGAACCGAATATTCGTATTCAGTAAACCCATATTCGGCGCATTCCTATGCAAGACACCATTGCTATGGAAGCTTGCCATTCCAGAGATCAGAAGAATCACGGGCTCGTTGCAGCTTTTACTGAGTTGACGATTTGTTGTGTTGATAGTTAAGAGACAAACTCGAGGCCCTCACTCTCAACACATTTACACACAGCAGCACACTACGAGGGCTGTTCCGAAAATTTTTAGTTAAACAAAAACTATAAGGAATATAATAAAACTTTAATTACAATTTTTCAAAGTATTCCTCTGCTACATTTATGCACTTATGCATTCGACTGAACCAACTTTCAATACAGGAAAAAAACTGTTCTTGCGGAAGGTCAAAAAAAGTCGCCTGAATTCGTCTACTGCTTCATCCGCCGTCGAAAATCGTCGCCCACGTAATGATTTTTTTAACGTGGGGAACAGAAAAAAATCACACGGAGCCAGGTCAGGGCTGTACGTAGGGTGTGGTAGCAGTTGCACTCCTGATTTGCTAAAAAAATCCATGGTTCTGGCAGCCGTGTGAGCCGGAGCATTATCTTGATGAAAAATTATGCCCCGGGTTCCAGTACTTGGACGGCTGACGTTCAGCTCCTGGAAGGCCTGTGGCAAGCAAACTTCACTGTACCATTGGCTGGTAACTGTTTTATGATCTTCAAGTGGAATTACGGCTACCGGTCCACTACGTCGAAAAAAAACGGCAACCATTTTTTTGTTGACGCTTCGGCCGCGAACTACTTTAGTAGGTAAATCATCTTCTTCAAAGACCCATTGCGTGGATTGCTGTTTTGTAAATGGGTCGTAGCTATATATCCAAGATTCGTCGGATGTCACAATGTAGCTCACTTGTTGTGAATCGCCTTTATCGAATTTTTTTAGCATAAATTTGCACCAATCGACACGTCTATCTTTTTGCTCCTGTGTGAGAAAATGTGGTATCCATCGAGACGAAACCTTCCAAACTTGAAGGTGGACATGCAAAATGGTAGAAACTGCCTGGGATCCAATCTTCAGTTCATCCTGAATCTCTCGGTGGGTAATGTTTCGAGATTCCTTGATTAGCCACTCCACCTTGATAACATTTTCTGGAGTGACTGCGTTTGGGTGTCGCCCCGGTCTAGGCTCATCTTTGACGTCGCTCCGCCCACGCTTAAATTCACGGAACCAGTAACTGACAGTGGCAAGAGATGGGGATAATGGCCCAAAAACACTAGTTAAATTTTCACGAGAATCCTTGTAAGTTAGCCTTCGTTTATAATCATAATATATCATAGCACGAAATGCTTCCCGCGTTAGCTCAATTTTTGCGAGCAAAAAGTGGCAGACATGTTTTTTTTCTGATTTCATAAAAAAATAACGGAATGTCACTGGCCAGTGACATTTACACGAAAAAGTTTGTAATGAAATTTGCCTTTGAGCTACAGTAAAATTATATGAATACGATTAATAGTACGCTGTTGACTAACTATTTTCGGAACAGCCCTCGTATTGTTCACTTTTAAGTAGGTAAAAAGATAAAAAGACTTGGTCCATAAAAGAACTACGAGGTTACATTTAAAATTGTTTATTTTATAAGTTATACCTAGATGTATAAGTTGAATATACGCATTGTAATATTTGTAATACATAATTAACAAAATTTTCTAAACTTATGTTGCAACTTTAGAAGTAGTAATAAACTTTAACACCTAATCTAATCCTGGCTTACTACCTAAACAAAAACATTAAATGGAATACAAGTATCTAAAAACCTTGATACTTGATGACACGTATTTCTTTTACAAAATGTTATAACAATTGCAATCGCCGGCATTCAGTCTCAGTGCATTTGAAAAATGTTTAATCATCCTTACTTACTACCTAATATAATTTGGAAAAAATCATCATAAATAATAATAACAATAAAATTTCAGTTCAACATCTTCTGTTAAAAGAATGCACACAATACTACCCTGCTCCAAAGCAATTTAATGACACGCGAAGGCTTCCTATCTGAGATTGCTAGTTTCACAGTAGATCACAACCAAATTATTAAATGTCCTTTACTTTCCGAAGCAGGAGACCATTTTGTTACGCTAATGGCAGAGTTAAAAGGTGGTTAAAAGTATCTTTAACTTTAACTAAAATTTAAATATAATCTTTTTACTTTAGGTAGCGTAAAATTTGGAATTGTTGTGTAGGGTAAATCACCAATAAATGGCCCCCTCATGCAAAAATGGACTCTGTTCCCATCCTACAAACAGAATTCAATGGACTCTGTTCCCCTATAAACAGTGGTAAGTATTTGAAGGGTGGCCAGTAATTAACACTTTATACTAACAATGAAATTCTATTATAGGTGCATAGTTTAATTTTTAGTATGAGGTGGCCAGTTATGGAACGGTGGGTTAATGGTGGGTTATTGGTGATTTACCCTATGTAATTTGTTTAGTTTTTTTTTACTGCATCTGTATTTTTACTGTACACCACACTTAAATAATCGAACGAGTATACAAGCAAAAGCAATGATGATTGTAATGTTTAAAAATTTTGGATTAACTGATTTTATGATTCTTTTAAGTCTAGAAATGAGATCAAGTGTTTTCGCCCTACTTCAGATAGGTGATTTTCACACATAGCTTTGTTCTTAGTTTCTAAAACAATACAAATTTAAAATAATCAATATGATTTAAAGTAAAATATCTTTTTTACAAGTTCATCCTATAAAAGCAATACATCTTAAACACTACATAATACACAAATAAAAAGATAAAAGCTTGGATGCCATTGAATCTTAATATACGATTTAAATCTTATTTTCAACACATTCTTAAGGTTCAACCACACCAAAGCTTGAAATAGACACGTCACTGTATAATTTACGTAAAGAGGTCGGTCTTCAGGGTCAGGCCATGACTTCGATCAACAGTGTCACTAGCAGCGCCATTAGTAAAAGCGACAGGCGCTACGGTCTCTCATTCACACGTGTGGCGCACCACTGTTATGGTCGCTGTTGACCTGTCAAAGTGGAACCAAGACCATTATGAGTTATGACTACTACTTAGGTAGTTATTCGAATAGCACACCAGCACACAGCTGACTCCCTGTACTTCCATTAGCTTCCAATAAAATTCAGTACCTGTACTTATCTATAATATACCTATTAATATTACTACTTATGGAACAAAACGACCAAAGATTGGTTACACCTCCATTCATTCAGGAAATATAAAACAAATAAAGATTAGATGTTTAGAACAGTCTATAGTTAAAACAGCAGTTACATTCCCTTTTAGTCTTCATGTTTATATTCGCCAAGACGAGCCAAGCGAAGCGCAACGCGAGAGCACTACCTACCTTTTCTTGAAGCGGTTTGTTCTATCTTTTCTAAATAAATGTCTAGGTTGCACAATGATATTTAAAAACCTCAGGAAACATACAATGTATTCTGCTGTCTCTAAACCTGTCTATGACTATAAATTTTAATACCAATCTGCAGTGAAAAAGATTCACATGCAGACAAAATACAACATCAATATGAATAAAACTTTAAGAGCATCCTCAATTTATATCACCTCTGAATTTTGTAGTGTCAATAAACCTTGGTACTCCATGTCTTTATACATGATATCTTGGTTCAAAGTGTGGAGAATGTCTTGGAACCGCTGCCGGAGAGCCATGTTCTCCATGCCTGCAATCTCATGTTGAGTCCGCTGCCGGCGCTGCTTCAACTCATCCAGCTCTGCTTTTACTTGTTCGATCCTGAAGCTCATGTTATCCTTGTCACGCATGCTCTGATAGTCTCCGTCGTCTTCTTCAGACAATCCTGTTGAGACTCTGCTACTGGAGCGGGGCTGCATGCCAGATGTTGAAGCGTGACTGAAAGTTGCCTTAGGTGCTTCAGGATACGGAAATAGTTGAGAATCAAATTGATCCATATCTTTGCCATGCAAATCTACCAATCCTTGCATGGAGCCCGTATCTGACAAACGGCTGTTGTAAGGAGACAAGCGGCAGTTTTCCATTTCCACGTTAATGTTTTCCTCTTCCAGATCACTGTCGCTGAGAGCTCCACCGAATATGTCAACAAGCTTTGTTGATTCTGGATTTGGAGCAGTTGATTTAGGCTCAGCACGCTTTGGTGCCGGCTTACGTTCAGCTTTAGCTTTCTTCTCCAGCTTCTTACTAACTGATGGACCGGGTTCAGGCTTAGATGGCTGGTCTTCCTCCTCATTAATAATTTCCCAAGTTATGCTGACCGCCTCATTATCAGCCCGCAGCAGTCGTTTCACCTCCTTCTCGATCTCAGGTGCTTCAACAAATTTCTTCCTTAAAGTTTTTCTGAAACGTCTCTTCCTAATGTTTTTGGTTGGAGGAGTTATGCCATGAGGCCACAGGAACTTCTTGTCGACTTTATTTGGGTCCTTTTTCTTCTTGGCTGGAGATTCCTCTTCAGTGGATGGTTGATCAGGTTCTTCTTTACATATCATCATTTGGCCAATGTCTGCTGTTTTGTAAAAGCTTTTGTTGTCTATGGTCTTCAGGGCTTCCACGATGGTGGGCAGATCCACGATTTTGGCGTGCATCAGCCACTGATCGAAACGCACTTCGCCGTGCCTCATATCGTTATCGATTTGTACGGTCAAACGATTCTTGAGATTCTCGCCCGTTTTCAAGACTTCACTAAGAACCTTCGAAGGCTCTGGTGGCAGCCTCAATATGAATTGAGATTCTAACTCTGCAGGATAATCGGGTTCCCGCTTGTCCCTGTTCATGATTATAATTATAACAGAGATACACTGCAATATTGGATTGAAAACAAGTTACAAATAATACTTAGTCAACAGGTATATAAAGCACTAGCCATCACTATTTTTCACTGCTTTTATTAGTTATGTGCACATATTACGGTACTGATTTATAAGGTATAAACTTTTGATACATAGTCATATCTACACGTAAAGTTAGAAAACAAATTATTGATTTCTACTTTCCGTTTCCCCTGCCCTTTGCTCCCGGCCCCTCCATCACAGAGAAAAAAATATATATACAGAGATAGAGTGTAGTCACTCGTTCTCACCTTATGGCGACATCTGTGTGGGAATGCTCGAACTAAGAGCGTAAGCGACCTTTAGAAATGGCTATATTTAGCAATGTCTAAAGCAGCCCTAATAGATATATAGAATAGAATAGAATAGAATAATAATTTATTGCCAAAAATACAAAATAGTTACAGACATATACAAACAGTGACAAAACAGTAATAAGATGCTAAAATAAAAATAAAGAGCTCAATTCTTTTGGGGCAATAGGTCCCAGACTCAGCATGTGCTGAACAGCGAGAGTTCAGCGCTGGTTTTCAGCCTGGGCCTTCTTAGGGCTCGGTCGGTAGCAGAACCTAAGCGTCGGAGTTCGACGCTGTGCTTTCCAATGCGTACGGAGAATGCGTAAGTAAGAGCGTGTGTGTGTGTGAGTATGCGAGCGTGCGTGCGTTGTTGCGTGTGCTTGTGTGCGTATATGTGTGAGTGTACGAGCGTGCGTGCATTGTTGTGTGTGGGTGTGTGTGTGTGTGTGTATGTACAAGTTTGCGAGTGTTAAGAAAAGAAAAGGAATTAAAAAGAGAAAAAAAAAATGTATAATGAATGTGAATACCCAAGTGGAGAACAACTAAGGGGAGATGAGACACCTACTTGCTTTGCATTTATAATAAGTGACATTTAACTAATCGCTTGAATTTAAACAGTGACATCGGCTCACGCAGCGGAGGAGGGAGGTCATTCCAGATTTTTGTGGCCGCAAATTTAAAACTCCCCCTAAAAAATGCGGTCTTGTGCAGCGGTATCGCAAGTTTAGTGCAACGTCTTAAGGTCTTTACACGCGAGTCAGTTACCCATTTTAATTTCTCAAACAAGTAGCGAGGCTTCTGGAACTCGATTATTTTTCGAACTGCGCAGGCCAGGTGCAGTTTCCTCCTACTCTCCATGTTTAGAATTTTGTTTTCATTTAAAAATGGGGTAATATGGGCTCGTTTAGGAATCTCGTAGCAGAAACGAGCACATGCATTTTGTACACGTTGTATGGCTTTTTTTGTTTCTGCTAGGAGCCTTGGTCCATATACTGTATCTCCATAGTTAAATTGTGAGAGTACCAAGGACTCTACAAGAATCTCTCTGATCGCGACCGAGAGGTACTTGCGAATCCTATATAGTACTTTCAGCCGGTAAAAAGCATTTCTAACCTTCATATTTACATGCTCGATGTACCGGAGTTGACCATCCATGATTATGCCAAGGTTTTTTGCTGTTTCTACTTGGGTGATGGCTTGGTTTCCCACCGCTACTGTTGGGTTTTGGTCCTTGATTTTTGAACGTTGCCATTTATTACCTAGTACTATAAACTGGGATTTGGCTGGATTTAAAACGAGATTGTTATTTACTGACCAGTCAGCTACTATCTTCAGGTCTTCATTGATTTTATTTAGAGAGTTTATTAGGTCGCTCGGCACAAGGGAGTGATAAACCTGGGTATCATCCGCGTAGAGGTGGGCCTTGCAGTGTTTAAGATTTTTTACCAAATCAGCAGTATATAAAATAAAAAGCAAGGGGCTTAAAATTGAACCCTGTGGTGTACCGCGGCTGATCACCTCAGTTTTTGACCTCACTACTTCGCCTTGGCTTGTCTCAAGCTCAACGTACTGCTTACGGTCGGTAAGAAAAGACTGGAACCATTTACATGCCGTTTCAGACACTCCGTAGTATGCCATCTTAGAAAGGAGTAGTCTTGGATTGAGGCAGTCAAAAGCTCGTGAGAAGTCCAGCAGTACAAGAATAGACCCAAGTCCTTTGTCTGACGCGGCAATAATATCGTCTGTGACTGTTGCCACTGCTGTGGCCGTCCCATGTTTGCTGCGGAATCCTGACTGTGTACACGGTAATAAGTTATTTTCCTCTAGGTACTTGGAAAGTTGAGCGCAGACAATTCTTTCTGTAACCTTAGCGAGTACCGGGAGAATACTTATGGGTCTCAGATCTTTATAATCCTCGGCTCTATTTGATTTCGGTATTGGTTTTACCCTGGCTAGTTTCCAATTATCTGGAAAGGTATTGGTTGCTATTGAAGTATTTATGATGTGCGCTATTATCGGTAGAGTTACATCCAGAGTCAATCGAATCATCTCGACCGTAGTTCCGTCATGACCACTGGCGTTTGTCTTTATTGATGTTATGATTTTGGATATTTCTTTTTCAGTACAGGTTTCTATGTTGAAGGAGTATTTATCTATTTTCTTATTTTCAAATAAAGCCAGCGTGCCCTGGTTCGTGTCGGAGGAACCCGGGAGCGTCAAAAAGAAGGTGTTTATTACATCAGGATTGCATAAATGTTGGGGAATTGTCGGTGTATCTGTTTCACCTAACGTCGCAGAACTTTTTAGATGCTTCCACATTAGTTTTGGGTGAGACCTATTTCTATTAACATAAAAAGTAAAATATGCCGTTTTTTCCCGTTCTAACGCCCCTGTTGTATAATTACGTAACTCCTTGTAGTACTTAAGATGCGGCTCTCTATTGGTTTTCCTGGCTCTACCCAGAGCTTTATCGCGCAGATTCATCATAATTTTGATGTTATCTGTTACCCAGGGGTAGGTTTTGCAGTTGGAGCGCAGTCTACGTATAGGTGCATGTTTGTCAAAAAGGCTTGTGATTAGATGGTTAAAACGGTTAACTTTGTTATCTAGGTCCATAATCTCCATGATTTCCCTCCATGGCATACTTGCGAGATCTTTGTTAAATTTTTCTAAATTGATATTACCGATGAGGCGTTTATGGATGTATTTAGGCACCGGTTTAGGTTTAGGTATAGAAAGTTCAATCAGAATCATCGCGTGGTCGCTAAGCTGAGGGTTATGGTGCACCTGTACCGCCTTACATAAGTTAGGACTATCTGTAATGACTAAATCCAGCAAGGTCGAACTCGATGTCGTTATTCTAGTCGGTTCATTCACAAGTTGGTCGAGGCTTCTTTGAGATAGGAATGTTGCTAACTTTTTTGCGTTAGGTAGATTTTCCTGCTGCATATCAACATTAAAATCGGTAAGTAAAAACACGGACTCGGTGGTTGCAAACATATCAAGTGACTCGTTAAGGGCATCAATGGCGTTATCTACACTTAAAGAATCCGGTCTGTATGCTGTGCCGATAGCAAAACGCCCTATGCCACGAATTTGTAATTCCAACCATGATTGTTCGAGAGTCGATCGCGGGTGTTTCTTAGCCTTAATTTGTAAGTTTTTTTTACAAAAAATCCTACACCGCCTCCTTTAGATCCATTTTGACGTGGATTGCTTTTTAAAACGTAGCCCGGTAACTTTGGAACATATTTTTCTTCCCCGTCTCGCAACCAAGTCTCATTTAGCGCTATAATATCCGGTTTATGTCTATCCATGGCCGCATCAAACTCATCACGACCCGTGTTTAGTGAACGTATGTTCAATAGACCTAACGTCAAATTATATGACTTTTTACGGATCATTATAAGTAATAAAAATTCTTATATGTATATAAATCGCACGTGATAGTAGTGAGTGTCCTGTAGTCAGCGGGTTCGTGTTACATGGCCCCATATATATGGGTACGGCTAGCTGACTTTGTATAATCGGTTTGTATAGTTCTCTTTTCCAAGATCTCACGCTTCTAGATACTGATTTGCCACACGATAAATAAATAAAAATAGTGGATTGCAAAAAAATTGACACAGGTGACGAAAATTTACGTTACACGATGCAAATAAGGTACTTAAGTAAAGCGCAGATTATATTAAGGCATTAATTATGTAGTTTAAATGCAATCCACCCATATCCAATGTATACGTTTACTTTTTTCAATATATTATGTTTATAATGCCGCCATTAGTTCAGTAGGTATAGGTAGTTTCATATTGATAGTGTCGCGATAACGATAAAGAAACAACATTACGCAATCATTTAAAGTGTAATACGTACTTATATACTGAACTTATGTCAAAAATTAGGATTTTAATGATAATGACCAAATCACATAAATAACCGTTATAAAGAAAAGAACAGCAACTACACATTTTGACACATACCATTAATTCTAGTGTGCTTATTTCGAACAATGGTTGTACATATATTTATGTATACCATCATACCAAATTAACATTATAATAATAATTTAAAAAGCTTAAACCATTTAGTCACGACTGAAGATTTAAAATCTCTATGATAATTTAATAGTAGAATATATTATAATGGGCGCTATTTAGTATTAGTCTTACTTTGTTTTGTACCTACGAACTTTTTAATTCATCAAAGACGTCCACTTTTAGACATAGGCCTCCCCCAAAGAGCGAGACCATGATTGGTCCTGCGCCACATGTGCATTTATCATGATCTTCTTTTGATCTTCATATCAACAATGTTCATTTTTAACCTCGCTTAAAGCAATCGCAAGCAATCTTAAGAACATCCTCATATCATTTACCTTAAACACGAAGTTTGAACCGACTTCAATTCAGCAATTTGCTAACCCTACATGAGTACGCCACCATTTCCACATTTCCTTTCGACTTTATCACTTTCTGATATAAAGTTACAGGATGCAACTATGCAGTAACAGTAAGTAGGTAAACTAAATAGTAACAGGGAGAAAGACATACTTCCATCGCACTCCAATGCACAACTGCGTCCCACTCCCGCGCCATCATGGCCCATTGTGTGGAGGAGCCTTGATACCACCGTCAATTGTCTAAAGGCTCTTTACAAAAAGGGCCAGCATACAGGACGCAACTATGCAATAGAAGGAGAAAGACATATTATCGCATTCCAACGCACGCTGCTTGAAGATGACCGTTGAAGGGTAATGTTAAAGGATAAAAGGTATTAAAGAGTTAATCATGTGGTTTCCCACAACTTGAAACGCAAAATTTTCATTCTGGAGCCATAATGCCTTTTCATTAGGCATCAGAGGCATTAAAAGATTACGCTCGGTATGAACAGATGGTCAATTCCTTAAAAACCAAAAACATTAAAAAAACTACAGCTTGCTTTCATGTTGAAACAACAAAAATTCGTAATTGACTTTCGGTTAAAAAATGATAATGCTGCCATCTCTTTAACAATATACTAACTATTTTATTTAATGAGTGTTTTTCATATAAAGATGAAAAGAAATGTTCGGAGACGTCCGTGCGCTCCATAGTGTCAAAATTAGATTATGCAAGTTCGGAGACATTAGGCTAGGTACATACATTCTACTTGTTGCGTGAAGGGGTCTATAGATGTAATGATTTGTGAGCCCCATTTTATCAGCACCTGTCCAATTGCTATTAAGCTGCAAACGCACGGAGAGCGGTGGCGGGGCGGCACGGCGCGGCGCGGAGGCAGAACCGTTTGTTATGTTCGAACTAATATGAAACGATCGGCACAGCGCGGCGCGGTGCGGCGCGGCGTGGCGCGGTTTTCTGTGCGGACCATTTCGTATTAGCTCGAACATTACAACCGGTACCACCTCCGCTCCGCGCCGCGCCGCCCCGACACCACTCTCTGTGCGTTTGCAGCTTTATTCTCTGCAGGCATGTTGCGCTGCTGATACAACTGTCAAACGAGTTGTACTGTGAAATGGGGTTGGCAACTGTCAAATGTTTGACTAGATGGTGCCATCATAGGTGTTACCTAATCACTAGCCTTTTTCTATGGGATTTGGCTTAGACGGCTTGACTCTAAACAAGGAAATTACGAAAAAAAAAACAAGAATTTGACAGTTTTGGTAGGACCAAAGAGTAAAGTAAGTATAGGACTGACGGTAAAACCTATGCTGAGGGGCTACCTCGAAGTGAAAACGAACTTCGTTCGAATAACTTTCACTCGTTCGTTTTCGTTTCGCGGTAGCCCCTCTGGTGCCATCTGCAAATACCTTCGCCCGGCCAATCCCATTATGACTTCGACATGTTGTACTGACAAATAGGGGTAAAATCACATAATGTGGATTCCCCATAATATTATGTGTGTTCCTGGGCTTACATCAAATTAGTTGTGTCATAGTGTATCTGATCTGTGGTTGCATTTTGAAGACACGTCAATATTCATTAAACTTGTTCGCGAAACGAGACGGAGTCATGAAATAACGAATAACATGGGTAACACTTACAGTCTACCACATAATTTGTTTGATTAACCCTTTTGGTTTAAATTTTTTAACTATTTATTACGAGGAGCACATCTTCACTGTATCTCACTGCGGTTTTCGCAAACGGCTGTTAATTGTAAACTAGGTAAGTCATAAAAAATGTGATTACGTTTATATTTTTTATTTGTTTTTAGGATAGGCTGTAAACATCATTGTAACAATGATGAAGGTGCTCGACTGCTCGTTGCTTATCCTGGTTTTACTGTTAATCGTGTTATTCTTTTATACTTATGGCCTCGATTTCCGTTGTTATTGCCGTTTTCATTATGTTATCGCGCTTTGTCTTTAAATAAGTATCTGTAATGTATATAGTCCGGAAATTATTTTATTCAACCTTCATATTTGGACAGTTTCTTTTGTAGTACTTTATATTTTTAAACTCTTCCGGTGTAGATCTAAACAATGCAAATATGAATATTCAGTCAGTATTAATCCATGCATATTCTTTGCTGTTTGGTTTTCAAATTTTGATTGTTCTCTACACATTACTGATGTATTAAAAGTTTATTTTCAATTGAAGGTCATAATCGAACAGGTCAGTTAACTTTCAATTCAATAGGTTACTAGCATTTATACCAGTAAAACAGGGACATTATATTTAGTTGCTGGTTCCAAAGTGGTTGTCCTTGTACTCTTCAAACTGTTTTTTCTCTAATGTCACCTAAATGACCAGTAACTATTTCAGTTATTGCTATCTAAGCACAGCCCTACTGGCCTAACTGAGGCGAAACCCGCAGTATTCCCCTAATCATGAGTCATTTAGTACTGTCCAATACCTCATTTTGTTTTAGAAAATCATTTCTGTATGAACATGTCTAAGAGCATGTAAGAAGTATAGTTGCGAAAATTACTTTTAGATGTAATGGATTATTCTTGTTTCATCCATAGGTACAGCTGTGCCCCTTTTTCTATATGATATTTGGATTTTTTGTTAGATATAAACCTGAGCTCAGAAAGGCTGAGCTGTTTTCAGAGATTGCACAACATGGACATACCTGTCATTGAGTGGTATTCGTCAAATAAGTCCTACAAATAAATTGGTTTTGTTTATGCTGCCTTTATGCTATGAGTGGTATGTTGCAGTTGAAACAAACACAAGAGAATTAGCATCTACTGAATGTCAGCTTACCCATTCCAAGCTCAATTGACTTTGAGAACCGCGGCTTCTACTCATTCCAAACAATTGAAGACTAAACTGCCAGAATTTCATTGCTGTTGATCTTAAGCTGAGTCTACGCTAGGCGAGCCGAGCACGAGCGGAGCCGTTCTGTTCGCGGCGTCAAGTGGCGTTCTAGGCTTGTAAGTCGGTCCTCACTAGACAAATTGACAACATTTCAAAACATGTAATGATGCCTAAATCGAAAACCATTTCGGTAATTATATTATTTGAATGTAATAAAGTGGTTTTCCCATTTTTATTCTTACTCGTTTCCGAGAAAATCACTAATATCTGTAAAACGCGGTATACCCCGTGCGTGACGTCATTCCTACGTCTGTTGAGTGAAAGATGTGGACAGGTGCCATAGAGAGCCATAATAATGACGTCATATTTTACTTACGACCTATTGGAATTCACTACTTTTAATTTTGATATTTTTGGATGAAAATCAACATTTAGGGAGAAATAAAAAGCACGTATACCTAAAAATTTAATTTTCTATCGGACGAAATAAAATGGCCCACTTAAAAAAATTAAATATTGTCAATTGGGGTTCCGCTTGTGCTGAAAATATGTTATTCCCCCACAAACTGTATTGTAAATCTTTTCAAAATCGTTCAGAGCCATTTCCAAGAACCCAATCACAAATGAACTAAAAGTAATTGCCTTCATATCTGGGCTATAGTTTATCAATTATACTTGCCAAGGGCAGGTCAGTATACTTATCAATTCCAAGAACAAGAATATGAGAGAGTTTAAATAGATCATATCATAAGCCAGTATATGAATATGAGAATATGTAGTTACATTAGAGATTTGTCTTATGTCAGTAACAATAAGGAATAAGAATAATGGTGTCACAATCCTCAGCATTGAGGAAACAATTCATGATGATGATAAATATTTTTGAAAGGTTGGGGAACTCGACTGTAGCATAATATCTTGTAAATCCATACGAATATTATAAATGCGAAAGTGTGTCTGTCTGTTTATTTCCTCTTCACGCTTAAACCGCTAAACCAATTTAGATGAAATTAGGTATACGGATAGTTTGAGTCCCGGGGAAGGACATATGCTAATTTTTATCTTGGAAATCATTCCCTGAGGAGATGAAAGTTTGTACGGAAGTTTGTGTGATGTAAATAAGTTCCACGCGGACGGAGTCGCGGGCAGAAGCTACTAGTATTATATATTCAATTTCAATTTCAAAGTCTTTTATTATAGAAAATTACAGTTATTATTATTATTGTTTAAATTTGTTTTTTTTTATCCGTCTCTCCTTGCAATAACGGCTCGACGTGTCCTTTTGACACAAAGGCCTCCTCCATTGCCTTCCATGCTTAGTGGGCCAGCAGTTTTCTTCAAATCATCTGACCATCTTTTGTATTGTATGCCTCTTTTTCTTTTAGCGAAGAAGAAAAAAAAGAGGCAGGCAATAGTATTATATATATCTATATACTAATAAAAAAAAACTAGAACCTGCTCACAAAATTTCACGAGAGAAGAAACGGACATACGGAAGGATTTTTGTCCAAAGCTGAAACCGAGAACTGTCTCCAATTATAACAACTTAAAACAGGCGTACAGCCCGCCAGTCAGTGGACATCGTAGCCTATAGACGCTTGGAACTCCAGGGAACTGGCATGCATTTGCGTGGGCATTCAGACTGTCCCGGATTAGTAGCTCAGTTGGTGCGCCTGTATGTTCACTCGCCCTCTAGATATAATTTTCGACCTCGTCAACATTTCCTAGCGGCGTCGGCAGCGCGAACATTGTCTCGCAGAAAGCCCCCGCTTATTCGAGCTTTGCACTTCGTAAGCTCGTTGCTTGAATCAGCACCAAACTGTGATATATTTGCTAGCCGATGGATATATAGTTATGTGTGTGCTGCTTCGGCAAAATATTTTTCGCCATATTTCACTTCCCACAAAACTTATGGCAGTAGTTTCATTTCCCAAACGAACAAATAGCACATTTTTGTTTCGCATTTTGTTCATTTGGTCAAAATATCATCTTTTATAATTTTGCTTTGTCAAGTGTTATTAAGACAAAAGTTTATTAAGCAAACACTTTGTTCGGGCTAATATTGTTTTCCAAACAAAATACTTGTTCAAATTTTCATTTCGCACATTAGGTATCAGGGTGGAAAAAATGGCTTGTCATAAGCGAACTCTGTTTTTGATCGGTTAGGTCAGGGTTCACTTGTGTCCCTCAGACCAGAAATAGACACCCCGCGCAGCGGGGTGACGTCGATTCGCTGGAAACTCGATGAAAAGGGCGAAACCGACTCGGGGCTCGCTTGCATGCATGCTGCTTATTTGCATTATAATATATTTTTACCTAAGTACCTATAGTACAAAAGAACATATAAACTTACCTGTAAATTATTAACTACTATTTTTTGGGAAATGATTTTTGCCCATACAATAGAGAACCGTGTGTGATGAGTGTATGACGTTCTGCGAGAAGATGGACCGTCTTCTGTGTAATAATTATTATTACGTGTGTCTTTTGTATATATATGTATATTTATTTTGTTTCACAGTGCAGCATTACAGTAGTATTTACATGCTGTGAAATATAAAATATAAAAATATCCCATTTTCACCTTGTTCAAGTAATGTTAGTATGGATAATTTACGCTGTACTGCCCCTCTTAACATACATGTGCTTATGACATGATTTTAACTGGATAAGATTATTGCAATTTGGTTATTTTGATTTGTCCCATGCGAAACCTGTGATTGTATACTCACTACATTCTTAGTAAATTTGTGGTAACATTACCTGTAACCTTGCAAATTAGCCATGCTTATGCGAAAACCGTGCATAAATTGTTCGCCTAACTGCAGAGTAATAAGATGCAACACTGCGAGTACATGTTTGACATTGACCACGCATGAATCACTGAGCAGATTGTACCTCTATTGGTTAGCTTAGGTTAGGTTAGGCAAAATGCGTTTCAGTTACCATTAGTTGAGGCCAGAGAGAAGGTGAAACACTAAAAATATATTTATGTAGTCTACTTTGCAGGCCAAACATACCTGTTATTTTCCCATTAAGGGACTCCTAGCTCCCAATGACCTTCGCTTCGACCTGTAACTGTCGGTTTTTTCGTGTTTTCAATGGCTTAATCGTATTAACAACAACGAGGTTTGCCGAAATACTATATATTTATTTCAATAGATGTTTGATTTTTTAGGGTTTCGTAGCCAAAGGGTGAAAAACAGGACCCTTTTACTAAGGCTTCGCTGTCCGCCCGTCCGTCCGTCTGTCCGTCTGTCACCAGGCTGTATCTCACGAACCGTTAGACAGTTGAAATTTTCACAGATGTGTTTCTGTTGCTGCTATAATAGCAAATGTTAAAAATCAGAATAAAATAAGTATTTAAGGGCTCCCATACAACAAACGTGATTCCCGAGATAAAAGGTCTCGATAGACAGACAGATGGACAACAGAGTGATCCTATAAGGTTTCCTTTTGAGGTCCCGAGCCCTAAAAATAGCCAAAAGTTAATAGAACAGAAACCATGTAATATTGTATTTTTTCAGGCACACGTTACCATGAGATTATTCCTGAGCGTGTTGTGTCTGACAGTGATACTCCACTGCTCGTACGCGCCCCCCGTGACTCCGGACAAGTCCGATGAAAAGGACAGCGAGATCAAGGATGATTTGGTAAGCATAGTTATTGCGTTTTAGAGGAGTCTCTAGCCCATGTCGCGCCCGGGTGCAATCATCGTAGCGCCCTCTAGTACCCCCCCTAGCGCCCGAGTCGAGGCGAGTGGTGCTCTGTGAGTGGCGCTCGGCGCCCCCTAGGACCGTGCGCCCGGGTGCAACGCACCCTCTGCACTATAGGTAAAGCCGCCCCTAGCGTTTACTTACAAGTGGTAAGTACAGCCGGACGTGTACAGTAAGACAAATAATTAGTGCTACTGAACACGAGAAAGCACACAAGGTACATAATAAGGTTTTGGCAAAAAAAATATTTTTTGGTCCAAGCTTTTATTGCTGACTGTACTTTTTTTTCTGTATAACGTCATCAACTATTCATGGACACGATGCTAACGAGCCCAAACTCAACGGGGTTACGGCGGACACATTCACTGCCAAGAATCGCTACGCGCTACGCTCGTAGCCGATCCCGTGGTTTTCCTCGTATGTAGCGGAAAGCGACTACGGCGTAGGCGCCCGCTAGGCGGGTTCCTGGCAGTGAAAGTGTTAAGTACTGAATTCGCATGGCCACCACCAAAGATAGACGGAGCGTGACGAACAACCCAGTGAAGCCTTTTTTCAACCAAGACAAATAAGTTTAGCACACGCTCACGCACATGTAAATCAATTAAATCGCTGAAAACTCGAAATAGGCGATAAAAGAGTTAAGAGCTAAAGAGTTTTGTGTATTTTTTTTTTGTGTATGTGTGCGTGAGCGTGTGCTAAACTTATTTTGCTTGGTTGAAAACCGGCTTCACTAGGGTGTTCGTAATGCGCTGTCTATCTTTTTATTGGTCAGAGTGAAAAATACGTTTTTTTTTTCATTCTAAATAAAGCCCGGAGCGTGATTTGATTAAATAATCGATTGACACCGCCTTTATCGAAATGGTCAGTATAATTATATGCTACAGTGGAACACAAGTAAATACAAACATTGACTTTTAAAATAATATGCGTTGGTAAATAATTGCCTATCACTTTTCGACTATTCGTAAAAGAAACCGAAATCAAATTAATTCTGAAAAAATGCTAATGTACGCTTTTTTGGAAAATGCCCGCCTAAATAAACTTCTGGTTCGTAAGCAGGTGCGATGAAATTTTCTGCTTAGTACCGAAACAGTTGTGATGGAAGAGTATTTTTTCGCTATAAACCCGTGGCATTCGCAAAACTCTCGGTAGATTAGAACACATTTTAGATTAAGCATGCACGTACTGTATACGCTTTGATTATGAAGTTCAAATGTATCACTAGATAATATTATAATATTGATCTCGATTACGTTTTTAAAGAGCACTAGCTTCTGCCCACGACTCCGTCCGCGTGAAACTCGTTTATATCGTAGCTGCATACAAATTTTCACCCGCCATTTCACCCCCTTGAGGGATGATTTCCGGGATTAAAACTATCCTATGTACTTCCCGCGGGACTCAAACTAAAACTATAGCATTCCATCTAATTGGTTCAGCGGTTTTTTTCAACGCGAGGAGGAACAGAAAAACAGACAGACCCACTTTCGCATTTATAATATTGGTATGGATTATGGAAGTACCTACATTATTATATATTTTAAATTTTTAGCCACATCTACACGAGCATTATGCACCTTTATGTTAATTTTATTTAAGATTAATAATGCAAGTATTTCTGCAAATCAATGTTATATTATCTTCTTGGCCATTAAAAGTATCACCGGCCGTAAAACGCTATCCATATCGCTATCAGTAAGAATCAATTTCTTTTTATGCGTTTATGATGCCTGTCGCGAGACGGAAACAAAGCTAGGCGTGACGTCACGGCACTCAAGCATCATAGTAAATGACAATCGTTTCATATGAAGGAGCGTTTTGCGGAAAAGTGACTTAGGGCCTGTTTCACAATCGCCGGATAAAGTTATCTGCCAGTAAAAAATTATTGCTATCCTTTTCTCCCGTCATATAAAAGAAAAGTGACAGCCAACATTTATCTGACGGATATGTTTTAACTGGAGATTGTGAAACAGGCCCTTAATATACTCCCTCTTACAACTTTTTGATTGATTATATAACTTCCTGCTTTACTTTTATCTCAATTTGACAATATATTAAATCCTTTTTCGAGAAAATTCAACATTATAGGTTATTTAACTGTCAACCATTCTACACCCGCTGGCATATAAAGTGTGAAACTTGTTTGTTATAGTAACAGGTGTAGTCACGATAGTTTAAATTAAATACGACTTTCATGTTGTTCCATACCAGGAGGAGTATATGGAGTACCACCGTTACTTGAAGGAGGTGGTTCAAGCCCTGGAGAGCGACCCTGACTTCAGGGAGCGGCTGGAGAAGGCTGACCAGGAGGATGTCAGGGTAAGCTGGTAATACGTACAGTCGAGTGCATAAGTATGTTTCGATTCAACCCTCTAAATCCTCTAATAGATATATGGGCATTATCAATCATTCGTGCACCCAATTACCGTGATTGTTAAATAAAAATTAACTCGGTGTCAGTTTTGTAACGGAGCATTCAGTTTGTATAAAAACTAACTTTTTCTGTTTAATTTATGAATGATATGCCTATACAAGTTAATTAAATGTGAAAAAAGTTCGTTTTCTCATGATTTGTATGCTTAATTTTCGTTACAAAACGGACACCGAGTTAATTTTTGTTTAACAACTCGCGCTAATTGGGTGCACGAATTATTGAAAATGCTCATATAACGAAACCTTAGTCAGCTGTCATACGAGCGGCGGGACATATTTTTACACCCCGACGAAAAAAGAGGGGCGTTATAAGTTTAACGTGTCTGTTATCCGTGTATCTGTGTACCTGTCTGTGGTATAGTAGCTGCCAAACGGATGGACCGATTTGAATGCGGTCTTTTTTGTGTCATAGATAATTTTACCCCGAGTGTTCTTAGCCATGTTTCATCAAAATCTGTTCAGCCGTTTTTGAGATATTGGACTTTGAACTGAAAATGCCGCGGTTTAGGTTTTAGGACGTTTTAGGACGATTTAGGTTAAGTTGTAGTTATTGAGTAAGTTGTATGCACTCATATTTTGACACTTGACTGTACATACATACGTACTGCGTGTTGTCCAAAATAAGTAGGTTCTCACGTAATGGGGACCACTGGTAATACGTAAAATGTGTTCAAACAAATGTCTTATTAAAACATTGATCAGCAAGGACGGATTTCCCAATAACTAACTGCTGTGCTATCACAAGAAGGCGCGCGAGCTCTCTCGATTTTTCTCGCACTATACGTCTCTTTCTAAGTTTTCCAATAAGAGAGATAGGTATAGTGCGTGAATAGCCGTGCTGAGGGTTTGATGTAATTCCTAATGGTACTGGGGGTCCCGTAGTGGACCCTTGGTTTTATAAACATGAACGTACGTGCAGCCAGCGTCATATAGTAAGTAGCAGTCAAGGTAGCCAAATATTTCTGTACACGTCTTTATTACTGTTAGAATAAGGGTCTGTTACGAAATATTTGGCTACAGCGTTACTGACGTGTTTTTCATTACTTGGTACTGCGTTGAACCAGTATAATCTAAGTTTATAAACATAGGAAATTGTTACATGATTCAATGTTTGTTTATTTATAAATTATCGAACGCTATCGAAAGATACGTTATGTTACGGTTATTCTGATATCATGCCACAAAAACCATTATTATAGATAATTTGGGTATTTTTGGTAAAACATCGTGCGGAAATCGGTCTAAACCCAATAAGGTCTACCTTTCCCTCTTGGTTGCAATTTCAGGTTGCAGTGGCTTTCGTAAAATTAGTGCCTATGCCAAAACTTGGGATTAGGTAGGTGCCACAGGTGGACTCCGAGCCCCTTTGGGGCACAACCGGGAATACAACGCTAGATTCAGATTCTGATACTTTATTCATAAATGTCATTTACAGCTCAATTAAAAACAAATACACAGCTTAATATTTACTGGGTTATTTCGGGGTCATGCTCCGAAATGATGACAAGCGAATAAGATGATAACACTGAACAACTTTTCCCATGGGACCAACCAAGAAATGCAAGAAAAACAGCTAATGAAAAGTTAACTGTGAGTTCATTGAAATTAACTCTAAATTAACTCACTGTTATACAACGACGGTGGTAAACAAGCCTACGGCCCGCCTGATGGTAAGCGGACACCGCAGCCTATAGACGCATGCAACTCCAAAGGAGTAACATGGGCGTTGCCGACCCTTGATATGTTTGAGGGTTCGCCGTGTTGACAGCTGAAGGAACAAGTTCCCTCGCTCTCAACACAACGCATCCTCGGGAGCTCTGGCGACCTTGCTCACCTCCAGGAACACAACACTACTACAGAGCAAGTAGTAGTGTTATTATTATGACTCATAGTTAACTCTTAATTAACTGTTTTCGTCCCGTGGGAAAAGATGTTCAATGTGATCGTCTTATTCGCTTTTGGTCATTCCAGATCATGACCCCGAAATCCTCCAGCACGGCTATCACGCGACGGCGCGTGAGCTCTCTCGATTTTTCTCGCACTATCCGTCTCTTTCTTATTGGAACACTTAGAACAAGAGGTACAGTGTGAGAAAAATCGAGAGTATCTCGCGGCCGTTCCATGATAGACGTGACAGATAGACAGTATAGTGATGTAGTGTAAAGTGGAGTATCTAAGGTTTGTCTAACAAAACCAGTATTATTTGACATTACATCATTAAACTTCGATTTTTTTTACTATTCACGTGCAAGGTGTTAGGTTCAATGGCATCAGTGTGTAAAGTCAGCGTCATAGTTGTTAGCAGCCAGAGTAACACAACCTCATCATTACATTTATAGATATATAGGTTTATTACTTCGTAAAGATAGGCCCAACGCGCATAATTCGTCCTATGCGGTGGCCCGCCGCGGGCAATTGCGGGCCACCGTGCCTTACGCCTTGGCCACGACTTTGGTCTTAAGCGACCTACGGTGCGTCTGGCGGTGCGGAATTTAGAGCGGGGCGGCGAGCAGGCCACGTACTCCGCAGTAGCCGCGGTGACTTCGAGCGGATGGAACGTACTCAGGTGACTCAAAATGTCTTTGTCGAAAGTGGCCCTTCAGTGCCTCGAAAGCAGCTCCTATTTCATGGGAGACATTTTAAATATGAGAGAAGGTGTGCACGTGGCAAATAGACGACGTTATACGTTGGGCGAATTCCGGACATTGTATGAAGAATACCGACACGACAGCATAAACCAGGAAAGATGTCTTTCATTTCACCCCACAGCCTGTTTACCACATGCCACAACATATGTTGAGGATGCTTCGGCATCCATATTGCGGGCCTGTTTAATATCTCCGAAATAAACTTTTCTGTGTCTACGGACATGCGCGGATAATTCAATAAACTTTGTTTCTAAAATCACCGCCCGATCCGTGCCGCCGCTAAGACCGCTCGCCCCGCTCTGACTCGTGGCCGCGCGTTCGCGCGCCTTGTCTTTGTTCGTTCCGCGGCGGAACTTCCTTCCGCCACGCCGCTGCCCGCAGTCGCCGGTCGCTCGAGTTAATCCGCGCGCTTGGTCGCCGGTGCGGAAGTTCGTGGCACCTCTTCTTTGCCGCGCTGTTTTTGTGTTATTCGCGATCCGCTAGTCGCCGCCGCCGAAGCAGGACGCGCAAAGTCGAGGCCAGGCGGTTAGTCTTCAGCTGCCACAGTGTATCACAGTATGTCAAGCGAATGTTGTTCGGACAGGCGTATCTTTACTTTCGATATTGCTTTCAGTAATAAAGACGTGTACCGAAATATTTGGCTACCTTGGCTTCTACTAACTATATGACGCCGACCATGCAAACTAGAGGAGGATACCAGGGTATCAGTTCACGGAGGTGTTATACTCTGTATTTTTGTGTGTACAGTCAGGTAAGATAGCGGAGCAGCTCGACTTCGTCAACCACAACGTGAGGACCAAGTTGGACGAGATAAAGCGGCGCGAGCTTGAGAGGCTGAGGCATTTGGCCACCAGGGTGAATGAAATTCCGTTAACATTTGTAACTTATCCGTTTCGAAACTTCAAATGTGTTAACAAAACTGTTTCTACAGCAATACGAATTAACAAATCACCTGGACACTGACACGGGGAAGGTGCCAACAAACGAGCACTTGGACCACAACAACCCGCATACCTTCGAGATTGCGGATCTCAAGAAGCTCATCAAGAAGACGACGGCTGATTTGGAAGCGGCTGATAAGGAGAGAAAGAAGCAGTTTAAGGTCTGTTCATATTACTTATTTACGGCGGAGACTGGACCAATTAAAAAGACAGTATATAATGAATACTTTATATAAAGAATACTTTATATGAAGAATACTTTATATAAATAATACTTTATATAAAGAATACTTTATATGAATAATACTTTATATGAAGAATACTTTATGTAAAGAATACTTTATATAAAGAATACTTTATATTAATAATACTTCATATACTGGCTTACGTGTACTGTCATGTGAACGAACAAGACGGCAAAGATGACCATAGTCAATGACTAGTATTTGGAAATAACGATAAAATCTACACTAATATTATAAATAGGAAAGATTTGATTGTTTGTTTGTTTGTATTGGCTTGTAAATAGGCTCTGAAACTACTGGACCAGTTTCCAAAATAATTTTACCATTGAAATGAAATGAAATGAAATGAAATGAAATGAAATGTTTATTTTGCAAGAACATACACTGGTGTCATTTGTACATGTTGAGCAGGTAGTTGCATGTTGCATGTGTTAGAAGCCGACATAGTCCTTGATGAACATAGGCTAGTTTTTACCGCGGGAAAATGCTTCATTCATACGGGAAAACGGAAAACTAACCGTGCGAAGCCGGGCCGGACAGCTAGTCCTATTATAAAAGTGTACGAGCAATATTTGGACCTATATATATCTGAAATTACACTCTCGGAAACGGCTCTAACGATTAAAAACATTTTAAGTAATGATTATTTTGTAATCCCAGAAAAAGTGTGATAATGTCTTCAAGAAGTTTAGTGTTTGTTTTTAACTTTTTATTATAGGACGCGTAAGGATGAATAGACTTAACAAAATGTCGCGTTCATAATGAGCTTCCTGTAGGCTGACTGTCATTTCATTTCGTATGACAGTACTTAGACCTCCATTTAACACATTGGCGTCGTCTATTAGGAGCTTTTTCATCAAGTTCATAGATGGCGTTGTTGTGTTAAGCAGAGATCTAATTGCCTTACGATGTGACTGGTACAGAGGCCTCTCAAAATTGAAACCATCATAAGTCTCGCGCTTACGACAAGTCTATTGGGATCGTTCCGTGGAATGAGTTGCCCCTTTCCTTAAGACAATCGCAGTCAGTTGCATTGTTCCGGGGAAAATTAAAGAGACTTGGGCTGACTGACGCCGGCGGTTATATTTGTTTTATACGGCTATAAACTTTCTTTCTTTTTATTTTCTATACGGTTTCTACTCTACTTTATTATGTGATAGTTATGTTTTCCATTATACTCGTAATGAGTCTGTATATCTTGCCTTTCTTGTACTTGTTGCATTTGTGCGTCTCTTCTTGTTCTACTCAAAGGTTAACTGGAAAAGATCCCTCAGAGGGATAAGTTATCACCTTTGCACATTTGTTGATTATTAAATCTTTGGTATTTGTTGATTATTTTTATTTTGTACAATAAAGAGTACACTACAGCGGAACTACTAAAAGCGGAAGTTCACGATGCCAAATTTTTAATTCTCAGGAATACGAAATGGAAAAAGAATTCGAAAAGCATCAAAAGTTGGAGACGCTAGACGAAACGCAAAAAAAGGAATACATGGAAAAGGAAAAAAAAGATGAGGACGCCAAGAAACACCATCAACCGGTAAGTGTTCAGTATATGCCTGTGTCAGTGCCCATAATAAGAGAGATAAATAATTGAAAAAGGGGGTAAAAACCCGACAAAAAGATGATGACGTAATATAAGGGCAGCACTAGGGCAGAAAATTATCTATCACGTGGTATTTGAGTTGTCATTGTCAAGCTTACAGTTTGTACAAACGTCAACACAGTTAACTTACCATCCTGTATTTATATTGAACCTTATCACAATGCTCATAAAGTGCACGGATGGTCAGTTCTCTGTGCTGGCGATGGTACAGAAATTGAAAATATTATAAACTTGGTGGGGTGGCCCGATTTCTTTGCACCCGATTGTAGCTACATAGCTAGCTATTTTACAACTTCTTTTGTTGCTAAATATGATAGGAAAAGATAACATAGAACTGAGCGAAGTGTGGCACGCGTACGGGAGTAGCTACTGCTTGTTATATTGTTTATGCGTAATTGTTCAATCCTACTTGAAGATATCAATTAAAGAATAGATTGCGTTGAGTATTCTCGTTTGTTTAAATATATATGTATCTATTTATTTACATGGAATCTACATATACAACGTGCTCCTGAGGAACCCGCATAACTTTACCAGTACCAGCGTATTCCTGATCGTGTTTAGAAAATAAAATGTCGTATAATGTTTGCTGAACTCAGCAGTATTAGAGTTTTGAATTTTAGATTTACACTTCATAGTAATTAGCATTTAATCAGTAGTAACATCTACGCATTGGATCGAAAGAGGTTGTTCAAAAACGTGGCTGAGAATCGCCTAGTGTGGCAAGCACTAAATCATGAGTTCCAATTACACTCATGTAAATCCTGCTTTGCTTTATTTAATGGAAAGAGATAACAATATTAAACGTTGCCAGCTCGTCCTAAGGCATTGTTTTACTGGTGAAGCAAAAATAATTTATTTATTATGTATGAAAACTTAAAAAAAGTTTAAATTCATATTTCGACCTGGGTTCATATAAAAAATTTTATTCGCTATGACCACAGGTATACGCTGGTAAAGTTATGCGGGTTCCTCAGGAGCACGTTGTATTTATACGTATCCTGAGCAAGATAATAGTCGATAGCTAGTAGTAAAGTAATTATGAACAGATTTCAAACTTTTCAGTTTTGTAAAGCAGCCCGGTCCTTAACTCCAGAAAAACCTGAGCTTGACTCACCTTGCGTTAGTAATGAAAACCCTCGTACTATAAGAATCCTAGACATTAGTACTAGAAAAAAAGATTTGATTAAATAGAGTAGGTATACTGATAATTCCACTTATTGAATATCGATAGCGTTTATTAAAATAACTTTGGCTTCATTACAACGCAATTTCATCGCAAAATAACTAAGTGTTAAAATGCCAAAATCCCAGATTGCCTTATATTTTTTCTCAAAACTGGTTGACCAAATGATAAAAGGTTTTAGCCTTAATTTGCATAACTTCACAGCATTTATATATATCACAACACAGTATATATGCATATCCAAAAGAATCCGGTGTTTTGAGAAAACCATATAGGCATTCCAGCATTAAGGCATTTAGGCACAAGTTATTTTGAGATTGTGACCGTGGGTTACCTTTCTTCCTGTGGGTGTCGTAAAAGTCGTGTGTTGTGGGCGATGGGCTAGCAACCTATCACAGCACGTCTATCACGGGACGGCCGCGACATACTCTCGATTTTTCTCGCACTATACCTCTTGTTCTAATAAGAAGATAATGCGAGAAAAATCGAGAGAGCCCGCGCCGTCTCGTGATACACGTGATGTGATATTAAATTTTGTCGATGTTTAATACCCACATTTATGCTAAAAGTGGCACTGGGACATAAGTTTCATGTGCTCGGCCTACCCCTTTTAGAGACAAAGGCGTGAATCTAAGTATGTACTATTATGTTATTTTGTGATCATGACTTTTTTGAGTTTTAGGGTCATCTTACAGAAAGTTGTACACTGGACTTTTTTAAAATTTTGATATAATCTGATTTTTTCTTGTCAGAATCGAGAGCACTTGCGAATGTTATACGAGACAAAAAGTGTCCCAAGAATTTTTATGCCATTCCATTACCGTTTCCATACATAAGCTTGTATGGTGGTAACGGAGGAACCGAAAATTATACTCATGTAACATTTTGGACAGTTTTTTCTCCTATTAGGTTCGAAATTGCTATCGATTCGGAGTAGGAAAAACCAGATTAAAAAAAAAACGAGTGTACAACTTTCCTTAAAATGGGCCATCAGGGCAAAATGAAATTACGTTGTGATGACCCTGTAAGAACCCTGGAAAGTAGTAATAAGACCTGTGTAGATCATTTTGACGTGTTAATTTGCTTAGTGACTCCTGGTGCTACAGATTATCACAAAAGCTATAACCCCTAACGCGTTTTTCTAGGTACAACAAAATGTAATTGACAAATATATGTTTAAAATATTACCCTTGACACTAGATGCATCACCCTGGTTCTAAGCAACAGCTCGAGGAAGTGTGGGAAAAACAGGACCACATGGACCAACAATTTGACCCTAAAGCTTTCTTCATGATGCACGGTGAGTGTATATAACCCCCGTTAAATTATATATGTTGTCTGTGACAGCTTCGCCACCCAGCGACAAGAGAACAGTTGTTAGAGGTTTGGAAGAGTGCGGACCGAATGGACGCGAAAGATTTCAACCCAAAGGTGTTTTTCATGATGCATGGTAAGATCCAAGGCGTGCTGTTAGTCGGTACTCACTTGATTATGGTCTTGTGTTTAATGTTGAGATTGTTTGTACATCTATGGACGCGTGCGCTGTCAAGATGTCCCAGGGGAGGTGTGCCCAGGGAGGTTATATTCGAAATAATAAGGGCGTTGACACTAAATTGAATAACCGATATGAGGATTTCTTTCGAAAAATTATAAGTCCCTATTCCGCAAAACGCATCTTCATAGTAAACGATTGTCATTTACTATGACGCTCGAGTGCCATGACGTCACGATCCCCGAACGAGAAACGAAATAGCGCCGCGTCCATAAATGTGGCCTTAGTAAAGTTGCATTCGTATGTAAACGTAGATTTCTATCTAACATTATTTGTTATATTGATCGTTTGTCTACTAATTCATTCGCACGCACGCTGGTTGGATTTTACAGTACGGTCAGCGTCATATAGCTGCCAAGGTATAATCTATTTTTTTATTCCGTAGACTGAAATGACATTTCATGTATTGCTAGATTTTTACGTCTTATAAATAGTGATGTGCTACACCCGGTACTAACCGAAAATAAACGATTGGGAGGTACTTATATTTGTTGATGAAGCATCTGTAACACAATTAATGGATAATCCGTGACGTGCTAAAAATGAGAGAACATGCACTGAAAACATCCGATCACTGTACGAGTAAAATAACGAATGCCAAGTACGTAAACCAAAATGGCGTCGCGTCAGGTCGGCGATACGTCAATGTCATTTTAAATGTTTGAGTACATTAGTAGTGAGAAAATTTCATTTATTGTTTATTTCGTATCATTTTGTGAGTAGATTTTATTTATTGTTTATTTTGAATCTAAAATTAATTCAAGATTTTATCGGTTATTCACAAACCGATGTCAAAGATCAGCACTGTTTGTATATAGCTCGTCACATTATTTCTACGTTTGACATTTGTGGTTGTCATTTTAGTCTACGGAATAAAAAAATAGACTATAGCCAAATATTTCGGTACACGTATTACTGTAAGAATAAGGGTGTGCTATGATATATTTGCCTACTGTGGCTGCAGCTAACTATATGACGCTGACTGTACATGCGGAAATGTTGCTCGTTTTGTATGTTGTTTGTTTCTTTTGTTTTGCGTTTGTTCATTGTTTGAAGTGTTTGTTATTTTTCGCATTAGTCCGATGTTTGATCTTTTCGCATGTTGTATCACTTACAATAATTGTAAGTTTTTGCATTGCGATTTTTACTTGGCGCCATCAAATCATAGATAGAAATTGTAATTATCAAATATTCATATTTATGCTGAATATATACCCCCTTATTCATAAAACTTAACTTGCCTCTGCTAAATAAAGTGAGCTCTGTTCCTTTCTTACGAACACAAAATGTCTATGTTTAATTTGATTTGATTTGACAGATAAGGACAAATGAATTTTAACGCCATTTTAGTTAAAATAGGCTTGTAGAACGTTTATGAATAAGGCCCGTACAAGTGGGTGATGGGTCTGGAACATTATGTGAGATTTGACAGTTAAGGTGGTGATACACTTGAGTATTCCCTTCCAGTGTCCTCGATTCTGAGTAGAGAAAACCCGATTAAATCAAAATTAATAAAAATAGTAGAGTGTAGAACTTTCCGTAAAATGGCCCAAATAAGATCTAACGGGTTTTTATAAAATATAATAAATAAATATCAGAGGACAATCTTACACAAATCGACCTAGTCCCAAACTAAGCAAAGCTTGTACTATGGGTACCAGACTTATATACTTATATAGATAAATAAATACTTAAATACATAGAAAACATCCATGACTCGCGAACAAATATTCGTGCTCATCACACAAATAAATGCCCTTACCTGGATTCGAACCCAGGACCTCTTGCTTCGTAGGCAGGGTCACTACCAACTAGGCTAAAGCGGTCGTCGAAACGGGGGTTATAAAACGGGGGTTTCTTAATTTGGTCGTGTCATGTTTCGGAACAGACGTCGACGGGAACGGCGTGTGGGACGCCGACGAGGTGAAAGCCCTCTTCATAAAGGAGCTCGACAAGATGTACGGCCCGGGCGGGCCCAACAAGGACCTGCGCGAGCGAGCCGAGGAGATGGAGAGAATGAGAGAGCACGTGTTCCAGGAGAACGATCGCAACAGGGACGGGCTTATCGACTTCAACGAGTTCATGTTGGAGACGCAGCGTGCGGACTTCAATCGCGACGAAGGTGCGTATCTAACTATCCTCGTGGCGCCCAAAGTTTATCGACTTCAACGAGTTCATGTTGGAGACGCAGCGTGCGGACTTCAATCGCGACGAAGGTGCGTATCCAACTAACCTCGTGGCGCCCAAAGTTTATCGACTTAGTGATGGGTCGTTACCAGTAACTTACTCAAAGTGGGAATATTCCCGGTAATGCTACCAGTAATGTTACCCCAGATCGGTAACATTGAGAAACTTTGAAAAAAATATTAGAATTGTATACGTTTTATTGTCTTAAATACTTAAATACATAATAATGCTATTATTTACAGTCGTAATACAGTCAAGGACTCTCTGAGAGAGTAAATTCCCAATGTTACCGGTAATATTCCCAATATTACCAGGTATTTTTCCAAAGTTACCGGGAACATTACTATCTGGAAATAATAATTAAAATAATGCTTAACTGTGTAAAATAAAAGAACAAAATATGTGTACAGATCATGAAAATCACAATCAACATTTATTATAGTAAAAAATGATCACAGTTTTATATAAATTAAATAACGCAGAAATTCCTTTTTGTGTGTCTTCTTCCGCGTAGATTTTTGATGATGACGAAGATATAAAATAGGTAAGTAAATTTTATTCTTAGTTAAAATTAAAATGGTCTAGCCATATATTTCAGACAGTGGCAGACACTGATATGCAATTGTTAAAGAATGTTTAAAGAATTTCCAATCAGATTACGGGAATTTTTGCAGAATGCTTAATACTTATTCCGTCAGTTACCTGATGTTTTAATCTGATTTTAATCTTTGGCAAAAATGACTCTATATATATATATATATATATATATATATATATATATGCAAGGATTTGGAACTAGAAAATGGGGATCTTAGTTATTATGAGTGAGATTTAAAAAAAAGTTAGATATCGTAAGGCTGTTAAAACAATCTTAAACTCAGCACTGGAAATCGAGAAATGGAGACAGGTTAATGAAGAGTATATCTTTAAAAAATCCAGTGTTCCCCGTAACACAAATCCTCCAACCTCTTTTAACCCCCATTGGGATAGAATTTTCTTAAACGCTGAAATTACTTTTTTTGTATTTTAATAAGTGAACTTTCTACAAAGTTTCAAGTCTCTTGTTCAAAAAATAATGTTTCCCCCATACAAACATTGCACCCCCATTAGACCCCCTTAGGGGTAGAATTTTCTAAAACGCTGAAATTAGTTTTTTTGTATCTTAGTAAGTAATTTTTCTACAAAGTTTCAAGTTTCTAGGTCAAAAGGAAAAGTTTCCCATACAAACTTTGCACCCCTATTTAACCCACTTCGAGGTAGAATTTTTGAAAACGCTGCCTGCTGTTTTTTTGTATTCTAGTAAGTATTACTACAATGTTTCAAGTTTGTAGCTCAAAAAATAAAGTTCCCTCTTTGCATCCCTATTTAACCCTCTTAAGGGTAGAACTTTCTTAAATGCAGAAATTTCTTTTTTTGTATTCTAATAAGTAATATTTCTACAAAGTTTCAAGTTCATAGTCTCTAGGTCAAAAGGAAAAGTTTCCCCCATACAAACATTGCACGCTTATTTAACCCCCTTAGGGGCGGAATTTTCTAGAACGCTGTAATTACTTTTTTTGTATCTTAATAAGTAATCTACAAAGTTTCAAGTCTCTAGCTCAAAAAAAAAGATTCCCCCATACAAACTTTGCACCCCTATTTGACCCCCTTAGGGAGGTATTTCCAAAAATCCCTTCTTATCCCTAGCCCACGTTATAAAAATATAACCTAAAGTTACAAAACTCTAGTTTAAAAAATAATGTTTCCCCCATATAAATACTGCACCCTTAGTTAACCCCCTTAGGGGTGGAATTTTCTTAAAGGCAGACATTGTTTTTTTTGTATCCTAAATTCTAATGAGTAATCTTTCTACAAAGTTTCAAGTTCATAGTTCATAAATTAATGTTTCCCCCATACAAACATTGCACCTCTATTTAACCCCCTTAGGGGTGGAATTTTCTAAAACGCTGAAATTACTTTTTTTGTATCTTAATAAGTAATCTATAAAGTTTCAAGTCTCTAGCTCAAAAAAAAAGATTCCCCCATACAAACTTTGCACCCCTATTTGACCCCCTTAGGGAGGTATTTCCAAAAATCCCTTCGTATCCGTATTTCGAAAGTTGTACACAACACTGCAGAAGGTGCAAGTAAAACTAATTTTATTGTTTATATTATTTTCTGTAAAATGACTATACACTTGACTTTTGGGCTTCATTGTAACATATCCACTATCCGGTGTTGTATGTACTTCTCTAGTTATCACCAATAATACGTTCACTCTAACCCGTGTTTTAGATAAGACTAACCCCCTGAGCAGGGTTCCAGGTAGCAAATTGAGATAAGAAACAGATTGAGTGAAAGAGAAAACAGATGCCTAGCGTGAAAGATATATCTATGCATGTACCTATTGTACCAACATAACTTGTTGCGCTAAGAAAATGACTTTTAGACCTTATTTTATCTCATATAAATCATCACTATCATCAGTTTTGTATCTTACCATCTTTTGGGAATGTTACTGGTAACATTGGTAACTTACTAGTAATATTCCCAAATAGAAACTTACTGGTAGCGGGAATGTTCCCGCTGCCCATCACTATATCGACTTCAACGAGTTCATGTTGGAGACGCAGCGTGCGGACTTCAATCGCGACGAAGGTGCGTATCCAACTAACCTCGTGGCGCCCTAAGTTTATCGACTTCAACGAGTTCATGTTGGAGACGCAGCGTGCGGACTTCAATCGCGACGAAGGTGCGTTTCCAACTAACCTCGTGGCGCCCAAAGTTTATCGACTTCAACGAGTTCATGTTGGAGACGCAGCGTGCGGACTTCAATCGCGACGAAGGTGCGTATCCAACTAACCTCGTGGCGCCCTAAGTTTATCGACTTCAACGAGTTCATGTTGGAGACGCAGCGTGCGGACTTCTATCGCGACGAAGGTGCGTATCTAACTATCCTCGTGGCGCCCAAAGTTTGTCGACTTCAACGAGTTCATGTTGGAGACGCAGCGTGCGGACTTCAATCGCGACGAAGGTGCGTATCTTACTATCCTCGTGGCGCCCAAAGTTTGTAGACTTCAACGAGTTCATGTTGGAGACGCAGCGTGCGGACTTCAATCGCGACGAAGGTGCGTATCTAACTATCCTCGTGGCGCCCAAAGTTTGTCGACTTCAACGAGTTCATGTTGGAGACGCAGCGTGCGGACTTCAATCGCGACGAAGGTGCGTATCCAACTAACCTCGTGGCGCCCTAAGTTTATCGACTTCAACGAGTTCATGTTGGAGACGCAGCGTGCGGACTTCAATCGCGACGAAGGTGCGTATCTAACTATCCTCGTGGCGCCCGAAGTTTGTCGACTTCAACGAGTTCATGTTGGAGACGCAGCGTGCGGACTTCAATCGCGACGAAGGTGCGTATCCAACTAACCTCGTGGCGCCCTAAGTTTATCGACTTCAACGAGTTCATGTTGGAGACGCAGCGTGCGGACTTCTATCGCGACGAAGGTGCGTATCTAACTATCCTCGTGGCGCCCAAAGTTTATCGACTTCAACGAGTTCATGTTGGAGACGAAGCGTGCGGACTTCAATCGCGACGAAGGTGCGTATCTAACTATCCTCGTGGCGCCCAAAGTTTTTTGGCTCCTCTTTAATTATGACCCGACCGTGCTTCTTATAGGACATAAGTAGTAGTTAAAGTCATATCCGCCCAAGATTATATATTGAAATTTGTGTTAGGGGTTTGAAGTGAAACTTTCAGGGTATAATATGAGTTTATAAATATGGCCTTCTGGAAGGCACATGAGCAGTAACTGAAAGTAAGTTGAGAAATGTTCTGGGCTGGAGTCGCCATGTTTATTTCGGTTAAATAATTAAAAGGCGCGTGGGCGCCACGAGGCTATAGGGCGACAAGTTTATATGTGACCCTGATATAGTGTGGTGGCTTTTGTTTGTACAACGACGGCGGCAAAGAAGCGTACGGCCCGCCTGATGGTGAGCGGACACCGCAGCATATAGACGCATGCAACTCCAAAGGAGTAACAAGGGCGTTGCCGACGCTTGAAATGTTTGAGGATTCGCCGTGTTGACAGCTGAAGGAACAAATTCCCTCGCTCTCAACACAACGCATCCTCGGGAGCTCTGGCGACCTTGCTCACCTCCAGGAACACAACACTACTACAGAGCAAGTAGTAGTGTTATGGCTGTGGTCTTCTGCAAGGCGGAAGTATTTCCCCAGCTGGGCTGCTCGAAATTCGAAACGCTAGGATGAAATAGAAACTTGTCTGGCTATACCATAATACTTATCCTCACCAGCAGCGCGGCTATCATGTGACGGCGCGCGAGCTCTCTCGATTTTTCTCGCACTATCCGTCTCTTTCTTATTAGAAAAATCGTGAGTATGTCGCGGCCATTCATGCGACGTGCAGTGCGCTTTCCGTTCAGCAACGGCATGAGTTATAGAGCTGTCGCTACAAGGAAAGGTACACGACTGACCGGCTCCGTTTGGATTTATTTTATATATATGTACTCTATAACATAACATATAGCCTAAAATAACAGACACGTATTTTTTTAGCTGCCCAAACTTAACCTGTTGGGGGAAATAGTCCTTCAAGAGAGATTTGTACAAGCATATTGATAATTACCTTACACGGGCAAAGCCGCACGCGCAGCTTGTAATCTATATTTGTCTTCTAGGCTGGAAGCCGATTGAAGATAACGAAATATACACACAGCAAGAATACCAGGAGTTCGAAAGGAGACGCTTGGAGGAACTAAAATATCTGCAACAACGAGGCTTGGTATGTAGTTGTTTTACAGTCGCCATCAGATATATCGGAGCAGCCAACGTGCTCACTAATATCTCAACACTTCTCTAATGCGTCGACAATAGAGACGTTCAGATATTTGTGAGTATTTTGGCCGCTCCGATATATCTGATGGCGACTGCACAAGTCACTAAATAGGGATGTGACACTACACATATTGTGACCGCAAAGCTCCTGAATAGTGAACTGAAACCCAGTACCACACGAAATCTTAAAGATAATAGGCATGATGACACATTTTGAAAAACTGTTCCACAATGTTTAGAAACATTTATTATGTACAACGAATAAGATTTTTCTAGAGTAAATAATAGTTAAGTAGGAAAAAATGCATTTTAGTTTTTAAGTTTCATATTGGCGCTAAAACGCTTGTCAGTGTCATGGCGTCCCGAGTGACGTCACGTTTGTATAAACATAACGCAGACCTTTGACTTTGACGTTTGCTACCTAGATGCTCGATTGCTTATTGAATGAACATGATTTCAAAAGTTTACAAGTCTTGCGCGGTCGTGCGATCGACAAAGCGGAGACAATGACGTATGAAGACCTGTTAGGTAACATGGTTCTATCCCTGTCTTACTAGTCGTTCAGTACGTAAGTGAGAAGAGATCGGATGTATAGAAAACGTTCAATTTATTAAGCCCTATCTGTCTTTCTCTGTTAATCTGTGGTAATGGCCGTTATGGGTATTTGTTTATACAAGTGCGCTCTGATTGGTGTTTAACATATCATGGCGGGCGTCCGTATTTTTCAGTTTAATTTTACCAAAATAAATAGTAATCTCTTACTTAATAAAAAAAAAGCGGCCAAGTGCGTGTCGGACAACGCACAACCAGGGTTCCGTCCCTATTAAAAAGGTCATGTCAGATCCACCATACCCCCTAGCCATACCCCTGGGGTTAGGGTGGACTGAACCATGACTGAACCATACCACCGTTAGTAGTGCTGGGATTTGATGGAAAAATAGAAAAAGAAATAGGTACAATTTTTTTAATTTCATTAAACTGAAAAAAACGAAGGCCGTTCTGGCCATTTTTTACCATAGGCACTACTGCTTGGCACTGCCAGTAGTGTCATGGGTAAAAAAGAATTTCCTGTGACACTACAGTGGCCTTAGTAGTTTTCCCTTGGCACGCGGGGTATTATCTTATCTTCAAACCTGTATCGTAACTGCCATACGTCCACGTTCATAACCAACCTATACTTTAAGGCAGGCCGGTGTAGATACGACGACGAGTGAAGCGAGGAGGAGTGTTAGGTGTACTGCGACTCTGCGACCCTACAGCGCGCGAGCCGAGCGAGCGAATCGAGCGTGCCGCGGCTGCGGCCGGCGAAGCTCCAGACCTAACTTTATTCGAAAAAAATATCCGTAGTCGGTTCTGGCGCTTCGCCGGCCGCTGCCGCGGCACGCTCGCTACGCTCGCTCGGATCGTGCGCTGTAGGGTCGTAGTACACCTAACACCCGCCAATCGCATCGGCCGGTTCTTTTGCGTTTAGTCAGGCGCGGGACACTCCGCGATTTACGTTCATCGCTACAAGTACATGCCGGTGCCCCAACGTTGGGGACGTCAGAGAGCCATAAATCTTAATGTTTTGACTGAGAAAAAATCGCCTTTCGTAAAGATCAAAGGAGTGTCCTTTCTGTACATGTACTATTATCTATTTTGTGTTTTAGTCTGGTTTCAACCGTGAGACTTGTTGGTTGTCAGTTATGTCGAAATGTTCAGTCAATAACTGCATAAATACCAACAAAAAAACTTGAAAAAAGATGGGATTTATTTCTTTAAATAATTTATTTTCATAACATAACGAAATTTGTGTAAACTCATTGTAATTTAATAGTTTTGAACATGTTTTAAATAATTATTTTTGTTAGTTCAAATGACAAAGTCGCGGAACATAAATCTAAGGAGTCGGTATACTTAGATACTTTTTTTATGATGTCGTTACCTACATAATTATGGTTTTCATTTTAAGATTTCCAAAAAATCCTCAGCGACGTGCAAAATGGGCTGCAGTCATAGCACGCGACAGTCGAGATGTTTTTTTTTAAACCAAACGACTCGCGTGTCGTTTGTTCGGCTCATTTTAATGATTCGGATATATTATAGGTTATACGACAAAAAATGGAAGAACAGGTTTACTAAAACTGCCACACCTCTCATGAACGTACCTAAGCCCATGTCTTTCCATTACATATTTTAATTTCAATTACTTCCAATATACTTAGCTTTATCTTCTGCCTTCTGGCAAAAGGTAATTAATAGCATTAATGAACTATAATAAAATTCTATAATACAATCCCAACACATCATTTGGAAATGCGCAAATTGTTGCCAATTTTCATCATCATTCATTTTTGACCTTATATCTCGTAATACTCGTTTTATAGATGTCAGATGATCATGAGAGTGACGTTCAAAACCCATAGGATCGTTTTAGTAAAATCGACAGCTGATCTCTACTTGACTGTACGCTTACATTACATCGCAAAAAAGAAAGTATTAAAAGTAAAGGCAGGTCGAAAATACAATTATTTAACAAACTGAATCTATTTCAAGGAAACTAAAATGACTTCTTTTTATGGACTCTGTCAGCTGTACTATATGTACTTACGGAAATCTCATCAATTGTTTTGTGTATAATATTTGTACAAATATTTGAAACGGTTTATTCCCCACTTGCAAAATAAAGAAACCAGATTTATTTGTGCTTTCTGTTGAATTAAATAAAATTTATAACGCGACTCCATTCATTCGCTAAACGCTAACTAAAGTTTTGACGTGAGCAGTTAATTCACATTGTATGTCTCAATAAACTAAAAAGTATTTAATCTTTTGATGTTGGTGTGCTTAAGGTCTAAAACACTGAGTTCTTTTTTTATGAAATACCTTGATGCAGGGTATAAATTAACGCTATTAGCAACTACTGAAATGTACTAGAGCTGTCATTCTGGGGCTCTGGGGCACATGTCTTGGCATATTTGCTTGACATTGTGCATCTAGTTCTATATACTAAATCAATGGTTACTACACATAACGGTAGTCTAACTTTTTCAACTACACTGCGTGATACTGATAACGGTAACAGGACATTTGAGATAAATATTATAAAGCATAACATAGTCCACAGCACTACGGTGGTATGGTTCAGTCCCACCCTACCCCCAGGGGTATTGCTAGGGGTATGGTGGGTCTGACATGAAAAAGGTCATATCGTTACTGAAAACTTATGGCACTTACGTCCTTTTCTTTAAGGAAGGCAGTTTTTTATAAATATCTCGAAAACCTTTGAACCGATCTTGTTCAAAACAAATATCGCTGAAAGAATTTTATAAGCCCTATAAGCATGATTTTTTTCATAATTTTAAAGTGCACGGTTCAAAAATTAGAGGGAGGGGGACACAATTTTAGTGACTTTCGGGGCGATTATCTCCGACTCTATTCACTTAATCCAAAAAATTGCTTAGAAACCTTATATTTATTTTGAAAGGCCTGTCGATTGATGTACCACACGTGGGCTTGCAATGAAAAAATAATTTTTGACTTTCGGTTTTATGTACGGAGTGCACCCCTAAAAAAATCTTTTTTAGTAATTTCATTGCAAAACTATGTAGCGGTTAACAAAATACACCCTATCCTCAAGTTTTTATTCAAATAAACCTTATGGTTTTCGAGTAAAATGCCTGTGACATACTGACGGACAGACAGACAGACAGACATGACGAATCTATAAGGGTTCCGATTTTTGCCATTTGGCTACGGAACCCTAAAAATATCAGCATTTTTCGAATTCTATGATTAAAATTTCACTAAGAATATACAATATTTTAGTGATTTTCAATTACTGTCATCATGCCTATTCTACCGTATACACATGCATTACCTAGAAAACTTAGGCTTCTTAACGGCACCATCGTCTCTAATTATATTGAAAAGCACACAAACAAAGTACCACCCCGTACAAAATTAACAAGGCCTAAGGCGTTGTAAGAAGGAATTGATTGAAAGATTTAGTGGCCGAGACAGGTTGTTCCGATAGCCCAGTTGGCTAGTAGCTACGGGCCATGTATGCCTGTGGTCGCCGGTTCGAATCCCGCTCGGAGCATTCAATTTGACATATTTTTCTTTCATTTGCAATCGAGCAAAATATATTTAGAAGATTTTCAAAACAATAAAAAATATTCATCAATAACTGGCAGTTATAATACTGACAAGTAGCAAATGAAGTGGTCTACAAATCTAATCTTACTGTTATTTGACTCTCATAGGACCGCACGACGAGTAGACACTACAGCCTTTTTACAAGCTTTTATTTAACTCGTGTCTTTTACGTGGACAGAATAACAACAAGGATAAATTTATTTACCCAAATACTTTTCTCGCAGGTGGACGCCCACGGTCGCCCAGTGCCCGGAGCGCACCATCAGTTGCAACAATACCAGCAGCAGCAACAACTGCTGCAGCAACAACAGCAATACCACCAGCAGCAGTTCCAACAGCCTGGCTACCATCCCCAGCAATTCCAGGGGCAACCTCAGTACCAAGCTCACCCTCAAGGCCAACAGCCTCAAGGATATCAGGCTCCGCCTCAAGGACAATATCAGGCTCAACCGCAAGGACAGTTCCAAGCTCCCCAAGGACAATATCAGGCGCCTCAGGGACAGTATCCAGGCCAGCAGCCTCAGGGGCAATTCCAGGCTCAACCTCCCCAAGGGCAGTATCAGGCTCAACAACCCCCCCAAGGACAGTTCCAGCCTCAACCGCCTCAAGGGCAGCCCCAAGCTCAACAAAACCAGGGCCAACACCAAGAGTACCAAGCTAAGCCGCAACAAGCGCAGTACCAGCAGCCTCCAGTTCCAGGTCAGGTTCATCAGAACCAGGCCCAGGTCCCGCAAGCCCAAGGGCAGGCCCCTCAAGTCCAAGGGCAGGCCCCTCAAGTCCAAGGGCAGGCGCCTCAAGTCCAAGGGCATGCCCCCGTAGCCCAGGGTCAGGCCCCTTCTTCCCAGGGTCAGGCCCCTTCTTCCCAAGGTCAGGCCCCGCCGGCCCCAGCCCAGGCACACGACGCCAACCCCAAGTAATCACAGCTTGATGTGAATGTGTTAGCACGGACGTTTTTGTCTCAAAATTTTTTGTTCACGTATTGTGCCGAATTAGTGTGTTTAAACATGAAATAATTGTAATAGTTTATGATAAACGCTATGAAATATAAATTGTTATGGCATATTGTAGTTTTTTTTAATTCATAGGCGCAGGCTGCTAACATGTAACGCCTTCCATTTAACTCATTCGGTTCCTGAGGTAGTGTTTCTGTGTGTTAAGTGCTAAGTCTAGTTCCCAATTCGCTGACGCTCTCAGCCCTCTTGTGAAGCGCAACTGTCGTTGGAACAACGGTATACTGCAGATTATTGGAGTTGGCCGAATTGCATCATAGTAGTCCAATCAAAAAGCAACTCTATCCTCGAAGGTAGAAGAATCAAATTCCAATGTCAGATTTATAAAAAATCGTACTTGTACAAAATTATCTCAACCAAAGCCATTGAGATATATATACTGCCAATAAGAGAGCAACAGCGAATCTGCAGCGATTCATACAGGACCAGTAAACTGTGTTAGGCTTATTAGGCCTTTAGGGAGCCCTCAGGACGGAAAAGCTCCTATGCAGCTAAATTAAAAGAACTGGCCTTAGCTGATGACTTGCCATTAAAAATAACCTACTTAGTTTGGACGGGTAAATGGTTAATAAATGTGCCACAACTTCATACTAAATCGGTTGTGGCAAATAAATAAAAGCGGAACTGTGACAAGGAAAATAAAAGATATTTCCCTTTCTGTCACACTTATCGAGATTATATTTTCGCTACCAGCTCGCTCGCTCGTGGTATTATTATTACCATAGCTTGTCCTGTTATCAATAGTAAATTTGACAGATAGTGACATGTTTACTATTGACCGCCGCGGTCAGTCTACGCTAGTCTGCGAGAGGCTTTATTAATTCCAGTTTTTTTATATACGATCTTCTGTACGTAGTATTATTTATTTATGCTGTGAAAGATCTCACGAAAGTTCTACTTACGTGCAAAATCTCCGACTGTTGATCAACATTGTCAAAGAGAATATAATACCACTACGTTTGAAGAATACATCGGTACCTAAATTGGTACATACTTCGTGATAATTTAGCTTCACAATGCAAAAGAAATTACTCAATGGTGAAAGAAAATGCACTAGTTCCATCCACATTGGTAAACAATTACCAAGGACACGTGACCTGGTCACGTGTTCGTCTTACGAATTTTCAATCTGTCGAATCTTACGGTCACGTGACGTTGCGAGTTTAACATTTTTTCCCCATTACAAAAGTGCACAACGCCGCTAAAGAAGTTTTCACTTCAAAAATACAGTATCAATATATATAAGTACTAGCTGTTGCCCGCTACTTCGTCCGCGTAGAACTTGTTATCGTCTTAGAAAAAATATTGCTATTAAATATTGCAATTATTACTGATCGAAAAACTGTTACAATGTCATTGAGTTTTCACTTATGCCGGGCACTCCCGGAATACAACCCGAACCCGGTCTCTTTTTGAGATTTCGTTATCAGCAATATGTCTTCTTACTTCACATATTGATCATTGGTACCTACTCGTATGCTAGCCGATAATGCTAACAATTAACCAGTTATCGATCATACTATTTATCTTCAGATAAAGAAGATTGTGGTGGGATCGGTCAAGGAACATTAGTATGTTTACAATAGATTAAGCATGACGTTTCGTCTTTTGTGATGGAGTCGAAAAGAGCGAGCTACTTCGAGAAGAAGTATGGAGTAAGGAAGCCCAGACCTTTATTTATGGTAAGTTGATGACAAATAAAAAACGTGTTGAATGGTAACTGCAGGCTGAAGAAATGTTCAGGTTAAGGACTTATTTAAAAATGGAATATATGTTTTTTTTACGCTACTGTTTGAAAGTACCAAAGTTGGTCAGAATTCAGGCTTCAAAGCTGGGATTAGTTGGATATCGCACGAACAAGCCAACTATGAGTTCAAACTATCCAACAATGTTTTTGTTGGACAGTTTGAACAGCGATTCGCTTAATCTCAGGGCCCCCGGCACGCGAGCAGACCCGCGCTTCTTATTATCTTTAATTATTTACTTAATTTGACTTATAATTATAATTATTAACCTCACAGTAGGCGTGAAAAGCACTATGTAATGTCTCGGCCAAAAGTGCAATAGATGGACTTCTTTTAGGTGCTCACCTTCGGCTCGGACCTCGAACCCACTCGTCAATCTTTGCCTACTTTCTTGCCTTGACAACAATGCACTAATCCTGAGGTATTAGCAACATTTGTTATGTTTATTTTGACAGATAAGTAAAGTGCTCAACATTATCTTACACCTTAGTTCATACTAAGTACTTAATGATTAGATAGATACTCAGCTACAATTATTTACAGATGAATATGAGATAATTAAGTATAGGATTTATAAGTGGATTTATAACTGTTGATTTTCAGATATATGATAATACATGCTCGGAAATATCGCCCTTTTGGTTATAATCATACCTACAACACTGTGAAGAACTGTGTTCCATGCCGCCGGTAGTGCAATTTTTATACAGAATATCGATGGCTTCTTTTTCCTATACATTTTTAATAGGGTTAGATTTTCTCGCCTTTTCGGAAATTTTCGGCCACAGGGGTTCACTACCTACCTCCGCTAACTTACGATTGGGAATATAGTTGTTTACAGAGGCAAAAAATTGATTCAGGAGTAGCTGGGTCTCATGTCTAGGAAAATTCGTCTACACCGTGTCATCACTATGTTCATCATCATCCTCCTAGCGTTATTCCCAGTAATGCCCCTAAAGGAGCCCGGGGTCCGCTTTGACACCTAATCCCAGGATTTGGCATAGGCACTAGTTTTACGAAAGCGACTGCCATCTGACCTTCCAACCCACAGGGAAAACTAGACCTTATTGGGATTAGACCGGTTTCCTCACGATGTTTTCCTTCACCGAAAAGCTAACTGTAAATATTCCGTACATAAGTTCCGAAAAACTCATTGGTACGAGCCGGGATTCGAACCCACGACCGCCGCTTGACAGCCGCATGCCTGAACCACTAGGCTACCGTAGCGTCATCATGTTCATCCTAGAATAAACTCGTATACCTAAACTAGAATAACTTGAGAAAAATATGTTCCCAAATTATCACGTCCCAAATATATAGGTACATGAAAGGCTGCCGCTTAGTTTATTATAAGGTATGCTTAACTTGCTTCATTTACTTCCTAAGTTAATTCCTAAGTCTATTTGTTGCCCAATAGATTATGTATTAAAAAACTTAAGGTTTCATTTTATAAACTAGGTCCTTCCAAGAGGCTAATGTAATGAAGCGCTTCGTCACCCAGCCACCTTAATGAAGCCAAGGAACATCGGCTTTATTGGAACGGAACCTGGTTTATTGGTAGGTCCGGTGTATAGAGAAGTGTGAAAAGAAATTTCAATAAGATTACGATGGCAATCGTTTATTTATGGACATTTTGCAACATAAGTAACTAGTTAATTGATTATAGATCATAGATCATTGTTGAGCAGCCCAAGCGGTAATTGATGCCCGCTTAGACATCGTACTTGAACGGCTCTCAATTACGCTGATATTTGCAGGCCGCCCGCCGCACAAATAGCTACCTAGCAGTGGCGGGGCGCCCATACAAGCCAATTCCCACCGGCTTGCCTAACATTTGTTGCTATATATTACCAGACTCGTAAATCATCATAAACGGCCCAAGTGGTACCTTGTGGTAAATGTATAGGGACAGCGCGGAGGTTATGTCGGATTTGCAACGACTTAAAACCCCCAATGGCCTTCCTCGACGCATTTTGGAAGGCTCCGGGCTGTTATTCGATAAGTATGCGTTAATGCGGCTCATCCCGGTGGTCGCCCAATACAAAACTAGATCTCTACCTACGCTTAGTTACTACGCATCGCGGTGTCAAGATATTCTTGTGGGTGAGCGTTGAGGTGAGCTCAAAACAAGTTACAGAATAGGGGGGGTGGGGTCTCCTACGGAACGCACCAGTGTCGCCCGTAGCGTCATGGCTTTGTAGGTCCTACCTTTTTTATTCAATGCTTACAGCCCCCAACTGGAACCGTGTACTTACACCCCGAGGACCAAAAGTCGCCTTGTACGACTTGTGTTCCTTCTGGCAAGATCGCCAGAGTTCCCGAGAATGCACTGAATTGAGAGTGAGGGACCTGTGTTTATCTCTACCTGTTAATTAAACTTACGGTAACAAAAAATCGGCCAAGTGCGTGTCGGGCAACGCACAGTGCAGGGTTCCGTTGGCTGTCTATCTTAGTTACATCGACACGCGCGCGCACTAAATGGTGCGGTGCCGCACTTGCGTCGGCCGAATCGTGGAAAGTAGGCATAACTAGTTAATATGCCTACTTACTGACTACTTACTCATTTCCATTGTACGCACATCTTTATGTAGGTACACCGTGCCAATTCGTGTTTGATTAAACACACACACATTCACGTTACCCCGGGGCATATTTGATATTTCCTTTTGAGCAATGTAAGCGATACAGCCGTTGTGCCCCGGGAACGTATTTTAGGTGCAGTTATTGAAATGGTAAAGGTGTGATTAGACTATACACGCTCTGGCGTGATCAGCAATTTTTACTTGGATTCGAAAAATGAACCTTGAATGCCTGGATTCTTGTAAACCCCGTGTAAGAGACACGTTCCGCGCTAGAAACTTCCGAATACTTATAACAAATTAACATCCGACTTTTGATTTATTTTTATAAAGAAAATTTGATGCCCAGAGCGAAAGTTCCAATTTCGAAAAAGACCCAAAATAAGTGTAATTTCGACTGTCACATTGGTACCACTTTGTCCTATTTCCCAGTATCTCACTGACAAGTACCTACCATTAATGACACTACTGGGTTTCACTCGCTCTAGTATCATTACTGCAGCTGAAATCGGATTTACGTAAAGTTCAAAAGTTTACCTCTTCATAGAAAGCTTAGAAACTTTTACTCTATATAAAATTACTGGCTTCCGCCGCGACTTCATCCGCGTGGAACCCGTTTAAATCGTAGCTACGTACACACTTTCACCCCCTATTTCACCCCTATCGCATGTCCTTCTTCTGGACTCAAAATATCTCTATTCTAAAATCTAAATCGGTTCACGGACACAATTTCGCATTACAATATTGGTATGGATTTCCATCAAGAAAGTATTTACTTACATGTGCATTTTTTTAAAATCGGATTTGAAATTCCAAAGTTTCAGCTAGAATCTCACAGACCTTACGTCTTTATAATTATTAGATGAGTGATTGTAATCAGTGGCATCGTCTCAACTACATAAATACAATAACAGTTGCAGTGATAAATATTATTGCCAAATGCGTATCTGACTGTACCTTAGGTTCGTACAATCCTGTTTGCCTGTCTATCGAACTGATGCTTTCTATGCATGTGTATAAAACAAAGGCATATCGGATATCAAAGCTGGGGGGCGTATTGTTTATGTCTGGCTAGTTATTAGGCGACCCATTCTGCTGGGATCGTGTTATCGAATCTCTGGCATTGTCACTATGCTGTTAGATATAAGGTTTATATTTGAATTGGATATTTCCACTTTGAATTTTGAAGGTTCATTCATTTTTTCGTGCACTCGTCATTTGTTCGCTGGGATATTCTAATTTTTACCCGGCTGCCCCACAATGAGGGTTGTTTTTCGAGAGTATGTACTCGTATGTATCTATGTGCACAAGAAAATTCTATATCACGGGCTACAGACCAAACCGCTTGATGGATAAGGCATGTGAGGTGTCGTGGGATTCCTCGTAACCGTATGAGTGTCATAGGCTAATTAATAAGTTTCTGTCAAAAAATCATTTTTGGTACGAGCTTATACTTTTCTGTATACCGTCATCAACTACTCATTGAGACAATTTCTAACGAGCCCGAACTCAACGGGTTAACGCCGGTAAAGTAAGTACTAAATTCCCATGGCCACCTTCTGTCTCCATCACCAGACCAGCTCGTCCTGCAGTAATTTTTGGTGTAGGTAAAATTAAGTACGGGTTCATTCAAGGAAGATGCAAAAAAAATCGAGTACTTATACTTTTTAAGATAGCGGTTAATCCCTATGGTCCCTTATGTTCTAAGACATGTAAATAGAGGTTTCGGTTAGTGTGTGTAGTGAATTTGACAACAGTCACTTGCATTTTGACCCCATTTTTGCTCTAGAATCTATTATGAAAATGACATTATGAAGTTCCAGTGATACACCCCGCATTAATCATATTAAATGTATAGCACTGGCGTGTTACATACCCATCTAATACTGATGTCAGGTTTATTGAAATCCGCCCGTTAATTTAAGAGCTAGAAGCAAAGTTATGACTTCAGATTAGGAGGCCTTATATCTAATCCCAAGAAAACAATTTGAAAATATTAAAATTTAAGTAGTCTTTTTTATAATTTTTAATAATGTCAAACTGCGATAAGATCACAATTAGTAGGTCTGCAAGATCTTTTCAATTCCTATCCCACAATTTGTGGCACAGGATCATGTTCCTGCGTTCAGCCATGAAAATGAAAGTTTGATTTCATGGAGTTTTTTTAATTTATTTCATTGCATGTTTGAGAAAAGCACGTTACTATACATACCTCGACATGAAAAGGGGTTGCCGGCCTCATAACTATCCAACCTCGCTACGGTCGGCCGTTTATATGTACTCGGCCGGCAACCCCTTGCTTTCCGGCCTCTGTAGTATTGTACTATTAGAGGACAATATAATAACCGAGTTCAGTTGTTAAATACAAGCCTAACGTCAGCATTTTCAGGTAACACGAGCACGCTGCTTCGGATTTACCTGAAATCCGATTTATCTGCTTCCGAACTTGACGCCAGGTTAGCTCACAGAACCCTACAATCTTATACACGGTTACAAGAATACACAGCGGGCCCAGTAATTGAATTTGTCGACCTACCAGACTGTACGTGCTCCCGTATATAGATCTCAGTTCATAGAAAATATATATTTATCTATTCTTAATCTAGACTTAATACTAGCTGTCGTTCGCGACTTCGTCCGCGTAGAACTTGTTATTGTCTCAGAAAAATGATTGCTATTAAATAATGTTAGGCGCAAGCTTAATTATCGCTATCCCAAACATACGTCTTATATAACACTTATTATCCTTCCAAGGGTCTCAAATGATTTATACGGAAAATAACATCTAAATACGTTCTGGGATTAAGCCCACAAGGTAACAGTGCGATGAGTTCGTTAGCTTAAATTGCTAAATCGAAATTGAAAACTCCGTTTTTACAAATATAAATATTTCTAATATAGTTTCTGCTAATTAAAATAAATATTGAAGTTCATCCTTGTGTCACTCTGAACACTTACTTATCCGTATCTGAAGCTCTATCAATGTTTCTGCTTATTGTATATTTTTATAATGTATGAAATAAAATAAAAAATTCTATCTCTACTAAGCTACATTACTGTATTTTTTTGCCTAAATCCGTCCAGTAGTTTTACTCACGTTAATTCCCAAAATACCACACTTACTAGACAACGGTTTTTTTTAAATCAGATTTTCAAAAGACCATATTCTCAATTCATCTTGTTTCCATTGACATCACATTTTCAATATCACATCTTTTGAAAAGAGCAGATTCCCTAAACACTAGAGAATCGGTAAACATATATTTAACAGTACATTATTCTCGAAAAAATGTATTCTCACATTACCCTTATTACATTACCTATATCTGATTTCTCAAACGACTTAGGTAATAAACCCATAATTTCAGTAACTCCAAGTTTTCAAACCACCAGCTTCGCAGAATATCATATGTGTGGTTATACAAATTCTGCGAGATTATGGCTTCGTAAGTTTGCATATAAGGTAAACTCGGGAACTCTTAACTCTCTCTTAGTCTTATGTCTAATGCTAGAGTTTCTCATTCTGTCCGGTCATTTTGCTCCTGATTTCTCAACCAGAATTCCCGTACTTTCATAAAAAAGAAACGGTCAAGTGCGAGTCCGACTCGCACACCGAGGGTTCCGTACAAACTAACAATTAACTCAAGGTAAAGTAAATGTCACAAGTATTTGTTGAATTACTTATTTTTGCCCAACACAACAGAATTAAATTTCAAACAACGAATAACTTTTACACCAAGACCATCAAACTACCAAGACAAAATTGAATCGCGATCTTTTTTGACCTGCTATTGAAATGTACCTGTCCCAACCCCATTCATTCTAGAAAAATCTTAACACCGCGAAGTAGGAATGGGGTCAGCGCCATCTATCGGCCCCATTTGGTACTAACGTGCAAGGGCAATCGACTTAGTATGTATTTTGGTGTTTCAGCGATTATTGTTTATCACGTGAACCGATATCGATTATTATTATTTTATTTGAAAGAGTACTTCAATATATTTATAGTTTTTTACTAAATATAAATTGTATATTTGCGATATATACAAGATGATAACTATAACATTAACTAAATTAAATTAAAGCTAAGTTAAATCTAAAAAAGGCCCTCGAGGCATTGTACCGAGGATGCTGGCGGCATTTCCTCGCTGAATTGCAATGCTGATGCGTTGCGCGAGAAAGCCGCCAGCTCTTCGGTCACCAGTTACGTCAACCAAACGGTTCGCGATTTCCGCAAATAGCTTTTGCGCACTGGGACCCCATGGACCGAGGGTCTCGACGCCAAAAGGTACAAAGTTGTACTCTCTGCCAAGGCCTCTATATTTAATGCCTTCAATTATAGTCTTACAGGAGTTTCAAAACAAAAAAATGTTTATAAAGTTGATTAAATTGCAAATTCAACTAGGAAATGAATAATACATAAAAAAAACCTTTTCCAGTAATATGTTTACATTAATCACAAGTAATTATTTCAAATTTTCCGCTTGGATAAAATCGGAGATAAGGGGGGATGGTATTTTTTTACATTTTCCTTTATAGATCGAAATTTTACCAATGTAGAAAAAAAAGAAAAACAGTTTGAAAAAGGGCAACTCAAGCTCTTTCATATGATATCTCACTTGACCTAATAGTTGAATATTTTTTTAGCCCCCTCCTGAAAAACAAAACAAAACAAAAATTACGCTAGATACAGAAAAAGTAATACTTTTCTAGTAATATTTACGTTTATCTTAATCGCAAGTAATAATTTCAAATTTTTCGCTTCGATAACTTCGGAGATAAGGGGGGAATGGTATTTTTTTTTGCATTTTCCTTCATAAATCAAAATTTTACCAATGTAAAAAAAAGGAAAACTGTTTAAAAAAGTGCAACTTAAGCCCTTTCAAATGATACCCCACTAGACCTAACAGCGGAATATTTTTTTGCCCCCTCCTCAAATTCGTAATTTTTCACAGAAAATTAAAATATAGATATACATTTTTCATTTTCCATGCACGTGGATAACTGTCATTTATGACCATTCCAAATTTCATATTGATAGTACATTAGCTGCGATTAAATGTATCCTCTCTAGTGGCAAAGAAAGTTTATACACACTTTTTATATACACGTAATTTACCACAATTGATAACGATAAAATAATTAAGGTAAACGCAGGTATTAACAACCCCCTTAAGGCAATTTTAAAATCGACCTTACTTTTTAAGCATACTGGTTGGCATCACATTTAGTTTTTTTAATTTTATACCGGATGGAAAGGCATGACGATCCTTTCCGCAAAGGGGGGTTAGTTTAAGTGATGGAGAATCGATTCGTACTGTTTAGATTTTTGTTACGAATAATTAGTAAAAATATTAAAATTAATTGATGTTCTTCTTCGTGACAACCCTACTAGGAGACAGTAATTAAACATCGTCGTCGTCCTTTCGGAAACGTGTGTACTATTGTGTATATGGGTGCCTTAATAACACTGGGACAAATCCGGAGCTATCTTTTTTTCCAAATACCAAGAGAAGCAAGTAACTTTTCTTAGTGTATTCATTTAAATCACAATGAAAGGTAAAAACAATTGTTAAGTTTGATTTTACCGAATGCTGCCGCGCAGCACGTGCCGCAAGTCAAAGGAGCGAAATAGGCTTGTAACTAAGCACCTACCAACCTAGTGCAGTTAGCAACTATTATAATTACTTACAAGGAAATATAGGTATAGTATTCGTGGTATTAAAATATTCGATGATGTGGTAAACTAAAAACACATACCTTACTATCTATAATATTATTACTGTGTGTATACAATATTGTCTAACAGAACATAACAGTGTAACAGAAATACTTTGCATACTTAAAAGCAAAATTAGTATTATAGGTATGCCAGGCCATAAACGTGACACAGCCCTGCGCAGTAGGTAACGAACGCTCCTTAACGGCCTCAGATTACCTACTGTATTATTCTTCTATACTGTGCTATTACTACGTACTAATAATTGTATATTCATATTGATACAGGTCACTGACCCTTGTGTTATTGTTAAAATGTTATTGAACCCAATGAGGGTTGTCACTTGCAGTATTTTGCCTTAAAAGTTAACTGCCTATAACTTCAAAACGCTTACGAATATGAGCCTAGTTTCTTTAGAGGACATACAGTAACTCAACCTAAACAATCCTCCTTTTGCGGAAAGGATCGTCGTGCCTTTCCACCCAGTATGTTAGTGTTAAGTATAATATAAAGATTATATTTGCTCAGTCAAATGCCTATTAGTAAAGGAATATCGTATTTAAAAAAATATAAGAAGTGACGAAGTCGATTGTTGCTATTAACGTCCTAAAATAACGGCTGTGAATCTATTAACGATTTTTATGCAGCTAGTAACGATCGTTACCCGTGTATGTCCTAAAACTACGACTTTAAATTGCCCACATTTTATGAGTCGGTAATTAAAATATAATTACCGACTCATAAAATGTAATACATTGTCCTTACATATTTTATTACCGACCCATAGGAGTCGGTAATGGCAACCATAAGAAACCATTACCGACCCATATAAGTCGGTAAAAGCAACCATAAGAAGCTATTACCGATAGGTAATAGGTTGCTATTACAGACTCCTTTGCTCGGGTTTGGGTCGTTAATAAAATATGTAACGACAAACATAATAGTACATTACGTAACTAGGGCGGTGAATTCGTAAATGCCCCAGATCGCAGGTGTTTGTGGCCCGAACCGAAGGTGAGGGCCATAATTATGCGCTCTGGGGCTTTACGAATTACCGCCCGTGTTGCGTACAAAATTTTACGTCTTCACCTGGCCACAATGCGAGTTTTCCCGTACGCACAGCGTGCAGTAATACTCGCATTATGGCCAGGTGTGACGTAAAATTAATTACCGACTCATAAAAACAAGGCTATTTTTATTAAATTGAACTTCTGACTACAAAATCGATTGTTAGTGATTAATATCACAAAGAATATGAACATAACAATGCGGCTTTCGGCAATTTACGAAGGTTACTATAAAATATCGATCTAACTAAATTATCATAATTTTGGTTAAATTGACAATTAGAAAACTGGACAACAATTTATGTGTCGCTAATAGATTTTTACAGAGACTGATTGTTTAACTTAAAACTCGTAAAAAAAACTTGCAGTATAAATTATAATACAATATAATAACATAACAGAGAGAAAAACTAAACATTACTTTGCGACCATTACCGACTCAGGGGTCGTTGATAACTGCCACAACAAAAACTGGCGAAGCTATCACCGTCCTCTTTTAATTTATAGTTTTAGCGGTTAAATTGGTTTTTTTTTCAATAAAACGTGGTCAGAAATCAAAAGCTGATACTTAAACGGATGTAATTAATAATACACGATAAAGTATAGAGTTCACAAATTCGTATAAATGTCTTAAGCAAAAAAGTCACGTTCTTACTTGGAGGAACAACAGCCAGTATGGCGCGACCTGCGTCCGCGCTTCCCCCGCAGAAACTGACGTGTTTTATCTCTTTTGCCCACTGCTACACACACTAAAGTAAAAGAATACGATGCTCAAGGAACGAGCGCATGTAAAGCTTTCCCTAGTTATACCTAGAATAGTTCTGGAATCGTAAAAATAACGAATAACTATAACGGGTCGGTAATACCTTCCGATTTTCGATTGGTCGTTAATAACTGCGTTTACCTTATAAATAAACTTTATGTAAGACTACGTCGACTAATTTATCGACGGCATACAAATTGTAACACACTGATTTGTACTCCATTACACCTGTATCTTATGTCATTTGCACTCGATCCTCCGATCCCTATTTATAATATGAGGTAGGTACTGGAAGTAGTCAGGAATTTGTATGGAAAGTAACCAGTGTTGTCCACCCTCCGTAGCTTTAAGGTCGGACCGGATATCGGAAAAAGAAGCATTAGTGCGATTTCTGCAATATTAAAATATCAATGCCTACTACTTCTCACCGCACTAGTTTCATGACTCTTTCTGCGTACAGGCAAGCTGTCTATGAAACTCCCTCCTACTCAACATCAGACGAGCCCCTAGCAAGTTGGTTTTCAAGGGGATGCTGCTTAAGCATCTGCTTAAAAACGGGCATTCGACCCAACCTTACGGTGTTCGAAAAGTTCCGAGAATCAGCATAAAAAATTGAAGTTACTGGTATCTTATCATTTCTTAATTATTAAATGCGCTCTTTTTTATTTATTTGATCTACAGTATGCATTAAATATTTAGGAGTAGGTGTATCTACATATTTCTATTAATAGTATAGCTAGTATTTTTTCTTATCTACATATTAACGTAGTGTCTTTGTCTTTTCTTTCTACATGTCCTTTAAACAGATATTTTCATACTTTTATGTTTACACTTTTTTCTGTGTCTAGTGCAATATAAATAAAACGGGATTGATGGCTGTGAAAGGATAAAAATATCCCTTGTCATTATGTAAATAACCGTTACACTACGTTACTAAAAAAACTTTCGATTAGAAACTGAAATATATGAAATTCCCGACCCTCTAGCTTTATGAATGACTATTAGCTGCCCGTGAATTTCATTTTTTCGTCCCTCTCGCACTTACATAGTTGCTAGTAAGTAACGAGTCTTTATGTTCGACACCAAACACTTCGACATTCGACATAAACACGGTCATGCTAGCTAGACTGATGATCACCTCAAACGTTGGTAAATGTCAGATTATATGTAAATGACACATGGCAATACCCACACTAAAAAATGGCCTGTTTAAATTACTTATCTCACTAACCAAGGCTTGTTGTACCCATTTCGTAAATTAACAATCCATAACAGATGAAAAACTGAAAAATATGATGGTATATTTTTTAACGCCCCATCCCCAAACAAAATGTACGTCTATAGAAGGGTGCGTGGGTTGCACCGCGCAGGCGTGGCGCGCGGTTCTCGCGGCTAGCCGCTATCGCGACGCGGACGAGTTACCCACCGCACGCAAGCGTGCGCGGCCATCGATCGGGCTAAGGCAGGCACCATGCAGCCGCCGCCGAGAAAGGTAAGAAAAAAAAAACAAATATAATCCCAAAAACACACCCGGAAATTAAAAAAAAACCACGCAATCACCTTAATTTTTATTTATTTTTTCAGTGTTTGTATGTCACGCATTATATAATGTGATAATGGCGCAATTTTGGGGGTGCGATGCTGTGGTTTTAAGCCTTCTTAGCGATTTTAATGCGATGATATTTTTAGAATTCTTCCCACCATGTTCGCCGTCCGTTTTAGTTGGTAACAAAAATGTGCTCATAAGTTTATCGATTTAAATCAATTATAAAACAAATAAAGAACGAACAATAACTTTATAAAATCCACAATAAATAAGTGCGTGATCTAATGAAAATCTCGTGGCAATGTTTTCTGCCGAAAATCTTTATATGCCATCAAGTTTTACATACACAAAAGTGACAAAAACATGTATTAAATCTTGAAAGAAAACAAACTTAGCGTAAACGACAGCGTCCAAAAAGTGTTAGTGTAAATTCCATTCATAAAATTAGGCAGTATGTTTTCCACGCAGAGCATTAGGCCGTATAAGGAACGAAGAATCGATAGCTGCACCAATTCGAACCATTCACCAAAATTGAGCCTCACGCATGTTTTGGATGACGATAATCTGCTTAAATGCCTAAAAACAATTGCTTAAATGTTACACAGGTAGAAATAGGAATATTAAATGTACCTATTCTAATCTTATTTCGGGTTAGGAATTGAAATAGTAGCTTAGAGAAGTCTTAGATAAATTACTAAAGGGTTTTTACACGCTGTGGCTGCCGAAATGTGTCAGACTCTGCGTAAAGTATCCGTGACGTAAGGCGAAGGTTGAATTTGTATCCTTTTAAATTGAATCAACTAGAGGAAGGAAAGGATTAAGTATGAATAAGTTAAGATCTTGGTTAGATCGTGCCCTTACAAGAAACAGTTTCTTGTACTGAAAATTGTAAAGCCAAAGAGTTCTATTCACTTTTGTTCTGTTTATGATGTTTTTTTTTGTTTTGAACTATTCCGTGTTTGGTGCTTGTAAAACTAGCAAATAGCAATAGGTGATGTCCTAGATAAAAAATAAGCATTTATTTTTTATTATTGGATAGAATACATTTTTTGTAACATCTAGGGGCACGGCAATTCGTTCGCCAAGTTGAATAAAACAAACACAAAAAGGCACGGCCGTAACATCCTTTTCCCGAATATATTCTTCACGAGCCTTCAATCAGCAGGTAGTCTAGATAATTAAAGAGATTAAATAATACACAGTAACTTAAAACAATAGCCACAGTGAGCTATATGTAACGTAAGACACATCGCTTTTGCGTTTTCGAACTGCTACATTGTAAGGTAAAAATTAGACTAGATTTAATAAGGAAAATCATCTTAAGTACAACGTCCAATTTGAGTTATGTTAAACATGTGTATGATTTTTGTATTACACTTTTAGCCCTTCACAATTTAGGCCTCACTAGAACCAAGTTTAATATTTTATAATATAGGTTACTCGTAAAAACACCCAATGCATATAAAATAAATCTATGTTCGTGCATGATTTCCTCCAAATCGGTAGAGCTGCTTAAGGGTTATTGAGTAACAAACATCCAAACTTTCGCATTTATTGTATTAAATAGGTATTATGTATAAAAATGGTTGTGGGATCAAACATTTTTGGGTCATTACATTTTTTAACGGGGAGTATTCTCTAACATTGTAAGGAAAATATTAAAAACATAATATCGGTTTAACACAAGCGCCATACATAAATGTTCATAATTTAACTTGAACGTTGCAAATAAACACTTTTTTCCCATTAAATCTAGTACAGATTCGGGACTTAAACTGCTGATTGAAAAGCTCGTGAAAGAATAGATTCGGAAAAAGGATGTTACGGCCGTGCATTTGTTTGTCAGTTTTGTTCGACTTGGCGAGCGCTCTGCCGTGCCCCTAGATGTTACAAAAGTATTTTCTATCCAACAATATAAAGTAAGTGCTTAATGAAAATCATTTTTATCTAAGACACCAACCAAGTATTACAAGTGCCAAACATGGAACGACATTAAAAGTAAGTAGGTACAATTAAGTATTTAAACCCGATTGCTCTTAACGGTTATTTTAGCTTATGTTACTGCATTGACTAAAAGTAACGGCACACGAATAGTTCACTAGTTGAGTAACAAACATCCAAACTTTCGCATTTATAATATTAGTAGAATTACAAAATTCATCGACACTGGACTTCATGTATCAACCTTTTAATATAAAGCTCATAAGAAATAAGCTCCTTGTAGTTCCACTCAATGTTACATACTACGATAGTTCAGGGCAAATCTGTCTGCGTTGCAAATAGATTCGATTTCGTCATGTTTTACGCGATTATACATCTGTGTTATTGCGTGCGATTCCCCATTAGTGTCCCATGTGTCTAATGCCACATTCAGCAAACCAATTTTACCTAAAATACTGTTGAAATTATGTCTTTTCTGTGACTTTTTGGGGCAAAAGGGATGAAACATTCGGATGATTCTTGGAAGTGTGTTAATGTCCATTTGTTTCGGAAAGCTCCGGTAGCACTGTGTGTCGATGTGGTAATTGGCGGTAAATGGGTTACTCAACGTTATACCATTGAGGTTTCCTAATTACACCACACTCAACAGAATGAGGCTTGGTGTAATGCGACACTCAACCACAGACTACGAATTAAATGATCATTTGAGACCTTACAAGGGAAACCAAATGAAGCAAGAATCGTGAAGGGCCTACGCGTGTGCAGGTTCGTAGCACTCTTGTAGCACTCCGGCGCTACGACACGTGCTATGGCAATGCGAAGTGCGAAGTGTTCTTATGTTACCTCTTTCACACCTTGTGTGTTGCGAGTAGCAGTGCGTAGTAGGTATTAATTATCCCGTTAAGTAAAATTCGGGGGATGAAAATCCCAGTAATGTATTTAAGTAATTATATCTATACAATAGGGGACTGGACTCAAAATGTATAATTACTTCAAAAGAAAGAGACAAAAAATATGACTAGTGACGAAAATCCCCTTCAGAATAACGAAGTTACAACCGTTTTAACGTTCCTTGTTAGAGAGAGAAAACGCTAGAGGATCGTGACATCACGATCCTCCTCAATGACAATCGTTTCATATAAAGGTGCGTTTTGCGGAAAACAGACAGAAAAATACCTCTTAAAACTTTGGACACTGATAACTTTGGGATTTTTTGACCCATTTCGTTGCTTTTATCTCCATTAGAATTTATTAATCCTTTTTGGAGAAAATACAGCATTATTTATCATCTTATTTGGTGTCTACTGTCTACAACCCTATTGAGCTTATTCTGACGTTAGTTCAATTCGTGTAAGATTTTCCCCTAATATTTATCTATATATTTTTATTAGATGTTATTATTTTATTTAATAAACATAATAACTAACTGGGTCTCACAAAACTGTCAAAAGAGTTTGACTGTGTGATCATAGACACCATAGTACAGAGTTAAGTTTGTAAATAGGTCCATTCATATATTCATTGGCTCATTCACTGCTTATCCATTCGAGATCAAACAACACTGAGCGTGTTAATAACGCTGTAGCGCGTAACAGAATTTTGATGCTTTGTAGTGGAAATCGTACGTAGAGGCATGACTCATATGGGCAGTGGTATGTAGGCCAGATCAGTCATAGCCCCCTGAATCATGTGTCATGATAGAGCTAAAGGGTTAATATGAACCATGAACTAATGAATCTAGAACCACACACACACACACACTAACACAATGTCCTTGAATAACTTTCACTGCCGGGAACTAACTTTCACTACGAGCGTAGCGCCTAGCGCGTAGCGATTCTTGGCAGTTAATGTGTAATGACCTAACTCGACGGTCATCCATCGTTTAAATAATTACATTAATTACGTAGTCACATATCATTAACAAACTCACAGAATCCAACAAAATATCCGACATTAAAGAATTATGGCTTTCGTACCCCCTGAAAAATATTAATAAATATTTAATCTTTATTTTGGTTAGTTATCTTTTGCTTTATAAGAGTCAAGATAAATCAGACAGTAAAATACAAAAAAAAGCTTCATTTATAATTGCAGGAAAGTTCGTAGAATTGTTGAATAAAGCATCTTAGAATATCGCTTGCAAATGATATAAGTAGTATAAGTACCTAAGTAAATATATAAACGCTATTTTAAATCTTTTTAGTAAGTAAACGAATAAAATACGAAAAATACAACTTGCTTAGTTCATTTAACACGTTCGCAACCATGAACCCGCCTGGTAGGCACTCGTAATGTTTGCTCAGATGCCGGCTCAACCTGCGAGACGGACAGTAGTACAAGACCGTTTTTCACATTATCCGACACGATATCGGTGTCGGACGCCGATTGATAGTTAGTTTTACTGGGCTCTTTTCTGCAAGTCGACATCCAGTGTGCCTATTTTGCGTGACGCCGATTGATATAAAATGTATGAAATGTGTAGCATCGGAGCCGCCACCGATATGTCGGTGGGGCCATCGGACGCCCGTCAACTATCGGAAATCGGCTATCGGCGTCCGACACCCGATATTTTGTGTCCGCTAATGTGAAAACGGTCTAAGCCTACACGCCTAGCGAGTTCTGTCGGTTTCTGGTGTATTGTTCCATACTAACTATACTATGTTGACTGTACATCCTTCATCACCGAACAACCCACTTTCGTTATGTGAAACATATTATATTCGCAACATATTTCCTCCACTTCGGTGCACCATTGCAATCTAAGGAGGTATGAAGTATCCTTGCCATTTTGTATTTTTCCGCCTGTGAACTTTCGTTGCAATTCCTTACACGTAATATTTCTCGTTTTCTGAAATGTTTTCTGGAGTAATGGATCGTGCATCTTTGCAATACGCATCATTGCAACATATCGTGCATACGGTTAAGTACTTATATTGAAAATACGTTTTGTATTGGATTATCAAGAATTGTAATTTATGATTAGGTATATTTTTAACCGACTTCAAAAAAAAGGAGGAGGTTCTCAATTCGGCTGTATTATTTTTTTTTTTATTTTTTTTTTTCAATGTTTGTTACCTTAGAACTCCGTCATTGATGAGCCGATTCGAATTTTTTTTTGTTCGTATGTATATACTTCCAGATGGGTCCCATTTTTTTTAGGCACGCTCCTCCATTTTATTAGGCACGCGTGTAGTGATTTTGGTATTTTCTGTTATAACTCGTGTATTTACATCCGGAATCATAAAGGAAGAAAATGGCGAGGAATTGATGATGAAGACCACAGGTGACTTATCGAATTCCTCAATTATGTAACTACTTAAAAGTGCAAAAGTACGTCACATGTTCTGATAAGATTCCGTTGAAATTGGAACTAATGAAGTGCCATTGGTGATGATCTTGGGGAATCGATGGAAGTCCTCAAATATTATCGGCCCACATACAGCGATTCGGTTTTATTCCATAGTAATCAACGCATTTGCTAACGGAAATCAGTTCATGTGGTAAATTGTAAAAAAATAGGAAATGTTCTCTGCAGTGCTTCTGTTATCTGTAGAAAACGCGGGGACGTCCTTGATTTTTTTTACTTGAATTTCGAAAACGTGACGACTTTTTTTATGTCACTAAAAACCTGCGCACAAAAATTACCGAAAATTGGTTGAGAAATGCAACCTGGAGGCGTACGTTCTGAGAAGTATGCGTGTGCGAGAGTGACGGATCTCTTATCCACAACGACAAGTGATAACATGGCGACCGTGCTACGCCTTCTGTAGAGGAGAACAGCGGGACAGACACCTGCCACTAAACGATGGACAGACAATCCATTTTGGCCTAAGCTGAAGCATAGAACTTCGTTCGATTCGCTCGCTCGTTCTAAAAGTATGGACCGCATTTCGGTTTCACACGCTCGTATGATACTACAGTCTAGTCAGCAAGCATAAAACGTTAATAAAACGTTAACAGACGACGAAAAACTAACAAAATAAAAAACATGTTTTCTCATACGGTCACACGGCCTAGCCTATTTTCGAATCGATTGTAACCTCATTTATGAAAATGGTTATTAGGTTCAATATCTTAAACGTCACCGTGGAACACGTAAAGACAAGCATAGACTGCTCAGCTAGAAACATATACCTTACTTTCTAGTCGGGCAAAAATGGAGACGCAGACGAAGAAAGCTGACTCCAGGGGAAAACGTTTTAGTTATTTTTTTCTTGGTTCACGCTTTTTTGCTCGGTCATTATTGAATGTTCAATGAGAGGTCCCATCCTCTAAATTATACAAGGAAAACGCAACGTGTTTATATTGTGCAGTTTAGGATGTGCTATGACACCACCAGTTTCCATCGCCAGGTCTGCTCGATGGTGTTATAATACTCATTGTTTGTCATCGAACGTTCAAAAACCTTTAGACACACTCACTGCCATGAATCGATACGCGCTACACTGACATTAAATAATTTATTTAGCGAGAACATACACAGGTGTGCATGTCAGCGAGAAACAATATTATATGTACATGTGTGCATGTTCCGTCACAATATGGCTTGCAAAATCTTGAACTAATAAATAATATATATAATGACAAAAAAATAAAAAAGTCTAATAATACAAATGTTCATTTAAATTATAAAATGGTGTTGTCAGCATAAAATATTTTAGTAGTTTCATTAATATATTTTTTTTATGTCCTCACTTAGGAAATTGTATTTTTAATTCCTTACATCCAGACTCCTTTTAAAATGCATATAGTTATTAGATTCGGGTAGCTGAATGTTATAGAGTTGTATCTCAATCTAAGTGATTGCTAGCCGAATCCGTGGTTTTTACGCGGAGAGCGTAGGTGCCCGCTAGGCGGGGTCATGGCAGTGAAAGCCTTAACAGATTTATCGCGTTGGACTAAACAGAGGTTCTAGTATAAGTTTTACCGAAACAAAACGTTACGACCGCGTTCGCGTTTAGCTGTCACATCCCATACAAATTGAGGGTAAAACGCAAACGCGATCGTAAAGTTTTGTTTCGGTAAAACTTATACTAGAGCCTCTGCTGTGTACATCAGAATACCTTTATATCAAAACTAGCGACCCGACCCGGGCCCGTTCGCACGTGTACTATATTATACGTATAAACCTTCCCCTTGAATCACTCTATCTATTAAAAATCACCACATCAAAATCCGTTTCATAGTTTTAAATATCTAAGCATACTTAGGGATAGACAGCGGGAAGCAACTTTGTTTTATACTATGTAATGATTAAGTTTATAATATGAAATTTTCCAGCCGACAAACGCAATTTTTTTATTACGTCCTGAAATTAATATTGACATGCTTGATATAGTTTAAAAGAAATACGCCCGTATGGAATCATAGTCATAGATATACTTTGTACAGATTCTAGTCGCTTTTCATATTCAATTTTGATGTTAATTTACATTAGACAACATTCACTTAGCATGTATTACACTTTATTTATTTATTTACAATATGCCGTCTGAGCAAGATTCATTTTTAATAAATAATTGGTCATAAAAAAGTAAGACAGTTACATTTTCACAAAATTTGGTGGTATTACTTTTTGGCCAATTTCAAAATGGTAATTTCGTGCTGACGATTTTCCATTGGCGCTGAACGACAGCGAATCGCTTTAAATACAAAAAAAAAGCGGCCAAGTGCGTGTCGGACAACGCACAACCAGGGTTCCGTCCCTATTAAAAAGGTCATGTCAGATCCACCATACCCCCTAGCCATACCCCTGGGGGTAGGGTGGACTGAACCATGACTGAACCATACCACCGTTAGTAGTGCTGGGATTTGATGGAAAAATAGAAAAAGAAATAGGTAAAAAATTTTTAATATCATTAAACTGAAAAAAACGAAGGCCGTTCTGGCCATTTTTTACCATAGGCACTACTGCTTGGCACTGCCAGTAGTGTCATGGGTAAAAAAGAATTTCCTGTGACACTACAGTGGCCTTAGTAGTTTTCCCTTGGCACGCGGGGTATTATCTTATCTTCATACCTGTATCGTAACTGCCATACATCCACGTTCATAACCAACCTATACTATAAGATAGGCCGGTGTAGATACGACGACGAGTGAAGCGAGGAGGAGTGTTAGGTGTACTGCGACTCTGCGACCCTACAGCGCGCGAGCCGAGCGAGCGAATCGAGCGTGCCGCGACTGCGGCCGGCGAAGCTCCAGACCTAACTTTATTCGAAAAAATATCCGTAGTCGGTTCTGGCGCTTCGCCGGCCGCTGCCGCGGCACGCTCGCTTCGCTCGCTCGGATCGCGCGCTGTGGGGTCGTAGTACACCTAACACCCGCCAATCGCATCGGCCGGTTCTTTTGCGTTTAGTCAGGCGCGGGACACTCCGCGATTTACGTTCATCGCTACAAGTACATGCCGGTGCCCCAACGTTGGGGACGTCAGAGAGCCATAAATCTTAATGTTTTGATTGAGAAAAAATCGCCTTTCGTAAAGATCAAAGGAGTGTCCTTTCTGTACATGTACTATTATCTATTTTGTGTTTTAGTCTGGTTTCAACCGTGAGACTTGTTGGTTGTCAGTTATGTCGAAATGTTCAGTCAATAACTGCATAAATACCAACAAAAAAACTTGAAAAAAGATGGGATTCATTTCTTTAAATAATTTATTTTCATAACATAACGAAATTTGTGTAAACTCATTGTAATTTAATAGTTTTGAACATGTTTTAAATAATTATTTTTGTTAGTTCAAATTACAAAGTCGCGGAACATAAATCTAAGGAGTCGGTATACTTAGATACTTTTTAGGGTTCCGTACCCAAATGACAAAAAACGGAACCCTTATAGATTCGTCATGTCTGTCTGTCTGTCTGTCTGTCTGTCTGTCTGTCTGTCTGTCTGTCTGTCCGTCAGTATGTCACAGGCATTTTACTCTAAAACCATAAGGTGTATTTGAATAAAAAAATGAGGATAGGGTGTATTTTGTTAACCGCTACATAGTTTTGCAATGAAATTACTAAAAAAGATTTTTTAGGGGTGCACTCCATACATAAAACCGAAAGTCAAAAATTATTTTTTCATTGCAAGCCCACGTGTGGTACATCAATCGACAGGCCTTTCAAAATAAATATAAGGTTTCTAAGCAATTTTTTGGATTAAGTGAATAGAGTCGGAGATAATCGCCCCGAAAGTCACTAAAATTGTGTCCCCCCCTCTAATTTTTGAACCGTGTACTTTAAAATTATGAAAAAAGTCATGCTAATAGGGCTTATATAATTCTACGAGCGAAATTTGTTTTCAACAAGATCGGTTCAAAGGTTTTCGAGATATTTATAAAAAACTGCGTTGCTTAAAGAAAAGGACGTAAGTGCCATAAGTAAAGGGTGTTTTTTTTAGAGGTTTGGTTTTTAAATTGGCAACACTGTTCGTAGTGATTGTCAATTTGACAGTTGGCGGTATATTTATGATTGCTGACTTTTTCGTTCCTCAGTTGAATGATATTGATGTGGCGGAGCTGTGGTTTCAACAAGATGGTGCAACATGCCACACAGCGCACGCCACCATCAATTTATTGCGGGAAACATTCGATGAGCGCATAATTTCCCGTAATGGCCCTGTCAACTGGCCACCGCGATCATGTGATCTCACACCCATGGATTACTTTCTTTGGGGATATGTGAAGTCACAGGTCTACGCAGACAAACCCCTGACGTTGGACCACTTGGAAGCCAACATTCGCCGCGTTATTGCCAATATACGGCCCCAGACGCTCGAAAAAGTGGTCGAAAATTGGACTTCCCGATTACGCTTTATTCGAGCCAGCCGTGGCGCCCATATGCCCGAAATCATTTTTAAGACTTAATGGCATAATAATATCTTTTAAATAAAACCAATACCATGATAATAATGTTTATTTTTACGTGTTTTATTTCATGTTAAATTTGTATACCTTTAAAAAAAACACCCTTTATTCAGTAACGATATGACCTTTTTCATGTCAGACCCATCATTCCCCTAGCAATACCCCTGGGTGTAGGGTGGGACTGAACCATACCACCGTATAGTGCTGTGCACTATATTATGCTTTATAATATCTATCCCAAAAGTCCTATTACTTATCAGTATCACGCAGTGTAGTTGAAAAAGTTAGACTACCGTTATCTGTATGAGTAAGTAACCTTTGATTTAGTATATAGAACTAGATGCACAATGTCAAACAAATATGCCAATTAATGTGCCCCAGAACATGAACGAAGAATACTCTGGACAGGCTATGGTAATAATAATACCACGTGCGAGCGAGCTGGTAGCATACAAATCTCTATAAGTGTGACAGAAAGGGGAATATCATTCATACTTACGACAATGACAATTCATTGTCATAAGTAGTTCCACTTTTTTTATTTATTTGCCACAACTGATTTAGTATGAAGTTGTGCCACACAAACCATTACCCGTCCCGTAGTAAGTTGTTTATGACAAGTCATCAGCCATTTTAGGACCGGTTCTTAATTTAGCTGCATAAGAGCTTTTCCGTCCCTCACCGTGGCAAAACGTACAGCCCATCCATAGTATTCTAGGTTCATGGCCCCAGAATGACAGCTCTAGCTACATTTCAGTAGTTGCTAATAGCGTTAACTTATAACCTGCATCAAGATATATGTTTCATAAAAAAAGAACTCAGTGTTTTACACCTGAAGCACCATATTAGCAAACCAACATCAAAAGATTAAATACTTTTTAGTTTATTGTGACATATAATGTGACTTGACTGCTCACGTCAAAACTTTAGCGTTTAGCGTTTAGCGAATGAATGGTCGCGTTATAAATTTTATTAATTTCAAAAGAAAGCACAAATACATCTGGTTTCTTTATTTTACAAGTGGGGAATAAACAGTTTCAAATATTTGTACAAATATTATATACAAAACAATTGTTGAGATTTCCGTAAGTACATACAGTACAGCTGACAGAGTCCATAAAAAGAAATCATTTTAGTTTCCTTGAAATAGATTCAGTTTGTTAAATAATTGTATTTTCGACCTGCCTTTACTTTAAATACTTTTTTTTTGCGATGTATAGTAAGCGTACAGTCAAGTAGCGATCAGCTGTCGATTTTATTAAAACGGTCCTGGGTTTTGAACGTCACTCTCATGATCACCCGACATCTATAAAACGAGATATAAGGTCAAAAATGAATGATGATGAAAATTGGCAACAATTAGCCCATTTCCAAATGATGTGTTGGGATTGTATTATATAATTTTAGTATAGTTCATTAATGCTATTAATTACCTTTTGCAAGGTCATGTCTGTCTGTCTGTCTGTCTGTCTGTCCGTCCGTATGTCACAGGCATTTTACTCGAAAACTATAGGGTGTATTTGAATAAAATTTTGAGGATAGGTGTATTTTGTTAACCGCTACATAGTTATGTAATGAAATTACAAAAAAGTTTTTTTTAGGCGGGCACTCCATACATAAAATTGAAACTCAAAAAAAAAAATTGCATGCCCACGTGTGGCACATCAATCGATAGGCCTTCCAAAATAAATATAAGGTTTCTCAGCAATTTTTTTGATTAAGTGAATAGAGTCGGAGATAATCGCCCCGAAAGTCACTAAAATTGTGTCCCCGTCCCCTCTAACTTTTGAACCGTGTGTTTCAAAAATATGAAACAAAATCATGCAAATTGTTTTGAACAAGATCGGTTCAAAGGTTTTCGAGATATTTCTAAAAAACCGCCTTACTTAAAGAAAAGGATGTAAGTGCCATATGATTCCAGTAAGGATACGACCTTCTTAATAGGCACGGAACCCTTGTTGTGCGTGGTCCGACACGCACTTGGCCGCTTTTTTTTATGATGTCGTTACCGACATAATTATGGTTTTCATTTTAAGATTTCCAAAAAATCCTCAGCGACGTGCAAAATGGGCTGCAGTCATACCACGCGACAGTCGAGGTGTTTTTTTAAAACCAAACGACTCGCATGTCGTTTGTTCGGCTCATTTTAATGTTTCGGATATATTATAGGTTATACGATAAAAAATGGAAGAACAGGTTTACTAAAACTGCCACACCTCTCATGAACGTACCTAAGCCCATTTCTTTCCATTACATATTTTAATTTCAATTACTTCCAATATACTTAGCTTTATCTTCTGCCTTCTGGCAAAAGGTAATTAATAGCATTAATGAACTATAATAAAATTCTATAATACAATCCCAACACATCATTTGGAAATGCGCAAATTGTTGCCAATTTTCATCATCATTCATTTTTGACCTTATATCTCGTAATACTCGTTTTATAGATGTCGGATGATCATGAGAGTGACGTTCAAAACCCATAGGATCGTTTTAATAAAATCGACAGCTGATCTCTACTTGACTGTGCTTACATTACATCGCAAAAAAGAAAGTATTAAAAGTAAAGGCAGGTCGAAAATACAATTATTTAACAAACTGAATCTATTTCAAGGAAACTAAAATGACTTCTTTTTATGGACTCTTTCAGCTGTACTATATGTAGGTACTTACGGAAATCTCATCAATTGTTTTGTGTATAATATTTGTACACATATTTGAAACTGTTTATTCCCCACTTGCAAAATAAAGAAACCAGATTTATTTGTGCTTTCTGTTGAAATAAATAAAATTTATAACGCGACTCCATTCATTCGCTAAACGCTAACTAAAGTTTTGACGTGAGCAGTTAATTCACATTGTATGTCTCAATAAACTAAAAAGTATTTAATCTTTTGATGTTGGTTTGCTAATATGGTGCTTAAGGTCTAAAACACTGAGTTCTTTTTTTATGAAATACCTTGATGCAGGGTATAAATTAACGCTATTAGCAACTACTGAAATGTACTAGAGCTGTCATTCTGGGGCTCTGGGGCACATGTCTTGGCATATTTGCTTGACATTGTGCATCTAGTTCTTATATACTAAATCAATGGTTACTACAGATAACGGTAGTCTAACTTTTTCAACTACACTGCGTGATACTGATAACGGTAACAGGACATTTGAGATAAATATTATAAAGCATAACATAGTCCACAGCACTACGGTGGTATGGTTCAGTCCCACCCTACCCCCAGGGGTATTGCTAGGGGTATGGTGGGTCTGACATGAAAAAGGTCATATCGTTACTGAAAACTTATGGCACTTACGTCCTTTTCTTTAAGGAAGGCAGTTTTTTATAAATATCTCGATAACCTTTGAACCGATCTTGTTCAAAACAAATATCGCTGAAAGAATTTTATAAGCCCTATTAGCATGACTTTTTTCATAATTTTAAAGTACACGGTTCAAAAATTAGAGGGGGGGACACAATTTTAGTGACTTTCGGGGCGATTATCTCCGACTCTATTCACTTAATCCAAAAAATTGCTTAGAAACCTTATATTTATTTTGAAAGGCCTGTCGATTGATGTACCACACGTGGGCTTGCAATGAAAAAATAATTTTTGACTTTCGGTTTTATGTATGGAGTGCACCCCTAAAAAAACTTTTTTAGTAATTTCATTGCAAAACTATGTAGCGGTTAACAAAATACACCCTATCCTCATTTTTTTATTCAAATACACCTTATGGTTTTCGAGTAAAATGTCTGTGACATACTGACGGACAGACAGACAGACAGACAGACAGACAGACAGACAGACATGACGAATCTATAAGGGTTCCGATTTTTGCCATTTGGCTACGGAACCCTAACAAGCATCACAAAACAAAAACCTACGCAAACCAAAACGGCACTAACACATTCACCGCCCATGAAAGGCCGCCATGTTGGTGCATAGCAATAGTTGCAATTTTTTTATTATTATTATATTAATAGCAAATTGTTGGTCTAGCGCGTTCGTATGTGCAGGACGGCATCGGATCGGTCACTCTGGGACTTAATCGAGATGGATGCGAGTTCATATTCCTTTGACACTGACATGTCATGCGTTCTCTAGGGCTGAAATAGTCAAGAACGACTAAAATGGTCTAACCGTAAAATTCTGAAACAAATGTGTGATGATTTAAATCACCGAAATAAAATATTATTTTCTTGTTTACATTTCAAAATGGGTTCTGTGAAACCTCATAAGTTTACAACACAAATGCAAAAGTTTATATTCCGACTCGATACTTAAGTATTTAATTATTCTCGGATATTTTTTTAATTCTGCGGTGTTTCCCAGGAGTCGTAAGACATTGCCAGCCAAAAATCACTACGCTCGCGGAATACTTAAACTCGTAGCCAATCCCGTGGTTTTTCTCGAATGTAGCGGAGAGCGACTACGGCATAGGCGCCTGCTAGGCGGGCACCTGGCAAGGAGTCTGTTAACTTAAAATATGGAGTTTGGTTCTAGTACACGGTAATTGATTATTATTATTATATACAGCTTTTGCCCGCCACTTCGTCCTTTAGATCGCGTTAAACACCTTAGACAATGATGCTATTAAAGTATTTCAGGCGTAGAAAACATCAGTCTCTCATAAAATATTCATCCTGCCTTTTCACCTCTTTAAAATATGAGTTTAGGGCTACCATGCATCCTTCCTAAGGTCTCAAACTATATCTACGCCAAATTTTATCTAAACGGGTTCATTTGTTAATGCTTGCGAAGGTAACATACAGATAGAAATACTTTCGCATTTATACATTTTCGTCAAAATGCGTTGAGTAGTTCTACATACGGTTCGGTTTACTTGTATTGTGAGCAAAATTATCTTATGCCAATAGACGCAGAACTTTGTAACCTCATCCCAATTGGCATTAGATAATAAATTATTTTGAACGATTGATTGATTGATTGATGAACTGATAACTCTGATAAGGAACTTCTAACCAACAAATATGTATTCTAATATATATATAACCTAACCTATACTTTTCTATAGCAGTTCGGATCTGTAATTGTCGCAGTTCTAACCTTACCTAATCTAACATCCGCACGTTCTAGCGTCAATATACATTCCAAAATGATAAAAATATTGTATGCATAATAAATAAAAAACAACCTTTACTCCAGAAAACTGGGTCCATATTTCGTTAGTAACAATTGCCTTAAAATATATTGTTTGACACGCGAAATAAATAAAAATAATTCAACTAACTAACAGGTCTCCTCCCGCGCTTCATACATATATCCCAATTGACGTGCAGATCCATGAAGCGCGGCAGGATGCCCGTCGCCGATCATCTGCATACTGTTTCCACTCCCCCGCACACGTATTATAATGGACGCCGACTTCTGTCTTGTGTTTCTTTTCTTTTTATACATCCAATTCTAAAAGAAATCTCTGCAAAATATTATATCATCGATATATCATACGAGTCTACGCATTATATAGGTATTTTATATTTTCATCTGAAATGATTTATACGTTTTTAAGATTTTTTTAAATTGTAACGTTCTTACAATATTTCTTGCTAGTTTTGATTATTACTTACAAACTGTCTGCTTTGTACCCCTGTATGGGCGCAAAAGGGCAACCTGTTATATGAGCGTTACATTATTTTGAATCGAGGCCAAGGCTCATTCACCTACACATGAATCGGGATTGGTTTTAGCTTGGTCACCACATACGGCCTAAAGTTATTTAGCTTACAAAGCTAAATGTGTCAACATTTTAGAGCATTAGAAACCTCTTGCAGCCTTTGTGGTACAGCACTGGCTTGTATGTTTTTTTAAAAAGATAAACAACATAATGAGTAACCGGGCAAGTGTCGACCATTGATATTCTAAAAATACGAGAATTAGAAAATCCATTTTTCAAAAGAATGTGGTAATATGGTAACCGTCTGGGGAATTTGTTTGAACATAATCTTCTCCAAGTTAGTTTTTTTATATTAAGTAAAAATTCCCTTACATACGATATTTGAAAGCTGTCATATAAGTAAAATCTATGTCATCACTTGTCATCATTGACGTTTATTGTTGCGGAATGACGGTGGTCAAATATCGGCTGTATTTTAATTTTATTTTAATAAAATATGCCTACATTTTAATGACATTCATTCGACCTAAAAGAAAACAAAGTCACACGAGATATTGTAGATTTTATATGTCATCCGTGGTTTAAGCGATTTATGAGTATATATCAGAACTGCTTAACCACTTATTGCATGGCACCCTCCCAAATCAATTGCGGCTTGCGGTAACAAAAGGGTGGTTTCCTCATGTTAAAATTTATAACGAAGTAGTGCTAAAAGGATTGTTAATCATAACATTATTGTAATAAAGTATAATATACAAAAATATAATACAAACCATGACAAAAAATGGACTCAAAAAATATGCATTTGTTTTTATTGTCCAAAACGCTTCCCCAATACGCTTTTATACAAACAAAATTGCATAACAAATATGGACTCAAACGCAGTATTTCGCGACCGAAACAGCAATTGACTTGATTTTCCATACAACGATTAATACTAAGTAGTTAGTACTTAATACTCGTAGGAAACTGTGACGTCATACTTCTATGTCAATTAGCAGCCAAAACAAAGGACTGTCGCAATCTAGCTAGGGTTAGAAACATTTTTTACAGTACATATGGTGCTACTTTCCCGCACTAGTGCGGAAAAGAGCACTTTCCGTGCATATTGTCGAATTTTAAAGAGCCATATGTACAGTAAAACGTTGTACGATACACGTGCGAATAGGCAATTCGTAACTCGTGTCGATTTAAAACACTCCCATCGGTCGTGTTTTAATTTATCACCACTCGTTGCGACTTTCCTATTTTCGGCACTTGTATCGTAAATAACTATTATCGTCTTTTGTTTTGTCGCGAAAATTCCGACCTCTGTCAATTAGTATGAATGGTATCGGCTACGCTAGCGAGGTCTGGCTATTTATGTTCTTTAATTGTAGTTACTCCCATACAAACATTTGTTCTTCTCCAAATACTGGTTCACGTGGCATCGTAAAAAAATCTCAAGTGACCCCCATATTACTTATGCCTTATTGCACGGTTATTTTTCAACGATTTCACGAATCTACAAGCTACAATTTTACAAGTCTAAATTGACTCCACAGGTGTAATGGCTAAACGGGTAGTAATCGCGTGTGATAAATTGTATTTTCCTCTTTGTAGTTACCCGATGTTTCGGCTGGGTTGCAACATCCTCGGTCGCGAGCGGACTGACTGCCAAACTTGTTTGTTTATGTCTAATATTTTGGACGACCGGTTAGCCTAGTGGGTAGTGACGCTGCCTACGAAGCTGAAGGTCCTGGGTTCGAATCCCGGTAAGGACAAATATTTGTGTGATGAGCATGAATATTTGTTTCAGAGTCATGGATGTTTTCTATGTATTTAAGTATTTATATCTATTATATATATCGTCATCTAGTACCCATAACACAAGCCTTATTGAGCTTACTATGGGACTAGGTCGGTTTGTGTAAGATTGTCCCCTTATATTTATTTATTTATTTATTTATTTATTTTAATATCGTTTTATGTACACATCGGAGAAGTTTCGATATGTATATATTGCATATGTATATCTCTCGGCCTCTTTTTTTTAATATTTCTTTATCGCTTGTTTCAGAGTAACTACACCAAATTCCTGAAAAACCTACACACAGAGCAGATCGCTAAACTACACGCGAAAAACCAGCATGAATGCGACCTACTGGAGGACTTGCGGACCTACACCATCAAGCGTTCGGCCATCGAGAAGAGCTATTCCGAGGTACGATATCATTATAAGAACCAGAATGAGGATATCTCAGAATACGTGGTTGGTAATAATGCAGGGATAGACACTGGTGGGTTCACAATAATGAACAACAACAACAACAAATTTTCACAACACAAACTAATTTCCGTCCTAGATACGGCGGACCTCATCATGTTATTCCAGTATGCAGTTTTAAAACCTGTACTTACTGTAACCGAATTCCTTAAAAGATGTTAAATTCTAAGCATGACAGTGCTATTAATTTTTCCACCTAATAATTATACTGTAATGTGATTTATGTAATAACAAAGTTGAATTTAAATTTGAAAATGAGAACTAATCTACGGCTGCAGGGAGAGTTGAGTCGACTCCGTCATGGAGACCCATAAAGCTCTGTATGTATCTCCCATACTGTCTCAATATAATTAGATATTGACCGAGTCCAGGCAAAGCCCCAGAGCAAAGTAAATCAGTTTATACAACTAGGCCACAATTTATTAGTGATGCTTTTCAATTTGCGTCGGAGCTTTTATACCACTTTGAAGCAGATGGCGATTTTAGCTTCAGGCCTTTTTAGCTTAAACCAGTTATAGGTTCAGGGCTTTTAGCTAGCGAAGTTAAATTAAGCAACTTATATTTCAGGATTTCAAACAGGACAGTATGAAATTGAACATTGTGTGTGTTAAATTAAAGTGCTTACAGTTTAGATGGACGCTTTTGATGCGCAACAATGTCCGGTAGAATGTACATACATTGTAATTGGATCACATGCCCGTGGCTATGTTAACAAATTGCTGATTTAGTGCAGCTACTGGAATCTGATTCGATTAAAGCCAGGTCCCGTGTAGAATTTCCTGTATGCCTAAAATGTTTGTACTGGCATGCATGATTTTCAATTTCTCTGGTTCTGTCTAGATTTGTGTTCATGTATCGTTTACGTGTGTACCATATGCATATAATTTACAATGACCAAAGTTTTGAACCCTTTTAGGGCGTAATTTTGGCACTATATCTGTAAGGGTCATTTGCTATTCTGTATACGTGGAACATAATTTATATGTAATCGTACAGTCAGCACTATATAGTAAGTAGCAGCCATGGTAGCCAATTATTTCGGTACATGTCCTATTACTGTAAGACTAAGAATATACGATTTAGTTACTTTTATTAACTGTACCTAAAACGTTAACTATTGTGTAATATAAATGATTTGGACGCAACTTTGTTTTTTTTATTGGGACTTTTTTATAATTCGAATTTCGTCTTTTGGCATAAAACAAAATATACACTCAAGTTAATATAATATCTGAAACTAAATTCTTTATCCCAGTATATACGGTACCATACATACACGCTAAAAGGGGTAGGCAGAGCACATGAAACTTATGTTCCAGCGCCACTTTTAGCATAAATGTGGATGTAAAAAAGATTGACAAAATGTGATATTGCAGTGCCAGGTTGCTAGCCCATCGCCCACAACACACTTTAACCCTGCTCCCTTAGTCGACTTTTACGACACCCAACGGGAAGAAAGGGGGTGGTGAAATTCTAACCCGACACCACACGGGGAATACATACGGTATCGAACTTATAAAACTTGATATTTTTATCAAATCATGCTCTTCTTTTCTTCTGTGAATCAAAGTGAGGTCCGTCCTAATGGATAAAACCGCCTGAACTAAAAGCACCCCTGTGTTTGGCCGCCATGCATATTAGACCAGCGCTAGGCCACGCTCTTTGCTGCCCGATGTGGAATGCCCCGGTTCGCATTACTCGGCGCTCCTCTCTGGATGCCCTAAAAAAATGGTGGCAATGTTGCTTGCTATTTTCCAATATCTCACTAACGGAACAGTACTCGCGAATTACGGCCCTCGGGCATGATTTAAGGACTTTTAATGTCCCACGTATCCTCTATAGAGGATTGAGAGGCGAAAAGAAAAAAAAATATTTCTTGTTGTTTTCTGTCCTGTTAGCCCGCAGACATCATGACAGAGTTTCTTTGAAAAAAAAGTTAAAACATTCACATACTCCTAACATACTTAAATAGTTCATAAAAGAGGGGTTTAAAATGACAACAAAAGCTTAAATAAGGTAATAACGCTTAGAGGGATTATCTTTCCTGGTCAAATGTAACCGTTTGGTAACCTATAGGGGTTGCACGAACTTACGATTACAGACCGATCAATAACGTTAAATATGACGCCGGCAGCTGTCATCCAATAGAAACTTGTCAAACTTTCCATACACTCAGATTTTAAGGAACACGTGTTATGATTACATACGGTTTGGTGCTCTTCACAAGACGGCGCGCGAGCTCTTTCGATTTTTCTCGCACTATACGTCTCTTTTTAAGTTTTCTAATGATTCTGATATAGCCGTGCTGGTGAAATGGCCAGTCGGGGTCACCTCAGCGTTGCCAGTGAAGGATGGGTCAAACAAAACCGTCTGTAATCGTAAGCGGTGCTCGTGAAAATCGGAATGTATGGAAACTTTAACAAGTTTCAACAGGATAACAGCTGTCGGCGCCATCTTTAACGTTGATCGATCTGTAAAGACTTGTATTGTAAACTGTAGGTTCTTGAATCTGGCGCCTGGTGTTCGGGTTAATTTCGCTTTGTTTCATAATCAACGACGGAAGTATATTGTGCTGAATACCCGTCCATCCCGTGCAGGTCACTCATTGTGTTCGCTCTACATATGTAATGTACGGCTAATGCTTCTATATGCGTTATGAGATGGACAAAGAGGAATTGGACGTAGTCAGTCATTAAATATTGATGCATGTAGGGATATATCATAGCATTATGAGTGAGTGTATGTGGAATTGGATACGCCGGGAGCTTAATAAATTACAGATTAATTGCGATAATTCACTTTTAAAACAAAGTTTTAACTGGTTCAATTCAGTACTCCACCTTATTGTATGAGTTCGATTGTTTAGGGATTCGATCATCAGATCCTGACTTCATGACCATGAGACCACCTGGGTGGTAAATCTTTGAAACTAAAAAATATTTTTCCAAATCCGTCCAGGCCTCATCGAGTAATCGGGGAACGTACCTAAAAAATAAAAGCTTGCGATGAATTGAGAACTTCCTTCTTTTTTGAAGGCAGTCAAAATCTGAGGCTTAATTAGAAGTGTAAAGTGGTTGAAAAAGTCGACACAGTTTGTTAATGCCATGGTTTTTCTGCCATAATCCAACTCATGTTAATGAGATTGGATCTCATCTCTAGATGCCTGCATGTGTTTTTTCACTGAGTAAGAATGGTACGAGTATAAACTGTAAACTGTCTCATGCTTAAGCGATTTTAGTGTATACGCTAAGCTAAGCAAGTAGGCGATGGTTTTATAAAAATGGTTTTATACATATTGTCTCCCTTATTCAAAAAACTTATCAAATCTTTTTTGACTATAATTTACTTCAAAAACAAAGTTTTAAGCGACTTCAATTTAGTACTCCGCCAAGCCACGAGAACATTTCCACATTTATTTTCCAATTCACCACATGAGCAAATGCGTTGATTATTAGAGAGAAAAAACCGAATCGCTGTATGTGGCCCGATAATATTTGAGGACTTCCGTCGATTCCACAACGATCACCTTTGGTACTTCATTAGTTGATATTTCAACGGAATCTTTTCAGAATCTGTGACGTACTTTTGTACTTTTATTTTCTAAATTGAGGAATTCCTTAAGTCATCTCTGCTCTTCATCATTATGTTAATGCACGAGTTATAATAAAAGATACCAAAATCACTACACGCGTGCCTAATATAATTGAGGAGGTCCCTCAATTCCTCATGGATCCCATCATCCAACAGGATTTTTGAAAAAAAGTAGGCCAACTTGGAAGCATATACTTACAAACAAAAAATATTGTACGAATCGGCTCATTAATGACGGAGCTCTGAGGTAAAAACATTTAGAAAAAACATGATTTCTAAAAATACAACCGAGTTGAGAGCCTCCTCCTTTTTTGTAGTCGGTTTAAATGACTTTTATCCCTTACTCAAAAAGACAAATGTCAATCAATGTCAATCAATGTGAGAGATGTGTCTTTTGGGTTAATCCAACAACAATTTGGTCTGTCATAATATAAAAGTAACCTTTTCCGGACAAGATTAGGAAAATCATGCGTTAATAGTCGTGCTATTTCTAGGAAAACGCTAAAACACTAGTACGGTTATTATCTATCTTAATGATCAAGATTAGCTGTGCGAGGCAGGAAGTTTCTGGAGAAGCGCACAGTTGAGGACTGCCAACCACCAAAGTGGTGAGGATGGTAATGTTGTCGCGTTGGACGATGGCGAAAACTTATGGCGGAGACTTATTAGGACAGTCAACCCCCATGACATAAAGGCTAGGAAGAAGAAGGTGATGGCATATTTCAGCTCAACCGAAAAAGCAAGTAGCTGAAAATTGGATTCAAATCTCATACTAAAAGTGCAAGTTAAATAAAAGGTTGTTGAAATAGACCTTCAGGTAAAAATTGGGGGCGATGCTCTCGTTTATTTGATTAATTAGGCTCAGACCTGTCGTCTAGACGGGAGGAGCGCAGGATCCACGTAATTGGATATCAATAATTATCTTTACCTAAGCTTGTTAAATCTGCTTTTGCTTAGGTGAGATAATAATAGGGTGTGATAATTTTTTGTTAGTCACGCCAATTTATAGCCCGATTAATTGCTTTACGACTTTCGCCATATAACGGATTTTTAGTTGTACCAATGGTTTTTACTGGCCAGGTTCTCCTTGATGTAAATAAAGAGAGAACAAGCCTAAATATTACTCGATGTTAAACCATTCTATCGTATTTATATGATATGGTTGCCCAGAAAAACATAACAATGCAAGAAAAGTAACTTTCAATAGATACAATTATATATTTATATGAAAAGAAAAGCGACAATGGCAGCATATCGATAAAAAATATATTAGAAATAGGATTTGGAATTTTTTTACTTGACCGCTACCTACTGAACTTTGACAGTATGGCATCTTTAGAAAAGTTTATTAATGTTGTAGATGCCTACGAGCTACGTCAATTGAAGCATACTTTTAAGTTATATCTTAAGTTACCACTTTTAAACAACATCAAAAAAGGAGGAGGTTCTCAATTCGGTTGTATTTTTACAATCTTTTATTTAACTTGCCCTTAGTATGGGACAAATCTTGCAAGGTAAATTTGACTCACTTCCCGGTTTCCGATGGAGTTGAAATTTTGCACGAATATGCAAATCGAGTGACAATGCAATATTCTGATGACGTGGAGCTGATCTGATGATGGAGCCGGAACCGGTGGCCATAGGAACTCCGTGTTAGTATGGGACAAATCTTGCAAGTTACATTTGATCCACTTCCCGGAGACCGACTGAGCTGAAATTTTGGGTATAAGTACCTACAGCTTGGATCACAATTCAATATTATGGTGCCATCGAGCTGATCTGATGATGCAGACAGAAGGCGGCCATGGGAATTCAGTACTTAACCGACGTAACCCCTTTGAGTTTGGGCTCGTTATAATCGTCTCAATGAGTAGTTGATGATGGTATACAGAAAAGTACAGTCGGCAGTAAAAGCTGAAAATTTTGACAGAAGCTTATTTATCTTTTTTATGTTTGTTACCTCAGAACTCTGTCATTGATGATCCGATTCGTAATTTTGTTGTTTGCATGTTTATGCTTCCAGGTGGATCCCATTTTTTTCAAAAACTCAGTTGAATGATGCAATCCATGAGGAATTGAGGGAACTCCTGTACAGGCTTATTATTATTAGGCACTCGTGTATTTACACCCGGAAATCATAAATTTGGTGAAGTGGAATTGATGATGAAGACCACAGATGACTTATGGAATTCCTCAATTATGTACTTAAAAGTACAAAAGTACGTCACAGCTTCTGTTAAGATTCTGTTAGTGGAATCAACGGAAGTCCTCAAAATTATTATCGGGCCACATACAGCGATTCGGTTTAATTCTACTTATAATAATCAACGCATTTGCCCTCGGAAATCAGTTCATGTGGTAAATTGGAAAAGAAATGTGGAAATGTTCTCGTGACTTGGTGGAGTACTAAATTGAAGTCGGTTAAAACTTTGTTTTTGAAGTAAATTATGAATGGAATGTTTAGAGATTTTTAATTACTCAGAAAGTAGGTATAAATATAACAAAACTTTGCTATTTGATTCTGAATTATTTATGTTTAAGTTATCAATTATAGTCAATAGTTAGCGCATCTATTCCAGTATCGTAGGGTGACTTGTCAGGATATAAGAAATTGCTTTTGTGTATTTCAATATCAGGATTACAGAGACATCATAGGGGACTGCCGTTCTATTTACAAATTGTGATGTGTCATCGCTATGTCCCCAAACTATGTCATATGTCGGACAATTGTCATTATGAAAGTCAAATTATGTCCCGGTTACGTATCTGAAGCATTCTGTCACTCATCAAGCTTACTGGAATCGTTGCTCACGCATTTTATTGATATAAGAACAAAAAAACTGGTCAAATGCGAGTCTGACTCGGGCACCGAGGGTTCCGTACCAACTAACAATTAACTCGAGGGAAAGTTAATGTCCCAATATTTGTTAAATTACTTATTTTAACCCAACACAACAGAATTCAATTTCAAACAACCCGTCCCAACTCCATTTATTCAAAAAATCTTAACAGCGCGAAGCCGAAATGGGGTCAGCGCCATATATCGGCCCCATTTGGTACTGACGTGCAAGGGCAATCAGCTTAGTACGTATGTTGGTGTTTTAGAGATTATTGTTTATCACGTGAACCGATCCCGATTATTATTTTTATATTTGAAAGACAGTACTTCTACTACGGTCTTATAGGAATTAAAAAAAATACTTATTAAGTTGATTAAATTGCAAACTGCCATGATTTTTGAAAATAAAACAAAAAATACGCTAGTTACAGCAAAAGTTATACATTTCCAGCAACTCAAGCAATTTCATTATGATACCCCACTTGATAGTTGATTTTATTTTTTTTGCCCCCTCCTCAAATACAAAACTAAACAAAAAATACGCTAGATACAGAAAAAGTTATACTTTTCCAGTAATATTTACGTTTATTTTAATCACAAGTAATAATTTCAAATTTTTCGCTTGGATAACTTGGATATTTTTTTAAAACATTTTCTTTCATAGATCGACTTTTTACCAATGTAGAAAAAAAAAACTGTATCAAAAAGTACAACTCAAGGCCTTTCAAATGATACCCCACTTGACCTAATAGTTGAATATTTTTTATTGCCCTGTCCTCGTATTTGTAATTTTTCATAGAAAATTAAAATGTATATTTAAAGTTTTCATTTTCAATGCACGTGGATAATTATCTTTTATAACCATTCCCAATTTGATAGCTTGCGTAATTCGTGAGATATTTCACTTTGTGACAGACAGACAGACGGACGGAGTCGCACCATGAGGGTTCCATTTTTACCTTTTTGGTACGGAACCCAATGACACATTAGTACAACAACATATAATTCAATACAATGTACTTGCATAATTATAATTAAAGTAATGTTAATGTAGTTGCAAGTGGAATTTCCATTCCGCATAAACTTTTAAACAATTTGTTGCGAGGGAATAATCGGTTTCGAAGCCAAGTCCAACCCATATTTTTCAATTTAATAACGCAAAGGTTTTCACTGCAAAAAACACGTCAAACCTCAACCAGATTCAATATTGCCATCGGAGTACTCGTATCTGCAGAAGAAAATAAGGAAATGGAAAATTGTATTTGATTTTAAAACGTACAACGTAATTGAATGTTGCATTTTTACGATGAAGTCTTTCATTTGCTTTTAAGCTTTAAATGTTGTACCTGGGCTGTTACAAGCAGTAGCTACTTGTACATTAATTAAACTTTGAAGGCAATGTGTAGTTGCATTCCCCATTACTGAAATTATACAAGGTTAAAAGCATTATTAAGTAATTAGTTTATTACTTCAAAATGAATACAGGTATCGAGAATTCGAGTGCAATGACGTATGATAAAGTACGTAGGTGAATACGAGTATGATTGGAAGTTTTAATATTTTATTTCGTATTACGACAAATCTACAAAAATCACTAAATCAAAAAAATATTGTATCTCTTTGCAACACTGATACAAGTAGTTCAGACTGGGAATAAAGCGTAAGTTACATTTATGAAATTTAATACACTCGTATGTATATGTATGTACTTATTACTTAATCTAAAAACATTGAGACTTTAATTTTCCGTGTGCATTCTTGATTAATTTTCTGCTGCTACTTTTGCAAGTTGAACTTTTTTGATTTTTTCATGGAGAATAGAAGATTCTATGTTATTATATACACAGATAACAAAGACAATTTATATGTACTATCCCAAAAATCAGAACATAAACCTTTTGGTAAATTCATAGAAAGTAATACAATGAGATTAAATTACGTAGGTGTAAAGATATTTCTGTGCGCGCTAGTATACATAGTATACCAGGGGCCGTAGACAAGGTTACAATCGACAAGCGCTAACGCCAATAGAAAGTAATAAAATGTATGGGAATGACAGATGCCGACGAAACTTTTTTCGTTAACATCTGTCATTCCCATACATTTTATTAGTTTTCTATTGGCGTTAGCGCTTGTCGATTGTAACCTTGTCTAGGCCCCCTGTCCGTCTTACACCCATCATTAGATCATTACAACGCGACCTAACACGCGAACTACCAACTTGACTGACTACACGAAAGACAACGTGCTATGTGGTAAGACGGGATGCCTGGATTATAGTTTTTATAGCTGTCAAACATAGGTATTGTTAGATAGAGGACTTGCTATACGTGAGCCTACTATTGTTTATTGTGTGGAGTATACCTACAATACTTACGATATTTTGAATTCATATTAATTACAAAACTTCCGCGTTTTAGTGTAGAGACAATCGAAGATCAATCACAAAGAAAAAACACACTTATAAGTACAGTTAGCCTCATATATATAGTAGCAGCCAGAATAGCCAAATATTTCGTAACACACCCTTATACTTACAGTAATAAAGAGGTGTACAGAAATATTTGAGTACCTTCGGGTTGGCACGTAATATATTTGGTTTAAGAGTCCGCAGTAAGCTCGATTCTCCATACAAACGTAGTTACGCTCTCATTTTAAAACTACTTGTTGGATTGTAACGAAACTTTGCATGTTCAATGAAATGAGGTATATCTATGTCTGAAATTAGTTTACGTAGCTTCAGCTACCATAATAAAAAAAATACAGCGAATTTAAGTTTTTCATACAAAACTAGTTTTTGCTGTATTTACTTTCTTTTATAAATTGGAACCATATAATCTAATTACAGACATAGATATACCTCATGTCATTGTACATGCAAAGTTTCGTCACAATCCAACACGTAGTTTTAAAATGAGAGCGTAACTACGTTTGTATGGGAAGGTGAAATTCGGCTGAGCTTACTGCGGCCTCTTAATTTATTTTCACGCCACTGCTCGGAAATGTGGCAAAAGATGGTCAGAATTCAGGCTTCAAAGATGGGGTTAGTTGGACATCGCACGAGCAGGACAATTATGAGTTCAAACTGTCCAACATTTTTTTTGTAGTCCATCTGGGTCTTTTTTCGTACCCCGTTTAAAATAAGGTTCTTTTTAGTTCCACCTCTTTAAAAATAAATTCAAAGATATTGAAACTACAAACGATTATAGTTGTTTTTAAGCGCTTCGGTGCGCTTTGCTTGATAACATAAAAACGCCGCTGAATGACTGGCCACTTGAAAACGCTCCAGTTGAAATAAAATAAAAAAGGTATAAAAGGCGGGAGTGTGAAAATTTTATGAAGTAAAGTTACTAGCGACGATCTCTTAAGGTTCAACGTCACTGGTTCCTGTCGAGCTGTTGCTAACAGATGTCGCGATATATAATTTCGATGGTTGCTCATCGTTTTACGCAAAACCGTGACGAGTACCAACATGTGTTTCAAACTGCGGAAGCCGAAGAGCTTGCTACGTATGAATCGCAATCAATCTGCACCAAACAGTGTTTATTTTTAAAATGTAGTCCGAAAATATGCATAAAAGTGCTTTTCCGTGAATTTACGCAGACTAACGTAGCTAAATGTCACTTCGGAGTCAGTCATTGTCAAACATCTTGCATAAATCAAACTAGAGGGCGCAAAACTAAATCTATAGTATCGCCTCTATTAGGAAATAGTGAAACTAAATGTACTTGTCGCAGGCACTCTAGACTACAATATGAATCAAGCTGACTTTTTTACTCATTACTTAATGTCATGCGGTAGCGCAGTACGCGTCTCTTTTGCTTAAATCTGTCTGTAACGCCATCCTTGAACCGGGTTCAAATCCCGACGGACATACTTCTTTTTTGTTTTTCTATTTGGATTTCTAAACCAATATGGCCGTCTCAACTAACTAAGATTTACTTATAATGTGCAAAAATATATTTTATAACTTAAACATGTTTATAATTTCTTGATAAGCATGATTGTATCTAGATGATCCACAAAAAAAACCCTACTATATTTATGGCAGACCTATTCTTACATGTTACATACTACATAAATACTATTTTGGATAGGTATATCATTTAAAAGATGTTACGCCTTTCATTTAATTAGAAAATCATGATTCATGAGTAGGTTTACTGTTGAAAAATCAAAGTACGACCTTTATCTATTCTACATATACCCTATTCCATATGAGATTAGACAAATCGTGCGTAAATCTTCAAGTCATTCGCGTCATGAAAACCATAATGATAAACAAAAACATTTACATTGTTCTATTTGAAACACATTAAATAATCGAAATAACACTAGTAAGTACAATATTTATAAAGGAAGATAAAAGAGGTATTTTTCCTTACAAAAATCTAACATTGTAAGGAATAAGGTACCTATACTTAGTAAGTATATTAGTACTTTGATTTGTTATATCCATATTCACCCGCAGTTGCGGTACTACATAATTACAATCAGAGAGGCTACGTATTATTCACAAAATGTTTTGTATTCGCCCGTGACTCACGTCTAAAATAATGACCTCAAAGTTGGTAACAATTTTGCGTTACCGGACGGACGAATTTAGTAAGCTTTGTGAATAACAGGCGAGTTTGTATATCAAAACTCTTAGTGGCCAGTCTCTCGAATCTGGACGTAGACCGCGTCAGAAAGAGAGAAATATATCATTTGACAATATGGTACTGTTTTCGAAGAACGTCAAAATTCAAAAATCGAATTCAACTTTATCACGCGTTTACGTTTCTATACGTTTATGATGCTTTCACTCATTCATTCCTAATCTTCAATGGTTGGGTTATGGGCATTTGATTACAAAATTATTGTTTGTCTTGTTCAGGTAAATATGAGATAAAACTTATCTGTAGAACCCACGACCGCCGTTTGACAGTCGCATGCCTGAAGCACTATGCTACCGGAACGATTATTGCAAAGTGTTATTTTTTTGTATGTTTGTATGTACGGTATAACCTCCGAAACCACTTATCCGATTATAAAAAATAATTCACTGGTGATGGATGACTGAACTTACTGGGGGGACATAGCCATGCTTAGGCATAGTAAGTATACTTTGGTACATTTTATACGCAAAAAAACGAACTTGGATTTTTAGACAGATTTGACTGTGCACTAAGTTAAATGCAGTTTTTATTGTTTCTAAAATCGGTCTGGGTGACTCCTTAGAGCAAATTTCCGTGTTAGTTTCGGATTGAATGTCACTCTGCATAATCTTCAAATCAGCTCACAAAATTTCCGGAGAATCGGTTGAGAAATAGCTACCTACCATATAGTGAAGTCTAGACAGCCGGACATACGAAAGAATATTTATTTATTTATTTAATCTTTATTGAACATAAGAACAACTTATCGTACAAAAGGTGGACTTAAAGCCGTAAGCATTCTCGACCAGTCAACATTTGGGCAAAGCAGACAAATTGTGGGCGGTGCAACTACAGATTTATATCTGTAGTTGCACCGCCCACAATTTGGTTGTGTGTGGTTATACATACATAATAAATAACGACAATAGACAATAAATAAATAAAATACATATAAATACTTTCATTCAATATATATATATAAAGACGAAAATAGAGAACAGAAACACTAAGAATTTACGGCTCTGCTAGCAAACAACTTGCGTAAAGATCTTTTAAACGCGAATCTGGAAATCTGGAATAATATTGCCTAGCTGAAATGAAAATCTTCGTTCGTCTCGATCGCTCGTTCCAATTAAGTATATGGATATTGTTATCGATTCAGTTTTTAACAATTGGCAAACAATTTTGTTTTTAAAGGCTTACTTACGAGCATAGACTGATTTCGGTTACGGTTATACCGGTATGGAATCGGTATTCCATTACAATAGCGTTATATTGTAAAGGTTAGCCGCGCCGCCAACGTAACGGTACGGGATCCAGAACCGTGTAGAAATACATATCAATTACCGGTATTTATTTTTAATTGTACTGAAACTTGTATAATTCCTTTTTCAAACCGGTATAATTATGATACCGTTATTTTTTTCATTTTATTCTCGTCCATGAGATGAGGTCTGTGCCCAGCAGCGGAACGTAATATAAACTGATATATTATTTATTATGCCAATATACATGAAGTCATTATTATAATCGTCAGAAACGAAATAGATATATACCTTCAATATCAGATGATCCTCAATGCTGGTAGTATTGAATTGTGATATTGGACCTCAATACCGGTATTACCGGGGCCTCGATAATAATACCTATGAACATTTGGTTGCACATTATAGTGCGTTTTTTAGGATTAGAAATACGCTAAACGAAGAAGAAGTCGTCGTCAACCTTTTCTGCTTGGGATAAATATTGAACAGACATGGTTTGTTACACGATAATTCATTCTTGCTGCAAAGTTCACACACCAACTTGAAAATGTTGAACACCAACGTTTCTCGTTTGGTGTTAATGTACTTTGTTTCTGTCTCTTTGCTTTTGTTGAAGGCCATACGTTCGAGAGAGAACGAGTCGGTCTTTTTTGCAAGCCACTTGGGCCTGCCTCTGGTAACTCCATCGCAGTCCGCACACACACAGCGAAAAATAAAATCTTAATATTAATTAAAAAATAGATACTCGTTTAATAATCTCGTGATCTGAATTCAATAATTTGTTGATAACAAGAAAACAAGAAAAAGAACGTGATACGATTGTCAATTTTGACAATTTCGATAAACCTCTTCTTCTTTAGGTTTTTTATTTAAGCAACCTTTCGAGAACTGAATAACGAAATTTTAAATTACAAAGTTAAATAATTAATACATTCAAAATAAATATATTGTTGTAAGTATTATTTAGATATAAATAATAAAAACACTTATATCATTTTAGGGTCGACAACAATGATCTTAGTCTTTTTTAATGGCGGTTTGAGATACTTTGACAGCTGTATGTGTCTTATATAAAAGACCTCGTGCTTTGTGCTTTATCCTTCTTTCTAATGCTAAAAAAACGCACTATAAAGTTCACTTTTTCTTGTAAAATAAGCCTGAAATTAAAAGTGTAAACAATACATTTGTGTTTTCACCAAATACAAAACACTAAATTGTAACAATTTAATTTACAATTGTAATAAGTTTTTTAAATTTTGTTTCATCTCCTGCATTACTTGGATTTACATTATTGGATGTTTTACAGCTTATTTTTTTGTCAAAAAATCCTTAACTATTGGTATATTACCTAATATAAAATTAAACACTCATCTCTCCACTGCTCCACCACCACCACCACTGCTTTTATCTGTTCAGGGAGTCATTGTGAATTTGGAAACTGTCTATACAATAGAATTAGTGCCCTCCCTGAACCAATAGTAGTAAGAGTAAATGCATAATATTTTTTTAACATTCATGTTTACAACCAAAGGTTTAGTAAAGTTTTATGTCAGGTAACGTTTATGTTATCAGTTAACAACCCTAAAAACTATGTTTTTTTGAGAAAAAAAGAACGAACTTACCAGAAAAAAATCAATAAATCATTTTTTTTTCTACATTCCCCATTTACGGTGTTCTACGTTCATTCATAGAAGTTACTCATTCTATTTTACCTTCTAAGAGTTCAAATAGTGCTCCTACCACCAGCATCAATAGAGTGGAAAAGCGATTATTCTTCAGTAGAAAAATTACGTAGGACAGACAATAACTAACAAATAAATTGAACTACACTAGATTATGCGTTCCTTTTTTTTACAAATGCATGACAATTTCATTTTTTTTAAATTAAAAACTAGATTCCACTCACGGTTTCGTCTGCATGAACCCGAGATAAAAAAAATGTCCTATATTTTAATCTAAGCTCCTCCTAAGGCTCAGCATATATTACAAAATGGCACTGGAATTGCCATCGCGTTGGGTTGGAAATAGAGTTGACTTTCGTTTATTTTGAAAAGTGCCCGAAACAAAACAAATTCAGCTCTATTCCAGTTGAATATAATTTAAATGCCTTCGACACAACAAGTCCTATGAGTAGGCCCATGGGCCTTAAGAGGTTAGGCAGGCAAATAGGTAGGTTGCCCAGTTTAGGCGTGATTGAGTTACGAACATCCAAACATCTAAACATTCAAACATTTATACATATAAGCATCTAAACTTTCACATTTACAATACTAGCAGGATAAAAATAATAATAATACCGGTAATGTAGTACTTATTTCGACATTGGTCCTTTTAAATTCTGGTATTAGAATATTGGGAAAATCGGTAGGGGATTCCGGTATTTCGGGATTCCATGATGGTGGTTTGCATTCCCTATATGTAGTATGTTAATAATAACAAAATTAATGAAATATATGGGTTTTCTTCGGGACATAGCTGGCTGCAGCTTTATATTTTATGTCATTTTTTTCGGTACCGTAAATACGGTTTCATAAAAGTTACAAAAGTAACCGATACTTCGACTTCGGCGTGGAGGGCAAGGTCGACCCGCTTCAGAACAAAAAATATCTAAGTAAATATCGAAATAATACCGGTTTGAAACTGGTATTAAAAAGATATCACTAGGCTTTAAAAAAATACCGGTAATGGATATTTCTAACTGGTTGCGGCACTGTTTTGTTGTCGCCTAACCACTTTGCCTAACCACCGGTCGTAACTGGCATCAGTTCCTGCACCGAAGAATGCCTACGAGTGTATAATTCTACCCTCACAACATTGTGAAGAAGAAAAATTGTGACTTAGTTAATTTACATGTTGGGGGTAATCTAATATTCTATTTGAGCAGTCGATTCCTAAATAGGTTGCAGTAGGTATTTTAATGTCAATCGATGTGCAGCCGACAAAAGCGAATGTTTAAATTTATCAGGTACTTACACTCCTAATAATTGTCTGTTATATTTAATGCTATATTACGTAACATTCACTCAATCGAAACTTGCTCATAATCTGCAAGTTGGAAATTCAAACGGTTAATTTGATCAACAACACCCTTTTCTTCCCGTGGGTGTCGTAAAAGTCGACTAAGGGAGCAGGGTTGAAGTGTGATGTGGGCGATGGGCTAGCAACCTATCACTACAATATCACATTTTGTCGATATTTTATACCCACATTAATGCTAAAATTGAGGCTGAAACATACGTTTCAGGTGCTCTGCCCTTTTGGGAATAAAGGCGTGAATGTATTTATGTATGTATTTATGTATGTATGTATGTATGTATGTCATTTGATCAAAACCTATATATGTATACGTTCGGTAGCACAGATTACGTTTCAATATTGGATCTTACTCCTTTCTAATAAGACGCAAAATGTACAGACCCATGCATAATTATCGTTCCGTGGACTTTAGGTAGGTCTATCACGGCTAAAGAGCAAAGCATTGAAATTCATACATTGTTGCTTGAAATTCAGTCTATCAAAAACAAATGACATTGCTCTTACGTCATTACCGAAATGAGCAGCGTAGCAAGATAAAATGAATGCTATCTCATTTACCAAAAACTAAAATGTGTTTGCACGATGGTGTCACCGTCTGGTGAGTATAATTACTACTATTCACTCCGCTATCTAACTAATCTTGTTTGATATTAAAGACATCTAGTGAAGGTTTTGGGCAACGTGCTGTCATGTGACGCGGCCATGTCATTTACACGGACAGTGTCTAACTCACGCACACATACAAGGCTCGGAGTAAAATTTTATGAATTTCAAATGGCTATATTTTGAATATTACTGGTTTTTGCGTGTATTTATTCAAACTGCGGGAGAAGAGGGTCATATATTATCTAAATATCACAATTTCAAGTTCCTGACATCGATAGATTAGACGTCTAGTCCGAACGAAAATTGTATGGAATTCGTCAGTGACGTTGCACCTTAATAACAAAACGAAACGAAAATTGTATCTAAAATGGATTCTTCAAATATAGTGAGAGTGATTCTATGGACGTGCTTACGCCTACCGACTTAAAAGAAGCTGCAAAGTCGGTTCTAAACAATTTGTTGCCAGAAAAATCCCGGGCAAAATACATAAAAGCGTATGAGAATTTTATCTCGTGGAGATATGATAAGAGGACGAAATCTTTTTCGGAAACTATTTTGCTGGCATACTTCGATGAACTTTCGAAAACCCTAAAACCCTCCACGTTATGGGGTATTTATTCCATGCTTAAAGCTACAATAAGTACTGGGGACAATGTAAACATTAAAACCTACATAAAACTAACAACTTTTTTGAAAAGACTTTCAATCGGATTCAAGTCAAAAAAATCGAAAGTATTATCCGCTGAAAACGTAGAAGCATTCCTTAGAGAGGCCCCAGATGAGCATCACTTAGCGACAAAGGTGAGTTGAAAAATAATATTAGTTACCTAGTACATTCGTCATAAAATCGTATGCTTTTATAGTTATCCGTATATTCACAAAATTACATGTCTTTGTTACAGGTCGTATTGATATTTGGAGTGAATCGTGCATGCAGGACAGCTAAACTTATAATTATTCAGACCAAAGACATCGAAAACTATAAAGACATGATCCTTATAAATTTAAGAAACACCAAGACAAAAACAGATCGGACATTTATAATCCGGGACGAATTTCTTGACATAGTAAAGAAGTATCAAAACCTGCGACCGGAGAATGTTGAAAATGACAGATTCTTTTTGAACTATATAAATGGTAAATGCACCAGACAACCAATAGGACGGCATAAACTTGCCGCCTTACCAAGAACGATCGCTACTTACTTGAAGCTACCAAATGCTGAATCCTACACCGGTCACTGCTTCCGCAGGACTTCAGCAACTCTTCTGGCAGATTCCGGTGCTAACTTAACGACCTTAAAACGACATGGAGGCTGGACCTCGGATAAGGTAGCCGAAGGTTATATAGAAGATTCGATGGAAAACAAAGTCAAAGTAAAGTAATAAGTTGAATGAATCAATAAATTTGCGTCAATCCACTTCAACTGAGGCAACAACATCGCGTGAAGCTGTAACACCACCACCACTGAGTCCCTGCCTTGGAGGACGTCCAATGACAGAAGAGAACTTCTAACAACTGCCGAAATGACACAAAATACAAGTATTAATGTTCCCGGCAAGAATATTTGGCTTTCTTTTAATAATTGCCCCAACGCTAATATTAATATAACAATTAATTAAAAAAGATGATAATGAGATATGATTTTTATTTCCTCTCAGTAGTCGTGAAAAGCACTATGTAATGTCTCGGCTAAAAGTGCAATAGATAGACTCGTCTTTTCGTCTTTCCTCACCTACGGCTCGGCCCTCGAACTCACTCTTCCGTCTATTGCTCACTTTCCAGCCTCTACAACAATGTACTATTTATTGTGTTACTCGTAATGCTGCAACAAAGTAACTTCCCTGATCTTTTCAGTTCTCCGAAGAAATACTAGCAGTGTTGAGCTTTTGTTTAAGACGTGCCTTTGACGTGATAAGTATAATAAGAACAAAGTTGTTGTCTCGTATTACTTAAAACGCCAAGCTGAGTACACGAAGGATAATGTTATTAGCTTTTAAGACACTCTTCTTTACAGTTTCCAATATCTAAGAGAAGTTTAAACCATTGCGAGTGTATAGAAAATAGTAAAAGCAATATGAAAAGAAGGAGCAAACATAATCCACTTGACAGTGCTTTTGTAAAAAGTAGCAGTTTAAACATCGTATCCAAACATCGCTGTGTTCACTTTGTTTTGCTGATGTAATATAGGTAGGTGGATGAAATTTGGATACCCTGCTATGCAAACAAAATTGCGTTCTATTTTACTAGCCTTCTAATAATTTCACCGGTCGTGTAGGTAGGGCAAATCCTGCAAGTAGATTTTCGCCCAATTTCTTTTGTAGCATCGATTTAAAAACTTTTCAAGAGTGGACTAAGGCCCGTCCGAGTGCTCATGCCATACACTAGTACGTCGAGCACTCGGACGTTAACTTTTATAATTTGAATAATGATTTAATAAAACCATCAAATTGATCTAACGTTGGGACCAGGAAGTAAGACATTTCAACAGCTAACAGAAAACTCGAGGGGAATTGAACTTCAGATTGGTCACAAAAGCAAACAATTAGATTGTGATAGATTACATTTCTATGCTTGTACTCATCATTCATCATTCTCCTAGCGTTATTCCCGGTTGTGCCCCTAAAGGAGCCCAGGGTCCGCTTTTACACCATTACACCACCATTTCTATGCTTGTACTAAAAATAAAAAAAAATTTAAGCACGAATATTGGTTCAATGAAATAGTGTTCACTAGGTATTTCATTGAATTCACCACTAGTGTAAAAAAATACTAGTTACTTAAATTATTCCTTGTGCGAAGGCGACCAGTTAGAAGAATATGTCACTCTTTCTTGTTTAAAAATATGTTTATGTCTAAAATAAATGTTTCTTTCTGTTTTTCTTTCTTTCGTGGTCATAAATTCTACGGACTTGGTTGGTTTAATTTTTATATAATTTATAATCTTAAATAATTCTTATTGTTTCACTGTATTTTATTTTTCATGACATTCTGCAATTTAATTCAATTTTAATGTTAAATACATTAAATACTTAAATTATAATGGATAATTTTCGATTGTTAAAATATTGTTATCATTATTATTATCTTTTTTTTAAAAGGCATCAAATATAATGACCACCAAAAAATGCTTTGATACCCTAAGATCTTATACCAAAGAAATATACTGAACACCAAAAATAATAATTCTACCATTACAATAGTACTACCTGTTTTAATAAAAAGCGGCCAAGTGCGTGTCGGACAACGCACAACCAGGGTTCCGTCCCTATTAAAAAGGTCATGTCAGATCCACCATACCCCCTAGCCATACCCCTGGGGGTAGGGTGGACTGAACCATGACTGAACCATACCACCGTTAGTAGTGCTGGGATTTGATGGAAAAATAGAAAAAGAAATAGGTACAAAATTTTTAAATTCATTAAACTGAAAAAAACGAAGGCCGTTCTGGCCATTTTTTACCATAGGCACTACTGCTTGGCACTGCCAGTAGTGTCATGGGTAAAAAAGAATTTCCTGTGACACTACAGTGGCCTTAGTAGTTTTCCCTTGGCACGCGGGGTATTATCTTATCTTCATACCTGTATCGTAACTGCCATACGTCCACGTTCATAACCAACCTATACTATAAGGCAGGCCGGTGTAGATACGACGACGAGTGAAGCGAGGAGGAGTGTTAGGTGTACTGCGACTCTGCGACCCTACAGCGCGCGAGCCGAGCGAGCGAATCGAGCGTGCCGCGGCTGCGGCCGGCGAAGCTCCAGACCTAACTTTATTCGAAAAAAATATCCGTAGTCGGTTCTGGCGCTTCGCCGGCCGCTGCCGCGGCACGCTCGCTACGCTCGCTCGGATCGTGCGCTGTAGGGTCGTAGTACACCTAACACCCGCCAATCGCATCGGCCGGTTCTTTTGCGTTTAGTCAGGCGCGGGACACTCCGCGATTTACGTTCATCGCTACAAGTACATGCCGGTGCCCCAACGTTGGGGACGTCAGAGAGCCATAAATCTTAATGTTTCGACTGAGAAAAAATCGCCTTTCGTAAAGATCAAAGGAGTGTCCTTTCTGTACATGTACTATTATCTATTTTGTGTTTTAGTCTGGTTTCAACCGTGAGACTTGTTGGTTGTCAGTTATGTCGAAATGTTCAGTCAATAACTGCATAAATACCAACAAAAAAACTTGAAAAAAGATGGGATTTATTTCTTTAAATAATTTATTTTCATAACATAACGAAATTTGTGTAAACTCATTGTAATTTAATAGTTTTGAACATGTTTTAAATAATTATTTTTGTTAGTTCAAATGACAAAGTCGCGGAACATAAATCTAAGGAGTCGGTATACTTAGATACTTTTTTTATGATGTCGTTACCTACATAATTATGGTTTTCATTTTAAGATTTCCAAAAAATCCTCAGCGACGTGCAAAATGGGCTGCAGTCATAGCACGCGACAGTCGAGATGTTTTTTTTAAAACCAAACGACTCGCGTGTCGTTTGTTCGGCTCATTTTAATGATTCGGATATATTATAGGTTATACGACAAAAAATGGAAGAACAGGTTTACTAAAACTGCCACACCTCTCATGAACGTACCTAAGCCCATTTCTTTCCATTACATATTTTAATTTCAATTACTTCCAATATACTTAGCTTTATCTTCTGCCTTCTGGCAAAAGGTAATTTATAGCATTAATGAACTATAATAAAATTCTATGATACAATCCCAACACATCATTTGGAAATGCGCAAATTGTTGCCAATTTTCATCATCATTCATTTTTGACCTTATATCTCGTAATACTCGTTTTATAGATGTCGGATGATCATGAGAGTGACGTTCAAAACCCATAGGATCGTTTTAGTAAAATCGACAGCTGATCTCTACTTGACTGTACGCTTACATTACATCGCAAAAAAGAAAGTATTCAAAGTAAAGGCAGGTCGAAAATACAATTATTTAACAAACTGAATCTATTTCAAGGAAACTAAAATGACTTCTTTTTATGGACTCTGTCAGCTGTACTATATGTACTTACGGAAATCTCATCAATTGTTTTGTGTATAATATTTGTACAAATATTTGAAACTGTTTATTCCCCACTTGCAAAATAAAGAAACCAGATTTATTTGTGCTTTCTGTTGAATTAAATAAAATTTATAACGCGACTCCATTCATTCGCTAAACGCTAACTAAAGTTTTGACGTGAGCAGTCAATTCACATTGTATGTCTCAATAAACTAAAAAGTATTTAATATTTTGATGTTGCTTTGCTAATATGGTGCTTAAGGTCTAAAACACTGAGTTCTTTTTTCATTAAAAACCTTGATGCAGGGTATAAATTAACGCTATTAGCAACTACTGAAATGTACTAGAGCTGTCATTCTGGGGCTCTGAGGTACATTTCTTGGCATATTTGCTTGACATTGATCATCTTGTTCTATATACTAAATCAATGGTTACTACAGATAACGGTAGTCTAACTTTTTCAACTACACTGCGTGATACTGATAACGGTAACAGGACATTTGAGATAAATATTATAAAGCATAACATAGTCCACAGCACTACGGTGGTATGGTTCAGTCCCACCCTACCCCCAGGGGTATTGCTAGGGGTATGGTGGGTCTGACATGAAAAAGGTCATATCGTTACTGAAAACTTATGGCACTTACGTCCTTTTCTTTAAGGGAGGCAGTTTTTTATAAATATCTCGAAAACCTTTGAACCGATCTTGTTCAAAACAAATATCGCTGAAAGAATTTTATAAGCCCTATTAGCATGATTTTTTTCATAATTTTAAAGTGCACGGTTCAAAAATTAGAGGGGGGGACACAATTTTAGTGACTTTCGGGGCGATTATCTCCGACTCTATTCACTTAATCCAAAAAATTGCTTAGAAACCTTATATTTATTTTAAAAGGCCTGTCGATTGATGTACCACACGTGGGCTTGCAATGAAAAAATAATTTTTGACTTTCGGTTTTATGTACGGAGTGCACCCCTAAAAAAATCTTTTTTAGTAATTTCATTGCAAAACTATGTAGCGGTTAACAAAATACACCCTATCCTCAAGTTTTTATTCAAATACACCTTATGGTTTTCGAGTAAAATGCCTGTGACATACTGACGGACAGACAGACAGACAGACATGACGAATCTATAAGGGTTCCGATTTTTGCCATTTGGCTACGGAACCCTAAAAACGATATCCTAAAAAATCATTGCTAACCCAAAAATAGTAAGTGATCACCAAAATTGTATTTCCTATTAATATGAAAACATAACCCAAATTATAACATTTTACTATCCTATTAAAGAAAATGATATCGTAATAAATCGTTGCTAAATTAGAAATAGTAAAATAATTTCCTAAATTCGACGCATCCCCGCTTTCGTTTCTAGGACTCAGTCTCCCGCCGTCCGCCCGGGCTCCCGCCAGAAACTCCAGCTTCTGGCTCCGCGAACTTTTATATATGTCGGCGGCCGATCGTAAAATCCAGCAGGAAACAACAGAAATTCTATTAGAGGCAAAAAAGACCACTGACCAGAGAGAAAACGAGCCACAAGAACCCAGTAAAAAGCATACCTTTCGTAAATAAAAAGATAGCTTTTAATATATTATTTCAGAATTTTCAAAGTTTATATAATAAGCAGCATATATTGGAGGTTTTTATTGAACAGAACAAAACCTATCAAGTGATAGGTATTTCAGAATCTTGGCTCACCGATATTAAAGTCAACATGCTACAGTTTTACGGATACAAGTTATGTGCATCGTTTTGTCGCAAAAAGCGAACAGGTGGAGGTACATGTATTTTACTACAAAACAATATGAAATATATCGAGAGGACTGATATTACAAATATGTCAATTGAATATGTGATAGAGATATGTGCTACACAGCTACTAGAGCTAAATATTTTAATAATTGTTATTTATTGGAATAAACGTGAAGAAAGTATATTCTATAAGCAACTAGAACTATTGTTAACCTACATCAACAAAAAATACTACAAATGTAAAATAATAATAGGAGGAGAGATTCTAAAAAAATACTCAAAATCTGACTCTCTATTAAGTTTAATGGCTGAACACAACTTCAGGCAACATATAAAAAAACCAACGCATGTAACAAAAACTTCGTCAACATGCCTGGATTTAATATTTACCAACTTTTATGACAAGTCCTTGCGCACCACAGTAGAAGAATTCGGCTTTTCGGACCACTCGGGTACTACCTTGCAAATAGAGCTACCACAAACCCAATATAAACCAATAGTCTGGAAGAAGGAAAAACGTGTATACACCCATAAAAACGTAGAGCAGTTTAAATACCAACTTAGTAACATAAATTGGGACGACATCATACTTTCACATAGAACAGTTAATGAAAACTATATAGAATTTGAGAACACCATTAGAAATATACAAAATAGGACCATACCAAAGCGAAAATTTGCGTTAAAAACCAACAATAAGAAAACATGGCTAACGGTTGGCATAAAACAATCATGCACAAATAAAAGATTATTAAAAATTCTAGCACAAAAATCGGGCAATAGAGTACTAATCGAATACTACAGGAAATATGATAAAATACTGAAAAAGACAGTATCAACATCTAAGAAATTACAGTATATAAAAAAATTGAGCACATCACAGAATAAAGTAAGAACTATGTGGAAGATAATAAACGAGCGTAAAAATAAAAAGAAGAAACAAAACATTGACAGCCAGAACATTGAATTGAAGATAAATAATAACATAATCAGCGACCCAGAACTACTCAGTAACGCGTTAAATAACCACTTTGCGCAAATAGGCGAGTCAACAAAAAATACTTCCGTTGAACCTCGCGGCCGCCCAGTTCTGAACTATACGGAGAACACTATGTATCTAAAACCCGTATCATACCGAGAGATCTACAAAAACATAACAAGCTTAAAAAATAAAAATAGCACAGGCGTAGATGAGCTCCCACCATCTCTAATAAGACAATGTGCGGACTCTCTGACCACCCCCTTCTGTTACCTCATCAACCAATCTTTTAACGAGGGAACCTTTCCAGACTTACTTAAGAAAGCTCTGATAAAACCAGTCCATAAAAAGAACTCGAAAACAGACCCCAACAACTACCGGCCCATCGCTTTGTTACCAACGGCGTCCAAAATCTTTGAAAAAGCTATGTGTGATCGAGTTTACGCGTTTTGCGAAAAATACAAAGTCTTCGACGAAAGCCAAAACGGATTTCGTAAAAAGCGATCAACAACAACCTCTGTGTACAAGTACATGCATGAGGTTGTAAATACACTAAACGAAAAAAAGCACGCACTCGGTATTTTACTTGATATGACCAAAGCGTATGACAAAGTAAAATATAAAATATTATTAGACAAATTATACGGAGTGGGGATCCGCGGTATCGCTCATAAGTGGTTCACGTCCTACCTTACAGACAGAGAACACCTTACAGAGATAGAATACTACGACACACAATATGGCGAAATAAGAGCAGTCCGGTCAGAATCCAGAGTAATCAACTCCTCAATTCCCCAAGGAAGTGTAGCCGGATGCCTCTTATTTCTACTGTACATAAATGATTTTCCCAAAACACTGGATCAAACTTGCGTTCTATTTGCTGATGACATCTCCTTACTTGTGACATGCAACAATACAACTTACCTGAATGACCAACTCAGCGTACTACTTGATAAAATTACACACTGGTTGGACGATCATAATCTTGAAATTAATTTTATAAAAACAAAACTTATGACATTTCAACCTTACCAAAAAACCCCCCTTGACATTAGTTTTACCTATAAAAACACCCAATTAGAAGTAGTAAACGACTTCACTCTGCTAGGTTTGGTTATAGACAAACATGTAAATTGGAAGGCGCATATAAAATCAATACGATCAAAAATATCCAGCTTTGCCTACGCGTTCTATGAAACCAAAAAAACTACAGACATACAAACTGCACTAGCCTTATACCATGCATACGCCAGCGCATGGCTCTCCTACGGTATTATTTTATGGGGCCATAGTACCGACGTTGGTATTTTGTTTATACAGCAAAAGAAACTAATTCGTATCCTTGCCAATATAGGTAACATGGAAACCTGCAAACCACATTTCCAAAAGTATAAAATCCTTACGCTACCTTGTACCTATATCCTGGAAATATGCAAATTCACACGACAAAACCCTGACTTATTTAAACAACGACAAGACCTACCCACAAAACACGCGCTGCGATATAAAAATAAACTTCTTCTACCAGCCTCAAGAATGAAAATCTATTCTAACAGCACTTACGTCATGGCCATAAAAGTATACAATAAACTACCTAGTGTAATAAAAAGTGAAGAATCATATACCAAATTTATAAAGAAAGTTAAATGCCTCCTAGTTTCCAAGTGCTACTATAATGTTAATGAATACTTGAATGACAAATTTGAATAATTTTAAGTAACTTATTTATTTACCTAGTTATAAGTCACGACATTTCATTAATAAGCAGACAGACAGACATTTTCCCTTTCTAATTTTATATTATAATTGTTTTGTATAATTTAAGTTTTGACATTACATACATATTTTTAGTATTAATTTTGACATTAGGTACTTTCATGTTTTTAGTCATAAATTCCTGACATCGCATTAAATAAGTTAACATACATTTAAAATATTTATTGTAAATCAATTGCTTGTAAAATTAAACTCGACTGAACATTTACATGTATAGTTAATAAGTTTTAGTTTATAGATCTTGGCGTCGCATTAATAATTTCTTTATGTAACGACCACCTATTGCATGTAAGTCGATTGATCAGCTAATATTATATACCTAATTGAAAATATTTTATGTTTAGGTTGCCTTGCCTAGCTAGTAAGAAAAATGCCATGCCCTAACGGGGTATCATGTACATACTAACCAAAAGACCACTAACATACCAAATGTAATGAACATGATCGCAATAAATATATGAGTATGAGTATGAGTATGAAAAATTCGCCAGATCATGAAATTCCTAGGCATATCGTGAAACGCCGCCCTTTCATGATTTGGCTGAGTGACATACGCCATATCGTTCAAAATTCACCATTTAACGATTTGCCTATAGACGTTTAGGCCGATCATGAACTTCCTAGGCATATCATGAAACGCCGGCATTTCATGATTTGGCTAAGCCAGTGACGTTTAGGCTGATCATGAAATTCCTAGGCATATCATGAAACGCCGCCATATCGTTCAATACTCGCCGTTATACGTAAGTAGGGTGTCCAAAATTGAAGTAGATAATGAAAAAATAAGGAGTGCGGACTGATAATCTCCAGCGAGTAGACGCCACCCCGCTGCGCGGGGTGTCTATTTCTGGTTCGAGGGGCACAAGTGAACCCTAACCTAACCGACCTTGTAGCATTTACCTTTATCTGCGTTGCACCTGTAGGTCACATCAGTTAATGCAAGACCTTGCAATTGCCATCTTACGTCTTTTTAGGCTTTCTTTACATCATTGATTCATTCTCTTGGTTCTTGTAACCCCAACTTCTAAGAAAGGGTATACTTCTGTACACTGCTTTTGATATCGTGCACCTTAGGATTACTTTTATTATCGGTTTCTGTTCACTTGAACCGTATTTAATCCTTTATTTTCCCTATTCCTGAAATTCTTAAAAATAATAAATACGTTTGTTATTTTCTGTTGACAATCTGTCAACAACGTTGTGTTCGTCTAAATAGTCATTTTCACTACCATAAAGGTTAGGTTTTATACTTTTCGGCTAAGTAAGCTTGTAATTTTTGAAATATGAAATTATAATATGTAATTCTAGAACATGGGATCCCTTGGGTATAAAAGCCAATACAGCCGCTGTATTAAATCAGTTTACCTTCGACTTCCAAACAAGAAGTACAGAACAGATCCGTTGCGGGGTCACAGCCGGCCCCGCAACTCAAGAGGGTCCCTAAACCTACTCGTCGGCCGTTAGTTCAACTACGAAGTGCGTCCCTGCTGGACGACTGCCTTTGCGGGGCTCCCCTACTGAGCACCTGCCTCCCGAAGCGCTACATCTGTACACCACCCTTCGGAACGGCCCTGCTGAGCTCCTCCCGAGCGTTTGGCTTGGAAGGCGCCCTGCTGCGCGCGTCCTACTACGCGCCGGCCACTGCTCACGCCCTACGGGACGTTCCTATCTGCTGCCCGCGCCTTACTACGCGCCTACCTACTGCTCGCGCCCTACTACGCGCCTGGTTGTCGACTGCCGCGCTACACGCGCCCCTACCGAACGCCTGGCGGAGACTTATACCCTGACGGTACGCCCGTACGCTTACTCCTCGCACGCGCTGCTACGCACGCCTCCGGCCTGCCATTTCTACCTGCTGATACCTCACATCCTACGGCGGGACTTCCTGGGGATCCCACTGGTTCCGTTTAACTCTTTTCTAATTTAACCACCACGTGTCCTGGTAACTAGGTACTACTGTTTGCTTGTCAAGAAACTCTTTTAATAAAGAACCTCGACCCTAACTTTTCTTTTGTAATTTGTATTTAGCTATCATACTTGTTACGTGGGCTTCCAAAAAGGTTTGTAAGTCCACGTAACGTGACAACCTAAGACAAAGTTCGCTTATGACAAGCCATTTTTGTCCGCCCTGATTATTGGCTCCCAATAAACACGGCCGCCATCGCATACGCAGCGCCACCAGTGGCCAGGAAAGAAACTATTCTACAATGTGCCCGGTATAGAGCTAGGTATATCGACAAATGCGTTGCTCTAATCGATCTGCCGTATTGTTTATCAGGCACATCGTGATAAGCCTGGCCAACTTTTAGGCATATCATGAAATGGCAGTGTTTTACGATATGCCTAGGAATTTCGTGATCTGGCGGATTTTACGATCGGCCGACGACATATACACTCCAGGGGTAGGACAGACAAGTCCACGTGGAAGTAGCGTGTGCTGATTCGGGTTTTGGTATCACTTGTTTTGGCATCATTATACTTTATTTGGTAATACTCATATATTTTATGGCAATCATAGTGGGTTATTCAGGTAGAAGTATTGTATTAATTTGGTCGCAAAGATTTGGTGATCATTTAGTCAATTTGGTGTTCGAATAAATTTTAATGTGCACTTTTTAGGTTTCCGTAGCCAAATGACAAAAATCGGAACCCTTATAGATTCGTCATGTCTGTCTGTCTGTCTGTCCGTCAGTATGTCACAGGCATTTTACTCGAAAACCATAAGGTGTATTTGAATAAAAACTTGAGGATAGGGTGTATTTTGTTAACCGCTACATAGTTTTGCAATGAAATTACTAAAAAAGATTTTTTTAGGGGTGCACTCCGTACATAAAACCGAAAGTCAAAAATTATTTTTTCATTGCAAGCCCACGTGTGGTACATCAATCGACAGGCCTTTCAAAATAAATATAAGGTTTCTAAGCAATTTTTTGGATTAAGTGAATAGAGTCGGAGATAATCGCCCCGAAAGTCACTAAAATTGTGTCCCCCCCCTCTAATTTTTGAACCGTGCACTTTAAAATTATGAAAAAAATCATGCTAATAGGGCTTATAAAATTCTTTCAGCGATATTTGTTTTGAACAAGATCGGTTCAAAGGTTTTCGAGATATTTATAAAAAACTGCCTCCCTTAAAGAAAAGGACGTAAGTGCCATAAGTTTTCAGTAACGATATGACCTTTTTCATGTCAGACCCACCATACCCCTAGCAATACCCCTGGGGGTAGGGTGGGACTGAACCATACCACCGTAGTGCTGTGGACTATGTTATGCTTTATAATATTTATCTCAAATGTCCTGTTACCGTTATCAGTATCACGCAGTGTAGTTGAAAAAGTTAGACTACCGTTATCTGTAGTAACCATTGATTTAGTATATAGAACAAGATGATCAATGTCAAGCAAATATGCCAAGAAATGTACCTCAGAGCCCCAGAATGACAGCTCTAGTACATTTCAGTAGTTGCTAATAGCGTTAATTTATACCCTGCATCAAGGTATTTCATGAAAAAAGAACTCAGTGTTTTAGACCTTAAGCACCATATTAGCAAAGCAACATCAAAATATTAAATACTTTTTAGTTTATTGAGACATACAATGTGAATTGACTGCTCACGTCAAAACTTTAGTTAGCGTTTAGCGAATGAATGGAGTCGCGTTATAAATTTTATTTAATTCAACAGAAAGCACAAATAAATCTGGTTTCTTTATTTTGCAAGTGGGGAATAAACAGTTTCAAATATTTGTACAAATATTATACACAAAACAATTGATGAGATTTCCGTAAGTACATATAGTACAGCTGACAGAGTCCATAAAAAGAAGTCATTTTAGTTTCCTTGAAATAGATTCAGTTTGTTAAATAATTGTATTTTCGACCTGCCTTTACTTTGAATACTTTCTTTTTTGCGATGTAATGTAAGCGTACAGTCAAGTAGAGATCAGCTGTCGATTTTACTAAAACGATCCTATGGGTTTTGAACGTCACTCTCATGATCATCCGACATCTATAAAACGAGTATTACGAGATATAAGGTCAAAAATGAATGATGATGAAAATTGGCAACAATTTGCGCATTTCCAAATGATGTGTTGGGATTGTATCATAGAATTTTATTATAGTTCATTAATGCTATAAATTACCTTTTGCCAGAAGGCAGAAGATAAAGCTAAGTATATTGGAAGTAATTGAAATTAAAATATGTAATGGAAAGAAATGGGCTTAGGTACGTTCATGAGAGGTGTGGCAGTTTTAGTAAACCTGTTCTTCCATTTTTTGTCGTATAACCTATAATATATCCGAATCATTAAAATGAGCCGAACAAACGACACGCGAGTCGTTTGGTTTTAAAAAAAACATCTCGACTGTCGCGTGCTATGACTGCAGCCCATTTTGCACGTCGCTGAGGATTTTTTGGAAATCTTAAAATGAAAACCATAATTATGTAGGTAACGACATCATAAAAAAAGTATCTAAGTATACCGACTCCTTAGATTTATGTTCCGCGACTTTGTCATTTGAACTAACAAAAATAATTATTTAAAACATGTTCAAAACTATTAAATTACAATGAGTTTACACAAATTTCGTTATGTTATGAAAATAAATTATTTAAAGAAATAAATCCCATCTTTTTTCAAGTTTTTTTGTTGGTATTTATGCAGTTATTGACTGAACATTTCGACATAACTGACAACCAACAAGTCTCACGGTTGAAACCAGACTAAAACACAAAATAGATAATAGTACATGTACAGAAAGGACACTCCTTTGATCTTTACGAAAGGCGATTTTTTCTCAGTCGAAACATTAAGATTTATGGCTCTCTGACGTCCCCAACGTTGGGGCACCGGCATGTACTTGTAGCGATGAACGTAAATCGCGGAGTGTCCCGCGCCTGACTAAACGCAAAAGAACCGGCCGATGCGATTGGCGGGTGTTAGGTGTACTACGACCCTACAGCGCACGATCCGAGCGAGCGTAGCGAGCGTGCCGCGGCAGCGGCCGGCGAAGCGCCAGAACCGACTACGGATATTTTTTTCGAATAAAGTTAGGTCTGGAGCTTCGCCGGCCGCAGCCGCGGCACGCTCGATTCGCTCGCTCGGCTCGCGCGCTGTAGGGTCGCAGAGTCGCAGTACACCTAACACTCCTCCTCGCTTCACTCGTCGTCGTATCTACACCGGCCTGCCTTATAGTATAGGTTGGTTATGAACGTGGACGTATGGCAGTTACGATACAGGTATGAAGATAAGATAATACCCCGCGTGCCAAGGGAAAACTACTAAGGCCACTGTAGTGTCACAGGAAATTCTTTTTTACCCATGACACTACTGGCAGTGCCAAGCAGTAGTGCCTATGGTAAAAAATGGCCAGAACGGCCTTCGTTTTTTTCAGTTTAATGAATTTAAAAATTTTGTACCTATTTCTTTTTCTATTTTTCCATCAAATCCCAGCACTACTAACGGTGGTATGGTTCAGTCATGGTTCAGTCCACCCTACCCCCAGGGGTATGGCTAGGGGGTATGGTGGATCTGACATGACCTTTTTAATAGGGACGGAACCCTGGTTGTGCGTTGTCCGACACGCACTTGGCCGCTTTTTTGAAATAGGATAGTAAGATGTTATTATTTGGGTTATTATTTCACATTAATAGGAGATAAAAATTTGGTGATCACTTAACTATTTTTGGATTAGCAATGATTTATTTGGATAGCATTTTCTTTAATAGGGTAGTAAGACGTTATAATTTGGGTTACATTTCACATTAAAATGGAGATAAAATTTTGGTGATCATTTAGTCTTTTTGGCAATAAAAAGTATTTTTTTGGCGTTATATTTTACTATATCTAGTGGTCCGTTAAACATATGCCTTTTTAAAACTGCAATTATGGATTTCTATTTAATGTAAACGATTATTATTATTATAAATGAGTACAAGATATTATATAATTGATTAATAAATTAATGCATGAAATATTATTTGAAATTGTTAATTGAACTTTATATTTTTTATATTATGTTGCAGTGTCCTCACAGGGTTGTGTTGAAACTTTAATAGCTTTAAGATCTTTTATACACACAAAGCAATGAATAAATGATTATGCCGTTCTTGAAAACGGCTCCACATCTACAACATTTGGTATTTATGTCATAGATATATATATATATTACTTTGGTATATGTGCGATTTACGGGGACGAGAAATCGACCTAGTTGGGTCTCATGTCTAGGAAAATTGGTTTTCTATGTATTTCCACCAAGCAGACCGTATGCTTATTCGCCTTCATCGTGGTACAAGTATTGAAATTTGCAACGCTAATCTATCCAAAAAGAAGCCTTACCGCGTTCTACCACCCTAACGCGTTGGCTTTGTCATAAACCATTTATCGGCATTCCCCAAGTGTAAATAACTACAAAATTGCATTCTTAAACGAGATATTCGTCTGCGGTATTAATTAAAAACTAATATAATTTCTTATCGGATTTCCTTATTTGCCAGAGTCGGTTGCGGTCAGTAATCCCTTTCCGGTTAGACATTAGGTAGTAATTTAAACGAGCTCAATTTTTTAACTTTTGTTTTAGTTTTATTAGTCTTTTATTTGTTTAGCTTATCAGTTAATCATATTATAATAATTTATATTGATAAACAAATATTGTATTTATGTATGGGTTCAAATTTTTTTTTAGTTTTTGTTTGTAATTGTAATTGTGTTTTATTTTTAAGTTAGATTTAGTTTTGATGTTGAATCTAGTTTTCATTGTACTTTCAATGTATGTACCTTATGTATTTTTTTGTATTTTTATGTTTTTTAACGATAAGCTCAAGCTTTAGTTTTGAAAATACTTTTTTGCTGCTCGTCTATTTCCTAACGTTTTTTTGTATGGGATAATTTACTTTAAAAGCTAAGTTTTAACCGACTTCAATTTAGTACTCCGCCGAGCCATTACAACATTTTTTTCCAATGCCACATGAACTGATTTCCGAAAGCAAATGCGTTGATTATTAGAGAAAAAAACCCAATCGCTGTATGTGGCCCGATAATATTTGATGACTTCCGCCGATTCCACAAGGATTACCTTTGAAAGATTCTTCAATAGAATCCTGAGTGTAGCGAGAGTAACTAGGGATTCAAGCTTTTACGAGTAAGTCGGATATAATTTTGATACCGAGTGTCACATACTCTTTTTCACACCTTCTATGAGGAAATTTTAAATCCTTCAATTGAGAGCAATAATTCAATAGGCTCTTTTCTGAATGGCAGGGTGTGAAAAAGGATTTTCGTCTCTATATAGTCGTACCTCTGATATAGACTATGCCTTTAGCGAAACTGTTTAAATTTATTCATCTTTTTGTACTTATGCATTGTAAGCTTTCGTTTTTGCTTAGCTACATTAATGTTACATACCTTCGTCCATTATTGTTTACGATATTCTGGTGCAAAATCAGCAAAGCGAATGATACAATTTTTAAAATACCGTACCTCAAAAGGAAACATGAGTTATAGGATAATTTCGTTGACTGTCTGTTTATTAAGGCCCTTAAGTTTTTTTCTCAGTCTCAAGGAAATGTGGGGAAAATCTTAGAAATCTATGAGGGACGAACTAATATATAAATATCTTAGAATTTTTCCTTTGTGCCGGAAGCAGAAAGTAATATTAAGTAATTATTTAAGCTCGCTGGAAAAGTATTATTTTTTTAAATACCTATAAGCTCAGGTGAAAAATATCTTTTGAGGCAATCAATTAATTTAACCCGTACATTTTTTTTCGTAATATCAATTAATGTCGGTTAGTCTGCATGCCAATATACATGTATTTACATTTTCCAGTGAAGTTATCTTCCAAGTTCGCATATACTCGTACTGCATTTACGAAATTGACAACATTTCATTTTTTAAAGTGTGCCATTTTATGATTTAGTTCGATAGAAAATGAAATTTTAAAATATACATGTTTTTTTATTTCTCCCTAAATGTTTATTTTCATCCAAAAATATCACAATCAAATGAAGTGAATTCCAATAGGTCGTAAGTAAAATATGACGTCATTATTATGTCTCTCTATGGCACTGTCCACATCTTCCACTCAACAGACGTAAGAATGACGTCACGCACGGGGTGTACTGCGTTTTACAGATTTTAGTGATTTTCTCGGAAACGAGTAAGAATAAAAATGGGAAAACCACTTTATTACGTTCAGATAAGATAATTACCGAAATGGTTTTCGATTCAGGCATCATTACATATTTTGAAATGTTGTCAATTGTACGTTAACAAATATGACGTTTGGTCACGTTAACAACAATTTCGTGTAAAATGTATAAAATTTATTAAATAGTACTACATAATATTTGATCCTGTTATAACTACTCTAAAACTATAATGAATAATTTATTCTATCAATCTTAAAAAGTTAGTAAAGTACAATGACTCAATCTCTTTGTGAAATTTGCCAGTCCATGTCCGGACGCTATTAATGATACAATGGCACCTATTAAAAATTTACACTATCATTAAACCACTTCCATGTTATTTTCATAATGAATAGTCGCCTGCTCTATTAGTATTTAATCATGGGAAAGTGGTGACGTGCAATCAAGTTTCTTACCTACATACATAGTCATAATTCGTCGAAGGAATGCCATAAGGAAAGTAGAGTCAGGGATTCAAAAACCAATGTTAAAAATAATTAAACGCATTCATCGGACGGTTTTCATTTAAGTAGATGTGACTATCTGAACCTAACTACATAACACTAATTTAGGAATAAACCCCAATTGTATATCCAACTAATCGCTACAGTCGATATTCATGTGAGGTGGCGGCGCTACTACATTCCGGTGTTTTGGAGCGGTCGTGTGTGTGCCCAGCTTTAGCTAGCAAGACTCAAAGAGAATATTGAATATCTGCGTCCGTTTTACATAAAGGTGCTGATACACTTGAGCGTTCTAGCGAATGTTACATATAAAACAGTGTCAAAACGAATAGAGCGAGCGTTCTGATGAGCTTTATTTATAGCGACACCACAGCCATTTTTTTTCTAGTTTATTTTCAAATTGTTCGCAGCGATGCTTGGCTCCATGCTTGGCTCTGTTCGTTGTTTGGTCCGATACATTTAAAGACAGCGAATTCTCCATGTTCTGTCACAGGTGAATGCTCAAGTGTTCGCACCTTGAGAGTTCACCCTGTCCATATAGCGTCGTGTTCACATGAAAATTTTGTTCATAGGCCTTGCTGAAAATATCTTCAGGATATCTCAGTAAGAAGATTCCGAACATCCCGGACATCAAAGTCGACGGAGCAGAGGAAAAATGGTATTTGAATTCTTTTGTTTCACTAAATAGCGGTATCCTGACGCAATCTAACGTAAGTTGGATAAGGCCGTCAAAATTAAAGAATTTTGGAACCCATATCTGCTTTTGTGTTGCAGTTTGTATTTTACTTAACATATTTTTTGTGTAATGCTTATGCTTACGCATATGGCATGTGCGCGCACTGACATATAAACACATACGTTACAATTTTGCAACATTATCGCACGACAAAAAATCATGGTGCGCGCCTGGCTTAAAAGCTGTTTCCCACTGACGTCCAGTTTTTTGCGGGTACGATTTTCTGCAGTATCGAGTTGTCTATAGTATGCGTGCAGTATCCCGCAAACAGAATGCACGTGTGAACGTTACTATACTAGCACGTATACTACGAAAACGGAATCCAGCAGAAAACCGTATCCCGCAAAAAACCCCCCTTCCCTCAGTGGGAAAGAGCTCTAACAAGGGGAAATACCTACTGTCGAGCATCAGTATTTCGCACCGGTTCTTTTTATCTGTAAAGGTAAAACAATTTGTATATTAAATTCCATTCTATACCAGGAACATGTGGAACGTCTGGCGCACAGTTCTCGAGGAGAACGAGAAGCTTGCGCGTGCGCGGCTCGCGGCCGTCGAGGTGTTCCAGCAGCAGATCGCGGACGAGGCCAAGATGCTGCGCCAGCACAAAATCAACGTCGCCAAAAAGGTCAGCTCATTAGGATGACCTAGTGGGGCTAACTGCCAGGAACCCGCCTATAGGGTCGTGGCTGCTTTCCGAGATATACGGGAAAACCACGGGATCGGCTACGAGCGTAGCGAGCCTCGACAGTGAATGGATTAGTGTCGATATCGATCATATAATAAAGTGTATTTCGCGATTCGCGTTTAGCGATAATATTAGCGTTTTATATTTAGGTGATCCCATTGAAGGTCTTAAACGTCGTCTAGCAAAGACATCCAGTAATGAACAGGAGAAGTAACCTTGGCCCCTTAACTAAACTGAGAATTTATACGACATTAGTCCGCCCTTGTTTAACATATGCTTGTCCAGCTTGGAATAGCACCTGCAAAAGTAATTATAAAATATTACAATCTATCCAAAACAAGGCAGTTAAAATAGCATTTAATACACCGTTTCGTACAAACTTGGTAAAATTGCATCAGACTATAGGACTTCCCTTAATTCGTACTTACATAATTAAAATGTCCTGCAAATATTTAATTAACAGCAAGCATAGAAATCACTCCAATAGCTTGATTTCCTCTATAGGGCAGTTGCATGTCGGCTGCCTACCATATATCGATAGGTATGGTACTTATCGCTTACCCCATCACTACGTTCTGTTCCCACCTGACGAAGGACTGCAGCTGCGATAACGATATCGCACTAAACAGAGTACCCAGCATAACCAGACCCCCGGTCGTCGCTTCGACCGGTGCGCCCGCGCGCAATGCGCCGTTGCAGCAAATGCCGGTACAGCTCAATTAAAAATGGCTGCAAAAAACGAGAGCATTTGTCCGTCAACCCTCAAAAAAAAAAAAAAAAATATGTTATTGTTGTACTTGTTTTAGTGTTAGTATAAAATGTAATCAATATTAATTGTTTAAGCTAAAAGTGAATTTACTACTAATGAATTCACAATTGTTATTGTATAGTTTAACCTGGCGAAATTGATAAAAATATGTTAAAATTGTATTATTCAAAAAACAGATGCCGTAAACTTTCATAGGTGTTTAAGCCTGATAAAGTATTATCCAATTTAGTATGATTTGTAAATAACTGATGCATTGATGCAGTTAAGTACTTTGTAAAATTGTATTTATTTTGAAATAAAGATCATTTAAAAACAAAACAAACAAAACAAACGTCGTCTAGCAAAGAATAAATGATTATGATTGAAGGAACGTTGAAATGAAAATGAACGTTGAATAAATGAAGATTAAGTGACAATATCATAACTAGAAATTCAGTCCTATCCTTTTACTGACAACTGGTATGGAAAAAAAATGCAAATTTGGTAATATTAGCTGTTATTTTTCTGTGTAATGGATATATCATCGTTTAAAGAAAAAAAGAAACGAAAATATACTTATGCAAGGCGCTACTTAGACTAAGACATGGAAAATAATCATTTCTGCTTAAAAATATCGCGAAGTGTTAATCTAACTAAAGCGTCAGAAAAAATGACTCCACTCAGCGTAATGACCAGCATCCAGCGGTCTTCCGCGACCATTACCAGGTCATCAGTCCATCTTGTGGGGGGCCTACCCACGCTGCGCCTTCCGGTACGTGGTCGCCACGTGGTTCTGCTGCGGATAGCCTCATTTCTGATGCGACCGCGCAGAGAAATTCCCAACATAGCCATCTCTCCATTGCCCTTTGGGTGACTTTGAGCCTTCTTAAGGGGCCTATAGTAATAGCGACCACGTTTCCGTGCCATAAGTCGTCACTGGCAACGCACACTGATCAAAGACTCGTCTTGAGACACTGCGGAATATTGGACGAAAAGATGTGCCGTAGCGTCCCGAATGCTACCCAGCCGAGTCGAATTCGACGATTGACCTCCTCAAAGTTGGACCTACCTAACTGGACAGTCTGTCTTAGGTATATATAATTGTGTACAACTTCGAGCGTAAAGTGCTCGATTGAAATGGGACTTGGTCATGGAGGTTTGACATGATCTTTGTCTTATCCATGTTCATCCTAAGACCAACTCGCTTGGAGGCTTTACTGAGGTCATCGAGCATCGTACTTAAGTCCTCCATGGTCTCAGCCAAGACTACTATATCATCAGCATACTGAAGGTGAGTGATGTACTCGCCGTTGATTTAGCCTAGCCTTCTCCAGAACAGAGTCTTGAAAACGTCCTTCAGTACAGCGGTGAACAGTTATGGGGAAATAACATCCCCTTGCCTGACACCTCGCTGCAGCGGAATAGGCTTCGAACACTTAAATACTTCGATATAGTGGCAGTCTACTTGGCACCGTTGGAGAGACTGTTAGTACAGCCCAGGTTTCGATCGAATCGAAGGCTTTCTCGTAGTCCCTGAACGCTAAGCAGAGAGGCAGGTTATACTCCTCAGTCTTCTGAAAACGATTGGTTATAGATTTATTATATTTATTAGCCTGAAGTTTCCCACTGTTGGGCAAAAACCTACTACTTTTTCTTAGATTGGTTATTTATGATAGCAATGAAACGTTAAAATTATCATGGAATGACGTAAGTTATCATGGAATTACCCTAATGTCTAATACCTAAAAATGGTACTGCACCTAATCGTACGAATTCTGGGAAAAAAAACTGTCTGCATGACGTCATCGTCTTGTCTGTAAGTCAATTACTTCGTCACGTGCTCGTTCCCATACGGCAGTGAAGCAGTTATGATTACTTATTCCTTTGTATGCAAGGAGCGTCATTAACGAGGTTACACTGATTTCTAGGAAATAATATTGCTACTATTTTTAAAGTATAAATATAACAGGACTTTCATAGTCAAACAACAATTTTATCAGCAATTTTACGATTTTAAGTATTTTAGTTAATTTTACTACGCAATTTCCTTTGTAGCTTGCAACGAAAATGGTTAATGGAGAATGTTCCTGCATAGTCTATTGCAGTTGAAAAAGTGTTTAATAAATTTTATAATTTAATTACAAGACGAGACGGCGACAGATACCGGTGAGCTAGTTTTCTCTTTAACAAACTTCACTTCGATACTTCGGGGCCGAGAAGCTACAGAGAATTTGTAATGCTACGGAGCTACGCGGCTACAGCGTAGCCTCTACGAATAATAGAGATGCGCTACGAAGTGCTGTGAACTTTTTACAAGTTTTTGTTGAGGGCAACTTTCATACGTAACTACAACGTGTGAATCGCTTCTGAAGCGCTAGGCGCCGGATATTTGATGTGATTGTAATGAATACTTGTTTATTTTTACTAATTTAAATGAAAACTAACTTAAATCTAAAATGGGCCCTCAATGTATTGTATCGAGTATGCTTCCGTCATTTCCTTGCTGAATTGCAATACTGATGCGATGCGCGAGAAAGCCGCCAGCTCTTCGGTCACCGCTTACGTCAACCAGACGTACCGCGATTTCTGCAACTAACTTTTGCGCACTGGGAACGATGCCGGACGCCAAATGGTACAAAGTTGAACTCTGCGGAAGCCTCTATATTGTACGCGTAAGAGATTTTCGTCATTCTCCGCCTCTGAACCCGTTTTTGAAGTAGGCCGACATTTATTTTATTTATGAAATACATTCAACAGTCCTTAAAGGCTATAATCCTAAGTCCAGTGTGGATATTTTAAACATTTTGGCTTGATAATAGGTATGACTATAAGTACATAGCTGCAGTTATACTATATCACCGTAATGTATCAGGGCTTAGGGTAGCCCTCGTGAATTCGTTCAACGAGCAAGAGAAAAGATCCAACTCGATCGCTACTCGATTAACACATTCATTGCCAAGAATCGGTACACGCTCGCTCGTAGCCGATCCCGTGGTATTTCTGCTAAGCAGCGGAAAGCGTCTACGGTGTAGGCGCCCACTAGGTGGGTTCCTGGCAGTGAAAGTATCAAGAGTGCTCTAGTAAAGGGTGCCCGGTGAAGCAGTTGCGTTCGAGCGTGGGGCTGAGCCATTAGGCTCGGCTTGATAAAGATTATACTCGTATGTTGACTAGTGTAGGATATCAAGATGTGAGGAAGGACATAAATATAAACTGAATACAACTGATATCAACATTCCTATATAGCTTCGTTAACAACAATCAGAAATAAATACTTAATATTTTTACGTTGAAAGGTGACTAATTAAATAATTGAATTGATTTTTGATCATGTCTTCATAATCATGAAAAAATATTTTAAAAAAAGACCGGGTTGCACTGCTGAAGTGCCGGCGAAGATGCCGCCGAAGTGAAAACTTTAATATTAACATTGTGCATTTTTGATACTTTGGAATAGTTCGAGAATAATTTTGCACGAATTGCTTTAATTATGAGTAAAAACCTGGGTACTAGACGACGATATACATACTAATATTGATGAATAAATACTTAAATACTTAGAAAACATCCATGACTCAGGAGCAAAAATGCATTTTCATCACACAAATAAATGCCCTTACCGGGATTCTTGTCACAGATCCAGAGTGTATCTTTTTTAGCTTCATCCGTGTCTCCTTTTTCAAATATAACTGAACTCGCACACTCCCCACAGTGCACTGACTCACTGGCGCAAGCGCACAAAGAACTGCAACTGACCGTGATCGACGTGGATAAGACCAAGAAGCTGTACTTCGACGAAGAGCATACCGCGCATGACGTCAGAGACAAAGCCAAGGACATTGAGGAGAAGTGAGTACACCATCACCATTCCAGAAGTACAATGATGGAGAGCCTCCTTCAAGGATCTCCACGGCGACCGGTCTTCAGAAACAAGTCAAGAGGAGTGAGTATATCATCTTTCCAGCCGACCGTCCAAGGCTCTCTACAGTGACTGGATTCCAGAGACATGGCCAAGGATATCAATGAGAAGTGAGTATGTCATCACTATTTCAGGTGACCACTGGTGGACAGTCTCCTCCACAGCCAGTCCTACTCGGAAAAGCCAAAGACATAAAAAGAGAAGGGAGTAAACACTTCAATGGACAGGACCAAGAGGTTGTACTTTGATGAAGAACACACTGCACATGACGACAGAAACAAAGCCAAAGACGTGGAGGAGAAGTGAGTACACTACTTTTATTCTAGTTGAGTGTCTAAAGATTTTCACAACGACCGGTCTTCAGAAGAATGGCCAAAGACTGCGAGGAAAAGTGAGAGATCGTCAGTATTTTAAACATTCACTGGTAAATACCGTCAAGGATCTCCGTAGCGATTGGTCTTTGGAAACAAGGCCAAAGATATTTTTTAGATGTCCCATGGCGGGCTAGTTCGCCCAAAGTGAGCATAACCTGCCGGGTGTTCAAGAATATCTGCAGTGACCGATCTTTAGAGGCAAGCTCAAAGACTTAGTCGAAAACCCAGAGCCTGCAGTGACGGGTTTCCTTTTTAAATTAGGTTCGAGGATTATGACTTCTCCTTCTAGTTTGTAGCGTATAATGACAAGTACTGCCATTTTTAGCATTGGTTTTCGTACCCATCATTACCCGTTTATATTTTTTGCCATAGATTGAAGAAGAAGAAGGGCTCCTTCTTCCAGTCGATCACATCGCTCCAGAAGAATAGCGCCAAGGTGTCTTCGCGTCGCGATCAGCTGGAAGAGAAGTCTACCGGTGCCAGAAACGACTATCTGCTTAGCATTGCCGCTGCCAATGCTCACCAGGTAAGCCCTCCACCCACCGATCTCCAGAAAACCAGTTTATTATCTTTCTTGAAGAAAAGTTCTCCAACGCAATATGTTGAGTAGCAGGTAATTACCATCAAATAAGAGCTCTGTAACTCGGAAATTATCTCAGATTTCCCTCATTTACTAACCACTTAAGTAGGTGCCTTCTTTTGTCTATTTTGTGTAAGTAAAGATGTGGATATTAGGAACCACATATGCCACTATACACATCAGACAAGCCGCCATATTATGCAAACATCTATTTTTCACATTTCGCGAACGTCCACAGAACCGCTACTTCCTGGTGGAACTGCAGACCTGCATGCAGAACATGGAATCGGCTGTATACGAGAAGGTGTCAGAGTTCCTGACTCTCATGGGCCGCACAGAGCTGCTCACTTGCTCTGCCACCCAGCACTCGTTCGGGAAGATCCGCGATCAGGCGCAGCAGCTCACCAGAGACTACAATCTGCAGTGCGTGTATCTGTACTATCCGGTACTGAAGCAACACATTCAGGTACCTCTTTTGCTGTCAGTTGGCCTAGTACTTTTCTTTGATTCTATATTTATTTTTCAGTCGTGAAGTCGATGTCGTCTTGTTATTTGACGACCACTTTTCTTTACTCGTAGTTCCTCTCGTGGGAATCGAATCCCGAAGTCCCACAATCCTATTATAATGATTAATGTCTCTGTCTTTCAAAATTAGTCAGTGCTGTCTCCTACCGTCTAATGTCATGCATGTTTTTTAGCTTCTGCCCGCGACTTTGTACACGTATAAATTATGGTATACGTGATATTCTTCCTTTTGTCCGGGTGTGCCTAAGACGTTTTCTGACTAAGTCGCGTTTCGCCTAAACTTCAATCTTCAGTGGCATTTAGACTATGTTGTTTGCTGTCTACTCGTATTTCGCTTTTTGTTTAATTGGTTGACTGCCTGTTTCGACGAATGACTTAAACGTTTTATGACTAATTCGTGTTTTGCCTAAACGTCAATTTTCAGTGGCGTTAAGACTATAGAGCTTGTTGACTAATTCGCTTTTTGACCATTATTATGACTTGTCTAACTCTCAAACTGGTATTTTCGCGTTTTGGCTAAACTGCAAAATTATATTAGTTAAAAACAATGGATAGGAGGTAAGTTTGATATCTATTGTAAGTCAAAATAAATGATTTTTGAACATTACGTTGATTTTTATTTGATAAACTATGATAGATTGATCAATAATTGGTAAAAGCATGACAATATTGTCATACAATTACAAATTATTGAACAAACTTATACAAATTCTACTTGTACTTAAGTAATTTATTTTAGACCTAACGCGTTTTAGGCATAGGGCATAATAGGCATCAGACTCTATAGACCTACTGCCTATTAGTCTCAATCCTATAGTAGGTCTAATGTGTTTGAGACCCATAGCGATTTAGCTCAAACAGTTTTAGTCCTAATGCTTTTTAGGCTTGAGTCTAATGTACAGGTTGACCAAACGCGTTTCAGACCTAAAGCGATATAGCTAAACCAGTTTTAGTCCTAATGCAAATCGGTACAACAGATATGAGGGCATAATGATTATTAGGAAATTAGAGTTTTAGACTAAAAGCGATTTAGGCAGTGTGTCAAAATAGGTAAAAAACGTTTCAGGCACACCCGGACAAAAGGGGGTGAGCCACCACGGACACTTACTATCCCCAGGTGTCGTGCAAGACCAAAGTCCTTTTATGTAAATATTTAGTCTCATACTTTTTCAAACACATGAGTCAGCTTGCTGTAGTGTAGAATCGACCCTTTACATTTTTTCATCGTGCCATTTGCAACAAGTTCTAGAAAACTAGAGCCGTCGAGGAAATTGAAACATGACACTTATCTTGTCCCAGTGTCAACAAAGATCAAAGCGGTCTATGTCTCAAACACCTTGACCAGACATTACTCATGCAAATAGCGTGAAGCTGATCGACCATTCAAATATTCGTAACATGTCATCGAATGTCAATTGCATCTATAATCCTTATTCTGTAAACCCCAATGTCGTAAATTAACTTCCTAGGACACACCGTATTGAGAGTGAGGAACCAGCATGTTTCAGGCAGGCCTTATGCTGGTTTGTCATTGCCATGGCATACAAAAATCTTCATACACCAAAATTGGGCTCTTTGCTGGTTAGGAATATCAGGCATTTTTTAGTTTTGAATGTGTGTTATCATCATCCTACTAGCGTTATTCCGCCTGGTTGAGCTCTGAAGGAGGTTTTACTTGTACTTATTTTTATGTACATAATTTCATTGTTACTTCATTTGTTTTACCCTCGAGTCGAGAATATTATCCGTTTCTTCATTTAAGGTTCGGGCAATATTAGGTTTATTCTTATTCCTGGATATGTGTTCAGTACGACTACGAGCCATGTGACAAAGACCCCGTCGAGTTGGTGACCATGGAGCACGAGTCTGTGGCCCAGACCCTGGCCCAGGAGTCTCGCCGATGGGCCACGCGTGTGGTCCGCGAGACCGCACTCGTGCGGGACGCTACTCGGAAGCTGCATCTGTACCAGCTGATGCGCGAAGCCGGACAGAAGGTAAGAAAACAGAAGTAAAGCTGAAACCTCACTTACACCGTGCACCGCTGTTAGGGTGTTACGGCCTTAAAAGTAACGTACGCGGCATAGACAACCATATCTTTTAATTGAATTGAATCAAATCTCCAGGGAATTGCAGACTTGACAAAGATATCGATTCATTTATTTCACAATACACAACTGCATTTATGATGATAATATTTTAGGACTCTGTAGTCGGTATGATTAAAATGAAATAAGTAAAATTTAAATTATGTGTAAGCACTGTACACATAATTATCATATGATTAAGGAAATATATACAGATATACGTCAACTGGTTACAAAATTAACATGACCATAAATTAAGGTCGCCTTTATTCAGGTCGTCAATAATCTGGGAATTATCTACATAATCAAAACGGCATATGATTTTAATATCTTCATACCTACACGCGTTTATGAATTGAGAACAAGGGTATTCACAGTTGGACAGACACAGACAACGAAGTGATGCTTTAGGGGACCCTGGGTTCCTCTAAAGTTTAAAAATTCCGAACAAGTAAAGTAGAGTTATTTCACTAATTAACCTATTGTATATAGTGACTTTGAAAGTCTTTTCCTATAAAAGGGATTGAAAAGTGGTTTCCGCTTGCATAATAAAACGACAACATGTAGTTAGTTGGTGTGCAACAGGCCCGGCATTTGCCCGTTTGGAGACAAGAACTAGTTAACTGGTTGTTACTATGCAATGACAGTTATATAAGTATACGTGCATAGCGATGCAACATGTATAAATGGTAAATTATAAGGGGGACAGTCGTTAGGGAGACAGTCGCCCCCTCGGTATATTTACGTGCGGAGTGTTAAGTCAGTTCAAAATATACTAAAGGTTTAGGGTTAACGGTTTCTTGACGTAAAATATTAATTTCGTTTCTTTTGACATAGCGGCCTTTAACATATCTTAAAAATTCAATAATTGGCGAAGCAGACTCTTAACAACCTTAAGTATTTTTTAACTTCTTTAAGGAAGGATAAGTTTATTGTTATACTTACAATCTTCCTCGAGACTCGATATACACTATGATATTTAATCGGTGAACAGGAGTGCCATGGGGTGATGGGGAGGGTCAAACTGGGCAAACTTTCGGTATGGGGCAAACTAGGAAATCGTGAAAAAAAAATAGTTGTTCCATACATTTAGCATAATTAGCTATCAATTAACTCTTAATTAGGAGATTTTTTTTCACGATATCGTGGTTTGGCCCAAACCGAAAGTTGCTCAGTTTGACCCTCCCCATCACCCCATGGCACTCCTGTTCACCGATTAAAAATCATCGTGTATTTGTCGGCTATAGTACCTTTTACTTAAAGAGGAATACCTATTTGTCTATTATTTCATTGTTGAAATGTATTCATGTTATTTATATGAAGATAACATTGTGATGGTATTTTGTAAGAGAGTGTTGTTTGAATTTCGAACACATACCTACTCGTAACATTAATAGTATTTTATGCAACTGTTGTATAAGTAGGGTCTTAAAACGCGAGTGTCTTGAGTTGCGATGCGAGCCTTGGCGAGCATCGCAATTAAAGACGCCACGAGCGTTTTAAGACCAAGTTATACACCGTTGCATACAATATTTTTTCTACGACTATTTTAAATAAATTGCCTAATTTGACTTTTCAGGCAGTAAGTTTTCCGTTAGTTCTATTGCTACTCACGCAATTTCATCAGCGGTGCAGTTATTTTCTTCTTCGTCCATTTTAAAAGGAACGTACACATTTTTCTTCACTTCACAAACACGAATCAAATCCTAAGAAGTTATTAATAACGAATAGTTATATCATATTTGACATATTTCGTCTTTTAATTTTGAACTGGAACTTTGGTGGGAAATTAGAAACATGACACATTGACACCTCTTGTTTATGGTCTGTTTTGTTCTTAATTCAACTTGCCAGTACTGTTATATTAAGACCAAGGTTTTTCTTAAGTTGGCAGCAATGCCGTTAGTACAATAATTTATTTGAAGTAAATACATTCAGTGGTTTGTTAAGTTGGTAGTACCTAATGTATTTTATGTTTCGGCATGGCCCTCTAGATTAGTCGCGTCGCGGCCTACTCGATCGTGTCTAGTAGGCCGTGGCACAATGTAGCACTACCCAGGTTTAGAAGCGTATGGCTGCTAAGCGTATCGTTTTGGCGACAAAACAGCACGGTTGTGCCGTACTGTTATGGGGAATAGAGTATAGACTTTTCTGCAGACTTATTTTGTATGTCTTTATATTAGTGTTCGGGACTATGTAAATGACATATAAAAGTACAGGAGTAGAAAAAAACTATAATTGGGTTTTAACTCCATTGTAATATCTTTTGTTTGAAACCTATTGTCAATGTTAACGATATCCAGTTCACTGTCCTTAAACATAAGCACACAGTTTTCATCCATATTGCCCCACACATAAATCTCAGAACGCATACGTACGTATGTATGAACGTGCAGTGTACACTGAAATCATTTTCGTCAACCACGTGCATGCATGAAAATGCTGGCGTGATTGCAATTAAACATCCACGTGCACATGCATGATAATTAATTAATATAAGAATACGGTATTAGATGTCTCTTTGTAAAAATAGAGTAATCAACGAAGATTCTCGAATTAATATAATCCATGTGAATTGACGTGATATATTACGTTTCGCTGTGGTTTCGCGGTGGGAACCAACGTATGGTCAATTTATTGCAATTACATAGCTCTAACAGCGTATATTAAACAAGGGAAAACCGTTTATAAAGACGATCGTTAGTAATTTCTAATGCAGCAACGTAATTATTGTATTACATGGGGGGTATTCCTAGCGATATCGATAGTCGAAGCGAAATTTAATTTTCGAGCTTCCTGACTATTTCGTCCAAAATTATATTATTCGCGCGCTGAGGTATGTATTTTGTATGTGTGCGTGCGTCCGTAACTATGCAGATTTGATTTGTGTGCCGGCATGGGAGTCGGCGTTACAGGTGCACGCACCTATTTACACAACGGCAGTTACAAGTGCTCACACACAAAAAGCCGCGCGCAAAAATGAGTTTAATCTTTATTGAAACCATTTTTAATTTACAGAATACCTAATGAATCGTTAGTGTCCGGTTAATTCCCAGAGCGTTTCATCGCCCCTCACCTCCATGTCTGATAGACTTGTTGGGAACGGCGTTTAAAACGCTCTAGGAATTACTCGTCCATTAACATAGGCCTCGTTTATCTACCTCTTGCATCCGGTTACATCAGCCTAAACTAAGATTTCTTCACAGACGGACCCTAACGATCCCAACGGGCCAGACCTGGAGACCCGAATGGACGAGCTTCGCTCCAACATCCGTCGCTCGGAAACCTCGAAGGCGAAGTACGAGGCCAGACTCGAGTGCCTCCGCATGAGCGGGGCTCCCGTGGACGAGTGGCTGAAGGAGATTGATCTGCTGGCGGTGCAGGAGACGCTGCCTCGCAGCAGCAGCCTGCTTAGCGTGAGGACCGATGCGTCTGGAGCCGCTGTAAGTAGTACTTACTGAAGAGTTCTAGTACTTACTGCACCTATGAGCTGCGCCCCAATTATCGCCATTCGGAGACCTTGAAGGCGAAGTACGAGGCTCGGCTGGAGTGCCTCCGCACGAGCGGGTCTCCTGTCGTCGAGTGGTTGAAGGAGATTGATCTGCTTTCACTGCAGGAGCAGCAGCCTGTTTAGCACGAGGACCGATGCGTCTGGAGCTGCTGTGAGTATTACTTAGTGTACAATTCTAAAACTTAGCGTGGCCGACACCAAAACGTCTGTAATTGTAAGTGGTGTCCGTTAAAATCTGAATGTATGGAAAAATTGACGCCGTAATAAACGTTTTTGGTCTGTAATTGTCAACGCAAACACATTTCGCGAAGAATTCAGAGAATAGAGGATTGTGCATGAGTTTATTTACAGCTCAAGTATTGGCTATAATTAGTAAATGAAGATCGGAATTGCGCAAAATTCGAAAACTTTATAACATTTGTAATACCATTGATTAATTCTTGATTAATTGTTTCTGCCCAGTACATATTAGGTATAATTAAAATAGCAGAAAATAAACATACCTTCTTTTCGTCTATTCGCATTTGTCCATGTGACGTTTTTGTTTTAATGGCTCGAAAGTTCTAGATATAATTTACTTTCAAAACAAAGTTTTAACCGCCTTCAATTTAATACTCCGCCAAGCCACGAGAACATTTCCACTTTTTTTGTACAATTTACCACTTGAACTGATTTCCGATAGCAAATGCGTTGATTACTATAGAAAAAGAGCAAATCGCTATATGTGGGCCGATAATATTTGAGGACTTCCGTCGATTCCCCAAGATTATCACCAATGGCACTTCATTAGTTCCCATTTCAACGAAATGTTATGAGAACCGAATAATACAACCGAATTGAGAACATCCTCCTTTTTTTTGCAAGTCGGTTAAAAATTACAAGTACACTGGTGATTTTATTCCTATACAGCGATATGTCCGCGCATTATAAACACAGATGTTTCCTGCAAGGCTCGGAATGTTACGGATTTCCACGTACGCCATGCCTTTCGCTCTATTCACTTTTTTTGTAGCAATGGCATTAAGAATAAAATGAAATGAATAAATCCTGTTTCTAGGAAAAAGTTACACGAAATAAAATATACCCTGCTGAGTCACTCGGGATTTTCTCTGAAGTCGCCCGAGCGAGCTACCGGTTTTCTAGATATTGCGAAAATATTTTTGTAACAGGTCACCTTCAAATTCACATCTGTGAAAGCTGAATGACACTCCAGTGCTCTTATGCTACAATATTTTATTTCTAATAATATACTCGTTCGCGGATCCGCGTTCCGGCTGCGGAATTTCAAGCCACGACAGAAAAATTATGGGTCACCCCCACTTAAACTAATATCGTTAGTGCTAATTTCATTACACCTAACAACGTTCGATATAATTTTCATTAACCCTAATATTCGGATAACTAATTTTATATGGCATAATTATTTGCTGCGCCTAATTTCAAACCTCCTAATCATTCCTAATACTAAACATCAAGTGTGCTAATATATTGGAAACTAATAATCATTTTTCCTAATGACTACTAAGCCTAATGATTAATGTGCCTAATGATCACTAAGTTTAATGTTCACTACACCTAATTTCGTCACACCTAACTATCACTTGACCTATTAACTTTTGCACTAATGTTTGACTAGTAGGTACTAATTAATGCATCCCTGATGAACAGGCTACTTTTTACCGCGGAGTATGTCGCCAAAATGGGAGCCAATAATGCACGGCCAAATAATGTACGGCCCGATAATCATTGTGTGCATTATCAGGGCGAACGAAAATGGCATGTCATAAGCGAACTCTATCTTAGGTCGGTTAGGTTAGGGTTCACTTGTGTCCCTCAGACCAGAAATAGACACCCCGCGCAGCGGGGTGGCGTCGACTTGCTGTACGGCTATCACAAGACGGCGCACGAGCTCTCTCATTTTTTCTCGCATGATACTTCTCTGTCTAAAAAGAGTGAGCTAGATAGACATCGGATTACCCACCTATTCTACCCTAAGGCAGGTCAGTGTAGGTACGACGACGAGCGAAGCGAGGAGGAGTGTTAGGTAGAACTGCGACCCTACAGCGAGCGAGCGAAGCGAGCGTGCCGCGGCAGCGGCCAGCGAAGCGCCAGAACCGACATTGTAAGAAAAAAAAAACAGTGAAATCAAATTAGTACTACTGACAATTCGGGATAATGACATTAGGGCTAAAATACTTAGGCAAAATGAAGATTCGGGTTAGTGATTTTAGAGACATTGATAATAAGGTGCAGTCATTATTAGGCATTGCAATATTAGGCCTAGGAAGAAATCGGTCAAATAAAATTAGTCTTAGTGAGAATTCGGTCATGAGAAATTAGTTATTATGAAAATTCGGGATACTGAAATTAGGGCTAATGAATAATTAGGAACAATGAAAATTCGGGTTTGGGATTTTAGGGTTAATGAAATTAGGGCTAGTAAAATTAGGTATGAAATTATTAGGGCTAACGAAGGGGAACCAAAAATTATAGATAAATATTACAGATTACAGATAACAAGACTTAGGTAATTTACTTTAGTGTAGTAAAGAGATATCTCCGTCCATTTAAGAACTTACAGTATGTTACTCCATAATTATGTATTACTAGCTTCTGCCTGCGACTCCGTCCGCGTGGATCTCAGTTATATCGTAGCTCCATACAAACTTTTACCCCCCCATTTCACCCCTTCAGGGGATGATTTCCGGGATAAAAACTATCCTATGTCCTTCCCTAGGACTCAAACTATCTCTGTACCAAATTTCATCCAAATCGGTTCAGCGGTTTAAGCGTGAAGAGGTAACTGGGAGACAGACAGACAGAGAGACAGACACACTTTCGCATTTATAATATTAGTATGGATTGAAGATCCCGCATCATCCCATTAATAATTGATGCCCTTGATTACTATGTCCACGTAAAATTGAAGTTGAAATAACTTTTCATTTACATAATTGTGAGGTTAGTCAAATAGTACAAAGTTGTTTGCATTATTGCTATTCGATTGAACTCCACTTTATTTACGGCATTTTAAAAGATAGCAAGGCGTAATCGAACAAAGGGAAATAAGTGATAGCTTCGTTCCTGGAATAAACAGGTTGCATATTGAACATGGGGTGGGCGGTGCGCTCTTTGCCCGCTGATGTCAGTTTTAGCATGTTACATTATGTATTAAATAGCGACGAAGTACAAGTATTACTTGATTCCACGAAGTCTTCGCAACCCACGCCTTTTATTACAACTCGTCGGACATAAGCCTCATTTAATCGTCATCCTAAAGTCTGGAGTTCGCTTCCTAATCCCAAATATTGGGGTAGGCATGGTAATCGCCCAACGTAAGTCACTTTAATGAGTTACGTTAGAGACCTATTATTAATTATGTACACAAGAAAAATATTGCCGCTTTTTATTCTCAAAAATGTTCGCAAGGAAATTTATAAAGTACCTTCTCAATTGGCACTAACAGTGTGGGGTTTAAAGCTTATTACCCGTCAGAAGAAGCCCAGACCTCACAGTGGAGACGTATAGAAGATGGTAGCTGACCATACGTAAAAAAGTAGGTACTTGGTTTTTTAAATGTATTTATATGCTACAGGACCAGCCCAGCTCCGACTCATTTTACGACAGCGACAATACCGAGGGCGATCAAGCCCCCACCGCCTCGGCCTCCGGACACCAGCGCACCACCTCTGGCTCGCAGCATGAGGACGAGCATGAGGAGGACGTCGACAGTAAGCTTTATGACTCTAGTGTTAAGGCTCAATTTGGAATGACCCCAACTTAGTTTGGCCACCGCCGTAAGGTCGACAGATAAGCTTATACTGTTTTAGAATTAGGGATCATTTTGCCTTGCCACCAGGGGGCTAACTAACTCAGATATGCAGCACACATGACTCATCAGAAATAACACGGTTCTAATATTGGATTTCGTTTTAGGATGCAATTCAACTAATTTGAATCGATGCGGGACCAGCGAGTTACCTCTGGTTCGCAGCTGCGAAGAAGATCTCAATAGTAAAGCGCATTATGTATCTTAAGAGGCCGCAGTAAGCTCGGCCGAATTTCACCTTCCCATACAAACGTAGTTACGCTCTCATTTTAAAACTACGTGTTGGATTGAGACGAAACTTTGCATATACAATGACATGAGGTATATCTATGTCGGCAATCAGTTTATATGGTTCCAATTTATAAAACAAAGTAAATACAGCAAAAACTAGTTTTGTATGAAAAACTTAAATTCGCTGTATCTTTTTTATTATGGTATCTGAAGCTACGTAAACTAATTTCAGACATAGATATACCTCATTTCATTGAACATGCAAAGTTTCGTTACAATCCAACACGTAGTTTTAAAATGAGAGCGTAACTACGTTTGTATGGAGAATCGAGCTTACTGCGGACTCTTAAGTGTCAATGTTTATTTTAGGATGCCAGGGGCCGTAGACAAGGTTACAATCGACAAGCGCTAACGCCAATAGAAAACGAATACATGTATGGAAATGACAGATGTCAACGAAAAGTGTTTCGTTGGCATCTGTCATTCCCATACGTTTTATTATTTTCTATTGGCGTTAGCGCTTGTCGATAGTAACCTTGTCTACGGCCCCAGGTCGTGTTCTATAACAGTACAGATTTCGGCACTAATAATGCGATCTTAATGTGCTTGTTAAAGCTGCACGTCCGCAACTCTCTCAACTATATTTTCTAGGACATTGATAGCACTTAAACTAAAACTCTAGGAATTTCAGGAGTAGTCCACCAGACTTACAATTTTGTTTCTACCTGCTATATAGAAGTATCTTTCTACAGATTATTTTTTCGTCTGTAACGGATTAGTCTTATATCTTCTATCTATCCTGTGTCGCTCATCGTAAATCGCAACTGCACTGATGACCTAGTAAAAGGTCGCGGGAATCCACTGATGTTGGGGGCGCCGAACCGGTAAATGTGGTCCTCTTAGGGGCAGGCCTATGTCCAGCAGTGTACGTCTTTCGGCTGATAAGAAGATGATGACATGCGTAGTGTCTTCCGCAGCGGCATTGGAAGAGGAGCGCATGCACATGGAGCAGCTGGCGGTGGGCTGGGACGACCCCACGCAAGTCAACTGGGGGGAGGAGCCCGAGGCCGAGCCAGCTGTAACCGGGGCGGAGGCGCCCGCAGCCCCGCTGTATAAGTGCACCGCATTGTACTCCTACACGGTGAGTCCCTTAAGTTTATCTTCTACCTGTAAGTTTAACTGCAAGAGAAAAGGATGGTACCGTGCCTTTTTTGCCCTTTTACTGAATTTAAAGTAGAAGCAATGACAGGAAAAGGTCCTGCATTTCAATTAGTTTTTCGAAATTTCTTGTATATTTAGTTAGTTGGCTTCGTGTTTACTCATATTCAATTTTCGAGCGCTCAAAAGTAAAACGTCGGCTCCTAGAGTGCCCACCTAGCACTCAAGTGTTAATAATTCTGTTGTAAATTATTTTTGGCCCTTGAAACAATGAGCTCTTGACGTCAGGTTAAATATTGAAATATGAATACTTTATAAATAAGGCAAGTAATAACGCGCAGGCAGAAGACAGGTTTAAGTATATTTATTTCGCGATGGAGACTATACAAAAATATTTTCTGTCGCAATTAAAAAGGCCACGGGCGTTTGTTATAATATGCGGCCAGTCTTATCAACGTTTGGCGTACTTTGGAAATAATCACAAATGCGTGGATGATAATGGATTGGTTGACTCGTCTCCCGTAAGTTTGTAGAAGCTTCTATGGATACATACATACCTGTTTAGATCTATTATGCCCTGCTAATGCTAGGGGGCAGGAGCAGCGGCGGCAGCGAAGGTCATTTATTAACATTATTTTTAGCCACAGTGCAGTAGCAAACCGATGTACACTTTAGGTACCTACCCTTATTAGTTAACGGGCTGTTTTAATTAGTCAAGGGCGTTATATCTAACCAGTCGAGTTTGGTGGGCAACATCAGATTCAAACCGGAAATGTTAATAACATGTTCATGTGAAATATTTTTCTTAGGGCAATAATTTATCGATATCGATAACATTTTAGTACTACATCCCTATCTATAGTATAGTTTAGTAGGATAGATTCCGTTATTTTGGTATGACTTCCTGTTAGACGTTTATTTTTAATTGTATTGTGGTATAGCAAAATAGCCAAATCATGAATGAGTTAAGCCTGCAACACACTGGCGTGGCCTGCGGTGACGGAGTAGTGGTTATATTCTCTTTGGTTAGATGTTTACGGCGAGGTAAAACAGTGATGTTATGAAAAAAGTATGAACCATATTAAGTAGCACGCTTAACAGCCGGTTTATGAGCAAAGAGTTTCCCCCGAATTAATATGGGCGGCATGGTGTTTGAGTTAGTGCCAATAAAAAAAAGCATACGGTACAGGAGTAGAACAACATTTATTCTGTTCTGAAAAACAATGTAACGTATTTCACTTTTCCTAAAACACCTATACGAAAAATGCTCTTCGTTCGAATTGGTATACAAGGGTCATGTTCCAGCTTTTGTTCATTTGTTTTAACAAAATTGCTTGTACCTATACTCGTACTGTACAGATATATCGAGGCGAACCAGGCGCACACAAAACTCGAACACGACTCTATTGTTAATGCATGAGAGTGCATGTTGAGATAGTTTTGAGCACCATGAATAGTACAGATATATGACATATTTGACGTTGACGCAGGGTTCCGATATCAAAGTATTACAAAGGGGCGATCACTGTAATTCACCGTATAGTGCAAGTATACGCCTTGTGCATTCTGTTTGATTGAAATTGAATATTTAATTCGGTGATAAGCTCAGTGGATAAAAGTGACCGTCTGGTTACCCCATAACTGAATACTTTAACTTTTAAACACATTATATATGTACCTTTGTAACAAACTCAAATATAATCAACTTTATGTTGAAAGTATTTAAAAGCAACTAATCAGGGTTGATTCACGAGAGCTGGCATGAATGAATTGACCGAAATTAATGACACTTGTCACTGTGAGTGGCAGTGTGGGTGCCGTTCTTATACAGGGGCCTCCTAATATTTTGTAAACATGTACCTAATACGTTTTCGTTATTCAAGATTTTTTTTTATTATAATCTGCACCAAGTATTGTGTTAATCCTTTTAGTATTATTCCTTTGTAAATAAAACGTATGTATATTTTACTGACTTATTTTTAAGGTCAAGAATAGTTTATTTTTAATGGCTCCTTAGAATTGTAATAAATCTAAAAAAAGAGCATAGCATTCTCTAAAACACAATTATCATAATCATTTTTTGCATCAACCCGTATTTAATAATTATGTGATGCACACATATACATTATCATTCACTCGTTCAATTCATTCGTGCCAGCTTTCGTGAATCGACCTCTATTTAATTTTTCCATTCAGCTAAGAGCCAATATGACGCGAAATTTGCCATGCGCAATTTGCCATGACGCTTACAATTATAGAGTAAAGCCTGAATCAGACGCGGCTCGCTGTGAGCTCGTAATGTCAGCTAATAGCAAGTTTACTAATCTATTGTCTGTGAGGGTTTGCAGGCTTTAATGATGCAAGACATTTTGCCGTGAAAATTATTCTGTACTTCTTTTTAACCAAAATCTGCTTCCGTACTATATTTTCTTTCTGTATACAATATGTGCGTTTGTTTTGCAAACCATGACTAGACTTCGATTAAATAAAAGTGTTCATTTTGACAGCCATGTCCTGTTAATGTTTGAATGGTTCTAAGACCAACATTACGTACTTACTTAATTGCACAAAGGTTAACTGGATAGATCCCTTACAGGGATAAGTTCGCCTTTGTACCGATTTAACCCATTCTGTCTGTATTTTTACCTGTGTCTTACGAAGGATGGGACCCCCCAAGGTGACAAATGACCTGGTAAATGTCACGGGAGTCCGCTGGATGCGGGTGGCGCAGGGCCGGTATTGTGGCACTCTTTGGGTGAGGCTTATGTCCAGCAGTGAACATTTGTAGGCTGATATGATGATGATGATGGATGGATGGATGGATGGAATGTGGTATATTTAAGTAGGTATTTACAACATAACTACACCTACTTATGACTAGTTATGATAAATATCAGCTCAGCTCAATCGGAAATCGGCAAAAGGGTGAAAATGGCTTTTGACAACATAACCCTTCCTTATTCGGAAAGTCGCATCTTTTGCGTTTCGCGACTTCCTGATATCCCAGATATTTGAAATTTAACAGTTAAATTAAAACCATATTTACAACTTGTGATAGGTTTATAATATCCATATAGGTATATATGGACCCATATAGGGGTCAGCGGGACCTGAATCCCCTTACACATATGGGGGTCAGCGGGAGAGGAAGGGTCGTAAGTGACTTAGATGGGGTCCCTTTGTTTCCCATAAACTTATTGTTCCGAATTTCGATAGTCAGAAATTGATATCCATATAATTTATAGACACAAACATCAGTAGTCATAATCTTTGTTAAGTATAATGTTTTGTAGTTCTAACATTAATGACCCATAATATTAAGTATTATAATCACAAAAGTCAGAAATTGATGCCCATAACGATCAAAGGTCTATCGATAATTATTCATAAATATTCTAAGGCATATATTTCAACGTACTAATGATTACTATTCATATCGTTTTAATGCCTAAAGTGAATTACGTCTAAGAGACCAAATCTATAACATCCAAAGTCATACAGATAATTACTCAGAAACATTTCTAGACATACATTTGAAAGGGGTACTAGGTACTACTGCGCGAAGGGTTTATGACTGTTTCTTAAAGAATACGTTTAAATAAGCATGTTTTATTAGAAACTTTTTCTCTGAAATTAAAAATGGCCAAGATATTGGACTTCTAAGGCAGGTCGGTGTAGGTACGACGACGAGCGTAGCGAGGAGGAGTGTTAGTTATACCGTGACCCTAAGCGCGCGAGCCGAGCGAGCGATGCGAGCGTGCCGCGGCAGCGGCCGGCGAAGCGCCAGAACCAATAATGACACAACATTCATCGAAATGTTGACAAGTACATATTTTCCCTAACTTTCGGGTCAAATATTTCGGCCATTTTTGATTTTAGAGAAAAAGTTACAAAAGAAACATACTTATTTTAACGTATTCTGACCACTAAACAAAACAGTGAGCGGCATAAATATCTTTCAATCGTATCACTCTTTATTTTTGCCAAAGTACCTACATTAATTATAATTAATGGGTATGTGGGTATGTTATAAAGCAGTTTGGAAGAACGCGTTCAGTAACGTTCGGTAGTAAAAAAAACATGTATTTTATTATTTTTCTGGGAGTGTGTTTATGGGCTTTAACATTATGAAAAGTGACACCACCGTGAAATTGAATGATATGACTAACTAATCAGATGACTACCAATCATTATGACTTGCGAAAAAATACCTTACAATAATTATTACAAACTAGATTATTGCCTGTAACATTATGTAATTGCATACCACCGGGACATTGAACGTTATGGCTAATCAATTTTATGACTAACAATAATGATGACCTGCAAAAATCGGAACTCCAATGTATATTGTAAAATTTTATGACTTTCGACAATATGACTAGAAAAAAATATGGTGGAAAACGTTATGGACTGAAAAAATCGGATCTTAAATTTTATGGGAAACAATAGAGACCCGACTTAGATATATCGGAGCGGACAAAGTGCGCACAAACATCTGAACACGCCTCTATTGCCGAGGCATTAGACACGTGCGTATGTATATACATATACATACATACATACATAATTGAAAGCTTAAGTAGTTCGTGAGATATTTCTCTTTGTGACAAACAGACAGACAGACGGACAGAGTCGCACCATAAGGATTCCTTTTTTACTTTTTTGCTAAGGAAACCTAAAAACATCACATCGTAAACACGAAGAACGTTGTGACATTTTATTTAGGTTCATATATGTATATACTGAATTTATTACCGAATTCCACAGTACTTACCTGCTGCTACATACTTACGTTTCATTTCATAAGTATATACTAATGTTAGCCTAGGCTGTACAGTAGGTTTATTTACCTGGCAACCGTACTGTCTTTTCCAAGATCACACAGTTCTAAATACTGATTGCTATACGATAAATAAAGCAGTCAACTTTTTCAGAATTTCAAACAAATACTGTGCAACTTTGGCAAAACGCTTTGTTTAAACAAGTTAGCCTGTAAAGTGTTTGATGACCTTGTGTCGATTTATTTCTATTGATTTGTTTATAAAAGGTCCTTTTTTACTAAGAACATGCACAAGAACCGTTAACTATTGCCCACGGGAAATACAACTTTTATGTCTGTAGTTTAAAAGAGAAAGGTAAGTAGTTATTATGAAATGTGAAAAATAATTATAATCTACTTGCACTGCAAACAATTGTAAGCTGACATCACGTTTTAAATATTATTTAATCCGTACCTTACATAATATTTCCTCTATAAAACACAAACTCATAATTCGGCCAGAAAATCCGCTTTTCTTTTGTTTCCGAGTGGGCAGATATCGGCTTCTATACCTAATGTATAACGTTATATATAAATATGATATTGATTATTTACAAATACTCCGACCAAGTAGACGGCTTCTATATTTAAGTAGTTCAATAAGTCGAATTGCGTCAAGGAATGACTAACAAGAGGGAATTTATTTTGGAGCACGCTCATTAGTCATACACTGTTAAATGGGTCACTTGCTTCTTTTATGTCTTTTCTACATTCCTTGTTGTAGAAACCTGATTTCCTTTGTTTCCTGTGCAGCCTTTTGTTTCTTGAAATTTTACGTTCGAATTTTAAATCTCTTTATTTATTTCCTATAAAGGACATCAGAGGTAGACGAAATACTCAGAAAATGTCTTGATTCGAGTGAAATCGATGTGGCAAGGGGCTTGTTATCTCGCGTTCCGGTATCACTTAGGTATATAAACTAGACCTTTCCGGATGCACATTGAGTGCGAATTTTGCATTCAATTTTGTTTGCGTCGTTACAAACGATTGAAAGTGGCTGAAGATAATAGAAGTATTAGTGCCGAGCAACTGATCTAGGCCCTTATATCCTTCTTTTCAAGGACTAGGCTATTTCGGGGTGGATTATATGATACAGGCTACATAAATTGCCAAAGGCTTCCAATAAGTTGAAGAATATCCTGCACTGGGTGGCTTTGAATCCATCTCTATTGCCTCTAAATCCAGATAAGAATGCATAGTATGAAAATATTTGGACTTACGTTTTGAATATACCGTGTGTTACCGGCATGCGGGCATTTATTAATACTGATAATAATATGTTCCATTAGCAATTATTTGCATGTATTTGCAAATCATAATTATGTAAATTAACTGTGCAATTATTTTTCCAAAATACAAGCCGTCAATGGACTAGTGTGTATGACGCCGTAATAAACAAAGTACGAAGAGCTGTCAGTTACACGTACTTGTCAATTTACTTTGCTACATTGCTGGCAATTTCAATTTTGGTAGATTGAGTTTAAGATTGGTAGATAGAGAGAAATACATGATTTTGGAATTATAGTTAAATATTTGAATTAAGGTCATAATTAAGTTAAAGAACTACGTTAATATACCCTACTTAAAAAAAGCCCGCTTACCGGTAACACACAGTATATTTATATTCCTGCATGCCTTCTCATTCGTTAGGATAACTAGTAACGGGTATCAATCCTATATTTAGAATTAGGCCAGCGAATACGTTTTCCGACTTGAATTCATTCATTCATCCTCCTAGTGTTATTCCCGGTTTTGCCCTTAATGAGCCCGGGGCCTGTTGTTCGGCTTGAATTAATTTGGGGGTGCCCCTCAGCCTTGTAAGGAGGGGACACGACCTGCTAATATATTTTTGAGTGGGGGTGCCCCTCACTCCTGTAAGGAGGGGACACGACCTGCTAATATATTTTTGATTTGGGGTGCCCCTCACCCCTGTAAGGAGGGGACACAACGTGCTAATATATTTTTGATTTGGGGTGCCCCTCACCTCTGTAAGGAGGGGACACGACCTGCTAATATATTTTTGAGTGGGGGTGCCCCTCACCCCTGTAAGGAGGCGACACGACCTGCTAATATATTTTTGAGTGGGGGTGCCCCTCACCCCTCTAAGGAGGCGACACGTCCTGCTAATATATTTTTCAGTGCAAATGTAGTTATCTAGAAAGGTTCAGTTTTCACTGAAATTTACACTTGCACATTGCTTGACATTTGCACTGAAAATATATTCGTTTTTCCTTGATTTATACACTAAACACTAATTGTATTCTAAATTTGAAGCTTCTATGTTTGCTAGAAGTGTCTTCGAGTTTTGATGATCGGTCAGTCAGTGAGTGACAAAATAAAGAAACATTGTCTACCTAGTTATAATTCTTAAACTTACTGCTTGAAATTTAATGAAGTTTGAAATATACCGTGTCTATTCAATGCCTGGTTACTTAAAATTCAAGTTTCTAGTTTTATCCACAAAGAAGTTGTAGGGGGGTCGAAAATGGCTTGAACTGCTTCGAGAAAAGGATGGTACGGCCGCTGTTTTGCTCGACTTGGCGGGGGCACTGCGGTGCCCCCAGATGTACTTTTAGCAATAGTACCTAATTTTTAAACACTATATATCCTGTGAGTTCCTATAATGCGGGTGTAGACTCGAAAATTATTATTACTCCAAAAGAAAGAAGGCAAAAAAATATGCCTAAATAAAATTTGACGAAAATCCCATTCAGATATCTCAAAGAATTACGAAGCTTAAACCGTTTTAATATTGCTTGTTACAGAGAGAAAACGCTTATAGTAAATGTGTAAGAGAAAAAACAATCGTCTCATATGAAGTTGCATTTAGTGGAAAAGGGACAGAACATACCACTTTTTAAATCTTTGGGCACTTATTACTTCGTGATTACTTAAGCTCTTGCGTTGCTTATTTCTTCATTTGACTACATTTTTGATCCTTTTTCGAGAAAATACGACATTATTGATTATTTTATTTAGTGTCTACACTATTGGCTCTTTGTATCCCCTGTCAGCCAATGTTGTGAAAATAGCTGTTGGTTCTCCTAATAAATAAAATTACTGAGAAATTTCCACATAAAAAAATCCCCTATTTTAAAACTTCTATATCCGGTGCTTTGCATGCGTTAGACGATGTTAACCATGAATTCCACTCGCAGGCCCAGAATCCGGACGAGCTGTCGATCATAGAGAACGAGCAGCTTGAAGTGGTGGGCGAGGGCGACGGGGACGGCTGGCTGCGCGCGCGCAACTACCGCGGCGAGGAGGGCTACGTGCCCCACAACTATCTGGACGTGGAGCGCGAGCAGGTGAGTGACGTCACTGATGAAGTAGGCTGGGCAGCAGAAATCCCTGGCGGCCAATAAGGCGAAGGTATGCGGTTGCATGGACTGACATCTGCCGGCGCCATATTTAACGTTGATTCGTTCGAGCATCTCCCTCTCTGTCGCTTGAACCAGCAAGTGCCACATAGAGGGAGATACACGAACGAAATTCGTTTTCGTTTCGCGATAGGGCCTCTGTTTGATCACGTACGCGCATCAGGTAGATTTTGAGAGAGGTAGGGCACAGCGTAATGTCATAACGCTTGAATCTGGAGCAGCCCGACTGGGGGAGTACCTCCGCCTTACAGAAGACCACAGCCATAATAGCACTGCTGCCTATTCCGTAGGTATTGTAGTGTTGTGCTCCTGATGGTGAGTAAGGTTCCCAGAGCTCCATCCTTAAAGGCCGGCAACGCACTCACAACACCTCTGGTGTTGCAAGTGTCCATGGACGGCGGTAATCGCTTACCATCAGGTGATCCGTCTGCTCGTTTGCCTCCTATAACGTAAAAAAAAAACTAAATGACAATTTTTGTTGGGGGCAATTACAGTTGGATTCTCCTAACGCTCGTTCGAAACGTTACGTGTTTAACCCTAATAAAATTGTAGGTAACTTGTTGCAACGAGCCCGTGTTGGTTGCTTTTATTGCTGAAAATTATAGATTTTTAACGCCCGACGAAAAAAACGGGGTGTTATAAGTTTAACGTGTCTGTCTGTGTATCTGTGTATCTGTCTGTGGTATCGTAGCTCCCAAACGGATGGATCGATTTAAATGCGGTTTTTTGTGTCATAGATAATTTTATCTCGAATGTTCTTAGTAATTTTTCATCAAAACTGTTCAGCCGTTTTTGAGATATTGGACTTCGAAATGAAAATGTCGGGGGCTTTTCAACTTTTCTAAGTCGTATTTATTGCTTGAGAAAATTGCAGTTGATATGTCCTAACGCTCGTTCGAAAAGTTACGTATTCTCCCCTCTGCTGGTTACAATAATCATTGCATGCCATGTGACGCTATAAGCACATCATCCGGCTTGCTCACTGCTCCCTACTTCTGTAGGACTCGGCACACCGTACTTTGTTACTGTACAACTGAACTCAGATTGAAGCGAATTTTACTAGCATTTATGGGCGGGTGTGTAATATTAAACCTAGTTCGTTTCACTTAAAATGACGGAAATGCACTTAGCGTGGGATTTTAAGAATGCTTTTGTTACATTTGAAAATTTCCATTACATCATGCATGACAAACTAACAGTAACAGTGTCACGTGCGATACGCAAAACGTAAAAGATACATAAAGCATATTTCCTATGATCTGAAACTTTTGCAAGCCAGATTAACCTGTGATTCATCAACTAACAATACTTTATAAGTCACTAAAACTCCCTTATTGCTATGTTTTCTCGACGAGAATAGTATTATGGATGAGAAAACATAGAAATAAGGCTGCCAACGACGCTGGCCCACCGAGCTAATGGTCTCCCAGATTCTTGCGAATGTACAAGGTGTTTTTTAACCGTCTTAGAGCCGAAGCCCAGTTAATGTATACATTACAAAGAACGTAAAGTGCAGTGTCAGCCCTATCCTCATTAATAACTGGAAAAGTAGATGGTAATAAGAAGTGTATCGCTGTGTTTCTAGACCTCAAAAAGGCCTTTGACACTGTTTCTGTACCCACACTAATAAACACCCTGGAGAGCATAGGTATTAGAGGCATCCCACTGTCCCTTCTAAGTAGCTACCTCCATAACCGCAGACAGAAAGTTAAGATAGGGGAATACTTTAGTGACGAATGTGAAATGAGCTATGGTGTCCCTCAAGGGAGTGTGCTGGGCCCTACGCTATTTCTAATTTACATTAAACAGCTCTGTAAAATGCGTATTTCCGGAGGGGCTATCTTTACTTACGCTGATGATACCGCAATCGTGTTCTCTGGAAGTGACTGGGATGAGGTGCAAAAAACTACAGAAGTCGGTCTTGCCAGGATTGCTCGCTGGCTTCAAGCTAACCTACTCACTCTTAACACGAAAAAAACGAATTACATCTGCTTCACTAACTACAATAGGACCCAACCGGACTCATCTTTCTCAATTAAGATACATACATGTAACAACTTAGCTGACACAACCTGTTCCTGCTCAGTTATTAATAAGGTTGAGGTCACTAAATATTTAGGTATTATGATAGATCAGCGACTTACCTGGCATGTGCACACAGAGCTGATAATGTCCAGAACTCGTAAACTAATATGGATCTTTAAGAACCTAAAACATGTTGCTTCTAAAGATCTTTTAAACCAAATTTATGTATCTCTTGCGCAATCGGTCCTTGAGTACTGCATCTCGATCTGGGGTGGCTCCACCAAGACTAAATTTCTAGAATTGGAAAGAGCTCAGAGAGCTGTTCTTAAGGTAATGCACAGTAAGCCGCATAGATTTCCTACTAAAGAACTGTATGACACTTGTGACTTGCTATCGGTAAGAAAGCTATATGTATTGCATGCAATCTTGAGGAGACATAAAAAATCGTCATACAAACCTGAGACAAGTGTAAAAAGAAGGAAACCTAATGTAATTCCCACTCCGTCAACTAATTCAGCATTTGACACAGATACTTCGGTACTTACAAAGAGACACCAACCTGTTATTTGTTACATAGACCTTAAGTTACCCAATAAATCATTTTCATCATTTTCATTTTTTCAAACATTAAACTCACGTATTAAATGTCACGACGTGCGACAATGTTCGAAGAGTTCGAAAAATAGAAGATGTATTTTTATACATGTCTCAAGAAAGTTTAAGTTAAATTCCTTACAATACAAAATTATAAGCCTTACCAACTAATCAAGATCTACCTGAACGCGCGGCTTCACCTTCGGGGCTTCGGCCCGCATTACGAAGAACGGAGGCGGGTCCGCCGTACTAAATATAAGTAGGTATCTTCAAAATATAGGTACATCCTCAAAATATAGGGTCCATCCTCAAAATCCAATCTACATATCAATGAAATATTTTTTGAAATTGGATAAGTTGTCCGGAGACTATCCTGACAATTATTGACTTTTAATATAACCAGTACAAGCATAAATATGACAATAGTATATGAAAAACCTAAAATAAGGTGTAAAAAAAAAATAAGGTAGTAGTCCAAATGCGGGAGGGAGAGCAGCACCGTCGTCAAAGCCGAGCCATCTGGCTACGTTCATCGCTACATGTACTTGTAGCGATGAACGTCGACGTCGTCGCCGACGCCGTCAGAGGGCCATAAATCTTAAGGCCTCCACCCACGCGGCGCGTGTGCTGCGCAGCACACGCGCAAGTTGTAAAGCATTGAAACTACACATCAAACACACATCGAACGCGTTTCGAAGGCGGGCCCGCGCGGGCCCGCGGCGCTAAAGTTACAACTCGGCAGCGCGGCCGCGTGTCGTGCGCGTCGCGTGAGCTGCGCGGGCCCGCGCTGCTGAGTATGATAGAGATAGTAAGATACATATTAAATGAGTTGGCGAGCTGCACACGCGCGGCACACGCGCGGCACATGCGCAGCATCCGCGTAGCACCCGCGCGGCACACGCGCAGCACCCGCGCGGCACACGCGCAGCACGCGCGCGGCACACGCGCAGCACGCGCGCGGCACACGCGCAGCACGCGCGCGGCACACGCGCAGCACGCGCGCGGCACACGCGCAGCACCCGCGCGGCAGCGGCGCGGCAGTGTGGCAGTGTGTGATGGAGATAGTGAGATACATATTAAATGTGTTGGTAGTGAGAGAGATATGACTGAGCTGCAGCGCAGCAGCCGGTGGGTGGAGGCCTTTAATGTTTTGGCTGAGAAAAAGCGCCTTTTGTAAAGATCAAAGGAGTGTCCCTTCTATAGTTGTACTATTATCAATAGATACTGTGCTACGGGTTCAAAGCGGTATCGTGTACCGCGGATACACATACCATCTACATACAAACTTACAATCTTTACCTCCTTGTAATATATGTGAGTGCCAAATATATCCACTCCACATTAAAATTTAGACGGACAAATTCGTCGACTGTACTTATTTCTTAAGAAAAATTTCAAATTTTTGTTAGTGACGAACTAAAGTTAAAGATATTATTTTTTTCAATATTTGTGGTCGCTCAGTTTTGGAGTACTATACCTTAAACCATACCTTATACCAGATTGTCTTTCGCGATCTTTCCGTAGAAATGTAGTAAAAAACGTCTGTACATATCCATCGAGAAAGACCATTTTATACACAGGTTAAAGGTTTTTTCTGAAATTAGTTGAGTGGTTCCAGCGATTTTCCCCTACATTTAAAGATAACTCAAATTATCTCTTTATAATATTAGTACCTACCTACGAGTGTATGCAGAGAGACATCTCAATTTCTAGTTGCTTATCTTTTGGCACTCATGAGTACTGTACACTGTAACATTCAATTAATTATTTTATCAGATATCGTAGTTGTCGTGTGACCCGCATTGTGAAATACCCTCCGTTTGTTTTAAAGATTCAGTGAACTGCTTTGTCCATCATCCCCGTTTTCAGTTTTATTTAAATTCTGAAAAATCCGTTCTAAAAAAACATAATGTCCTAAAGCCAGCTTCGCTCGTCCGTTCTACAAAGTAAATTTGATTTCCGAATACAAAGAGGGAAACCTTTGTAAAAATGGCTCCGTAAATAGGCACGATGCGGGTATAAAATATCACCGGGCAATAATTGAGAGAGGTAGGAATTCAAAGCCGACGGGCTCTCTATTGTGATATGAGCGGACTTTTCTCCTCCATTTCATCGATGCACTCAATGAATGCAGCGCGTAATCTGATAGTATAACTATATTGTTTTTGTTGTGGCTTTCGAGATAAAATAACTCGTATTACTCGATTTCCCGATAAACAGCTCAATAAAAGCTTTGCATTTCCTTTGTTCGAGTACCCATGAATAAATATCGGTGATAAAACGAAAATAGTACAATATCAAAGCATTGTAAACGGTCGTTGCAGCTTAATAATTTGCTTTTAAAAGCCAAAAATTTGTTATTCTGCATGTACCTATAATATATAGAGTGGTTAATCCTTTCAAATGAAAATGATCATATTATGAATATTCGTTGAAAATTTGATATGAACTCTTGCGATTTTTTATCAAAAGCTCTCATTATACTTAGTGAAAGGCGCTGCAGCGTGGCCGGCTTTGGACAGGACTGACTCAATGTGGGATACACTTGCAAGGTTTTTTGGTGGTGCCAACCCTATCAGGGAAAGGTTAATTTTGTATTGTGGACCTTTATAAGCAATATATTGATTGAAACTTTCTCGATTCTCCCACGTTATATTTACGAAACGGGACTTAATCGCGTACTTATTATTAAGTTATTTTTTTTGAGGTATCTCCGTGTGTCACAACATCAGTGGTCGCTAGAATGTGTAAATTGAAAGCTTTTATTTTGACTAACAGGTACATACTTACGTGTAATTTGTCGGGAAATAAGCTAACATCACAGTGTACATGATTTCATACTGTACACAACGCCACAGCAACAGCGGGGCGCAGCCCTAACGCCAGCTTCGTAGTGCTTCATTCCATTTTCTTTTCATAGGCTTCATCCAATCCTGGTCTGGTCACTCAGATATCCTTCTCATCGGTCGACTATACCGTGGAGGGCGAGGACGCCGACGTGGTTCAGTCACCCGACCAGATCTCGGTGATCTCCGCTCCGGTCGCTAAAGCGGACGAGCCGAAGCCGGAGGCGTTAAACACGGAGCTGGCGAGGGCAGTCGAGGAGTCACAGTCGGAGTGGCCGACTCTTGGGTATTGCTTTGCGCTGTACGACTACGATGCTGATGCCACTGATGAACTCAATCTAGAAGAGGGGCAGGTGAGTGTTATTATTCTTACTAATTAGATCAATATTATACAGTTACCATCTCTGTGTTAATTTATTTACATGATTTTTTTAATACTTTTGCAACCAAGAATCCGCCTGCCTACGCCGCTACATCCGACGAAAACCACAGGATTGCCTACGAGCGCGTAGCGATTCTTTGTAGCAAAAGTGTTAAGTAAAATATTTTAAGAGTTTGCGGAGGTGACCTGACCATCACAGTCTAACTCGAACAACCTTTTCAATCAGTTATCATCCTTATAATGTGTTTCTAAGATGTAGTTAATGTTACACCCAATAGGTGCATGCTGCATTTTTACGTATACACCGTCTATGGTGTATATGTAAAAGTACTCTACATCAACAAAATGTGGATTGGCACCAAAAAGGGGATAAATTTAAAATCCTCTCAAAGTTCTTATTACAAATTCCACCTCAAGGTGACCTAATTAACTATCCCATTGCGACAGTTTCCCTTTATATTAAAATATTCACGACGGCCACTAAGTCGAAAATCACAAACTATGCACTTCACTCAAAGCGAACGTTGCTTAAAGGGGCTGAGCATTTTTTTACTGAAAGCTGCTCAGACGAGGCATGGAGTGGTTTCGTTATCCTTTTACGTCTTGAAACCATTTTGTTTCTTTTGATATCTGAGACAAAAGGGCAAAGGAAAATATGTTTTTCTACGTGTCTACAATAGAAACGTTTACTTGGGGTTTAGTAACGCGAGATAAACTAATTTATTGAATCAGGCGTTACTTTGCGGAAGTCCATGATATATTAGGAGAACAATATTTCTTTGCTATTCCGCTAAAAAACGTGCTGGTCTATTAGTGAAGATAAGATGCAACTATTTGCGTAAAAACATGCAAAAAATTACAGCAAACCACCACCAATAATGACAAAAACCTCGACACGTGTTTCGCCTCTCTACGAGGCATCATCAGGAGATGCTGGCAGGAGATGTTGCTTGCGCCACGTCCACTGAGCAAATGACCCGCCCGGAGCCATCCGCCATATTTATATTCTGTCCCCCCATACTACCGTTCATGCGTGAAAGAGATGGAAGAACACGTAACAACGGTGATGACGCAACATTCAATTGTTCGTTGATAATAACGCCTCTATTGCTGTACCTAATTATTTCTAATTGTTCTAGAACACTTAGACGCAATCCTTTTTCGCAAACATGCAAGATGTTGAAAGAATGATTGTCAGATAACGCATGGTTATTCTCCAATAAATGTTTTGCGAAATTAGACTTGTCCGGGTGATTATGCCGATACGACGCAACATGTTCCTTATACCTTGTGCTAAAACTACGGCCTGTTTGTCCCACATAAACTTTATTGCAATTATCACAGGCAAGTTTGTAGACTCCCGACTTTTTGGCACTTTCCACTTTCTCCTTGCCATTGCACAGTCTAAAGCGCAAGGTGTTATTCGTTTTGAAAGCCACGTTTATGTCGTTAGACTTTAAAATATTGTAGATCTTATCAGACAACTTGCCAACATAAGTTATGCTTGCTTTGTACTTTTTAGGTGGGTCCGAAGATCGTGCAGCGTACAGAAGATAGTTTGTCATTCTAGCCCGTTTTTTCCTAATAATACCATCCACATGAGACTTGCTGTAACCGTTTGAAATTGCTAAATGGTATATATTATTTAATTCCATTTTATAATGAATATCAGAAAGAGGCACTGTCAATAACCTATGTGCATAACAATGAAAAGCAGCTAACTTATGTTGCCATGGATGAGCGGAAGAAGCCGGGATAACAGTATCTGTATGCGTAGGCTTACGGTAAATTTGGAATTGATGTTTGTTATCCACCTTAGTAATCGTTAAATCCAAGAAATTCAGTGAGTTATTCTGTTCTAATTCCTTCTTAAACTTGATTTTAGGATGCTTGTTGTTGATTTCATTCACAAAAATATCCAGTTGACTCATACTACCCGTCCAACAAATAATCAAATCATCAACATACCGAAAATAATATAATATATTATTATTATCCACAATGTGTTGGTTCTCAAAATGATCCATGAAAATATCTGCCATCAAAGGACTAAGTGGGGAACCCATTGCCAAACCATCACCTTGCAGATAATATTGCCCCCCAAATCTAAAATAATTCTGTCGCATACAGACTGTCGCCAATTCTATTAATTCATCTACCTCCCCTGGGTGCAGCCTCTGTTTTTCAAAAAGTGCCCTGAGAATGTCAGTTGTCTCGTATTTGAGTGCACCGACTTATAAATTGGCTAAGAGGTTGAATGGTATCATAAGACAGAAGTCTAATTTTGAACCAAAATACTGTTTAAAGAATAGTTTGGATTTAATCGAAAGGATCAAAGACATCAACATGCCACAAAATGCTATTCTTTTGTCGCTGGGTGTGGATAGTTTGTTTACAAATGTACCATATTTGAATACTTTAGACATTCTCAGGGCACTTTTTGAAAAACAGAGGCTGCACCCAGGGGAGGTAGATGAATTAATAGAATTGGCGACAGTCTGTATGCGACAGAATTATTTTAGATTTGGGGGGCAATATTATCTGCAAGGTGATGGTTTGGCAATGGGTTCCCCACTTAGTCCTTTGATGGCAGATATTTTCATGGATCATTTTGAGAACCAACACATTGTGGATAATAATAATATATTATATTATTTTCGGTATGTTGATGATTTGATTATTTGTTGGACGGGTAGTATGAGTCAACTGGATATTTTTGTGAATGAAATCAACAACAAGCATCCTAAAATCAAGTTTAAGAAGGAATTAGAACAGAATAACTCACTGAATTTCTTGGATTTAACGATTACTAAGGTGGATAACAAACATCAATTCCAAATTTACCGTAAGCCTACGCATACAGATACTGTTATCCCGGCTTCTTCCGCTCATCCATGGCAACATAAGTTAGCTGCTTTTCATTGTTATGCACATAGGTTATTGACAGTGCCTCTTTCTGATATTCATTATAAAATGGAATTAAATAATATATACCATTTAGCAATTTCAAACGGTTACAGCAAGTCTCATGTGGATGGTATTATTAGGAAAAAACGGGCTAGAATGACAAACTATCTTCTGTACGCTGCACGATCTTCGGACCCACCTAAAAAGTACAAAGCAAGCATAACTTATGTTGGCAAGTTGTCTGATAAGATCTACAATATTTTAAAGTCTAACGACATAAACGTGGCTTTCAAAACGAATAACACCTTGCGCTTTAGACTGTGCAATGGCAAGGAGAAAGTGGAAAGTGCCAAAAAGTCGGGAGTCTACAAACTTGCCTGTGATAATTGCAATAAAGTTTATGTGGGACAAACAGGCCGTAGTTTTAGCACAAGGTATAAGGAACATGTTGCGTCGTATCGGCATAATCACCCGGACAAGTCTAATTTCGCAAAACATTTATTGGAGAATAACCATGCGTTATCTGACAATCATTCTTTCAACATCTTGCATGTTTGCGAAAAAGGATTGCGTCTAAGTGTTCTAGAACAATTAGAAATAATTAGGTACAGCAATAGAGGCGTTATTATCAACGAACAATTGAATGTTGCGTCATCACCGTTGTTACGTGTTCTTCCATCTCTTTCACGCATGAACGGTAGTATGGGGGGACAGAATATAAATATGGCGGATGGCTCCGGGCGGGTCATTTGCTCAGTGGACGTGGCGCAAGCAACATCTCCTGCCAGCATCTCCTGATGATGCCTCGTAGAGAGGCGAAACACGTGTCGAGGTTTTTGTCATTATTGGTGGTGGTTTGCTGTAATTTTTTGCATGTTTTTACGCAAATAGTTGCATCTTATCTTCACTAATAGACCAGCACGTTTTTTAGCGGAATAGCAAAGAAATATTGTTCTCCTAATATGCGAGATAAACTATTCGTTTCCGATCCCTTAAATATAAAACTGGATTCTTTTTACACGAGATAAACTAAGTATTTGTTTCCGTTCTCTTAAATAGAAAACTAGATTATTTATTGATTCAATTAAAATTGATTATCCGAAGGCTAGACCGCGCTTGACCTCTTTCTCGCACGAGATAAACCTCCCGTCTTTTTTTAAGTGTTCTAATTGTGTCAGAGACGGGTAAAACTCGCCAGAGACAGCGCGCGGACTTGCGTTACCAATGCTGTGGTTTCGATTTTAATATGGCCGGCAAACTGTCTGCGGAGAATCTGTACGAGTATATCTCTGTTTAATTTCATTTTTATCATTTTGTTATCATCCTATAAAAATGTTCCCTATTAAATACATTACTTTAGGTGCAAGCTTAATTATCAGATTATCACTGTCCCAAAAAAACTGTGATATTAAGGGATGATTTCCGAGATAAAAAAACTATCCTATATTCTTCCAAGGGTCTCAAATTATCTCTACGCCTCATCTAAATTCGTTGCGGCTTTAAGCGTAAAAGGTTTAAATTGCTAAATCAAAATTGAAATGTAGATTTTTACAAATATATTTATTTTACGTATCATCAACAGACCACTCTCAGAGAGATTTTTTCTCTTTAAAATGAATGAAATGGACAATACTCTCGCCTCTTAAAAAAGTAGTTTTTGACCAGACTGTCTTGTGCAGATTATACGCGTGGTCTCCCGCGATGCTCACGGCGTGGACGACGGCTGGTGGCGCGGGGAAGCCAACGGAGTGATGGGCAACTTCCCGTCTCTCATCGTCGAGGAATGTGACGAGGTATCTCACGATGTCCATATGTATAATCATGTCTGTTTCCAGGAGTAGTAGGCATAAATCAAGGATTAAGCTACGATACTTACTACTTCTATCTAGTCTCAACACTAGTGTTATTAGACTCCTTTTATTTGGGCAGTCGTGAAAAACTCATACCGCGTAATGCACCTACGTTGCGCCCATTGTGATAGACAAGCCTCGTTTAGAAATGGCCGAGCTTGGCCAGGCAAAATCCGTTCTTATGTAATTTCATAAAGAAATGATATTATCCTCCATGCGGTTCAGGGGTCGTAGACAAGGTTACAATCGACAAGCGCTAATGCCAATAGAAAACTAAAAAAATGTATTGGAATGACAGATGTTAACGAAAAGTGTTTCGTCGGCATCTGTCATTCCCATACATTTTATTATTTTCTATTAGCGTTTGCGCTTGTCGATTGTAACCTTGTCTACGGCCCCAGGTACCCAATAGTTTTGACTTTCATCTCGTTCAAAAATCAAGCGTTTCAAAAGTGATGCAAATCTCTTCCTCTGAAGCTTTCAGATTATTTTGAGATTATTTTAATGAGGCCGACTTCTTATAAAACTGTCATTGCAATTGTTTTACTTGGACGGTAGACTTGCTTTTAGAACTACTAATTTGATGCAACTCAAATAATCTCAAGTATACTTTCCATTAACTCATTTTGTGATTTCTACAGAGATCCCGGTAATTAGCTCTTGTTTAACAGTGGGTGATTATGATGATTTCTCCTTAGAACGGCGAGCCTCTAAGCGTCGGAGAGGACGAATGGTCCCCGCCGGACTCCGCCCCGCCTGTGTTCGCGTCTCCCCCCGGCTCGCCATCGGCCGGGGGCTTCGAGGAAGAAAGTAAGCCAACCCCCTCTTTGTTATCCCTTCGTGCACCGCCCTTGCGAACTTGGACAACTTCGAGTCAACCTGCATTACTCAAAGTCAGGGTTTTTTTTTTACATAAATGCCTACACATTTCGCTCACGATCTATTAGTTTTCGATTTCTAGATCTTGAGGTTTGGAAATTATTAATTATATTACCTACGATTTTAAGGCCGACAAACTCGGGTGCGTCCGACTATGTTTTACGTATTTTTAACATCTAACAAAATGTTGTTGTAAAAACATGTTAGATTTGTAAAAAAGTGCAAGTTCGTCTATTTCATTTTCATTACCATGATCAAAAATAAGCTTGTACCTATTTAATAATTTATCAGATGGTATTAAGAATTATTGGTTGTCAGAAACCCAAAATGTTAGGAAATTGATTATTATCACCGCTCGATGTTTTCCTGTATGTTCCTTGTTAGACTCTTTGTCCTTGCCAAAAATGAGTCGTGTAATATCATCGACATGATTTGATTCCCGTGGCTATGTGTGGGACGACTAAAGATGTTCAAAATATTGGTGCCGATATCAGGGCTTAAGGCGTAAATAACTGAAAAGTAAATTTTATTTGGAAAACGTCAAATGTCTCGATCGTAGATCACAAATCTGATGTCGCCGTATGCTGGCGCAATTCCAGTATTTCAGGTCGACGACCCCTAAAGTTGCGTACACACCAAGCCAACGAACGGCTATGTATCTCACTCTAGCAAATTTTCGCGTTCATTTGCTCAGTGTGTACCCACCATAAGATAAACCCACATGATGGTAACGGGATTCAGAGAAGGATTAACTTTCCGCTATAGCGTGTGAGAACTGCAATCTCAATGGAGCGGTTGAGTCTTACGAAAAAGTTAGAATTGTTTTTCGCGAACATTCCTTTAGTTGCACGTATTTTCGGCTAGAGAACTGTCAGTCTGGGAACCGAAAATCGTGAATCGTTTTTTCTGACCTTGGCTCTACATGTGACAATAACAAATTCGATTAAACTCGCGCTCTTACTTCAAAGAAACCCTCTGTTTTAAGGTTTCAAACATATCTATTTAATATCAAAAGCATCCTCTCTGGGAACATAACTTGGTAACGCGCAGCAGAATAATTTTATATGGAAAAATGTCTCACAATACACTCGTTCTATAGACTTTTAAATAATTTACGCATCACAACGACCAAACATGCATAATGAAGCGAAAAAGTTATTTGCACAGCGCGGCATCTGCCGTAAAAAGTTAAAGTTCTGTGACTGTCATCAAGAATTACGGCACTAAACCGATTCTTCATACAACATCGAATAGTTGGTAGCAACCAAAGTAGGAAAATATATCTCATCACGTCCTTCTTACTTTTGTAGCATCTACCTTATTAATCCTAACTCACAAGTGCAAAAATATATCGCAGACCGTCCTTAGTTAGGGTGGTTAACGATATATTTTTCGAACAACGATTAGTACGATTTATTCGAGAAGCACTAAAGTTAGAACTTAGCGGTGGTGAATCTCGCGATCATCAATAGGTATATACTTATAGCCCGACAAGTTTCTTTTTGACCACGTTGCGGACTTTTAATGGAACTAATTTCTTTTTCTCAAAAATGCTAGGTATGTAATGTTGCCATAACATAAAAGACTACAGTAAGTGGAACATACCGAAGACTTAATTAGCAGACATCGTAAACTGCGATCGAAATCCATTGAAGTACTAGGGTTGTTACTCAGTCAAGTCAAAGTCAAAAATTATTTATTGAGTAGGCTTAGCAACAAGCACTTTCGAATCGTCCGTTATGCTACTTATACATTTATATGGCGGAATGTGTTTATTTATCATTAATATTATTATAGTATTAAATTACACTTATCAATGTCTAGGTAACCTAGACACTGATAAGTGTACCTAATCTATGATATTAAACTAAAACTTCTTGGAATTGATAAATATATTGTCTATAGATTTATTATATTATATTATATTCTATTTATTAGTTATTATTATTTGTATTATTTTAGTACATAATATTTTAGTTCATTAATTTAGAACCATCGCCATCCCTAACAGGTTGTCATACGTCATTTCAATGGATTTCGATCGCAGTTTACGGTGTCTGCGTTATTAGAAATGTCCAGTAAAACGCGAGATTTTAAACTTGGAATCAATATTTGTCCAGTAAGTAAGTGTGTAATTCCTATTACGTATCATGCGTCACCGACCTATACGAAAACTAAGGAAACTCATGATGCATATTTTAAAAAAAAGTAGCCACACGGTTAGAGCGGAAAAAAGTGAATGATGCGTTTAGTTCATAATTGTGTTGTGTAAAATGGTGGAAATAATTAAACATTATTGTCGTTATTTGGGAATTCTTTTTTTGTGTTGTTTAGAAAAAAAAAACGTTTGTTTGTTGACATGACCGGTACTGACATTTTATAGTGCGGTCGTAGATATTGATTGAACGGTTAGTTTGGTATGAGTTAACTAGTAATTTCGTTTCTTATTAACATATTGTAATAAAATTTAAGACGAATATACAAAAATTAGTAATTTAGGTAGTCGAATCCCATACCGAACGTTTTATAATTGAGGTCGGCGGTGTTGAACTCTTTCGACACCGCCGACTGACTATGATGTATCTCTACACATCTGACATCATATAGTCAGTCTTCGATCACAATCTAAAAAAATATTTAAATATCAAATACCTACTTGGAATCAGATATGGATGAATAAGTATTAGAGATGCAACGGATATCCGGTTGCTATCCGGTATCCGGCCTTTCCGACCATTATTTTACTATCCGACCGAATACCGGATAGTTGCGCACTATCCGGCCGGATGCCGAATAGTGATTCTGTTTGATATTTAACTTTGAAAAATGATTAGTATACAAGAAAACAACAACAAAATAACAATTTAATGGAACTAATTCCAGCTACAATTTAAACGTATAAACTAATATACACATTAAACACCAAAAAAAACGTATCTATTCAGCAAAATAGGCGGGCGCACGTGTACTGCATACGCACACTGACCGAATAAAACTCGTTTCTTGCCTAGAAAACGGTCCGCGCGAACCTACAATGCGTAACAGGTTGAACCTGCACGACGCGCCCGCCGCCAAACTACAATGTAGGGTATCGTTTGGCCGTCCGAATATTCGGCGGCCGGATACCGAATATTCGGTCGGTGATCAGGCCGAATATCCGGTATCCGGTATCCGGCCAAACAACTATCCGTTGCATCTCTAATAAGTATTTATTAGAAATTATAGAATTAATGCATTCAACAAACAACACAATGCGAATACACACTGTCCTGGCTATACATGACATATGTTCATTATTTCCATATACCTCAGGGTTAATGGAGCGGCTTTTCGGGATATTCTTACTAGTATTTCCAACATAACCTACCGTTGAAAGCAAGTCAAATATGTAATTACACGAGAACGATATCGTTGTTTATTCGCAACAAACAGACAAATACCTACATTATTCACAACATGATCGAAGTTGTCCTTGTTCGAAAGAATATCTTTGTCTGTCTTGCAACTTTGTATTTACCGAGTATCTGTACTGTATTCACATAGTGGCCAACGTTGTGCGATTTTCACCTAGCGTATAGCTTGTTGGCTGGTTGGGTATATTTGTGGTTTTCCCCCATTGGCATGGTATCGCTGGCAGGTGAATATGTCGTTGAGTGTGTACAGTGACAGACAGCAACATAAAGACTTACAACGCTACAGTCAGTCATTTGTTTGGTTGCGCAAAATGCGACGATTGGTCTACGTGGCCTATGGTGTATATAGCTGTCACTGCGCACATCTCCCGACTTCTTTTTTCTTACCAACTGTACGCACGCTCTCATTTCTCTGACTAGACTGTAACGTCACATAAAGAGATGAAGCGAGCGAAGTGGTTTGTTATCGCTCATCTATCTCGGGTGTGAGCAAGAGGCAAATCGTCGCGTCAACTCTTACTGCGACGCTAAGATGTGTGATCTTCACGATTGCATGATTGCACGATTTATCTATCTACAAGCTACCTGTGTAATATTTAATGTTTACTTTGGGATATCTATATGTATCGTGTCCTATATATATATATATATATAATGAGCATTCCTGGTCTTGAGCAGGGTATATAACGTCTGATGGATATAAAAATAAACGTAGGTACTGCTAAACAGGAATACCATTGATAATGTGCTGCTCATATGTATATTATTTTCTGAAATAAAGAAGTAGGTACTCAAAATTGACATCCCGCGTTAGAAATTATATTCCATAAATTTTACTTCTAAATGCGATTGGTTTCATGAATTATTAAGTTAGTTTCTCAGACCTACAATACTTTTATTATCTTTTCCTTAAAAAAACATTGAAAATCACTTTGACAAGACTCCGATCATCAATTTAGGGAACAAAACGAAATATTTTATTTTAAATCATGTATGCTGGCTATGTACAAGGTGCTAATAATTTAGAATAGAATAAGAATAAGAATTTATTTATTTAGCACACAAAACACGGAAAAAAGAAATACACTCAAAAACGTAACCTTAAGTGCTAAACGGGAGCCTCACTCAGCATGTTGTCACGGGGGCCGTGACGCTGGTTTTCAGTGAGAGCCCCAAAAATAAATAAAACGACTAAACTAAACAAACAATTTTATAATTTTTAGGCACTGTATGTCTAAAAATTACAAAAGTGAACTTAAAAACTAGCGGGTAACATTAGAATCATTCGACAGTGATTTATATGCATGCAACACTGAAATGTAATTGACTCTGTTCGTACTAAAAAATATGAAAATAAAAAAGTGGTAATAACCAAGCGTAAAACTACTATTACAATTTAGGTACCAAGACTTATCGAGACTTTACATCATATCAAAACATAATATTAACTCTAAATAGGTGACTAAAATAACTTTTAATATGTTTTATTGTTTTAATTTTCTGAACTAAATAAATAACTTAAAATTCTACCCATATATTATCACCTGTGTATTAAACTGACAAGATATTTAACGCTTGTGAACATCGAACAAATGACATTTATAATTATCAGTATTTCATCTAAGTGAAGTGAGACCAGTCAAGAGTTTCCATAAAATAATCAACTACTCGTAATCACTATTGGTTTTTTCATTAATAAATCTAACATAAACTTTTAAATGTTTTATAAGTACTTAAGTCTACCCTCAGATAAGAGTACCATCAGCTCTAAAAGTATTGGTACACTCAGCATCGTATAATTGTTAGTTGGTTGCAGCCAAGGTACCCAAATATATCGATACACAACCTTACTCTTACAGTATAAAACGTTTACCGAAATATTTGGCTACTTCGGCTTTCTAATGCTCACTGTACCTAAATTATTGGCACCAAATATAGGTGTCACACACTAATTCTAATCTTCACCTCAACTAACCGCATCTGTATGCCCTGTCCTTCAAATGCTGTACGTTCGTTACATGTTACATATAGGTCTGTATGTACTGAATGCTATGAATGTTCTTACGTCCTACATCACTTGTATGTTGTATTGCCTAAATATATATCATGTCTAATAAGGCTCATAAGCAGGTTAAATCGATAGATAGGCGGTTCAAGAAAGTAATGGAATGTGTATCAAGTTAATTATGATATCAAACGACTTCGCTTTAGCTACGATGTGATGAATTTAATTAATATCTAGAGCTAGATTTAGATATTGCGGATCCCATTTTGTATCAAAGTTTAATGTTATTTTAGTATGTTGTTTTAAAATGGGAAACAAACTACGTTTGTATGGAGACATCATCCTTCATCATTTGTTCAAGTTATGTTTTTTTCTATGCATCGACAAAAAAGAGACTAAGGGCATAGACAGTGGTTGTAAGAATTAAATTTACTCAATTCAATTCAATTCCTGTCTTATTTTCTAACTTTAAAAAGTGATAAAATTCTCTAACAAGATATAACCCTGCAGCGGCCTCAAAGCTTTTAAAAGCATAGCTTCGTGCACTCACGATAATATAATTGCATTTAGGTACCTTTAGGAGAGGTCAGAGACGGTATTATGGCTTAGACAATACAAGCCTGACCTATTTCTAAACTCATTGTAACAGGAAATCAATGTACGAGTACCTCTACATTTTTATAGAACGTATAGGTACGTTGCTCTTAGCAAGACTTATGTGCAACGTAGCGATTCTTGGCAGCGAAAGTGATAACACATTCACTGCCTAGAATCGCTACGCGCCACGCTCGTAGCCGATACTATGGTTTTCTCCGTATGTAGCGGAAATAAGCAACGTAGGCGCCCACTAGGCGGGTTCCTAGCAGTGAAAGTGTTAAGCTGGGTACATTTTACAGGTCTAAAGCAGAGTAGTTCTGGCATAAAAAATCGGATTGGATATTATAATGTCATCGGCGTTAAGTTTTGATCTATATAGAAGCTTAACCAACTATTTCTTGTTTATTTTGTTCAATTGGTAAGGATATGAAGTTGCGACATCGAATTCGATTGATACAAGCTTAAGCTTTTTATGGGAGCCAAGTTGTTAGTATTTACTTCAAAACATTGCTGTTTCGGATAAAAGTAAACATAACATAACGGACTGGAATGTTAAGATTGAAGTTAACGCCACCTACCGTTGTGCGGCCGTACTGATTGTATGACTGACCCGGACGCTGCCAGTGATTCTTGGAGACAACAATAATGCGAAAGATGCCCCACCCCCCGTGGCCCCGCCTCCACCACCGCCCCCTGACGCCGGCGACGACATCGACCTTGGCGACTCCATGGACAGTCAACCAGACTTCAGCTTTAATCTGGAGCTGACAAGGAACCAAGTTGAGCAATATGGCAGCCAGTTCGGAGAGCAGGAGGCACCCGTCGTCGTGCCGTCAGTTTCTATTGTTGGTAAGTTTTGTGCCGAACGTCTGCAAAAAAGGTCGTTTGACTTAAAGAATTTATTGCAATTTTAAAACTCACTTTCAGTTTATGAAACAGTTTGGATATCCCATTCCTGGATTTCAATCGATGCAGATAGAAAAGTATAAATCAGAATGTCACTGACACGTTTAGTCAAGACTCAACGAAGCGAAAAAGCTCGATTCCATTGAGTGCATTCTAGCTAACTTATCTGGACGGATCAAGATTTATGCGAGTTGGTTTGACAATTTAATGGTCACGGCAACAACTCGACAATCCTAAACGCATTTATAAGTTACCTCATAAAAAATTGGAAGGATATCAAATTCCTTTTGTGCAGATTGTTACGGCATTAGCGGGATTTGGCGGCATAACTATACCTCCTCAACTATAAGAATTAGTCGAAACTCACGACAAGGACTCTTGTACAACATTGTACAAGTCATATTGCTAACTAATAAAAAATCAAACTAAATTACTTTGACCAGCAGGTCGATCACGTAACGCATATTACGAAATGACATAAAGCCTGAAACAGATTTGTGCGGCCTGCGGTGGCGGTTAACATTTAATTTGACAATAATTGTTCAGTTTACTATCAACCGCCACCGCAGACGGCGCCCGTGTGATTCAGGCCTCATTCCCAATATATCGAGTAATTGTGACAAATTGCTAGCTGTATAAAAATGGTCTTGAGCAATTGCTCTAAAGGGTTTCCAATGTAGATACATTTGCTACTTAATTGAGCATTGGCTTTGAGTTTCATAGGAATATTGAACATGTTTCACTCACCTTGCAGTATCTCCTAGAGTAATCATTACCTGACTCAATGTGAGTTACATTACTAGCGAGAATAGTTTGAAACTACTGTTTAAAGGACTCCCCAAAGAAAAAAAATAGCAGATCACAGTTCACATTTGTCGTAAAACAAATGCAAGGGTAGCGTAATGAGTTAAAACTTGGAAGTTTGTCGCATGCGGACATTCACGTTAAAATTACGTATTCATAAAGGCATTTTGTCCAGAACTATTGTACAAACCGTATTTTATTTTCACTATTCTCATTCATGTATAGACACCATTTTATATTGTGTAAAGGTAATCGTTTTGACTTCTTTTTCATGCATCAGTTGATGAGGTTGTCGCTGAAAATTGGAGCGAGGTTTGACCCCACACAGACAATTCTACATTCACTTTATGTTGTGAATAGGTGTGCTTTGTGGACACTGCTACGTACAGGATGGGGCATAGGATGTGTAAATGTGACTGTGTATCGTTTATTGAGAGGTAAAACCTACTATTAAGTTCAGGTTAGATAGATACTTTCGTAAAGATGGTACGGTACAAGTCAACACACGCAACAATTTAATATGAGGCCGTCGGAGTGGTTTTACATAAATAAATAAATAAATAATAACGCTGTATAAGTGTATAATATGCCCCCGTAGGTTCTGAAGCCGGTGTTTAAGTAATAATATCATTAACGTATAACTAGTATTCCAGTAAATATATATCATTTAAAAATACTTAACACTATGCCTCTTCTCTACGCGCAGCAAAAGAAGTGCTGTTTGAAGAAGTCTAGTTCCAGCCTAGATAGCCGTTTTATATTATAATTTTGGAAATCTACTCCAAGTAAGTATGTTAATATTTAGTGAACGTTATATGTATAGCAAAAATACGTACATATTTAAAACTTAAGAATTTAATTTTTACGACACCCCAAAATAGATAAAATCAATCAATAATTCTAATCGCGATCTAGTAAAAGTAAATTAGGACACAAGTGTTTAAAACAGTAATTAAGTCAACTACTTAAAATCCAATTTCCTTACGTTTAAAAAAGTACCAAAGCAATTTTACAGCTTTCACTTCAAATTACTTATCGATAGGAACGATTATTAGAAACGGTTGAACAGGCTATGTAGCTAGGTGGTACCTCTTAATATTCGATCAAGGTGTCCCAGAGTGGGCCCTCAAAGCCGCGACATGTAACCTCATGGCAAATAAAAACTCATTATTAACACATACCATCTTTTCATTTTGTAGTATTCAAGCTGGATCAAAACGCTTTACTAGTCATTATTTATTCTAAGAACGTCGATTATATTGATTCAGCTTATCTTAGTTTAGCCTAAGATTATTATTGTACAGAGTATTGAAGTTCTAGCTAAGCCCCATCCTGTATTATGTATTATATTTTTAATGATAGGCGTCACAGTAAGACTCGACGTGCCCTCGCTCACATCCGTCAGCTGATCGAGTTACAACACCCCCAAATTGAAATTCACTTGAATGCGTAGCGAAATGATAAGACTACGCGAACAACTGCAGTCTCGGAATACCGACATTAAACGGAGTCACTGCATTTCAGCAACAGACTTGTGGTATATGAAGACTAAATTTGATTTGCAGTTTGCAGTAAAATGCATCGTATCTCAAGAATACTAGGCGCATAATTTCAATGCATCATTCCTAGAACGGCGGGCTTAAACACACTTATGAACTTAGCAACTGTCGAGTGTTACTGTGACCGAACGCTGAACATGCTTCCAGCTGTGGTTTTACTTCGCTTTACTTGAGCTTTGCATTGCAGGTGCTACTGTAGTTATGTTACGGGTAATAATTTTAAGACGGTAACAGAAGAACACAGTAACGAAACACAACACAAGTAGGTAAAAGGTTCCCCAAAAGTCCAGGAACTCACCGCATGTATCAATGCATGGTTATATTTTGCATGTTTCAATACTTTCAAAACATACTATGTACAGTCACCAGCAATAAAATCTGCCACAACATAGCACGCATAAATATCTGACACGACTCTATGTCTAATGCCATAAGGACGTGTCAGATATTTTTGCCGGCTTCGTTTCGGCAGATATTGATGCCGGTGACTGTACATAACTAAAACTGGACCTCCGATTAATTTCATAGTCTCTTTAACGCTGGGATGTCTCTTAGAACCTACCTTGTACATGATATACACTTAACTATATCGTACTCTAGCATATACTTGAAAAAATAAGCTTCTGAGAATTAGATTTTCTTAAATAATTCTTTCGCAGCTATATTTAGTATGGCCAGAATTAACGGCCAAGTAAATCCAGGGTACAAGCGAGAGATGATTAATACTCCACTAGTACTTTTATTTTGACTCTACCATAATATATAGAGTAAAACGCGTATAGACCTATTTCAGCCCCGGTTATGTAAGATACTGCTTACTATTTAGACCTATCCAACGTATCGGAATTTGAAATATACCTGTAGTTCGTTTCAAATTATTTCTCATTTCCGGCCCGCTTTCATAGATAATGTGGAACTATTCTGAGCGCTATTGTGAGAGATATCGTATTAAATGCATCTCAAAGGAATGAGAAATGTGTTCTCGGATGCCCTCATTTCTTAGGTATCATGCCACGCGTATATTTTACTTAGGTACGAAGAAAAAATGTAGTTGATTTAGATTTAGATTTATTTATTTCGAGATAAAAATTACAATATAGATTCGCATACAATGTCAAAATTATAAGAATTTTTATCACGATCGTGAATACAAAATAATTAAGTAAAAATAAAGAATATAAATATTGATATCTCGTAATGATCGTCAAAATAAAAACTAGAAACATTATCAAATTATAAAACAATTTAAATTAAATTAAACATGTCAAATATATTATATGTCCATATACTCACATACAGAATACAATGGATGTTCCAATAAAAAGATTCTCAGCTGACTTTTGAATGCTTCGTCATCGTCATATGGTTCAGTTCGCAATTTCGCGGGTAGACGCTCGTAATACGTTGGGCCAATTACCCTAGGAGTTGTGATTATTAATCGTTTAATAATACATAATTACTAAAGAATATTGATTGTGTACAAGTAGACAGCTACTTATACGCATGAAAATGAGAGTTAGAAGACGATAATATCCGAAGTAGAATTATAATAGTTACAGACGTCTTGCTGTGGGTAAGTAGGTCAAACAGATCATGAATGTTTTCGACGACTAAGTTTAAATAGCATTCAAGGCATAACTCGGGCAGCAGGTATCCGCGTTTCCTTTTCCAGGATCTCTGTTAGTTAAATGGGTTCAATTTCCGTTGTCCTAAGGTAACCTAGCTAATGCCACTCACTGCACTATCACTGCACGTATCTTAGATGCACGTACCCTCGAAGCGACTTTCTAACTCTGTGTCCTGTACAGGACGAGGACGAGCCGGCGCCGCCGCCGAAGCCTGCGCCGCCCAAAGTTGAGCAGGAGGACGAGAACGGGCTCGGCGTGGCGCAGATTGTCATCACAGCGGCCACGCCCATGGTGGAGGAGCCTGAGCTGCCCTTCCCTCCGACAGAACCAGAGCCCGAAGCCGAAGAAGACGAGTCATCCATCTCCGAGCAGACCGCTGTCTGCGTGCCCGACCAGGCCGAGGCCCCGCCCGCCTCAAGCTCCACGGCCTCCGAAGGCGAGTCCACCGGCGCCTCCGGGCCCCCTACCGCCCCCCAGTCACCCCCCGCGGCCCCCCGCGCTGGCCGCGCCTCTATACCCGACGAGCTCGAACCCGCCCAACTCGCTAGGCTCACTGACTTGAAGGAATCCAACGCTTAAACTGGCGACTGTATCTATTTCTCTCTCTGCAGATGAACCGTTTTTCGCTCGCTTGCTTCAGTGACACCCTGAATAACACGTGTTAAATCAATCCCACGCGCTAATTCTGCAATCGCGAATGTGTGTACATTGTACCTACTTCCAGTGACCAATGACGAGACCGTTTAAATGTCGTCTCATTTGCGGCGGCTGCTGGTCTCATGCCGGCCGCTAATAGGTCGACTGCAGGTGGTTAAATGTAAGATATATAGTCACAAATGTTCTTCTGTCACGACAAATTTTTACTGTAATATATTGTATGTACTTTATTGTGGGTGTAGGTACTTTTATGCGTTGAGTTGTCAGGCGCAGTTGACGGATCGCTATGCTTTTTCATTTGGCACTGTCGTCTATTCGCTAGACGAACCAGCGTAAACTTTGCCACCAAACAACTGTTGATAGGGTTGTCATCCAATGGGTTCCTAGCTTTGACAGCTATCACGGCTTATGTATATTAGTATGTATAGTAGAATATGCGTGCAAGTGGAAAACGGTTCGGATAGGCCGGTGTTCGGCCGGGTTATAATTTGGCAGCCGAACCCCGAACGGCAGAGCTGTACATACGTACTTATGATATACTGGTTACTGCTAGGTATAATAGCACGCGGTCTAGTACAGTCGAACTCGTAAGTAGCTGAACACCTTAGTACCTTGTCACTTTCACCAGGTTGACAACTTCGTATGGCTGTTTAAAGCGACACTGTACAAAGGTGTTCAAACCCTTGTAAGGCCGACCGTATTTGCTGACTAGAGGGTTATGAGAAATGTCACGAGCTGGCCAACGATCTTTATTATTATAAATATCACATTTGTTATGTACTTACATCATAAGTTTCTTTTAAACGCGCATTCTTAGGTGCCTCAAGACTGTATAGAAAGTGGTATACTTTAATTGTAATCATATTATATCGGATGCGTCTATAAGGGTGAGTATTCACGCGACCCGTGCCAGGTAGTAGAGCGGTGTGTGGCAAAAGTCCGCAGTTCCACACACAAGGGATGTGAGCGAGGCTAATAATGTTATTGGTGGATTTTCGTCGCCCACCGCTCCGCTGCCTGGCATTCCTCTGGTGTATGCTCACACTGAGACGCCTTGTTACAACGAAATAGTCTGATGGTTATTACTTATCATATATTTATCGCTTGCATGCTCTTTTCTCTCTTTAGTGTGAGTAAGGTTGTTACTCTTTCATCATCATCATCATAGGCCATAGGTGTCCCCAAAGAGTGTCAAAGTGGATGATTACTGATTCCTATGTAGATAGTTATATAACCTATTTGATTACCTTATACAAGATTTTATATGAGAGATATTCTAAAAAACAGATTTATATGAAGTGAGATTTATCATTTATCTAAAGTTCAATTCCAAATGGCCCTTAATTAGATAATTTAACAAAAATGTTACTAACTTAATGGATCTCTAAATAAAATATACATAGTGAGAATATTTTCCGCTATAGTGTCTTTTAAATATAAACTATGTATAAATCAGTATCATTTTAATGTAGATAGACTAATGGTAATATAACATTTCCAAGGTGTTAATGCTTCTGTACCTATACAATAATATGTGTATCCCGAGTTTGACTTAAAAGCCAAAGTCAAAGTGATTGGTTGCCTGCTTGAGTTATAAAATGCACTTTGCGATTCAGCAATAATAAAGTAGGTATTTTGTTAAATTACCTACGCTTCCGGGCTATAAAAGTGTAAAATGAATTGTTTAGTGTAGGTACCTACTTAATCAAAGATCTATTTGGAAGTACTTACCAAATTTTCTAAACCTTTATTTACTATAGTCAAAGAGCGTCTTTTTTGGTGTTTATGTGTTGAAATTCAGTAAAAAAACAATAATAGGCCCGATAATAATTATTGTTATTTCAATTCATTATACTTTCCACTTTGCGTGTGTGGTAGGTAGCGTTTCTTTAAAGTGAGATGACCTTGTAGTCGTTAATTTGTATAGGTTGTAATCATGTAATCATTATACTCACTAATATTTTAATTAGTTATCTAGTAATTTTTACATAGATATTTATATATTTGTTGGCCAGTTCGCGATTACGAGATGTAATCGCTGGTATTCTGTGAGCCTATGTCTCTATTCGACAGGCTCGAAAACATATCGTACGATATCATTGGTAACGCTCTAGTTGGATACGATAGGTTAGGTTTACGATGTCGTGCCCTACGGGTTTGTGCGGTTGTCGAAAAGAGGTCCTAGGTTACTGATTGCCCAGCGATTGAGAGTAGGAATAGGAACAACGTACAGGGTGTTACTACCTTCTCTTTTCCGGGACTGATAGTAATTTTCATAGGAGTGATGGATACTCTACTAGGAGTACTCAGACAGACAGAATGGGTATAATTTTTCTTCTCGAGTAGGTTAATTGGTTTCACGCTGGTAATCGATAATATTCTGCTTCTTGGAATCCTAGTTGACCATAGGTTGTCCATTGCCCAATGGCATGATAGAACACTCACTGTTTGAGTGCGAAAATATCCTCTATATTAACTTTATCAATGTTGCCTCTGTGAAATATCCCTGTAATTTTCAGCCGCCTCTATTGATGCATAAATATCCTAATAACAAGTTAAGTTCTCATATTATATGTTGAATTTAAAACCGAGAAAATACAAAAAAATGCATTGTATCCGTTATGATGATTGTTAGCTTGCATCCAACATATGTCGTCCTTGGTCCACGAGAACTGTTGGGTTTGTGGTCCGCCTTCAACGATTACACAGACAGACATACTCGTACGCTATTGAATCTCCTATGTAGTAGTTTTTACCCGCGGCATGTAAGTGGAACATGCGCAGTAGTCGAATTTTGGGTGTAAGCTGAGGTAAGGTGAGGCGTGGTGCGCGTTTCCATAGCAACGGGGCGGCACGGGGCCCCGAGCACGCGCACTAGTGAACCTGCGTTGACGCCATGTTGGTTCCACTATCGCGCCGGCGATGCGATTATAACTGAAGGCAGTTTACAAACCGAATAGTTTCTATACCTAGTTATCTTCACCCCATTAACATAAATGTATAATCACCACACGCTCACGACCGTGTTTATTAGAGGTTACGATTGGTGTTATTTATTCTAACATAATTAGGTTTATATAGCATTTCAAAGTTAGTTACCGCGGAAAGAATGAGCTGTATTATTCCGCGCCATAGAAGTAGAGATCCCACCAATCCATAATGCGATGGACCCTGCTTTAAGAACGGTACTTTACATTACAATGGACCGAAACTAAGAATTAAATCAAAAACGCCGACTTATGTTACAACCTAACTTAAGTACTCACTTAAAGCATATTATTGTATTTTTTTTGCTTGCGTTTCTTTCACCGCATTTAGTACATTTGTTCCTATACGTACTATTAAAAGTTCCAACACATTAAAAAAAAACAAGTATCGTTCTCAGAACAGTGCGCGAGGCCATCAAAGGTCCGCGAGAAACCGTTGACTTTAGAAGCATTGTGATGAGATTTGCTGTTGATCATCATCATGTCATGTACGAGCTGAATGCCCGTTCGAAGCGGAGCGTGCTGTGGCGGAGCGATTTTAGGAGTCGATTTGTTTCCAACTCAGATAACTCGAGTTGATTCGGCCACTAACTCAAATTAAAACTCGAGCTGATTTGACCACTAATTTAATTCAAATCGAAACTCGAGTTGAGTCGACTCGTATCTTACCGGATGAGATTTGCTTCGCGCCAGCAGCCGAATCTGCGAGTCGAAGTTCACCGTATTCTTGATTCGAGATAACATGGCTCGTATGCACTCGCATTCGTTATCCGCGCTTATAAATCCGATCCGTGTCAATTGTAGATTTGGGTATGCGAGTCAAACCAGCAGTGGCGACGGCAAGTTCATTCGAGTTGCGAAGGAAATTGATTCGAATCAACTCGTGTAGACTCGATCAACTGATTCGAGGTATTAGCTACGTGGCGCAGTCCTTTTTTACACTGTGATATGGAATATTGGACTATCTGAATAATGCAGTTCTGAATAAGGCAGTTGAGAAGTTTAAGTAGGTATTTACAGATATCGACAGCGACTGTTCGGAAAACTTTTTGAACTTATACTACCTAAGTTGGCAACTTCACTTCACTTGCGACAACATAAAGGGGTACACAGATTATGTGATTTTACCCCAAGTCATCATCCAAGCCCCATCGTCATTTGTCAGTACAACATGTCGAAGTCATAATTGGGTGTGGCCTAATGATAACATGTAAATGTAATTTCTCATTACAACTCGTTTGACATTTGGGTCAGCAGCGCAATATGCCTCCAGACGATAGCAATTAGTCAGCTTCTGGTAGATTGGGGATGACAAATCATGACATGTATAGACCCCATAAAGTATACCAGCACTGAAGCGAAGTTCGTTCGTATTAATCGACCACAGTTGACAGGTTAAGGGTGAGTACCCACCAGAACTGTGCAAGACGCGAAAAAAATCTACCAATAGAATGAGATGCGTGAGCGTGACCAGTGGCAATGCATATGTGGTCGATTTTCTCCTCGCACAGTGTTCCGCAACCTCGCACTGTTCTGGTGAAGACTCACCCTATAAGTATGTTATTTGAAATGTAGTACTAAGGCAGCTGCAGTTGGAGTGTTGACTACACTTTAACCTTTGCCTTATATATATTGATTAAATAAATGTATCTACTGCAATACTTACACTTTGATTTTGTGTAAAATACGTATACCAGCGAAATTTAAAAATAAGAAGTGTAATTATTAAAATTACTTTCTTGAAATCACTATTCTTTGTTATTTCAATAATGTATTTTGTTTGATATAAGTAGTGTCGAGGCCCGTATACATATGTTCCCAAAGCGATGTTATGCTTTTACAAATAATATAAGTATTCATTTATTTTTGATCACTTAAGAGTCCGCAGTAAGCTCGATTCTCCATACAAACGTAGTTACGCTCTCATTTTAAAACTAAGTGTTGGATTGTAACGAAACTTTGCATGTTCAATGAAATGAGGTATATCTGAAATTAGTTTACGTAGCTTTTTAAAAATACAGCGAATTTAAGTTTTTCATACAAAACTAGTTTTTGCTGTATTTACTTTGTTTTATAAATTGGAACCATATAATCTAATTACAGACATAGATATACCTCATGCCATTGTATATGCAAAGTTTCGTCACAATCCAACACGTAGTTTTAAAATGAGAGCGTAACTACGTTTGTATGGGAAGGTGAAATTCGGCCGAGCTTACTGCGGCCTCTTAATCCGTGCACCTGCATACATCTGGTCTGCGAAGAAATTCAAAGGTGCATGGGGACGAGGTACTGCCCGTTCCCCCTCATCCATGAGAGCAGGCCTGCGCCCAGCAGTGGGACGTATGTATAGAGGCTGATTTACTGTTATATCCGTGCAGATGACGGTACCTATATCTATTTGTACGATTTTTTATTATCCCAGGCGTAAAAAAGGTTAATGTGCATGTCAACTTAAGAACATAGGGTAAAATGGATCCCGATTGAGCAGTATCTACCGCGGAAACAGATATGACTTAGTATTAACTATGTGTTTTAAACATAACAAGATATTAATTGTTCGTGTCTAGATTACCTTTTTATTGTATATCAGTGTTCAATGGTAATGTCTACTTATTTCATGGTGGTTAAAAGCGAATTGACATACACGCCAGGGTATTTACGCCAGTTATGCGACCAGCTGCTGATACCAACCACTGGATGAACAACAACGTTTCTTCAACTTAAACTAATAGGATTAAAAAAAAAAACATATCGTTCTGAGTTTGTTTGTTTTGATGCATTAAATAATATAATCATTATTATTATTTCCGCAGACCCCAATAAAGAGCGAGTCGTCTAAATATATGTTACAGAATTCTAATTTTAAAAAAGAGATACTATATTAAATTTCTGTTAACTAACTCATCTATGTGGTAGCAAACTTGCACACTCAATTAGGTGGTCACTAACCGGTACCGAGGCACTACTTATCCGTTGCGGTAATTTCACTGATGCGTTGTGCTGCGTCACTTTGCTTTTGGCCCGGCTCGTATACCTACTTACCGAGAGGTCTGTAGCACTCTGTAGTTACTATACACTGTATCAAAATGCACAGAAACGTTGACTGTTGTACTATTACTGCATTACTAGCTATTGTTTGTGATATATAACATACAATACTATATTATATTATAACTATGTAAGTGTCGCTTTCTTTAGAAGAAACTGAAATTCTGATAGGGCGCCCTAGCGTTTGCGCCGTCACGTGAAGGGTCATGCCAAATATTCATATTATGCTACGCTGTGACCTGAAGATAAAACAATTCCAAATACATTTAAATATAAACTCTATTGTAATGCACGTAATGCTTACATTAACGCAGCGATTCCATATAAATGTGTACGTAGTTGCGCTCAATAAAAACAAAACACTAATAACGCTGAATTGTACAATGGATGACCAACTGCTGTACACAATTTTAATTTCGGATTCGCTGGCCCTGGAAGGCAGGTGGAACGGTTTTAAACTCGTGTCACTATGTAGTAATTAAACATTCAACATATTTATGTACATACAAAGGTTGACCAACAATATATTTAACACATTAATTTGGTACACACTTATTAAATTTAGTTTAGCATATCAACAGTTCACAAGCCTTTTCTGTATTAATTTCAACTGGGGGATTCCGCGGTTATCACATGAACATCGCAACTTTAATCGAGAAGGAGATATTCTAAAGTCAATCTTTGAGCCTTAATACTTTAGCACCCGAGATTTAATTCTATAGGATTTATTTATTTACCTGCTGAGTCTTAAAAAAAATCACTTACACCGCGCTTTCTACCTCGTACAGGATAGCTAACAATACACCGTACCGCGTCCCTCACGAGCGTTGGCTCTTCTAGTACCCATACGTTCACTCGTGCGTCGATTGGTAGACAGAGACAGACTTAAAATCGACTAGAAAACAGAATGGCAATAATAAAACCACGACATAGGTGAGAGAGACATATTTTTTGTTGGGTTATATTTCGGATAAGGCAAGGTCGGTGCAGTGGTGGTTCTTGCCTACTCCACCTCGTGTGTGAAGCGCTTACCATCACTTATTATTGTTACTACTTAATTAAATACTAGTCTTGTATCAGCGAATTTTATAATGATATTAAACAACCCATTTTTGGCTCACAAATCTGGATATTTTAAAAAGTGACCAGAACGATAAATTATATTATAACTGATAATAAATTATAACTTTTACTGCCATGCGGTTTTTGGCATGGGGATGGTTTGAAAGTAACACTTACTTACAGCGATTAACTTCCGTATATACACACTCAAAGTAGTTAACAGTTCATTTTATTCGTCGAGGCACTAAAACCCAAATATAATGTCAATGGGGTAATTCCGTCTGTGTGATATTACCGAACATTGCGTGCCTACGTACGCTCTATGAACATAAGTTGACAGCCTCAAAAGTTTGGAACTAAATCGGACGCCGTTTTATCGTCCGCACGAGCGCCACGTTCGGTAATACCCCGAAATGGAATTCCCTTCTCCGCCAGTACTTGTTTTCAATCAATATAATATGTATATTTGGCATGATCCTGCAACAGGAGAGTTTTAGAGTATTACCTATATAATAGAGTCGATTAGTACTCATATGTTTATACACTTAAGGAATATTGTATCATCACTTTAAATAGTACCTAGTGCAAGGCAACGTATGCCGTACGATGGGCATCTTCCGACAGTATAGATACTGGTATATTTTTAACGTTTCACTTTGTAATACTCATATTTTTGTTTTCTAGCAAAGTATTCAAACAATAAAAGAAACCTCATCTTCGTCTCGGGGTTTCGCAATATCAGCACTTCGCGGTTGAGTTACAAATGTACAGTCAGCAAGAAATAGCTAGGCATCATACATGCTCATAATGATCTACATACCTACTTAGTCTTTCTTCTCTTGACTTTTGTGTGTAGAGGTAATTTTGAGCACTTGGCCCGCGTAACTTTTGCTACTGCATGTATACCTATAGGTTGGTACTTTGCTTTTCTTGAATGAAAAAAAGGTAACAACAATATTGTCCAAGCGACGATGTGTTTTCTTGTCTCTTCTCTTTTGACTTAATTAGTGGGAAATAAATGGTCGATGCTTGAACTACCTATCTATTTACTTTTACATAGATGGGAATATTATTTTTGTAACGCAGGTAAATGCTTGAGGCATACCAGCGTGTCCGGGGCGGAGGTAGCAGAGATAGGCAGAGATTGAAAATATATTATATCCAGTTTCAGAACATTTGCGGGGGTCGGCTGTAAAACTAAGATTTGACTACTAACGTACCTATACCGAGTTTCTTTTCATACAAATTTTTTACTACCTACTTAGCACGCTTAATTTTTCATGTTTGGTGTTCTTCCCGACGTGCGTGTCTTTTAAATACTATTTTGGAATACCGACTGCAAAATATCGTGAATTTAGGAAGGTATTCATTTTCATATGACTACCGGTGTGAGTCTCTGCTTGGCTTTAATACAATCCTCAAAGTCAGTCGCGATTGAGGTTCCAGCGGTATTATTCTTTCAGCCCAAACACCCTCAGGCCCCTTGTTTTCAGCCTCCATGCTGCATTGACCATCTAGAACAGCCAAAGGTCGTTCGGTCCTACGTATGCGGACAGTGTTAAACAATTTTGGTATCGAGTCTAAGCAACGACGATTTATTTTATCATTATTATTGCAGTTGATTGTCTTTACAACGTTGTTACCATTTTTTCCAACTACTTAACTTAATTTATATTTAGTTGACGAGCAAGATCAGATTGCATTTCTTATTTTTCACGTAATAACTCAAGCTACACAGCCTACAGCCGTATGGTTTTTCATTCGAAATATTTAAGAGTCCACAGTAAGCTCGATTCTCCATACAAACGTAGTTACGCTCTCATTTTAAAACTACGTTTTGGATTGTAACTAAACTTTGCATATAATTAGTAATTAGTTTATGTAGCTTCAGATACCATAGGAAAAAAAAAACAGCGAATTTAAGGTTTTCATACAAAACTTGTTATTCCTGTATTTCGTTTGGTTTATAAACTAACTACAGACATAGGTAGATATGCCTCATGTCATTGTATATGCAATGTTTCGTCACAATCCAACACGTAGTTTTGAAATGAGAGCGTAACTACGTTTGTATGGGAAGGTGAAATTCGGCCGAGCTTACTGCGGACTCTTAAATGGTAATTTGTTGAATGTATGAATAATCTGATTCATATTTGAAAGGATACTTAACTCCCATTTTGATCAATCGTAAATACAGTGTACAGTTCGAAGAGAAAAAAACCTTATAACGAGATATTTTTACATTCGGTATGTTCTAGACGTCTAACCGATAGGACAGAGTTAGGTTGGCGGTCCGTTTTATAGGGAGAGTAAAAATAATTGCGTCCGAAAAGTTTGCGAAATTGGAAAAAAAATGTGTTAGTAATGACTTTTGTTATCGACGTATGATCATACATTATGTACCTTTTGGACGCCTATCTCGTGCGCTCTTTTGACATTGTGTTTTAGTGAGATGGGTTAATTCCTTAGCCTTAGGGTCTAGGCACACTGCGTTTTTTAAACGCGCCGTCGACGAGCATTAGTGTCGATACATACACGTGATTCTATACAAATTGACAGGTGATCACTAAATATGTCATTCGAGTTCGACACGCAAAAGCAGTAGGTATATGCCTATGTAGGAACGTCCTACAGAGTGCGTCCTATAACTCTGCAACGAATTTCAAGGCAGCACCACTCTATACTTTAACACTTTCGCAACCAGGCAAAATTCCGAACAATACCCCAGAAACCGACAGAATTGGCGTCGCGTGAGGGTTTATAGCTCGTGCTCGACTCTCCGGCATCTGAGTAAAGTTTACGAGTGCCCGGGAGTCGGGTACGCGGTGTCCAATGTGTTGTCATATTTCTATGGAAATTTGACGTTCATGGTGGATGTACATTATCGATGCATATATTGTATTTGATACTTGTGAGAGCGTCCGGGATATATAATGATACGCTTACACTAATTGTCATCAGCTTGGTCATCGTGTTAGGCTCAGTGTAAACGTGGCACAAACTTTGAGCGTTTCTATGTTTTTCGGTTCAGAAAGTCACGTAGCACCTACCGAGGAAACAATAATGAACTTCAAGTAATGGAGATACAGTTGCATTTACAATGCCGACCAGACACGCATCCTAGCACGTTGCATTGTCGTTGAAATTGCTACCCTACCTTAAAATACTAAGTTTCATTATTGCTAATCTCCACAATATCCCACGAGTGAGCGCTAGCTAGTAAGAGAGAGATGCACCGCAACGAGATGGCACCTACAGTAATTTTATCTCACGGACACAGGTGAGCCTTGACTGTGTGGGTCTACACGCACGATTGTCTTTGTGTGCGTGAGCTCGCTAGTACCTACTGCACTAGTATTGTGTCAAACTAATATGTGCATGTACAGTCCATGTCAACGATATGTACTTATACACTTATCTCATTTTTACAAAGGAATAACCCTTTTACCTCCCGCGCTCGCTATGTGCGCTTCACACCGTACCCAAACGATTTAACGTCACACGGGGAGATGCACATATAATATGCCATGGTAGTTTAACTAGAAAAATCATAGCTAATCGAGTTCGTGAGATGAAAATACTACCAAATAGGAAAATTGTTTGGAAAACGTTGGCAGCCCCAGTTTGTTCACGGGTTCAAATGAAATCTTGTTTCTTTTAGCCCCATCGTACGGTGTACGGAGTTGTTTATAATACGAGTATAACTAAAGGTCGTAGTACGTTGGTTCGCCCCGGCGGACGTGAACGGTTGCTTTGATGTCCCCATGCCTTTTCAACCTGCAGTAAACATTATCAATAGAATTTGTGTTTTATTTTCTCCTTTCTAACTGAATCACAGATGTGTTAACATTAACACGTCCCCTCTCCGAGCGACCCCAATGAGGCATGCATCTGCTTTTCAGGAGTCCGTGCTACCACAATGGTGAATCCATACTTCGTACTGGAACCACTCTCTGACGTGTGACATTGTCAGATCGTATTTATGGGGACAGTGAACGTGTTAAATGCTGTGACCTATTTCTCGATGCTACAAGTGACAATAATAAAATAAACTTGGATGGAAAAAAATATAATTTTGGAAATAATGTATAATAGCTCGGTTTTTCTGCGTAACGGATATATTATCAATTAAATAGTTACCCAGAAACAGAATGCGACAAAATTTCAGTCATCAAAAAAAAAAAAAATTAAACAAAACTAGGTTCTGAAAAGTCTGAAAAAATATTACTAAATATTTTTTTCTTTATTTTGGTACCTATATAAAATTCAAGATAAATGATACCAAAAAGACAATACAGCATGCCTCATTGTAATCTACATAACTACTTCCGGGTGGAAAGTTAGTCGGATTCTTAAAATAACATTTTAAAATGAAATCAACAAAAAAAGCTATTATAAGTTAATGTTTTTCCAAACCGTATTTTTCCTCAAGTAACAGTCAAATTTGGCAACAATGTGACGCTTGCCCTATACAACTGGCTATTTGAAAAAAGCGCAAAAAAAATCAAATAGGATATCGTCCCAAGGGCCCACGTGACATTCCGCGCGGGTCTGTTCTGGTAGCCGGTTGTCCGTGAATATTTACAAAATGCCTTATTGTAGAATCGATTTTGTGCGGACAACAGGGAATTCAGATCACTAATTCGCCCGCGTGACGTCACAGTAGGTAGAAAAACTGACACATTCGGTTTTCATACAGAGGCTCTAGTATAAGTTTTACTGAAACAAAACGTTACGATCGCGTTTGCGTTTTACCCTCAATTTGCATGGGATTTGACAGCTAAACGCGAACGCGGTCGTAACGTTTTGTTTCGGTAAAACTTATACTAGAGCCTCAGATTGAGGTGTTTAGGTTATCTAGTGTATATTATCTATATCTGTGCTCTCCGCCCACACGTCCCGCACATCATCTACAAACAGCTTTCGCTACAATGTTCGTGGCGACGTTTGACTCCATGCTTGCCTGTGTTCGTTGTCCGTACGACAATGTTAAAAACGGCAAATGCACACGCTATCCACGTTAATCATATGACCGGGGGAATAAGCGGCAATTATTTTATATTCTACTAGGAAAAAATACAATGTTCGGTTACGACGCTTCGCCGGACGCTGCTGCGTCACGCTCGCTTCGCTCGCTCGGCGCGCGCGCTGTAGGGTCGCAGTTCACCTAACAACCTAACCGTTTTTTCCCCTGGGGCATTAGGCTAGGGGATTAACGTGGATAACAGCCAAATGCTCGATATCTGTCACATGTGACATGGCCAAGTATATCAGCACCTTTAGAAACGAAATTGCGCCAATGAAACACCATATATAATTAGCCAACTTTAATAGTTATTTACACAGAGTTATTACTAATTACAAATATATCAACGTTACTTAACACTTAGAAGCTCATTCAGCAGAAAATGTATAAAATTAAATTAGTTTCCCCTAATAAATACTTCAAGATTGCATCAATAATTAATTAAAAGAGGTAGTTTGTTATGTGTTTAATCAATTGTATTGTTTTTAATAATAGGCTAGGATGCAACCTCCTCCCCTCCTGTCAGGCAACGAATCTATAGAGATATAGGGTAACCTTGGTACAGGACCCTAAGGGTGCCTTTCCACCAGAGATGTGCTATGCTTGCTATGCTATGTTTTCATACATTTGCAACGTAGCTGGAGCTACGAAATAAATGTATGAAATGAAAACATAGCATAGCAAGCATAGCACATCTCTGGTGAAAAGGCATCCTAATAGGCTTGAGGCCCAGTGCAAATGAATAAATATCTCATGATTGTTCTATCTACACGATGAATTTTAATCGGTGACTAAGGTTAGATGTAAAATACACAATTATTTAAAAAAACTCGCGTACACTCTCTATAAATAAATAAATAAAATGCTTGCACGGATATTTTCTCTAAGAACATTAAACAGAGCTAACATCAGCGCTTCAGAGAGTCTGGGCAACCAAAGTGAACCAAAATAACATACATACGAATTACTTAAAAATTAGAAGACACTCCTCCATTTGAAGACGTTCGACTTTAGAGTTATGCAATTGGCAATTATCTATAGATTTTTTCTATAATTGAAATGAAACAAAGTAAACGGCATTACCCATGAACTGATAAAGACGAAGACACGTTACGGCATACATTTCATGGAACATAACTGTACATAAAATCAACTGAACTGTGCGAAAAAACGAAGCATATTCAAATCAAATCTTAGGTAATTGACGCTGGAGCCTACGGCCAAAGCAATAGATAAGCGATCGGATACTATATTCATTACCACCCCTGGTGAGTACACAATCTTACGTCTCCGCTGACCAGGAGGTATTTACCGCACGAGTGGCAATTGCCACTTCACCGATAGGTAATTATACCCTATAGCCAACTTAGAATCAGCAATATGAAAAAAGTTGTTTTTATTGTTTTAATATCGATGAAACAAAACAAATGCAACTCTATTCCAATTTAGCATGATATAAATTCCACTGAACAGGACGATACCTTTTAAAAGGCCTTGGCCTAACCGATACTTCCTTAATCACCACTGAAAATGCACCGTGTCCAGTCAGCATCGAAAGTAACTGCGCGATCGTAGACGTCAAAAGCTCTTATTCCTTTCAATAAAGACTTTTGACGACTTCTTTTGCCCAGTTTCTTTTGGTGCTGACTGCATTGCAAAAAACCTTACCTATCCCTCCTATACTGTTCATAAATCTCCTGAAACATTCCCTTGCAGTCCATACGTATCTTCATCTTGGAACACAGCAGGAACACACCAGACAGTTTCCTGTGGAGCGAGTATATTTCCTCGGGGGGTGGGCAGAGACGGTGGGCGAGGATTGTGGGGACCAGCGCTTGGATGCGACGGGTGGTCCGCTGGGTGCCGAAGTCGAACTCACCCGAAGTGTTTGTGAACACCTCACCCATTATCATGACGGTGTCGACGTGGCTCTCTTCCATTATCTGTTGGCAAATGACAATTACACGATTATAATTGATAATCTAACTAATATTGTAAAGAGTTAAAGTCTGAGTTTTGAAATTTGTATGTACGGGGTTATTGCCAGTATCTGATGTTGAAAAATCTTTCACCTGCGTATAGAATGGACTGTTTGGAGTGTTCCCTCTGGGTTAGAAGGTGAGGTGGCAGTCGCTTTCGTAAAACTAGTGCCTATGCCAAATCTTGGGATTAGATGTACGGAGGTTAAGTCAATCCTACGAGTACGCTGGAGGATGAAGATGGTAATTGTTACAATTAAGGTGATCCCATACGCCAATGACCTTCACTCTGAATCCCTTAGTTTTCTAATGTTTTTGTAGCTTATTATATTAACAACAACGGCTTTAAGCAATATAGTATCCCATAATTACTTCAAAGTTCATTGCTTTCGAATTTTTGGCATCAAAGTTGAACAATTTTAGGCCAAAAAACGTAATATGTAGATTTCGTATATGTTGGATCATTCACGTCAATAGTGTATTCTTTTAGAAAATGTTTAAAAAATCATCAAAATTAAGTATTCATTTCTTTCAAACAAAATGGAGATAAAAGATTGAAGAACCAATAGTCGAACGACTTATAATTCTATATGTGGTGCAAAAGTACGAGATACGATTCAAAACTTGTCCAATATCGATAAAATACTTAGATACAGTCAGAGGATCTAGTATAAGTTTTACCGAAACAAAACGTTACGACCGCGTTCGCGTTTAGCTGTCAAATCCCATACAAATTGAGGGTAAAACGCAAACGCGATCGTAAAGTTTTGATTCGGTAAAATTTATACTAGAGCCTCAGCATCAAAAGTAACTACGCACTCGAATACGTCAAATACTCTCATTCCCATTTAATAAAGACTTTTGACGTCTTCCTTTGCGCAGGACTTACTCACCTTGGACTCGTAACCCGTGAGGAACTTCATTTCCTTAGACATTCTCAAGATGGCGGCGCGGTCGCCGTCCGAGGCCGCCTTGATGATCTCAATGTACTGGTCCATGAACTCTTTGGAGTACTCGCGGGTCGCACCGAAGTCCAACAGTATTACCTGTGACGAGACAAATAAAGTTTACGGGAAATAATATACTTAAAGTACCCTAGAAACAGTGGACGGCCATTCCATTTCTTAATAGTGCACGTTCGGCTCAAGTGGAAAGACCACGTTCTCGGAAAACCTAAATGCTGAATTAATTTTGTATTAACAATTCACCAGAAACCGACAGAATTCGCTAGGCGTGTAAGGTCAGCAGGCATTTGAGCAAAAATTACAAGTGCCCGCTAGGCGGGTTCTTGGTTGCGAACGTGTTAAGCAGTTTCGCTTTATTCTTTCAACGCTTTATTCTAGGAAAGGGAGAATTTCGTGCAAATGGAAAGCCAATTTATGAAAGTGTGTTATATAAGTTTCTTAAAATATCAGGCCGTTTGCTTGCGAATGTCAAGACGATTTGTATGATCGCCGAACCAGCTTAAGAAATATTAGGAAGTTGCGAAATGAATCAGGTTGCCAACGTTAGGTAGGGAAGCGCTGCACCCGATTCCACGTGCACATAGCTTAAATAGCCTAAATTGACTAATTCTTAGACATAATTTAGGCGGCAGATTAAAAAAGTCATATTTAGAATAGCATTTCGGAACCTAAGCTATTTTTTTTTCCTTGTCTACTATGGCTTTTTGCTACTTAGGCACTTTGCCAATGTCAAGAGGGGTAAGCTACAGTGTACGAGATTTGGGACTGGTCTTTGGACAGTTCCAATATGATGTAAAGAGTGATGTGGCTAGAGTAAATCGATTGTCATAATATCCGATTACGATTGATGATGGCTAATAAAAGGAATCGATTGATTACTGTGTAATAATTATTTTTAGGAAATCAAATAGAGAGCCTATACACTGTCGTCTGCTAACACTAGTGTCCTGTAAGTAAAGAGAGAGACTGATAGTGCGAGAAAAATTGAGAGCTCGCGCGCCGTGCAGAAATCAATGCCATATTTTCAAACGCAACATTTTGCACAATCAAATATGTCGGTTTCGATCGATGTGATTTTATTTCGTATTATCGTGACAGTAATTCAATAATACATGGTTATTTTCCTATTCACAATTATTTGATTCATATCGATTTATTTCTAAATTGACAGACTCCAATCGATTAAAGCAGTGTATCACTAAATTTAAAAAAAAAAGTCGTAGGACGTAATGGTTTGCATACCGAGTTTTCAATGCTAATTTCTATACAAATAAGCCGTAAAAAAATATAACAATCATTTTATAAGTGCTAAAACGAGCGTGCATGGAGATTCAACTTTGTTTTGTAACTCGGAAGCTATTGAAACTCCTTTTATTATTTCGATGAGCAGTGCCAAATTACGTTATATGGGTGTCGCGATGTGTCAAAAGACCAGTTCCAAATAACGAAAACACTGTAATTGAATAGACCGCCTAAAATAAGAAACGTCAGATTCTAATTAGCGCTTTCATTTGATAGTGACAGCTGCTCATAGAATAGCACAGTGTTTTAGCGACACCTAAATAAAATTAGGAAGTTTAGAGGCCACTGTAGAATCGGGTCCATTAGTGAACCAAGTTACCTGTTTAGTGTTAGGGTTGTAAAAGAAATTGGCCCAGTTGGGGTCGGTCTGCATACAGCGCAGCACGAACATCTCTCGCAGGCAGAGCTGCATGATCTTGTAGGCGATGTCGTGCTTCGTCTCATAAGGCGCGTCGAAGAACTTATCGAGAGGCACTCCGTCTATAAGCTCTGTGGTTATCACTTCCTGGGCGCACAGCTCGTCTGAAACAGAGATGTCAGAATATACTGTCCGGCTCGAACTATTGACAGATTTTCCTCTCATCAACTCAACATCAGCCGAAATACGTGCAGTCCTTTGAATAAACGAATGATTGAATGAATGAATGAATGAATGAAAATCTTTATTTCGGTCAACAGGATCCATCCATATCCGTATAATCGATGGTCAACAGCAATTTAGACTTAAGATGGTACGCGAATCAAATTCCTTTCCATTTTTTTTATACCACGACTCTGGCAAACAAGCATACCACGCCCACCTGATCGTAAGTGGTTACCGTAGGCTATGCACGCTTGCAACTCCAGAGGTGTTACATGCGCGTTGCCGACCCTTTAAGAATGTATACACTCCTTTTTTGAAGAACCCCAGACTGTAGTCTCGGGAAAACCGGGGCAGGGGAGCTCATTCCACAACCGGAGCGTCCGAGGGAGGAAATACCATACCAGGATAAGCTAAGTGAATAAGTACAAAATAAATGTATTTACTTGATTTCATGTGTGGTATAACAAGGTGTTTTTTAAATTGAATTAAAAATTAAAAAAACACCTTGTTCTACCACAGATAAAATTAAGTACCTAAATACATTCATTTTATAATTTATTAAAGAGGCTAGCTTTTGTGAAATATTTGGAGGTGTCACTGACGTGAAAGTATTTTTATTATCAAATTGTAAACTGTATTTTTTTTTCGTTTTTGTATCACAATATATCCTATAATTGATGTTATTTAATTGTCTTTACTATATGCACATTATACGTGACACGTCAAAATCGGCTGACTAGAAAAATAGATATTGAAAAAGATCATAGTTCGTTCTTTTAAACTATTAACTTTTGGGGGCTAAAATTTTGCATACTTGTTACCGATACAAAGCCACATGGCCAAGCATGGCCTTTTTCTGAAACCCTACGGTACGCTACCATTTAGGTTCCAGGGTGCGAAGAGGATTATTGCCGAACTAAATAAATAAATTTAAAAATAATTTAAAGGCCTTTTTATTGAAGAAGTGCTTTTATTCTGTTCATGAGTTTTGTCAGCATAAGTAATACCGTAGACGCAGTGTTTTAACTTTAAGGACATATTATTGTCATTTTTATATAAATTTTAAATCTTAGATGTAATTATTTTCAGGAACTTCAAACACAATTTATATTTTCCTTTAACGAAACAAATTATTTATTAAATATTTTTGTTCCGTGTTATTTTTAACGAGGAAGTGACCCAGATCATATTTAAAACTATATGATACGAGTACAGAGAGAAAGAATATAATGGAAAAATAAACCACTCTACCGGCAATAGAGGGATCGCAGGTTCGAGCCCTGTCGGGGGCTACAGACGAAGATGGTTTATTTTTCCATTATATTCTTTCTCTCTGTATCATATACTTTACAATTTATATTGTTTATGAATAAATTACTTACGACTAATTCCGACAGGTGGTCACTCAGCGACAGACTCGTGGTCACAACATTTTGTCACACCAGTGTGACGACGAGTTAACGAGTACTTTTACACCACACACGGTCACACCACTTTAAAATAAATAATATTTTAACTGGCCCGTATTCGACGACGAGCGAAGCGAGGAGGAGTGTTAGTTGTACGGCGAGCCTAAGCGCGCGAGCTGAGTGAGCGAAGCGAGCGTGCCGCGGCAGCGGCCGGCGAAGCGCCAGAAGCAAACAGTGTGGCAAAATAGTGTGACTACGAGTCCGACGTCGTTCACTCACCCACAACATCGGGCACGAAATATTCGGGGTACGGGGCCAGCAAGGTCTTGAACCGTTTAGTGCACTCGGCCTCGCGCCGGTAGTCGACCTCCCACGCCAGCTCTTTCTTAGCCACCTCCACGATGTTGTCCACGAACATGCCTTTAGGGAACACGTTCCACACCTGCAAAAGTAATTTGTTAATAACTACGACTTAGAAAAGCAGAAAAACCCCCGACATTATCATTTCAAAGACAAAAATCTCAAAAACGGCTGAACAGATTTTCATGAAACAGCTAAGGACACTCGGGATAAAATAAGCTATGACACAAAGAAAGAGCATTCGAATCGGTCCATCCGTTTGGGAGCTGCGATACCACAGACAGATACACAGATACGATAAAATTTATAACACCCCTCTCTTTGCGTCGGGGGTTAAGATTAATATGGACTACTTTGTTAGAAAGAAGTCCATATTATTTTATCTATCCTAGTAGAAGTCTTCACTAGAAGCTACTTTTTATGCAGACTGTACCACGTCAGTGTAAATACCTTGAGCACACCAACGAGGTTGTCAATGTCGCTGTTGATTCCCTTCGCCACGCCGGGATACTGCACCTTCATCGCCACTTCCATACCGTTGTGTAACACCGCCAGGTGTACTTGACCTACATGGGCACAAAATTGTACATTACTGTAGAGGGCGGGAAAAATGGGGATTGTCGGCCAAGTAACTATGGATACGGATGGCTACGCATTTTCACGCCGAGGTATGCAATAAAAAAACCGCTCTTGACCTGTTTACAAGCTTTTATTTGTTGACGACCACTTTAGCCTAGTTGGTAGTGACCCTGCCTACGAAGCAAGAGGTTCTGGGTTCGAATCCCGGTAAGGGCAAATATTTGTGTGATGAGCATGAATATTTGTTTCTGAGTCATGGATGTTTTCTATGTATTTAAGTATTTATATCTATTATATATATCGTCGTCTAGTACCCATAACACAAGCCTTACTGAGCTTACTATGGGACTAGGTCGATTTGTGTAAGATTGTCCCCTTATATTTATTTATTTATTTATTTATATTTAGTTTCACCTGTCCCGTTGTCTGTCTGTCTGTCATCAAATCTTGCAAGTTAAATTTGACCTACTTCCCGGTGACCGATTGAGCTGAAATTTTGGGTGTAAGTGGGTCGTTCTTCTTTTTAACCGACAATGAATCGTCTTTTTTCTGTTTTTTGCGTTTTTCAACTATTGATAATGATGGTTTTAATGTTTGATTTTAATAAACGTTGCATGTATTTTTTATTAGGACTAATTCGTGATTCTTTCCGTGGCGATAATGTTTTTTTCTTTATGATAGTTTTACAGAAAATACTGTGACAGAGTGGTCGTTTTCTGCGGGGACAACATTTTGGATTACCACTCTGTCACGCGATTCTATGGAAAACCCACCACTGACGATTTGAAAGTGCTTGTTACTGGGCCTACTTGAATAAATATAATTTTGAGTTTGAGTTTGAGGATGACAATTCAATATTATGGTACCATCGAGCTGATCTGAAGATGGAGACAGAAGGTGGCCATGGGAATTCAGTACTTAACCGACGTAACCCCCCGTTGAGTTTGGGCTCGTTAGAATCGTCTCAATGAGTAGTTTATGGTTTATGATGGCATACAGAAAAGTACAGTTGGCAACAAAAGCTTGGACCAAAAATAAAACCATGACGTCGTGTCACGAATTGATACTGAAACTAAAGAGAGGACTTGTAGACCTCCAGTTTTGTATGAAACACCATGACGGATCTCTCGTCTCGCTGCGTCCGAAACGTAAAATTTCGAAGCCTATTTAAACACATCATCAATAATTCATTGCATGTATGAGAAAAAAAAAGCAGTATGAGCCACTCGTTTTTTTTCCACGTCAATTTTGCTCCCTTGAGGAACAATCTACTATATATAATATCCCAACGAAATGTGGTCTAAGGTCACCGAGTGTCTAGGGCCAACATCAAGGACGTGCATAAATTTGACGATAGCATACCACGTAGAATCGATGGCCGTTGGGGCGGAAAGGTTCTCGAGTGGTGACCACGTGCGGGAAGGCGCGGCGTTGCTCCCCACAAGGAGGACTGATGACCTGCTAAAGGTCGCGGGAGTCCGCTGGATGCGGGTGGCGCAGGGCCGGTTACTCCGGCACTCTTTGGGGGAGGCCTGTTTCCAGCAGTGGACGTGTTTCGGCTGATATGATGAGGTACATACCAATGGAGGCAGCGGCAAAAGGTTTCTCCTCAAAGTGCTGGACGCGGCCGCGCCACTCCGAGCCTAGCTGCGCTGCCATTACCTGCCGAATTTTAGAAATCGAGTGAGTCTTTCCGGAGATTAGCCCTTAGAGACACAATTACAACCTCACAAGCTTTTCCTCTTTATTATTATGAAGGTAAGATTATTATTACTATTGTATAGAGACAGATATATGTATATGTATAGGTGTATAATTGTACCCACATTGTGCCATAAGTACGGCAGTCCAAAATTAAATAGGTACAGTCAAGTGCAAAAATATGTATCGATAACATCCTCTCATAAATCACCAATCTCACCAAAACCTTAATCCGCTGACCTGAGTATGGGACATATTTATGAGTAAGTTGTATGCAACCATATTTTTACACTTGACTGTACATACAAGTGAAGTGTCAAAATTTTCTACCGATAGTATTGAACACGAGTGGTCAACACCACTAGTTTTTCAATTTTCAAAAATAGCCTTTCATCGGTTTCGACCGTTTTCGAGTGAAAGAGTCGAGCACTCGAAAGCCAAGAATCGGTCCCCAAAACGCCATAAAAAACAAGTTTCTGTCAAAAATTTCATTTTTGGTACAAGCTTTTATTGCCGACTGTACTTTTCCGTATACCATCATCAACTACTCGTTGAGAGACGATTCTAACGAGCCCAAACTCGATTGCGTTGCGTCGTTTAATTACGGAGTTCCTATGGCCACCTTTCAGATCCGTATGTCATAATAATATTGCATTGTCATCCGATTTATACATGCATGCAAAATTTCAGTTCAATCGGAAACCGGGAAGTGGATCGAATTTAACTTGCAAGATTATTACAGACATTATTTATTTTATTACAGACAACGGGGCAGGTGAAACTAAATAAAAGCTTGTAATACTTAACTACAAGTTAGAAAAGTTGAAAAGCCCCGACATTCTCATTTCAAGTCCAATATCTCAAAAACGGCTAAACAGATTTTGATGAAACATGGCTAAGATCAATCGGGACAAAATTATCTATGACACAAAAGAAAACCGCATTCAAATCGGTCCATCTGTTTGGGAGCTACGATGCCACAGATACACAGAAAGACACGTTAAACTTATAACACCTCTCTTTTTTCGTCGGTGGTTAAAAAAAACCGGCCTAGTGCGAGTCAGACTCGCGCACGGAGGGTTCCATACCATTATCTATAAAAGCGGCAAAAAAAAACACGTTTGTTGTATGGGAGCCCCCCGTAAATACTAATTCTATTTTGTTTTTAGTATTTGTTGTTATAGCGGCAACAGAAATACATCATATGTGAAAATTTCAACTGTCTAGCTATCGCGATTCTTGAGATACAGTCCGGTGACAGACAGACGGACGGACCGACGGACAGACAGCAAAGTCTTAGTAATAGGGTCCCGTTTTTACCCTTTGGATACAGAACCCTAAGAAGAAGACGAAGCTCCGCTGCATTCAGAAGCGTCTGTAGCCCATGTTGCGCCCGCGTTCAATCATTACCGTAGCGCCCCCTAGGACCGTGCGCCCGAGTGCAACGCACCCCCCGCACTATAGGTGAAGCCGCCCCTGGCTGCGTGACGTCACACCGACCTGCTCGACTTGCCACGCGGGCATGAAGTCCGCCGACTGGCGCACGCGCTCGAATATGCGCTGCAGCTCCGGCGAGATCACCGTGTCATCCTGTATGCTCAGCAGTTGCCCGAGTTTCAGCGCCGCGCCTGTACAATACAAATAAGGTGAATATATGAAAGAAAGAAAGAAAATACCATATTCCATAAAGCACACATAAAATGATAAATAATAACATAAACCTAGGCAAATACTAACGAAGGGAGGTAACCGGTACCGCCTCCGCGCCGCTCCGCCCCCGCCGTCAATGCGTTTCGCCCTTTAGCATAAACTAGCTGCCCGGCCCGGCTTCGCACGGATTACCCGTTTTCCCGTAGGAATGAAGCATTTTCCCGCGGTAAAAAGTAGCCAGGGTGAATGTAGCTTTATAATGGTGAAGGAATTCTTGAAATCGGCCCAGTAGTTTTGAGTTTATTCATTACAAACATAGACACACACAATAATACAAATCTTTCCTCGTTATAATAGTAGTATAGATAGATAAAGCTCGTACTCGTCGAAGTATAGATGCATTCGAGATGTGGTGCTATGGTGCAGTATGCTCCGGATATCATGGACTGAGCGCCGCACAAATGAGGCTGTTCTCGACGAGCTCGGCATCAAAACGAGGCTCTCCACCATCTGTACCCGACGTGTCCTCAGCTTCTTTGGCCATCTGGTCAAATCCGAACCGCAAAGTCTGGGAAAGCTAATTATCACTGGCCGCATGGCAGGGAAGAGGAGCAGAGGACGGATGCCTATGCGTTGGGAAGACACGGTAACATCTGTGGCCGGAGCCACACTCCAGCATGCATCAAGCCCAGGACCGAGCAGCTTGCAGAGTGATGGTGAAGAGCCCACAGCCGTCACATTCCCACGAGGATGCGACAAGGTAGAAGATACTAGAAAAATCACCTCTGACTTTGCACAGCGTATCCACGATGCGCTCGGCGTTCGCGGGCGACAGGAACGCGTTGGCCGCGTCCTCGGGCCTGCCCGTGACGGACTGCAGCGTGTTGCGCGCGTACTGCGCGACCGTTCCTACGCCCAGCCCGGCCGCCAGCGATCCGAACGAGAACATGCGCCCGAGCCGCGAGGACGGGACCACCCGCGCTTTAGAGTTCTCGCTTAGCTGCGGAACGGGTTACTTGGTATAGTTATTAGAAAAGTTGAAAAACCGTCGACATTTTCATTTCAAAGTTCAATATCTCGAAAACGGCTCAACAGATTTTCGTGAAACATGGCTAAGAGCACTCGGGATAAAATTATCTATGAGACAAAAAAAACCGCATTCAAATCGGTCCATCCGTTTGGGAACTACGATACCACACAGAAAGATACACAGATACACAAACACACAGATACACAGACACGTTAAACTTATAACACCCCTCTTATTTGCGTCGGGGTTTAAAAACGATTTCAACTGAGCTCATGAATGGCCAATGTACCGCTTGTGCTTAGCTTGTGAATAGACATTGTTTGCGGACGGCGCGTGCCAATTTTGCAAAAAAAAATTAGCGCCACGTAAAATGTTCATTGTATAATGAATTTTGACTAACTTAATTGCAACATTTGCAACCGAACGGGTCAGTAAAGTAACTATCATGTACGTGGTTCCCGAACCGTTCGACGGTCTCGCAGGCTCGCGATGAGACGATCAATGGCGGCTCCGTCACAGTGACGTACGAACTTGAACCTCGAAAAAGTACCCGTTCGGTCACGGTTGCAGTTAGTTAGTGTATGGCTGAACTTATTTGGTGGCCGACATTTTATAAAAATTGTTTCAAGTCATTATTTACCCAGAAATAATTTTACTATAATTTTAATCCCACATTTGAGGGTAACAATGATTATTTTCTGAAAAAGGATGTGAAAAGAAATTCAGTCTATCAAAAATAAACGTAAGCATACTTACCGCCACTCTGATCTTTTTCTTAGCAACCGGCTTTGGTTTATCCGCGGAACCACTTGCGCTGCTCGGCCTAACATCCTCCGAGACCTCAGGTATCCGATGTTCCACTTTCCGCTTCGTCAAACTGTCTAACGGAACTTGAATCCTCTCCATGTGCTCCGTTCTCTGGGCTTTCTCCAAGCTTTCGAACGTACGGTTAAACTCGCGATTGAGCTCTTCAATTTCCTCATGCATCTTCGGGTCCATATCGGCTTTAGTGTCTGTGCTAGTTGTGAAATTGGGGACGTTCATTACTGCGTACTGTCTGAAACCCTGGGCGACGACGGAGGCCCGGTCAAACAGCTCCTTCCCAAAGTCGGGGTTGACTTTGAGGTTAGATATGTTAGTCGGACAGGTTTGGGTGAAAGCTTTAATGGTGGAGTTATTCCATATCATCCTAGCGTTCTCTTGTTGGAGCTTAGCCCCCGCATCTACCACCATCCGCAGCCCGCGGACTACGCCGATTAGGTCGTTAATGAGCGACATTGCCTGCAACTTGTTGATTAATTATGTTATTCACGTAAGTTTACTTGAGGCAATACACCTAGCAATTGTCACAACAACCTAGTCACGCAGAGGCAGCTATTGAGACATTCGAAACATTGATTTCGACGACCGGTTAGCCTAGTGGGTGACGCTGCCTGCGAAGCTGAAGGTCCTGTGTTCTTATCCCGGTAAGTGCTAATACTTGTGTGATGAACATGAATATTTGTTTCAGAGTCTTGGATGGTTTCTATATACAAAAGTAATTATATGCATTAAATATATCGTCGTATTTATTAACACATGTCTTATTAAGCTTACCATAGCTAGTTCGATTTCCGTAAGATTGACTCCAAATATTTATTTATTATATTCAATTCACTCATTTTGAAGGCGATTGTTGTGACAAATTGATAGGTGTATTTAGGTTAGAGATTTAATTTGATAAGAAATTTACAATATACATATACACACAATCATAATTGAGTAAAACTAGTGCATATGCCGAATCTCGGGAGGTGTCAGACCCTGGGCTCTTTTAGGGCTCAACCGGGAACAACTCTAGGAGGATGATGATTCTCACAAAGTCCTATTTATTTATGGTAAATACACTTACCTAACCCCAATGTAAGTACAGGATTTTCTTAAAATATTATTACAGTACATATGGTGCTACTTTCCCGCACTAGTGCGGAAAAGAGCGCTTTCCGTGCATATGTCGAAACTTTAAAGAGCCATGTGTACAGTAAAACTTTGTATCATACACGTGCGAATAGGTAATTCGCAACTCGTGTCGATTTAAAGCACTCCTTTCGGTCGTGTTTTAATTTATCACCACTCGTTGCGAATTTCCTATTTTCGGCACTTGTATCGTAAATTCATTCATCAATTATTCTTCCATATTTAAAAAATAAAATTGGCATTTATAAATGTTATTGATAATGTGAACCTTTTGATGTTTAATGTATTTGTGCATTATAAATAAATGAGTATATGTGTGTGTCCCTCTAATTGGGGAAAGTTAGTATGTCTACATAATAGATCACACTGACACTGATTTGGATAGTTGGTCATGTCTGTTTTTGTGGAAATGTAGCGCCTACACAAATACTTAAATTCCAAATTAGGTTGCAAGTGGACTCCATGTTTCTTTAGTATGGAGGGATAAGAATATAATTAGGTGGAGCAGGAATATAAATAAATAAATAGTATTGATTACTACTGAGTAGTACTGATTAGGCAATGAATGTGGATGCATTTATGATGTATACATTGTTAATAAGCCTGTAAAATTCGAGAAAGCATAATGATAGTCAATTACCTGTCATTAATATTTACTAATGATGACTTTCTTAATGAGATAAATATAATCACACAGGTATGTAAGATTTTATTCTGTTTTCACAACTATCAGTATTTTACTGAATACATCTCAAAATAGCGGGCACTTTTCGGTACTTATTTATTTATTAAAAACATGTTGACATGAAATTGCAGTACATTCAATGAATCATGAAACAACGTCGGTACAGTCAGCATCATATTGTTAACAGCAGCCAAGGTAGCCAAATATTTTGGTATACGTCTTTATTACTGTAAGAATAAGGGTGTTACGAAATATTTAGCTATTCTGGCTGCTACTAACTATGTGACGCTGACAGTACAGTTGATTGTCTATCATCTATCTCCTCACGGACGCTCAGACAATCACGGCTCACACACACATTCATTGCCATGCAAGTAAGTTACACTCCGGTGCTGTTGCCAAGCGCGCATTGAGTTGTGAGAGAGTGAGGATCAGCAGCGAGTACTTGCTTGACTCAGTGTGCGCTGCAGGCAATGCCAATAAATCGCTTTGTCATGCTTTGATGATTATCATGGAGTTATCTGGTGTATACAATCTTGATTATATTTGAAATGCATACCTACTACGTCTTTCTACCTGCTCAACAACAAGGTCTGGAAAATGCTCATAACACTATGATGTATTTAATAATAATATATATAATAAAGTTAGGGCTAACAGTAACATCACCAATCCAAATATAGTTCAAATGATTCTAATTGAAATAAAGTATGCAATTGAATAATATTTCAAATGCATGCACTAATGACAGGCAGAGTAGCTAGTGTAGCTAAAGCTACATATAGTAAACCATGTTCTAATTATTATGCTTAGTTTACCTTCCAGCTTAAGGCAGTTTATAGATGAAAATCAACTATATCGCAATACATGTTGCAGCATTATTATTAATAATTATTAAAGCTTTGTTTATTAAGTGTTTTAAGTTGTTAGTAACTAAGTAATATGTTGCAGCAACACACAAGTAAATCTTGATTGTGACAAGCACTATACTAAAAACCTCGCCATCCGCAGACATCCAAAGGAAAAGTATTGCAGCCCTATTATTATTCTGGCAGTGGCTTCCGGGCTGTGAGAGCCGTTATATTATGACCATTGCTCATATATTGTAATCATAGTGCAGCCCTAACCAAAGGCTGTATGTATGTAAGTAACAGGATGCGTGGATAACATCAAGGTTTTTAATTCTGAGTAGGCGGCAATATAATGTAAGAAGGAATGTGAGATTCAAGGCCTCTCGATTCACGGACATAGGTTATTGCATAATGTGAGATAATTGTCCCATAACGCTATGTAAAAATATTCACAGTGTTCATACACTTATGGAATGCCATGCGTTAAAAAATAACATCGCTTTCGTACAGAAATCTTGATTACTATAAGCAGGTGTCTCTTGTGGTGTAAGTAAATACAACTTACCTTTCAATTAATCCACAAAGCATAGATATATGGGAGCACGTTTTATACACTTCTAAGTCACGTCAACGCTATTGATAGTATAACATAGCAGTAACTTAGTTAATATTTAAGTAACTCTGAATTTGGTCATATCTTCAGCGAAAATTTTGAATGTGACAGATGCACAGATTACTTATATGTAGCTAGCTGACAGTGACAGCTGTAGTGACCGGATTTTTTTTTCCTATATTCAACATGGCTTCTTAGTTATTGAGCCCACAAAAAGAAAAAATATGAAAGAAATAGAACGAAAGGGATCTGAGATGTCGATTTTGAGGTCAATTAGATTAAAAGCTAATAATAAAACAATCAACATTCATTAAATTATTTTTAATCTTAATAAATCACTAATAAATTATTCTCCAATACCACCAAAGACAAGAATCTGGCAGTTCACATTTTCTGCAAATACATCAAACATCAATATTTAATTAGTGAATAAATATTACATCGATTGATTGGTAACAAGTTCATAAACCAATAAGTTTTGGTATATTCTACCCAGTATCCAGCAGTATACCGAAAATAAATACACATATCTCACATTAATATTCATTAAAAATTGTAAGGTCAGCAGTGAAAAAGTACACAGTAAAAGTGTCATAAATATATGTACTATTCATTATTCAGTATATATACTCACTACACAAAAATATGACATAACACAGTGTATTGGAAAGTGGACCGAGAAATAGGTAATTAAAAATGGAATATAATGGTAAGTATACCTTAATTTGCCAGACTTCCATTTGCAGAATTTGCTTTTTCCATTATATTAATATCATATGCCATAAGGCCATAATATCATTTATCATACACATTATAATCCATAATAGTCATATGCATTAAAATCATTTGCCATAACTTTCAAATGCCTTATATTAGATAAATAGTTACAAATTACTTTTGTGTAATCAGCTACATATCTATTTCTTCCCCTTATTTCCATTTAATAAGGTGGAAAAATGGCTTCATCTCATTGTAGACTACATACTCAAAGCATTTTTCATCTATAGTTAGATATAGGTAAGATAGGATTATAAATGCCGATACTGATCTGAATATTAAAAAAAATACTCCTGAACATTCTGTATATCAGCAGTGTTTCAATCTTTTGACTTGCACACGGATTTGGACGTGGGTGGGCCGGCGAAGCGCCAGTACCGAACATTCACAATATTCGAACGGCCCACAGACATTGTTTTTTACGGCAAACTAATATTATGTCAAGTAAAATTATTTGGTTGGTCTCAGACGGTCCTGAACGCAATTTGCCTAGTTGGAGTTTTGCCCACATTGCAGTTTGACCACCGAGCATTATGCCTAAAACGCAAAATGCCTTCATCACATTTTCGTCGTTTTGAGGTTACGTTAGCGATATTGACGGAGCCCCGCGGAGCGGAGCTCCTATTTCTGGTCTGTTTGCCCTTCGGGCATCTGAAGAAACCTAACGAACCTAACCTACCTATAAGTGGTCACTTTGCGTTTTAGGCATAATGCTCGGTGGTCAAACTGCAATGTGGGCAAAACTCCAACAAGGCAAATTGCGTTCAGAACCGACTGAGACCAACGCAAATTATTGCATTTCAAATCTATCAAGTAAAGTTATGGCATATGAATGATACTGGCATACAAGATTATGGAAAATATTAATATGTCACATGAATATTTATATAGAAAATGAAACGTTCTGGGATATAAAATAATGGCATATGAAACTCTGGCAAACGATAGACAACCCAAAATAATACAGTTGGCAACGGATATATCTACAAGGAACAGAGTTCGTAAAGAAAATTCATGATAAAACGAATACCCACTGCGGCGCACTGTCACGCGAATACCAGCTTGACGTCTGTCAAGCTCAACAGACCCCCTAGCACACTAAATTTTATGTTGGACATAAAGCATTCGTCCCATTCTGGCAAATATGCGAGTGCAAGAGGGACAAATGCTTTATGTCGGACATAAAACTTGTGTGCTAGGGGGTCAGTAGTGATTATATTATGCTCTTTGAGCGGGCACTCAATTTTTTTTATACGAATTTACTAGCTAGCTCGCGCGTAGCGTAGCGTGTGCCGCTGTGGGTTTAGACCTTAACTCATTAAACAGTCGTGCGTAAATCTAGACTCGTTGTGACAACATCCTATTGGAGTATCTGAATCTCTGAATAAAACTTGGATTGCAATTGCTTTATGCAGTTTTTAGTGTTATTTAGTGTATATTGATTTTGGTCTAGCCTATTGGTATTAGCGCTAGACAAACCATCCAAGCTTATTACAAGGGGGGTCCTATAATAACAATCATATCCAATCTATAACATCAAGATATAGTAAGATATTTAAGGGGCGCCACGACGGTCAACTCTCCACACAAACATAGTCGGTTTCTCATTTTGAAATGGCCCACTGGAATAACATGATATTTTTTATACACAATAAGATCAATCACAACTAAGCTAGTTTCTGATGCTATAAATTATAACAGAAATATCATTAAAGTAACAAGCGATTTTAAATTTTGTATGAACGTTATTGTATTCAATTTATAACCGACTACAAAAAAAGGAGGAGGTTCTCAATTCGGTTATACATATATATTTTTTTTCAATTTTAATTTCTAGCATTTGGGATTAGTTTCCGACCTAGATATGGCGGTACGGTACGTTTGTATGGAGAGTCCACCGTTGATGCGACCCTTACTGTATATGCATTTAGCATCGGTAAATACTGACATATATATTAACATTGATGGAATGGTTAATAAAAGCACAAATGTAACCCTAAACCACAATAAATGCATTTAAAAATTAAAAATTCTTACACCAACCGGAAACTTTTAAATATTGCAATATTAATATTGCATTGCGATTGATAAATGTATTGGCTTACACCAATAAGGTTTTGATGACTATTTAATTTGAACCCATCTCTTTATATGGACCATTTTGACCAAGAAAGTTTATCGTATTGTCTCCTGGCTAACGGAACAAAATGAAACAAGAAATTGTTGATTGACCCATGTAACTTGCCTAAAGTATACTCACTTCCTTGTTCAATCTTTTAAAGTCTCTCTCTTTACATATACTCTTTGAAAATGTATGCGCTAGCACAGTATCCTACCCTCGCCTTACACAGAAATAAATGCATTTTCAACCCGACTTCAAAAAAAAAGGAGAAGCTTCTCGATTCGTCGGAATCCTTTATTTCTTATGTACAGTTGGCATCAGATATATCGTAGCGGCCAAGGTGCTCACAACACTAGAGACATGTTTAGATATTTGTGAGTACTTTGGCCGCTCCGATATACCCGATGGCGACTGTATGTTCAGCGATTACTCGAAGACACCCTGGTCTATGTTGGGCCGCAAAGCCAAGGTAACCGATATCGCCCTCCGTGGTGGCAGTCGGCGGGGCACAGTGCACGTAGAACCGATGGCCGTTGGAGCGGAAAGGTTCTCGAGTGGCGACCACGTACCGGTAGGCGCACCGTGGGAAGACCCCAAGGGCTGATGACCTGGTGAATGTCGCGGGAGTCCGCTGGATGCGGGTCGCGCAGGACCAGTCATTGTGGCAGTCTTTGGGGAAGGCCTATGCCCAGCTGTGGATATCTTTCGGCTGGCCTGGTTTTCCAAATCAGGCCTGACCGACCTGGAAAACTTTTTGTTTCAAATGTCCAAGGTGGTCCCATGGTCATCAAGTTACCAGCTGATGATGGGATCTTGGGGTAATCGCGAAAACTCTTCAAATTTAATAAGCACCCTTGAAGCGGAGTACCGAATTGAAGTTGGTTAAAATGTTTGTTTTAAGAAAAACATATTTTTGTTCCTTTTATCAATATCGATCATTTACACTAAGACAGTTAAATTATATATATATCCAATAACACCACCAGATTGTATTAAAATTAAAATAAATTATAATTGCATACTTTTGATACAATTTTCCATAATTAAACATTTTCAACCTAGCACGACGCGTCTGTAGTGTATACAGACTAATTCAGTTGCTATGTATTTTCGCTCCCCCTTGGAACAAACATCTTAGTTCTTGTAATCCCGACATGTAAAATATTGTCTTTTAGCCATAAATTACTGATTTCTTATGTCACTTAAATTTCAAATTAAAAGCAGACGTGACTGCAATCATTTCGTATGGGGCAGCGCATAAGTACTGACGATTTCTCAAAGTAATTTGTGACATTGGTGCCGTTATTATAAGTAGTCAGTTTTCGAGGTAGATGTCTGTCTATAGCGTTGTGACAGGGAAATTATTGAAAGTTTTATTGGCTGAGCAATTGTTTCCGATACATTCAGTAGGTAGTAGCGACTGGCCTCGTATAGAAGGTCACTCATTCAAAAATTGTAACAATTTAATCAACATTTCCATTCAATTAGATTTTTTTTAGTATTTTTTTATAAACATTACTACTTAATACCAAAACTTTATTAAACCGTCAAGTGTCCTGTAGACTAACGTTAGTCTTCAGCAATTTTGTACTTGTTTACCTACTGATTATATTTACAGTGTTCAATTTTGAATGGAATTTTGACTTTGGTGGGCATTCGACGGGTTAAGGACATCCCTCGCCAGACCCCATGATTAGAATGAGACGGGAGCAGTTTCGACATATAAATGCGTCAAACTTTATTTGGATATAATCGCAGTCGAATACTAAGTAGCTTCACTTGCGAACAAGGTAAGCTTCACTTGTACACTAGCCCTGAGTTATCAAGCGTCGCTCGTCAAACTAAGACGAAGAGAGACTTTGTAACATAACTTCACTTGTGTCGGCGGTCACTTGTGGAGCACGGTGCCCCGGATGACCACGAGGACGCACCGCTACTGCCGGGCGGCGAGGCTCTCCATTATAGCGTCGAAGTGTTCCTCGGGCAGAGGCGTGCAGTGGGTCGAGCGATAGTCGCGCATGTATTTTGAGATCTGGAAAAATGGACAATGGTTAGTTTCAGTAGTACCACAAATATAAACTAACATCGGCAAAATTGAACGTATGACTATTTCAATAAAGACCTTGTTGCACTATACGTAAGGTACAATATGCAATGACAGGTGAACTCGTGCTTTCCCGCTCATGGCGCCAGCCAAAATGGCGGGTGCCGGAGCTGCCGCGCAAATTTTCGGCCAATGTGCGTTGAAGATTTTACCCGCGCAAACGCGCTGCCTTATGATTGGTTAAAATGTTTTCAAAAAATGCTTTCTGCGCAGGTACATGGTTGTAACTTGTACTTGTGGTACTATTTACTTTAAGGTTCTGCTGCTTCAGAGCCCGCTATCTACAGATGTAACATAACGAAGGGCAAAGGGCTTCTAGATTTTAAAGCGTCAATATGCTGCGAAAGGTTGCGGGTGTCCGCCTGGATGCCTATGTCCAGCTGTGCACGTCTTTCGGCTGATATGATGATGATGATGAATAACTGGTAATTGAAACGGTCTGTTACCAGTTTGAGCGACTTGGCGGCTTCGTCGTCTCGCCGCTCGAGCGAGGCGCGCTGCGCGTCGAGCAGCGCGGTGTAATTGCGAAGCGAGTCGAGCGCGCTCGCGTAGAGCTCCGGGTGCCGGGACTCGATCAGCTGCAACAGCAGGTGGTTGCCGCGGTTCGACGACAACTGGCCCGGTCTGGCGGCAACAACGATACACATAAATAGTACTATTTATACGATGCTAGGCGAAAATGGTCTTAACATTTCCTTCGATTTCAAATTAATAACAGGCGTGACAGATAAATGAGAATAAAGTTTTACTCTTTCTCCTGATGTATGAATACAGTTTTCTTTAATTTCTAGCTTTTTTGTACATCACCGAAAGTTGACCCCTAGGAAACTATTGATACTGGATAGATATGGAATCGATTGACATAAAAAAATGCTTTTAAAAAGCTTTCTTCACTTTCATACAAATTGTAAGGGGAAAGTTTTTCTCGATTTATGTCTTTTCTAGCCGGAAATTTCTTTTTGGTCCCATAAAAGCTTTTGATCCTGGACAGGAATGGGATAACCGGCAACAAAAAAAAGTTTGACAAAAATGACCATTTTCTCGCACCCTTTATGTTTTTTCCAAAATCTGTAAACGCCAATCTTCATTCATTTGAAATCGAAGCAAGGTCTTCTAAGACCATTTTCACCTAGCAACACGAGATCTGGTAGCTGCCCTCGCTGACCCAAAATATCCATCCTGTATATTACTACAGAGGCCGGGAAGTAAGCGGTTACCGGCCGAGTACATATAGACGGCCAAGCGTAGCGAGGTCGGATAGTTACGAGGCTGGCAAGCCTTTTTCACGGTATGTATAGTACTTTTCTCAAACGAGCAATGAAATAAATTAAAAAAGAACTCCAAGAAATCAACCTTTAGTTTTCATGGCTGTACGCCGTGATCCTGTGCCACAACTTGTAGAATGCAGGAAATTAAAAAAGACCATCTTGCCGGCCTAGGCTTCCGATTATGTATGAAATGCCATTACGTGTCTCTCGTCTCGCTGCGCCCGAAACGTGACCCTTCGAAGGCCATTATGAAGAACACAACGACAATATTTCATTGCATGATTGAGATAAATAAATAAATAAATATTAAGATAGTCTTACACAAATCGATCTAGTCCCAGTATTATGGGTAGTAGACGACGACATATTTAATAGAGAGCAGCGAACAGGACATCGTCTGGTAGGAGGTCGTGAAAGGTCGCGTCTAATACCAGTTATAGGGAAGTGCCGGCTAATGGTAAATCTCATGTGAACTCACCTCAAGCATATGCTTGAGGTGAGTTCACGTGGACGAGGGAGATCAAGGGAGATCATATGATCTCCCTCCTTGACGAGCAGCGACCAGGACGCCGGCATCTGGTTCTGGGCTAAGGGTAGGAGGTCGTCGAAGGTCGCGTCTAGTACCTGTGATGGGGAAGTGCCGGCTAATGGTTAAATATCACGTGAACTCACTTCAAGCATATGACCTCGTCCTCGGTGCGACGCACGAGCTGCACCGGGCCCCGGTACTGCGTGACCAGCGCGCCCACGTTCAGGTCCACGTGCGAGCGGACCACCTCCTTGACTAGCAGCGACCAGGACGCCGGCATTTGGTTCTGGGCTAGGAGGTCGTCGAAGGTTGCGTCTAGTACCTGTGATGGGGAAGTGCCGGCTAATGGTTAAATATCACGTGAACTCACCTCAAGCATATGACCTCGTCCTCGGTGCGACGCACGAGCTGCACCGGGCCCCGGTACTGCGCGACCAGCGCGCCCACGTTCAGGTCCACGTGCGAGCAGGCCACCTCCTTAACTAGCAGCGACCAGGACGCCGGCATCTGGTTCTGGGCTAGGAGGTCGTCGAAGGTTGCGTCTAGTACCTGTGATGGGGAAGTGCCGGCTAATGGTTAAATATCACGTGAACTCACCTCAAGCATATGACCTCGTCCTCGGTGCGACGCACGAGCTGCACCGGGCCCCGGTACTGCGTGACCAGCGCGCCCACGTTCAGGTCCACGTGCGAGCGGACCACCTCCTTGACTAGCAGCGACCAGGACGCCGGCATTTGGTTCTGAGCTAGGGGTAGGAGGTCGTCGAAGGTCGCGTCTAGTACCTGTGATGGGGAAGTGCCGGCTAATGGTTAAATACCACGTGAACTCACCTCAAGCATATGATCTCGTCCTCGGTGCGACGCACGAGCTGCACCGGGCCCCGGTACTGCGTGACCAGCGCGCCCACGTTCAGGTCCACGTGCGAGCGGACCACCTCCTTGACTAGCAGCGACCAGGACGCCGGCATTTGGTTCTGAGCTAGGGGTAGGAGGTCGTCGAAGGTCGCGTCTAGTACCTGTGATGGGGAAGTGCCGGCTAATGGTTAAATACCACGTGAACTCACCTCAAGCATATGATCTCGTCCTCGGTGCGACGCACGAGCTGCACCGGGCCCCGGTACTGCGCGACCAGCGCGCCCACGTTCAGGTCCACGTGCGAGCAGGCCACCTCCTTAACTAGCAGCGACCAGGACGCCGGCATCTGGTTCTGGGCTAGGAGGTCGTCGAAGGTTGCGTCTAGTACCTGTGATGGGGAAGTGCCGGCTAATGGTTAAATATCACGTGAACTCACCTCAAGCATATGACCTCGTCCTCGGTGCGACGCACGAGCTGCACCGGGCCCCGGTACTGCGTGACCAGCGCGCCCACGTTCAGGTCCACGTGCGAGCGGACCACCTCCTTGACTAGCAGCGACCAGGACGCCGGCACTTGGTTCTGAGCTAGGGGTAGGAGGTCGTCGAAGGTCGCGTCTAGTACCTGTGATGGGGAAGTGCCGGCTAATGGTTAAATACCACGTGAACTCACCTCAAGCATATGATCTCGTCCTCGGTGCGACGCACGAGCTGCACCGAGCCCCGGTACTGCGTGACCAGCGCGCCCACGTTCAGGCCCACGTGCGAGCGGACCACCTCCTTGACTAGCAGCGACCAGGACGCCGGCATTTGGTTCTGAGCTAGGGGTAGGAGGTCGTCGAAGGTCGCGTCTAGTACCTGTGATGGGGAAGTGCCGGCTAATGGTTAAATACCACGTGAACTCACCTCAAGCATATGATCTCGTCCTCGGTGCGACGCACGAGCTGCACCGGGCCCCGGTACTGCGTGACCAGCGCGCCCACGTTCAGGTCCACGTGCGAGCGGACCACCTCCTTGACTAGCAGCGACCAGGACGCCGGCATTTGGTTCTGAGCTAGGGGTAGGAGGTCGTCGAAGGTCGCGTATAGTACCTGTGATGGGGAAGTGCCGGCTAATGGTTAAATACCACGTGAACTCACCTCAAGCATATGATCTCGTCCTCGGTGCGACGCACGAGCTGCACCGGGCCCCGGTACTGCGTGACCAGCGCGCCCACGTTCAGGTCCACGTGCGAGCGGACCACCTCCTTGACTAGCAGCGACCAGGACGCCGGCATTTGGTTCTGAGCTAGGGGTAGGAGGTCGTCGAAGGTCGCGTCTAGTACCTGTGATGGGGAAGTACCGGCTAATTGTTAAATCCATTACTGTAAGTTTTTAACCCCCGTATCTATCTGTGGTATCGTAGCTCCCAAACGAAAGAACCGATTTTCGTTAGTTTTTTTGGGTCATAGATAATTTTATCCTTAAGTGTCCTTACACATGTTTAATTTGAAAATCTGTTCAGCCGTGTTTGAGATATATGGACATCGTAATGAAAATGTCGGGGATTTTTCAACTTTTCTAAGTCGTAGTTATATATTGTTTTCGTTTGGTAGTCTTGTAAGGGTATTTTTGTAAGGGTATTTTTGTAATGGTATTTTTGTAATGGTATTCTTGATAGTTTGGTATTCCATGTAATGTGTTACTAAATGTTATTCTCCCTCACTAGTAGTGTAAGGGTTCTACACTAGTTTGCATGCTATCTCATAATCATAAGTATAATTATTGTAATGTATCTACGACAATGCCACTTTGAACTAAATGTTTAATGTCGCATTGTGTTAGGATCTAGGTTATAACTACTTTGTTATGTAACCCCCTTTCTGCTTTACGAACACCCTGTAGACGCATGCAACTCCAGAGGAGTAACATGGGCGTTGCCGACCCTTGATATGTTTGAGGATTGGCCGTGTTGACAGCTGAAGGCACAAGTTCCCTCGCTCTCAACACAACGCATCCTCGGGAGCTCTGGCGACCTTGCTCACCTCCAGGAACACAACACTACTACAGATCAAGTAGTAGTGTTATTACCTCTTACTCGCGCGAGTAAAAGCGAGGGTGGGACAAGTGCCTAACTCTATATATCTTTCTATAGTACATTATTGTCGAAGCAAGGGAAGTAGGCGATTGCTGGCTGAGTATTAATTTAATGCGAAGCCAGCAAAGACGAATTCCTTCTGAGCTGAAAAGACCTTCCAGCTGAGACAAATATAGTGCTTTTCTCAAAAATTGTGTAAGAAAACAAAAATGTACTTTCTTAAAATGATAAGGCATGCATTTATCTGTCTTTTGGCTTTGCAAATTACACTTAAACAACTAATCAATAACTGAGCTTGCAGCTTCTTTTAAATCTGGAATCATTAACACGTCAATTTTCTATATTTTCCGTAAAAACCTAATGGTTTTTACGGCTAATGCCGCTGTATGTTAAAACAGAATATTTTTTGAATTGCCGACTTTTAATTTTTTTTAATAATAAGTTGGAAGTATATTCTTCTTCCGAAAACGCCATAAGTTATTTGTGACAGCTAAAAAGTCGCGATAAGTCACAGCTACTGATCTTACGTTTTGGCTGTTTAGGACTATAATGCCTTTCATTTATATGGCAATTTCAACTTATTAAAAAGTTTGTACCACGACAAATAAGGTAATTTGTATGCAACATTGTAGTCGAGCAAAATCGAGAAATAGTTATTTGTGTCACAAGGGAGCAAAATAGTATATTTACGGCGAGGGTGGTGTATTAAATCCTGAACGTAGCGAAGGATCCTACAATAGAATCCTGAGCGTAGCGAGGGATTCTGACATAGGATCCTGAGCGTAGTGAGGGATACAAGTGTTTACGCCCGAGACGAAAATAATGTTGCTACCGAGTGACACATACCATTTTTCACACCGGCTATGAAGAAATTGAAAAAAGATATTGTTAAAGTTAATTAAGAAGCTTTAACAAATTTTCTTAATTTTGACAGATAATTTTTAAATATTACGAAATATTTTCATAAAACGTTGTTAAAGTTAAAACTTGAAATATGTTCGTTTTGAATCGATTACGATGAATTTACAATCGATTATTTTATTAAGATTTGTGTTAAATTGGCACATTGCGTAAATGTGCCAATTTAACACAAATTAAATACAATGCCAATGCATAAATTAAAAAAAAGCGGCCAAGTGCGTGTCGGACAACGCACAACCAGGGTTCCGTCCCTATTAAAAAGGTCATGTCAGATCCACCATACCCCCTAGCCATACCCCTGGGGGTAGGGTGGACTGAAACAACCGTTAGTAGTGCTGGGATTTGATGGAAAAATAGAAAAAGAAATAGGTACAATTTTTTTAATTTCATTAAACTGAAAAAAACGAAAGCCGTTCTGGCCATTTTTTACCTTAGGCAATACTGCTTGGCACTGCCAGTCTGTCATGGGTAAAAAAGAATTTCCTGTGACACTACAGTGGCCTTAGTAGTTTTCCCTTGGCACGCGGGGTATTATCTTATCTTCATACCTGTATCGTAACTGCCATACGTCCACGTTCAAAACCAACCTATACTATAAGGCAGGCCGGTGTAGATACGACGACGAGTGAAGCGAGGAGGAGTGTTAGGTGTACTGCGACTCTGCGACCCTACAGCGCGCGAGCCGAGCGAGCGAATCGAGCGTGCCGCGGCTGCGGCCGGCGAAGCTCCAGACCTAACTTTATTCGAAAAAAATATCCGTAGTCGGTTCTGGCGCTTCGCCGGCCGCTGCCGCGGCACGCTCGCTTCGGTCGCTCGGCTCGCGCGCTGTAGGGTCGTAGTACACCTAACACCCGCCAATCGCATCGGCCGGTTCTTTTGCGTTTAGTCAGGCGCGGGACACTCCGCGATTTACGTTCATCGCTACAAGTACATGCCGGTGCCCCAACGATGGGGACGTCAGAGAGCCATAAATCTTAATGTTTTGGCTGAGAAAAAAGCGCCTTTCGTAAAGATCAAAGGAGTGTCCTTTCTGTACATGTACTATTATCTATTTTGTGGTTTAGTCTGGTTTCAACCGTGAGACTTGTTGGTTGTCAGTTATGTCGAAATGTTCAGTCAATAACTGCGTAAATACCAACAAAAAAACTTGAAAAAAGATGGGATTTATTCCTTTAAATAATTTATTTTCATAACATAACGAAATTTGTGTAAACTCATTGTAATTTAATAGTTTTGAACATGTTTTAAATAATTATTTTTGTTAGTTCAAATGGCAAAGTCGCGGAACATAAATCTAAGGTGTAGGTATGCTTAGATACTTTTTTAAGATGTCGTTACCTACATAATTATGGTTTTCATTTTAAGATTTCCAAAAAATCCTCAGCGACGTGCAAAATGGGCTGAAGTCATAGCACGCGACAGCCGAGGTGTTTTTTTTTAAACCAAACGACTCGCGTGTCGTTTGTTCGGATCATTTTAATGATTCGGATATATTATAGGTTATACGACAAAAAATGGAAGAACAGGTTTACTAAAACTGCCACACCTCTCATGAACGTACCTAAGCCCATTTCTTTCCATTACATATTATAATTTCAATTACTTCCAATATACTTAGCTTTATCTTCTGCTTTCTGGCAAAAGGTAATTAATAGCATTAATGAACTATAATAAAATTCTATGATACAATCCCAACACATCATTTAGAAATGCGCAAATTGTTGCCAATTTTCATCATCATTAATTTTTGACCTTATATCTCGTAATACTCGTTTTATAGATGTCGGATGATCATGAGAGTGACGTTCAAAACCCATAGGATCGTTTTAGTAAAATCGACAGCTGATCTCTACTTGACTGTACGCTTACATTACATCGCAAAAAAGAAAGTATTAAAAGTAAAGTCAGGTCGAAAATACAATTATTTAACAAACTGAATCTATTTCAAGGAAACTAAAATGACTTCTTTTTATGGACTCTGTCAGCTGTACTATATGTACTTACGGAAATCTCATCAATTGTTTTGTGTATAATTTTGTACAAATATTTGAAACTGTTTATTCCCCACTTGCAAAATAAAGAAACCCGATTTATTTGTGCTTTCTGTTGAATTAAATAAAATTTATGACGCGACTCCATTCATTCGCTAAACGCTAACTAAAGTTTTGACGTGAGCAGTCAATTCACATTGTATGTCTCAATAAACTAAAAAGTATATAATATTTTGATGTTGCTTTGCTAATATGGTGCTTAAGGTCTAAAACACTGAGTTCTTTTATCATGAAATACCTTGATGCAGGGTATAAATTAACGCTATTAGCAACTACTGAAATGTACTAGAGCTGTCATTCTGGGGCTCTGGGGTACATTTCTTGGCATATTTGCTTGACATTGTGCATCTAGTTCTATATACTAAATCAATGGTTACTACAGATAACGGTAGTCTAACTTTTTCAACTACACTGCGTGATACTGATAACGGTAACAGGACATTTGAGATAAATATTATAAAGCATAACATAGTCCACAGCACTACGGTGGTATGGTTCAGTCCCACCCTACCCCCAGGGGTATTGCTAGGGGTATGGTGGGTCTGACATGAAAAAGGTCATATCGTTACTGAAAACTTATGGCACTTACGTCCTTTTCTTTAAGGAAGTCAGTTTTTTATAAATATCTTGAAAACCTTTGAACCGATCTTGTTCAAAACAAATATCGCTGAAAGAATTTTATAAGCCCTATTAGCATGATTTTTTTCATAATTTTAAAGTGCACGGTTCAAAAATTAGAGGGGGGGGGGACACAATTTTAGTGACTTTCGGGGCGATTATCTCCGACTCTATTCACTTAATCCAAAAAATTGCTTAGAAACCTTATATTTATTTTGAAAGGCCTGTCGATTGATGTACCACACGTGGGCTTGCAATGAAAAAATAATTTTTGACTTTCGGTTTTATGTACGGAGTGCACCCCTAAAAAAATCTTTTTTAGTAATTTCATTGCAAAACTATGTAGCGGTTAATAAAATACACCCTATCCTCAAGTTTTTATTCAAATACACCTTATGGTTTTCGAGTAAAATGCCTGTGACATACTGACGGACAGACAGACAGACAGACATGACGAATCTATAAGGGTTCCGATTTTTGCCATTTGGCTACGGAACCCTAAAAAGTAGCTTGAACAGAAAAGTGGCGTTTTGATCCCTCTCGTCGTGAAACAAAACCTACTTTTCCGAATGAAAGGTGTGAAATAGTATTTTATGCAATCGTTATATAATGTATGCTTTTTCAGTCGAGTACCACGTTTAGGCCATGAAACTTGCTGAGTGGCCTAATTAAGGTACGAGACTTAAAAAGCGAATTATATAACTATTGTATACAATACTTTTTCTACGAGTCAACTGAACTGATTAAACAGACTTGGTATCTATTGAAAACGAAGTGCAACCAACGGCTTTTTCTTTTTTGTGCGTTGATGTCTATTTACCTTTTGACTTTCTCATGACGGCGCCCTATTGGTCAAATACATTATAGTTCAGTAAAGGCGCCACGTGATTGGTCAATTTCATTTCAGTTGTCTCAACAGTTATGAAATGTTGAGTTGGGAGCTCCATAGTAAAAAGTATGTGATTTAAGTTTGGTGTACGAAGTCTTAATTCAAACATTAACCCTCTAATGCATACGAAGCCATACGTGGCGTCCTAAATATTTTATTTTTTTAAAGTAGGTAGTACCAAAAAGTGAGGTATGAGTTAGAAGTATTATGTGTCTTTAAAGTTGAAATTAGGGGGTAGATATTATTTTACCTTCTAAAAGTCATAACACGGTTAGTTATGATACCTGCAATATCAGTTGCGCTTGTGAATACGTGTTTAAGAGACTATCCTGATTATAATTAGATCAAAAACTGTTTACGGAAGGTAAGTGATGATAAAAAATTATGTTTAAGGTTAATTAGGTATTAATTTATAGTTTGTGATAATTTGCTATGATTTTTCTGATATTTTAGATAACAATATGGCCAATTACATTACATAGCCATATTTGGATTCGTATGCATCAAGTTCAATATATGTTTAGCCATAAATGGCCTCGTATGCGTCAATGACAAGAATAAGTTAAAAGTGTTCGAGAACAAATTCGTTTATTTTTCTGTTTAGGTATGGACGTTTCTCGTTTTTACGGCAGCAATGCGAAGGTTAATCCGATACCAGGTGATGGATCAATCAGTATGGATGAACTGGTGTGTGTGGACGGCTGTTCGAATGGACACAATTGATCATTTGCCAGAATGGGCTAAAACTCGACTTCATTGCCAGAACAATTGCTCTTACAGGTCTTTCACGAAATGTGAAAAATGCAATGTTCATTTATGCTACAATGAAAAAAGGAACTGTTTTACTGAGTTTCATACTGACTGACTCAAATTGACGTATCGCTTTAGATCAATTTAGGTAACAACGCATACGAAGCCATATATGGCTAGACATATTTTGAACTTGATGCATACGAATCCAAATATGGCTTCGTGAAATAACTTTTTGATAATAAGAAACACATTTTTTTGTGTTCCAAATTTATTTTGTCTGGGTTATAATAAACTATTTCACATATTCAGATTTTTTTTTTCTTCCATTTTTCACTGTTCATGCATTATAGGGTTAAGGTCGACGAGTATAAAATAGTACATTACGTAACTAGGGCGGTGAATTCGTGAATGCCCCAGATCGCAGGTGATTGTGGCCCGAGCCGAAGGTGAGGGCCATAAATATGCGCTCTGGGGCTTTACGAATTACTGCCTGTGTTGAGTACATAATTTTACGTCTTCACCTGGCCACAATGCGAGTTTTCCCGTACGCGCAGCGTGCAGTAAAAGTCGCATTATGGCCAGGTGTGACGTAAAAGCTATTTACTCACCAGCGCTTTGACCTCAGGGTAGTTGACGGCTGCCCACGCGGCGGCGTAACCGCCGATCGACCACCCGTAGAGCACGATCTGTTGAGGTGCGAACCCTAACTCGTTTATGGCGTACCGCATAACGGCATCCATGGCGTTCTTCTCTTGAGACGGGTATGGCAGCCCCTGAGGGAAAGGGACGGTTTAAAACACCTTTTAACACAAATATTTTAGGATAAAATTAAATATATTTTACTCTTTTTAAGCTAAATACTTTTTGGCTTTATCTCAACAAGGTCTAGTTTTCGCTCTGGGTTGGAAGATCAGATGGCACCCGCTTTCGTAAAACTGTAGTAGGGTGCTAAAACGAACCATGGGTTCCATTAGGGTCCAACCCGCAAAACGCTAGGCCGGGGATAATACCGAGACCCGACGTTTCCTATTCCGAGTCCGCTGAATCTGAACTTGCCACGCTGGTCCATTCTGTAATCCTGGCTTAGCAAGACAGAATAAAATGAAAACGTTACTCGATCCTATACAACGTCACATCAATTTCACCGGGGTTGTCATGATGCCAATCTCGTAGAAATCGGAGTTCCCTTCGCAGCACACCACCCCTTAGGCCTTTCACTGGGGTTGTCAACGAATAACAAGAAACAATCGATCGACTGTACGTAATGAAACACGTCAATTATATATATACTCACAGTGCTCCCTCCGAAACCAGGATGGCGCCACCCAAGCGCGGAGAACCCAGCCTTCACCGGGGTCGTCATGATGCGAATCTCATAGAACCGAGAGTTCCCTTCGTATCTTTCCCTTAGGCCCTTCACTGGGGTTGTCAACGAAAAACAAGAAACAATCGATCGACTGTACTCACAGTGCTCTCCCCGAAACCAGGATGGTTCCACCCAAGGGCGGAGAACCCAGCCTTCACCGGGGCCGTCATGATGCCAATCTCATAGAACCGAGAGTTCCCTTCGTATCTTTCCCTTAGGCCCTTCACTGGGGTTGTCAACGAAAAACAAGAAACAATCGATCGATATACTCACAGTGCTCCCCCGAAACCAGGATGGTTCCACCCAAGCGCGGAGAACCCAGCCTTCACCGGGGCCGTCATGATGCCAATCTCATAGAACCGAGAGTTCCCTTCGTATCTTTCCCTTAGGCCCTTCACTGGGGTTGTCAACGAAAAACAAGAAACAATCGATCGACTGTACTCACAGTGCTCTCCCCGAAACCAGGATGGTTCCACCCAAGCGCGGAGAACCCAGCCTTCACCGGGGCCGTCATGATGCCAATCTCATAGAACCGAGAGTTCCCTTCGTATCTTTCCCTTAGGCCCTTCACTGGGGTTGTCAACGAAAAACAAGAAACAATCGATCGACTGTACTCACAGTGCTCTCCCCGAAACCAGGATGGTTCCACCCAAGGGCGGAGAACCCAGCCTTCACCGGGGCCGTCATGATGCCAATCTCATAGAACCGAGAGTTCCCTTCGTATCTTTCCCTTAGGCCCTTCACTGGGGTTGTCAACGAAAAACAAGAAACAATCGATCGATATACTCACAGTGCTCCCCCGAAACCAGGATGGTTCCACCCAAGCGCGGAGAACCCAGCCTTCACCGGGGCCGTCATGATGCCAATCTCATAGAACCGAGAGTTCCCTTCGTATCTTTCCCTTAGGCCCTTCACTGGGGTTGTCAACGAAAAACAAGAAACAATCGATCGATATACTCACAGTGCTCCCCCCGAAACCAGGATGGTTCCACCCAAGCGCGGAGAACCCAGCCTTCACCGGGGTCGTCATGATGCCAACCTCGTAGAACCCAGAGTTCCCTTCGCAGCACACCACCAATATCTTCCCCTTAGGCCCTTCGTCGCGGTTGTCGACGAACATGGTATCGAGGTCGTTTCCGTCCGATGAACGCAGTTTGGCTCGCTGTCCGTTGAAGGCTTCGACTAGTTGGGTGCGGCCTTGGAATAGTGCAGTGCCTGGTAAAAGATATAGAGCATTAAAAAAATGCTACGATTCCGCAGGTAGACATAGCGAAAATGGCGATATGAACAATACGGTGTGGTCGAAGTGTACAGTCGCGTGCTCCAATATCTACACAGAGAACCTTTCAAAAATATCTATACAGAGACTTCATAGTTACTGACATAAGATAGGCAGATTTTTTTTAAAGGTTGTCTGTATAGATATTGTAGAACTCGACTGTACTCGCATGTTTATGCAAATTCTATGCTATATTGATTTAAACTTTCACGATTCTCAGGCATTATACATCAACGTTGACCGTGGGAACCCGCCCACCAAAGATGTTGTGACACATCCGAAACGTCGGGAAGCGTCGAACAGGTAAATAAGTTAATGCAACACAAATACTCTCTATGTGCGATAGCCTCATAACATGTATCAAATACATATAACAATTTAAAAATAGAGGTTAACAACAGGCGACCTTATCGCTAAATAGCGATCTCTTCCAGACAACTTTCAGGTAGCGGAGGAATTGTAACAAAAATTACAAGTAGGTAGGCGGCAAAATTGGAAGTCAACTAACTTAGAATATACGCAATTACATGAATAAAACATACACATATAAAGCATACAAATAAATTCCTACATAAATACTTATACATATAGTGTTAACCATAGAGACGGGAAATAAATTGCGAAAAATAGAAACTATGAGGAGTCATGGCAGAGACAGATAGCGCTCCTTTTAGTGTGCTTTGAAAGTACCGACAGATTTAATTATACGTGATTAGACTCTGTCTAGTAAAAGTTCTATGGTATGACAGTAATGGTAAGGTTTAACTATAGTCAGGAACTAAAGTTTCGAATGCAGTTTGTACTGAAATTCTATACAAAGTGCACTCGAAACTTTTGCTCTTGAGTGTATCACAACGCCGCACTGGGCCGCACAGCCAGAAATCAAAAGTGCAACAGTGTTAAACATTAAAATTTTACAATTTATTTAATATTACAATGCGAGGGCACAAGCGCAGCCGCCATGGTCAAAACCATGTGGTAATAGCGTCATGAAACCAGATTAGATGCACAAATATCTCGACCGTATTATAACCAAGGACTTGGCACGGTTTGTGAAAACAATTCTATCAAATACCCCATCCAATACCCCTTTAATGGTAAACGGTTCCTGCGCATGATTATAAGATTATAACAGATTTGGCAAAGCAAGCAATGCAGTACAAATTTAATCACAACTCATGTACTTAATACAAGTACATTAGTAGTACACTGAAGTAAAATGCTCAGGAGCTTGATGTCTTTATAATTTTACCCAAAAGGAACTTTACTGCTGATTTGTTTTTTCTCCAAGTTAGCCTAAGTAGTTGTGGTTCATTAAATCATTAAGGTTTTCATTAAATCTGTTCTTCAGTAAATGCTACACAAAAATTTGGAAAACTCGCATTCTTATTTGTCAATATTCCGCATTGCAACTAGGGGAAATCGCCAATACCTGGCCACCCTTCAATAATTGGCTCCCACATAATAAAAATGAACTCTGTTCTTCTACAAACATTATTCAATTTAGTATAACGTCGCCAGTTATTGAAGGATGGCCAGTAATTAAAATCAATACTAAAATTGTTCTATTATAGGTGAATAGAGTTAATTTTTAGTATGAGGTGGCCAGTTATTGGCGATTTACCCTACAAGACAAGCACAAATCATATTGTAGTAAATCCGCGTTAGCAAACCTAGCGCAAGTGTGCAAAAGACACATACATCTACACAAAACATAAAAAGGCACATGAAACAAACTGGTAAAGATATGTATATTTGGATTTTGCACCTTATTCCATGAAAAATGTATACAATTATCTTTGACGTTGACTGTACTTGCGCATCTGTCAGGGACGTGCGAGGCTGTGCTTCAAAATATCAACACCCACCCTGTTTGACTTGTGTCACTTGTGTTTGACACACATTTTTAGTACATACATACTACAGCAATAGTAGTAATTCGCTAGACGCTGAGATTCAAACAAAATAAGGTAAGACATTGGCTGATTTCGATTCTTAGATTGGTTCTGTTTTATAATTTTATTCAGACTATTGTTTAATCGGGAGAATAGCATAACACCAATACACTGTTTACATAGATATATACAGGGTGATATTTTAATCAGTGTTCAACATTTTTGTAGGGTATATTTTTGAAAGAAAAAAAAACTGGTAGGTATTTTTTAATTATAAATTGTCTATTCCAAAAGAATTATCCGTACAGCGTGGTTACTGGGCATTCAGTACCGCACGGAGCGGGGCGGGGGAGGGGAGGTGTGCCGTGCGCAAACCTTACTACCCGCTGAGGTGCCCGCGCGGTAAGGTTTTTTGGGATAACTTTAAGCAGCAATTACTAAAAATTTTGTACTGAATGATATGAAACAAAAAAAACACGTATTTATAATTTTTGCTGAAGAATCTCATACTTGAATTTGGACACTGATTAAAATGTCACTCTGTATATTACTTCGTAAAGATAGGCCCAACGCCCACGAGTAATTCGTCCAATGCGGTGGCCCGCATCGGGCAATCGCGGGCCACCGTGCCTTAGTCTTCAGCTGTCACAGTGTGTCACAGTATGTCAAGCGAATATTGTTCGGACAGGCGTATCTTTACTTTCGATATCATTGACTGTTTCTTTTTCCAGCTCCCTAAAGTCAAGATATTTTCTTGCTTGGGCTAAAAAAATCTCGACCGTTCGAGCTTTACGTCATTCGTTTGCACACTTTTAAAGGGGATTTGTTAAAAGTGAACATTCTGTCGTCATTATTTATTCTGTGGTTATAGTCAATAATGCTTCTAACTTACGTAGCACGCTCTGTATAAGCCCCAGCGAGCCCGGGTATATCAGCCGCAGCGCGAAGGTGTGTGTAGCCACGTACGCCAACACCTGAATGGTGGCGCGTTGGTATCGCGGCAGGTCCGGATTGGCGCAAGCCGAGAAAGGGTGCTGCTCGAGCCAGCCGCCTCTGAAAAAGAAAATTGTGACAATCTCACACAAATCGACCTAGTCCCAAACTAAGCAAAGCTTGTTCTATGGGTACTAGACGATGAACATAATTATACATAGACAAATAAATACTCAAATACATAGAAAACATCCACGGCTCAGGAACAAATTAATATTTGTGCTCGTCACACAAATGAATGCCCTTACCGGGATTCGAACCCAGGCCTTCGTGCTTCCTAGCCAGGGTCACTACCAACTAGGGTAAAGCGGTCATCGTGTATGGGTAAATGAGGGTGGGATGTATTGCCAATTAGTTTGGTTTGGAATAAACATTTGTATCAGAATTAATCTGATAATGACCTATTATGTAGGTACCTAAATTAAACTTTTTAACTACCCGCACACAATCAAAGCAAAAGAAAAGAGTTTCGATTTAAAAAAAACGCACTCTTATGGCTTCAGCCGAACGGGAGCTATGACTATAGACAGACGATACATATGTTAAATGAACACACCCCTAGTTTTCTTTTCGATACTAATAAAACAACTCACGAAATAATCATGTTTCGATTTATTTTTTGCTACCTTTTCCGGTATCTTATGACGTCACTTGTGCTTATTATTACCCTACAAACTGCATATTCAGTGTCGTTGACCTTTTACTCTACGTCAGGGGCGGCTCACTCCGTGATTTTGTCGCGCCGGTACAAGTATATCCGCCGGCCGGTATGTTAGGGCTGCTACGGCAAACGCGCTTCTATCGCAGCGCGTTGCAGGCGTTAGAAAGGGATGGCCACGTTTAGGCTCGTTCGGCATTAACTAAACAGCTAGGGGATTTGTTAACAGAGAACCTTATGTACGTAGTACTATTATTTAGTGTCTTCGTATTAACAGTACGCAAAAGGGGTACATACCGTTCCGTCTTCGACAGCACAAACGTTGCGGGCCATGATTGAAACTCGAAGTCATACTTCCTGATACCCTGCAGATACACCTTTTGATCGGTACCCGAATTGTTCAGCGCCTTCAGAAACTCCACATATCTAGGGTTACTCGCGCGACCGATGCCTCGCATGATGTAGGAGAGGGCTAGGAGGCAGCTGATGCCTCCTAGGTACCGCACCATGCAACGGGTCTCGTCAAGTGAGAAGAAACCACGTTTGTATACGTAGAAACAGATGAATGGCGAGGTGTAGAGACCGATGCTTAGAATGGTACTGGCCTGAAACGTGAAAATTGAGTTCAATTCGCGACATCTAAGTAGAACCAAGATTTACGCAGATTCACGAGGACGGTATAGGTATAAAGCTTAAGTAAAGCACTTCTTGTATGTATTGGTGAGTGGTGAGGTATTCGAATAGACATTGCATATATAAATGTCTAATACAAACATAACAAATGCCTATACGGATAGGTCACTCCTACTTGCAAGAGCCGGGATCTATTGAATGACCTGGGCGCAAAAAACAAAGTAATATTACGTTGGGTCCCAGGGCATGCCGGTATAGAGGGAAACGAGAAGGCCGACGAGCTTGCACGAGCGGGGGCGTAGGGGACGCACTGCGGATCAGAGCCGTTCTGTGGCATCCCCAAGTCTGACCAAGCGCAACACCTTTAGCAAAAAGGCGTCTTCTGATGCCTTGGCGCTAAGCAGGGATCGTCTACGCATGTTGGTAAGGGTGCGACTGTGTGACACAAGGCAGTGCAGACTCTGCCTTGATGCGGAGGAGACGCCTACATATATCCTAACAGAGTGCCCCTGCCTTATGCGCAGTCGTAACTCCTTTCTGGGAAAACACATCACACCGGAGGACATCAAATTTCTTGAGTTCAATAGTATCCTGCAATTTTTCGAGTTTGCAGGACTTGACCAAGAATTGTAGTATGTGGCGATCACAATACATCAGCGATGGTCGCAGTAATATAAGGGCTCTCACGGTCCGGAAGCCACTACCAGAAATAATAATAATAAGAGGGGCTTTACTTAAGGTTTTTACCTTTAGGTCTATGTTCCCTAGTTGATTTTAACTTGCATGTGGCTTATATACATACAACATAAGTTTACATAAGAAATAAAATAGTATTTAACGCATAGTGAATTTTTCATCAGCTTACCAAAGTTCAAGTAAAACTGTTAGCACTGTGTTGAATGTATGCACGACTAGATTAAAAGCACAGCTAATAATCGAACTTCAAAATGAGCCCTTATAAAGTTTTAGCCAACAAGATTATGACGCAATTTTACTGTGATAAGCTATCCGTCACGATCTGACGATTATGCGAGTACGAGTGATGTATTTGTCATCCACAGAGATAAGTGCAAGTGCAACTAATATCCGAAGATATTTCAATACCAAGGAAAATAAGAATTGTTTCTTACTGTTGAGATGATTTTGTCACCCCACTTCTCCATTCCTTCTGGCTGGTAGAGGGTCTGAAATAAATAACATTTTCACACCTTTCATTCGGAAAAGTAAGTTTTGCTCCACGACGAGAGGGACCAAAACGCTACTTTTCTGTTCAAGCTACTTTTTTAATTTATACAGTGGCATTGGAACATTTGTACGCAATGTGCCAATTGCTGGATACAGATGTTAATAAAATAATCGATTGTAATTTCATCGTAGTCGATTCAAAACGAACATATTTCAAGTTTTAACTATAACAATGTTGTATAAAAATTTATAAATATTTCTTAATATTTAAAAATTAGTTATAAAAATAGAGATAATAATAGACATATTTTAACAACAACTTTTTTTAAATTTCCTCATAGTCGGTGTGAAAAATAGTATGTGTCACTCGGTAGCTAAATTATTTTCGTCTCGGGCGTAAACACTTGTATCCCTCACTACGCTCAGGATTCAATACACCACCCTCGCCGTAAATATACTATTTTGCTCCCTTGTGACACAAATAACTATTCTAGCTCAAACTTACCCTTCAAACATATCAAACCATTTTGTATCATTATCATTTTGTACTTTATTTATTTCATCATTCTAAAGGTTATGTAGTAGTAGTAGTAGTAGTTTTTCTTTATATTCAATATTTTTACAGTCAGATTTAACTATCCAGAAAAGCATGGTGCAGTCAGCATAAAATTTTCGGTAGCAGCCAAAGTATCACAATATTTATTGACGAAACTTTATTACTATAGGAGTAGGGATGTGTTATAGTCATAATCATCTTCATCATCATATCAACCGAAAGACGTCCACTGCTGGACATAGGCTTCCCCCGAAGAGTGCCAAAGTGACCGGTCCTGTGCCACCCGCATCCAGCGGGCTCCAGCAATCTTTACCAGGTCATCATTCCACCTTGTGGGGGGCCTGGCCACGCCGCGCCATCCAGCGTGGTCGGCACTCGAGAACTTTTCCGCCCCAACGGCTACCGGTTCTGAGTGTTATGTGCCCCGCCCACTGTCACTTAAGTTTAGCAATTCGGAATGCTATATCTGTTACCTTGGTTCTGCTGCTCTCCCAACATAGCCCTCTCTATAGCCCTTTGGGTGTTACAGTATATTTGGTTAATTTGGCTGCTACTATCTATATGATTCTGACTGTAAGATATTTTCATTTTTTGCCTTATTGCATTGAAATAAGCATAGCATTCGAAACGCAGAATAGTGTGCTGCAGCTGATATATCGTCTGTTTTCTTGATAATGGCTAAAGGTCACTGTGAAACATTTCAGACAACCAAGTCAGCTAGTCAACTTGATGCTTGTATAGTTTTACTGATGGGTGGAAACTCGCATGGCAAAGAGTATCAGTCATTATTGCATTGTTGAGATAGGTCGAGGAGGACAAATACCAGGAATACGTGCAGTTTTTACTCAGCCAGAGTCGGAGACAAGTTACCTAAGTTAAAAGAGGTTAAATGAAATAATAGTTTTTTTTAATGAGCATCCTCATGTCTTTACAGTATTATTGGCCAAAAATCAACAAGCATCATGTAATCATGTAATCAGTAATCTTCTCAGTCTAGTACTATTATTTGAATGAAATATGTGACTAATATTTTGATAAAAAAAAACATATTACCATTTCACAAACCTTGGTATAGGTAATGCTCGCAACTCTCGCAAGATAATTTAGAGGAAGTATTATGTAAAATTAATAATTTAATCGTTATTAGTTGAATCATATAAATACTTAAGCAACTCCATTTCCCTTTGTGTGAAATTTGCCACAAATACTCCAGACACTAATGATGATTAGGGATGTTATGAATATTCGCATTCGCATATGCGAATAATTCGCATCATTTTAAATATTCGCGTCAAGCAATGCGAATGTTTTGCGAATGCGAATATGTGCGAGTCGTGGCGTGTTTCGCCCGCGCCGGCCGCTTCACGCCGACTCGCGCATGCGCAAAACGCGGCACCCCGTACCTGATTAATTTTGACCAATACAAAGCACTTTTACTTGGGTAGCGACTTGTGATTGCTTTTTATGCTTGTCATTGTTAAATAAAATTATTAAAAAGTGATTACGTACATTGAGTTTTTAGTGGAATTCCTTAATATTCGCATTCACACTCGCATTCGCACATTCGCATCCTAAATATTCGCGAATGTAGTAGAACTGACATTTGTGACATCCCTAATGATGATGATGAATACTGTACCGATGAATGTATATTGTATGAATAAAATAATTATTTCTGTATGAACCTGCTAGATAGTCACCCAGCTTATAGGTGCTGTCCTCTACAAATGGTGTTTCCCATGTTATTGGCAACAAACATAGTGCTATGAAATGAGTGGCAGAAAATGTGCTAATGTTATGGAATTAACTTTTGGTGTCTACTTATGATACCTGACTTTCTTAATATTGATTTTATAAATGAATGCTGATGCTGTTCAATCATTAATTAAATCAGATTCGCCTGGATGGTTATGTCCTGCAGTGGATGTTTTTCGGCTGATATGATGATGACTAGAATCTGCCAATGTATGGAACATATATAAAAAATAAATAAATACTAGCATTTAGCTGCGACTTCACCCATGAAGCTAGGAGATTTTGTATACGCTTGGGGCACCATGCATTTTCCCAGGGAAAAAAATTGCCCATGTGGCTCTTCGGCGCACATAACACCTCTCTTAGCTGTGTTAGAAAAAGAAGTAGGTATCTAACTAAAATTCATTTGCACTTTTTCCATACAAACTTCATCTCCCACATCACACCTTCAAAAGATAATTTCTGAATGAGATGAAATTGGTACAGAAACATGTATTTTTAAATAGGCTATGTAACTTCATATGAATGTTTCAATGTTCTAAGTATGCAAGAGCCTCCTAATAGATGAAGATCTGTAGTAATTATATGTGACTATTTGCTCAGTAATGTAAGTAGACATTCTCTGAATTACATAGTAATTAAATTTTAATGTTTATAACCAATTAATACTTACATCTCTGGCGCCATCCTTATAAATCTTGTACAGCCTCGGCGAAAACATGCATTGCCACGTTAGTTTCATTGTGAGATTTTATGAAATACTTCTTGTGCAACTAAAGAAACACAATTTCACAGCGTTAATGCCCACGTACAACACAATCAAATATACTATTATTGGCTGTAAAACTGTGCTCTTTACGTTATAAGGAAATAAATCAAATTTTGATCGCATAAACTGATAAATTTTGTAATTCACTATTTCATGAACATTTCAATAATCATTTCCCCGTTCCTCCTGTTTCTTATTCGTGAATGGGGTTGGCAACTGTCAAATGTTTGACTAGATGGCGCCATCATAGGTTCTACCTAACTAATCACTAGCCATTTTCTATGGGATTTGGCGTATACGGCTTGATTCTAAACAACGAAATTCCGAAAAAAAAAAAAAGGAATTTGACGGTTTTGGTAGGATTGACGGACCTTCGCCCGGCAAACCGCATTGATTAATCTTTCGCTATTTTTGCTACTATACTCTGTAGCTAGTAAAAATATAGTACAACGAGATTTGGGACTGGTCTTATGACAGTTCCAATATGATGTAAAGAGTGATGTGGCTAGAATAAATCGATTGTCATAATAACCGATTACGATTGATGACGGCTAATCAAAGAAATCGATTGATTACTGTGTAATAATTATTTTAAGAAAATCAAATAGAGAGCCTATACACTGTCGTCTGCTAACACAAGTGTCCTGTTAGTAAAGAGAGAGACTGATAGTGCGAGAAAAATTGAGATAGCTCGCGCGCCGTGCAGAAATGAATCTCTTATTTTCAAACGCAACATTTTGCACAATCAAATATGTCGGTTTCGATCGATGTGATTTTATTTCGTATTATCGTGACAGTAATAAAATAATACATGGTTATTTTCCTATTCACAATTATTTGATTCATATCGATTTATTTCTAAATTGACAGACTCCAATCGATTAAAGCAGTGTATCACTAAATTTAAAAAGAAAAAGTCGTAGGACGTAATGGGTTGCATACCGAGTTTTCAATGCTAATTTCCATACAAATAAGCCGTAAAAAAATATTACAATCATTTTATAAGTGCTAAAAAGAGCGTGCATGGAGATTGAACTTTGTTTTGTAACACAGATTACAGAGAAAAGCAGATAGGCCCTAATAAATTGAACGTTTTCTATACATCCGATCTCTTCTCACTTACGTACTGAACGCCGAGTAAGAAAGGGATAGAACCATGTTATCTGACAGGTCTTCATACGTCATTGTCTCCGCTTTCTCGCTCGCACGATGTAATTCGCTCTTTCGCTCGCTCGAGATTTAGTGCACAGAAAGATATTTTCTTACAAGTTATCGATATCGATATTTGCTGTTAATAAATTCGTAATATGCGATACTCGTAAGTAAATTGTATCTCAATCCATACTATGCAAAAATTAATATGGTACTTACCAAATAGAAGACAAAAACCATTACACGACTACGAATATAATAAACTGCATTCATGTTTCATATGTTCGCTACAAATTAAATTATGCAAATACATAGTTAGTCAGACAAGTTACTTTTTAAGTCTCACTATTTTGTGGATCTTTAGTGGAACACATTTATTTTTAACCGACTTCTGAAACTTATCAATTCTGCTGGCACTTTATTTTTTTATGTATGTTCCTCGATTACTCTTAGACGCTTGGACCGATAAGAATGGTGTTTTGTTAGAAAAGGTGGTCCTAGGCAGGTCAGGATCTGAAGATGGAATCCTGGAGAAAACCAGGGCAATCTTCAAATCTTATTTTGAAACGATTTGGGTACTTTGAAATCGTGCATTTGCTTTCAGAAAGCAGTTCATGCGGTAATATGGAATGTGGCTTCGTGAAGTATTGATTTGAAGTCGATTAAAACTTTGTTTTTAAAGTAAGCTAACACAAAATAACAACGCAATTATATTCCTGAAAATATCACATTTTAATAAGAAAGTTACATCTAATGCTTTAAATAATAAATATCAAATTATATAGAACTTTTTGCAATCAGTAAACTTGCATCACCTGAAGAGGCAATGCAGATGTCTTAGGTATTGTATCTGGTAGCCTTTCATTACTGCTCAGCATCATTTTGTTGTAGTTGCCTTCTAATTGTTGATCCTGGTGAGATCCCTGCATTAAATACAGTAACGAAAACATTATTATACAATCTCTATCTTTTGAGCTGCTTAAGTATGAACAGGTAAACAACAAACCGACACAGAGTTACTTTCGCATGTATAATACATATTATAGTAGTTATGGATATATAAAGAAAATCAATGTACTAATACAAATTCTTTGCATATACAAAACTTAAATGAAACGAACTCATCTGGAGGGACCTCAGAAATGTCAAGTAATAAAATAAATAAAACTCACTATACTACCAACTTACCTCAAGCGGTCTCTGAAAAACTGTAGGTATCGCTTCTGGCAGCAAGTGTTTTATGTTTTTAATAATAACGAAACAGTTAGTTTCGAAATGTTTCGAACATATTCTATGGTGTTTTTTCGGCGTCCAATTATTGCGCCCTACTGCGTCAATCCATTTTTTTCGAAGATTATTATTTACCGGAAACCTGAAGTTAACAGTTAAGACATGTAACATTAAAATATTTTGTCTAAACGCCTACATGAATAATTCATGTCGACGAAATATCGATATATACATGGTAACAACACTACCCATGTTTACGACATTTGTATTTTTACTAAAAATCCCAAAAATATCAAGTTTGATCCATGTAAAAAGTACTTATCCGATAGTATCAAGCATCTGCTGTAATCCCAGACCATTATATTGCGTAATGTACATGAAATATTTGAAAAATAACCAAATGATTCTTACCGATGAAATCCGATTGTTTCTCCGGTCTTTTTTAACAATCTAGCATAACTTCGGCAGTACGGAACTGCACAAGCCATTGTGCCACTTCATACAACTTAAATCATTAACTTATTACAGAAACTAGCTTTTGCCCGCGGCTTCGCCCGCGTAGTAAAAGTAATTTTCCAAATTGCTACGCCGCCTACTAACCTACTACTACTAACTTCCCCTACGAATAACCCTTCGTCATAACCCATTATGGTAAATTAATTTTTATTTAGGTACTATTATTTTTATGCCCGTGTGGTGGCGGGTTAGAATTTCACCACCCTCTTTCTTCCCATGTGTGTCGTAAAAGTCGATTAAGAGAGCAGGGTTGAAGTGTGTTGTGGGTGATGGGCTAACAACCTAAGCAATATCACTTTTTGTCGATCTTTTATACCCACATTTATGCTAAAAGTGGCGCTGGAACATAAAGTTCATGTGCTCTGCCTGCCCTTTTTGGGAATAAAGACGTGAATGTATGTATGTATGTACGTATTTCTGTTATTAAATTTACAGTCATGATTAATGAGAATCTGTCCTCTGGAATAACAGCTACTTTATGTTCATGATAATGTTGAAATACCAAAATATCTCCACGAATGTCAAGTCAAATTTGTGGCCTGGACATTGCTATAGGCTAGTTTCCTAAGATTTTTTTTCCATGTTTTTCGAACCAGTATTTAACATAAATACCCAAAAATTTGTTTTAATTTAACGGCGCCCAAAATGCTTAACTTATAAAAAGTAAGCAGATCATCGTGCAGCACCTTGAATGTACTTATTACGGATGCAGGCACTTTCCCAATGTCTCCTACCCTCCCGTCCCGCCGCGCCGCCCGCACTCGCCAAGGTACCGATTGCTGACGATCGAGATGGCACCAAATACAAACTTTAAAACCTATAACCCTATATAACGCGGGTCTCGTTCCATACCTCAAAAGCAAAAATAGAACCCTTATTTATAGGATCACGTGTGGCTGTCTGTCAGTCCGTCTGTTACAACCGATTTGCTACGAAAAAAACTGGACCGATTGAATTGCAATTTGGCACAAATATTTTCATGAATTTTCATGTCCACAACAATACATTTCAAAATCTATGTGATTTTCGTTACTAACGTCCCAAAAAACCGTAATAACAACGCCCATATTGATATTTAGACGCCACTTTGGAATGTAAAATCGTTGTTGTTTTCCTAATCAGCGACCCGATAAACCATAGAAACAATAGATGCCGATGTTGATTTTCAGATTTTGTCACCACATGTCTCCTTTTAGGGGTTGAATTCTCAAAAAACCGGAAACACTTGTTTACTCATTTATCGTTAGGAATTATCCTGTGAATTCTCGAATAAAATTGTCTAACTAATCTTTTTTCTCCATACAAACTTTGGACCTCCTTTTAAACCCCTTTAGGTGTAATTATTTCTAAAACGCTGAAAGTACTTTATTTGTAAATGAATAAGTAATCTGTCCACAAAGTTTTAAGTACGTAGTAGCTAAAAATAAGTTTCCCTTATACAAAATTTGGACCCTCATTTAAACCCTTAGGGGTGGAATTTTATAAAACGCTGAAATTACTTTTTTTGTATCCTAATAAGTTATCTTCCTACAAAGTTTCAATTCTCTAGTTCAATAGGACCCCCTATTTGACCCCCTTTAGGGGTGGAATTTTCTAAAACGCTGAAAGAACTTTTTTTGTATCTTAATAAGTAATATCCCTACAAAGTTTCAAGTCTCTAGTACAAAAAATAATGTTCACCCATACAAACTTCGCACCCCTATTTAACACCCTTGGGACAGAACTTCCAAAAATCCCGTCTTATCCCTTGCCTACGTCATAAAAGGAAGGTCTGGTGTAAATTTCAAGTTTGTAGTCCCAGTAGTTTTGAATACAAACTTTACACCCCTATTTAACCCCCTTAGGGGTGGAATTTTGTAAAACGCTGAAAGTGCTTTTTTTGTATCTTAATAAGTAATCTTCCTACAAAATTTTAAGACTCTAGTTCAAAAAATAATGCTTCCCCCATACAAACTTTGGACCCCCGTTTTACCCCCTTAAGGGGTGAGTTTTCAAAAATCCTTTCTTAGCGGATGCCTACATCATAGTGGCTATCAGCATGCCAAATTTCAGCCCGATCGGTCTAGTAGTTTGGGCTGTGCGTTGATAGATCAGTCAGTCAATCAGTCAATCAGTCAGTCACCTTTGCGTTTTATATATATAGATATTTAGTTTTTCAACACAATATTCTTGAAATAACCAACTTTCCTCAAGATTCACAAGAGATTTGACGTTGATTTGACTTTGACAGATTGTTTAGCATTTAACACCGTGGTTAACAGTTTTTGGAGACAAGTCGTCAATAGACTCAAAATACCATACTATTCGTCTCATTCTAACTCACATCAGCTGACCATAAGCAGTGACAGAGACAACTATATGAAACATCGTCTTGCTTTATACTGCGCGTCTGTATTCTTATTAGTCTGTGTTTTGTAACTCGGAAGCTATTGAAACTCTTTTTATTATTTCGATAAGCAGTGCCCATTTACGTTATATGGGTGTCGCGATGTGTCAAAAGACCAGTTCCAAATCTCGAACACTGTAGTTTCTTGTCGGTTACTTTAGTTTAATATTGTTGTGTTGGCTGCATGTACTAAAACTTCATTTATTTTCTCCGGGTTGTATAATTGTGATCTGTGGTGTGTAAAGTAGACAGTCTGTCGATGTTATATAGAAAAGTACTCTGTGTGAGTAGTGTCTTCTGAGTTTCTTAGTCTTAGTAGTCTGTGGTCTCAGTCAGATTGGTTGGTCGGGGTTGGTCACTTTGGTCAGAGAAGCATTGAACATGAAATTGTATTAACGTATTTCACAGAAAAGTAATCATATATTTCTTATAACTTTAGGAGACTAGTCATGAAACATGATTTATTTACTGAAAATAATTTGGGCATGTGTACTAATTTCTATTGTGGCTGTAGAAGCCAGAATTCACAAGTTGCCTCTGATGGTAAGCATAATAAACATATTTTACTATTTTCTGCTGGTCCTGGAGGTTTTAATCGTGCAATTTCGTTATAAACACGCGTAGAAGCTGGGATTTATCGTACAAAAAGAGTGGAGAAGGTGCATTTATTTTATTATTTAAAATTAAGTGAATATAAATGTTTATATTGGATTAATGATGGGCACACGTCACGGCCGGCTGCGTATTGTTCCCACAGTGTTGAATAATTCGTGTAATTTTCCATTAATAACAGCGTTTGTGTACGTACTATTAATATATTGAGAATGCTTTTTAGACTGCTTTTGTATGCGAATTGATATACAATAAATTTTACTTTTAAACCTTACTGAATTTAGCATCCTAAACAGCAGAGTGCAGAACTAAGGACAAACGATAGTCTTCAATGTCCGTCATTAAGTGTTAAGGCAATTTATTAATACATTTTAATTTGCTACACATCAATATTGCTTTTGCTGCTAAAATATGCAAGAGAATTTGCTAATTAGCTTAAACATCAAATAGAGATATAGGGAAGCTAATTGTTCAATGTTCTTCAGTTCCAAGTCCAAGTTCAGTTACAAAATTTTCCGATACTTTGCTTATCATTTATGGATTAAATTTATACTCAACAACAACAGTAGGCATATGAATCAACTGAGGAACATTATAATGTGCATATGTTTCCTTGTTTTGTATTGAATATACGATGTTCCTTTAATATTGATATATTTTGTAACAAATTAGCAATAGACTATTAGTATGTCCATGTCACTGAAGAGTAGCTGAAAGCCTCACTATTTCACAGCACTGTGATGGCAGAAAGGTTTTGGGTTTATAAACGATGTAATTTCATTTTGTCTCTACCTCAGTTCTCAAAATGAGTGAGGGTCAAAATGCCTAAATACCAGATGTTATTTTCTCTTATATTTTTAATGTACTTACTTGTTACCTATTATATATATTTATACCTGTAATAAGTGCAACCAAACCACAGTAGTAGAATGTGAAAGAAAATAGGTTCTTTTTTACAAGTTTTTTTTTCACCTTTGTATGGAGCGTTAGCCGACTGGGGCGACTTGCTTCATACAAATGTAAAAAATTAATCACATCAAAAAACCCTTTTTTTTATTTAGCAGCTTTTTAAATTTTGTAAGGTTCCTATACACTAGAAGAAGTATCAATCAGTATTAGGCACGAACTGACTCAGAACTGACTCGGAGGTAAATCACTTTGTATAAAAGAACAAAAGGTAAATATTTTTAGAAATAAATAAGAAATAATTATCCTAATTTGTTTCTGTGAATCTACTCTGCAATATGCCGAAGTTAACGGAAATTCCCGGGAACACCGTGTTAACGTTTTAAGTCTACTTTTTACACTGAACCTGTGTATAAAATGTGATGTTAAATAAAGATTTTCTATGTCTATGCTATGTCAATGTGTAAGTAACCAAAAAAAGTTAGTATGCATGTTGTTGGCTACTGATACAATTGGTGCCTAGACTAAACCTATAACAATGTAATCAAATCATCAGCATGTCCTACTGCGCTCATACCTGCTACTGGGCTCATACCTAAAGTATGAGAGGAAACCAAATCCCACAAACCTCCAATTTTCCTTTACTGCACAGCGAAATAACTTTGCAAAGCGACTAAGTAATCCATACTAATATTATAAACTAGCTTCTTCCCGCGGCTCCGTCCGCGTGGAAGACGTTTATATCGCAGCTCCATACAAACTTCCACCCCCCATTTTAGGGAAGTGGGGGGGTTAGAAAGAGACAAAAAGTAGCCTATGTCGCTCTCCATCCCTTCAACAAAAACAAAAACAAAACTATCTCCGCTTAAAAAATCGAAGTCAATTCGTCGCTCCGTTTTGCCGTGAAAGACGGACAATCAAACTAACAAACACACACATACACTTTCCCATTTATAATGTTAGTATGGATGGATGGGAAAGTGTATGTGTGTGTTTGTTTGTTTGTCCGTCTTTCACGGCAAAACGGAGCGACGAATTGACGTGATTTTTTAAGTGGAGATAGTTGAAGGGATGGAGAGTGACATAGGATTTTTTTATCCCCGAAATCATCTCCCAAGGGGGTGAAATAGGGGGGTAAAAGTTTGTATGGAGCTGCGATATAAACGGGTTCCACGTGGACGGAGTCGCGGGCAGAAGCTAGTCAGATCATATGTTGTACTACTTGCATAATAAAATGTTCCTTGTATCTTGTTGCCATGCTTGTCTCATAAACCACTTATCTGTGATTTGATTTCATTAGGTAAAAATCCACCAAATATAAGATGTTGGCTAAGCATATTTCCCAAGTATGTTGTGTAGTCCATTTTTAATCCATCGAATATAAGTTTTTGGGGCTAACTCGCAAGTATGTAATGCAGTCCATATATATATATTTTTTAATTGAAGAGGTCTGTGTCTGTGAGTTCTGGGAGGAGTCCACTCCATCATATAATGTATCCCTAGGTATACAGCAATTTAAGCAATATCTATTCATTTATGTAAATCTGAAAATGCTAAAGCTATTACTGAATATATTTGCGAATCGGTTATGTTTTCGTATCTCTTGTGGCGTTAGGTTAGCGTCATGTGTTCTTCCTACCCTATTGCAGTTGGTCCATATAACCCCCAATATCTGATATACATTTTACACAGCAGAATGCTCAACGCAAGTCTGTGTGTGTGTTTGCGAAAAACGGATGTGTCATTTAAGCGCCTGCTAGACCGACAAGCCTCCGATGGCGCGACCTTCATCGGTGGCACGTCGTGATTTTTCTGGCTAGAGGGTTGCCATACGTCCCGGTACGCCGGGACATGTCCCGGTTTGAAGCATGGTGTCCTGGCGTCCCGGCCGATAAGCAAACTGTCCCGGTTCAAAAATCATAGTTATTTAATAGAGGGCTGAGGGCTAGGGGGGGCGCTACGGTAATTTTGTCCCGGTCTGGGTCCCCAAACTTAAAGCAACCCTAGCCTAGACGGTCGGCCGACCACGGTACAGCCCTTGCGGTCGCTGGCGCGCGCTCTACTACCAAGGGCGTCCGAAGGTCAAACGAACTTTTTCTGGATACAACTGTCTACACGTCCGTCTGGACCAAGGTCGCTCTGTCGGAGGGGCTTGTAGGTGACCGTATTGTAGACGCAAGACGCCTCACGTAGTCGTGGTTTACGATCGATAAAAGGTCATAGCTCACTAGAGCCACTCGTCGCCCGACCCGCGCCGCCTCGCCTCGAGCGGATAGGTATTCTTTATATGGATTTGTACGGGCATCCGCTTACTACATCAACTCCGTAGTTAGTACTTTTACGAGGCGAGGCGGTGAGGGTCGGGCGACGGGTGGCTCGGCTGTAGTGAGCTATGGCCTTAAATTACCTAGTAAGCTATTGGCAGCCCGCACGGCTTCACCTTCGTAATATGAAAGTCCAGGCAGAGCTATGGGGTAACATATAATCTATGTCCACCCTGAAAGTCCATTTTCTGAAGAATTTACTTTATTACGTTTAGGAGACCCCCTGCATACGTAAAAGCCTGCAAACTTACGTGTCATAAGCTCTAACCTCTTTGTTATTAGTATACCTCACTACTTTAGTTGTTAGTATAAACTAACATTGAATACTAACAATTCCAGGATGATTACCGCCACTATGTGGATCTGACTACGTTCGGGTTCTTCCAAGGCGGGGTGTTGGACGTGCACATGGTGAACTTCAAACTACCCTCCAATGTGGAACAAGGAGAGGTAAGAACGCGATCATTAACCCCCTATAATAACGAGGGGTAATAAGTTTCACATGCGTATCTGTCTGTGGCACCATAGCTGTCAAATAGTTGAACTGAGACTTTAGTCTTGTCAGTCGAGATGGTTCTACATATCATAATGATTACCGGTCAGTAAAATGTGGACGGTACAATCGCCAACCCCTCATTGTGCTGTTAGATTTAAGAAAGAAAGAAAGATATTTATTATCATTATTCGTGGACAAAACAATGGGTATAAAAAACAAAACACAGTAACTTAAAAGTAGCAGGGTCCACGAAAAGGCCCCGACTCAGCACGGTGCTAACCTAGAAGGCCAGCGCTGGTGGATTTGAGAATTCATATGTAACAAACCATCGAGCAACCCCCCTTTTTTAAATGTGTCGATCTGAACAATGAACGGAGCCGAGCCAAACGTCGCTACGAACATTTTCGCGATCATTCTAGCGAGCGTATTCAATAAATGGTCGTTAAAAAAAAACAGTCGTCAGATATCCCCGATGGCTAGCCAGTACCGACAGCGGCGGGCGAGGGAGCGTGGCCGGGGAAGTAGACGACGCCGGAACTATGGGTTATAATCAAAAAAATTGTACATGGTTAAGGGCCTTAATCTAATCTACGCTTTAACTTTTCTTATGGGAGTAACGACAATTACCCATGTAAAATGTATGGGTAATTGTCATGGGAAAAGTTAAAGCGTATAGATTAGATTAAGGCCCTTAACTATGTACAAGTTTTTTGATTATAACCCCTATAGCAAATTGCTCGGCTCGACAAAAAGCCTAAATCAAATATTCTGACGCTCGCTAAACCTGTCCCGTTAATTTGGTGAGCTTTTACCTGTCATGTAACATTCGCTATGGTCCTCACGCTTAACTGCTGAAATGATATTTCATCAACCTTACTTATTTACTGAGAAAGAGGCTGGCTCAATTGGTCCCGGCTAGAAAAAGCCAGAAGAAGTCGTGTAAGATCGATTAAAATGGAGAACTCTTCTGCCAGTCATATGCCCCTAATGATGGATAACAGGAATACATCATCGTTATTATACACTTATATTAACTTGTTTTCGCCTTCAGTATGGGTTCACCTTGGACCGCACAGTCAACGACGCAATCAGTCCATATCTGGAAGCGCACTCAGACACGTGTTTCCTAAAGGACAGCGAGAGCAGCGTGACGTCAGCTCAGCACCCCGCCATTGTGTTCCTCAAGATGGACTTCAACAACTTGAAGTGAGTGCACTAAACGTAGAATGTATCTGGTTGTATTCAGACACGTGCTGCCTAAAGGACAGCGAGAGCAGCGTGACGTCAGCTCAGCACCCCGCCATTGTGTTCCTCAAGATGGACTTCAACAACTTGAAGTGAGTGCAGTAAACGTAGAATGTATCTGGTTGTATTCAGACACGTGCTGCCTAAAGGACAGCGAGAGCAGCGTGACGTCAGCTCAGCACCCCGCCATTGTGTTCCTCAAGATGGACTTCAACAACTTGAAGTGAGTGCACTAAACGTAGAATGTATCTGGTTGTATTCAGACACGTGCTGCCTAAAGGACAGCGAGAGCAGCGTGACGTCAGCTCAGCACCCCGCCATTGTGTTCCTCAAGATGGACTTCAACAACTTGAAGTGAGTGCACTAAACGTACAATGTATCTGGTTGTATTCAGACACGTGCTTCCTAAAGGACAGCGAGAGCAGCGTGACGTCAGCTCAACACCTCGCCATTGTGTTCCTCAAGATGGACTTCAACAACTTGAAGTGAGTGCACTAAAAGTAATGTATCTGGTTGTATTCAGACACGTGCTTCCTAAAGGACAGCGAGAGCATACTACTTCTTCTTTTGCATTATAGGGTGAAGACTCTAAATTTATTACCAATCCAAAAGAAAGAAGGCAGAAAAATATGCCCAACTTGAACCTGCTGCTTTTTTAACCCCCAACGAAAAAAGAGGGGTGTTATAAGTTTAACGTGTCTGGCTGTGTATCTATGTATCTGTCTGTGGTATCGTAACTCCCAAACGGATGGACCGATTTGAATGGGGTTTTTTTGTGTCATAGATAATTTCATCCCGACTGTTCTTAGCCATGTTTCATCAACATCTGTTCTACCGTTTTTGAGATATTGGACTTTGAAATGAGAATGTCGGGGGTATTTCAACTTCTCCAAGTTGTAGTTATTAATGTCGGCCAACCACCTGGCTGGCGGTCTCCCCACCCTACGGTTTCCCGAGGTCTCAGACAAATACTTATGGAAACATTATATTTCAGATTAAACATAACGTGCAAAGGCAACGACCTCACAGCGATGCATCTGTACCAGAACCGGTCGCAGATACCGCTGGACCGCGCGAAGCGGAGCCCGAATTACTGGCGGCATCCTTACATCACAAAGCGATCTGTTGACAGTAAGTGTCACTTTTTACCATGAACCTATAATACTCAGGACAAGCTATCGTAATAATATGGTGAGGCAGGGCACAGCGAGACGTCATCCCGCTCGTTCTTTTTTATTTTTATTTTATAACACTACTACTTGCTCTGTAGTAGTGTTGTGTTCCTGGAGGTGAGCAAGGCCGCCAGAGCTCCCGAGGATGCGTTGTGTTGAGAGCGAAGGAACTTGTTCCTTCAGCTGTCAACACGGCGAATCCTCTAACATATCAAGGGTCGGCAACGCCCATGTTACTCCTTTGGAGTTGCATGCGTCTATAGGCTGCGGTGTCCGCTTACCATCAGACGGGCCATACGCTTGTTTGCCGCCGTCATTGTATAAAATAATAATAATAATACCACGTGCAAGCGAGGTGGTAGCAAACAAATCTCGATAAGTGAGACAGAAAGGGAAATAAAATGTCATTCATTGTCCTTGTCACAGTTCCACTTTTTTTATTTGCCACAACTGATTTAGTATGAATTACCGTATCCGTCCATATTAATTAGGTTGTTTATAAATAAAATAAATAAATATTAGGGGACAATCTTACACAAATCGAACTAGTCCCAAACTAAGCAAAGCTTGTACTATGGGTACTAGACGACGATAAATATACTTATATACTTATATAGATAATACTTAAATACATAGAAAACGTCCATGACTCAGGAACAAACATTCGTGCTCCTCACACAAATAAATGCCCTTACCGGGATTCGAACCCAGGACCTCTTGCTTCGTAGGCAGGGTCACTACCAACTAGGCTAAAGCGGTCGTCAGCGGCGTCGGCGGTTTATGGCAGAAATATCCCGTATTTATCGGGTGAACAATAACTCAATTCTATTATCCGTTCAAGAAGCGAAACTGCATTTCACGACTGTCATTAACATGGAATTTGTGAACATATACGCCATTTGGAACCCTAATTCTATGGCCAGGCCGTTGATGTAATGTGTTAGCGTCGTATATTTTCAATTAAATTATATTATAATGACTACTGCCCGTTCCCTCTCATCCATGCAAGGAGGCACAGGCCCAGTAGTCGGACGTATATAGGCTGATTTATTATTATATCTTTCCCACTCACGGGACAATTATGTCCCGGACCTTTGGGAGGCGTGCGTGGAGCTAGAACGAAGTACCAACTGAGCCAACACGTAGGGGCTTTGTCAATTTAATGAAATGCAAGGAGTACCTACACCGAGCGTATGCTGTCCCTGCCCGTGTCATGGGACGCACACAGAGACAGCACCCGCTGGGGTGTACGAGTGTAGGGCCTATTGATGGTTGATGGAATCTAAATTAAACGGGTTATTGGGTGAAAATGATGGACTAATGGCTGGGCTGTTGGATGAAACATCGGACGCCTGCCTAATAAAACTGTCTCACTTTTTATCCCTGGCAGACAGTGACTCGCAAACTGCTAGGTGGGCCCCTATTAATAGCGAAATAAAAAAATAGCCTATGGGCAACACCGGTCAGAGAGCTGAGGGGTAGAGAGGTGGCACTGGACTTTAAACATGGCTGTGTACTCGCCACTTAGGTGTCCACATCAACCCTCGAATAACATCTCTTGCGACCCGTAAATTAGATATTATATTAGTTGTATGCTACAATTAAAGTAATAGTTATTTACGTTACACCTGGCCATAATGCGAGTTTTACTGCACGCTGTGCGTACGGGAAAACTCGCATTGTGGCCAGATGAAGACGTAAAACTTTGTACTCAACACGGGCGGTAACTCATAAAGCCCTAGAGCGCATATTTATGGCCCGAACCGAAGGTGAGGGACAAACACCTGCGATCTGGGGCATTCACGAATTCACCGCCCTAGTTACGTCAGGGACCCGCCCGGTATCCCCTTCGAGGGTTTTTGAAAGGGTTTTTCGTAATGCTTTGCTTACCAAAGCCGATGCTCTTCAAAATCCATTCCTTTGGATGTTAAAGCGCTCCAATACGTTATCCCCTTCACAGGGTTTTTGAAAGGGTTTGCTTACCAAAGGCGATGCTCCTCAATAACCATAAATTGGCTTTTAAAGCACAATGAATGGGTATTCAACACGAGGAAGCGCTTCAATCCTTTAAAAAGCGCTTAAGAAGCGCTGAAGCCCTTCGAGAGGGTTTTTCTATCAGTAGCGGTAGCGCCCCGTAAGGGAAACCCCTTCATACGGCTAAGTTAAATGAATTAGTTTTCAATCAATAAAGGACAGCAAGTGATTTGGGTTATTAAACGAACGACTAACCCGTTCAAAGGCTTTTTTCTGGGAAGGGGTGGGCGGGTCCCTGAGTTACGTAATGTACTATTACGATACAAGTGCCGAAAATAGGAAATTCGCAACGAGTGGTGATAAATTAAAACGCGACCGAAGGGAGTCGAATCGACACGAGTTGCGAATTGCCTATTCGCACGTGTATCGTACAACGTTTTACTGTACATATGGCTCTATAAAGTTTTGACATATGCACGGAAAGTGCTCGTTTCCGCACTACTGCGGGAAAGTAGCACCATATGTACTGTAAAAGTAATTTTCAGACGAGCTCAGGGGTCCAGAGTGCGTGCCTCCTTGCTCCTGCGCACATCTGCCCATAACGAAAGAGACGAAGAATGGCTTCGACTATTATAATACTAGCGTAAGTATATAACATTCAGCTTTTTAACTTGGCGCGCCATATTTTCATTCTGCTCTCAAACTAAACTTTGCCTTCAAGGATTCCGCATGGCTATTCGATTAGATTTCATTTATGATGACTAATGATGTATTAAAAATGTTATTTTCAACTATATCCTTTAACCGCCTACCATACAAGGAAAATTTGCATTTAAAATTAGAATAAGCTGTAATAGGAAATAAGTAGTTATTATTTTATTTTGAAATCAAATGATGTTCTTCACAGCTAACCGACCATCCGTGCACTTTATTTGCATTGTAATAAGGTTCAATATAAATACAAGATGGTCAGTTACCTGTGTTGGCGTTTGAACAGTAAGCGTCATATAGTTGGTAGCCAAAGTAGCCAAATATATCGCAACAAGTACAGTCACCAGCAATAAGATCTACCACAACATAGCACGCATAAATATCTGATACGACTTTATGTCTAATGCCATAAGGACGTGTCAGATATTTTTGCCGGCTTTGTTCGGCAGATTTTGATGCCGGTGACTGTACTTATTACTGTAGGAGTAATTATATGTTAGGATATATTTGGCTGCTACTATATTCATCATAAATTTAAGAGCTTAGCTCTTGTCGGTGGAGTAATTTCCAATCTGATCTACATTCTGCCTTTGCCTTTAACTCTCTATAAGACCATATTTTTATCTTTTCTTTTATCTGATCCATATATGCTCTTCTAGGCCTTCCTCTTTTTCTCTTTCCTTCTATCTTTCCTTCTATTATCATTCTGATCAAGTCGTCGTGCCGTAGTAGGTGTCCTATCATTCTTCCTCTTCTGTCCTCAATTACTTTCATCAGTTTCCTCTTTTCGTTTACCATGTTCTACTACTATATTATACGATGTATTTATTTATTTACTACACAAAATTTGCACCTTATCAGCTATAGCCAAAACGATGACGATTTCACATTATATCACAGAGAATGATAGCTTTTAACTGGTTTTTGGGCATCTTAACTTAGACTTTATATAATTATCTCAAAATAAATGCCATTCCCAAGCAATTCACGATGTCAATAAATTACTATTTTCGAAATAATATACGCTATTTTCATAATGATGCACTGAGAAATCGTCCTTATTTACAATCGATAAAGCAAGACCTTTTACGTGGCAAGGAAGTCTATTCGTCGTTACCTTTTCATGACAATCAGATTGTCAATACGGGAGTAGACTCGAAAATTATTATTACTCCAAAAGAAAGAAGTCATAAAAATATGCCAATTGCCGAATACCCATTCAGATATCTCAAAGAATTACGAAGCTACAACCGTTTTAATGTTGCTTGTTAGAGAGAGAAAACGCTCGCAGTTAGTGACGTCACAATCTGCTAGCGTCATAGTAAATAACAGTTGTTTCATATGAAGTTGCGTTTTGCTTAAAATGGACAGAACATACCGCTTCTTAAAAACTTTGGACACTTCGTGATTATTTAACCTCTTGCGTTGCCATTTGACTCCATTTTTAATCCCTTTTCGAGAAATAACGACATTATTGTTTATTTTATTTAGTGTCTTTTATTATTATATAATACCGAACGAATACTGAAATGCCAATATGACCCTAATTGGCACTGTTAGTACTCCTCACTACGCTCTATTCCTGCTAAGATGGTTTCTATGCCCGCAGTTCGCTATGTACGTGGCTTCAGTTAGAGAAGAGGGACTGTACAACCTCTATTTCCACAACTGCCCGAAGACTGACAAGGGAGTCACTCCTGCCATGAACTTTGTTGTAAGTATAGGCGAGAGTTAGCCTGAAATGAAAAAAGAAATACGTTTGATGAACAGTTATTTTAAAATTTATTAATAGCAACTGAAGTTCTCGTATTATTTATTGTAAGTCGACAAAAAAACTAACCGCTTGGTAAATCATTCCCATACAAAAGATTTTCGGTCGATATTGTTTATTTCAGATTACTTTCATAACATTATTATCCATTATGTATGTATGAGGTTATTGAAACACTCGAATAGTGTTATTCATGGCTATTTTATAAATACTGTAGTTAAAAACAGTAACAATCTATATGGTTTACTTATATATTCGGAAAATGTCGAGCTTAATTTTGCTACTTTACGCATATTTAGATACATACTAACAAAAAAAAGTACGCTGGAAAGTTGTGACGTCACCATAGTCTGTATTTATCTACAATTTTTATACTGACAGGGCGTTTAAGACGTTACATAAAAAGTTGCTGATTGGGCTGGGCTACCAGTCAAATATCGTATTTTGTACAAACACATAAACACGTTGAGCACTTTTTCTGCACCATTTTTTTACTCCTGACGCAAAAAGTGGGGTTTTAAAAGTTTGACGTGTCTGTGTGTCTGTCTCTGAAATTTTAGCTGCTAAATAAACAGCCCGATTTTAATGCGGTGTTTCTGTCCGAATTCCGACGTGATCCGAATGGTTCTTAGTTAGCTACGTTTCAACAAAAACTGTTCAGCCGGTTTTAAAATATTGAACTTTGAAATGAAATTGTCGGGCGCATTTAAACTTTTCTACGTTACGAATTTTAATAAGTCTCTCTGTTTGGCACTATAGTTGACTGATATAGAATGCCATTTGGCACTATGCCCGCCATTTGCATAATTTGTGCAATATTTTTTTATAAAATTTTTTGATCTTAACCCTAAACTTGACAGTGTATCTTTAAATGTACACATTTTTAGTCACATTTTTGCAATTTTTTGTGTAACGATTTCGCGCTCTATGGCACAACTGAGACTTAAACGCACTTTTTTTTGCCAAGTTAGGGTAGTAATCCTGTACTAAACCAATTTCAGATAGAAATATACGAAAGCAACGACGGCAACTTCCTATCGGCCGGTGAAATGCCTCTTCCGGCCTTATACAGCACGATGTCTTTAATATTCCTGCTGTCCGCCGGCTTCTGGACTTTCATCCTGAGAACCAGCAAACACCCTGTATACAGAATACACATACTTATGTGTGTGTTGGCGTATCTGAAGGCGTTGTCGCTCGCGTTCCACGGAATCAACTATTACTTTATAAGGACGAGAGGAGAGCACGTCACGGCTTGGGCGATACTGTACTATATAACTCATTTGTAAGTACTTACTACTATAGTATCCAGTTAATGTGTGCAATCGATTTATCAGCCGTGCCCTATTAGGGTTATATCGTTAAGGCGCCGTAGGTTCGGCGAAGTGAAGAGTTTTTGAAACAATATAATGCGTCTGTTTATAATAATATGGTTTCAAAAAAATACGAAAATTAATCTTGAGGCTTTTCTGCAGGGAGATCAGTGAATCGAAACATGATTAAGCAATTTTCGCTCTATAGAAAAAAATCACGAACATAGGTCTGAAAGGGTCTAAAATACGCTTCGAATATTCGTAACAAATTATGCACAAAAGCTAAGAATATTAAAATGGCTCCTAAAAATCGGCAATGTTATGCTTGAGAGAAATCAGTGATTACTTTTTTATTTGTTTAAACGGCAAAAAATCAAAATTAAAAAACATGATATCCGCGCTTCCGAGCACGCACTTCCATCTCGCTCGCGCTTATGCTCAGTGAGAGGGAGAGAAGACCGTGAACCTACGGCGCCTTAATATTATCCTCTAGCTGCCCACATGCTGCCTACATGAAATAATGTTAATTAAGTAGTACATTTATTTGACACACAGACAAATACTAAGGAAACAAATAATGCCCCTTAGCCAATAAATATATCATAATATATGTATATTTTTAATAATGCTATTTATTCACAGCTTTCTTGAAGTGTTACTTCAAAGTTTATTAACTTCCAAAAATATTTTAATAGGTTCCGGAGAATTGTTACCAGGTTTGATACACCCTGTATATCGTCGGCAGGTTGAAAGGCGCGGTGTTGTTCGTGACGATAGTGCTGGTGGGAACGGGATGGAACTTCATAAAACACATACTGGCAGACAGAGACAAGAAGCTGTTCATGATCGTCATACCGCTTCAGGTAATAGTCGTTTGTTCCTTAATCCACATAGTTATAAGAAAATAAGTTTCTGTAATAATAATAATAAATCAGGGGGAATATCAAAGGAGGATTGTTTAGATTCAGTACTGTTTGTCCTGTAAAGAAACTAGGCTTGAACTCGTAAGCGTTTTTAAGTTATAGGCAGTTAGCTTTTAATGCAAAATACTGCAAGTGACAACCCTCATTTGGTTCAGTAACATTTTAACAATAACACAGGGGTCAGTGACCTTTATCAATACGTATGTACAATTATTAGTACGTAGTAATAGTAGTGTTGTCACTAAGAAGAACATTAATTAATTTTAATATTTTTACTAATTGTTCGTAAAAAAAATCTAAACATTACGAATCGATTCTCCAGTTTAAGTACTAACAACCTCCTATGCGGAAAGGATCGTCGTGCCTTTCCACCCGGTATATGTCCCACTGCTGGGCACAGGCCTCCTCTCATGGATGAGAGAGAACGGGCTGTAGTCCTCACGCTGGCCCAGTGCGGTTTGGGGACTTCACATACAGCTTTGAATTTTAAAGCTAACGGTAAAATTTCAAATGATATACCGTACGGTTCCGAAGAACTCATTGGTACGAGCCGGGATTCGAACCCACGACCGCCGTTTGACAGCCGCATGCCGCTAGGCTACCGTAGCTTCTGTATAAGTTTATGTTAAAAAAATGAATATTTGTCACTAAGCTTTTATTGCCGACTGTACTTTTCTGTATACCGTCACTGGTGACAGACGGACAGACAGGCAGACGGACGGACAGCGGATTTTTAAATACTGCTATCTGAGACGTTCTTTCTTTCACCGCCCTAGGTAAGTAATGTAGTATTTATCATCGTGTTGATTGTAGGTGGTGGCGAACGTGGCAGAGATCATAATAGCCGAGAGCGAAGAGGGCGCCGCGGAGCACAACGCGTGGAGCGACACCTTCATACTGGTGGACCTGCTGTGCTGCGGCGCCATTTTGTTCCCCGTCGTGTGGTGAGTGACAGCTGGGCGAGCGAGCGGAGGCGAGGGCACCTTTTATGATATTTTAATAAATATAGTGATATAAATGAATTTTATTGTGCAAGTTGGCCTTAAGGGCACTTTTACAAGTCAAAATTCTACCAGCGTTTCCGAAAAAGAAGACCACTGTTAAGAAGAAACGCCGAAACAAACTCAACAGTCAGTAATCATCATCATATCAGCCGAAAGACGTCCACAGCTGGACATAGGTCTCCCCCAAAGAGTGCCACAGTGACCGGTCCTGCGCCACCCGCATCCAGCGGACTCCGGCGACCTTTGCCAGGTCATCGGTCCACCTTATGGAGCCACGCCGCGCCTTTCGGCACGGACAATTTTTTAAAATATTTTTTTAGTTCGGATAAATGTTGATATAAGTTATGACTTCCAAGTAATTTATCTTAGCACCACGAGATCATAGCACAGCAGTCAATACAGAATTCGAGGTAGCATCATGTAATGAAGTCGTAATAGTTTTGCATTTTTGTTTTGGAAATATATTTTATGATTATAATTTTTTTTGGTTAATTCTCTAGTGTCTTTACAATAAAAATAACTATCTGTGTATTTGTCTGTGGTAGCTTATCTTCTTCACGAATGGATCGATTTTAATGCTGTTTTTTTGTATCATCGATAATTTTATCCCGAGTGTTCTTAGCCATGTTTTATGAAAATCTGTTCAGCCGTTTTTGAGATATTGGACTTTGAAATGAAAATGTGTCGGGGGTCTTTCAAGTTTTCTAAGTTGTAGTTGGTCGTTTTTAACTAAATCGGTTGCTCCAGGTCGATTCGGCACCTGCAGGACGCCTCGAGCACGGACGGCAAGGCGGCCATCAATCTGCGCAAACTGAAACTTTTCCGACACTTCTACATAATGGTCGTGTGCTACATATACTTCACCAGGTTCATCGTCTATCTACTCAAGGTGAGAACACACAGAGATATTACCACGTACAGTGTTGCCACAATAGTACATTACTACAGAGGCCGGGAAGGAAGGGGTTGCCGGCCGAGCGAAGCAAGGTCGGATAGTTATGAGGCTGGCAACCCCTTTTGACGCCGAGGCATACCTCGGCGTGAAAAGAGGTTGCCGGTTGGGGTTGGGGTTGTATAGTGCTTTTCTCAAACATGCAATGAAATAAATTAAAAAACTCCAAGTAATCAAATTTTAATTTTCATGGCTGAACGCCGTGATCCTGTGCCACAAATGGTGGAATTGAAATAAAAAAAAAAACATCTTGCCGGCCTAGGCCTTCAATTTTGTATGAAATGCCATTACAGAGCTCTCGTCTCGCTGCGCCCGAACCGTGACACTTCGAAGCCCTTTGTGAAGAACACAACGTCAATATTTCATTGCATGTTTGAGGAAATATAAGTTACATCGGCAATCTTAATCCACGCCGACGACAAGTATCGAATGAAATCGGACGTATGACCATTTCAATAAAGACCTTGTTGCACTAGACGTAAGGTACAATGTGCAATGACAGGTGCTGTCGAGCTGTCCCGCTCATGGCGCCAAACAAGATGGCGGGCGCCGGAGTAGTGGAAGCCCCACAAGCCCAATTTCATAAGAAAACCGCAAATCGATGTACAGTTTAGCCATTTGGCACACGCATACTAGAGGTCAAAACAATTTTTTTGACCCGCAGTTCCTAACAAATTTTCCCTTAGGGGGGGGAGTGCCGAAACATATTTCTTTTTGTATGGAAAAAAAAAAATTTTTTTTCAGAAACCTATCGTGTGTAGTATCATATGAAAGGGCTTTTTGAGGCGATTCTATAAATATGCCACATCATTACATTTTAGCCATATTTTTTTAATTAAAACAAAAATAATTTTCGAAACATACCAAGTTTGGGCTCCTCCAGACACGATATGGGTGATTTTTTTAAAATTCAATATACCACAAATGATACGTGATATCCTCATATCTAACCTCAAAAAAGCAATTTTGAATATAATTGCATTAAGTATTTTTTTAAATTTTTCAATATTACCAAGTGAAACAATAAAATAAAAAAATTCAAAAAAAAAACTATATGATATTATTTCTAAATTGCTTTCTTGGGGTTAGATATAAAGATATAACGGATCATTTGTGATACATTATATCTTGATATCCTTATCCTTATATATTACCTTGATATTTTGTGACAAAAACTAACCAAACTATACCAACTGATGAAAAAGCGCAGTTAAAGGGTTAAAGAGGTATTTCCCGTTGGATATATGGATACTACGTATAATTTTATGATTAATAAGTAACGTATCTGCAGTACAGTTCCATAAGTCACGTAAAATAGGTATTCAAGTAGAACTGTCCCTCGGTGATATTGAAAATTTAAAAAAAAAACTTAATGCAATCCTTTTCAAAATTACTTTTTTGAGGTTAGATATGAGGATATCACGTATCATTTGTGGTATATTGAATTAAAAAAAAAATCAGCCATATCGTGTCTGGAGGAGCCCAAACTTGGTATGTTTCGAAAATTATTTTTGTTTCAATTAAAAAAATATGGCTAAAATGTAATGATGTGGTATATTTTTAGAATCGCCTCGAAAAGCCCTTTCATATGATACTACACACGATAGGTTTCTAAAAAAAAAAATTTTTTTCCCTTACAAAAAGAAAAATGTTTAGGCACTCCCCCCCTAAGGGAAATTTTTTTTGGAACTGCGGGTCAAAAAAATTGTTTTGCCCTATAGTATGTGTGTGCCAAACGGCTAAACTGTACACCGATTTGCGGTTTTTTTAAGCGTAGGGCTACCACTAGAGCTGCCGGCATCGCGCGCAATATTTTGGCCAATGGGCGTTGAAGATTTTGCCCCCGCAAAAGCGCTGCCTTATGATTGGTTAAAATGTTTTCAAAAAATGCTTTCTGCGCAAGTACATCGTTGTAACTTATATTTCTGGTACTACTGTAAATCGAGATTCGATTTGAGTATCTGCCTCTATCGCATTTATAAAACTCGAGTGAAAGAGATGCAAATTACACGAACGTCGAATTTAGATTTTCTTGGTAGCGCCGCTATAGTTGAATAATATTATTCTGCAAAATTTGAAGCTTTTCAGACACTTCTACGGCATCTTGTGCTACATAATATATACTTGAATAGGTTTATCTTCTATCTGCTAATGGTACATACGATCTTGAGTATTAAAATATGTTTATAAGTTAAATGTTTTCTTTCTTTCTTTCTCTAAAATACAATACAACAAATACAATTAGAAAATAATGTCTATTAGTAATTTAAAAATAATGACAGAATGGTATTACCATGTCAAAAAAAACATACTTAAACCCTATGCAGACAAGTGTGCGTTGGAAGTATGTATTTCTCCCTACGCATAGCATATTTGTTAAGCTACGGTAGCCCAGTGGTTCAGGCATGCGGCTGTCAAACGGCGGTCGTGGGTTCGAATCCCGGCTCGTACCAATGAGTTTTTCGGAACTTATGTACGGAATATGATTTCATATTTACCGTTCTGCGAAGAAATTCAAAGGTGTATGTGAAGTCCCCAATCCGCACTGGGCCAGCGTGGGGACTACTGCCCGTTCCCTCTCATACATGAGAGGAGGCCTGTGCCCAGCAGTGGGACGTATATAGGCTGATGATGTGATGTGATAGCATATTTGTAACGCATAGTTGCCTCTATGGCCAATTGTGTAAAGGAGCCTTGGAACTCGTGGGAGTTTTCGACGTAACTGATTACACTATGTCCGTCTCTCTCTTCCAGATAACGGTGCCGTTCCAGTACTCGTGGATAGACGAGATGTCCCGCGAGCTGGCAACGTTCGTGTTCTTCGTGATGACCGGCTACAAGTTCCGTCCGGCCGCCGCCAACCCCTACTTCACTCCTAACACGGTTGATGACGACGCGCTAGTGTGAGTATTGCTTTTTAGGGTTCCGCACCCAAAGAATTAAACGGGACCGTATTACTGTGAATCCGCTAGCCGTCCGTCTGTCTGTTCGTCGGTCACCAAACTGTATCTCGTGAACCGTGATAGTTAGACAGTTGAACTTTTCACGTATGATGTATTTCTGTTGCCGCTATAACAACAAATACTAAGAAACAGAATAAAATCAATATTTAATGGGACTCCCGTACAACGAACGTTTATTTTTGCCGTTTTTATAGTGGTACGGAAACCTTTGTGCGCGAGTCCAACTCGCACTTGGCCGGTTTTTTTAATACTACTAACACAAGCATAACGACCTTTTTTTTTATGTGGGGAAATGCCTTTACGCATCCTGTCGCAGGTTTGTCGGACTTCCGGGAACCGCCCGGTCTACCGACTAAAACCCCACGGTGTTCCATCTCGTCACCACGGTGCCGGGTTAGGACTCTTCCGCGACGAAGCATACCAACCTTCCAATTTATAATAGTTAATAGTTCCTTTCTTATTTGGCATATCAAGTATCCAGACTAGAACATCGCACTACTTAAGGCGATTCACACATTTGACACATTGACCCGGTTCTTAGCTACGTTTTAAGAGTCCGCAGTAAGCTCGATTCTCCATACAAACGTAGTTACGCTCTCATTTTAAAACTACGTGTTGGATTGTAACGAAACTTTGCATGTTCGATGAAATGAGGTATATCTATGTCTGAAATTAGTTTACGTAGCTTCAGATGCCATAATAAAAAAAATACAGCGAATTTAAGTTTTTCATACAAAACTAGTTTTTGCTGTATTTATTTTGTTTTATAAATTGGAACCATGTAAACTAATTACAGACATAGACATACCTCATATCATTGTACTAGCTTTTGCCCGCGGCTTCGCCCGCGTAGTAAAAGTAATTTTCCAAATTGCTACGCCGCCTACTAACCTACTACTACTAACTTCCCCTACGAATAACCCTTCGTCACCCATTATGGTAAATTAATTTTTATTTAGGTACTATTATTTTTATGCCCGTGTGGTGGCGGGTTAGAATTTCACCACCCTCTTTCTTCCCATGTGTGTCGTAAAAGTCGATTAAGAGAGCAGGGTTGAAGTGTGTTGTGGGTGATGGGCTAACAACCTAAGCAATATCACTTTTTGTCGATCTTTTATACCCACATTTATGCTAAAAGTGGCGCTGGAACATAAAGTTCATGTGCTCTGCCTGCCCCTTTTGGGAATAAAGACGTGAATGTATGTATGTATGTACGTATTTCTGTTATTAAATTTACAGTCATGATTAATGAGAATCTGTCCTCTGGAATAACAGCTACTTTATGTTCATGATAATGTTGAAATACCAAAATATCTCCACGAATGTCAAGTCAAATTTGTGGCCTGGACATTGCTATAGGCTAGTTTCCTAAGATTTTTTTTCCATGTTTTTCGAACCAGTATTTAACATAAATACCCAAAAATTTGTTTTAATTTAACGGCGCCCAAAATGCTTAACTTATAAAAAGTAAGCAGATCATCGTGCAGCACCTTGAATGTACTTATTACGGATGCAGGCACTTTCCCAATGTCTCCTACCCTCCCGTCCCGCCGCGCCGCCCGCACTCGCCTAGGTACCGATTGCTGACGATCGAGATGGCACCAAATACAAACTTTAAAACCTATAACCCTATATAACGCGGGTCTCGTTCCATACCTCAAAAGCAAAAATAGAACCCTTATTTATAGGATCACGTGTGGCTGTCTGTCAGTCCGTCTGTTACAACCGATTTGCTACGAAAAAAACTGGACCGATTGAATTGCAATTTGGCACAAATATTTTCATGAATTTTCATGTCCACAACAATACATTTCAAAATCTATGTGATTTTCGTTACTAACGTCCCAAAAAACCGTAATAACAACGCCCATATTGATATTTAGACGCCACGTTGGAATGTAAAATCGTTGTTGTTTTCCTAATCAGCGACCCGATAAACCATAGAAACAATAGATGCCGATGTTGATTTTCAGATTTTGTCACCACATGTCTCCTTTTAGGGGTTGAATTCTCAAAAAACCGGAAACACTTGTTTACTCATTTATCGTTAGGAATTATCCTGTGAATTCTCGAATAAAATTGTCTAACTAATCTTTTTTCTCCATACAAACTTTGGACCTCCTTTTTAACCCCTTTAGGTGTAATTATTTCCAAAACGCTGAAAGCACTTTATTTGTAAATGAATAAGTAATCTGTCCACAAAGTTTTAAGTACGTAGTAGCTAAAAATAAGTTTCCCTTATACAAAATTTGGACCCTCATTTAAACCCTTAGGGGTGGAATTTTATAAAACGCTGAAATTACTTTTTTTGTATCCTAATAAGTTATCTTCCTACAAAGTTTCAATTCTCTAGTTCAATAGGACCCCCTATTTGACCCCCTTTAGGGGTGGAATTTTCTAAAACGCTGAAAGAACTTTTTTTGTATCTTAATAAGTAATATCCCTACAAAGTTTCAAGTCTCTAGTACAAAAAATAATGTTCACCCATACAAACTACGCACCCCTATTTAACACCCTTGGGACAGAACTTCCAAAAATCCCGTCTTATCCCTTGCCTACGTCATAAAAGGAAGGTCTGGTGTAAATTTCAAGTTTGTAGTCCCAGTAGTTTTGAATACAAACTTTGCACCCCTATTTAACCCCCTTAGGGGTGGAATTTTGTAAAACGCTGAAAGTGCTTTTTTTGTATCTTAATAAGTAATCTTCCTACAAATTTTTAAGACTCTAGTTCAAAAAATAATGCTTCCCCCATACAAACTTTGGACCCCCGTTTTACCCCCTTAAGGGGTGAGTTTTCAAAAATCCTTTCTTAGCGGATGCCTACATCATAGTGGCTATCAGCATGCCAAGTTTCAGCCCGATCGGTCTAGTAGTTTGGGCTGTGCGTTGATAGATCAGTCAGTCAATCAGTCAATCAGTCAGTCACCTTTGCGTTTTATATATATAGATATGCAAAGTTTCGTCACAATCCAACACGTAGTTTTAAAATGAGAGCGTAACTACGTTTGTATGGGAAGGTGAAATTCGGCCGAGCTTACTGCGGCCTCTTAACAGAATTGGTTTAGCTGGTTATGAGTGAATGAAATATTTTATTTCAGGTCTTCACCGACCCATATAAAAGGTGTTAGTTACAATTACAATTTAATAATTAGGTTAGGTTAGGTTATGATATTGATTTTAAATTAAAATGTAAAAGGTTTGTCAACTTTTCTAAATTGTTAATTTTCTTAATCGTTTCATTCCAGTCTTTCGGAGATCGGCGTGCTAGAAGGAGTGACGAAAATCCCTCACCGCGACAGAAAGCGAGATGATACCGTGCCGCTCATGCAAGACGGATACAGTTCCGACTAACAGCGTCCTAGGCAGTTTTACACCCTGTATAGTGCTACAAATGGCAAACAGTATAGATACAGGTGGTTTATGTCAATTTACTTGTAATTTGACACGAACGCGCGTCGACGCAGTTTATAAACGCAGTCTGCGCACGCCCTATAATGTTAATGTAAATAAACAGTGCACTGAAAAGTTTACGTCACACCCGTAAAGTGAAAATTACCGCCCGCCACACAACCAATGGCCGTAGAGGCGGAGAGGATCCAGAGTGGCGGCCATGTACCGGAAGACGCAGCGTGGGGACTGATCTGGCGCAGGACGGGTCACCTTGGCACTCTTTGGGGGTGGCCTATGTCTGCCGGCTGATATGATGACACGTGCGTAAAATGCTACTTGGCCAAGACAGGCGTAAAATGTTGCGCTTACCACGGGCGGTAACAAAGAAAGCGTCTGATCACTTATTTATCGCCCTTGCCTTTGGCTCGACCAAGTACCTGCTATTTGAGACGTTCTTTGTTTTACCGCCCTAGGTGAGTAATGTACTATTATTTAAAAATGCTGTTTCTCAGTAGGATGTAGTGGGAAATATGTGCGTCTGGTCTGTACGAGCGATTGTAGTGAGTAATGTAAATATAATTAATTGTTTAACACTCACTGCCAGGAACCCGTACGCCGTAGTCGCTTTTCGCTACATACGAGGAAAACCACGTACGTAGCGATTCTTGGCAATGTGTTAATTAACTTAACCTTTTCGCGGTCACTGAATAAAATGCGACGTGACACCCTGCACGCCACGTAAGTCTTAACACTTTCGCCACCGGACTAAAAATGAAACAATACACCAGAAACCGACAGAACTCGCTAGGCGTGTAGGTTCATACTACTGTCCGCCTAGCGGGCTGAGCTGACACCTGAGCAAACATTACGAGTGCCTACCAGGCGGGTTCTTGGTTGCGAACGTGTTAAGTCCATTGTTTTTGGACTTCTTATAAATTCGATGGCAGGTGACAAACTGGAGTTTAAGTCAGTGGCGGCGAAAGTGTTAAACGATATTGACACTTAACATTTTAAGAACGTAGGTTTCAAAGCAATTTTACTTGCACGGTGCAAAATTAAAATGGGTCAATTACATGAACTGAGTATTCCCATATAATTCTGGGAATACTCAGTTAGTACTCAGTAGGACTATCATTAAGGTTTTATTATTCGACCGTGATACGTTCAGAGCAACGACGTTGAATAGTTGCGATGTCCAAGAGGCAACCGGATGGCTTGCGTTATTTGAGCTCCCGAAGTGTTGTGGAACCGTCCTGTGCGACCCAATCTGAGCCAATTTGGCCTGGGGCGGAAACCGTTGTTTCAATCGGTTTCCGACATATTTTTTACACCCAATTCCATATTTCCGCGAGCCATCCGGTTGCCTCTTGCATACTCCAACTACGCATAATTGCTTTAAGTATTTGGTTTAGGAATGGGATAGATAGATCATAGTTGTCAATACATACACACTTGGACGTAAGTGTATGGCAAAAACGACAATACCATACCATTACCAAAGTTCTATAATTGTAGTATAACAGAGTTACAAAAGATATGTTTTTCATCAATAACTAGCTGGTCAATAACTCGGTCCTTGCCTGTTTGAACCAAGCCATTCGATTTCGGTAACAGGGGATCAATTTTTGAATCTCACCAAGTGACTAATTCTCACCGATGTGAGTGATTTCCGAAAGTCCGTATTTTTGAAACTCATCGGTGACTTACATTTGTCATACCTATGATATCGAGTTACGAGTGCCCCTACCCACTCGTAATTGAAATCACCATGCGATTGTTTTTGACAGTTGACGTATGTGACATCTGCTAAGAATTTTTCAAAACTTTAATTTTCGGTTATATGACACTGACACATACGCTACGTTTTACGTTAAAATCTGTTTTAAGTTATAGTATGAGAAAATAAAAACCGGTACCAAGGACAACATCTGCGTAAAAAGGAACGTAACGGGAGATTGTCTCTGACTGACATTGTAAAATTTCTGCATGTTGGTAAACAGCGTGTGACTTTCAAAAATACGGCTTTAGGAAAATGGTGACATAAAAGTCATCGGTGATAATTTTAGTCACCGGTGACTTTGATATCACCAGTGAGATTCAAAAATCGCACTCCAGTTACTGATGATAAACATAATATAACTATATATATTAAAATTATAGGGGACTGAGCTGAGCGGTCGACCCATTTCACGAGCTACTTGTTACAGTTTTACAAGCTGGGTCCGCCGCGCCAATGTTGTACATAGTAATAATAATAACAAATTAGAATAAATAATAATAGTAAATATCATCGGGACATGCTTACACAAATCGACCTAGTCCCAAACTAAGCAAAACTTGTACTATGGTTACTAAACGACGATAAACATACTTATATAGATAAATAAATACTTAAATACATAGAACACATCCATGACTCGGGAACAAATATTCTTGCTCATCGCGTAAATAAATTCCCTCACCGGGATTCGAACCTGGGCCCTCCGGCGGGTTGGTCTCAGACGGTCCTGAACACAATTTGCCTAGTTGGAGTTTTGCCCACATTGCAGTTTGACCACCGAGCATTATGCCTAAAACGCAAAATGCCTACATCACATTTTCGTCGTTTTGAGGTTATGTTAGCGATATTGACCAAGCCCCGCGGAGCGGGGCTCCTATTTCTGGTCTGTTTGCCCTTCGGGCATCTGAAGAAACCTAACGAACCTAACGTACCTATAAGTGGTCACTTTGCGTTTTAGGCATAATGCTCGGTGGTCAAACTGCAATGTTGGCAAAACTCCAACTAGGCAAATTGCGTTCAGGACCGTCTGAGACCAACGCCCTCCGGCTTCGTAGGCATGGTCACTACCGACTAGGATACGGAGGTTCGTGTTCGAATATCGTGTTCTACATACATTCACGCCTTTATTCCTAAAAGGGGTAGGCAGAGCACACGAAACGTATGTTCCAGCGCCACTTTTAGCATAAATGTGGGTATAAAAGATCGACTAAATGTGATATTGCAGAGATAGGTTGCTAGCCCATCGCCCACAACACACTTCAACCCTGGTCCCTTAGTCGACTTTTTTGACACCCACGGGAAGAAAGGGGGTGGTGAAATTCGTATCGTGTTCTGATAAGAAAAAAACTAAAAGATTATTTGTGATGCGTTTTTCATTTTACAGTTGTATATGCCCTTGATCTTTTCACACCGTTGGTACACTCTGTATGTAACCTTTACACTTGTAAAATTTTGACCGGTAGCTTCGTAAAACAGGCCACATTAGACTTTAAGGAAGGTCAAACACAGCACGGTAATCACACTGACTGTCCGTCTCTTTCTAACTAGAATACTTAGATAGAGACGCATTGTCGATCTCGCCGCGAGAGAGCTCGCGCGCCGTCTCGTTCTGGAGTGCGATTTTTGAATCTCACTGGTGATATCAAAGTCACCGGTGACTAAAATTATCACCGATGACTTTTATGTCACCATTTTCCTAAAGCCGTATTTTTGAAAGTCGCACGCTGTTTACCAACATGCAGAAATTTCACAATGTCAGTCAGAGACAATTTTCCCGTTACGTTCCTTTTTACGCAGATGTTGTCCTTGATACCGGTTTTTATTTTCTCATACTATAACTTAAAACAGATTCAAACGTAAAACGTAGCGTATGTGTCAGTGTCATGTAACCGAAAATTAAAGTTTTGAAAAATTCTTGGCAGGTGTCACATACGTCAACTGTCAAAAACAATCACATGGTGATTTCAATTACGAGTGGGTAGAGGCACTCGTAATTCGATATCATAGGTATGACAAATGTAAGTCACCGATGAGTTTCAAAAATACGAACTTTCGGAAATCACTCACATCGGTGAGAATTAGTCACTTGGTGAGATTCAAAAATCGATCCCCTGGTCCCGTATATTGGGACATAACATGTTATGTATGCATATTGGGACCCATATTACCTCTTTCGAATGCCGTAGTCGCCGTACAGACACCGTCCTAGCTAGCTCTATTTAAGTATAGTCGCGTTCGTAGATACAGTGGACCAATTGTGAAGTGGAATCGAATTAGTACACTCAAGAAAGGCAACTATGCGTAATATCTGTCTCACTCACACTTCGCATTTGCCGACCCTTTATGTGTTGAGGATTCCCTTGACTGCAACTGACCAACGCGGACCCTTTAACATTTTCAACGCTTCGTTTTGTCAACCGCACGCCACGTCGACATGACATTTAGTGCGGTGTTAAAACTTATGTCAATGCATGAAGGTTGCATGGATTAATCCGTCATTGACGATGAACTAGTGGTGCGGATATATCCTTCTTTAGCGCTGAAAAGGTTAATCACAATTTGATTTCCACTTTACTTGATTTAATCTTCTAGCCGCCTCTTCAAAGGAATTTGTACCATTCTAAATTGGAACAGGGTTGCATTTGTTTTGTTTCGTTCTAATTGATAATATGTATGCTATATATGTATGTTGGAGGATAATCCGTTGCCTTTCCTTGAGTGTACTAATATCGATAGCGATATGGGATATGTGTAACGAGGACCGATGCCTGCACATCACATGTTTAACACTTTCGCAAACGCACTAAAAATGGAACAATACACCGGAAACCGAAAAAACTCGCTAGGCGTGTAGGTTTATACCACTGCCCGCCTCGCGGGCTGAGCCGATCTGAGCAAACATTACGAGTGCCTACCAGGCGGGTTTTTGGTTGCGAACGTGTTAAACATGACTGCCATTTATAAATAGAGTATGTACGCCACTCATAAGTGACAACTACCAACAGGCCGTAATACAATTATCATGTGATATAGGACAAGAGGACTGGTAGGTTGATCGAATGATCGTATTTACGCCCGACGTGAAACAGTCCCTAGGGGCTATCAAAGGCCTCCGAGCTGCGGCGCAGCGACAGACTACCCGTCTCTTTGTATGTGTGTATCTCGCCTCGACACAACTCGCCGGCCTGTCGGGCTACTATTCTTTATGAGTCATGTGTCTCACCTCACCCGTCAACACCTAACGAATCTATAGGTCTACTACCTAGTGCAGTCAAATCTTTATCAAAACTGCCCCTAGTGGGAAAGGTGTGGGGTAGTTCTGATTCCTTTCATTCTATACGTATTTTGGGGTGCTGAATCCGAATCTGAGGTTAGCTAACAAAATTTCGTGACGCAACATTGAAAAAATCGCAAACAAGTAAAAATACTGTTTTTTTCCGATTTTTGCTTAAAACTCGGAAACTATTAACTTTTAGTAAACGACCTGTTTACAGAAATTAAAGTTCCTTAAATTATCTACATAAATTATATACATATACACGCGGGGCGGGATACGTATTGTCTGTATCTCAAATCGTTCAGACTGGTCTCTTTTTTTCATATAGAGCCATTACAAACATGTTTCCTGCTGCGGCAATCTCATCTTGCGTGCATTAGGGTCTTTGAAAGCTTCAATAAATTTTTGCAAATCTTTGTTCTTCTGCAGGACTCTAAGAGATTTCAGTTTTCCCTGATTAAAAAATGCAGAAGTAGTATCACAACCACTCATCGCATGCAGGAACAATATAATATGGTCCAATAGGATTTTCTCAGCAGCCAGATGAGAGGGTTGTAGAGGCTGATCGGGAGCATGCCATTTAAGTTCCGCGTCCATGTGTGTGTGTGTGTGTGCGGTGCGATGCAGTAACCAGTTTATAGGTAAGTAGCTAGTGTGCGTAGGTTACTGGACCGTACACACACACATACTACAGAAAGTTAGTACATTGTTGCCGATTGGAATGTGAAGAGCCCTTTACTGAGATCGTTTCCTTTTTTTTGCATTCTAGCTATAATGAGTGTTCAACAATAAAAAGAATAATCAAAACGTGAATTTTCTGTCCTTGGTTTTTATTTAAATAACTTATAAATTAAGTGAAATTCACTAACTTTCCGCCTTTATCTTATCTTATCTAGATGAGGGCCCTTTCGGATGCACTTTGACCCAGTGGGATCTTTTGTGCATTTGCCCTCTCCTTATGTCTACTCCCAACTTCGCTCCATCATTTCCACATAGCGGATAATGCAGCTCAGCGGATGTACCTTGAATTCCTTTGGTTGCGGATAGCCGTTACCAAAGTAATTCATTCTTTGTCTGGCAAGGGCATGACATTCACACAGTAAGTGTTCCATAGTCTCATCCTCCTCGCCACACATTCTACAGTCTAAGCTGTCTGATAGTCCCATCTTGGCCAAGAGATCCTTGACCCCGAAGTGTCCTGTGAACACCCCAGATATGATTCTGAGCTTCCTACTGAATTTCCAGAGTTTGTTAGTCCAGCCAGCCTTGGTGTATTTTGCATAGACCGCTGAAATATGTCAATTTTCAACTCGCACTTGAGACAGGACAGTTCTTCAAAAATAAAAACTAAATAGTGATATTTGTAGATAATTTTAACAGCTTTAATTTCGGTAAACAGACCATTTACTAAGAGTTAATAGTTTCCGAGTTTTAAGCTAAAATCAGAAAAAATAACAGTTTTGCTTTTTACTTTTTTTGCGATCTGTTCAATGTTGCGTCACGAAATTTTGTTAGCATACCTGATGCCGCGTTTATACGCTTGCGATGGCTTGGCGCGTGAGCAGGACGCAGCTATGTAAACGAATGAGATCGAATTATAGCCCTCTCCCTCTAACGCATAGCTGCGTCCTGCTCACGCGCCAAGTCATCGCAAGCGTATAAACGCGGCATCAGATTCGGATTCAGCACCCCAAAATACATATAGAATGAATGAAATCAGAACTACCCCAAAACTTTCCTAGTAAAGTTTCCTAGTAAGTCCACGATTTGACTGGATCATGTGTATCATAATAGTTTGTAGCAGCCAAGGTAGCCAAATATCAGTACACGTCTTTATTGCTGTGAAAATAAGGGTTTTACGAAATATTTGGCAACCTTGGCTGGTTTTAATCATATGAGACTGACTGTACTTGCGCTTAGTTACTATGAATCGCGGCGTCACCATTTATTTGTTGAGTGTAGGTTTGCTCATGCTTTACTGAGTTTGAGTATACTACTGCCTAGCGGGCTCAGCCGGCATCTGAGCAAACATCACGAATGCCTACCAGGCGGTTTTTTGGTTGCGAACGTGTTAACTAACATTATGTTAGCGACCGCTTTAGCCTAGTTGGTAGTGACCCTGCCTACGAAGCAAGAGGTCCTGGGTTCGAATCCCGGTAAGGGCAAAAATTTATGTGATGAGCATGAATATTTGTTTCTGAGTCATGGATATTTTCTATTTATTTAAGTATTTATATCTATTATATGTATTCTCGTCTAGTACCCATGACACAAGCCTTACTGAGCTTACTATGGGACTAAGTCGATTTGTGTAACATGTCCCCTTATATCTATTTATTTATTTATTTTGACTGATGTCTGTATTTTTTTCGTTTGTGACAGGTTGTATATGGGTATGGTAGTTGTAACTTATGTTTTATGTTTATTTAATGTAAGGGCAGTTCAAACAAGAGCGACCTCGTCCTAAACGTATTGAAGGCTAAAGTCGGACTGTTACTTATAGGGTAGACAACTTCATGTATGAAATACTAGTTTCATCCTAAAAAAAAAAAAAAAAAATTTCCTTAGTAATGTTAACATTATATTATAACTGCATTTCAAATTGGCGTATAAATTGGCATTATTGACATATGTGAATGTCGATGGCCCATTTCACGAATAGACAAGTATAGTGCATTTATTTTTCTAGATCGTATTTTATCTTAAGACCGATGGAAAAACAATTATTTAGCCACAATAGCTACGTGCCACAAACGCCTCGAAATAAAAAGACCACGGTCATAAATACTTTACTCGAATAGCGCCTCTATAGTTTTAATACAAAAAGGTCAACATTGTTGAGGGGCTGTCCATATATTACGTCATTTCAAAATAGGAAGGGGGAGGGGTAGACCATTGGATGACGCTAGTAATTTTATCAGGCGGGGAGAGTCCATTTAAGGAATTAACAGAATGATGCTAGCGGGAGGGGGGGGGGGGGGATGGTTAAAAGATTATGAAGTACTTAAATAAATTTTGTTCTGAAAGTTGACCGTAATGGCACTTTTACAAGTCAATGTTCTACCACGTATTATATGGACAAGCTCGAAGTAGTGTTTTTTCATCACACTTGCTCGAAAAGGGCTTCATAATGCGCAGACATACAGAGCTACAATAGCCTATGTTACGCCCACGGGCGTAATGGCTTTTTTCATAAATTGTATTTGTCACTCATGCGGCCGTTACAAAGCAAAGAGGTTTTTATATCAAACACGATGTCTGAAAACGTATTTATAAATAAATTTGAACTTAAAAACACTACTAAAACATGTTTAACAGAATTATTTACAGATTTAATATGTATATGTGTCTAAGCAAAATGTTTTAAGTGTTTTCAAATCGTGGCTGTATACCGAAGGGTCTTTGCCATACGCGCCTCTCGTCAAATTCAACAAAATGGACAACTGACCGTTGCAGTTTTCATTGCAATTTGTATTTATTTCATCTAGAATGTATTTGTTTCCTCGCAAATGTGATGAAAAACATTGTGTATAACACGGGCGTAAGAATATTGCAAACTCGAGTCATCAATAGCCCTCCGCCTCAAAAGACTCTTGTTCGCAATATTCCACTTACGACCCTCGTTAAACAATGTACTATTTAATGTCACCTCCTTATTTTACAAGAAGTATTGATGTTCACTACCTTTATTTTAGAGTATCAATTCAATTCAATCATTTATTCGTGACAGCTAATACACACAATATCAATGAGCGGTTACACTTTACCATAAAAGACAATCGCTTTGTTTACCACTTAACAATGAAAGACAATCGCATTGTTTACTAGGCACAAAGAGACGTGAAGTGAACTTTATAGTGCGGATTCTTTTTCTAGAATGTAATGATGACTTGCAACATTGATAACAATCAATGTTGCAAGTCTAAACAAACGTCACCGGTCAAATGGCCAAACGTTAATGATCAAGTAGATCAATGTTGCCAATTTAGATATGTAAATCGTGATTTAAATGGAAACTTCGTGAAATGGACCCCAGAAGTTCTTTATCATTATTATTTAAGTCAAGTGTTAAAATATGTCCCATCACTCTTATATTTATGAGAGGATTAAATCAATGCGTACTTTTGCACTTGACTGTACTTCAATGTTATAGCTGATGGCCACAATTTATAAGTGAGTTTGAGTAGTTTTTATATTAGTGTTAACATAAAAGTAGTCTGGCTTTACGAAGCTAATAGAAAACGCTTTTACTTAGCCTGGGTTTTACATTTATGTAGGGTAAATGGCCTATAACTGGCCACCCTTCAATAACTCGCCCCTTCATACTAAAAATGAACTATGTTCCAATTGTCGAAAGGTGACCAGTAATTAACACCTTATACTAAAAATTTATTCAATTATAGGTGAATAGAGTTCATGTTTGGTAAGGCCAGTTATTGAACGGTGTCTAGTTATTAGCGATTTGCACTACTAGGTTTTTCCCTGACATTGTTTAATTGTGTAACATAACCTACGTGGGTACCACATATTGGGCATGTTTTAGAAACGGCGAAGGTCCTTTACTTTTAAATTTATGACTACATGGTTGTTTTTTGAATAATTCCAAATAGTTTATTTTATTGAAATAAGTTGTTTTAGTATAGTCACCCGAGTGGATAAAAATCATCAAACGTTGTCATTTTTAGGTTTATACATATTAATAATTTTCATTTTTTTTTACATTGGCATACCAAGTTATTTGTGCAGTCTAGTACAAGAAGATGTATCAATGTTTTTACTTAATTGAGTAGTAAACTGTACTGTAACAATATCGTTTACTTCGGTGGCATGAATATGTATTTTGACCTGAATTTCAAAATATCGAGTTTAAGACAAACTAATTTTGTATTTATTAACAATTTCTTGCAACAGTCAAGTCTAATTTAAAAAGCATTATTTTTTCTTATTGCATCACCATTATGTCACAATACGCTTCCACGGTAATTAGAACCTTATTTTTTATGTCATACATATGTCCTTAATTTCCTGATGGTGTTACGTAACAATATAAATTTGTCAGATAAATTAATTTGATTTTTTCGATTGGTGGTCGTATATTTTAAAAATTATAGGTACCTAGTCAAAATAAAAGTATAAATTATTTTTGTTTTTTTTAAGCACTAACGTTGCTAACGAAAATTACAAATTTTAAATCAAAAAGTGTATAAAAGTGTATTTTCAAGATACAGTATTTTCAGTCTAACCATAAAATAAACGAATTTAATAAATGCTCATGAACCCTTTTTACAAGCTTTATATTTTTGCCTCGAAAAGATTGGTTAAATGCAACCGAATTATAAATTTACAGCATTTTTTAAACATTCAACACTGTTGTCAAAATGACCTAAAATTTTATTTATTTTTTATCATGGACGTTACGGAGAGTCCCCATGTAGACCATATTTTCATTGCAATAAGGTTTGCATTGGGTCACTTGTGTATATAGTAACAGTACAGTAGTTAAGTTAGTTAGTAAAATAATGTTTTTAATGAATTTTCATTTTTATTGCGACGCTGTATTGCGATGTCTGTTTCAAGTTTAGTCACATCAGCATCTAAATATCAACTTCATTCATTAATACAAACAGGTCAAAAATACGGATCTGACTAAATTTGACTGACAATTGTTTTGATATATTCCAAAAGCAATAAACAATTCGATATCACATATTTTGATTCCTTAACTAATAAGCATTGTTTTCATAAAATTGTACAAAATAAATCGAAATTATTCAATGGTCTGAGGTTTTTTTCTAGACCCAATCCTGAGATCTTAAAATTCTTATTTGGAATGCTATCAATAACTATACATAATTAACCTTTTCTCCGCCAATCAAGATATCCAAAAGAGACAGAGTCACGCCAACATACAACACAGAGACAAAACAAGAAGAGACCATATACAAACCTTGGAAGACTGAAGATTGCTTTGACAGCGGATGTCATAACATCTAGTCCTAAGCGCTGCGGGCACGACGACACGACACCTTGACGTGATACATTTTGGAACAAAAAAATTAAATAAAGCAGAAAAACACAAAGCATACATTATTTTCATTCAATATTACCAATTTTTTTTTTAACTACAAAATGTACATAAAAACAAAAAGTACGGCCATAAAGCCACATTAATTCTGTTTTAGTTTTTTTTTTTATATAAATATGTTAACAGACCGGAAAAAAATATATGCGTGAGTCAGGGAGACCTCAATGCATGTGTCGCCCATGAAGAAAATGAAGGAAATGAATAGGTACAGTTTTAAAATACGATAGTTATGTGATTACTTTGGGTGTTTCGGTATTTAACATGAAATATTTTAAATGAGACTACGCCCTGTCAATTAGTTTATATATAACACGCTCCACTGCAAAGGCACTGCAAGGAATCCAACGACACCTCATATCAAAAACCATCAAGGCGTTTGGAGTGTAGCCCGTGAAACATAATTTTCATGTCCACAATACACATACCAACATACATGCATACATAATTACATACTAGATATGAGCGCCGCGCCGCCGCCGCCGACCAAAATCCCACGCCGCTGCCGCCGACACAGCACCATCGGCGCGCCGATTTCTGTTTTGCGCGCGTGTCAGCTATAGTAGCCTACTTATTTTACACACTCAGTACTTAGCGAGTGTAGCGACCCTCATGTGTTATTATTCAACGGTCAGGTTGGCATCTATTATAAATAAATGACCATTTCATTGTCAAATGCGAAGCTCCTAGTTTCGCAAGTTTTAGGGTGGTTTCCCTGTCGTATTTACCTTCGACACCGACAAATCGATCGATTAAATAAAATAGTTGGCAGCGGTGGAGGCAGGGCCGGCTCACTCCGTGATTTCGCCGCGCCGCTACAAGTACATGGCGCCTACCGGCTCCAGCCGGTAAGTTAGAGCTGCTGAGGCACTCGCCATCGCAGCGCGTACCATGCGATAGAAAGGGATGGCCACGTTTAATCTCATTCGGCATATTTACCTACATAGGGGATTTGTTAACAGAGAACCTTCGGTAGGTACGTTCTCTACTATTATTAATTAAGTGGAGTAAACAACATTCTAACCTCAAAATGTATCTTTTTAGACTATAGCAGCTATTTTATCGTAAAAAAGCGTCGCTAGACAGAAAAATCGTGAAGTGATGTCCGGCATCAAAAGTCGTCTCGGCATGATCTAATACTCACAAAATTGCTATTCTATCCTAGGTACTTAAGCACATGAACCGTCAAACATTTTTGGCGTGCTCGTATAGGTTATGTATGAGAGTTAATACAAAAGTTTGAATGTAATTATTATTAAATCTAAAATCGACGTCATGGTTCCTAAGAACAGATCTCGCTATCTCTCATAGTTTCCGACTTCACCATACTGACCCATTTGGATTGTACACCCGGTATACACACTGTGATCCAGGTTGTGAATAGTATAGTAGTGTTGAAAATACAGGGGTCGGTGCCAACTTTCATTGCACGGAGAACAGTCATGGTCTCATGGTACATTGACATGGGCGCATTCGGGTGTAGGTAATGATGAATTGGGAATTTCGATTTCCTTGGCAACGAATACGTTCACGAAAATAGTGCAGCAATGGCGACAACAATTTGATCACATAGCACGTAAACACGTATAATTTCAAACACGTAACGTCCTACTAGCTGACTCTTAATTTGGTGTGGAAATACATTTGGTAAGTATCCTCTTACCTACGTGCCTAAGTCTTACTACTATATTACTACTGTATTATTATAGCGGAGGCAGCAAACTCCAGCAGCGCGGTATCGGTAAGCCGTCAAATGCCAATGCCAATTCGGCGCAGATTTTTTACTGCGCGTCTACATTTAAATGAGTGCACGAGCTCTCTCGGGCTCTCGCACTATCCGTCTCTCTGTTATTAGAAAACTTGAAAAGAGATGGATAGTGGGAGAGAGCTCGCGCGCCGTCTTAACCGTGCGTTTGTGTTAACCGTGCGAATGGGCGCGACATGCGCGTAAGTGGTGTGATAATAGTATAGTACATTACGTAACTAGGGCGGTGAATTCGTGAATGCCCCAGATCGCAGGTGTTTGTGGCCCGAACTGAACCCGTACGCGCTGCGTGCAGTAAAACTCGCATTATGGCCAGGTGTGACGTAAAATAAATTATTCTTAGGTAGGTATAGAGGTACCAGACTACCAGTGCCAGCGCGTGAATATTTTCGATTGACAACCCGGAACAAAAAAGTTATGAAAGAGTTTAGAGTACAGTGGGCGATCGAGCTCAGTTCGTGTGAAAATACGGAGAAAACGAATTTACCCATACATGAGACCTAGCTAGATCGATTTGTCGCCCTCGTAAACCTCTATATTCCAAATTACATCGAAATCGTTAGAGCCGTTTCCGAGAACGTGATTGCAAATAATATGTTTGTATGTATGTATGTATACATAATATTTGCAAATATATTATAGCTAGGTGTCATGTATGGGAAAACACGTTTTCTCCGTATTTTCACCCGAACTGAGCTCGATCGCCCAGGGACTACTCTACACTCTTTCATAACTTTTTTGTTCCGGGTTGCCCATTACAAAGGCGTTTACGTTACATAAAAAGTAGCGGATTTGACTATCAGGCTTCATCCCTATTCTGTAAGTGTTCTGTAGGTAATCATCTTGACAAACATTAGTGACAATGTCCTAGTTTCCACTTGACACAGAAATTGTTGTCCCAGTGTGTTTCAGGGCCGTCAATTAGAGCGCACACCCGTCTCTGAAACGCCCAGAGCATGTCAATATCTCGTTTAGCACTTTACGCACAATTAAAAGAGCCGGTGTGATCGCCTGGCTTCAAGCCAACATGCCAGTCACATCTCAACTTTCAAAACCTCTTATTACTCCGCGTACATTACCCCAAATTGAATCTTGATGTCAAACAATAATGTTACTTTTAGTGTAACAACAGAGCTTTGATACGTAGTTGCGAGGACGCGAGACGACATTGTTGCGCGCGGGACTTTCGTGCCCAAAACGTCTCAGAAACACGTAAATAAAGGCGTATTTAGCGTTTTTGGCGTGTCCCCGCATTTTATATCTTAATTGAGGCCGCTTTCGTTTAATTTGTGCCGTCAGTTTTCGGCATTCACGTGTCTGAAACGTAATGCTGTCAAATTAACTTTTTGTATGACACTTATGCCCCAATAACTTTGCCACAAACGAACGAATATAAACGAGATATAAAAGCGCATGGCATAACTCGACAACTTTCGACACCTTGGCGTTATTGGCGTTGGTTGTTGAAAGGGTTAAAAAAAGCTACGGATGGTCAATTGGTTAGAGATACTGCTTACGTTTTAAATCAAAACTTCGATGCTAAAAGCCATTAAAAAAAATTGTAGTGAAATTTTCTTATGTTTGACGAAATAAGTACCTTGCCTAACATCATTTCATGTACTATGACGATCTGTGTTAGGATGTCTGATCGAATGTGTCAGCTGTGCTAGATCCATGCGTACTGATCTAACTTGACAATATGTGATAGGTACGTCTAGTCACACCAGACCCCGTATCATGGCCGGCCTTATCACGCGATAAGTGTCAAGATAGAGCGTACGTCACTGGCTGACACCGTTCGATAGAACGAGACGGACGCTCTATCTGGTCACTTATCGCGTGATAAGACCGACCATGATACGGGGCCTGGTCAATCCCTCTTAGCACTTCGGCTAGTAATACTGCACACCTCCGAGGTGCAAATTTATCCGAAAGCGTCTGACACCCGCCTTACAGTGATACTATCGTCCGCACATTTATTTATTGGAAATAATTACACAGCATTACTGTCATAAAGTCAATGAATTGCAGTTTAATATATGACAGAAGAATTGCATCTATCCATCATCTCACAGTACCTTAAGCATTAACGATACACAATTCCCCGACTACTTCCACCAAAGTCGTCCACATCCGGTGATAATGCAAGAAGCGCATTAAAGCTGTGTCTAGAGAGCTCTAAAGAAAGAAGTGTTTGTGCGTGCCTCTAGAAGCTCTAGCAGTAGTCGGTATCAGTAGCGGGTTACGCGGGAGAAAATTGATCATCGACAGTGAGGGGCCTAGCAGACGCACCGCCTGACCCACCAGCAGTCTGCAGTCTGAAGTACCTCGCAAGAATTTGCAAACCCTCATTAGTTGCACACATAGGGTAGTTGCACCATACCATCTGTAATCGTAAGCAGTGTTCGTTAAGAGGGAAGTATTACCACAGAATAGATAATAGTACAAGGTAATACGTACTCGGCCATACAAAAAGAGGATACGATTTTCCACTTCTAAATATATTTTTTTATCTCCATGATTTTTAGATAAAACCTGCCTACTTTAATTTTTGGGCAAACATGGCGTTCCATTTTAACATCTCGGTCTTAACATGGGAAAGTTTTACTCTGTACAGATGGGCAATGTTACCTAGGTGTTTTAAACTTTGCCATACAAATCCATACACCTCACATTCCACAATTTGTTGCAAGCTCCTGGCTGAAGTTAAAGACATGTATGACTCAATGTAAAGTCATAAATATAATATAGTTTCTACTAAAATAGTAAGCTTGCCATATATATGTTGTGTTTTCGTTCATTGCCAGATTTGTTTAAAAGTACCTTTTTGGGCAAAGTTTTACCTGGTGGCAAAGTAGGCATTTTTCACGTACGTTATTGACACGATGAAAGACTAAGTAGATTTATAGGTTTTCTTTGTTTCAAAATTTGCAATAAATTTAAATTTATATATTTTGCTGAAGAGATCGACATCAAAATCAAAGTGATTTGTTAAGATTTAAATACTGGAAAACGTTTTCACTCGAAATGGAAATTTAAGTACCTATAGTCAGTCGCGGGCTGCTAGCTATACTTGCCTCTTAAAATCTGAATGTATGGAAAGTTTGACAAGTTTCTATGATCTGTTATGATGTATGATATGATATGATTGACGTTGATCGGTCTGTCCTTAAGTTGGTTGGTGCAAACACGCCCATAGTCACGCGGCTGGCGTGGTCACTGTGTATGCGTTAAAGTGCGATGGCATTGTGTGAGTTATCTACCCGACAAAGATCGGTTTTCTTATCTAGTGGACCTTTTTGTACTTACCTATGCGTACCTACTATTATTTATTTTGTGGTTACACATCCAGATTTCTTACACCATAAGGAGACGCTACACGGGCCGATATCGGTAGGGCTGCATGCAGGCCGCCGCGTGAATTGGCCCGTGTGGATACGTGTCGGAACGGAAGCACAGTGGCCAGCCAAATCAAGGTCACTTCATACCAGATTATCTGAGACCTTGCTTGGCAGTCCTGCCGAATTTCGCTCGTGTAGCGTCTCCTATAGTTACAAAGGTGAGTTGAAACAATGTTACACGTATGACAACAAAGTCTGCTTTAAACGCACTCTCAACCTACACGAACTCCATTATCATTATTTTGACATAAACACAGTGTCATTCGATTATAAACTCTATCCGCATTGACTTTAGATCACGTTACGTCTGTATTTATTTGTCACAGTTTTACAACCGTGTCTCGGGTAATCAGCTGTCTGTAGCACCTACTCAAGAGTTATTAGCCGTGGTATTAACGCCCAGATATGGCTACTATCGCGGATTAAAAGGCACTTAGTGTGCACTAGTTTGTGTAGACTTATGACTTATTTGTTCTAGGATATTGGGCATCTTTGGCCTAGAGCCACGCGTTTTTAGAAAGGGTGACGTACTAGTGGTTCGGGTTACAGCTACAGAGAGAACATGAGATTGATTTGAGGTAAGTATACTGAAATTACGCATTGAATTTTAAATTCGTTGTATTCCGAGGGCCGAGGTAGACGAGATAAGCATGTCAAAGGGAGCGAAACACATTGAACTAACATTATTTACAAATATATGAATAGTTACACGACTCCATAACTTTGGCCGTAACTATTTCTTAGCAGTCGACTCCGCAAGTCGACAGCCAGTGTGCCTATTTTGCGTGAAATGGTGGGGTAGCGCTACTCTTACCACCCCAGCTCCTCTAGAAAGTTGGTGAGTGCCTTGGTGTTTTTGACTGAGTCTCGTAGTGTGTCCGGGGACCCTAGGTGCTTTTTCCTGTATACTTCTACCTGCTTGCAGTCCAGTAGAATATGTTTGGTCGTTTCTTCCGCCTCCATGCACGCTCTGCACATGGGGCTGTCTGTGATGCCTATGTTGTAGAGGTGTCTGTTCAGGGTGTTGTGTCCTGTTAGGTTGTGTAGTTGGTTTCTATGTGTCCTCAGTAGTGATGCGGTTATGGGTGGGTATTTGGTGCTGTATTCCTGGTGGGGAGAAAGTTCACCACACCACCCGAGGATGTGCTGTTTTCTTCACGAACCTGGATTTGTCTCATGCTGTCAACACAACGAATCCTCAAAACTCTAAAAGGTGGGCAGCGCGCTTGGGTTTCTTCTGGAGTCGCATGCGTCCGTAGGCGACGGTGTCCGCTTGCCATCTCACAGGCCGTATGCTTGATTGCCATTGTCGTATTATAAAACAACCTGGCTCTTATTTCACTTACCGGCGGACATAAATCTTTCGTCCCTTACTAGCAAATGACACGACGACCGCTTTATATACCTATATGTCATGTCCGCTATAAAATAAATCATGCTAACTACTACTAGTATCGCGACTAAGTTACAGTGCTTAATAGTGGGTACTTAAACTACTAACTTAAATATATGACGCGGTAATTCCGTTACACTATACCAAGGGACGAAGTGCGGGTTTCCAAGTTTGTAAGTGGGCAAGGACCAAATTCTTGGCCAGCTTAACTCAGTCACTTAAATTTTCTATTTTTTTTTCCGTGGTGACACGAAAATTAGTCGTACAATTCTACGGTTAATTTTTGTGTCATAACGAAACTTTTTTCACTTTTACAGTTTGTATGTCTAACTACCGACTGACCAGACTAAGTACTGGCCAAGAATTTGGTCCTCACCCAAGTACAATTTAACTTATTAAGGATTACTTCATTCACTATACCGTCGCACCTTTATAAACAAAGCAAGATGTTAAAAAAAGACGGGTGAATCCTAAGTCGTGAACATAAATATCTGTTTCTTACCGTTTAACTTTACTTTAAACATGTGGACATGACAACAGATAAAATATGTGAAACGTTGTTTGTTAAAACGTTAATTACAGACCAAGTCTTGTCGACCAGGGAGTTTATTCTATTTAAAATTATTCGTAAAGTTTCACTGTTTGCTACGCCTTTGCGTTATTAAAATGCGATAGAAACAATCATTTCTGTTTACGACTTATGTTTCACCCTGTATACTTTCGCATAACTGGTGTTTATATAATTTTGTTGTAAACAAAGAATACGAACAGCTAAGAAAAAGTAAAATTAAAAAAAAAAACTACATCGAAATCAATGGCCGCGTGCCGGCAAACGAAGAAACCAATAGAATACGAGCTCCCTACAAATTTCCACCCGAACACGTGGCTACGAGTAGACTCCGTAACATTCGCTCCGTCTCTTTCTCTTTGTAGTAACTACAAAATAGAGCGAAATGAGGCATCCTACCTCTTAAAATAATTCGAATTGCAAATTGGGATATGCAAGGGCCTCATGGAGACCGTCGCGAACCGTCGTGATTCATGCGGGAAGGGTAAAATGGGTGTCAACATATATTTGTGGGTGAGCGGAGGTGAGCTTAAAACAAGTTACAGAATAGGGGGTTGGCTGGGGTGAGGCGCATTACCGCGTTGCGAATAACAGCCCAGATGTGATCCGGGGACGGGGCACAGAGGAAATTAACTTGTCAACCTGCTGAACAAGGTAGAATGATAGGAAGATGTTGACACGGGTCAAAGTTGATATTTATTGAAGCGAAAACTTATTTTACAATGCACTTGCTCTGAAAGTGAGCCTTTATATGGGTCAACATAAACACGGGAAGCCCTCCATGCCCGCACGGCGGGCCGGGCGGGGGGCGGCCGTGCAGGAATGGATTTCGGGCCAATATTCCCACACGCTTGCGAGAATGTGATTTCATGGCAATTCAAATTTCACCTTTTTTTGTATAATTTTTAATTTCCTCGCATGATGCATTGTAAAATGTTGTATGATACACGTGCGGATTTCTGGTAATTCCCAACTCGTGTCGATCAAAAACACCCTAACGGTCGTGTTTTTGGTCATCGTCACTCGTTGGGACTTACCAAGTTTCCGCACTTGTATCATAAATAACTATAGCGGCGCTGTGCCTTTTTTGGGATGGGTATAAATTGTTAAACTCGCGACAGGTGTAGGAGCGTAGGAGGTCACGTGACATGTAGGAGCGTAGGATTTAGTGTTGCCAATTGCCGGAATACACAACGCGGGAGTTGCGCTTAAAAACGCGCGGGGCGTTTCGCAAAATTAAAATTATACAAGTTTTTTTTAAGCATTTCGCAAGTTTTCACTTCTGCCGGCACTCCCGGAGTGCAACCCGGTCTTTTTTTATTTGGATTGTTGGGTCATACAGAGATTTAGGCGCGCGTCGTTTCTGTCGACATTGCCTGAGTTAAGGGCTAAGCTTATAATGAAATTATTAGAAGACCACATTAGCCTAGTTGGTGGACCCTGCCTACGAAGCTGGAGGTCCTGGGTTCGATTCCCGGTAAGGGCATTTATATGTACGATGGGCGCGAATATTTGTTCCTGAGTCATGGATGTTGTCATTATTGTGTGTATGTATTTTTTCATTTTTTATTTAGTAACAATTTATAAACATTAACAGACATCAATGAGCATAAAATAGACATATAGTTTCTTAAATGTATAACCAAAAACAAAAAAATATACGTGGCTAATGCACACTACGTAAACAAATGATCATATCTATCAACATAGGCGGGTTCTATAAAGATCCGCATGACCCCATGTCAGTAAGCAGGTATATATATATGATAAAAAATTTGATTGGTTATTAAATCAGTGATCCGACATTTTAGTCCAACAGGTCTGCACAAAATCGGAACTTGACATACAATTCAAATTTCTTCAGGCATGTGAGGTAAAAAGTCCGAGTGCGCGACGCTGTACCTACGCCTTTTAAGGGCGGGTTGCACCGACCTACGATTACAGACCGATCAACGTTAAATATGGCGCTGACAGCTGTCAGTCCATAGAAACTTGTCAAACGTTCCATACATTCAGATTTTAACGAACACCGCTTACGATTACAGACGGTTTGGTGCAACTCACCCTAAAAGGCCGTGTCAGTTGATGAAAATTAAAATTAATTCCATTTAAGAGAAACTTCATATTTCACTGTTGCCACGAGGATAGGTATGGCATGGGCACTCTATGTCAAAGAGGCATGGCTTAAATTCGAATGAAGAAAAAAACCTCTTAATTCGAATTTCACCCATATTGCTGATATAAGTACAAATTTTTTACTTACATGGGGTGCATTTGTACAGTTTGAAATTACACACATTTTGACAGTACGAAGGTACCCCAACGAAAACGATCAGAAAAAAATCTAAATAAAAACTAATCGTAAAAGTAATATTAAGACCATTGTTTACGTAAATGAATCTATACATAATTCCTTAACCCCAAATATGTATATTTAGACACAAAGTTTGTGATTCTACGTTAATTAGAACCCGAGATATTAATAAATTAACTAAAATTCAAAATGGCTGCCATAAAATTAAAGATGGCCGACGGAGGAGTTGGTTCCTATCAAAAATTTAAAGCTATGGACCTAACATAAGTGCCTGAAAAAAATTGGTGCTTTTGTCCAGCGTGTCCACATTATCACCTGAAACTGCCCTACTAGTAGGAGGGTCGGGCGGAACAGGTGGAGATTCATGGTGGAAATACATTTGACATAACAATTTTTATACTTGGTAACAAAATCCAAAGTTACAATTTTGTTGGCGAGTCAAAGTCCGACGTGCATGTGTGCGTGTGCGGTGCGCGAGCCTCGATCGTTGTGTGAGTAGCGCTAAAAACCTAAACTTCGCGCGGCGCCAATCCGAAACGGAGCCTTAAGTAGGATTTCTTCTAATTACTTTCGGGTCGCGAAAACACATATTAATTCTGTCTGGCAAAATCTGCTGCCGCACTGCCATCACTTTTTGAGGGTAGCCTATGCATAAGAGCGGCAGTCACGCATACAAATATGTAGTACGCTTCAGCATGTTGGATAGATAGTCGAGATGAATACTGTATGAAGCTTCCCCGTGTACGAATGGTGCCAATCTTCCCCTATGTAAATCGTCGCCTATTTACTACCCGTAGTACAGTCGAGTTCTCCAATATGTATACAGACAACCTTTCAAAAATATCTACACACGTTTCTTATGTCAGCAACAATAAAGTCTATGTATAGATATTTTTGAAACGATGTCTGTGTAGATATTGGAGAGCTCGACTGTACAAGCTTTGCTTAATAGTGTGGTACTAGTTTGATATGTGTGAATTTATCCCTAAATATTTACATTGTATTTTCTAATAAATATTTTATTTATATTATATTATTATTTTATATATTATTTATATTATATATTATATGAATTGAAGTATCTTTAATTAGTTTAAAATAACAATATGGACATTATCATAATATGAATTACAAATCAAGTCGGAATACAATGGTGTAAAGAATGATAAAATTAAAATACGTAAAAATAAATAAAAGTAATACTACGAGTACATCCCGCTCTGCGTCAAGCCCGAACCAAAGGTCCCCAAAATGCTAGCGGCATTGCCTCGCTGAACAGCAATGGAGACCTGTTGGACGAGCCATGACCCAGAGCGGGGGTCAAGGCCCCTGTCCCTTAATCGTCTGCCTAACTCCTTGCACAGCCCGAGAGCCTCACTGCCCCAGGGCCCAGCTGTCTCCACAGCAACCGGAAGGAAATCATAAGTCGGTTCCAAGGCAGAGTACTTTGCGTGTTTGAGCTTGGCGGCATTTTCGGCCGCCGAACCAGCTGACTTAATTGTGTGCTTTAGATGGGACGCTGCAAAAGTGCTAACACAAGTTGCATCCCATAGGAGGCACCGCCCTCTCTGCCAGGGAACCAACGTCAACCCGTCTGGTCTTTTTCCGTCAGTCCGAGACAGACCCGGGGGCTCCAGGATGCACGGTACGTTGGCGGACACCATAGCCCGACGCACGATCTCATTGATAGAATGGTGTCTAGGGAACCGACCCGCACATCTTTTGCAGCTTAGCCCGTGGTGGCCATTCTCCTCCACCATTGTCCCACAAACGCATCGGTGCGCTTCGCATACCTTGCTCCCCAGCCTTAAAGCAACTGCTATCCTCAGGGAGTCGTTGTCGAGCAAAGTGCCGAGTTGAGGGGAAGGCAAGGCATGCAGCCACGCACCGGATTCGGGCTTTGTGAGAGCCTTGAGACGTGCTAGGTCAGTCCCCGAGGCATCACTCAACAAATGAGAAAACGTTTGCTGACATAGAATATCGTCCCATCCTCTTTGGACCGTTAAGCTATCCGGATGATCATTGGACGGACATAGTGTCGCCCACTTAGCCAGGGCCTCGGTTACGAATGGAACTCGAATGCTGCTGCCATCAAATGATAATATTCGAGCAACAAGATCCGACGAACCATGTGCCGACGCTAAAAAGGCTACCAGACCTATGTCCTGGACCCGACGCACGCCCAAGCCACCGTAACGAACTGGCAGAGCCGCCTGACACCATTGTTTGTCGTCTAAACTCACATTGAGTATTGACTCTAAACAAGATTTAATAGTGTCATCGAACGATTTCAAATCCGTGTCATAAAGCCAAGTTGGAGACGTCCGTAACATATACACCATGCGAGGCAGAGCAAAGCAGTTTCGCAGCAAGATAAGGGAAACATGTCCCGACAATTGTGTCAAATGTTCCTGTGCCGCCGAAAGTGCTTGTCTTTTGGCTTGAAGGGCCGAACTAACACCCTCGGTGAAAATTGGAGCACCCAGTAAATTGAAAGAATGTTCGTGTATTTGTCTAATGCCAGGTAAAAGTGACTCTATTTCTGCGAGAGAGTTGGTGTCTAAAAAACTGCAAGTATAAAACTCGCACTTAGACGGGTTTATTTCAAGACCAATTTTCTTCAAGGCAGGTATAGTAAAGTTAAGTAGTTAGTATAAGTTTAAGACCACTTCTGGACTTCCTCCTATAGTGCCATCATCCAGATACCACACGTTAAGGGGCGCCTTTAATCCAGAAATAATCTTTTGGATGCCGAGACAAAACATCAAGGGCCCTAATGGGTCGCCCTGCTGGGCACCAACTTGCGACTGTATTAAACTGCCTGAGAAGAAAAGATTACTTGAGGAGGCGTAACATTGGTAAATGAAAGGGTAAAGAGAAGGAGTTTGCTCTAAGGTTTCGTTGAGAATAGTGTCCCTTTCTAGGCTATTGAAAGCGTTTTTGATATCGATTTTAACGATTATGGTATTGGATGATCTGCGATGTAAAGCAAAAGACCGGGTGGCATGTATTGCCGCCTCACAACCAAGTCTGGTACCGAAGCCCATTTGAATTGGTTGCAGATAGTCAGACATAGCTTCTCTAACAGATTGGCAACAGAGCTTAGCCGTAAGACGACGAAAAAAGCTGCCCACCGCAATTGGTCTAATACCACCATCTTTTTTAGATAAGGCACATAACGAAGCACCATATAGGAACGGTCTCACCTCCAAGTTTAGCATACCTCTCAGTAAAAAATTGCATAATTTTGTGAGTGATTCTAACAATCGGGGACCATTATTTCCTGCGGAGGGTGAAGTCAACTCTTTGAGATGCTGCGGTCGCAGACCATCTAGACCGGATGCAGACCCATTGTAGAAAGACGCAATTGCGTTGGCTACGTCCGAAGTTGTAACAGAAAGGAAAGGGCTTGTTAAACTCGGTTCAGGTGGTAAGATTATTGACCTCGATGGGCTGGGGTGTTTGTCTTTCAAAGCATGTAGTGTAGTTTCATTCACAGGAGCGAGAGTAGCGTCGGAAAGGAGCAAACGAACCGCTCCTCTTAAGTCTCCGTCGTGATATTTTTGATCTCTTGTGCAAGTTAATACTTAAATATTTTTTACAGTACATATGGTGCTACTTTCCCGCACTAGTGCGGAAAGGAGCACTTTTCATGCACATGTCGAAACTTTAAAGAGCCATAAGTACAGTAAAACGTTGTGCGATACACGTGCGAATAGGTAATTCACAACTCGTGTCGATTTAAAACACTCCCTTCGGTCGTGTTTTAATTTATCACCACTCGTTGCGAATTTCCTATTTTCGGCTCTTGTATCGTAAATAACTATTTCAACACACCTGCTCGTAAAGTAGGTCTTATTACAGCGTATTTACACTGATAATGCAGAATATTACCCATGCCGTGCCTTTTACATTACATTATCGCACTAGTGCCTTTTCATTACATATCTTTTTAAATATTAGCAAGAAGTATTAATGTTTCGAAAACAGCTAAGTAGTTATTTGCGTAAATATAAAATTCAATTCAAAATGTGATAAATAATTAAAGAATTTCATGAAACTGCTTTGTTAGCTTGTTGGTATTTATATTTTGACGGTGTATTTTTACCTATAAATACCCAATTTCAAAATTTATAAATATGTGGCTGATTAGCTACCTACTTTGCCGGTGCCCTTATCTCAGACTTGCGCGCGCATGCAGCGCTGAGCGCGCGAAAATATAAAATTAAGGCCGCCATTTTTAAATGGGTTTCTGTTTGTTAAGTTTATTCACAGTATTGCATTTCGTTAGTGTTGTTTTGTAAAATGTCGAATTATATAACGAAGAATTACTAATCGAGTGTACGCCGCCAGATATCACAGTTGAAGCGCAAAAAGCGAGTGATAGTCTTTTGCCCTCAAAATCAAAAGATAAATACATGCAAGCCTACGCAAATTTCATTCAATGGAAAAATAGCAAAAATGCAAGCTCTTTCTCAGAGAACGTGTTCATGGCTTACTTTAGTGAACTGGCGAAGAGGTATAAACCTAGTTCGCTTTGGTGTATATATTCTATGTTGAAGAGTACCGTGCAGAATAAAAATGCAATTGACATCAAAGCGTACACCAATCTAACTGCATTCTTGAAAAGACGTTCAGACGGCTTTTACAGTCAAAAATCCAAGGTTTTAACACCTAATGAAGTGGAGAAGTTCATTAAAGAAGCACCGGATAATCAATATCTAGCGACAAAGGTCAGTTCCACTATTTAGTTTTGTATTCATTATTATTATAATATTTGTAGGCGGTATTGTGAGTGTTGATATAATAGGAACTAAGTACGATTATTATAACTTAATTATGATTTTATTTATTTTCAGGTCGCATTAATATTCGGAATTACTGGTGCCTGTAGGCGTCAGGAATTAAACAACATTACGACAAAAGATATAGAGAATCACGGAGAGATGCTACTTGTCAAAATTCCGAACACTAAAAATAAAATTCCTCGGTCATTTACTATTCACGGACCATTTTATGAAATAGTGAAAAAATATGAAACTTTACGTTCAACAAAAGGAAAATCTGACCGGTTCTTCCAAAATTTTCAAAACGGCAAATGCACGAGTCATATCGGTGTGAACAAATTTGGATCGATGCCTAGAGAAATTGCCAAGTTTTTAGGCTTACCACAGGCTGACGCTTACACCGGACACAGTTTTAGGCGGACTTCAGCTACATTGCTGGCTAATTCAGGAGCCGATATATTGACTTTAAAACGCCATGGGGGATGGCGATCTAATAATGTCGCCGAGTCATATATTGAGGACTCCATCCAAAATAAAGCCGACATAATAAGTGCCAAAATAACACAAGCAATCCATTTGGACCCACAATCCAAGAAGTTCTGCCCTGAACCGCGTCCTTCCTCCTCATATGCCAATGATGATATGGGATTTCATACGTTTGCTAATGATGAAACGCAATGTTCTTCTACCTCCTTTCAGAATGTTGCATTATCACCGACATTTACAGTTACCCAAGAACAAAGCAATGAAATAATTAATAATACAATTAAACATACAGTACAAATGCCTCATAAGGCGGTAGCATATCATTTCAATAATTGTACTTTTAATAACTGTTTCAATAATTAAAGTTTTTAAATAAATGTGAACTTTTATTTACTTTTCCTCGCAAGTGTGTTGAAAAACGTCGTATGAAACACGTGAGCATTGGTCATTACACTTCTCGTCTCCATTAAGCCTTCGCCTTCGGCTCAGGCTTAAAAACCGACTCGAGTGTAATGACCAACATACCACACTTGTATCATAATGTACTAATATCTTTCTTAATTTTTCAGAGAGGCTACAACGCAGATAGAAGCTAAAGAAAGCTTCTATCTGCGTTGTACCCTGTCCAATGCAGGTGACCTAGAGCAGAGATGCCAACCCCAGACTATCATAAGTAGTCTCTTTATTAAATAACTAGTAAAGCCTCCATTTTCATAACAGGCGTAGGTAGTATGTACCTACTAAGAACGATATCCTTTTGTAGAATGGTGCAATTGCACGATTAATTGAGATCTGCTGAAAAATAATAAGTTGACCTTATACCTAACTAGTATTTACCTAACCAGCGTGCGTACCATGGTTGCCATTTTATCATAAATTTATCGCTGAGGATATTAATACATCCGTCACGTTCTGACTAGTATGCGAGTGCGAGGGTGACGGATGTCTGTCACAACGATAAGTGATACATTATTGGCGCCCGCTGGAAAAGGGATTTTAACACTTTCACTGCCGGGAAACCACCTAGGTACGCCGTAGTGGCTTTCCGCTGCATACGAGGGAAACCATTACTCGTAGCCGATACCGTAGTTTTCCTCGTATGAAAGAGTCTGATCAAATACTAAAATTGGAATACTAGTATTGAAGTTTGTCGATTTACATAAAGTATCCTGAGTTGGATGCACGAACCCTCTTTTGAGAGCTCTTGTACGCGGTCTTTGAAATAATTTTGCACAATAAGGGTTGTTACACTGTGATTTGCCAAGTCAGAGGTTAGGGTAGTTACTCCGAAATTAAAGGTCAAAATTGTGTAGACTAATCTTAGAATACGCATTATTTTTAGTGTGTCGAAATTATCCTTAAATAATAGGTAAATTGACATTTCATTTTTTTAAGTGGTCCGTTATATGATTTAGTTCGATAGAAAATGAAATTTTAAGGTACACGTGTTTTTTTTTTCCTCCCTAAATGTTTATTTTCATTCATCATCATTAATTTTTTAAGAGTTATCCTCTTGTCGGTGGAGTATTTTCCATTTCTCTCTGTTGTACGCCAGCTCTTTGATTTGTTGATACGACACGACACCAGCTTTTTCCTTTATTTGGTCTATATGTCGCAGTGAAATGGCCAAAACAGAGATTTGAACAAAATCAAATCCCTAAGGGATATGATCAAACCACGCAGGATGTTAAAATGGCGAATCCATTTTATCATTTACCTAATACAAATCAGTCATTTGATCAAATCTCTGAATCTGTTTAGTGAAATGACGAAATCGGACAAAAAAGGCAACTCGTTTTTTCATTTCACTAGATTTCTTTAGTGATTTGATAAATCCCTGAAACGCGTCAGTGAATTGACGAAACTAACTCGCAGATATTGGCTCCTAAATCATTAGTCATTTAAACGGTTCTGGGACTTAGACTCGGATGGCGGATAGGTTAGAAGATGGTGGTGGTAACCGTCTTCGTGGTTATTTTTTTTATAAAAGAGCGGAAAAATCTTTATCGCGTTAGTTTCGTCAACTCACTGACGCGTTTCAGGGATTATCAAATCACTAAACAAGTGTAGTGAAATGAAAAAACGAGTTGCCTTTTTTGTTCGATTTCGTCATTTCACTAAACAGATTCAGAGATTTGATCAAATTACTGATTTGTATTAGGCAAATGATAAAATGGATTGGCCATTTTAACATCCTGCGTGATTTGATCATATCCCTTAGAGATTTGATCAAATCTCTGTTTTGACCATTTCCCTGCAACATATATAACTACGTCGTGGTCTTCCCCTGCCCCTCCTTCCTTCTATCTTTCCTTCCATTATGTTTTTTAAGAAGTGGTCGTGCCGTATCAAATGACCAATCATTTTCCCCCTTCTAGTGCTGATGGTGTTCAAAATCGATCTCTTCTCTTTTACCATTCTCAAAAATATCAAAATTAAAAGTAGTGAATTCCAATAGAACCATAAGTAAAATATGACGTCATTATTATGTCTCTCTATGGCACCTGTCCACATCTTTCACTAACAGACGTAGGAATGACGTCACACACGGGGTATACCGCGTTTTACAGATTTTATTGATTTTATCCGAAACGAGTAAGAATAAAAATGGAAAAATCGCTTTATTACGTTCAGATAAGATAATTACCGAAATGGTTTTCGATTAAGGCATCATTACATATATTGAAATATTGTCAATTACAAAAAAAAGGGTAGTACAACGAATAATGTCTGATCATAAGCTATTATTTGTTATTGCTTAATGTTGTATGGAAATTATGCCTGTTCACCAAAAAACTGTTGTACGAGTATGTGACCAAGTCTTCTTGGAGATTTTCATGGAATATTAATAATTCACAACAACTGGTGTTAATATAGGAGAAACTTTCAAACTGATCCAGACACGGCGTCATAAATAGTGCAAGTTATACCTAAGTCCTAAACCATTTTCACTGTTCTTGGCAAAAAAACCCATTTTTAGGGTTCCATGACCCAAAAGGTAAAAACGGGACTCTATTACTAAGGCTCCGCAGTCTCTCTGTCTGTCCGTCTGTAACCAGGCTGTATCTCATGAACTGTTATAGTCAGACAGTTGAAAATTTCACAGATGATGTATTTCGGTTGCCCCTATAACAACAATAAATTAATAGTTTAAAAAACACTAGAAAAACACGCTTTTATAAATGCACGTAAAAACCAAAAATAAGTTATGGATCGTTCAAGTTGTCTCTATTTCTGGGCAGAAGTGTAAACTATGTGCTTTTAATTATAATATTTGATGGTAAAAGCGTGGGGCGCAGGTACTGTATCTAATTTGATATTGATACGATGAATTTAGTAATTAGCGATAACGCCGATAAGTATGTACTTATACGAAGCAAATACAAAGCGTAAAAAGGTCGCTACGCGCTACGGCGTAGCACACTTTGGTAGCGTTGCTGTGCCCGAATCAGATAAGAGGGGGGGGGGAGGGCTTATCTCCGAAGTTATCAAAGCGAAAAATTTGAAATAATTACTTGTGATTAAGATAAACATAAATATTACTAGAAAAGTATCACTTTTTCTGTGTCTAGCGTATTTATTATTTTATTTTCAAAAATAATTTCCTAGTTAAGTTTGCAATTTAATCAACTTTTAAGTTTTTTTTTAAATAGAAGTACTCTCTTTCAAATAAAAGAAAAAGAACGAGATCGGTTCACGTGATACACAATAATCGCTAAAACTCCAACATAAGCTGAATGCCCTTGCACGTTACTGAGTTTCAGAGGTTAATAATGCAAATTTAAACGTCAAAAATGGCTATGGATTCTTGAGTTCGGCGGAGTCCATATTAGCGGGATTGTCATTACGATATATTCTACAATACAGCGGCAATTCACCGTAATCCATTACAGCTAGCTGTATTACAATGTATAGCGGCAATCCGCCAAACACATTCCAGCGAATATTCATTCAGCGTTATTCAATCCACCTGATCGTCAACCCGCCATATTACAAAACAGCTAGTTGTTATGTAAAACGGCGGATTATACAATATGCCTGCGACATTTACACACCCTAACAAGCGTAGACAGATCAACAGGCGACCCTCACGCGGGCAGCTTTCTCGCGCAAAGACTTGCAATCGCAATTCAGCGCGGGAATGCTGCCTGCGTGATGGGTACCCTGCCAAAGGGTCCAAATATAGGAATATTCTTTTAGTTTTTGTTAGGTCCTTTTTAAGTTAATTTTAATTTTAAATTTAGTTTTAATGTACCTTTTGTATTTTATATATTTTTATGTGTAGACAGATATGTATAGGTATATTTCTGAGATACTATTAAACGAAATAATTAAAGCTAAATAATTACAATATAACAATCTATACAAGAGTTCCGCTCTGCTGGTGCTGCCCGGATCACCAGAAAAGCGATCAATTACAAATAATTTAATTAATTGAGTAGTGTTATAATGATGGACGGATATTTGAGACTGCAATCTCGGCAACGATGCAATCTGTCACTTAATATTGTTGTATTGTGTTATTTTTACATTAACAATTTATAGTTGTTTGTTTGTTTCCCTCGCACCGATGACGGTCCGTGTTCAGCAGTGAACCATTATCTATATTAAAGGATTTGAAATCTAAAAATAAACATACTAGAAACATTATTTTGAAGTATGAATAGTCTTGCATTTATATCTTTATGTTAATGTTTATTATTGCTCTCATAATAAATTAACGTTTTCAATTATATGTAGGTACATTTTCAAATTGTTTTTTGTTTTGAACTAGATAATATAAGAACCTTTAGTACACAAAATAAACTTGTTATAATACCCATCGTAGCCAAAACCTTGACGAGACATGTTACTCGCATACGTTACCTACGTACAGTCAGCACTATATAGTTGGCCAGCCAAAGTAGCCAAAAATATCGTAACATGTCTTTACTAACTTTATAATGCTGACTGTAAAAAAAATCCCTCAAGTGCATACATATTTCCGTATGCATTACCACCAGTCCAGCCCTGGGTGATCTTGGCCACAGATCTTGACCCATTAAACACGCCCGATGTTCTGTCGCTTCAAATATTTTTAGAACCACGGCAGTAGTGGAGTAACGCGCCACGCGGACGCGCGTGAACAGTTATGACGTCGCGCGGCATCAGGCGGAAGAAGTCCTCGCTGTCGGAAGTGAAGGTGGCGGTGGTCGGGGCGCCGTCGGTGGGGAAAAGTGGTACGTGGGAATTTGGAGTTCGAATTTGTGTTTTGTTTTTGCCGCGATGCGATTTTGTTGTTGCTATGATTTAGGAAGTTTGATGTGTACTAAGTTTTCCTAGCGATTTCCCGGTTGTAGTGTCAAGCCCGGGGTCTACCTACGAGAAAGTATAAGTAACTTTTGTGTGCAAAATAAATAATTGAAAGTAAACGCAGCGTTTGGTTATGCTTGCAAGTTTTATCTGCATACTTTAAAAGTATTTTTTTATCATGTTTTGTTTGCAAGTAATAGTGTTTGAGATTAATTATAAATAAATAATAATTTAATCCTTATATTCTGCTAGGTGAAGTAATGGCAGGAAATAATCCTGCGTCTAAATAACGAAGTTCACTAAAATATCTTTCTATTGTATTTTATCTAATATTGGGCATCCATAAATTATTTACTCATTAATTAATTACTTTTAATCCTAGAAAAAGTAATCGACATTTATTTGATTTATTTATTTATTAGTATGGCATTTTACAGTCGTTGTTATTAATATATGTATGTACCTACATTATACTCGTACGCCGATATATTAAGACAACAAATGTATTTTTTTTAAATCTAAGTGAAATCAAGACATATTTTTTAGTCATTCCAGTTAACTGTATGACCCTCGACAAAGCTATTGAGCCAGGAAACTAATTGAGGGAAAAATAATTGAGTTACGAAGCATCTCTTTGACCGTTACATGTCAATTAACGGTTAATTTTGTTCGTTATCGTTCGAGCTAACACAATAGTCTGGGAGGAAATCAAACGCTCAGAAACATGACGGAAACATCACACGTCGGAGACAATATGTAGATAGAAAGTACAGACCTACACTTGAAACTACTTCAGGGATATCCTTAATTATTATTTAATTCACCCCACTTTTTCCAATGCTCCCGATTCTGAGCCGTCTTTGCCATTCTTTTGAAAAGGAGTCTAGCTCGTCTCGCCATCGCCGGCGAGCTCGGCCATGTCTCCGTTTCGAGCGTATTTAAGAAAAAATAATTAAGTTATTGAAGTAACCACGATTGTTACACGTAAATATCGAGAGCTGACGGCGAGCGGTTCCCGAACCAACGCACAATAGCAAGTCTGAGGTATTCTAAAAATATCGGCAGTTGTAATATTTTAATCTTATCATTTTCCCACGCACACGAGAATAATTCACGATGCCGAATATCTCGAACGTGCTACGTTTGGTGCAAAACGTCGGCACGTTCGAGGTTTTGATTCGTAGTGAGTCATTCGAATAAGGAACGAGGTCTATGCTGCGTAGGTAACGGATTTGAAAAGTGGTTGGAACGTTTCTCATCTGTTCATACGTGAAATAACGTTCTAATACTAACAACAGTGACTGATAAATAAACAACAGTGGTAGACAGCCACCATAACATTAGGCTCGGTTAACCTAACATATTCTCTGACAACGTGGCAGTTTATGGGATTCCAATTGAATATACAAATCGATAACACAAACAGCTCCTCATAAAAATGGCACCACTTTCTAAATTTTGAATTACTCGTAATGATTTAAACATCTTAGACTATAAAATACCTGTTGAATGTCATTTTACGATTTTACCATTAAAGTTCTGAATCTGAATCGGATAAACTAGCTCCTTTAGAGTTGTATGCGTCCACAGGCTACGGCGGCCCCTTGCCAATAGACTGGCCTTATGCTTGTTTAGCACCATCTTGGTGTGAAAAATATATGTTCAAAACCGTAGTGTGATGTGAAGAACATGAATATTTATTCCTGAGTCATGGATGTTTTCTTTGTATTCAAGTATTTATTTATCTATATAAGTATGTTTATTGTCGTCTAGTACCTTAACCATTGCTTAGTTTGGGACTAGATCGATTTTGTAAGAATGTCCACTAATATTTATTAATGTATAGTTTACATTTGACATAAATAACATTCAAATCAAGTACTACAACAGAATGCGATAAACAGGTATTAAAATAATTTTAGTTACTTTCTTGTTTAACATTCAACTCTACTATAGTCTCCTCTTTTTACAATTCAGTTAAAGTGGTGGCGTTAGTCCATTCAAATTTTTGTGCACACTGTCACAGCCATGAGCCTCACCCCACCGTGTCGAATGTCACACTACATTAAGGTGGTTCGAATAATCGTTCTCGCAAAGTATCACGTGACAAACTAATTTCTCAAATTATTCTAGTTTATACAAGTTTATTCTTGGAAAGGGGGAATTTCGCGCAAATGGGAAGCCAATTTATGAAAGCTTGTTACATAAGTTACTTAAAATATCACGCCGTTAGCCTGCGAATGTCAAAAGACGTTTTGTATGGCGATCGGACCACCTTAAAAACTCTTATTTCAGATACAAAATAAATGCACCATTAGCGTTTATAATCTCACGTTACTAACATCCACGGCAGTGACAGTGACCCACCACAGTGTGCACAAAAATGTTAACCGCCCGTGAACTAAACGATAGCGAGTAAGAGCCAAGAGTTCAGCCCCCGTATTCTGTAACTTGTTGAAGTGAAAACTTCTTTAGCGGCGCTGTGCAATTTTGTGATGAGGAGAAAATGTTAAACTCGCAACAGGCCACGTGACCGTAAGAATCGACAGATTGACAATTCGTAAGACGGTCACGTGACCTGACCTCACCTCGCTAACGCTAAACGAGCGTTTAGCGTTAGCGAGGTGAGCTTAAAAAAAAGACCGGGTTGCACTCCGGGAGTGCCGGCAGAAGTGAAAACTCAATGACATTGTAACAGTTTTTCGATCAGGTCACGTGTATCCGGGTATTTGTGGGTGAGCACCCACAAATATGTATATCTTGACACCGCGATGCGTAGTAACCAAGCGTAGGTAGAGGTCTAGTTTCGTGACTTGTGACCGGCGGGGTGACCCGCATTTGCGCGTAGCGAATAACAGCTCATTTCAGTTTGTCGCCCTTGCACTTGCAGTGGTTATCGGGGTCGGCAGCCGTGACCCGCCCTGCGAGTTCTAGGGCGACAAACGAACTAAGGTAGCGCGCCGTGCTGCATCGGGCCGGAAATTGGATAGTTATACAAGCGTTATTTTAAAAAGGAAGTAGCTTCGAGAGATGATGACTTTTCTAACGCTATCAAATAAGCCTGAAATAAAATGTTTTACCTGTTTCGTTAATAATTTGAATGCTTAGTTGTACAATACTACTAGTGACTGTAGAACTACCTGCCTGTTAATTTAAACGAAACGTAAATGACAATTGACAAAATAAAACGGTATAATTACTGAGATTGCTCACAAAATTTCACGAGAATCAACCGATTCTCGAGAAATGCAACCTGTAGATGAGAACTGGACATCTAAACATCCGGATATAGGAAAGATTATTTGGCCCAAACTGAAACGGGGACCTTCATTCGCTTCGCTCGCTCGGTCAATTATCGGAGCGTTTAATATTCCGAAATAATCATTATTTTTAACCCCCAACTCAAAGAGAGGGGTGTTATAAGTTTAACGTGTCTGTGTATCTGTCTGTGGTATCGTAGCTCCCAAGCGGATGAACCGATTTTTCTATAGTATTTTTTGATCCATAGACAATTATATTAGAGCGTTCTTTGCAATGTTTCATGAAAATCTGTTTAGCCGTATTTGAGATATTAGACTTTGAAATGAAAATGTCGGGGATGAAAATGTTGTCAATATCATCATCATCCAGCTAATGTCCAAAATATTATTAAGTATTTTAATAAAGTTTTCACGATTAAATACAAAGAGCATGCAAAACTCCGAATATATCGATAACTGAATGATTGACTGAACGAAATGAATGAGTAAGAACCTGTTGAAGAATTGTGAAGTGCATAACAATCTAGTTTAGATTTATAAGAGACAAATAATAGATTTCTTAGGAGTGTACGGTTTTAAAAAATGCCGCTACACGGCTGTTACAGTTGTGAGTGGAATTCCATGAAGGTACTATTAAACTGTTAAAAAACTGAATACACTAATATAGTGGGCCCTTTTGCGGGCTTGTAAGCGCTTATAAGTAGTCTATTGAAAATTGGTCTTAGGATAATTATAAAACCGCTTTTTGCTCGTTGGGTAGTGCCCTCAACGACCCCGAGTCCGCTTTCGTAAAATGTTTTTTCTAAACATTTCGCATGTTTCCGTACACGGGGGAGAGTACAGCAGCAGCATATCGAACTGGCATTAGTGAGCGAGCGAGCTTACTCTTTGAGGGGTACGGACGGTCACCTTAACTTGGCCTGTAATTATGTTATCAAAGCATGCAAGTCAATTTGTAAGTGTCCATTAGTAGTATCGATTTGAAACTTTGTAAGTGTGTATAGATGGCAATACAGGTTCGGTGCAATGAAGTAGTTCTGACGATGAAATTAGGAGGTGAAAATCGTAGTTCTATAGGTAATAATGGTTCATTCTTTATTATGTTTTTTATACCATATGTTCATGGAAATACGAGTATAATATGGATATCAAAGGGTAATGGTTAAAGCTAAGGATGTCCGCTTCTAAAAGTAATATAATATAGCTAACCCTGTTGGCTATTATTGTAAAAACTAACTAGCAAATTCGATTTTTATTAGAAGCAATAAAATAAACTGTTATAGCGCTTTTATCACCATAGTTCGCGTGAAACACTGTCATGTGTTTAATTATACGCAAACCAGACGTCCGCCCGTCTTCAATAATATTAGTTTGGTGTACGTTTATTTTAATGGTTATTGGGAGACGTCAAATCGGAGGCTCAGTGTTTACATACATACACACGTTTAACATTAGTTCACTAACTTCAATGAAGTGGAATAAACTAGCTCTGAGCTATAAAAATCGCATTTTACACGTGTGGAAACTTGCATGCAAATTTAACTACACTCAACTGTAAAAGTTTCGTGTGCACTTTGTAAAGAATTTCCGTACAAACTGTAAGGTAAACGTCCGAGTGCTCGACGTTGTGCTAGTATATGGCATGGGCACTCTATGACAAAGCAATACGGGTTAAATTCGAACTAAAGGGATTTTTCTTCATTCGAATTTAAGCCATGTCACTTGACAGATTAATCGATCAAATTATACCTGAGTAATCCGTAACGTAATCGCTATATACCGGGACAAAACAATATGTGATCGGAAAATCTCGCTCCTTAGGCGCACCGCTGCCGTGTCCGCCGCTGGAGATCGCGGCCGAGCCCTTATGTACGATTCTCACCGAACAGGCCGGGCCGGACCGCGCCTGTGCGCATTTAACTAGCTGCCAAACCAATTTGAAGCCTTAATACAGACATCACATTTCATATTTGAATAGATTTGCAACCGGTCGGCACCGCGCGGACGTGAACGGCTGCGCTCAGCTGCCGTCGCGTCTGACCGGCTCCGTCCGGCGTTTGCTTACTGCGCTCTTTAAACGCGGTCCGCTAACGCAGAGTGCTGGCGCATCCGTACCCTGAAAATATTTGTAAGTTTCATTGCAACCGTCACGCCTTGACGGTTGTTCATCGCCTTCGATCTCAAACGCATTTCTATATTTCGCGCACTCGCTTTATCGCGTGCCACACCAACGCGTTAGAGTGAGCACACGAAACATATTCAAAAGCGATTAGGATGTGAAATAAATAACGGAGACCAATTAGAGTTCCTATTTTCGCCGTAGCCTAACTCTAAATTCATGCAAAAAAATACATTATGCAAGTTTACCAGAAATAATAAAACAGCTAAGTGATCAACGAGTCTCATTGTTTTAATTTGAAATGCTACGCGATTTCACATAACTTTGCGCACAGCGAATGTTTAAAGAATCTATTTGATGTTTTGCCAGTGTTTCACAAATTCTACTAATTACCTCTTTGTTTTTAAACAAGAATGCCAGGGACTACGGGAACGAATTTACGTATAGTCACGAGTGCCTCTCGCTTCGCTTTTCATTGGAAATGATAACTTATTGGCAAAAAACATGGTTGTTATTCTAACACAACATTTAGCTAAGCTACGAGCTTGTGGAAGAAGTCTAGTTTTATTTGAGAATAGTCTCGGGGGTGCAGTTCGATTTAGTCACAACATTGTTTTCTAAGATAATAAGAATTTATTTATTTACACAGACAGAGTCACATGTATTAGAGGTAGTACCTAAGTAGAAGTAATGGGGAAAGACGTAAAGATCATGACCTATAATCAGGCCCAAATCTGGCCCGTTTCTCGGAGCGGAGGGCAGAAATCACGGAATTACCACATGCTACGATCGTGACAAAACTTTTTTGCTTCATTCACTTTCATGACGTTTTTTTACAATGGCCTATTCTTATCTCGAAAAATATTCAATCCTTTTACTTTTTTCATATATGATATTGATTACACACTTAGCTAGAAAGACACACGAGAAAAAAACAATACAAACATATTTCCTCCCCATTCACTGCCCAAGGTTTAGTAGCGGTACGTAGAGAAAACCTAGCAGGTTCCTGGCGCTGAAAGGGTTAAATATTATATGTTATCTTTAGCATTCATATACATTTAAGGTTACTACATTTGTTTATTAGAGATTTGTACCCCTGGTTTTGTTTACTTGTTTTACCGACCAACGTTTCGCCCTATTTTAATTTCATCGAGAACATTTTTTTAGAAACAGGAAACTTTTCAGGATTCATATATAAAACAAACCTAACCTTACCTAATGTGTTATTATACCTTTTAACTATGCCTAAAAAATTGTTGATGAAATGAATATTCTATTGCACTCCGTGAAACGTGTGTCGGTTAAATATGGGTCTCCGGTTAGTTAGCATACTATGCCAGGTACTTGAATAATCGAAGATTCAATATTGTTTTATGGGGACAATGTTATACATTTATAAGTAGTTATGTGATAATTTAAATTCTGTAACATTGTTAAACCAATAAACAAGAACAGCGTTCTAAAACAACTTTTAACTTCGTCACATTTTGTATGTGATCGTTGGAACCCAAAATAGGTTCATTAAAACATTAAACTTGCGTGGGCTACCTGAATATGACAGTGTGGCCAGTGGTTTCAAGCGGAAACATGATACTTAGAATAGGTTAATTATTCAGCTAATGTTGTCCTTCATTTGATTTATTCACTGAATGAGGATAAAATAAATACGAATAAAAAAATATAGCTAAGAACCATCATGACACACGACTACGTGTACCTACACGTGTAGTGTCGTGTAGGTACCTACTCAATTATTATCTGCCCTAGTGAATCCTTAGCACCATTTCTATACCCGTCGAATTAACATATATATGTGGCGTTCCATGCCTAAAGGGTCCTTATGGCCGTTTTTATTAGATTAGATTAGATTATTTTATTTCATTCTGAAAATTTACATGTCATTTCATGAAATTAAAATAGCATGGATTCACAAAAAGATCGTCAGAGTGTATAAGAATAAAGAACAATCATAAATAATAGTCAATAGAAATCCAAAAAATCCATTTTTAAATTAAAACACGTTTGTGCACGACGACTCCTGCGAGGTGCTGCTGAAGGTGGATGTTAAAAATGCGTTCAACTCTGTGGATAGAGGCGCCCTGCTGGCACAAGTTCAAGATGCCACACCTTTAATTTATAAATACTTATGGCAATGCTACCAGCAGCCTACACACCTCCTCTTCAAAAATCATCGCCTATTATCGGCAGTTGGTTGTCAGCAGGGTGATCCGCTTGGACCCGCTATCTTCAGCCTCGCCATCCATCCAGTAACCTCAACTCTAAATTCGAAATTTAATTCATGGTATCTCGACGACGGCACTTTAGGGGGGGGACTGGAAAACTGTTTCGGACGACCTAAGAAGTCTGTGCGATGGCTTTAGCGAAATAGTTTTAGAATTAAATTTCTCCAAGTGTGAATTGTTTATAAATAATGCGCTTCCTCCGACTGACGTACGTGGTATTCTCTATCTTCAATTCTTTAGCCCCTAACATCAAAATTATAGATAAATCTTCCCTCAGACTATTAGGGGCTCCCGTTTTTCAGGAATCCATACCATCGCTCATCAACGAACATCTCACCATTCACAAAACTTATTCGGATCGCCTTCTAAAAGTCAGTGCACACATGGCATTAGTCATCATAAAATTTTGTCTCTTTGTCCCCAAATTTACATATATTTTAAGGTGTAGCCCCATTTGGAAATTCCCTCATATTATTGAACCCCTCGACGCCGTCCTTAAAACCACCCTCACATCCATCCTGAACGTCCATTTGGACAGTCGCGCCTGGACCCAGGCTTCTTTGCCAATCCGGCACGGCGGCCTGGGAATCCGACAGGTTGTCAATGTAGCCCTCCCAGCGTTCTTGGCCTCGTTCCACAGCACGCAGGAACTCGCCAGCAAAATTTTTAGCCCAGCTGGCAACAATGCCGCGATTGCCTGTTCGAGCGAGGCAATATGCGCGTGGGAGCAGGCCTGCCCAGATGATTCGCTTCCGGTTTCCCCGAAATCCCAAAAGCAGTGGGACGAGCCCCTCTGTCAATCTACTCTTAAAGACCTCATCACCACCGCCCAAAACACAGCAGAGCGTGCTCGTCTCCTTGCTGTAGCGGAGCCGGAGGCGGGGCTCTGGCTTCACAGTTTGCCGTCTCCAAACCTAGGCACTCTCCTCGACAAACCAACTTTAGCTTTGGCAACCTGTCTGCGACTTGGCTCCAAAACTAATGAGCCGCACCGCTGCCGCTGTGGCGCCCACGTAGACTCCTTAGGTCACCACGGCCTGTCCTGCCAGAAGAGTGCTGGCCGCATCTCCCGCCACGCCTCTTTGAATGTCGTCATCCGTAGGGCTCTTGCCTCCGTTAGCGTGCCGGCCATTTTAGAGCCGAACGGTATCGCACGTGACGATGGCAAGCGCCCTGACGGCATGACGCTCATTCCATGGAAGCAGGGGAGGACTCTTGTGTGGGACGCTACCTGCGTAGATACTCGTACGCTAGCCCCGTCCCATCTCCAAGCGACCTCCTCTAAAGCCGGAGCTGCGGCGACAACGGCAGAGCAACACAAACGGCGCAAATATGCTGTCCTCGGTGAGGGTTACATGTTTGCGCCGTTTGGAGTGGAAACTCTGGGGCCGTGGGGACCGGGCGCGAAAGCCCTATATAAGGAACTTTCGGAGCGGCTCGTCCAAACATCCGGCGACCAGAGGGCTGGCTGCTATTTTGGCCAAAGGATTAGCCTAGCAATCCAAAGAGGCAACGCTGCCAGCCTTCTGGGCACCATAACCAATGACGGGGACCTGGGGGGCATTTACTTTTTATAGGTTTAGTTTATAATATAGGCTTAGTTTAGTTATATTCCGATGATACTATTCAATAAATAGAATTACATTGTATTTATATATACCATTATGTACGTAACGAATAAATTAATTTAAATACTTAATGATAAATGGTATAATGTCAGATGTCAAACATATTAATAATAGCTAGGCGCCTTCCATCCTGTATTTAAATTGTCAGTAGTAAAAAAATAATTATTATTATGCAATATGCGTAATAATATAATAATGTCATCGAAAACATAAAATATTAGATGTCATTTATATATTTTCAGTCCAGTTTTTGTTCGGTGTACCTATTCCTTTACCCAATACAGCGATTTTGAACATAAAAGTTCTTTTAGTCGGCGTTCAAATATGTGGTACATCGACGGGCCTATTACGCGCGGGCTCCTGTCGAGCAGCGCGAGTCGCCGCGACACAGGCATTAATCGCCCCGTCTGACGGGTGATTCTGCCAGGCATATTAATTCGCTTAAACAAGTGAATGTTTCGACGCGTGAACACAATTACTTCAAATACGTACAGTGAATAATGAGTCATCATCTTTAAAGAGTTCTCTACACGAGTGCCTTGAATTTACCCCGGCCAATATACGTAAGGCTCGTTTTTGTAATTTAAACACCTTAACCGAGTTTGTTGAGTTCCCGTATAAAACAATACCATACGACATAAATGAAAAAAAATATGCGTAATATATCTGAAGAAAAGCATCACTCGAGACAATTGGCTTCAGTTTGCGCAGCGCAAATACAGGCACTGCCCAATCTTTCACACAAATTGTCTACGTGCTCCTTCCACTTCAGCCTGGCATCAATGGTAAATCCGAGAAACTTGCAAGAGTCACAGTGGGGTATATGTGGGGTGTGTGTAGTGTTTTCGGTTTTGAATAACATAACGTTGGACTTTGAAACGTTGAGTATGAGGCCATTTGCCGAAAACCACTCGTCGAGTCTCTTGCACGTGTTAGTTACTATTTGCTCGAGTTGTGAGTACGTGTGGGCGGTTACTACATACTACGGTAGTGTCATCGGCAAACAGCACCGTAGTACCTTCGGCTACAGAGGAAGGGAGGTCATTGTCAAATATTAGAAACAGTGTATTCCCAAGCGAAGATCCCTGTGGAATTCCGTGCCTGAGCACACCCGCCTCTGATTTCAAGCTTTTGCCCTCAACCGACTGCCGCCTATCTTTTAGGAATGATGTAAGTATTTTTTGAGTGTTTTCCTGTATTCCACAATGCCCTGTCTTCAAGGACTCGTGATTAATTACATCGAACGCTTTTGTTAGTCGCAGAATACCCCTGTTTCATTACTTCACATTCATTACTTGGGGGTATGATTCTTTTTGTCTTAGATCAGTTAACTATATATTATCATTTAGGATCTATGCTTAACTCAAAACCTGCCATAAGGACCCTTTAGGCATGAAACGCCACATATAAAGTGCTAATAATTTAGGTAGCAAGATTTTCGAGACGTTACATTCCATCAAAACAATGAACTTTAAATATAATTTTAAAAAAACTTTGATTTAGATTTTATTGATTTAATTTTCTTAACAACTTTAAATAAAATTCTGACAAGATATTTAACACTTCCAAAAACTAACAAAACCTTTTAAATGTTTTATACTGAATTCTAACTACAAGAGAAGAGTACTATCCGCTCTAAAAGTATTGGTAGGTACCGTAATGATTAGCACCTTAATAAACACAAATAGGCACGTTTAGATACTTCTTTAGATCTAAAAAACTCACAAATGATGTTAATAAAGTCAGGTCTAATTAACTACGTTTGCTACTTGAGGTTCCGGCACTTAGAATGTAACTCAATTTACCTCGGAAAAGATCTGATTGAGTTTCCGTTAGCGACCTAGAGTCTTCGTCTCGAAGAAGTAGATCTGTGTGTAGTTTCAGTACAAAAAAAGAAACTCTAATATTAAATATAAAACGGAAATGGTATATTTTGACCTTGACTGTATTTACAGGTCGCTATGTGGATATAACATTAGATTGGACACTAAATGTTTGTTAGGTACAAAACAAGTTACTGTATATAAACATTTTGTGTCCGATTTGGTGTAAATTATTGTCAAAGTAAAATTGAATAATGGCTAGATATAAAAGGTAAAAAAAGAATGCACAATAATTTAATATACTTAAATGCTTATTATGTATTACTCAACCCTGTAATTAATATATTCATTAATATTTTCAAAAAAAACAATTGGCTCGTCTTGGCGGCCGCACCGACGTGCCCTCAGAAGCGCTGAAAAGCCACTTTGAAAATTTATTTTTAAACATATTAATAGTAGGTCGGTTCCTTCAATTCAGTTGGGAGCTGGATGTATATGCGTATACACATGGGATACAATGTATATAATTTTAGAGCACAAGCTATATAGGCGACATGTGATATATTATCATGTATAAGTTAAGTTTTACATATTAGCAATTATGTAAGTACGAGAGAAACGAATGCTTTATGTCCTACACAAACGCGAAACTTCCAAATAAAAAATGAGTAAATACAAATTAAACAAAATAGTATAATCGAGTTCTCCAATATCTACACAGACATTCTTTCAAAAATATCTATACAGAGTCTTTTTTCCCTTTACTCCAATATTTTTTGGAAACTTTATTGTTACTGACATAAGAAACATGTGTAGATATTTTTGAAAGGTTGTCTGTATATTGGAGAACTCGACTGTACTAAAAGCTGTGACTCTGTAAACAGTAGAGTACCAATTAATGTAAGATGAGGAAGTGATCAATACCGCATAGAATTCCCCTGTTGCAAAGTGCAATATTTCCCTCATTCTGACAGCTCGTTATTTATTTAATTTAAATCTTTCCGTCGCGACGGTGCCGTTCCATCGGTTTGTTCCATCGTTCAGTTTCGACCCCACGGGAGACATATAGTCTTAACGACTGCGATTGCTCTTTTTCAAGATTTTATTTAACTTGCACTGTTCGTATGTATATTTTTATGTATAATTCGTATAGTATCTTATCTTTTCTTATCTTAAGTATTTAAGTAAGTTACGGCGTTTAAGTAGGTAAACTTTCGCCGTAAAACATGAAGGTAAAACATATCGTGCTAGCTCTGACAACGTAAAATGGGTTACGTGATCGATCTGCAGGACATACGTTTCGCAACTGAACATATGCTTATTTAAATAGCGCTAAGACGATCAAGCACGCACTTTATGTTCGCATTTCTCACGTGCTATTGGCCGCGACAGAAACGTCCGTCTCGCCATCAAATATTTTTGACTAAGATGGATTTGGTATCGCATTTACAGCATTTAACGAAAGATCACAGACCCGGCGCGCGCCTTTCAATATTATGCAACTTCGTGGAATATTGATATTATTTTTACTACAGCGATCTAGCACAGCAAACCTCTCAAAGGAAAATTGTAATTGCAGTTCCTACTTAGTTCCTAGTCTATTCTAAAATATTAATCCTCTAGCTGACTGTGATCACTGATATTTGTAATGTTATTTTCTTCCTTTGAAAGTTATTTTTTTTATTTCACAAGCCAACGGCGGTAAAGTTGCGCTAAGCCTAAGGACGGGGAGTGGAGCAAGCGTTTACTAGGGGACAAAATGTCCCACATAGGCCCTACAAACGACAAATGTCCGCAGTTGACTTGTGACACGTGGTAACAGCACACGGGCGAAGTACGCAACGTCGCTGGAGGTGCAATAGTATGCACATTTTGTCCTCTAGTGAATATGTACCAAAGTAAAATGGGTCACTCAACTATTTGTGTAATATCTTGTTGTAATTCTGCGTAGTTACCAATAGACGGTAGAACAGAATTTCTCATATACTTGTAACATGGTCTGCTAACTTAATAGATGATGAACGAGAAAAATTTAAACATCAAGAAATTGGGGTAAAACTCTAAACTTTAGGTACTTATTTAAATGTATAAGACGTAGCCATGATCTGACAAAAAAACATTTACTCAAATAACTGGATGACTCAAGCAAAAACAATTAAATAGTTATTTAATACTATTTTTTTATAAGAACTATTATAACTAAGTATTTCACTAGCGAAACGGATAACTCAGTATTTTTATCGGTTCCCGTCCTACGGAGCTTTAACACTAAAAATACTCAGTAACACGGTTATTCTCTAATACGATTAAAATCGGAGTTTTACATATTTTAATCTCCGGCCTCCGCTCAGATTATACTATCGCAGATAATTCAGTTAATGAAAATAAAGAAGCGCAAAAAACGTTCATAAAAACCCAGTAGGAAAAAAAGTTTATACTTAGTTATTATTTTGCGCTTCTGATTTATTTTCATAATCTGATTTTTTTAAATTAATATTTTTTATTATTATGTTTGTTTTTATTGTCTGTAATAAATGAATATTATTTCATTATATGTATTTCTTGACCCAATGTTACTTCCTAAAGCGCATCAGTAGGTATCCAAATAATAATATCTAGACACACGGCAGTGTGTCCGCCAAGTTCGAGCAAAAAAAAGCGACACACCGGCCGTGGGTTATATTACATTACACGAACCATTTCGGGCCAATTTCGACCACCCTATAACTCAAAACATATTTTATCTACGCATATGAAATTTCGAGTGTCTGTTGACATCCTCAAATTGTCTAGAATACAAAATTTCATTATTCTACTTATAGCAGTTCATGGGTTACCTATCTGAATCACTAAATTTTTTTGTCCTATTTTCATTTCGGCATTTACGATTCGACAAACTTCGTTTGTCTTTTTTTCGTTTGTCCGACACTTTAGTTCGCGACGTTTACGGCTGGTCATTTTATGGTTTAGCTTTTGTAATTGTTTGACAAATCCATGATTCCCAATTATTGGTCTACCCGCAATATCGTTACACCGACGTAACGATTCGGTTGATAATCTGTTCGTATTTTATCAAATCGGCTTTATTATATTTGACATAATATTATTGTTTATACGGAGCACACATATGTTACTAATTCATATGTTTGTTTATGAAAATGGTTGCTACCTTATGCATTTTCAATATTAAAAACATTAGCAAAAATTTTAAAATTAAACTAAGGTTATCCTCCTAAAGCTGTATTTATGGTAAATAATGAATATATTGGCTTGACTATTATAATTTTAGGTATTTCTATGTAACGTGATACTTATTCAAAATGTACCTTAAAAACTGTTGGAAATCAAGTGTGCACTCCTATAACTGTTTATGATTTGAGTTATTTTTATGGAACTTGGTACTTATTCAGATCTCACTTCTTTTATAGGCGAAGCATTCCCATAGTATCGAACTTGGCAGCCTTTCACATTTATGTTTTTGATGGGTTGACATAATTATACTCGAATTTAAAATTTCGTAAGATATGTTGAAATAATGTTATATTATATGTTTGCCATGCCTACATAATGTATTAAATATTGTGTTAAACTTGGTTAAACTTAATAAAAAATACCTGTAATATGTTGCGAATACTAGAACAAAACATGGATAAAGAGCGTGAAACACGTTGCGAATCAAAGGATTAATTATGAGTATTGAAAAGTTCTACGTTGTTTTGTAATGTTTATCTTTTACTAGGTACGCAATAGTTTCTGCACTTAGTTTTATATTTCACTCGCTGCCCCACGCGGTTTCGCCCACATATTGCACAGAACGCAGGAAAACTGGCGGCATAAAAAATAGCGAGCGTATAACCATTTAGAAAGTCCATTCCACACGCAAGTGAATAAATTTTAGAAATAGGATAAGAGTTTCCGAAAATTACCTAAAACATACCATATACACCTTTTAATGAAATATTATCAATTATTTTAAACAGAGTGTTTTTCATTGCGGGAATTCCATAGAAAATTTATCGAGTTCTTGTTTTCTGACAAATTTTTGGTGCTTTTTTTTTTCTTATTGAAGTAACTGAAATATTACCAACTTACGTCCTCGTGTTGTATACTTACATATATTAAAGATTGAAATTTAATAAAATTGATTGATTACCTACATTTGAAAGAAATGATTTTGGAGCTATGATAAAAAAGGGGGTGCTCAATACTTTTGGCCAAGACTGTAGATTAGTATAGATTTCTCTACGACCCCTGGCTGCATCTTAAACGTTGGGAGTTGGGAGTACCTACACATCTCGAGTGCGAGAGAATACAGAAAAATATTCTTGGGCATGTTCATACGACATCAGCCATTTCACGAAACAATGTCGAATGGCCGGAGAATTGCCCCCCGGAGTATGAACCGTAATAAAGCAAAAGCATTATTGGAATTCCACGATTAGGCAGTTAACGAGTGCGGCGTGAATGTGCTATTTGTGTCCGTGAATGGTAAGCTTTAATAGTGTTTACGTATGCATCTACTGACCCAAACCTTGCGTTGATATTCGGGATTTATGAATATAGTGACATTTTTATGCTAGGCAGCAAGTCCATGTTGCAGAAAATTCTCAAAAACTTGGGAATATTACTAGAAGTTTCGGGAGACTTTCGCGAGAACTTATGGCAAACTAGCTTCTGCCCGCGATTCCGTCCGCGTGGAACTCTTTTATATCGTAGCTCCATACAAACTTTCACTAACAATTTTTTTTAAAAACTTAACTCTTTTACTCGTTATAATAATCGTAATAAATCAGACCTCCCTAAGTCACCACTGCATCCAAGAAATTGGTATCCCACTTTTTGAATGTATTCGTTCGAAAGGGAGGACACTTTCTTAGCTGACTGTAGGTACTATGATGACGCGAGCTCCTATCTACGGATTCGATTGACGCTTAAAGCGCTCAAAATGTCAATAAACGCTAATGATTGAATGAATATTATTTATTTCAGATATTACGAATTAGCGTACCACTGGCCACTTTCCTTACTCGTCAGTTTAACTGATTCATCAGTTTACTTATTCGACAGTTTCGCTAGGTTGTCAATTTCGCTAGTAAGGCATTTTCCTGATTCGTCAGTTATTCATTAGACAGTTTCGCTAGGTCGACAATTTCGCTAGTTAGGGATTTTCCTGATTCGTCAGTTTACTCATTAGACAGTTTCGCTAGGTCGACATTTTCGCTAGTTAGGGATTTTCCTGATTCGTCAGTTTACTCATTAGACAGTTTCGCTAGGTCGACATTTTCGCTAGTTAGGGATTTTCCTGATTCGTCAGTTTACTCATTAGACAGTTTCGCTAGGTCGACATTTTCGCTAGTTTGTGATTTTTCTGATTCGTCAGTTTCCTCCTTCGAGCTTCGCTGGTATTGCTAGGACGTCAGTTTCGTAAAAAAGATAAATCAATTCGCTAGTTATATTATTGTTCACCCTGATCAAGTGATCACCGAGATGATGTGTAGGCAGTGGCCCGCATATGAATGGCCATCTCGTAGTGAAAAATCAGTATCGAATTATAAGCAATATTCCTTTTTTGGTACGGAACCCGAAAAACTAGTCTACACTACTCGTATTTAGATATTATTAAATATATAAAACCCAAATAGTGCGAAGCCGAGGGGGCTACTGGCTAATCTTGAATAGTTACGTTATGGCTGTAGACTATTTTCTACATGTAACGGAAGAAAAGCATGTGTGCAACATCTTGCAAACTGCTACTTTTGGCCTTTTGACAAATCGCGTCTTTTGCAAAGCCCAACTTTGACCAAACGAGCCTTTGACAAAAAGCATATTTTGACCAATCACACCTTTGACCACCGGCGTACGAGTATGACTCCTAATAATTAGTCGGGTTATGTAGGTACCTAATAATGAAAGCCTAAAAACGAACTGACGAATAAGAAAACTTACGAACAAGGAAAATAACTGATTGGGAAAATGACGAAATAACAAAACTGACAACCTAAACTTACTGACGAATAAAGATGTTTGCGAACGGGGAAACTGACTTAATAGAGAGGCTGACATCTTAGTGAAACTGACAAACAAGGAAACTGTCGAATGAGTAAACTGGTGAATCAGTTAAACTGACGAGTAAGGAAAATGGCCAGTGGTACGCTAATTCGAATACAGATATATATAATAAGAAAACAGCATAGAAAGAAAATGAAATATATAAACATATTTTTTATGTCCGGCTCCCATCTAGTCCAAAGGTGCCATAAAATACTGGCTGCGTTGCTCCACTGAACTGCCACCGATATTTGTTGGACCCGGTAAGAGCCAAATATATAATTACAATATAATTTTCGGAGTGAAGCAGCCCGATATCGTGTGTATTTTCACCCAGAAAACCAAAATGGGATTGTCCCACCGTTCGGCAATCACTTTCAGGATGCTGTTGGTGCTGTCCCTGGGCCCGTAAACTGTGTCAGGGAACCTGATCCAGCACCTAACGTGTGCTTTGAGTCATCATCCTCCTAGCGTTATTCCCTGTTGTTTCCTAAAGAAGCCCGGGGTCCGCTTTGGCTTTTACGAAAGTGACTACCATCTGAACTTCCAACCCAGAGGGGAAACTAGATGTTAATGGGATTTCTTCAACGAAATATACTGTTAAATATCGAATGGTATTTCGTACATACGTTTTTGAAAAAACGCAGTGGTGCGAGCCGAGATCTCCGGATTGAAGGTCGTGTTTCTTAGCGCTCGTCCAAAGTGACAGTGGGCTTTGAGTCTAAACGCGGTTATGTTGTGCTCATGTTATTCAAAAAGAAACCTACGTAATACGATACCCATAATCAGTGTATTCGTTCGTACATTCGTTGTATTTTTTTTTCTACTGTACCGTAGATATTTACCAGGTGTCTCCACCAAAAACACTCATTTAAATTCAATAATGTTTCTGGGTCAGAGTGGCAGTTCGGGTTTATTTTGTGAAACAGACAGCTGTGGCTTGCCGTGTCGGGTTAATCAACCTTGTTGCGATAAACCATTTGGCGTATATGGTTACGTAATTGATTACTATTTTTGCCCGCTTCCGAACCTAATCATATTGCAGTATGTTTCGCGCACTCCCTTTTTTATACCTCGATGGTGGCAAGAAGATACTGTCTTTAGTCGCTTGCAGCCCCAGATTACTAAGGGGCTCAAAATTTACTATCGCTCCAAGACCAAGGTTTTAATTTGGCAGTCACATTAAATTTGAGTCATATTGTGTTTGATATTGAACTTTAGTGCAATCTCACGAGATCTCGTACAAAAATTGTACGAGACTGCGTCTCGTTAAATATGGTCGAGATCTCGCGATTTTGAGATTGCATTCCCTAATCACTTCCATTCGGAGGACCCAGAGCTCGCAATGGAAGTGATGTAGAAACTGAAAAGTCGAAACGAAGCAAACGTTTGAAAGATAATCCAAAAAAACAAATTTGAAATGCATCCCCTGAAATCACAACTAGAGGAAACATGCGCGCCAAACACAAGAATGCGAAATGTATGCTTCACTTCGGCCCCTCACTGTGCGCGGTAAATAACCAAGGTATTCTCTGTCAACTAACTGCTATAATACCTGCTATAGAATTCTGCGCATCCATGAAAGTTAAAAGCGTCGTGACTTTGACATTGGCGATATCCAGGTAAAAGTGCACTTTTCTCTTAGAAAGTAAATAGAATGAGGATTCACGTGTGCTTCAAGGTGGGTCACAAAAATATGCATAAGAGGGTTTCTCCGTACCACCCTTCAATTGCAACGTGGCCGGGTTGCTTAACATACTCGTTTCACTTTCAGTTCGTACTATACAGCGTCACCGAGATTTGAACTAAGGATATTCGCTGTTTTTTGCAAATAAAGCGTAAAAGAGCCTAGTAAAAAACTTATTTGCGCGAGGAGCTTAATAGTTGGATAAGTCGTAAAAAATGATATAATAGTCACTCACATTCCACCAGAAACTGGCATGCAAAATTAACATAAGAATGACACAATTTCAATTAAGTACATTACTAAAATTTCATCATTACAATTATATTACTAATATGTCATAATTACAATACAAATCTAATTACAATAATAAATGTCGAGTTCAATGTTTAAAATAATCAAAATATTCTCTTAAAGAGTAAAAACATTCTTGTTCAAGCCAGTTCCTAAGTTTACGCTTAAATAATCTAAAAAAAAACATATATTTTATTTATATTCTCTTTTGATTGTAACTAATTTAGAATTTCGTTAGCGGGCAATTTTTGCTTAGTCATTTATCTATGGTCGCAAATGTTGAAATCATTTAAAGTGACCGGCAATATATGGAACTGTTTTAATTCAATAGAATAGCTCGGATGGTAGAGCCGCTATATCAACGCTGTCAACTCAAATATTTTTTGTAATAGAGGTACCTAAATGGATATTCTATCTGGTTTCTAGTGCTGCAAGAAGCCGCCGCTCTAAGAAAATTATGACGTAGATATGAAATGTTGGAAATACCCTTAATATTTAGTCACTAGAACACACAAGTCTCTTAAAAACAATACAAACAATTTATTTATACCTAAATTGACCCTGCTGACAGAAGTTCACGAGATTCGGTAGAGAAAAGCCTTCAGGCATACGTAATAAGCTGAAACGGTTCAGCTTTTGGAACGCGTCTCCGTCAAGTTGAAATTATGAAATGTTTCATGGCTTCCCTTTAGCAAAAGTGCTGAGCAAGTGTGTGCGAGTTCACTTTGGGATTTTAATGAAACAGTTGGTTGTTAAATGAAAGGTTGGTTCGGAATGTAAGAATACAACGGTGGAGTTCCCTCAGATTCCCTCAGAGAAGAGAGCTTAACTCGTTCATTGTGCACAACCTCTATAGACTTCGCGACATAAGGCTAAACTACGACTTTAGGCGGTGCATTGGAGATTATCGCGTGCATTGAAACGCCGTTCCGACTAGATTAAGAAACAATAAGGTCTGATTTTTAGATATTATGATTATTGACTATATGATTGTTTATTTGATTTGATCAATACATGATTGCCTAATATTTCGTCGATAGAAAAAAACCCAAAGTTGGATCTGTATTTTACTTTTTTTTACTCAGCCTACTCAAAATGATACATAATATTATGATACACTTAAGTTAATACTATAGTATTTAATCTCATCTTAAATCTCACTTGATGAAATTTTCTTATTCTCGTGCGCGGAAGGCTTTGTCTAGGGGGCGTGTTCGACTCGCATCAAGGCATCCCCTTAATTAAGGTACCTCACGTGAACGTGTAGTATTACTGAATTACAAAATTAAATGTCAAGTCCTCTGAGGGTTGCGCTTGAAATAAGTGCTTTGTTTGATCCGTTTGGCGGCAATATCAAAAAAACAAAGTTGGAACGCGACCGTATTTTGCTTTGCAGTTTTACATGGGAAAATACGTCGAATCGGCGACGGCCTTGTCATATAAGCATGTACTCCATTAACGGTTATATATGCAGTGATCGTAACTTTTGTAGAATTTTTGGTGCAGCGTAGTGTTCTTAACGGAATTGGTATAAACAATATCAATCAAAATTGATAATTAAGGTTAATATTAACGTTATTAACGCTAACTAAGCATTATGATTGAAAATCTTTATACCGATTGTTAGGTTTCAGTATTTTACCAATCAATTACTTACGTTTTTAGGCAGAAAATAGTTGTAATGTTTAATTTATTAAGATTTATTGATCATGTAAACAGATTTTAACTATTTTAGATTTCATTTTGTGAAGTAGTCACTCTTAATTCGCAAAAAAAATGGCAATAATACAGTTGCTGGCTTGATTAGTATAATTTGTGGCGCGAAAATAAAGCGGTTCTCAGATTGGTTCACGACACTGATATCGCGTGACGTCGGGAGCCAATCAGAGGGCCAGGGGTTGATGCCTGGAGGCCATTCTGGTGCTGATCGTCAACGGCGTAACGTTACTGTCTTAACATTTATAATTGTTTGTAAAAGTTTATAATTGTAACAATAAATTGGTAAAAGTATTGTCGAGAAAGGTCGGAGTTTTCTTTAAGTGCTGCTGCCTTAGCTGACTGTTAAGTATTACACCATTCTGTTAACAACACTACGCTGCACCAAAAATGATTTAAAAGTTACGATCACTGGTTATATGGCTTACACGTGCACGTGAACGCTTTAATTGATGCAAAGATTATTGATAATCTTTGATTGAAGCGAGTGAGGGAGGTCAACCAAGAAAGGTTTGCTTGCCAAAAAAAACCGTGGAGGCGGTACCGGTTGTAATGATCGGGCTAATATGAAAGGATCCGCACAGAGCGGCGCGGCGTGGCTCGGTATTCTGTGCGGAACCTTTCGTATTAGTTCGAACATTACAACCGGTACCGCCTTCAGTGCGGGTGGTTCGACGACCATACGAAACGTCTTTTTACAGTTGCAGGCGAACAGCGTGATATTTTAAGAAACTTATGAAACACACTTTCATAAATTGGCTTTCCAGTTGCGCGAAATTCCCCTTAGAATATAATATTGAATAGGGTGAGGTAGGGTACAGCGAAATGTCATCCCGCTCGAATTTGGAGCAGCCCAACTGGGGAAGTACCTCCGCCTTGCAGAAGACCACAGCCATAATAACACTACTACTCTGCTCGTTTGCCTCCTATAACATAAAAAAAAGAAAAAAGTAGTATAATTTGAGAAATAAGCTTGTCACGTAATACTTTCGGAAAACGATTATTCTCAAATTATTATAGTTTAATACAAGTTTATTCTAGGAAAAGGAGAATTTTGCGCAAATGGATAGAAAATTTATGAAAGCTATTTAAATAAGTTTCTTAAAATATCACGGTGTTAGCCTGCGAATGTAAAAGTAAATTTTGTATGGTCGTCGAACCACCTTAAAGTCCATTTGACATAAAGTCCCCACGACATATTCTAGTGGAACGTCCTAGTTCTCGACGTTTATCTTATAACCCTTTCACGGCGTCACCGCGTATTCTGCACCTCGAACTGCACAGGAGCTGCATAGCTCGAATGTTTACTAAAAGCGAATCATTAGAGGGAATAGCTTTTATAGCGATTCCCGGGGACCGAGGAAGTTATTGCGTTCAGTTTATTATTGAATAACAGGAATGCCCATTAGAGGCACGCGCCGGCCGACCAACTATTGCATTGGAAGCTATTCGTATTCCCGTGTTTCCCGTAAACAGAATTAACTGGTAAACGGACGTTTAGAAAAGGATCCCTTGTAACTACACGTTTGATTGTGTTTTGTTTATTTATCGCGGAGGTGGAATTTTAGAATTTCCTTTGAACGAATTGAACGCGTTTATAGGAATTTGTTGCATCACAATACAGCTTTGATTTGTACTTTCTACTCCCTCGCATACAAGCCCACTCAGACGCGATTATCCGTGTATGTTAAATACGCACGTGCCTAGGATCCGAAGTTCCAAAGGGGTGCACGATGCGAAGCGCGCGCGATCCTATTTTTCGTTGTCACTATTATTCTAATAGGGGCGTCGATGAGCGCTCTCCACATTTAGTTCGCCTCTGCCTGAGCCCTCTTATTCCTAAAACTTTACCAAACCTCTGTTAACTGAAATTGTGTCCTTCTCATAAACACCAATGTCAAAGGAATAAAGACAAATGAATGTTGACGGTAATGAATTTAATGGACGTTTATAAATTATGGGCTTAGTATTTTCGTCGGAGTGTATGTAGGGAGGGGTCCTTTTCTTCGTGAGCACTTAGATATCATCACCAATAGCCTTTAAATCTATTTCAGACTATACAAGAAGTATCGAGAAGGGAGTCAACGTCTTAGGTTTTTTCTACATCCATACTCCGCTAACAAACCAAGCTACTTCATCATTAAAGCGAAGGGCTTCAAGGGCATTACATGCAGATATAAAGCACTTTAGCTCGTCTTCGAGATAAGTGGAGCTTACTCACTTATAAACGTATAAAAAAAATGGTTCAGTGATTAAGAACAAGGCTATTCCAGCGCGGCTATCATGAGACAACCCGCGAGCTCTCTCAATTTTTCTCGCACTATCCATCGCTCTCTTATTAGAACACTCAGAACAAGAGGTATAGTGCACTTTCACCCTCCGCCAACGGCTTGGGAGCGCATCCACGGTGAGCTGGATCTTGACGGCTGCGTGCGGGAGCTTGTATGACGTCGCGATGTAGGCCGAGTCGTCGGCGTACAGCGCGAGTGTGCCCCCCCACCCCTTCCGCTGGGATGTCGTCGGTGTACCGCGCGTACGGCGCAGGCGACAAACAGCTTCCCTGGGGGACTCCGGCTGCTATGGGTTTCCTCGCCGAGAGCTTGCCTTCTACCACGACTTGGAAGCTGCGATCGGCGAGGAAGCTGGCCACCGTGTGCACGAGCCTTCGTGGCGCCTTGGAGGTCGTCAATTTGTGGACCAGGCCTGAGTGCCAGACCCAGTCAAAAGCCTTCTCCATGTCGAGGAGCACCGCCACCGCGTGCTTCTTCTTGTTCCGCGCCGCCGCTGCGACGCGACGTGGAGGATCCTGGCGATCTGGAGGGTCGTGAATATAAACAACACGGCGGACCAACTCACGGTTTTCGAGATATATGGCACCAAACCAGTTTATTGGACGTAACTTTTGTGAAAATAACATAAAAATTCAAAACTCTCGTGGGTTGTTAGAGACGTAAATAAACAACATACTAATATCGAAAACAGAGCTTTTTTGAACGACGGTGTTAGATTATATATATTTTTTTGTAAAAAAATCTCTCGTGGAAATGTAGTTAAAGAATATAAGTTTAGTGTGCGGAGTTTCGGTGGCAAATTTCACACAGTGGATAATGGAGTCGTCGAAATTAATCTTTCAATCGTTATTCGTTTAATCAAAAAAATTGTTAGGCGACTCGGTGAAATTTGCCACCGAAACTCCGCACACTAAATATAACTAATAAGCGTTTGCGCCATAAATATATCTATAGTTATGACGAAGGAATATCAACTCAAAACTAGTCAAAACCCCTTCGGAGCAAAATGCACAAAACGCAAAATGTACACTACTAGTACCTACGCAAAATGTAACCAATAGCAAAATGTACAATTCATATTGTGCACAAACGATGTATCTATACCGGAATCATTATCCGGGGGATTTGTGGTGAATGATGATAATGGACGAAACGAAATAAAAGTGTGTGCTACAGAAATATCCCGGGTGTTCATGGTGTCCCAAGAATCTGGCACCTATTTTGGTGATGCCACTTTTAAATGCGTTCCTAAGCCGTATTACCAATTATATTCCATCCATTTAGATGTAGATTCAGATGAGCATTCCACAAATATTATTCCCGTGGCTTATGCACTTATGGCCAAAAAAAACCAGGACAGCTATATGCGATTATTTCGTATATTGAAAACAATTGGGGGTCGAGATAAAAAACTTCAAATGCGACTGGGAAATTGCACAAATAAATGCGTTTCGAGCAGTCTATCCGGAAGCAGTCTTTAGTGGCTGTTTCCACCATTTCAACTCAGCAATTCATAAGAAAGCGAATAAACTGAAAGCAAATTCAACGAGTTCGGAAAGAATGGCAGTTCAAAAATGCTCAATTTTACCATTACTGCCGGCAAATCGCATTCCGGAAGGATGGTTTGAAATTTTAGAGTCTGCGACAAATACTCCTATGATCGCTTTTCGAAGTTATTTCGAAAGCACATGGTATCCTAAATTACATCCGAGTGCATTAAGCTGTGCGAATCAACGTCATCGTCATCGCACCACGAACGCCGTTGAAGGATGGCATCGCAGACTGCAAACTGAGACTGTTTGTTTTGCTTTCTTCACAAATTGAAAAAGGAGGCGAAGTTTGCTGATCGCAAAATTACAAGGAGTCTATTAAAATCATCAACGAGAAATCGCAGACGCCGTGACACTGTATTCGACAGAAAATATAAATCAACGTTACTGAAGCTTCAAAGTAACGAATTAACCGCCATCGAGTTTTTGACAAAAATGATTTACATTAGGCTATCAGTCTAATATTAATATAAGAAGTTGGTATAGTGTGATATTGTTTTTTTGTTTAAACGAGAGTTAGTCAAAACAACTTAATTAATTTATAACTGCAAGTTAATGTTTTTTTACTGTAAGTAAAGGAGATAATGTACCTACTTTTTAGTTTATATATTTAAGGAATTCAATGAAGTTGTACCCGTAGCTCAGTAAATAAAAGCATTTTAAGAAAAAAATGTTTTAATTAAGGGAACAAACTGCTTACTACTTAGTTGATGATTCATACATCAGACTAGGTTACGCACTGAAATAATGGGTAATATGCGTTAGAAATAAACATAAAATGTTACTAAGTGCCTTAATTTAGGGAAAAAGATCCCAACCCACACATGTATAAAATATGACTTTGGAACCTTCTGTCAAAAGCAAAAGTCACTAATTTCAACGGTGATGTCTCGTGGATTGGATCCTTATCCATAAACGTACATAGATCATAGATAACCACTTGAAAAGCACAGTTTTTCGCTCTTTGTTCATTTTGCGTGTGTGGCTATTTGCGTATTGTACGTTTCGCGTGCGTAATGTGCATTTTGCGAGTATTGTACATTTTCCGATATGTACATTTTGCGAATGTACTTTGTGCTTCGTGTGCGTTTCGCCTATTTCACAATATGCGTGTAGTACATTGTGCGAATTGTACATTTTGCTATTGGTTACATTTTGCGAATGTACTTTGTGCTTCGTGTGCGTTTCGCCTATTTCACAATATGCGTGTAGTACATTGTGCGAATTGTACATTTTGCTATTGGTTACATTTTGCTCCGAAGGGGTCAAAACTAGTCAAAACGCGTGTGGAGCTCCTTAAAACGGAGAAACAAATAACAAAACACCAATCGACTGTACCATCCATGTCTAGCTTCCCCGGTTCTGTTTGTTGTCGGTAGTATTTACCATAGATACGCAAGTGCGTAACATTGTGTATCCGTTCGCAATCGCACTCTGTGTATAAATAAAAGTTATTTCGGTATCCGCACCACAAATCAGGCCAAATCATCGCCACCCACCTCCAGCTAAATTAACGTTGTAATCAACTCATTTATTTTTTAAAGTATACACAAGATGGTTATTAACATTCATCATCATGATCACCTTCAGCCTGTAGTCGTCCACTGCTGGCCTATTCTAATTATAATTAAATTAAATTAAAACTAAGCTAATTTAAAAAAGGGCCTCAAGGCATTGTACCGAGGATGAAATGTTTAACGTACCTCCTGGGGATGTGAAAAAATTCTTGGTAGTAGTACATATAATGAATTTAAAAAGAAAACTATCACGGACAAGAAGGCATAAGTACCTAGTTACCGAGTAATAGACGACCAACTTAATGCGTCCTGGAAATACCAATTTTCGGACAAATTCGGCCGATGCAACCGCACCGCACGTCGATGTAACTAAGACAGACATGCAACACGGGACCCTGCACTGCGCGGGCCCCGACACGCACTTGGCCGGTTTTGTATTTATTTAAACGGCCAAAAAATTTAAATCAATAAACATGATATGAGAAGACCATGAACCTACGGCGCCTTAAGCAGCCGCAAATCTGCAATAAAGTTGCCGGCAAATTGCGCTGAAACTAGCACTAATTGGAGATGAATTCCAGCGATTGAATTAATAGGAATTGTTTTTGAAAAGCATTTTTTTAAGGCTTTGCGTTTCGTTGGTATTTTCAAGTATCAATCGAGCCAATCGAGAATTTTAAGCTTAAGTACTTAAACAAACTATGTATGTATAGGTAAGTATACAAAAATAATAGAGAGGTAGTTTATGAGTCTGTGGTTTTGTGAGGGTGTAGGTATGTTTGTATGTAGGAAGGAGGTAATCTCTAGAACTACTAATCCGAATTACGCCCATAGAGCTCAATGGCGTAACGCTGCCGGCCTGCTCCGATTTTCGATACCTCGGGTCACTTATACAATGTAATGGCGATATTGACCGTGACGTTAGAAACCGAATCAGCGCAGGATGGATGAAATGGCGACAGGTTACGGGAACAATCTGCGACGACCGAATGCCCCTTCGACTGAAGGGCAAAATATACAAGACCATTATAAGACCTGTCGTCATGTATGGAGCGTAATGTTGGGCCGCAAAGATGACGGATGAAACGAGATTGCATGTTGCGGAGATGAGAATGTTGAGATGGATGTGTGGCGTGACGAGATTGGATCGTGTAAGGAATGAGTATATAAGAGGAAGCCTGAAAGTAGCACCGATAACTGAAAAGCTGAGAGCAAATCGTTTACGGTGGTATGGACATGTTATGCGGAGGGATGATAGTCATGTTACTAGAAGGGCATTAAGTATGAATGTGGAGGGATGTAAGAGAAGAGGTAGACCAAGGAAAAGGTGGATGGACTGCGTGAGAGACGATATGAACAGGAAAGATGTGTGTGATGAGTTGACGGGCGACAGAGAGGTATGGAAGAAAAAAACATGCTGCGCCGACCCCAAGTAAATGGGATAAGGACAAGCGAATGATAAACGATGTATCTATACCGGAATCATTATCCGGGGGATTTGTGGTGAATGATGATAATGGAGGAAACGAAATAAAAGTGTGTGCTACAGAAATATCCCGGGTGTTCATGGTGTCCCAAGAATCTGGCACCTATTTTGGTGATGCCACTTTTAAATGCGTTCCTAAGCCGTATTACCAATTATATTCCATCCATTTAGATGTAGATTCACAAATATTGTTCCCGTGGCTTATGCACTTATGGCCAAAAAAAACCAGGACACCTATATGCGATTATTTCGTATATTGAAACAACAATTGGGGGTCGAGATAAAAAACTTCAAATGCGACTGGGAAATTGCACAAATAAATGCGTTTCGAGCAGTCTATCCGGAAGCAGTCTTTAGTGGCTGCTTCCACCATTTCAACGCAGCAATTCATAAGAAAGCGAATAAACCACGGTCAAAACTAGTCAAAACGCGTGTGGAGCTCCTTAAAACGGAGAAACAAATAACAAAACACCAATTGACTGTACTATCCATGTCTAGCTTCCCCGGTTCTGTTTGTTGTCGGTAGTATTTACCATAAATACGCAAGTGCGTAACATTGTATATCCGTTCGCAATCGCACTCTGTGTATAAATAAAAGTTATTTCGGTATCCGCACCACAAATCAGGCCAAATGATCGCCACCCACCTCCAGCTAAATTAACGTTGTAATCAACTCATTTATTTTTTAAAGTATACACAAGATGGTTATTAACATTCATCATCATGATCATCTTCAGCCTGTAGTCGTCCACTGCTGGCCTCTTCTAATTATAATTAAATTAAATTAAAACTAAGCTAATCTAAAAAAGGGCCTCAAGGCATTGTACCGAGGATGAAATGTTTAACGTACCTCCTGGGGATGTGAAAAAATTCTTGGTAGTAGTACATATAATGAATTTAAAAAGAAAACTATCACGGACAAGAAGGCATAAGTACCTAGTTACCGAGTAATAGACGACCAACTTAATGCGTCCTGGAAAGACCAATTTTCGGACAAATTCGGCCGATGCAACCGCACCGCACGTCGATGTAACTAAGACAGACATCATGCAACACGGGACCCTGCACTGCGCGGGCCCCGACACGCACTTGGCCGGTTTTGTATTTATTTAAACGGCCAAAAAATTTAAATTAATAAACATGATATGAGAAGACCATGAACCTACGGCGCCTTAAGCAGCCGCAAATCTGCAATAAAGTTGCCGGCAAATTGCGCTGAAACTAGCACTAATTGGAGATGAATTCCAGCGATTGAATTAATAGTAATTGTTTTTGAAAAGCATTTTTTTAAGGCTTTGTGTTTCGTTGGTATTTTCAAGTATCAATCGAGCCAATCGAGAATTTTAAGCTTAAGTACTTACAAACAAACTATGTATGTATAGGTAAGTATACAAAAATAAAAGAGAGGTAGTTTATGAGTCTGTGGTTTTGTGAGGTATGTTTGTATGTAGGAAGGAGGTAATCTCTAGAACTACTAATCCGAATTAGAATATTCTTTCACTAGTAAGTAGTATATAAAATGGTTATATCTTGTTTTACTGACAAATGTTACATCACATTTTGCATTTCGTAGAAAACATTTAGTCCGTCAAATCCGGTAGTTATGATTTTTTGCAGACTTGTTTATGATAGGTATTGGCTCAATGAATAACCCAAGTTTGTGACCTCGAGCGCCAAACGCAACTTCGTCAAAAATCGAAAATACTACGAAAACCCTAATGGTACCTTGATAGTACCTTCCCAGGACGTTTTTAAAGTAGACTAAATGCAACAATACGAGACTAGAATTTTCACTGGCGAACATCATAAAGTGCCTGTAAAAAATCAGAACTACCGGATTTGACGCCAAGTAAGTACCCCGTACAGGTGTCAAGGTTAATCGGTTAATAATTTTTGAAGTGAAATCTTCTTTAGCGGCGCTGAGCACTTTTTGGGATGGGTAAAAATTGTTAAACTCGCGACAGATTTTGTGTGAGAGATTCGGGACGAGGTTTGGGGGCGGGGGGTAAACGGGGACTTGACTACGGGCACATAGTTCTAATTTGTACTTTATTGTTAACAATAAGGTCGTAACACATTTTCCGTAAATGCAAATTCCATTTTGTTTTATCTAACTTTTATATTTTGCTGTTAGCCGATTCGACTTCATTCAAAACTTTTCGTAAATATTCGTAAGAGTATAAAGCCGTTAAAAAAATTTTGCTATTGCATATTCTGCAAATAAATTTGTAACTTTGTCCACCGCCGTGTTTGGCGTCCTTTACCGTTTTGCTATTGAGCAAATTCGAATAGTTCGAATTTGGACGTTATTCCTAAAGAGAGAGCTTTGAAAAATATGTGGCAATGGTAAAAACAGATTGGTATTTTATTTCATCGTCTCCTTCATCAATTTTGCTGAGTTAAGTTGAACTATAGCGTACTACTAATAAGGTTGTTATTAGATATATTGGCACGCAGGGGGAGGGATGGGGGAAAAAGGGATTTATATTTTGGAAAATTAAAATTATTCATGTTTTCACTTCTGCCGGCACTCCCGGAGTGCAACCCGGTCTTTTTTTGAGGATTGTTAAGGGGCTACCCGAGGATTTCATCGATTTTTGACAAGTTTTGAATCGTATCTCCTACTTTTGCACTACAGATAGAAGTATAAGTCAAACGGTTATCGGTTCTTCAATCTTTTATCTCCGTTTTGGTCTACCGGATTTTGAAACAAATGAATACTTAATTGTGTATGATTGTTTTAAACATTGTCTAAAAAAACACTTATTTCGTATCTCTATTGACGTGAAGGATCTAACATATACAAAATCTACATATTTGGGTTCGTCTGTGACGTCTCTAAAATCTGGTCTAGGGTTTTCATTTTAAACCAATTAACACAAAAGTTATGGCCAGAAAACCGGTTTTTAGGCCTAAAATTGTTCAACTTTGATGACAAATATCTCGAAAATAATGAGCTTTGAAGTAAATATGGGATACTATATTGCTTAAAGCCGTTGTCGTTAATATAATAAGCTACAAAAAACATAAGATAACTAAGGGATTCCGATCGAAGGTCATTGGCATATGGGAGCCCCTTAAATAACAAAACAAGGTCTACAAAATTGTCTTAAAGCTGTACCTAAAAGTTATCGTTTGGGGAAAAAAACAGAATAGTTGAAATAATTCTGCGAAACAATACTTCGCTGAGACGTTTCGATGGAACAAGGGAGGAAATGGATACCACTTACCTTAAGAGGCCGCAGTAAGCTCGGCTGAATTTCACCTTCCCATACAAACGTAGTTATGCTCTCATTTTAAAACTACGGGTTGGATTGTGACGAAACTTTGCATATACAATGACATGAGGTATATCTATGTCTGTAATTAGTTTATATGGTTCCAATGTATAAAACAAACGAAATACAGCAAAAACTAGTTTTGTATGAAAAACTTAAATTCGCTGTATTTTTTTTATTATGGTATCTGAAGCTACATAAACTAATTACAGACATAGATATACCTCATTTCATTGAACATGCAAAGTTTCGTTACAATCCAACACGTAGTTTTAAAATGAGAGCGTAACTACGTTTGTATGGAGAATCGAGCTTACTGCGGACTCTTAAATAAACCTTTGGGATGTTCAATATTATAGGCTATGTTGCTAGCGTTTTGTGTAATACCCGGGCAGAGCGACACGAGCAGCTAGTATTTTGATATTTCTATGGCTGCTTTCAATCTTGTTACACCTATTAGTATGGGAAATATGCATGTTTGCAAGCACATTGTTTTACGAGTACTCAGTAATTGCCGTTTTTCACCTGAGCAGGACTCGGTCGCCCATATACTTATTAGTATATCCACTGTACTAGGATAATAAACCCGTGTTCACTATGTAGGTAGGACTTATAAAATACTTGCTCCCTTTTTCAATTACAACTAAGAATAAGTGGGTATAGTTTTAGTATAACACTATTAGCTTCTGCCCGCGACACCGTCCGCGTGGAACTCGTTTATATGGCAGCTCCATACAAACTTTTACCGCCCCTATTTCATCTCCTTAGGGGAGGATTTAGGGCATAAAAAGTCACTCTCCATCCCTTCAACTATCTCCACTTAAAAAATCACATCAATTCGTCGCTCCGTTTTGCCATGAAAGACGGACAAACAAACAAACAAACACACACACACACACACACACACACACACACACACACACACTTTCCCATTTATAATATTAGTATGGATTATGTAAGAACTAGCTTCTGCCCGCGATTCCGTCCGCGTGGAACTCGTTTATATCGCAGCTCCGTATAAACTTTTATCCCCCATTTCACTCTTTAGGGGATGATTTCGGGGATAAAAACTATCCTATGTCACTCTCCATCCCTTCAACTATCTCCACTTACAAAATCACGTCAATTCGTCGCTCCGTTTTGCCGTGAAAGAGGGACAAACAAACAAACACACGTGTATACACTTTCGCATTTATAATATTAGTATGGAAGTATGGATATGGATACGCAAGTAGCAAACCTTTACAATTAAGTTTCTCATGTAAGTGACTATTTGTTTGAAGTGAGAAATAAATTGTTCAAACCCAAATTAAAAGATTAGACCTTGTCCGCGTATTGCAAAGAACCCACAGGCTAACCCGCGGGATAGAATACAGCCTGTAACCACACAAAAAGCTTCAACCTCACAGACATTTCCTCTTTATAATATCAGTTTAAGTAGATACCTACACATTGTTTGTGTATCACAGTAAAGTAGCTGGTCAAAGAACCTTGTCACTGCAAACCAGACAATTTATTTCGACATTACTTCCCCATTACTTCATCTTTATGTCATTGGGACAAGATTCCAATTCGTTGACTGTACGATTCCCCACCAGGATTTATACGCGCACATGTCCTCTGGCATTCCAGTATCACAACGACGTACGTCCGCGGAAAAGTTGTGTGGAAATATCACTTTTAGGATTAGCAAATCAGTTATGTCAAAACAAATATCACAGAGCGCCGAACCGTGTAAAAACGTGTTCGACCTTACATTAATTTTAGACTCGTGACGCAAAGATATCTAAATTGAATATAAATCGAATGATGGTACTATTTCTGTTGTTTACGCTAAGCGATGTATCTATTGTGGACACAGTCTATGCAATTGCACACAGTACGTTGACTTCATTGGAGCCAGCGAACGATAAAACCTGTCAGTCTGGGTAAGCAGCGCCATAGTCGTTCTGCGGGGGTTGGGGGCGGGGTGTCAAAACGATGCCAGGCAGCCGTTTAGTTCGAACATGCGCATGCACAAACCACAAATTTGTAAGGAGCTCGCATTCCATTGTATTTCTCCGCTGATTAGAGCATATTTGTGTGCGAACGATCGCAGGCCGGTTATAAATCGGCGATATTTTTCAGAACGCCACATGGCCACATTGACGTCTCCGTCGTTCTGATATCGAAAGGTAGATACATAGGAGAGGAGACCACTGGATGCGGGTGGCGCAGGGCCGGTCAGGGGACCTTTGGGGGAGACCTATGTCCAGCAGTGGACAACTTTCGGGTGATATGATGATGAGGATGATATGCGATATTTGTTATAATTTCTACATGTATTAAAACGATGAATAAGGTGCTGCTACTATCACATTGTTGCGCTGTGGCGAATGCGTTTGTTTCGTAAGCACGACGATTAGGTACTGGAGATGGCAGCAGGTAGCACTTGAGATTCATCAGGGACGCCGACGAATTATGAGATCTTATGGTTGTTAAATTTGATGTATATGTTGTATTGATTTCAACCAAATAATGTGGACATACAATTGCTTGTTTTTTTAAGCATGTTTGCTTATTATTAACTGTCTCGTCTTAAATAGTTAATAGAGTGCACTTTGAGTGCACTATTTATTCTGTGGTTGAACGAACTTACGATTACAGACCGACCGATCAACGTTAAATATGTTGCGGGAAGGTGTCATTCCATATACCTCGAATCTTGTCAAACTTTCCATAATTACATTCAGATTTTGTCGAACACCGCTTACAATTACAGACGGTTTGGTGCAAGTTACAATAAAGCTAAAATGTTCAGTAATCAGTAATTTATTGTGTGAGGGATTCAGGTTTATATAGATATATATACAGATAGTCACATTTTATTTAACCATCAAATCCTACCTTTTAAGGCGTAGGTACCTACATACTTTTACTAACATAGTAACACTCCTAATCAGTAAAATAAATTAGGTAGTTTCATTAAAAAAAGTGAGCCGGGAAGTGAAAATATTGAATATTAACGTTATACATTTTTGATTTTTTGGAATGATTAGGGAATAATTTTGTCACGAATTGCTTTGTCATGTATTTAAAAAAAAACTCCCCCCTACTCCCTCCCCCCCTCCCCCCTTATCTCAGGGTTAAATAGGGACTTGTCGGACTATAGATAGCTAATATTAACAATTGATTATAACTTCAAATCATGGCGTTTTATTCACAGATATTATTTTGTTCGTAAAATTAGTAAATAGTTATATTGCAACTTCCACCTTAGTTTTTAATTTCTATATTAGACTATGTAACAAAGGTTTTAAAAACAAATAATAGGTTTATTTAGTGTTTCAAATTAAAGCTTGGAAACCAGCGTTTCATGTGCTGCCGGTTAAAGTGTTTCACTTACGTATATTTTTATGATGCGAACTATTTTTATTTTGAGTAAGATACTCGTATGTGTAACGTAGCGTACGTAACAGTTTTCTATATTCCTACCAAAATTTTGTTTGGTTTGAATTTGACATTGCTGAATAATCCACAAAATTCAATGTATGAAAATCACAGTTTTCATAAAATTCTCCATACAAAACGCCAATTTCATAGTTATAGTAAAATGAGTAAGACAGTACAATAATGGCTTAGAGCCAGTCTGCAAATTGCCCTAGAACTTATCATCGAAGCAACGCAACGCCACCCCATTGAGTTTAAGCTGAGCAATAAGTACAGTCAGCAATTAAAGATTTCTTAATGAACAAGCAAGCGACACGTACGAAGAAGAAGAAGCTTGGGCGAAACATAATATGCTTAATAGTATTGCGTCTGTCAGGCTGTTGTCCTCTGGGGGTCGCATTTTCTCAACGATTCTCGTAAAAATGAGCAGTTTCAATAATTAGAAACTCAGTTCATAATTTGTCAGAAATTTATGAATACCCTTATTACAACCTGTGAACCTAACTTATTACGACAGGTTATACTTACGTTGTACCCTCAGTCCTACTCCTTTATATGTGTGGGTACTCATTCAAACGTTTTTCTTTGCTTTCAGCCCTGACGGTGCGGTTTCTCACAAAGAGATACATCGGCGAATATGACCATCAGCAAGGTACATGTTATTTATATCGGTACTTATGACTATACAGGGTGACATTTTAGTCAGTGTCCCAATTTTTTGTAGGCATTTGGTATCACTGATAGACTACATTTTTGAAAAAAAAACTGGTAGGTATTTTTTAAATTATAATTTGTGTATCCCAAAAGAATTATCCGTACTGCGTGGTTACTGGGCATTCAGTACCGCGCGGAGCGGGGCGGGGCCGAGGGAGGGGAGGCCTGCAGTGCGCCAACTGAGGTGCCCGCGCGGTAAAGTTTTTTTTGGGATATTTTTAAGCAGCAATTACTAATTATTTTTGTACTGAATGATATGAAACAAAAAAATAAACGTATTTTATAATTTTGCTGAAGAATCTTATACTTGAATTTGGACACTGATTAAAATGTCACCCTGTATGTACAAATTGCTTAGTACTTCAATGTAATATATTGACCTTTAGGGTCACATACGGTGATGTTTACACATAAATTATTATTATTTAAAAAACTCACAAAGTAGGTAACGCGCACTCGGGTAATTCCTAAAAAGGGAGTGTTGCCAGAGCAAATAATACAGCCGCGTTTAGTAGATATTAGTAATTTTCGGTATTACCCGCTTTTCGGAATTACCCGAGTGCACCTTACTCAGCAGACGTACTCGTAACATCACGCTTTAATTTATTTTTGTTAATTTTATTAAAACATTTAAGAATGGATGCCGTCTGGCCCCGCGGCGTCAACTGTTCCTAATTCAGAGCGTTTTTGATAATTTCTCAACAAAAATGCCAGTTACCTACCTACTTACTTATAGTTTTATCTAAGCGTTTTATTTATTTACGCTGAGAATCACGAGGCATTTTGATCCTCATAAGACAAAATTTGTCCAAGAGCTACGGTAGCCTAGTGGTTCAGGCATGCGGCTGATGTCAAGCGGCGGTCGTGGGTTCGAATCCCGGCTCGTACCAATGAGTTTTTCGGAACTTATGTACGGAATATTTACCGTTAGCTTGAAAACATGGCCAAATGGATTTTTTCCCTATACCATATACTTTGTAGGTAATTAGGTATAACATTTGACGGCCAGTTAGCTTAGTGGGTAATAGTGCTGCCTACGAAGGTAAAGGGCCTGGGTTCGAATCCCGGTAACGGCATATATTTATGTGATGAGCATGAATATTTGTTTCTGAGTCTTGGATGTTTCCTATGTATTTAAATATTTATGTCTATTAAATATATCGTCGTCTAGTACCCATAACACAAGCCTTATTGAGCTTGCTACCTAGCCCCATAGCAAGTTCAATAAGACTTGTGTTTGGATTTATGTAATATATGGCCCATAGTAATTATTTGTTTTTTATTTATGTATAACACAATAGAGAGGTTCAAAAACGTAAAGACATTTTGGGACACTTTTCCCCCTATTAGTATGGAAAGTGATCGTTATTCTGAGTAGATATATCAGAAAACTTGCGGAAAATCTTATTAAAAAAATTAACGGCCTTTTTATAAAATGCTGTTTTGACGTCTTATAATTAGAGCTGATTTAACTATTAACATCCTCGATATCTATTTATGTTTACTTCATTGCACAAAACAAATTAGTACATATGGCGAACGTAGTGTCTCAAGGGAAGCTCTACAGTATCTAGATTTATGTACATACTTAGGTGCTAAAAGTTTAATCTAATACTATAGCCAAACCAAAGTTTCTCGCTGCATCTACAATAAAACCGTCTGTTATTTCAGACAGCAAATACAAGCATGAAGTGTTGCTGGACGGAGACCCTATCCTGTTCGAGATACTGGACACCTGCCCTAAGGTATACTATTATAATTATACAATAAGTAACTTCTGCCCGCGACTCCGTCCGCGTGGAACTCGTTTATCGCAGCTCCATACAAACTTTTACCCCCCATTTCACTCCCTTAGGGGATGATTTCGGGGATAAAAACTATCCTATGTCACAGGATGGAGAGTGCTCCATCCTGTATCCCTTCATCTATCTCCAGTTAAAAAATCACGTCATTCGTCGCTCCGTTTTGCCGTGAAAGACGGACAAACAAACAAACAAACACACACACACACACGTTTATCATTATTATACTTGACACAGTATATAGAATCCATAAAAATAACCTTAAAATTGCCATTAAAATGAAGAAAAAACACCGCCACTGGCAAACTTACACTCTTCCAAATGACGGACGTAGTTAGTTTTTATCTAAGTCCATAATTTGGAAGAGTGTAAGTTTGTCAGTGTCGGATTTTTTTTCATTTTTTTTAAATCTTTATATGGCGTCAAGTATATAGTATACACCAGTTCATGAAATAAATTGCGACACGTGTAAGTACGGAATCACATTCAACGAAGTGTCATTTTCCAAGAGGAGTTATATTATTTATCACAAATCACAATCGAGGTAACGGGGAAATATATAAATAAACTGGGAAACTGAAAGACTTAGGGCGGGTGGCATCAACGGCACGGGCCGGTAATCGTTAAACATGGCGCTGGCAGATTGTCATCCTTTGTAATAATATTGTTGGATTTTAACTGATGTTCTACACGATTTTCAGATGGGGTAACTAAAACAATGGACTACTAACCCTTAATATTTTGTCTCGCTCGCTCTTGTTTGTCTCTCGCTTGTCTTGCGAAAACCATATTTAAATAGGTTACGTCAAAAAGAACTATTATTTCAAAAAAATATATATGGTTACCTATGTAAGCAGAAGCGCATTTACTCGTAAAGTTTAAAACAGTCTACTTTTTTTGTAAAACCTTCCATGTGTAGTCCAAAACAATAACTATGGTCCAAAAGTAAACTCATTCATTATCAACACAAATTTTGTGCGTTTGAGCAATATGTACGTTTCAGAACACTGAAGACCTCCCAACGCACGACATAGCCCAGTGGGCAGACGGGCTGTTCCTAGTGTACTCCATAACGGATCGCGAGTCGTTCAACTTCGTGCGGCGAGCCAAGCAGAGCCTGCAGCCAGATGTACCGCTCACGCTCGTCGGGAATAAGGCCGACATGGTCCACCTTAGACAGGTAAGAGCACGGAATACTAAGGACCAAAAGGTCCACTTAGTGATGACGTTAGCTGACATAGCCCAGTGGGCCCGCTGGCTGTTCCTAGGGTACTCCATACCGGACCGCGAGTCGTTCAACTTCGTGCGGCGAGCCAAGCAAAGCCTGCAGCCAGATGTACCGCTCACGCTCGTCGGGAATAAGGCCGACATGGTCCACCTTAGACAGGTAACAGCACGGAATACTAAGGACCAAAAGGTCCACTTACTGATGACGTTAGCTGACATAGCCCAGTGGGCCCGCTGGCTGTTCCTAGTGTACTCCATACCGGACCGCGAGTCGTTCAACTTCGTGCGGCGAGCCAAGCAGAGCCTGCCGCCAGATGTACCGCTCACGCTCGTCGGGAATAAGGCCGACATGGTCCACCTTAGACAGGTAACAGCACGGAATACTAAGGACCAAAAGGTCCACTTAGTGATGACGTTAGCTGACATAGCCCAGTGGGCCCGCTGGCTGTTCCTAGTGTACTCCATATCGGACCGCGAGTCGTTCAACTTCGTGCGGCGAGCCAAGCAGAGCCTGCCGCCAGATGTACCGCTCATAGGCTTTATAGGAGGGTAGAGTTGCTGAGCGAATGCAATGGAAGTAAATATTTTTCCTTACGACTACAGTATAGAGTTCTCAAGAGTCCGCAGTAAGCTCGGCCGAATTTCACCTTCACATACAAACGTAGTTAAGCTCTCATTTTAAATCTACGTGTTCGATTGTGACGAAACTTTGCATTTACAATGAGATGATGTATATCTATGTCTGTAATTAGTTTATATGGTTTCAGTTTACAAAACAAACGAAATACAGCAAAAACAAGTTTTGTATGAAAAACTTAAATTCGCTGTATTTTTTTTGCTATGGTATCTGAAGCTACATAAACTAATTACAGACCATATATATACCTCATGTCATTGTACATGCAAAGTTTTATTACAATCCAACTCGTAGTTTTAAAATGTGAGCGTAACTACTTTTGTATGGAGAATCGAGCTTACTGCGGACTCTTAAAAGAAGGGAACGGATTTCAACGTGTTTTCAACATCGCTAGGTCACAATTATATTAATATTTGTTTTTTAAGCAGTAACGCTGCTAAAGAAAATTATAAATTTTTAAATGAAAGGAAAAATTGTAAAATTCAGGCTCAGAGCATTAAATTTTTCAATTTTTCCTTTCATTTAAAATTTCACAATTATATTGGTTTCAATCAGAAAGAGTCACCCTAGTACATGTCTTTTGTTTCAAGTCTCTGTCTTTACCTTTCGGTTATGCCTTTTTCCAGGTCAGCCCAGACGAAGGCGAGATCCTGGCCAAGGACTTCGAGTGTAGTTTCCGCGAGGTAGCCGCCGCGGAGCAGGTGACCCAGGTTGGCGAGGTGTTCCTCGAGCTGTGCCGAGAGGTTCTGCAGCTGCGGCGGCGAGCCAAGCATAGCCTACTGGACCGCATGCTGGGGACCAAGACAGCTTACAGGGTGTACTCGCGGGGCAAGAGCGACAGCGCTTTGCCTAAGGACTAAGTTTTATTCGTTTATTCAGCCGACTTTTAGTTAACTTGACATCGTTGCATTGAGTTTCTTGTGACGCTCTTTGTGTATGGGCGCCTTGAACTTGTACTGGGCTTCCAAGGCATCATATAAAGTTTATTTGTGTAAGAATGCCTTAGTTGGGAAGTTGCCAAGTCATGCTGGAAACTGAGACGGCTTACAGGGTGTACTCGCGGGGCAAGAGCGACTACACTTTGCCTAAGAACCAAGATTTCGTTTATGCAACCGACTTATAGATGTTTTCACTTTATTTCTCCCGATGCTCGTATAGAGCTTATTTGTGTAACTGTGTGCTTTGTTGTGGGCTGAATGCTGGAACTAAGAAAGCTTACACCCTGGATGCTAAATATATACATACAGCGTACTCGGGGGAGATAGACACAGCTCTTTGCCCAAGGAATAATTAGTTTTAATCGTTTATTCAACCGACTCCTACATTGTACCGAGTTTCTACTTATTGTGTAAGTACAGGTTACTTGCGGCGACAATGCTTTTCCCGTACTATCTTTTTTTTTATTAAAAAAATAAAAATTTCAAAGTCTCTTATGTCTTTAACAACTAGTTAAAAAAAATTTTTGTTTGTTATTTTCAACCGGCTTTTAGTTTTTTTTAACTACTGAGCGCTTTTGGATATTTATTCCTTGGCTTAAGCAAGAGTGACATTAGGCAGCCATCTTTTCATTTCCTTTGCTTAACATCACATTCTTTTTTTTTGTAGTATTTTTTCTTTCACGCCGATATGTTCTTAGGTACACGCGGTCTAACGATTTTTAGTAATATTCCTAAGTATTGTTCTTATACGTTATGATATGACTCTTTAATCGGAATTAGAACTTACAATTTTAGTTGAAATAGTCTTAGAATTAAAATATGGTACTCACCACGTAGTTTTCTCTACTCGCGTAATTACTTAAACTTCTCAGATTCTCAATTAATATAAGACGTGAAAGGCATTTTCCATAAATATATATGCGAAGAATATTTTGTACTCCTATTTATACACAAGATATATTTAAACTTGATGTAAATCAATATAATCAATGGTTAAATGTAAACCACATATCAAAGAACGTTAGTTAATGTTTATTATACAGAAATAAATATAATCTTCTATGCAGAGAGTCATTGTTGCGTTCAAATGAGGGATTTCACTTTTCCCCATAGAAGGTGTCAAAAGCAGTATGTGCCACTCGGTAGCAAAATTATTTCCATCTTAGGTAAACACTTGAATCCCTCGTTACGCTCAAGATGCAACCTTTAGAACTATTTATTTCACTGGTGAATCTTTCGTATCACACAGGATTCAATATACCGCCCTCGCTGTTAAATAGGTATATCATTTTGCTCCCTACACACATGATCTACTTCCTTAACTTACTTCCAAAACATAGCTCATATATTTTAATGTAACATGAAAGATAGTGAGGTTGTGAAAGAAACATATTGAAGAGTAGGGATAGGGATTTATAGACAAATTATACCTAACTTATTTAATTACAGTATTTTTTTCCCTAAACAGCACGTCTATCATGGGACGGTCGCGACATACTCTCGATTTTTCTTGCACTATACGTCTTGTTCTAAGTGTTCTTATAAGAGAGAGACGGATAGTGCAGGAAAAATCGTGTGCCGTCGCGTGATAGCCGTGCAGGGAACGTCACTGGACGTCACCGCAGGGCTGTTATTCTGTACGCGGTAATGCGCCTCGCCTCACCCGTCACGTCCAACGACACTTGCCCTCTGGGCTGTTATTCTTTACGCGCTCAACGCGTCACGCCTAACGAAACAAGATCTCTACCTACGCTTACTTCCTACGAATCGCGGCGTCAGGACAAATTTTTGGGTGAACGGTGAGGTGGGGTTAAATCAAGTTACAGAATAGCGGGGCTGAAGCAACTTCGACCTAATTGTCAGAAGAATTTTGAAAGTTTTACACGTAGGTATCTATTACATATTTTTGTTACTATGTAAATAGTTGAGTAATTTATATATTTACACATTTGTACTGTTATAATGTTGGAATGTTGGAGAATGAGATTTTATGAAAGATGTTGACGTAGTTATAGGAATAGATTTTTTCGTTTTTTTAGCAATTTTTTTTATATAAAGATCTGTTTCTACACGAGTATATGAATATTTAGTAAGTATGGGTATTTTCTATTGAGATACATTCAATCCGCTATAATGCGGACAATCCATATTTTCATGTCACGTCCGTCTCTAAGGGGATGTCTACTAACGACAACATTTTATGAATAAAAATCTGTGTTATTTATGACGATCGGGCAATATATACTCGCCTGTGTCTCGGTAGATAAGCTTAAATTATACCCATTAAATGTTATTTTAATGCTTGTCTCTAGGGATATATATTGTGATTAATCTCGTAAGGCCAAAGCTATTCTTATTATGGCCCAGTGTCCTGAAAATAGCACACAAATCAAATAACGACCTACCTATTGAACTGGATTGAACCCTTTATTATAAAATGGGTTAAGAGTTTGGCTATCAAGCTTGAAATTGTTTGTGTTATATCATAATTAACTACTTAGAAAAGTTGAGAAAATCCGATATTATCATTTCAAACTAAGATCCCAAAAATAGCGGTATTGATATTATTAAAAACGTAGCTTAGAACCATCTAAATTACGTCAGGTTTTGAAAAATCGGTAGGTCATTCGTTTAGGAGCTACGATACCACAGACAGACACAGATACACAGAAAAGTCAAATTTGAAGCACCCTTGTTTTTGTGTTGGAGGTTAAAAATTAGGACAAAGGGTCTATGAAGGGTTATACTACTTTACATTGTGTATAGCTATTTATTATAATATTTTGTACTTAGGTAATTATTTAAACAACATGCATGCATAGACATCTAATTAAAAAATGTACCTACAGTTGACGGTAAACATATTTATACACTTTTATACTTTCTTACCATTACTCATGCTCCATTGTACTAAAAAGAAAAAGGATACCTATACGTGTCTTGGCCGTCAACTGTACTTATTCTACCTAAACACATTTCCTTTTTCACAGTTGCAAATTGAAAGTTATATATAAGTATACCGTGCATAGCAAAATTAAATTCCCACAAAACGCTATGCGAAGAACGCTATTTGTGACAGAACAGGGGCCGTAGACAATGTTACAATCGACAAGCGCTAACTCCAATAGAAAATAATAAAATGTATGGGAATGACAGATGCCTACGAAACACTTTCCGTTAAAATCTGTCATTCCCATACATTTTATTCGTTTTCTATTGTCGTTAGCGCTTGCCGATTGTAACCTTGTCTACGGCCCCTGGTACATACATATATTATTGTTTTAGTATTTGTGTAGGTAACTAAGGGGCTCCAAGCGCTATTTCTATTAGTTAAGACGAGTTTTGAGTTGATATTCCTCCGTAAAAACTATAGATATATTTATGGCATAAACATTTATCGGTTTTTCAATCCTTTATCTGCATATGCACGAGAGTTTCTTTGAAAATAATTAGATTTTATAAATGATTTATACAAACATTGTTCAAAAAAGCTCTATTTTCTATATTAGCGTGTTGTTTATGCACTTGTAAATATGAATTCTACATAGGTACTAATCTCGTAACTGTTCTTTATTGAAGTCTCTAACAACCCCCACGAGACATTTTTATTTTAAAATCATTTAGAAATCAAATCATATAGACTCATGGATCCCACAGTCAAACTGAGCAAACAGTTTTGTGGGACGTTGTATTTAGTTTTAAGTCATTGTAAAGTGCTTTACTGAAATAAATAATAATAATAATTTTCACAAAAGTTACGTCCAAAATACTGGTTTATTGATTGGCCTGAAATTGCCAAAGTTTGGTGATTTATATCCCGAAAACTGTGGGTTTTGAAGTAAATATGAAACACTATTTATTTCGGTAAACCTTGTAGTTGTTGATACGATAAGCCATAAAACACGAAAAAACCGACAGTTACAGGTCGGAGGTCATTGGGAGCTAGGAGCAGGGACCGGAAAACCCTTTCATTTGATTACAGGGTAACCCTATCAAATGATTACCCAAACGATATGGTTTCCCTATCAATTGTGTTAGCCTATCGTTATGGATACCGTTTTGAATAGGGTAACCGTTTCCAAAGCGGTTACCAAGTCGAATAGGGTGAATGTTTACCGGTTACCATTAAAATAAATAGTCTTATCTTTTCACGTCTTGATTTGATGGTTGGTTCGATATTTATTTCGTGATGATTCGTTTGCGCGTGGATTACCTAATAATAGACCCTAAGATGCAAGAATAAGCTTTATATGAAGCGTGCAGAGATTAAAATTGCTTGATTGTATCCGAAAAACACTTGATAGGGTAACCTTATGAAGGGATTTTAATGTTGGTAAGCGCTTACCTGAATTAACTCTATCAATTTGGTTACACTATCGTTTCGGTAAGTCGATCGATATGCTTACCGAATTGATAGGGTTTTGAAAAACAATTCTATCAAATACCCGATCCAAAACCCTTTAATGGTAACCGGTTCCGGCTAGGAGCCCCTTAAAGGAATACCACAGGCAAAAACTCACTAGTCTTGAAGTTAAGATTATCTAACGTGGCCGACTGTTTATTTATAAACTGTCATTGAATTTGGAATCTGCCAACATGGACGGTAGACTTGCTTTTTGAACGGACAACTTTGATGCAATTCGCATAACTAAAATAATCACAACTAAGTATTAGTGTGAGTTGCACCAAACCGTCTGTAATCGTAAGCGGTGTTCGTTAAAATCTGAATGTATGGAACGTTTGACAAGTTTCTATGGACTAACAGCTGTCAGCGCCATATTTAACGTTGATCGGTCTGTAATCGTAAGTCGGTGCAACCCGCCCTTAATCTGGGTTGTTTCAAACCGTCGGCAATCAGAAGTTGTACCCCTTAAAATCTGTTTTTATGGGATGTTTGACAGTTCTGCATGCATAAAATATGGCGCTGGTAGCCGTCACCTCATAGAAATGTAATTTAACGGACGGAGCTTTTAACGGACGCAACATACGATTTGATACAACCGGCCCTTCGATGCCAACTGTGCACCACTACACATGTAAGCATATCTCAAAATGAACGCGTCTATAGAGCAAGACAACAAAATAATGAGGCATGAAAAAAAAACTGTTGTCCGTACAAATTACAAAAAATCCTGTTGTAAATAACGTTGGTCAGACTACAAAATTAATGTGAGAGAAAATATTTATAGCCACTATTTCGAAAGTGTATGTAATTCTTAAATGTATTTTTTTTTCACCATTGTAATGGAGTTTCACTTAAAGATTAGTTTTACTCTACCTATGTACGTATTTAGTTTCATACGAATTAATGTCAGTGCTTCAGAAGCACTATTTCCATACGAGGTAGATTGTTTTTCATGTTTGATTTCTTTTCATGTAATTGTAAGTAATTTAGATAAAAATAAAGTATATAAACGTACCCGTCTTTGTAGATGCATTTTAGTGAAATAAATTACTTGTATACTTATACTCATTAGACTTACGATTAATAAAAAAATGTTTAGATCTATGATCTTGTTTCTTTATAAATTATACCCGAACCTAATCTATACACTTTTTTCGAATAAGATTTATTTATCTAGCTTTATGGTACTAATATTATAGTCACATACTTAATATGAAAAGTCTGAAAAGTTGTAGCTTTGTAAGTTTGTATGCAGGTAACAATTATAACCATCAATTTCTACAATTCTTTCACTAGTAGGTATTTTTCACATGCACCTACTTTTTTGTAGGTGTATAAAGAGGAAAACAAAAAAATGCATGATAGTACTCAGGTAGATATTATACGTACCTAAACTACTTATGGGAAAAGGTACTTCCCTCTGGATTTTCGGAGTTCGTTCACAAAAAGATGTCTTGTATGTGTATTTTATGTATTGTATTTTACTTAGATTGTTAAGGTGGTTCGCCGAACATACAAAACGTTATTTGACAAAACTATGAATAAACTAGGATAATCTGAGAAAAATAGTTTTCCAATGTATCACGTCCCAAACTGATTTCTAAAATCTAGTTTAAGTATACGAGTTTATATGAAAGTTTGTAGCCTACGTGTCTTAACATATCACGCCGTTAGCCTGCGAATGTCAAAGACCGTTTTGTGTGGTCGGTGACCCATCTTAATCAGTATATTTTATATGAAATAACTATTACGAATTACACTGATCAGAAAAACTCAAATTAAGTCTAATATTTTACCCAGTGATTGTTTTTTTCATCAGCAACAGATAATCATTTTCATTCTCCTAGCGTTATTCCCGGTTGTGCCCCTAAAGGAGCCCAAAGTCCGCTTTGACACCTTATCCGCAGATTTGGCATAGGCACTAGTTTTACGAAAGCGACTGCCATCTGACCTTCCAACCCAGAGGGAAAAGGGAAAACTAGACCTTATTGGGATTAGACCGGTTTCCTCCCGATGTTTTCCTTCACCGAAAAGCTAACATTTTAAGATGTTTAAATTCATAACAACGATCAACCTTGGTTACTTATTACCAAATATAATGTACCATTCCAATTAAAAATATAACTTGCGCCGATTGTTTATGGCATATCATATCATATCCTATCTTTACTTACGAATCACTGACTGGCTGGTTACAAAGGCAACCCTAGAGTCAGGACGACAAAGGGTAATCTGTGCCATGCCAAGTGGCCATAAATTAAAAATAAAAGCGCCTCCCCTCGCGTGTCAACAGCCGGCCAATCACAACCTCGCACGCACGTGACGTCACGCTATTCAATTTCGGAACAGATTCAAAGATGGCACCGTGACTTAATAACTTAGTTTTATAAGGACGTAACTTGAAATTAAATTGAATGCACTTCGCCCTTTTAAATGATAGTAATCAATTATTATTATCTGTTCGGCCCCTTCGTTTGCGAATTCACACAAAAGCCATGTATGCTATTGTAGACGTTGGTCAAATGTTATCGTGATAGGATATGGATGTTTTTATTACTAATGAATCCTGTATATATCATCGATCATATTGCATGGGTATTCACTTAGGTTTGTATGCAGCCGGTCCCATGAAATTCGCCGAAAAAAAATCTTCCTAACTTGTAGACACTGGATTTTACTTCATGAAGACATTTTGATATTAACGTACTTACCTCTTATTGTGTCGCTTTCAGACTCATAATCCTGGATATTAAACACACCTGTTTTATAACATTACGACGCTCGTGTGATATGGTTATATCCCGATTAAGTCACGTTGGCATCTTGCAGCAAGATGTAGGTATGCATGCACAATTGCACACGGTGCATTCTTAAATTAACCGGGTTGTACAGAATGTACAGCTTTTTTTTAATTCTCGGCAAATGGATTCTTACTCGACTAGACAAATTAAATCCTTTTTGTCAATTAATTGACTATTTCTTTTTGGATATGATATAGAAACTTTTTATATGAAATAATAAAGTTAACATTTTAAAACGAAAATATTTATTTTATTTTGTATTGGCGGTTTAGAGATTCCTCTAAGTCTTGCTTAACACATGCGCGCGCACTGCGCAAAAGTTCACAAAAAAAACTGTCCGCCATTATAGGTTATTAGATATTTGTAAACATTTTTATTGCGTGTTTGGTTATTAGCAAAAATGTTGACTCGTGGTGACTAGAAAAGTGATAAATAAATAGAATGGATGCCACTGGAAATTCTTGGCAATAGGAAAAGAAAATAACTTGGCAGGCCTATACAATTTTCATCTTAGAAAAAGGATTTTTTCCTCGCAAAATGTGTTGAATAACGTCGTATGAAACGCGTGAGCTTTGATAATTCGGCTCTCTTATCACGCCCACCTGCGGCTCGCGTGATAATTTCGCCTCTGATGTGATTGTCAACATACCTCACTTGTATTACAAAGTAATGTACATTCTTTAATTGTAAGAGTTCAAAAAAGGCCCCTCGTTACCTGAACGTTTTAACTGCTGTTCGCAATCCTATTTTCACAAAATGAGCATTAATCTAGATACCTACTAGTATTTTTAATGCACATATTTTAATCACGTTTTGTAATTATTTATGGCTGTATATATTGTTAAATTTGAAGTTTTAGAACACTGTACTGTGTGATCGATCACAATCAGTACCTATCGTCATAATTTCTCTTCATTCAATAATTTGGTATAGTTTATCCAATAGTACCCAATAGTACCCAATATAGTACATTACGTAACTAGGGGGGGGGGGGGGGGAATTAAAAACTGAAGATGGTAGAATCGTTTCCTCTAAACCTGAGATTCTGGGTGAGATAGAGCGCTTTTACGGACAGGTATACACATCAACGCGCAGACCCGAAGTTAGTCAGGCGGAAGACCCTAGAGCTAGACTAACCCGACACTATACCGACGACATCCCGGACATCAGCCTGTACGAGATTGTAATGGCTCTTAAACAGCTCAAAAACAACAAAGCACCCGGTGAAAGGGTGACAACACTCTGCTGAAGAACTACAGACCCATCTCACTTCTGAGTCATGTCTATATGCTGTTTTCGAGGGTCATTACAAATTGTCTCGCACGCAGGCTAGATGACTTCCAGCCTCCCGAACAAGCCGGTTTCCGAAGAGGCTTTAGTACCGTAGACCATATCCACACGCTTCGTCAGGTTATACAGAAGACCGAAGAGTATAACCTGCCTCTCTGCTTAGCGTTTGTGGACTACGAAAAAGCCTTCGATTCGATTGAAACCTGGGCTGTACTACAGTCTCTCCAACGGTGCCAAGTTGGCTATCGCTATATCGAAGTGCTGAAGTGTTTGTACGAGAACGCCACTATGTCAGTCCGACTTCAGGACCAGAACTCGAAACCTATTCCGCTGCAGCGAGGAGTCAGGCAAGGAGATGTTATTTCTCCAAAACTGTTCACCGCTGCACTGGAGGACGTTTTCAAGACTCTGGCCTGGAGAAGGCTAGGCATCAGCATCAACGACGAGTACATCACTCACCTTCGGTTTGCTGACGATATAGTAATCTTGGCTGAGACCATGGAGGACTTAAGTACGATGCTCGATGACCTCAGTAAAGCATCCGAGCGAGTTGGTCTAAGAATGAACATGGATAAGACGAAGATCATGTCAAATGCCCATGTATTACCAACTCCCATTACAATCGGACACTTCACGCTCGAAGTTGTAGATGATTATGTATATCTAGGACAGACGATCCAGTTAGGTAGGTCCAACTTCGAGAAAGAGGTCAATCGTCGAATCCGACTCGGCTAGGCAGCGTTCGGGAAGCTACGGCACATCTTTTCGTCTAATATTCCGCAGTGTTTCAAGACGAAAGTCTTTGACCTGTGTGTGTTGCCAGTACATATGGCACTGAAACGTGGTCGCTTACTATGGGCCTCATAAAAAGGCTCAAAGTCACCCAAAGGGCAATGGAGAGGGCCATGTTGGGAGTTCTCTGCGTGATCGCATCAGAAATGAGACTATCCGCAGGAGAACCAAGGTAACCAATATAGCCCTCCGTGGCAGTGGGCGGGGCACATAGCTCGTAGAACCGATGGCCGTTGGGGCGGAAAGGTTCTCGAGTGGCAACCACGTACTGGAAAGCGCAGCGTGAGTAGGCCCCCGATAAGGTGGACTGATGACCTGGTAAAGGTTGCGGGAGTCCGCTGGATGCGGGTGGCGCGGGATCGGTCACTTTGGCACTCTTTGGGGGAGGCCTATGTCCAGCAGTGGACGTCTTCCGGCTGATATGATGATGATGATGATGATGACGTAACTAGGGCGGTGAATTCGTGAATGCCCCAGATCGCAGGTGTTATATGCGGTCTGGGGCTTTACGAGTTACCGCCCGTGTTGAGTACAAAATTATACGTCCTCACCTGGCCACAATGCGAGTTTTCCGGTACGCGCAGCGTGCAGTAAAACTCGCATTATGGCCAGGTGTGACGTAAATATTTTTTTACCATCCGAGTAGGGCTTAATATTATAAATGCGAAAGTTTGGATGTTTAGTATACTCAATCACGCTTCAACGGCTCAGCCGATTTGGAAGAAAATTTGCGCAAGTTTATAGCTTGAATTAAAATAATGGATAGTTTTTTATCGCAGGTAGACGAAATCGCGGGTGAAAGTTAGTACAACAATAAATAATAATAAATCAATAATATATATATTTTTAAATATTAGTGGACAATCTTACACAAATCGACCTAGTCCCAAATTAAGCAAAGCTTGTACTATGGGTCCTAGACGACGATAAACATACTTAGATATATAAAATACTTAAATACATAGAAAACATCCATGACTCGGGAACAAATATTCGTGCTCATCACACAAATCAATGCCCTTACCGGGATTCGAACCCAGGACCTCTTACTTCGTAGGCAGGGTCACTACCAACCAGGCTAAAGCAGTCGTCAGTCAAATTAACTTACCATAGGACATTCGCACATGTATCGTACAACGTTTTACTGTACATATGGCTCTAAGTTTCGACATATGCACGGAAAGTGGTCTTTTCCTCACTAGTGCGGGAATGTAGCACCATATGTACTGTAAATACATTAAACATTGATGTTTCTGTCAATAATTTCAGGGATCCATAAACACCTCAGTGCCGCTCTAAACATTTCCCGAATGGGCTTATCATCCCCTAGATCCCCACCCCGCGTGCTCGCTGCCTGCGCAAGCGTCATTCAGTTAACCGCCTCTGACGTAAACACTTCCAATATCCATTCAAAATTGGAATTTGAACTTCGCTCGTCATTTGTTTGTTTTTTAAGTTTTTCTAAGCTTTCTTCATTTGTCGAAGTATTTTTTTTTCTAGTTAACATTATCGATAAAATGTATTAGTGCTATTGTTTTAATTGTAGTTTAATGGCAACTTTACTATTTTGTGTGCATGTGAGTTTAGTGATGTGCAGGATTTGACACGTAAGTAATTTTTATTTCATACATAGTACACAGCGACATTTACGTTTAATTCAACATATATTATAATAATTTCTCAAGCCTTGCGAATTTCTGCTTACGATTGTTTAATTGATTTTCTGCTTCATACCTACTGATTTAATTGCAATGCATCTTTAAGAAAAAAGTAAATTTAATCTCTATTCTTGGCCTAGACTGCCGACTACTTATTATACCTATTCTCTAACACTTAACATATAATGAAAAATTGGTGTATGCTAACGATGTAACTACTATATATCTGCTTATATTATACTCTTATATACGTATGTACTTATTTAAGAAATTAGGGTGCTCCCTAACCGCAAATCCTTTTTTTATTTGACATTTATGATCTACTGTTTAGAACTAGACCTAATAACTTGGAGTAGATAATTATGGTTATGTGAGTCAGTAAGTAAAGGATTCTATGTACTAAAAGAAAATTCGATATAATTATTGTATCTGCTCACATTACGTGAATCGGTTGAGAAAGGGCATGGTGCCTCATGTTCAAATGATAACGTAATGATGCTAAATAGATATTAAACCATCAAATTATCGTAATGAAGTATAAATTATCAAATATAATTAAAATCGTAAAGAAATATGACCCTTCATAGTTAAAAAAAATGCATTTTTTGTCCTGGAGTAAATTTAAAGTTACCAATAGAATCCTTACGCTTTTATAGAAACGAGTATTACAACTATATACTTAAATGCAGTATTTCGTAACTGAAACAACAATGTACCGGATTTTCCATACAACTACTTTGTACTAAAAAATGTCGCTGTGACGTCACTGTGTGTCTATCAGTATTGAAGCGTTTTGCGCTGCCTCCAGCGAGGTCAATCTTTGTCTCGATTTTTTGGGTATTTATGTTCTTTAATGGTAGTTGCTCCCATACAAACATTTGTTCCTGTCCAAAAACCTGATCGAATGACATCATAAAAAAAATAGTCATCATTCCTATTGCGACCTGTAGAGGGGTTTAGCCGGTCAGACATACGAAAGAATTTTGACCAAAACTAAAACGGAGAATTTCGTTCGCTTCGCTCGCTCGTTAAATTAGGTGTTAATAGTCAATAGTAAATCGGGTACAACAAAAAAATATAGATATGTTTATTGTATTATGCACATACTTGCTAACATCAAGTTATTTTGTACCAACAACATTAAAATATGGTGATACTTACTATGAGCTAATCCATAAATCAGGATATTTGCAATAGAGCTCACTTTTCGATACAGTGGGACTAATAAATGAAACAAAATAGTTTTTTTTCCTTGCCATTTGTCCATCGTCTTGGGCAGGTGACTGTAAGTAGGTATTGAGCGTGAGCCTGTCTACGGCGTAGCACGTAGCATCACGCAACGCTACGAAACGAGTAATGATATACGCGGAGTGAAATGACAATTGTTACTGTTAGAACTTATAAGAGACGCCTACGACGCTAGAGGACCCACAAACGCCTTGCCGACTCTTTATTGATTAATCGATTCTTATTGTGTTTTATCGTATAACGATTAGAGCCGCTTGGCCACAAGCGTATATAATATAAGCTATTTCTGCATTTTGGCCAACTAATCGCGTGTATATAATAAAACAATTTGAATTAAAAATATCTAAGAAACTACGTGAATTAAGGAAAATATTTATATACCGGTATCGGTAATGGTTGGAAAAAGTTACTATCATCAAGTAACATTATGATTTATGATACCATGTCTTCAAAATAGGAAAGTTTTTGCCCGACGGCAGAGCCGAAAGCAATATGATGTTGGTAATCATTGTTTCTTTAAGATATTGGAGCGATTTTGATGAATGAGGTAACAATCGATTCGAAATTATGCTCAGCATGGCATGGCTACGGTTTTGGAATTATCTCCATTATGAAGTAGGTTCATATTCAGAAACGTGCAAAGTGAATGTTGTCTAATTAAAATAATTTTTTATGTGTAAATCGACTATTTTGCACAAAATTCAAGACGCATTTTCGTTTTGGCCATATTTTTGGAGTGCACGTAATTACATATGGACGTATTTTTTTACCTAGGACCTAGCCTGGACAATTTTCCATGACAAGGATTTTCAAATTGACATTATTCCGATACGGTCAATAATTTGTCAATTTTCTAAATGTGCTGAATGACAGTAAATACTTGTTGGGTGCTATATGCCGATATCAGCTCGTGTAGCATCTCCTATAACTCCTATAAGTTTATGTTTTCCACTGTATATTAGATTACAAGTTCATATCAAAAGTAGGTGTTCGTTAGTTCTGTGTTATTAAGCGTAACGTATCATTTGCATGAACGATGAAATGAACATTACAGACATATTAAATTAAGATAATTAATTAATTGTAATATTTTGACTCCATGTAATATTTGTATATCCATAAATGAGTATGAGTTTGAGTATGATTGTTACATTCCGAGAACGGAATCAATGAAAAGGTGAAACATCAGATATTTCCAAGAATCCAGTAATGCAGTAAGTTATACCTATAGTTTCATCTAGTCACTTTGTCGAAATTAGTCGTGTTGACTTTGGAAAAGAAATTAGGAAGACCGCCAAATATCTGGTATGAAACATGTACGAGTATAATCTTGAATTATATATACGGTTTTCTCGAACCAACAGTTTTTTTTGGCTCAAGATAATTTCGATTGATTTGCGATAATTGAACATTTTTCTAATTGCACGAACGAGCGAAGCGAAGAATGTTCTCTATTTCAGCCGGTCGTCGTCATTTTTTCGTATGTCCAGTTGTCTAGTCTGTCTGCTGCTGTTCTTCTCTACTGATCCCATAGAAAATTCATTATTTATATAGGTTTTTTGGCGATTCAGTTTTTCGAAAATGGATCAGCTTTTTTTTTTAAATTCAGGCTCGCGAATTCTACAGCTGACAGAGTCACTAGTTGATACCCAGGTCAATCTTTCTTATATCGTTTATAAATGAATAAACAATAGTCATTGTTTTTTTTGTCCAATTATATTTTTAATGTCGTAGACAAATAGTAGTTTATGCGACTGATTCATAATGAGAGGCCTTAAAATACGAGTGTGGTTTTATGAAACGAGCGTCAGCGAGTTTCATAATAGGATCACACGAGAAGTAGTAGTAAGTAACAGCAAAAACCAACAAAAAAATGACAACAGCAATGGCGGCAATTCGATCATCTGTCATGAGTCATGACGAATGGTTTTTTTTAAATCATAGACAAACGAATGAAGTCCCTATACTTATATCACTCGAGATCAAAATGTCGTCCGGTTTGTATTAAAAAACGTACTGAATTGACGTTTCGTATCGATAACTGTTTTAATATCTATGGATACTAGAATAGAGACCCCCTTGAGTTTTGACAGCTGTTCCAAATTTAAACTCATAACGATACAAAAATCTAATGTAATTACAGTACAGATTTTACCTACTACCACACACATGAAAGTTCTCATAGTAAAATCGGTTGTAGTAATGCTGGTCATTTCCTACGGTTTCTGAACGCATTTTAGAGCACTTATAAACCAACTTTTTGTTTCGGTGTTTGATGCAAAAGTTATCCCCGGTTATCCAACGTGGAACAGTCACCAGCATCTAAATCTATAATTATTAATTATATACAGCATCTAAATCTATAATCTAGATCTATAATCTAAATATCTACCTAGACTAGAACCACGAACGAAGCTAAAATTAAAATTACCCGAATCGTGGAATACTGAATAATTTACATTAGACCTCCTAAAATGTGGCAATGTGGTGGGTCCTACCGTCAACTACTTCCACTAAAGTATGCGGGCTACAAGGACCATCCAAAAAGCATATTGTTTAGTGAATTTGATACCATCTTAATAAGATAAAAGTTTAGTCAATCTCTATTTTTATTAATTAAACGTAACCTAGTAATTCTAGTATCAATTCTAGACCAGTTTTACAACGATCATGAAATTTTAAATAAATTGATATTAAAATTGGAATAGGTACTTCATATAAATGAGGCGACGTGACACTAATAGTATAAAATCATTTAACAGTTTCTTAAAAAGTAACTAGCTGATTTAACTATTTATGGAACATAACATAGTAATTAAACAAATTATATTATAAATGTGAGAGGAAGGCCGCCATTTTCTTTTAATGAAAGATTAATGTTTAGTGAATATATAATTAAGACAGTTTTGCTTCATTCGAGGCAATTTAACATCGCCCTAATTAATTTCTTGGTTTAAGAATAATATCTTGCAGTTTTTTTCCGTGAATACAGTATAGAATATCCAGTCCTAAACTTAGATTAACATAGGATATACATTATACCTAGACAAATACAAATACAAATTATGTATTCTGCAAATAGGCCACAAGGGCACTTTTACATGTCAAACGGTAATTTACAATAAAAATAATAATCTTACAATAAAAGAATAATAATCTAACACAATATTAATTTAAAATTTGCACATTAAGGACTGATATAACAACACACTAAATGTCATAAAGTTAATGAAAACAAAACAAAATATGACCATTACGTTCGATTAGAATAAGGTCTGTGCATTAACAGAAAGTTAATGATATTAATTCAGTATTCCAGAGATGTATAAGGTCTCTGAGCGTCCAAATACAATGAATAATTATTCAATGTTCGTAGAGATGTATACGGTCTCTAAGCGTCAAAACAAAACAATAAAAAAAAGGAATATTAATGTAATATTGTCAGTATATTAATGTAACAATAAAACGTGTCAAGATCGGAATGATGTCTCTCGTCAATACGAGCAGACGCAAATGGTAATAACCGACCAGAGATGGAGCAATTCCAATTTTAGATTTATTTCGACACAGGTATGCGGTAACGATATGCAATCATTGAATACTTCTAAACGAACTATGAATAGTTGTGTCCGCGATATTGGTTTTTAGTAGGTAGGTATAATTTGGTAGCACAAGATAAGAAAGCTGTATAGCTATTTTTTACCTATACATCCCGGAAATCTCAATTCTTGTACATATATCAAGCTTAATCTCTAATCGGCTTCATATCATGACGCAATTATAATTTCTTCCCAACGCCTAGCGTTAAATTAAATCCATATTGAAAACCATAAACAGCACCATTCGTTAATGTTAAAATTAATTTTCACTTACTTGTGAACTCGTTAAAGTTGTTATTAATGCGTTTTGGTTACGCGGCTTGAAAGTTAATTCGTCGACAACGGTTGTCGAGCGAAAAACGCCTGTGGAAATTAAAAAGTAAGATTACCTTAAAAGACTGGTATCCGGGCTGCTAATATTACAAAAACAATTAAAAAGTAAATGTTTACTGCCCAGTATTTTTTTTAAATGTATTTACGTGAGTGGATTACACACGACAACCAATTTTAGGTACCGACCTAGGTAACACTCAAATTCTCCTATCCCCATTTGATCCTATTATTTTATTTTCGTGTTTATCGTCTGCAATATCATATTATAAGTAGTTGCTAATGCATGTGTTTTAAATATTCAGTAGTATTTATATCTCTCATATAATGTTTATAAGTTAACAATATCACTGACAACATAATTTAAATGTGAAGGACTTATTTTTCAATTTAATTTAACCTATTTAATACTATTTCGTAGGCGTGTTCACATTAATAATGCAAAATATTGAGAGGTCAGCTCAACCAATAAACAGATAACATGTTCAATGCCAGCTGCGTGAAATCACAAAGCCAGCACGCCAACATTCAACAACAGTTTTTACGCTGTTTTTTTGGGTGAAGCTACCGACTTCGCGATGTTATTATCCCTCCTTTGTTGCGTCCCACCGGGCCTTTGGTTCGGTCTTTGTCCTCACCAAGGATTATCCAGGGCTAATTACCTGTTTAAACTTAAATTTTAAAGTTTAATGGTGAAAGAGAAATGTTTTTGCAAACATCTGAGCGGCCGACTGATTTCGCTACCGGTTGACGCAAGCTTGCGATCCGTGTTCGGAGAAACCAACCTCCCTTATCTGTGGTTTGCTACTGAATTTGAATAAAGAATTTCTATGGAATTCGCGCTGCGGCCTTTCTAATGTGATAGAAATTCTTTGTGAGTATGGTTTTTATATTTGTTATTGTCATTGTCTTCGAAAGCATTTAGGCTTCTTGTGCTGCGAGTCAATTGCATGTTTAACAACGGCAAGGCATTTTAATTTAAGTCAAGTAAAATCGTATATGAGCGTTCCCCGCGGCTAGTTAATAGTTCGATGACTTCAATTCATTGGTTATATAGCCTTGCCAAATTGTTTATCGTTTATTTAATCATGAGAATGATAAACCTCGACCGTAAAAGACAAAAAAACATAGAAACATGCCCTACCTAAGAGACATACACGGTATGTTATTATTTAGGATTAAAAATAGCTACTTATACAATTTTGCATTCGCAGAATTTTGCCTTTATCAGGTAACATAGCTTCCGCCCGCGACTCCATCCGTCTGGCACTCGTAAATATCGTAGCTACATACAAACTATTTATTTATTTATGTAATCTTTATTGCACAAAAGAATATCTTATGGTACAAAAGGCGGACTTAATGCTATAAAGCACTGGACTATGGATATAAACTACTCCTATGTTCTTCCCCGTTACTCAAACTACTATTTCTGTACCAATTTTCATCTCAACCTCTCTCAGCTGTTTAGAGTTAAAATAACATAAAAGGCTATATCCTAACCTTAACAAATTAATAAAGAAAAACAAATAATTCGATCCATTAAACCACAAAGCGACAAAGCAGTGCTGAAAGACGTTAATTGTTAAATAACGAAACAAGTAGCGGTCACACGAACAAGTTAGGGTCTGAAGCACTCTCGAAGCCACTAGAACAATCCACACGAGCACTACTTATACTATTCTCACATAAAGATGCTAAAGAACGCAACAAAAGCTTCATTTCTAAGGATACAATTGTTGCTTTTCGATTTACTTATTTTCGAGTGCTCTTCGCGGTTTCTTAAATTTCGTTCGCACGGTGTGAATCAAGCATAATGTTAAGTTTTTTAAATGTTTTCTTTTGTTTTAGCAAGCCGGCCAGTATGGAGATGCAATCGCTGCCAACTTCGTCGAGTGAGTAATCTATTTTATTTTGTTCGACTCTTTCGTAATTTCATGAGAATCATGATATTTAGCGAAGTATTAAATACAACATTTTTTTACCTCCTTTTTAAAGCTAATCTTTATGATTTTAATAGCTTAATTTTTTTTTTATTATTATTAAGCTAATCGAAGATCCAATTAACGTTTTAAGTTCCATATTAATCCATTCAATCGTTTTCACGTGATGTATAAAAATCAAACAGACAAAAATTCTAAAAACGGATGAATTGTGTTCTGGTATTGATTCTAAGAGTCCTCAATAGATTTCATATAATGAACTTAAAAGGAAAACTATCACGGCTGAGTAGGCATACCAAGTTACTGAATAATTAGTCGTCCAAATTAAAAATGTTAATTAAGTGTTAAGTTATTGGCCAACTTTCGTGGAAATTCGGCTGACGCGACCGCACCATTTACTCGGCGCACGCGCGTGTCGATATAACAAAGACAGAACACTGGCAACTACGGAACTACACTACGTGAGACCCGACACGCACTTGGCCGGTTTTTTGCTAATATCTTCAATATACTGATTTTTGACCCTCTACATCTTTATTATATGGATAGATAGATATTCAATAGTTATTCTGCGAGTAGCTCTCAAGGGTTATTTAATTCACTATAGAGTAATTGTTATATTGAACTAGGTACACGAAAATTTTTAATCTTAAGGACCCGAGCTTAACTCAGTTTTCACTCAAAACTCATATATTTTTCTTGCAAATAGGCCTCAAGGGCTCTATTACTGGTCAGAGCTTAAGGGGATGCCTTGATTCGGGTCGAACACGCCTACTCGACAGAGACACGCTTATGCCTTCCGCGCACGAGAAAAAGAGATGTAACACTCTTCGGGAATGGCTACATTGGATAAATTTCGGTAAACCTAACTTAGTGAACTTTTATTTACTTCAATTTCTTTAAGATTTTGGATGAGATAAAATACCTACTATAGTATTAACTTCATGATTTTGTCGTAAAATAATGTATAGTTTGACTAGGCTGAGTAAAAAAGGAAAACTTTGGATTTTTTTTCTATCGAGGAAATTTTAGGCAATCACGTATCGATCAAATCAGATAAACAATCATATGGTCAATTTATTGTTTCTTAATCTAGTCAGACCGGCGTTTCAAAGCACGCGATAATTTCCAATGCACCGCCTTAAGAGGGAATTATAGCTAGCAGCTCGCGACTGACAAATAAGTAATTTTTGTACCTATCTATGAAATTTCCGTTTCGGGAGAAAACGTTTTCGACTTTGATTTTGATGTCGATCTCTTCAGCATAAGAATATCTAGGTTTATAGGAATCGCTTTTTTTTGGATGGCTAAAAATATTAATTTAAGTATTGCAAAATTTGAAAAAATTGTAAACCTATAAACCTAGTACTTCATTGTGAATAACTTACTAAAAATCATTGAGATTGGAAAATATTTAGAAGTGGAAAAAAGTTTTCTCTTTTTGTGTGGACGAGTAAGTATTATTCCAAAGGTTAGCCCAGGTAGTCAAATCCACGCGCATTCGTGAAATACAAGAATCCCATGGTTTTGTAGCTTAGTCCGGTCGATATGTGTGAACCCCGCTTTACTTAGTTCTCGCAGAAAATAAACCTTAAGCTCATACAGAAGGAAAAGACGGGTCCATCGTCGTACCTCGGACCCTCATCGTCCCTACAAACCATATTGCACGTGTCACGTTCCCATACCTGTTAATTTACGAACCACCAACCCTCGATAACGAGATGCGTCCTGCGATCGCTAATTTGCCGTAGTTTCCCACGCTCGCATCTGGCGTGATGACAACTCTCGCTTGTTTCCGATATGTATCAGGCTTAATAATCGGCGAGCAGATTAAAAAAACTACGTGTTCGAATTATGAAGTTTGAAAATTTCTTATCATTTTTCCACTCATTCTTTCTGAATTTGCAATTTCCATATTACCTTTATGGCTCCTGCAACCTTTACCAGGTCATCAGTTCACCTTGGGCGGGGCCTACCCACGCTGCGCCTTCCGGTACGTGGTCGCCACTCGAGAATCTTTCCGCCCCAACGGCCAGCGGATGCCTACTATGTGCCCTCCCTCTGCCACTTAAGTTTACCGATTCGGAGGGCTATATCGGTATTGGTTCTGCTGCTGATAGCCTCTTTTCTGATGCGATCACGCAGAGAAACTCCCAACAGGGCCCTCTCCATTGCCCTTTGGGTGACTTTGGGCCTTCTCATGAGGCACATAGTAAGCGACCACGTTTCAGTGCCATATCATGTCATCACTGGCAACACACACTGGTCAAAGACTCTCGTCTTGAGGCACTGCGGAATATTAGACGAAAAGATGTGCCGTAGCTTCCCGAACGCTGCCTAGCCGAGTCGAATTCGACGATTGACCTCTTTCTCGAAGTTGGACCTACCTAACTGGATAGTCTGTCCTAGGGATACATAATCGTCTACAACTTCGAGCGTAAAGTGTCCGTTGCAAAAGCAAGTTTTTTTTTTATTACCTAATCTCAAGTTGGGCCCCGAAGGGGCCTTCAACTAATTGCCTCATAACAATATTGTATGCAAAAGCAAGTGTGATAGGCTATAGCAATAGAGAGCCGATAACTTAAAACTAGTAGTGATGGAGGTTATTTTTACTGAACACAATGCGTACCCATCAGGACCATGATGCATACCGTGCATAATCGCGCACTGCACTGATGTAACTATTCAGATATTCGGCATCCTTGATTGCTTAGTAAAACCTCCAGTGTAATTACTGTCAGTCAGTCAGTTTAATCAATAAGTTTAAATTCTTTGTGTTATTTTAGCGCGCTATTAGGTACAGGGACTTCAAGAATATTGCTGATTTCTAAACTGCGCGTTAATTTCAGAGCTAATGAGATGAGTGATATTATAAAGTGAGGGCGCCAACATCCCACGCGTTATCGTGAAACAATTAATAATCGGCCATTCTCTCACAACCAGTCATAATGGCAATCAGCCACTCCGCGTAACACGCGAATGATGTTCCCACATCCAAATTTTAAAATTCACTCAATGTTTTAACCCATCCCTAGTTCAGCAATTACAAAATTATATACAACATTCGTAGTGGCGCTAGTGTGCCAGAACTCGTACAAAATTAGTATATATGGGGCGCTAGTTCCACAGTTAGCCGCACGCAGGGATAAGTTTGTGCGTCGACACGCAATGTTGAGCCACAGGTGAGTGGTCACACGGGGTGAAGGTGATACCATCGACAAGGATGATTAGGGTTTGTTTATGGGCTAATAATGAACGTTTTTGAATTTCGAACCGTTTCAAATAAATGGGGATCGCTAGCTGATTAAATAACAATTGAACATTATAGTGCATTTCAGTGTGCACGATAACGTCATTTCAACTGAACAACTGGCAGTTCAACCATGTAGGATTTCAAGTACTTAAACCTTTTTTCGTTATTGGATGGATGTACTATTTAATGGTGGCAATTTGTTTCGCTTTCCGTGTTCGAATATGGTTCTGCATGAAATGTTTTATGATAAGAAAGAAAAACATGCAATACGAATAATGTTCTAGGAAGAACTTCTCGCAATTTTTTATCGCTTTATATTATTCACTTTCTTTACAAAAGACCCCATCAACATAATAATGATTGTCGTTCTGTATAAAAATGGTTAACTAGTACATCTATATAAAATTGACTCCCATCTATAATCATTATCCCTACACCAGCAGATGTCATAACTTCATCAAAAATCAAACTCTGCCATTGAATGCCAAAAACTCGTCTTTATTTACTAAATCCTTAAACGGAATCTTTAGAGTCAACGCAATCTCGTATCAAACTCAAATCGTGATTTACAATTTAAACTTTAATTACGTGTAGCAAGGTTGCATTTCCAACAGCGTGACTTGATTCAATAATTCTTCGATCTGTCATTATCCTTCTTAAGACGTATTAAATTGTTCGAGTTGGTACAGAACATTGTCTATGGTAGTTTTTTTTTCTTTTTGAACCAGACACCGCGCTTCCTGCCGTGCAAGTGCGTATTATTCGGATGGGACGGCTTTCAATGGATCTGCCTTTGTGACTTGCCTAAAGACTCGTAATATAAAGACGTTTTATCTTGCTCGTGGGACCGTGTTTGCGATCGAATGTGGTTGAAAAAATACATCGGAATTTGTTGAATGAGCTCTCGGATGACTTTTTTGGGATAAAGACGAGGATGAGATTTTGGCGAGGAGAATTTTTTGATTAGACTTGTAATTCTAAGCGTTAGGTACTACAAAACATCTTAGGTACCTTTATAAAATTATTAAGGAATTAGATATATAAAGTGTAACAATAAACTATTTTATCCTATACTATTAAACGAGCAACAAATGTGTATGAATATAATATAGCTATATGTATTTTTAATCACGTTCTCGAAAGCGTCAATTACGATTTTTTTTAAAATTTGGATTACAGGGGTTTATGGGGCTGAAAATCGATCTAGCTAGGGTCTCTTACTTATCTGGAAAAAATCGCTTTATCCGTATTTTGACCCGAGCGGAGCTCGGCGCCCAGGGACTTTACATGAAACAAACAAAGCTACCTCGTGTCATCAATGTCCTTATTCACGTTTCCTTACTCAAAAATCATTCCGAATATCAAACAACATTCTGCCTTCAGTTATTTCGAATAGCACTCCAAATTGCCAGGCAATCAATAAAAATACCCAAGATTGTGAACACTAAAAGCGCATTATAATTGCCTTGCTTTTGAACACTGTCGCTTAAAAGCAAACAGTCATATGTGTTTGTGAGCTCCACACAGGCTCCTGTCTATTTAACTTAGAAGGGTATTCATTGTCGTTAAATAGGGGGGCGCGCTTGGGCGGGGCGTCTACCCTAGTGTTGATCACATAATTGTGACACTTTGCCGAGTAGATTTATTGCTCTTTACGACCGTTATGTGATTCAGTTTGAGGGCTTTTGGTTTTGTTTTCGATTATTGAATGGAAACGTTTAGTTAGAAGTGTTTATCGATAAAGGCTTAGGGTTTGGGTAAGGACCAGTGCAATTTTGAATGCATTCATTATCGTTTTAAATATTGCAATAGGAATCTTCACCGATTCGGTAAATTAACAAAAAGTCTGATATACGTAAGAAGAGGCGAATGTAAGTATACACACACAACTCAGCCGTATTTTTTCTTTACAAAAAAATTACATCTATATATCTGTACTTAACCTGCGTTGAACATTGCGCAATACCCAAAACTAAGACTCAAAATTTATTATTACTCCAAAAGGAAGAAGGCAATAAAATGTGCCTAGTGACGAAAATCCCACTGAGATATCTCAAAGAATTACGAAGCTACAACCGTTTTAATATTGCTTGTTAGTGTAAGGCCTGAGTGGACGCCCCGCTCAGAGCGGAGCGTGCAGCGTCCATATAAAACAAATGCAATCTATATGGACGCTCGACGCCCCGCTCTGAGCGGGGCGTCCACTCAGGCCTTACACTTAGAGAGAGAAAACGCGCGCAATCTGCGAGCGTCATACTCATAGAAGTCATAGTAAAAGACAATCGTTTGAAGGAAGGTGCGTTTTGCGGAAAAGGAACAGAACACACCCCCTCCTAAAACGTTGGACACTTAACTTTGCAATTCCTCTCTCTCTCTCGCGTTGCTTTTTCTCCATTTGACTACATTTCTAATCCTTACAACATGGTTCATTATTTTCTTTAGTGTCTATACTATAAGTAATCAAAGTTTTTTTTTCTCCAGGCCGCATTCTCTACGACGTGCCCTGCGCCGTCTGTCACGACCACTCCTCCGGCAAGCACTACGGAGTGTTTGCTTGCGACGGCTGCGCGGGATTCTTCAAGCGCTCAGTCCGCCGAGACAGGCGCTACGCGTGCAAAGCGCGCAGCCCGGGCGCGTGCCTGGTTGATAAGGCACATAGGAACCAGTGCCGCGCGTGTCGACTGTCGAAGTGTCTTGATACGGGGATGAACAAGGATGGTAAGATCTTGTCTTTGTTCGTTGGAGTAGGATAGATGCTGCAGATCTTCCATGCGTCGTGGATGGTTAATAGGTCTTCCATGCGTCCTTTAAGCCTCAAATACCTCAAATTATAGTACCTTATGTATTCATAATTTAAGTATTCCTTAATTTTAAGCCAGTTTTAGGCAGTTTATACAGAGCCATTGTCTTGGGACACTTTCATGCAATGTTTAGTCCACATTTATTTTGCCGTGAATCATCCGGATATATCGTTGGACGTTGATTGACGTCTCGCACACGGACAAAATCACTAGGATTTACGGCTTCTAAAATGTGTCTTTCAATTCCCAACAGCAGTCCAGCACGAGCGAGGCCCCCGGATCTCCACCATCCGTCGGCAAGCGGCGCTTTTCCTCAAAGACCCGGCAATGCCTTCACCAGACATGACCATACAACTTCCTATGCCGAAGCACACTATGATACCGCCTTCACCGATGTCTCTCTTCCACCCATACGCGTACAACAGACTTAATCTAATGCCTTTAAGCCACTGCCCTCCAAAAGTACCGACTCCGCCGCCTATTATACCGTCTCTTCTAACCCCATTGGACCCCGAAGCGATATGCGAAGCCGCTGCCAGACTCCTGTTTATGAATGTGAAATGGGCCAAGAACGTTCCAGCGTTCACATCACTATCCTTACCCGATAGACTGCTCCTCTTAGAAGAATCTTGGCGGGACCTATTCATCATAGGCTCTGCTCAATTTCTATACCCCTTAGACTTGAAAGTGCTCGTGAATTTGAAGAGTTCTACAGTTGATAAAGACGTGGAAGAATATGAAAAAGTGCTGGCTGAAATTGCAAAAATTCGACCAGATAGCAATGAGTTTGCATGTCTAAGGGCGGTGGCGTTGTTCAGAACTGTTGGTGAGAAGGATGGCCAGGGTTTTAGAAGACTGCAGGACCTGCCAGCTGTTGCCGCGTTGCAGGATCATTCGCAAGTCGTACTTAGTGAGGTAATCCTTCATACCCAAATATTATTATCTAACTGGGCCATGAGAAAGGTCTCTTAATCCAATGGAATATGATATTATACTGCTGCAATTATGTAACTCATGATGGCAAAGGGCAAAGTTTATTCTGAAATCTTGATATAACAACTTTCTAATTAGTATTTACCGTGAAGTTGCCAACTGCTTAACCTTTCGACAGCCACAGTCGGCTGTGGCCGATGGCTAAAAGTCGTGCCATTGACTCCACGACGGCCACGGACGACGATAACTTTCATACTCGCTCGTAACTTCTAATTTATCACAGGCGTCAGGTATGCAACGTTTTGTTTTGCACCCTGGGTGTCAAAAGGTTAGGTTAGGTTCGTAGCTAGGCTAGGCAGTGACAGTGCAATAGCTAATCTTACGATGACAGTACGTGCTTGGTTCTAAACCATTTGTTCTCTTCCAGTACACCTTGAGGACCTACCCTCTGGACCCATCCCGAGCCAGCCAGCTGTTGCAGCTGCTCCACAGCATGCGACGGGTCCCGAGTGACGCTATCGTAGAACTATTCTTTAGGGCCACCATTGGGGACATACCTATAGAAAGGATCATTAGCGACATGTATAGGACTGGCAAAGATACTGTGTAACCTTCGTCTCATAATGATCTCCATTAGATTGATGGGTTGTTCATTTGTTCTGTTCAACAACAACAATCAACATTGATGCTGCACCATAAGACGGGGTCCTAGTGATATCGCATTGTTGAAGTATTATTCAGGGCCGCCTGCGGAGATATCTCCATAGAAGGAATAATTATGATAGGAAGGCTAAGACGGATCTCAGCCTTCCTATCATATCCTGGGCGCTTATTCTTCGGAAAGAATTATTCATCCAGCAGTTATATATTTTTTCATACACGTCTAGATAGTCTAGAAGACGCACTCAAGGACAAATTTAGAGGATTGCAAAAAAGTTTGATTACTAAGTATTAGAGTAGTTACCCATACGTAACAGATCAGAGATATTCCTCCTCCTAGCGTTATTCCCGGTAATGCCCTTAAAGGAGCCCGGGGTCCGCTTTGACACCTAATCCCAAGATTTGGCATAGGCACTAGTTTTCTGAACAGATCAGAGATATTGTGAAAGAAAAATAAAATCCTGACAAAAAGACATAAATATTTGATGCAAAAAACCTTTCGAGACCCACCTGCTCAAACCGCTTACTGAGACTTAGGATTGGGTTCAAGTCCTAATTGATGAACATATTAACATTGCTAACTGAAATAAGAAACAAATAAACTCCCCTCCTAATCTTTGTCTTTTGAAGTCATATTTACCTTTATTCGTTCCTGCGTACAAGTAATTAAAACAGCTGTAAGCAAGTAGTCATACATTTCGCGTTCCTCTAAATAAGTTAAAGTTGAGTTTTATGAAAGAGGGATACATTGTAATTTGGCTTACTGCTCCTTAACTATGGGCAGAGGGTGCATTGGGTATATTTACCGTAAAATAAAGCGGTTTATTTTTTGAAAGATTTTGCATTTATGATTCACTGAACTCTGGAACTGATTCCAAAAAAATATTATATAGTTTTAAAATTACGACTAAGACTTTCTAGTCACAGTATTTCTTACTCGTGTAGATAGAATATAAAAATTAAAATATACATTCCGAATGGTACAGATACGAGTCTCGAGTCAATTAACGACTTTGTTTTGTAGTAGTGTAAATTAATAATTGACAATTAGGTACCTACCTACTAATTGATTTTGAGTAAGTGCAGAATAGATCTAGGTATAGCGAGTGCCTTAATTAGAATGCCGTCTCACGGCTGACGGCTTACGCTAACGAGTATCGAGTTTTCTACCTGTGCATCCCGCTCGTACTATCAAAGTGCAATAGAGATGCACAGATAGAAAACTCGATACTCGTTAGCGTAAGCCGTCATTGTCAAACTCATGGTAAGCGTACTGACATTTTTAAAAGTAAGTTAGTAAGGTACCTTAATTTGATTAATTTCTAACTGAATTAGTTTAGTTCAATGATTGATGAATTGGTCTTCATTCAAGCTGTTAACACACTTGGTGCGGCAATTATGTAAATGTATGTATACTGAACTCAATGGTGCATACCCAGCCTCAGATTACATTTGTACACACTGAGTAAACATGGACCTTCGCCTCGAGTTAGCTTCGCCTCGTGAAGAAAGTAGGGAGCATGCCTCGTGAGTCTCGTGACGCATGCTCGTAAAGGTATCGCCAACAGAGTTGAGATATCGCAACAATATGTCATGTCAACAGCACATCGGGATATAGAAATTAGTGTTCTTTTTCATACCGACAGCAAATTCAACTGGACCAAAAATTTCTTTAAAGTAATAAAGTCAATGAATTTTTAGAAACATTCCGTTTAATTCAGTTTTATTTTAAAGAATATAATTTAAACGAAATGTGGGTACTTATCTAGAGTAATATTTTAATCGTAATAAAAACCGGCCAAGTGTGAAATCGCGCACGAAGTGTTCCATACCATTATTTATAAAAACGGCAAAAAAATCACGTTTGTCGTATGGGAACCCATTTAAATACTTACTTATTTTCTTCCGTTTTCTAGTATTTTGTTGTTTTAGCGACACCAGAAATACATCATCTGTGAAAATTTCCACTATTCCGGTTCATGAGATATAGCCTGTAACAGACGGACAGACAGATAGACAGACAGACGGACAGCGGAGTCTTAGTAACTTATTTATTTATAGCATGGCAAATCAGTATTTAGAACGGTGAGACCTTGGAAAAGACAGTACAGTGTAGTATATATTGAGTCCCGATTTACCCTTGGGGTACGGGAGCCTCTAGAAACCAAAGAGAAATAATATTCAGATAATATTTTTGGTAATCGTGTACTAGGTAAAGTACTTTAATCCCATTCACTCATTCGTTCATTCGCTACCTTTTTTTGCATCTGGTACTCTACGTAGCTGTGTGTGCAACCATTCACCTCAAATCTCCTGCCGATACCTATAGCAAACCTAAATAACTAAGTACAGTCACCAGCAATAAGATCTGCCACAACATAGCACGCATAAATATTTGACACGACTCTATGTCTAATGCGATAAGGACTGTGTCAGATATTTTTGCCGGCTTTGTTTCGGCAGATATTGATGCCGGTGACTGTACACATCGAATTAGTTTTTTGAATACTTATTGATTTGCATTATGGATACTTAATTTTTGTTGAAATTATACCTGTAACTAGGTACCTACATTAAAGTTGACAAATAAATTTAGAAAATTAAATAATGGTAAAAGTTTATTTTATGATTATTTAATTTTCTAAGTGTAAATTAAATTAAGTGTAAATAATATAGACTTAGGTATAAATGATTTACTTTATAGATTAAACGAACCAGCATATATTATTTAAGTCCAAATATAATTATGTGGTAATAAATGAAATATATTAAAATTTTTGTTTATTTTCCCGTTTATGCCTTCTAACTCCTTAAGTTCGGTCACGTGTAATTTTGAAAAATAAAAGACCATAAATAAATGGTATAAGATATAGACTACCCACTCATTTATTATTCGTGACAATTGGCAAAGTAACGTAAGGGTACAAGAACGTTTAGTAAAATACTTTTTATACTCGTCGACCTTAATGTTTGAACTAAAACTTCGTACACCAAACTTAAATCACATACTTTTTACTATGGAGCTCCCAACTCAACATTTCATAACTGTTGAGACAAATGTAATGAAATTGACCAATCACTTGGTGCCTTTACTGAACTATAATGTATTTGACCAATAGGACGCCATCATGAGAAAGTCAAAAGGTAATAAATAGACATCAACGCACAAAAAGGAAAAAGCCGTTGGTTGCACTTCGTTTTCAATAGATACCAAGTTTATTAAATCAGTTCAGTTGACTCGTAGAAAAAGTATTGTATACAATAGTTATATAATTCGCTTTTTAAGTCTCGTACCTTAATTAGGCCTCTCAGCAAGCTTCGTGGCCTAAACGTGGTACTCGACTGAAAAAGCATGCATTATATAACGATTGCATAAAATACTATTATTTAATAAATCATTCGTCGTGTTGATAAAGTTTTAAACTACAATATGATTGTATTATAAGAGCACACAGATAAGAAGCCAACTAAAAAGCGTCTTTTACTTTTAGAATATCCTGATATAACAGGCGGATTACCTACCTATTCTACTCTAAGGGAAGCCGGTACAGGTACGACGGTGAGCGAAGCGAGGAGAAGTGTTAGGAAAAACTGCGACCTTACACCGCGCGAGCTGAGCGAGCGAAGCGAGCGTGCCGCTGCAGTGGCCTACGAAGCGCCAGAACCCATTTCTTATAATACTAAACGTTTTTATGAATTTACTTCAAGAATGTTTCTTGGCTATTCCGCTAGATACCGTGATATGACAGATTTTCATTTTTATGAAACAATCGTTTATCTATCGACTTCTTGTAAAATGGAAAATTTGATAAAAGAATGATTTGCGATATGATCATTTTTTAAATGTTTTTCAATATAAAATTAATTGTATTTTTATGTGTTACATTTGCTCAATGAATACCTGTGCATTCATTATTTATAGTAGCTATGAGCAGTTTGAGGAATGACATCAGGTTTGTGAAATGTATTCATTTCATGTTTATTTTCATTCGGTTCATGAATCGTTGTTTATAAAATGATCATTTGTGAAATGTTGTTTATGAAATGATGATAAACCTGTTACTTCTTTACTGTCATATCAGCAACTTTTTATGAAACTGCATTAACGCTCTTGTACCTAGCTACTAGGTATGAAATTTGTTGGGAAATATGCCCTGGTGACGTATCACTGTCATCTAGTGTACAACAGTCTCTTCCCCTCACTGCCTCGGAAAGCCATTCATTTAAAAAAAATGCTTATTGCCTTCGTCAGGTGCTGGGTCTCAAAATGTATGGGAACTCGCACTTGACCAAAATTCTACTTGACATTACTTACGTTATTATTACCTACTGTTAAAAAAAACAATTAAATTAACTAAATTTGTTTTGCATATTGCACTTTCCTCGCTACTGTGAGCTGAAAAGTTTTGTGTTACACACGGGTTCAAATGTATTTTAATTATCGTGTGTCCAATGAAACACTTGCTACGCTCAGGATTCTAATTTAGAACCAATCGCTACGCGCGTGTCTCAACTGTAGAATCCTTTTGCTTGCTCGTGCTTCAATTCCATACTCGCGGGTAAAATACAACTTTGGACCCTTGTATAACAAATAAGTAACTTTTTTGTATCTAAATATCTATATCAAGTAAAAATAAGATGTCTTCTCGCTTGATTTACATATTTCGAGTATTTTTCACAGCACCGTTAATAATCATGTTATCATTTCAGGCTCATTCAGAGCACAGTGTATATCCATACTCCATACTAATATTATAAATGGTATAGTGTATGTGTGTGTTTGTTTGTTTATTTGTCCGTCTTTCACGGCAAAACGGAGCGACGAATTGACGTGATCTTTTAAGTGGAGATAGTTGAAAGGACGGAGAGTGACATAAGATAGTTTTTATCCCCGAAATCATCCCCTAAGGGGGTGAAATGGGGGGGGGAAGTTTGTATGGAGCTGCGATATAAACGAGTTCCATGCGGACGGAGTCGCGGGCAGAAGCTAGTATTCACATATGTCACAGTAAATGATCGTACAAATATACACCATGAAATTAAAAAGTATCTTTGTACCTGCAATCTTTTCCTGGTAAAACTTTAACATATGACACCTTGTGCAGTCATGCAAAATACAACGGGTCTTGCCCCAATGACTTCTTACAAACTACGCCTTTGAATAAAGTTAACGGAAATAATTACATGCCGACAAAAAATGACTACAAAATCGGTCACAGATATTTAGGGTCGCTTATCCGCGACAATAAAGTCAGTTCAAAACATCACGTCCGATGTGACATCGGAATAATATAAAAGCCCATCCCTATTATACTTCATCAAATTCACTCAATAATAAAGCCATATTTCGCTAAGTAGCTTTTTATTTCTATTATTCTATCGCTGTCCCATTCAGGCTGTCGGAGAGTGAACGAGAACGAAGCGTATTTGTAAAACTGTCCTCGGGTTTCAACCAATAAGCCGAGGGATGGCACGCTATTATGTCAAAATGACAATACACAAATTGACGCGACCGAAAGTCTATAAACTCAAAAGTTAACCCTGTTTCTTTGGCCACTATAAACCAACTCTAACGTATTCAGTTTAAGCTTCAAAATAGCACGCTATACGAAATGTAATTTCTGCAGTTGAAACTGAACTCTCGAGCACGGAGACAAGGTAAGCTTTCCATTGAATGTTGATCGGCATTTGTCTGATTAAAAAAAATTGAAAGGGGGTGAACAAAAGCTCATAAAAGTTGGAGATTAATGGGGATTTGGACACAATATAGAGCAACGCACATGTCTGTCGGTCTGTCGTCAACGAAGGGAGCATCGCAAACAAAGAGACGTAATACTGTCTACCGCGTGATGACGTGCTTTGATTTATTCACTCGTTTTGATCCTCACTCCTTTTGTCAAGCCTTTTAAATATAATGATACACCCCTGGACAAACAAACAGTAAGTATTGCATTAAATAAATATGCGATTCAAAGTACCCATATTTCATACCTGGGAACTACTCTTGAAAACTCAAAAATACTCTCCTGGAAACTCAAAAATACCTATCGAACATGCACTCTCAACGCCTGACCCGCAATTCTGAAACTGGTTTTAAGCTCATCTCAACGGTCACCCACAAATAGGTATATATTGACGCCATGATTCGTAGTAACTAAGCGTAGGTCTCTAGGGCGGGTTGCATCGACTTACGATTACAGACAGATGAACGTTAAATATGGCGCTGACAGCTGTCAGTCCATAGAAACTTGTCAAACGTTCCATACATTCAGATTTTAACGAACACCGCTTACGATTACAGACGGTTTGGTGCAACTCACCCCTAGTTTCGTTAGGCGTGACGGGTGGAGTGAGGTGAGCGCGTAAAGAATAACAGTCCTGTACGCTTACCATGAGTTTGACAATGACGGCTTACGCTAACGAATATCGAGTTTTCTATCTGTGCATCTCTATTGCACTTTGACCTTAGAGCATTAAACCAACCGGAGTGGCCATGAGTCATTTTCTATACATAAAAAGCGGCCAAGTGCGTGTCGGACCATGCACAACCAGGGTTCCGTGCCTATTAAAAAGGTCGTATCCTTACTGAAATCATATGGCACTTACATCCTTTTCTTTAAGTAAGGCGGTTTTTTAGAAATTTCTCGAAAACCTATGAACCAATCTTGTTCAAAACAATTTGCATGATTTTTTTCATATTTATGAAATACACGGTTCAAAAGTTAGAGGGGAGGGGGACACAAATTTAGTGACTTTTGGGGCGATTATCTCCGACTCTATTCAATTAATCAAAAAATTAAATTTATTTTGGAAGGCCTATCGATTGATGTGCCACACGTGGGCATGCATTTTTTTTTTTTTTGGATTTCAGTTTTACGTATGGAGTGCACGCCTAAAAAAAATACTTTTTTTGTAATTTCATTACATAACTATGTAGCGGTTAACAAAATACACCTATCTTCAAAATTTTATTCAAATACACCTTATGGTTTTAGAGTAAAATGCCTGTGACATACTGAGGGACAGACAGACAGACAGACAGACAGACATGACGAATCTATAAGGGTTCCGTTTTTTGCCATTTGGCTACAGAACCCTAAAAAGTCTGCCGATTTTTGCGGGGGAGGGGAACGTCAAATGTATGCGTAACGTGAAAATAGCTACGTCAGATAAACGTCAGTCCATACAAAGTGTATGACCACTGGTCATATACTTTTGGCAGAGGGGAACGCCTGTCAATGGCCACTCCGGTTGGTTTGATGCTCTAAGACTATAACAGTACGAGCGGGATGCACAGATAGAAAACTCGATACTCGTTAGCGTAAGCCGTCATTGTCAAACTCATGGTAAGCGTATACTGAACTTGTTCTGAATTTATAATGAAATAAAAAATAAGTTACCGGCTTCGACAAGTTCTGAGTTCCATCGACTCTTCATAAAACTAGAGCGCTGGGCATTGACAAAATAATAAGGCGCCCACACACGCTTCGAAATGACAATTCTTAACAGAACTCAAGAGTCGTGTTCTGATATTTGTAAGCACCTTGTTCGCTCTGATGGCGACTGTACATAGGTACAGTAAAGAACGTACCTACTCTAACAGAATGTCAGCCGAGCCGAATACCCCCAGTCTCTATTCAAATGCAATCTCAGACTTTACTATCGGCCATGGTATGGCTATAATAACATACATTCATCCCTCTGATGAAAAGTATCGCCTATTTTCTGCTTTGAGTTCATCAATGCCGTCAAGGTCCGCTAGAGGAGAAGACAAAATGGAGTAGAGGTGGTAGCCCCGCTATTCTGTAACTTCTTTAACCTCACCTCGCCGTACACCCACAAAAATAACTTGAATCCGCGATTTGTAGTAGCTAAGGGAAGGTAGAGGTCTAGTTTGTTAGGCATGACGGGTGAGCTAAGGCGCATTTGGTGTGTTCCGAATAAAAGCCCTTGTCATTTCAACCCACCAATAAAGACAGACACGTTTTAAAAAAATGTTGCGCAAAATCTTTCCCTGCTAAGAGTGCTAAGCGGCGCTTTCGTTAGGTAAGCAGAGTGCACCTTAAGGGGATGCCTTGATTTGAGTCGTACACGCCCCCTAGAGACAGAGACACGCTAATGCTAACGCTAACGCTAAATTCGATAAATACCTAACTTAGTGAAGTTTTATATAAATTTCACTTCATAAAGTGAGATTTTAGATGAGATAAAATACTATAGTATCAACTTGACTGTGTCTTAAAATAATGTATCGTTTGACTAGGCTGAGTAAAAACAGAAAAATACAAACCCAACTTTGTTTTTTTTTTTCTATCGAGGAAATTTTAAGCAATCATGTATCGATAAAATCAGATGAACAATCATATAGTCAAGAATCGTATATCTGAAAATCAGACCTTATTGTTTCTTAATGTAGTCAGAAACGCGTTTCAAAGCACGCGATAATTTCCAATGCACCGCCTTAACCCGTAAGCGTGCAATTACCGGCTTTAGTTAGTCTGCTTACCACTGCTGGGAAAATGCCTCTCTCTTTGATTTCCACGAACCTTCCTGCTATAGGAATAGGCAAAGAAAATATTGAATATACACGGTGATTTTTAATCCGTGTCGGCTGTTTATTACGAGTAAGAAGAGGTTTCATGCAATTACGTCACTGTTTAGTTCATTTACTTTAATGATAATGATAATGTTAACACTGAATGTATGCTCACCCTATATTTCAGCGCCTTAGCGAGATATTTTGCATGTGAATGTGACAATTCATGGACAATTCACAGTTTATTACTCTAAATTTCATAATTGGACACAAGGTTTTGAGGGTGGTTTATGAAACTAATGGTTCACGGAGTTTTTAGCTATGAAACTAAATCTATGAAGATTTGAGTTTGAGCTACCGTTAGGGTGACAATGAATTTTAATTAAAAAATATTTCATAAATCAGTTTCATTCCGGAAAAACAAAACGTTTGCTAAGTATAATCAATAGCGGATTTGAAAACGTTATTCCTGAATCACGACTATATGCGATGCATTTCTCTTGTGGCAGGAGACGAACGACCACCCAACGTAAGTCTCGACTGCCGAGTGGGGTAAGATTCAGTACAGCTCTTAACTCCATACACTGTTTCACTGTGTACCTGAATCACGACGTAAAAATCACCGTGTATATAGTATATAGAGCTGTCTGTTAACATCGTGGGTGGCAGAGTGCTATCTAGAGTCGCGGGAATAACATACACCTCAAAAAACCTCAGGCATACGTATAGCTGTAACTACTTGGTATACTTACACACATACAGGACATGCCTGTATTTGGGAGAAGATATTGTATTACTGAAAATAATTTATATCGATCATTCCAAAATCCTAGCAGAGCAGGTTCGTTGTACAAGTTTAATTGCTCTAATAGTTTCCGAAATGATAGATTAATACTCTATTGGCCGTCTTTCTGTCTGTCTGTTACCCCTTCACACTTAAACCGTTGAACCGATTTGGATGGAACTTGGTAGAAGATAGTTTGAGTCCCGGGCAAGGACATAGGCTAAAATGTGAAAGAGGGAGGTTAACTTATAGCTTTATCTTGGCGGAAGAAATTCAGCCTAAAATATTCCATTCGAACGGCAGGTTGGGGATCAATTTAAGATAATAATATAGTCCCTGGGCGATCGAGCTCTGCTCGGGTGAAAATAGAGAAAATGCGGAGGAAATGAACTTTCCCGGACATGAGACCTAATACATAGCTAGATCGATTTTTCGCCCCGTCAACCCATATGTTTATTCCAAATTTCATAGAAATCGTTAGAGGCGTTTCTTAGAAAGTGATTATAAATATATAGCTACTAGCTTCTGCGGCGCTACCACGAACTTCGAAAGTCGAAGTTCGTAATACATGCATCCCTGTCACTCGAGTAAGGGAGTGCGACAGAGATGGAAATACCTGAACTTCGACTTTCGAAGTTCGTGGTAGCGCCGCTGCCCGCGACTCCGTCAGCGTGGAACTCGTTTATATCGCAGCTCCATACAAACTTTCAACCCCCATTTCACCCCCTTAAGGAATGATTTCGGGGATAAAAACTACCGTATGTCCTTCCCCGGGACTCAAACTATCTCTAAGTATACCAAATGTGAAAGCGGTTCAGCGGTTTAAGCGTGAAAAGGTAACAGACAGTCAGACAGACACACTTTCTCATTTATAATATTAGTTATGGATATACATATGCACAAACATTGCTCGTTTAATGGTATAGGATTTATTTACTTGGTTCGTACTCGCTGGTTTTTTGACCGAGGGGACTACGACTCGGCAGCTTACGACTGTTTGCGTACCTATATTCGTATAAATTTAACGTTTAATGGTCTGAGACCGTTTATTCCAAGATACATATTCTATTTTAAGATAATTTTAGTACTTACCTGAAGTAGTCTGGGTTTGTCCATTTTTTCAGACATGACAGTGACCACAGACTAATAAGAGACACTAACGTATACAGTGACAGTGACCCTTCTCTTCTTGTTTTGTGAACGATCCGTGAAAGAAGGTAAAATTAGCCAAAAGATTTACGGCGCTACGATGGGGGATGCAACAAGGATGCAACGGATAGTGGTTGGGCAGGTTAACAACGATGTACCTAATATACAAAAGAGGTAGCTACGTTGTCTATATGAAATTCCGTGTTTAAGAGTCCGCAGTAAGCTCAATAGGCATGATGACACATTTTGAAAAACTGTTCTATAATGTTTAGAAACATTTATTATGTACAACGAATAAGATTTTTCAAGAGAATATAACAGTTAAGTAGGAAGAAAATGCATTTAAATTTAAAATTGGCGCTAAAACGCTTGCCAGTGTCATGGCGTCCGAAGTGACGTCACGTTTGTATAAAAAGAACGCAAACCTTTGACGTTTGCTACCTAGATCGCTCAATAGCTCATTGAATGAACATAAATTAAAAAGTTTACAAGTCTTGCGCGAGTTGCGCGGCCGTGCGAGCGAGAAAGCGGAGTCAATGACATATGAAGACCTGGCAGATAACATGGTCTATCCCTGTCTTACTATTCGTTCAGTACGTAAGTTTTCTCCGTAATCTGTGGTAATGGCCGTTATGGGTATGTGTTTCTACAAACGTGACTTCATGCGCTCTGATTGGTGTTTAACATATCATGGCGGGCGTCCGTATTTTTCGGTTTAATTTTATCAAAATAAATAATAACCTCTTACTTAATAAAAATATATGAGCATTTTTCAAATTCTGTGATTAGAATTTCACTAAGAAAATACCATATTTTAGTGATTTTCAATTACTTTCATCATGCCTATTCTCCATACAATAGTAGTTTATGCGACTGATCCATAATGAGAGGCCTTAAAATACGAGTGTGGTTGTGTTTTAAGGCCTAATTATGTACAGTTGCATACACTACTTTATCTACACATGTTATGGGCCATCCACATTAAGTGATTTTACCCCAATTTGTCAGTACAACATGTCGAAATCAGAATTGGGTGTAGCGTACAGACGTAACAACTGCAACTACAATTTTATTCAGTGTGGGCAGTTAACAGAAGGAAAGCGAAAATTGGCGCATTCAAACGGTCCTGCGAAGCGGACTGCAAGATTGTTACTAACCTATGAGATAGGGCAAGACAGCACGTCTAACACACAGCCGCGACATACTCTCGATTTCTCTCGCATGTCCTAATAAGAGAGAGACGGATAGTGCGAGAAAAATTGAGAGAGCTCGCGCGCCGTCGCGTAATAGCCGTGCAGCACACAAAAATCGAGAGTATGTCACGGCCACCTCATGATCGACGTGCTGTCTCGCCCTCTCTCATCGGTTAGTAACAATCTTGCAGTCCGCTTCGCTGGACCGTTTGAATGCGGCAATTTTCGCTTTCTTACTGTTAACTGGCCACACTGAATGAAATTGTAGTTGCAAAACACCGGTTTAAAAAAAATACAAAATTACAGTGTAAAATATTAATACAATGTTCTTTAGCATATATTTTTTAATTATCGTTTAAATTTATTTGTATGAAATTTGTGAGAAAAAAAAACTTGGCAGATCATGCAAATTCCATGGTCCAAATTGTGATTTTTATGCAATTAGTCCGTACAACTCGTTTGGCGGTTGGAACATGCATCCACACTATGGCAATTAGTCAGATTCTGATGAATTGGGGCTGACAAATCACTTAATGTGGATGGCCCATTAGTATGGAAAAAAATGATGTAGATCCGTGAATAAATAATAATCGAGTAAAGTAAACCTCGTGCCGCGTTCTACCAATTATGAGCTCTGTCATAAGTTTTTATGAATTAGAAATCTGCTATTGCGTACCAACCCTAAGAAATTATTTACAGTATGGTTGGAAACGACATCTGTGCAAATTATATTACAACTCCATTCTAAAAGGATAGTTAAGCATGATCGCCAGGTAGCACTGTTACTGTTTACTAAGTTACGTTCACAGATGGCTCTGACAAGCAGAGGAAACCAAAACCGTTTATTTATTTTATTCTATCAAACATGTTTTGCAAATGTATAAACTAAATAAAGTAACACATACCATATCCGAATAATCTGAAAAAATCAATAGACAAAATTTTTAATTGTAACACAGACACGACAGATGGCGCAAATTTTCAGTAAATGACCTACAACCACGCGTGCCAACGTACTTATGAATATGTGTGCGTGCGACGAACAAGGAAACGACATCATCTGTCATGGTGTGAGTGGGTGCGCAGTGCAGTCCTTCCGTCTAGCTGTCAAGTCGACGGTTTGCTGTTCTCGGCTAGCGAGTGCGAATCTACCAAAAATGATTTATAATTTATTAATTGTCACTTAACCTAGAGTTATGTATGACTATAGCAATACCTTCGAAGATATTACACTATCTTGTTGTTTAACAAGTACTTACGCAAACTTTAGACACTATGGTGCAGTGTCATCCACCGTTGGTATTAGAGGAATTACCAAAAGAAGACGAAGAAAGACTAGAAAAAGTGTTCGCTAAATTAGACATCGATGGAAATGGGAAGATCGACATCCACGACCTGTCGGTCGCGCTCAAGGAGTTGGCTCCACACATTAACCGGAGTTATGCAGAGGTTAGAATTTCATTTTTTATTGTACGATATTATATGGGCGAAGTAACGGTGGTTTCACCTTCCCCCGCTTTTGCAGACACGTGTGGCTTGCTCGTTGAGCAATGAGTCACATAAAGTTACAAATAGGCTGAAATTAGTGACCTACTGAACTTGTCACGAAACTTTGATCTTCTTTGTTTTGTAACTTTTGTACAATTTGTTTAAAAATTGTTGTCTACTTTGCCTATGTTTTTATCATTTATCATTACTGCATCTGTAGGTATCGTTTATCTTTTTTACAACATAATCCATCTGGTTAAATATCTCTTTATTACAAATTTGTAAAGGTTCTGGCTTAGTTAAACATTTCACCGTGAAGACATATACATTTTTCCTTGTTAAGAATGTCTAAAGATTGCCTCTTTGATAAAGAAACTGATTTATCTTCTTCTATCTAGATTTAGCGCAAAATCTCGCTCAGGTAATATATTAAGATAAGCAGAGATATACTGTGTCATTGTTATGCAAACTAGATGTATTGAGCAGGGATGTATGGGTCTAAATACTATTATAATCATATTGTAATAATGAGGATAGACATCCTTGTAATGTATTCATACTTGATTTAACCTCGTACCACCCACCATAAATAAGGGAAATAAAAAAACATGAAGTTATTTGGAAATATTCTTCCATTGCAACTGGTTGCGAAACATAGTTGCCATGATGGCCGAAAGGGAGTTGAATTTATGTTGTTCAAAAATTTATGAAATAAGAATGATACAACTAATTAAATAAAAAGACCTAAATCAAAATATAAGTATGTATTATCCTGCAAGGAACCAATTACATTTGAGTTTAAATAAAAGAATAACAACTTCAAAAGTGGTCTATACTTCATCTCTCAGGTCTAAATTCCATATATTCCGGTTTAATATAGTATTGTATTAGTATTTCTTAAATTAGGCTAAAATCCAAATTATACAACATAAGCACCTAAATAAACCCATTGTTAAGCTAAGAATGTATTAAGCTAAGATTCAATACCTCTAGATGTATATTTCCTACCTACTTACCAGTTATGGAAGAGCGGGGCATCCTAACACAGGTTTACTTGCCTAAAAGGAAGTCCCAATCACTGCAGGCACTGTACTTTGTCACAAAAGGAAAATAAACAATTTTTCATTTTCATTTTTTCATTTTTCATTGAAATCAATTGTACATTCTCTTGCACATTGGGCAGCACAAATGTAAAATACTAGAAGTAAATCAGATGTGAAACATCTGCCTTAACATCACACAAAACATTCGTGGAATATCAAAAAATTTTTTTTGGTATAAGCTTTTATTGCCAACTGTACTTTTCTGTATACCATCATTAACTACTTGTTGAGACGATTACACTGAGCCAAAACGAAATGGGGTTATGACTTATATCTGTTAAGTCCTGAATTCCCAAGCCCACCTTCTGTCTCCATCATCAGATCAGCTCAATGGTACCATAATATTAAATTGTCATCCAAACTATACTTAAATCCAAAATTCCAGTTCAATCGGTTCAAGATATCCGCTTCAAAATTGAGTTGCAAGATTCCACCCGAACAAACTTAGTTATACATTGCAAGTTAAATCAAATCCTAACCTTTCACTGCTGGCAGGTTGTAAATTACAGCTGGTCATATAATGTTTGTTAAGTAACAAAAACATAAAATATCATGTGGTTACAGTTCAACAACTTACTCAATAAAATGACCCATCACTGCTATATCAGCAGATGACATAAGAGTATAGATTAGTAGGAAAGGTTTTGGTACATATTTATGAGAGAATTTAATCTATACATATTTTTGCTCTCGACTTAGGACATAGGACAATTTTTGGCCAAGTTATCATTACTTTTACCATTTTATCAAATTGTCACAAAGTAAGTGCTGATATAATATTTGGACTGACAAGAAATTTAATTAAACCATAGCCACACACTAGTGAAGCCAAGTTTTAATATTGCCAATGAAGACAATGAAACGACAAAAATATGCATGTACTGACACTATTATATGTAATATTATTTACATTTCGCCTAAAACTCGTGTTTGGCCACTGCCGTCTAGGCACATATTTCAAACAATGGTCTATCTCACGTCTACCTAGTCCGGCTGGTCTAACAATATGTTTGGTGTTACTGCTTTGCTTCACTCTTTAAAGGCCTTCTACACGATCGGGACCAACCGCCAACCACCGTGTCCTTGGTCGGATCAACGGTTGGCCGACAGCGTTCCAGACGGTTGGGACCAACCACCGACGCAGCCTGTCGCGAGGGATGCGCTCACGATCAAGGCCGTTGACATCAACCAAATATCGGTTGGTCAACCGCTTTCTACACGGTCCATTTTTATATCAACCCGATCAAGGACACGGTGGTTGGCGGTTGGTCCCGATCGTGTAGAAGGCCTTTTACTATACTTTGTTATTTTACTATAGAGTATTATATCATACTTTTTATGTAAGAAACAAATGAGTGTGCCATACTAGTCCAAAGAGTAGAGTTAGGCCTCTCACAGACTGGCGCGGCCTGGCCGCGGCGGACAATAGTAAACTTGTCCACCGTTGTCAAATTTTCTATTGTCCGCCACCGCAGGCCGCGCCAGTGTGTTGCAGGCCTTAAGATGTCATAATATGATGAACAGTGATCGTAACTTTTGTAGCATTTTTGGTGCAGCATAGTGTTGTTAACGGAATTGGTATAGACAATATCAATCAAAATTGTTAATGAAGGTTAATATTAACGTTATTAACGCTAATTAAGCATTAGGATTGAACATCTTTATACAAATTCTGTTAACCTATACTGCACCTAAAATGCTACAAAAGTTACGATCACTGATCATGAATAACATAAGTATTAACTTTCGACATTCTTGTTTCTTTTAGACATTGTATGAGCCAAGGGGGGCTATTTGCATATCTCTCATCGTACCAGTGTTGCCGGGTTTGAAATAGCACCATCCTAATTCTTCTCATGGATTTTATCTGTATTAATAGGTTTGTTGTGTTTGGATGATGGCCATGCAACCTAGTCGTATCACATTTACTTACATCTTTAAACTTTTAATTGGTACAAGTGGCAATGAAAATCATATAACTTGTAACTCTCTGTATTCAATCAATCATTTATTGCATTCCACAATGTTAGTTTACTGGGTTTTAGGTAAACTTAAGTTTAGGTTGCTAAGTGAAGAGAATAAAACTTAATTGTGGACCCTGTTGTTCAACCTATGTTAACCCATATCAAAAAAAAGGAGGATGTACTACATTCATCGGAATCTTTAATTTTTTCTTGTATGTTCTCCGATTACTTGAAGTCACCTGGAGCAATGAGAAAAAATTTTTTTTGTTAAAAAGGGTGGTCAGGGTCTGATGATAGGACACTGGAAAAATTAAGAAGCCGCCCACTGGAAGCAATTCGGGCACTGATTTGAATTCAGTTAAAAATTTGTTTTTTTAAAGTAAATGGGAACTAAAAATATTATTTTAACTAGTTGGTTCACACTCTACAGTACATACAATATGTAGTGATTGTAGAGTAATCAGCTTTTTAGTTGCCAGTTGCAGCTTTTATGGCATTCCGCCATGTTTCAGCAGGGTAATTAGAACAAAAGCATACTGCTATACCATATTTTAATCCCCCGGGCGAATTGAACGACATTAAATGCCAGGCTCTTTGCCTAATTGTGTATCAGTCGTAATCATAACATTCATTATGAAATACAAGTTTTTGTTTTCATTTGAGCACATTTTTACAAGCTTCGTATTAGCATGTAAGACAAACATACAGTAAGTATGTATGTTTGTATGTAAGGGGCAAATCTTGCAAGTTAAATTTGACCCACTTCCCGGTGACCGATTGAGCTGAAATTTTGGGTCCATCGAGCTGATCTGATGATGGAGACAAAAGGTGGCCATGGGAATTCAGTAGTTAACCGCGATAACCCCGTTGAGATTGGGTTCGTTAGAATCGTCTCAATGAGTAGTTAGTTGATGATGGTATACCAGGGTGTCCACTTTCTGGAAAGTCAGGGAAAGTCAGGGAAAAGTCAGGGAAGCTCATGGTGGTCAGGGAAAGTCAGGGAAAGTCAGGGAAGCGTTAGCCAGGTCAGGGAAAATATTCCAGGAGGAAAAAAAACAAGATATACACCCAACATATACTCAGTAAATATTTTAAGTCTGAAGCAAATGTATTATGTAATTCTCTAAATAATCGGTACTTACGCGTTACGTTTAATGTACGTATATAACACTTTTTACCCGCTTAATATTACTAGCTTCTGCCCGCGTCTTCGTACGTGCATAAATTATGGTTTACATGGTATTCTTACGTTTAATCATACTACATACTGAAAATAAAGATTTCATTTCCATAGATTGTGCGTCCAACAGATCAAATTCGAATCTAAATAAACACCCTCATAAACTTGGTCGTCAATAATGTTATGTAGATGCCCAAAGTATCCTTTTAAAGAGCGCTCCCTATGCGAGCCCCCGGTCCAGAGACCCTAGGGCGAGCCCGACGGACACTCACTATCCTAAGGTGTCTTGAGACCTGAGGCCAAAGTGCCGAGTGGTGAGGCAAGAGAGGCCGAAGGCCGAGCTTTTCATTGGAATTAAAGGCCTAAAGCAATCCTTCAGAGAGCGGTCTCAATGCGAGCTCGAGAGCCTAAGGCCCGATCCCCCACGGATACTCGTTATCTCCGAGTAATTTGCAAGCGAAACCTGAGGACCGAAGTTCTGGAGGTAAACGGGGATTCAAGCGGAACCGAAGGCTGAGTTTTTCGTAGGAGTGACGGCCCCTGAGCATACTTTTAGAGAGCGGTCGCTATGTGAGCTCGGGGGCTGAAGGCCCGTGGGTGAGCCCCCACGGACACTTACTATCCCCAGGTGTCTTCGTATCCGGAGTATCCGCACTTGGGGGATAAACGCCACTACTACTACTACCTACTACATTACTATCCCCAGGTGGCAGGGAGGGTATCAACCAGTTTTAGTTAATATGTGGTGTTTAGCTGCCTACCACTATTTTACATCCCGGGTTTTTTCACATCTTATCTATATTTTGCTAAAAGTTTGAATGGGGTTCTTTTTTCTTTCTAGTCAAGTATATGCTTGTCAATTTTCAAGTCTTTAACGCATAAATTTAAGAACTTCCCATACAAAGTTTAATCCCATTTTTTAACCCCTTTGTACCATTATCTTAATAATTTTTATAGCCTATAGGTTGGCCGGGAACTTTCTCGACAGATTAATAAAGTTTGCATAAAAATCTGTTCAGTCGTTTTCACGTGATGCGCGTACAAATAAACAGACAAACGGACAAAAATTCTAAAAACTTTTTGATCGTGTTCTGTTATCGATTCTAAGTATCCCCAGCAAACTATTTTTCGAATATCTTCCATGTACAGACTTTCGACCGTCTTCAACTTTATTATATGTATACATAGATAGATAGATATGTTGGCCGGGAACTTTCTCGACGGATTAGTAAAGTTTGCATCAAAATCAGTTCAGCCGTTTTCACGCGATGCGCGTACAAATAAACAGACAAAAATTCTAAAAACTTTTGGATCGTGTTCTGTTATCGATTCTAAGTATCCCCAGCAAACTTTTTTTCGAATATCTTCCATGTAAGTACAGACTTTCTACCGTCTTCAGCTTTATTATATGTATAGATTAAAATACATCGGGTGTCCAAATAATTAAAATGAGGAACTAGTAAGATGCTTCAAAATCATACACTTAGTTAATTGATTTATTTATTTCTTTGCTGGAAATAAACAAAACGGGTTAAACGATTCGCAATTGTTAGTTTGTCGAAGCAATGAATTTGAAGTGTATGATTTGGAAGCACATTACTAGTTCCTCGCCCATTTTAATTATTTGGACACCCGATGAATTTTAATAATAAATAAAGCTAAGCTAAGGTAAAAAGTGTTACCTATTAATTACGTACATTAAACTCTCTTATGAGTATGTTACGTTACGGGCAAGATATGTGCGTAACTACTTCATTGTTTAGAGAAACATTAAAACCAAAAATTTTCATTTTAGTGCATAACACATTTGCTTCAGACTTAAAATATTTACTGAGGTCAGGTGAAGAGGAGGCTGTATCTATGATTATATGTTGGGTGTTATCTTTTTTTTATAGCGTTTAACTGTTGTTTTCTTTCCGTGCCACCAATACCTAACTAAGGCGTTAGTGCTAACAGTGCCAATGCAACCGAGTAGGTCTGGCTTTCAGATGAATTATGCTTCCGCTGGCCTTGCAAACGTCTAAAAGGCTGCGGTGACACAGCACCTGACAGACCGTGCGCTTGTTTGTCACCATCGTAGTTAAGTTTATGAAAAAAGGTTTATTTTCTCTTTGGAGGGTGACGTGCGTACTTTGAGATGGCGTGAAATGTTAATCACTTGAAATATTTTGACTAATCTGGTCAGGGAAATTTGAAAAAATGGTCAGGGAAAGTCAGGGAAAAGTCAGGGAAATATTTTCAGGCTTTGCAGTGGACACCCTGTTATACATAAAAGTACAGTCGGCAATAAAAGCTTGTACCAAAAATATTTTTTTTTGCCAGAAACTTATTATTATAGTTGGTGTTCATCTTTCAGTATTTGTTTCTTTATTTTTAGACAATTATAGATGACTAGCTTTCGCCCTCCGCCCGCGACTTCGCCTGCGTGGACCCGTGATAAAAACTATCCTATATTTTAACCCAGGCTATAAACTATCTTCGTGAAAAAATGACATTCAAATCGGTCAAGCCTTTGAATTCAAACTATCGCGATCATAATATGCCCTTGCCAGACGAATAATGAATTACTTCGATAACGGCTATCCGCAACCAAAGGAATTCTAGTTACCTACTCCCGCTGAGCTGAATCATCCGTTTTTTTAATGATGGAGCGAGCTTGGGAGTAGGCATAAAGGAGAGAGCAAATGCACAAAAGATCCCACTGGGTCGAAACTGTATCCGAAAGGGTCCACATCTAGATAAGAATCATAATACTAGTCATCATCATCATCATCATATCAGCCGAAAGACGTCCACTGCTGGACATAGGCCTCCCCCAAAGAGTGACAAAGTGACCGATACCGCGCCACCCGCATCCAGCGGACTCCCGCAACCTTTACCAGGTCATCAGTCCACCTTGTCGGGGGCCCACCCACGCTGCGCCTTCCGGTACGTGGTCGCCACTCGAGAACCTTTCCGCCCCAACGGCCATCGGTTCTACTATAATACTAGTAGGATAACTAAATTCATTACATTGGCGTTTTATAATAGCATCTACGGTAGTGACATCCACATCTGTGACAGTATCGAGAAGGCACATAAATGGGAATGGCTGGTTTTACACTAAATAAGAACATCTTAGGTATATAGAACAATATCGGACAAACAGCAGTACCCAGATATGCGCTAGAGTCAGGTATCGATCAACTCGATAGAGAATAGGCAGTGAAAGCGTCGCGCCGCACACCATATTTGTTTGGTCTATAGTATACGCAAAACCAAGTGGCGAGTCAGGTCATAAGTCATTGGATCATGCTATCTCTTTCAAACCTGCACTGCCTTATGGAGCGGGCCGTGCAACAATAGTACTGACTTTTATTGCCTGACTCGCCACTTAGTTTTGCGGATACTATAGTTATACTAATCAACGAGGCTACTAATTAAAACACTCCCCGTGCTGAAAGTGCCCCAATTATTAGTTTACAGAAGACCGCAGTCAATGCGCTTTGTTTGCCACCACATCTATATCTACACTAATATTATAAAGAGGAAAGATTTTATTGTTTGTTTGTATTGAATAGGCTCCGAAACTACTGGACCGGTTTGCCATTATTAGAAGCCGACGTTATCCCTGATGAACATAGGCTACTTTTTACCGCGGAAAATGCTTCATTCCTACGCACTAACTGTGCGAAGCCGGGCCGGGCAGCTAGTTAATATTATAAAGAGGAAAAGTCTGAGATTGTAGATTTCAATAATTCTATCACCTGCGTATAGAATGGAGTTTCCAGGTGGATATAGGATATGGTTTATCGCGCGGGTTTGGCTGCTTTCTTAACAACGCGCGGACGGCCCGTCGCGAGCAGCTAGTTATGTATAATGTCCACTAGTATGTTCCACACACATAAGAACTTAGAAAATACGAAATAATGCAAATCCAATAGGTAACACACCTAGGCTACTAGGACTCACATGGACTTTTCAGCGTGGTACATTACATAGAGTAAATAACTGCAAAAAAACAATATTTTGTAGTTGACTGGGCACATGTATCACCACTGCACTTTCACCGCGACATCACATTCGAAATCCTTCTGGACGTCATACAACAATTTTTGACGCGCTAGCGGCATCGTGGGGCTTAATACCCCTGCCCTCGTCGAGTGACTTGGGAAAAGAGAAGGAGACATAATGTGGCAACCTTACTCGTCATGCCACTCATCTTGATCCTTGTCATGCCTTGCTCCCTGTTTTGTCTGTTTTAAGGGCGCGACTTAAAGGTGCGGAGCGTCTCAAAAGTCTCAATCCCTCCTCTCCCGGTCAAATTTTTTTTGTTCGCAAGTCCATACTAAATGCAGGCTCACATATGGGTCAGCGGGAGAGGAAGGTTGAGGTCGCGAGGACCACAGCGAGGAGCCTATTATGGCTGAGGTACTTATAAGGATCTCTTTTGACTCCCCCGGGGTATCGCTCGCCATCACTTTTTTAATTAGCTAAATGCTAAAAGAAGCAAAAAGAATCGGTCAGAAGTGGGATTCGAATCCACGCCAACAGAAGTGGACTGCGACCTGCGGCATTCGTTCGTTGCCAGGCCGTGTACTCGTACAGATAATGACTGTAGGTGTATATAGATATTATTGCGTGCTTGCTACTTATATGCTGCTTGTAAAACTCCTAGAAAAATTTACAATTAACAATAGTGGCATTTATTTGAGAAACGCTCGTTGGTCATAATGCTCGCGTTGGCGACGTTGGCGTGTCATCGTCACGGCAAAACGCCGCGCTACGATGACAAAATCTGTCTACAGTGACAAGTATTTCTCGTTAGGGTCAGTTGCCTGGAAAAGCGTACTTCGAGTCGGTCAAGTATGGCGAAAGTAGCCAAATATGATCGCCTTTATTACTAGAGGAGAAAAGATGTTTTACGATATATGTATATGATATCTTTGCTACAATCGGTCTGATGCCGACTGTACTGGACTTGGGAAGTTAATAGTCGACTGGTATTGATCGGGGTAAATGCTTGGCTGGTATGAATCGGCTGCCAACGTCCTGCATGAGTGCACTAACTAGTGACTATAGAAAATCGATGGTCAATTAAATGTGCGATTCCCGTTTAACGCATTGCTGCAATAGGCTGGATAGAGGTAACATTCATTATCATCATCATCATATCAGCCGAAAGACGTCCACTGCTGGACATAGGCCTCCCCCAAAGAGTGCCAAAGTGACCGATCCCGCGCCACCCGCATCCAGCGGACTCCCGCAACCTTTACCAGGTCATCAGTCCACCTTGTCGGGGGCCTACCCACGCTGCGCCTTCCGGTACGTGGTCGCCACTCGAGAACCTTTCCGCCCCAACGGCCATCGGTTCTATGTGCCCCGCCCACTGCCACTTAAGTTTAGCGATCCGGAGGGCTATATCGGTTACCTTGGTTCTGCTGCGGATAGCCTCATTTCTGATGCGGTCACGCAGAGAAACTCCCAACATGGCCCTCTCCATTGCCCTTTGGGTGACTTTGAGCCTTCTTATGAGGCCCATAGTAAGCGACCACGTTTCAGTGCCATATGTCATCACTGGCAACACACACTGGTCAAAGACTTTCGTCTTGAGACACTGCGGAATATTGGACGAAAAGATTTGCCGTAGCTTCCCGAACGCTGCCCAGCCGAGTCGGATTCGACGATTGACCTCTTTCTCGAAGTTGGACCTACCTAACTGGATCGTCTGTCCTAGGTATACATAATCGTCTACAACTTCGAGCGTAAAGTGTCCGATTGTAATGGGAGTTGGTACTACATGGGCATTTGACATGATCTTCGTCTTATCCATGTTCATTCTTAGACCAACTCGCTCGGATGCTTTACTGAGGTCATCGAGCATTGTACTTAAGTCCTCCATGGTCTCAGCCAAGACTACTATATCGTCAGCAAACCGAAGGTGAGTGATGTACTCGCCGTTGATGCTGATGCCTAGCCTTCTCCAGTCCAGAGTCTTGAAAACGTCCTCCAGTGCAGCGGTGAACAGTTTTGGAGAAATAACATCTCCTTGCCTGACTCCCCGCTGCAGCGGGATAGGTTTCGAGTTCTGGTCCTGAGGTAACATTGTATACCTATAAATGTTTTTTGGTAATTTTTGTGCTCAGTGTCCCAACCGTGGTGAGTGTCACCATGATGTTACCATGTGTGTATTTTTTTTATATAGTTAAGATGATATAAGCTGTCCGTTTAACACTTGAAAGCTTATCTTGTGAACAATGGCGCTATTCTCTATTACACGCACGAACGAGATTTTTCCGTTAGAGAGAACTAGAAGCCGAATGTGTCCAGCGTGTGACCTAAAATTAGTACATCTACGACTAATAATAACCCGTAGCATTACCTAGATTAATACTAGGTATAGGTACTTCGTGTAGACTGGAGTCGTTACATTGCATTGAATTGACTAGTTGTATATTACTGAATGTATGTAAAAAAATACTGACTGTCGAGTTTGTTTCGGCGTTTCTTCTTGTAAGTGGTTTTCTTTTTAACGCCCGACGCAGTCTCTTTGTCTGTGTACCTGTGTAACTGTCTGTGGTAGCGTAGCTCCCAAACGGATGGAACGATTTGAATGCGGTTTTTTTGTGTCATTGGTAATTTTATCCCGAATGTTCTTCGCCATGTTTCATGAAAATCTGTTCAGCCGTTTTTGAGATATTGGACTTTGAAATGGAAATGTCGGGGACTTTTCAACTTTTCTAATTTGTAGTTTTAGTAAATTATTCAGAAACGCTAATAATTAAAATACCCGAAAAAGAATTCTGACTGCACACAAAAAATAATGACTTCTATTAAACATTTTTCTACTTTTAGTAGTTCTAGGAGTAGAACCACCAAAAGTTTAAATAAACATGTTTACGATGCTCACTGTACATCAAAATTTAACAATTGCACATCAAAATTTAACAATTGCACATAAAAAATTCAACAATTGCACATCAAAATTTGTATTTCGGCTATGCAAATCACTAGATTTTTTTTAAGGTTGTTAGGTTTTTTTAATCTGCCTTTACGAGGAGTGATGTTACCTAACCGTTCTTGTATGATGTCAGTAATTTACACTACATTGTGGCAAACAAGGGTAGGGCCTGCAGGGGACCGATTTTTGACTTTCGATCTCGAGCGCTCGATCTTTCACTCGAAAACGGTCAAAAACGAAAAAAAAAACAATTTTTGAAATACGAGCGATAGAGAAATAAAAAAAAAGTGGTGTTAACCACTCGTATTCAATTTTATACTTAGATAGAAAATTTAGACACTTCACTAGTACCTATTTAATTTTGGACGTACCTACTATTCTTTTTTAAATAATTCATGAAGAATAATTCAGTACGCAACTATCCGGCCGAATACCGGATAGTTGCGTACTATCCGGCCGGATACCGAATAGTGATTCTGTTTGGTATTTAACTTTGAAAAATGGTTAGTGTACGAGAAAACAACAACATATTAAACACAAAAAAACTTATCTATTCAGCAAAATAGGCGGGCGCAAGTGTCCTGCATACGAAATAGTTCCGTACACTGACCTAATAAAACTCATTTCTTGCCTAGAAAACGGTCCGCGCGAACCTACAATACGTGCCGGCTGTACACTCTCGGCCGAGACCTCTCGCCGAGAGTCTCGGGGGAGTAGTTCTCTACAAGAGCACACCATGTACACTCTCGTTGCGTCCTTTGAACAGCGGGACAACCCCTTGACTCGGCCGCAAAAACCGACACGCGACCGAGACGTACCGAGGCGAGACAAGGCGAGAGCATCATGTACACTCTCGTTCTCGGTCTGTCTCGGGGCGTCTCGCTGAGAGTGTACAGCCGGCATAGGTGAAACCTGCACGACGCGCCCGCCGCCAAACTAAAATGTAGGTGTCGTTTGTCCGGCCGAATATTCGACGGCCGGATACCGGATATTCGGTCGGTGATCAGGCTGTACACAATATCCGGTATCCGGTATCCGGCCAAACAACTATCCGTTGCATCTCTAGTGTTAATATAATAAAACTCCCGTAAGTTTCAGAGATAAGTATTCAAATATAATGTTGCGCCGGCAACACGAGTGCTCATGATTAAGAACCGCTAATCGGTTCCAATCATGTCGAGCGATTTTCGACCTTAAAGAAATGAGTGACTGGTTTTCATTATATATTATCCCCCGACATTTTCATTTCAAAGTTCAGTATCTCGAAACCTGCTGAACTGACCATCTCGATCACGTCAGCTTTCGGACGAAAAAAGAGAGGTAAAGAAATGGACCGATTTTAGTCCATTTCTTTACCTCTCTTTTTGCGTCGGGAGTTAAAAATAAAGGGAAGAGTATTTTGTTTTTGTATTATTGAGAACGATGTATTTCTACTGTTGTCAATTGCAGTGTGCTAATAGCTCCTTCTGGATTGTTCCAGAAATTCCTGGCCAAGTCCGGCGGCAAGGATGCCGGGGACATCACGCTCTCTGAGTTCATACACTACGTGCGGGAGCACGAGAAAAACCTCCGGCTGCAGTTCTCGCATCTCGACAAGAACAAGGACGGTGGGTATCTTCTGTTTCACACGGATTAATATGGTTCTATAAGGGCTCACCTCCAAATCCCTGTTAGATCGTAAGCCCACTCCCAATACACCTACGTCTCATGACAACATTATAAAATGCATGGCAGCAGGTCGAGAAAGTTGTGCTGAACAAGAAAAAAAAACACTGGCCGAAAGTTTGAAAATCCGTCCACTGTTTCGCCGCCTAAATAATTAGGTTTTATATGTATTGTATGTATGTTAGGTTTTAAGGTATTTGTTGCTATGGGCCTTAGATGCCTGAAATAAATGGTTTATTATTGATATTATATTAACGTCAGATGGCTCGTGGACTCGTCTCCTTCGAGGTCCTCACCTTTGGCTCGGACATCGAACCCACTCGTCCATCTATTGCCTGCTTTCTAGCCTGTACAACAATGTACTATAGCCGCTTGTTACTGTGTTGTAGTAATCCACAAGTAATCACATGAAGCGTTAGGGCAGCACATCTTCGACTTGAAGGTTGGCATTGTGTAATTCGCAGGCGGACCGACACGAGCAGCTACTGCTGAAACGATCCTTGGTTTCAAGGAGTTGTCAGGACATTATCATCTCGTTTACTTTCAAATTGTCGTCTCCGCGCTGTCAGGTCATGCATAATGTCAATATGAATAAACCATCTCAGGACCCGATACATAATGTCGTGACGCAAACCGTTCATACGCACAATAACGCAAATCGAATACAACACGTATCTACTTAGCTAAGTCGCATGCGTGTCTTTTTCGAATAATTTTCTAAATATGAATGTAAACAAGTTACGCTATAACCCTGGAGGTTCGCGTACATACATAAACGAATTCTATGGCTCTCGACCATTTCCTACCCCAAAATTGGTTTTATTGTGCACAGGCTTCCACCCGCGACTTTGTGGACGTATCCTATATTTCAATTCCGGCTATAAACTATATTCGTACAAAATTGTAGGTATCCAAATTGGTTGAGCCGTTTATGCGTGATAAAGTAACAAACATCCAAACTTTCATATATATAATATTAGGAGAAATACTGTCTCAATTTTTTTTATTAAAGGAAGAATTGAAAAATTTAGTGTTCCGAGTCGGGTTCGAACTGGCGACCACATGTATTCATGGAACGTCGCTACTAACCAACTGAGCTATCGGAACCATCTGTCACGGCCACTAAATCTTCAATCAGTTCCTTCCTGCAACGCCTGAGGGAAGCGTGTACCCCATACCAAATTAATTTTAAAACGCAGCAAGTTTCAAAATGCCATGGATTAACTAAGGGAAGGCTAATTTTATATATTTACAGGGAAAGTGGACTTGGAGGAACTCATATCGGCCTTCGCTGACCTCGGGATAGCCATCGGGAGGAATGAAGCAACCAATCTATTAAAAAGGTGAAACTGCATTGCGACTGACATAGTTTGATGTCATAAATTGCTTAGGCGTTGTGGTCTATTAAGGTTTCTGATGTTAATTTGCCAAAGAAATTAGTATGTATCGCTCGGCACATAATTTACGGCACATATTTTGAGAAACGAAAACGAAGTTCGTTCGCGTACCTCCCTCTCGGTCGCTCGAATTAGCAAGTGCGACAGAGAGGGAGATTCACGAATGAACTTTTCGTTTCGATGTGCGAAAATCGAATTTGAAAGTTCGGATATATTTGTCTCTCTAGCATCTGTACACCGGTGCCACACGGTGGGAAAAAACCTTAAATATTGAAGATAGGAAGTTTTACTGAAAAATGTCATCACTTTATTTAAATTAATAATTGTAACTGCATTCAAAGATTTTGAAAAATCACCTACCTACCAGGAATCGAACCGACGAAATATGAACAAAATCTTTTTTTATTTTTTACGATTCCGATCGAAACTCATTGGGATTATTTTTTCTTGAATAACACAAAGGAAGACTATGAAATTTTAGTATGAAATTGGTATCGTATACGATTTATTCAAAATAATGTCTTCTTTCAGTTAAACTTCCTAACTTCGATATTTAAGGTACTTTCGTGCGTGGCAAAGTTGTGGGACACCCGGTATATACAAACGCCAACACAGTTATCTGACCATCCTCTATTTATTTAGAACCTTATTAAGATTTACGACACACATAAAGTGCACGGAGGGTCAGTAAGCTATGTTGTCGAATTTGTCGATAGTACTATACTCGAGAACGATTTTCGTGGGCCCAATGCCAGCCCAGCACACTAGTGAAGCTGCCCGAATAACGGCATGTTGGTTCTAGTTTCGTGTCGGCTTCATCTTTATTGATACCTTTTCATTCGCTGAATGAGAAAGATCTAGCTATAGTAAGCTTTAAGATTCCAATGATCATTCATGAATCAAAGCGTAAAGTATTTGATAGCCATACAATGTATACGCAAAGCGTGAAACCAATCCTATTATTGTTCTTTTTCTGCACTGCGATTTAATATTTCTGTAATGTGGCATGTGGCCAGCACGCATTTAAATCTAAGTCTCAATAAAAGAAATGAATGTTCTGCATGTTTTTAATATTTTTATACAGATTGCTATTATCCTTACCATACTATTTCTCTTCGCCATTCCTATTTTTAATTATGTATGTGCAAATTAGTCCATCCGCATGACTTCTGTACTATGAGAGCCTAAGTGAATGTTTACGGCACTATAAAATACACTGTGTATCTTTAGGAATTAGGGCCACATTTGCGTGGCAAATAATTTGACTTTCATCAGGTTGGCTCTAAGGTACAGAGTTTGTGTCTGCACGGTAAATCCAAGGCCAATGAAAATTTTAGTCCATTCTAAAGTAGGTAACCTGATTATGTTTTGTGTCGCGAAACTGGATTGACATTCGGCTAGGCGAATTATAGAAATCACTATAGCCTAGCCCGTGCACTCTGGCAGCTCTTGCAGAACCTTGTTGCACTCCGGGAGTGCCGGCAGAAGTGAAAACTTGAATATTAACGTTGTGCATTTTTGATATTTTGGAATGGTTAGAGAATAATTTTGCTTTAATTATCAGTATATAAAAAAAACTTCTACAAAGTCTAATCGCTTCAAGTAGGACTCCGGAGGTCCCGTATCATCACCCGATAAATGACAAAATAGAGCGTCCGTCACTGGCTGACACCGTTTTCAATCTAATAATATCTTGTCACTTATCGCGTGATAAGACCGACCATGATATGGGGCTTGTATGGTTATAGGCTATATTTTATCCAGCGGGTTTGCCTGCTATCTTTGAAATACGCGAAGCCGAGCGGGACGCGAGGCTCCTTATACAGTTAGGAAGCGGATTTAATCGAGTACTGGTGTTTCAGAAAGGATGCGTGGCCAAATTTCTGGTGGTAAGTCGTCATCTAGCTGGCTCCCACCTATGGCATTGTACATATTGTTGTCCTTGTCATTTAAACTTGGCAATAGAAATGCGCGTCAGGCAAGCAAGTCAGCAACTCGCACTATCAAGGACGCATAATCTAATCATACGCCAATCCTTATGGAAGTGATCCACCGGTTACGCGAGGCGAGTCGGGATGATAGCATCTTGCCAATAAGAGGCTGTTAAACAAAGTAAAACAAGGCAAGTCATTCCCGTGACAGCTCGTGACGTCAGCGCCTGCTTACGTCATCTGCATCTTAAAAATGGCGGACTGTCAGTGTTGCCACTGTGTGAAAGTAAATTAGCCGAGTGAATTGCGTTACTTCACCTACGTGCTTTCAATCAATATATACGAGTACGTTGAACTACTGATTTTATACAGTTGTCTGTTCACTCCAAATAACAAGGATAAAGAGTACTAAAAACTGTATCCCTATGTCACCTTGAGCATAATTTCGAATCGATTGATACCTCATTCATCAAAATCGGAGGCTCTAGTATAAGTTTTACCGAAACAAAACGTTACGACCGCGTTCGCGTTTAGCTGTCAAATCCTATACAAATTGAGGGTAAAACGCAAACACGATCGTAAAGTTTTGTTTCGGTAAAACTTATACTAGAGCCTCGGTTCGGTATCTGAAACGCTACTGTGGAACGCACGTAAATACAAAAAGACTGCTAAAAACATCCTTTCGGCTCTGCCGTATGTAGTGGGGCAAATTGTTGGACTAGCTTAGATTTTTTTTAATATTGATCATGCAATATATCTTGTTTGTGCAATATATGTTGTTGTGGAAGATGTCAGTCAATGGCAACATTTGCATGGCAACTTTGCATAATGGCAATATTTGTGTGACGTAGGCAAGACACATTGGTGGGAATTACTTGTTTGCTTGTTTTATTCTACCATGGCTGTTACTATGTTAGATGCTGCGCTCCGATCTCTCCCTCTCACTCATAGTAGGCTGCCGCCGCTAAAAGTCGTGGCCGAGCCGTAAAGATAGTCATTTGTTTTATCGCTGTTTGTCTCTTATTGCTGTTAACCCATTCGCCGCGATGGAATATACGCTAGGTGTCCCCACGCTACGCAAGTCTTAAGTCAATTATTTTTGGACTTCGTATGAAGTTAGTGGCGAATGGGTTAAATCCTCCCCTCGCCGCGTCGGTGGGAACGGCTTGTTCATGAGTTCTGTGCTAGTGTAGGCTTGGTTGAAAAAGTTAAACACAATATGTGAACATCATACAAGCTTTATATAACTACGCCTGTAACTAATGCTAGTAGTATGTATGAAATTAATCAAATACAATCATTCGGTAACTTCAAATTGATGTAGATAAGATACATAAGGAGAAATTATTAAAAATTATTATGTCATAAATTAAAATGGGGGGCATTCCGTTGATAATTTCTTTGACATATTAGTTTTTCCCTACAGTACCTGAGGAATGGCAAAGGTAAAGTGCATTTAGCATTATATTGGTATATCATTCAACTGGTATAAACTAGAATAATTTGAGATTAGTTTGTCACGTGATACTTTGGGAAAACCATTATTCTCAAATTATTCTAGTTTATACAAGCTTATTCTAGGAAATACTAAATTTCGCGCGAATGGACAGCTAATTTATGAATGATTGTTACAAAAGTTTCTTAAAATATCACGCCGTTAGCCTGCGAATGTCAAAAGACGCTTCGTATGGCGATCGAACCACCTTAAGGGCCACCCCACACCTGGCGTTTTTCGAGCGTCGTCCCATAGTAAACCGTCCCCCCAACCCACCTCGCCTCGCCCCTCGCTCGCCCTCTTACTATGGGACGACGCTCGAAAGACGCCAGGTGTGGGGTGGCCCTAAAGGAGAGCTATGTAGAAGGATCAATGATTTACGAATCGGGATGAAAGTCGCGAAGTGTCATATTTAAAACCTATAAGTGATATATTTTTAACCCCCGACACAAAGAGAGGGGTGTTATAAGTTTAACGTGTCTGTCTGTGGTATCGTAGCTCCCAAACGGATGAACCGATATTCGTTTAGTTTTTTCGTGTCATAGATAATTTTATCCCGAGTGTTCTTAGCCATGTTTCATGAAAATCTAATCAGCCGTTTTTGAGATATTGGACTTTGAAATGAAAATGTCGGGGATTTCTCAACTTTTCCAAGTGGTAGTTATACATGTTCCGCCGACCGCTTTTGGGAATACAGATGTTTTCTCATTTATGTACAGCCAGGGGTATTTATATGCGTACATAAATTTCTGTACAGGACTCTATTCATGATCATCATCATCAGCTAGTCCTACGTGGCGCGCGGGTGCAGGGTTATGACGATAACGGTGCACATTTAACGGTCTACCTTTAGGACCTTCACTGCTTACTGCATCCCGCTGCTTACCATTGTTAGATTATAGTGAGCAATATGTATTGCTAAATACTATTCCATTTAAATATTGCACCGCTATGTTTAAAACAAAGCATATACGTTATACGCGGAGAAATTATTTGCTCTTAAGAGTCCGCAGTAAACTCGGCCTAATTTCACCTTCCCGTACAAACGGAGTTTCGTTCTCATTTTAAAATTACGTGTTGGATTGTGTCGAAACTGTGCATATACAATGACATGAGGTATATCTATGTCTGTAATTAGTTTATATGGTTCCAGTTTATAAAACAAACGAAATACAGCAAAAACAAGTTTTACATGAAAAACTTAAATTTGCTGTATTTTTTTACTATAGTATTGGAAGCTACATAAACTAATTACAGACCTGGATATACCGCATGTCATCGGACATGCAAAGTTTCGTTACGATCCCACACGTAGGTTTAAAATGAGAGCGTAACTACGTTTGTATGGAGAATCGAGCTTACTGCGGACTCTTTAAACAAATTGTAAATCAGGCTGTGACAATCTAGATCACGACGCCTCGTCGACAGAAGACAGTCCCCTGAACGCGCAGTGTCGGTCTCTTCACTCTTACCAGTTTGTCCGCAGGATGGACCAGGACGGAAGTCTGAACATCAGCTACGACGAATGGCGGGACTACCTGCTGCTGGCGCCGGCGACGGACATACACGCGCTTATTCACTTCTGGAGGCATTCTACTGTGAGTACTCTTCACTATACTAATAATTATATATATATAGTCCTCCTCATCGATTTCGATGACGGCGACCCTAGCAATTACGGATTTGCCCTATTGTGAGCTCTGATATGGCTGGCTAGGCCAAACTTATTCTTAAAAACTCTTTTACAGGGGGAACAGTAGAGTTGGCCAGTCGTGTTATAGGTGTACACGTAGGAAGGTTTAGGCCTCTCCTTTCGCAATTGGCGTTTTGTGTCTAAGGTTGTTAAGCGGTTTTGTTCGAAGGATTTAACCTTACTAAAGATGGTAGTAGCTGGCAACTACTGACGAACGATAATACATAGTTCTAACTTGGAGGCCGTCTGTGTCAATATCCTTAATAGTTTTCCTTTGTCGTGTCTAGTTTCAAATTACGATCATAGTAGAAAATTGAAAAATTATTCGCCACGAGCGGGATTTGAACCCACAACCTCTGGAATCCGTCCATCGCTCTGCTGCTGCTCTAGCGGCGGCGAATCTTTCAATCCCTTCCACCATTGTATTTACACCTTAGGGAGGCTCGTAGCGACATCTATCGCGAAGCGTGTTTTTTTAATTTTTACATAATAATAACATTATACCTAGAAACATATCTGCAGTACCTTATAAAAAGTAACCTACAGTAACGCCGAACCAAGTGTGTGGCCTGAGTGTACGCTCCGCTGCGAGCGGGGCGTGGAGCGTACATATAAATTGCATTTGTTTTTACATGCGGGCACTCGGGCCGAGGAGAAGCAACTTGTTTGTATGGTAATACGGCTTAGCTTGACCTTGGCTTGGCACCTTATAGTTTAAACTGGAAAAGCAGCCTAAAACCCAGTATTGTAAGTTATAGCTCGACTAGAGCCTTAAAGACACCACGAGTCTTAGCTTTAAGGCCTTGTCATACCTAATGCGTGTGCTGCACGCGCCCCACTATTGTGAATTACGTAACGTAAGTATGTAATGTTATTTAAGATCTAGACCCTAAAAATTGACATAAAACTATGTTTTATGTGGGAATAAATTTAGAATTTAATCCTCATAAGACGTCACACCGCGTTACGTGCACGTCTGCGCATACGCATTCGGTGTGACAGGTCTTATGGGGATTCATACTTTACAATACATAGTGGTTCACGTGCTGCACTCGCCTTGTGCCCAACCCTTTAACGGCTCGGGGTTTCAAATGTCGACAAAGCGCTAAATCACACTACTAAAACCGAATGTGTACGAGTATTTCGGCACTACGAAACATCGGTTCATCATCCAATCATTAGCTAAGGTTAACCCTTCATTTGTAACAAAGACATGAGATCACCATCTGTGTTGAATCACAGAACATTGATTACTTGGTAAATGAAGGCTATGTGACGTAAAATGTCTATTATTAACTGTTGACTGTTACCACCATGTACCGGCAGCAACTGTTCACTAAGCTGTAGGCGGCGTATTCAAATATAAGACTAAAGCCAATTGACAACATTTAATTGTTTTTAAGTGGGCCATTTTATGATTTAGTTCGATAGAAAATGAAATTTTAAGGTATACGTGTTTTTTTTATTTCTCCCTAAATGTTTATTTTCATCCATAAATATCACAATTAAAAGTAGTGAATTCCAATAGGTCGTAAGTAAAATATGACGTCATTATTATGTCTCTATGGCACCCGTCCACATCTTTCAATCAACCGACGTAAGAATGACGTCACGCAAGTCATTTTCTCGGAATCGAGTAAGAATAAAAATGGGAAAACCACTGTATTACGTTCAGATAAGATAATCACCGAAATGGTTTTCGATTTAGGCATCATTACATATTTTGAAATGTTGTCATTTAATGTTATGTTCCATATTTATATCCATATCCATATCCATATTTATGATGTACTATCGACAACACAGCTGTCCGACCATCCGTGCACTTTATGTGCATTGTAAGGTTCTATTATACATACAGGATGGTCACTTAACTGTGTTGGCGTTTGTACTTATCATCTTTTTACAGTCATATGTATGCATTTAGATGGAATTGGGTATGGCTATAGTAGGAGCTCCGGAGATGGTCAAAGGATAAGATTTATTCTATAAGTCTCTCCCGAGAGGGTGAATTAGAGTAAGATAAGAATACCTATATAATGGAGAGCCTACTTTTAAGGCAATTTGAAAGTGTATTTGGAACGGCGATCCGAGTTGAGACAGATCAATAGAAATCCTGAAATATTATGAAGCTGTGCGTAAAACTATCGAAATTTTGATATTTCCGGAATCGTGTATTCGAACTCAAATAGCATCATCTTCGGTTTCTGACGTATCTTGAGGGAAGTGATGTAGTTAACTTACACGCGAAACGTGAACCATCTGAATACCACCCAAACACCACAGCGTATCGTACAAATTGGAAAGGAAAGGTTCCTTTAATTCAGCGCCTGACCATAAACTAAAAGCAATGCTAATTTAGTATATTGCTATGAGAATAGCTGAGGGCGTTTAACAAATGTATTTCGGTATTCGAAGTACTCAATGTTTACAATATTAGTCACCAGCCTCAGTGTTTTCCCCGTTAGTGCTGAAACGAGCACTAGCGGGAAAAACGCCTAATCCCAAGATTTCGCGTCGGCACTAGTTTTACGAAAACGACTGCCATGTGACCAGACCGGTTTCAGTACGATGTTTTCCTTCACCGAAAAAACGCTTTTAAATATCAAATGATATTTCGTACATAAGATAAACTTTTTTGAAAGACCTAGTGGCGTACCACTGGGTTCGAACCCACGACCTACGACAGTCCAGATTGAAAGTTGCCAGCCTTTCTGCTCGGCTTATATTTTACAATATTAGTATGGATATATTAATCCTAGTCAAATAATTCATATTTGACAGTGTCCTTAAATCTGACACTGGATTACCATATGTTACTGTCACGGCGAAGGCCAAGTCCCAAAGATACGTTATCGTAATTAGCGGGCTAACATACAAACGATTACAGCTTTCTATATTTCACTTCCTTATTTTGTAGGTACTTTCCTGATAAGTGCTCAACATATGAAAGATTGTGATGTTGATATGTTTGATAGGTGTCTTTAAGGCGGTGCATTGGAAATTATCGCGTGCTTTGAAACGCCGTTCTGACTAGATTAAGAAACAATAAGGTCTGATTTTCAGATATATGATTCTTGACTATATGATTATTCATCTGATTTTATCGATACATGATTGGTTAAAATTTCCTCGATACTAAAAAAATCCAAAGTTAGGTCTGTATTTTCCTTTTTTTTATTCAGCCTACTCAAACGATACATTATTTTCGATGATAAGGGTATCATATTTCTATAGGTAAGTATATTCATAGGTTTAAGGCATGACATTCAAACACAATGTAATTTGTTAATGAATAATTAAATAAGAAATAAGAATTATGTGGTGCAGCCAAATAGTCGTTTCTACGACATCTAGAGACTTCCGTAAGATAATTAAAGGTACACGATCACGTCGTAAAAGATATTGATAAGTACATTTTTCGCTTTCCAATGGCATAGGGTACAAAAATTTTAACTGTTACTTTTTCATTTAAGAGATAAATCGTGGAGTGAATTCGGCCAGTTGAAATCAATCCCGTACTGTCAAAAAGTATATTTATAAAGTGTAATAACGATGGGTTTCTTGTATATATTATGAGTTATATTAGTTTTACGATAGCCTTTATCAGTCTTTCAACCTGTGGGCCGCGAAGCTTTTGAAAGGAGCGGCTACTTGAATTTTGTGACTTAAAACATGTAAGGATTTCATATGTGTAAAATAGAAAATAAATATAATCTAAAACAGAGCGGAGCGGGGGGTCGCGATTTTTTTTCTTTATGTATGGGTTTCGCTTCATGAAAAACGGTGATGATGATGAACATTGGGCTATACATGTATTCAAAATAGAGACAATAGCTATAAAGCGCTTCCAAATCGACCGTCGTCTCGTACGTTTACCCCACAGCTATTGAGAATTGTGATGTGGTACTCTGGTCCTCGGTCAACAATCAACAGATTAAGTCCAACGAAGTCCCGTTTTGTTTTGATGACACACGCCGTAAACATATTTGTTTGCCAGCCTTCCATAACATTGCGCAATTGCGTCGCGAGCACTTCAAGACAAATTGTTTCGTCAAGTATTTGTCTACGAACTGTCAACACCACAATCAACTGTGGCGTCGTACAGGTTATCTATAGCTATACACCACAAGGGTAACATGTAAATGTTTAGTCCACGAAGAAGCAATTCTTCTTCTGCTCCGTCGTTTCACTCTTGACAAAGTGGTCGTGGCACGATCGTGGTAATTTCAGGTGTTGATGTTGGTAGCAAGTTTCACAGCACTTCACCATTCCTCGCTGACAGTGATCTTCCTTATGCGTGTAGTGCATCAACTGCAGCTTTAATCTGGTCTGTCCATCTCATCGGTGACCTGCCTCGCGGTCTGGTGGCCTCAATCTTTCCCCGGACCACAAGTCGATCGATAACTACGTCTCCTCGACGACATGTGCCCGAATAACGTAAGGTTGCGAGATGCCATTCTAGGTCAACTAAAAACTGAAGAAACTCTAATTGAAACTGTTTAATAGCTTTTCATTTAAAAACCGAAAAAAAGGAAGTAGTTCCCACTGACTTATAACCATGAAAGGTACCAAGCAAGGTCTAACAGTAAAGTAATAATCCCAAAAATAGAATACATCTTCTTACAAAAATACACGTTTGAAAGTAACCAGCGTAAAGGCACACCTGGCCGGTAAACACATCGTGACGGAAGCTCAGGTTACAAAATTTAATTAGTTAGGTACTAATGATGCGAGTACCTACGATACTGAACCCGACTCTCACTTAGTTGTATTTTAGCTTTTTTTGAACACTAGCTACCCGCGGGGCCTGGCCCGTGTATTAAAAAGAACCCATGCAAACACGCAATCTAACATCCAGAAAGTCCATTCTACACGCAGATGAAAGAATTTTTGAAATGTATAAGCGGTTGCAGAGCTTACCCATATCATATTTACAAATTTACGAAGCTACAATCTCACACTATCACTAGGTCCTTCCTCTTTTAACAACTGGCAATCTGTAAAGTGAATTCCAGCGTATATACACCTTACACTTGAGTTCCGTGGATTTCCCTGTGGCATTCGCAGTTCTTAGAACGAATGGGACGCGCCGACAGTTGACCTCAATGTCCTGCACTTCACGACTTTGGCAGTCCTGACAATAAAAGAGACCAAGTAGCATTGTCCTCAAAATGTAGTTAATACCTTCCTTAGGATGAACGGTACAATTTAATTCAATATGCTTCAAGAGTTTATTAGAGTTGGTGTGTATTGTTTATGCCAAGTGCGGTGGTCGTTCGTTACTCGTACGATAATCAGATAAGCAGTTGTTTAAAAATAAAGAATACTATTAGATTGGTTGACACTTACAGTGTTCGAGATTTGGAACTGGTCTTTTGAGGTTTTTTAGGTAGGGTAGGCAGGTAAGGTATTTATGTATTCGGAAACGTTGAATTATATGTGTAAGGTATTTATATGTGTTCGGAAACGGACCCGAGTATGTCCTAAAACTACGACCAAGACCACCGGAGGATGGGCAGCAGCATCCCTGGAGTGCGGTGGAAATACTGCGATCGCCAACCCGCATGCCAAGCGTGGCGATTATGGCACATACCCCCCAAATGAATAGCACAAATTATACCGGCAGCTCAATAAACAGATCTCCAAGTCCCTTACCCGCGATCTGCGCCAACTCAATACAAATCGTATAGAAGAGGCCATCCAGCGCAATAAGGGCTCTAAAGTATTCTCGAGAGATCTGTCTATAGAGCAGAGCCAGCTCGCGAAGTTAAAAACTGAAGATGGTAGAATCATTTCCTCTAAACCTGAGATTCTGGGTGAGATAGAGCGCTTTTACGGACAGCTATACACATCAACGCGCAGACCCGAAGTTAGTCAGGCGGAAGACCGTAGAGCTAGACTAACCCGACACTTTACCGACGACATCCCGGACATCAGCCGGTACGAGATTGTAATGGCTCTTAAACAGCTCAAGAACAACAACGCACCCGGTGAAGACGGAATAAAAGCCGAAATTCTGAAGGCGGGTGGAAAACCGGTCCTTAAGGCCCTTCAGAAGTTGTTCGATTCCGTCTTACTGGATGGGAGAACTCCATAGGCATGGAACAGAGGGGTGGTGGTGCTGTTCTTCAAAAAGGGTGACAACACTCTGCTGAAGAACTACAGACCCATCTCACTTCTGAGCCATGTCTATAAGCTGTTTTCGAGGGTCATTACAAATCGTCTCGCATGCAGGCTAGATGACTTCCATCCTCCCGAACAAGCCGTCGTCCGAAGAGGCTTTAGTACCGTAGACCACATCCACACGCTTCGTCAGGTTATACAGAAGACCGAAGAGTATAACCTACCTCTCTGCTTAGCGTTTGTGGACTACGAAAAAGCCTTCGATTCGATTGAAACCTGGGCTGTACTACAGTCTCTCCAACGGTGCCAAGTTGACTATCGCTATATCGAAGTGCTGAAGTGTTTGTACGAGAACGCCACTATATCAGTCCGACTTCAGGACCAGAACTCGAAACCTATTCCGCTGCAGCGGGGAGTCAGGCAAGAAGATGTTATTTCTCCAAAACTGTTCACCGCTGCACTGGAGGACGTTTTCAAGACTCTGGCCTGGAGAAGGGTAGGCATCAGCATCAACGGCGAGTACATCACTCACCTTCGGTTTGCTGACGATATAGTAATCTTGGCTGAGACCATGGAGGACTTAAGTACGATGCTCGATGACCTCAGTAAAGCATCCGAGCGAGTTGGTATAAGAATGAACATGGATAAGACGAAGATCATGTCAAATGCCCATGTAGTACCAACTCCGATTACAATCGGACACTTTACGCTCGAAGTTGTAGACGATTATGTATACCAAGGACAGACGATCCAGTTAGGTAGGTCCAACTTCGAGAAAGAGGTCGATCGTCGAATCCGACTCGGCTGGGCAGCGTTCGGGAAGCTACGGCAAATCTTTTCGTCCAATATTCCACAGTGTCTCAAGACGAAAGTCTTTGACCAGTGTGTGTTGCCAGTGATGACATATGGCACTGAAACGTGGTCGCTTACTATGGGCCTCATAAGAAGGCTCAAAGTCACCCAAAGGGCAATGGAGAGGGCCATGTTGGGAGTTTCTCTGCGTGATCGCATCAGAAATGAGACTATCCGCAGCAGAACCAAGGTAACCGATATAGCCCTCCGGATCGCTAAACTTAAGTGGCAGTGGGCGGGGCACATAGCACGTAGAACCGATGGCCGTTGGGGCGGAAAGGTTCTCGAGTGGCGACCACGTACCGGAAGGCGCGGCGTGGGTAGGCCCCCGACAAGGTGGACTGATGACCTGGTAAAGGTTGCGGGAGTCCGCTGGATGCGGGTGGCGCTGGATCGGTCACTTTGGCACTCTTTGGGGGAGGCCTATGTCCAGCAGTGGACGTCTTTCGGCTGATATGATGATGTGTTCGGAAACGTTGAAAGTAAAATAAGTAGGTATTAATTACCAGACTGCGGGACGCAAAGGAGGGTAGGTAATGTGTTTATCTCTTATTTATTTATTTATTCCAAATGAAGTAATATCTCACCGTAAGCTGTCAGTGACGCTTTAGGTCGTTAAAACTATTTGAAGCAGAAGCACTCTGGGTTTGTCAATAGAATTTTATACAACCGTGATATAAATTATGACAGCTTTTTCAACCAAGTACCGCGTTTACTTTTTCTTATTTAATTCTTATATTACTTCACGAAGCTTATAAAATTTTTCTTAGGTACCTATTCTAATCAAATTGAATTAGTCACATAGTCACATTGGCCCTCCTTTGCGTCGCGCAGAGCAGTATTAATACTGAACAGAATTACTATATCTTTATAACGTTATAGAATTTAAATGGTCACTCTAAATGAAAAACTGTAAAAGAAACCTATAACTGATTTTTAAATACCTATTCAGTGATACCCCACTCGACATATTTCGTTCACTTTTTTTTGTTTATTTTTTCAATTTTGGCGTCTGATTGTCGTCATATTGAATTTTGATTACTGTCATGTCTTTAGTGACACACGCAAGAGTAAGACGGTTCGATTGACGTAAGAATTATCAAAATCGGTTCACGCGTTTGGTCTCTGGAGTGCCACATAGGAACAAACATACATACATACATACATACATACATACATACATACATATATAGGCTGATAAACACATTACCCTCCTTTGCGTCGCGCAGTCGGGTAAAAAGAGTTTCAATCGCTTCCGAGTTACAAAACAAAGTTCAATCTCCATGCACGCTCTTTTTAGCACTTATAAAATTATTGTAATATTTTTTTACGGCTTATTTGTATGGAAATTAGCATTGAAAACTCGGTATGCATTACGTCCTACGACTTTTTCTTTTTAAATTTAGTGATACACTGCTTTAATCGATTGGAGTCTGTCAATTTAGAAATAAATCGATATGAATCAAATAATTGTGAATAGGAAAATAACCATGTATTATTGAATTACTGTCACGATAATACGAAATAAAATCACATCGATCGAAACCGACATATTTGATTGTGCAAAATGTTGCGTTTGAAAATATGGCATTGATTTCTGCACGGCGCGCGAGCTCTCAATTTTTCTCGCACTATCAGTCTCTCTCTTTACTATAACAGGACACTAGTGTTAGCAGACGACAGTGTATAGGCTCTCTATTTGATTTCCTAAAAATAATTATTACACAGTAATCAATCGATTCCTTTTATTAGCCATCATCAATCGTAATCGGTTATTATGACAATCGATTTACTCTAGCCACATCACTCTTTACATCATATTGGAACTGTCCAAAGACCAGTCTCAAATCTCGTACACTGTAGTAACATAGAGAGTAGGTGTTAACTGTGGTTAGCATATTGGTGAGACCCATGTATATTATGTTAAGCCAGTAAAACAAATATAAAACTTGATAAAAGTCCACAAGAAGTTATACTGACTTATTGTATCACTTATTGCTGAAATAGGTTTTCGCCTTAACCCATCGTAAAAAGGCGAAGAAACCATATCATACTAATATAATAAATGCGAAAGTGTGTCTGTCGCCTCTTCACACCTAAACCGCTGAACCAATTTAGATGAAATTTGGTATGGAGTCTGAATCCCAGGGAAACACATAGGACAGTCTTATCCCGGAGATTAGCTCCTAAGAAGGTGAAATGGTGGTGGACGATTAAACGAAGCTACGATATAAACGAGTTCCACGCAGACGGAGTCGCGGACAGAAGATAGTGTTAACACGTGTGTCTTTGACGGCGGCCGAACATGTTCCTAAATATACCACATTGTAATATTCTAGAATACTTTATTGCAATTAGGAATACCATAGGTCGACGATGGATGTTTTGATATTTTCGGACGTAATACTTAGGTCTAATAGGATGCTTGTCCGGATTATCTACTAGTCATATGCCTTCATCTAAGACCGGACTATGTACGCATATTTAACTGCAACTCGTGTCGGAATGTCAGAAATAAAGGTTAATTATTTTGCGTTAGACCCGTATAAAACAATAATTAAAAATGTAGTGGTCATACAGATTGGTAAAGGGGGTTGGATTTCGCACTGAATCGCAGAGTAATCAAAATGAAAGCGAGCACTCACACTCAGTAGTATACGCTGCAGACTGACACACCCATCATTCAATCATTCAATTTATGGAATGGCGATCAGTCACAGTAACCGTCAACCCGTCAACGCAATTGAAGAACGTTTTATGAATCACTGTGTACTTTGGCCGTGTTACGAGCTTACGAGTGACCTTATACTGATGTACCGTGACGCCCTTACATAAGCTGGTCATTCACAGGCGATGCAACAAGCCGGTCCGCGAATGTCAAAAAGTTTAAAGATAGTTGGCGCAGTCGGTTGGGATTTAACCAACGCAACGTCGTGAGGAACCGGTCTGATCTCAATAAAGTCCATAGTTTTCCCTCTGGATTGGATAGTCAGATAGCGGTCGCTTCCGTAAAGCTAGTGCCTCTGTCAAATCTCGGGATTAGGCGTCAAAGCGAGGCCCGGGATCCTTTAGGATACAACCGGGATTAACCCTAGAAGAATGATTGAGCGCAATGCGCCGACGCGCCATCCAAATAGAACGGTCGTGAATGTAAAGATCCATACATATACGTCAACATCCATCCATTCTGTAAACTACGAGTCATTGACACTTGATAGCCTGATAGTCCGATTTCCACTAGATGCTCAGCTCATTACAACCCGTGTAGTATAGTAAATGGTACAAGTGTTAGAATATCGGGCGTTGACAGGCCCCCTTCGAGCGTAGTCTAGTGTTACGTTCCATGGATGACGCTAAGTCACATGGCAGCGCACACGATAAGTGGTCTAGGGGCCAGACCACTCGACTCGTCGCGTCTTTATAACGAGCCTAGCTAGCTTTATACACCTTAAAACTAGGCGATAAGATTCAAAGTTCTTCGACCATCAATCAAGTGGGAACCAACGCCACTACGGCGGTCAAAGGTCCAAGTTAAATCATGCCGTTTTCCAAGGCACTGTAACTGACAAACCAAGTTTGTACTAAGTTTCTGACAAGAAAAAAGTTTGGAATAAGATTTTATTGCGAACTGTACTTTTCTGTATACCGTCATCAACTAGTCGTTGAGACGATTCTAACGAGCTCAAAATCAACGGGTTATATTGAATTGTCATCCAAACTATACTTACTTATACCCAAAAATTCTGCTCAGTCCGTTGAAGATATCTGCTTCAAAATGAGTTGCAAGATTCCACCCGAACAAACATATGTAGTTAAATAAACCTAGTAGAATATATTCCCTTGTCAAACTCCCGGCATTTCGCCGCACATACAATCCTGAAATAAGTGAACACACAACGTCGAAACTATCACATATCGACCTTGACTTTTCAGAAGCCGTACCCATGCCACCTATAACACAACGTGAATCGCTTCAAGTGAATCAAAACTTTATCTTAATGTGATAAAGCTCTTTTTAAATTGTCATTATGAGCTGGTTGATTGCTATCGCCTCAACTGTTACTAGGTGAAACAGCTGTTTCAAACAATGGGACGATCGTCATTTGGTTTCGATGGCGTATCCTATGACGATATAAGACGGCTTTTGTTCTTGGTACAATCAAGCAATTTTAATGTATGCCACTGTGGACTTGTATTCAAAACAAAGTAACGGTACCTACTCTTACAGGATTTCGGTGTACAAAGTTCACGTCCCACATTTTTTAACAAGTTATGAATGGAAGCTAGAGTTATTAACTTTACCTTTTATGATATGATTTTTTGAATTTAAATATGCTTAACGAGGAATTTAACACTTCCACTGCCGGGAACCCGCCTAACGGGCGCCTACGCCGTAGTCGCTTTTGCTACATACGAGGAAACCCACAGGATCGGCTACGAGCGTAGCGCGTAGGGTAGAAATTAGTCCGTAAACGGAAAATAACAAATGCCTAACTCATATTCATATCCATACTAATATTATAAATGGGAAAGTGTATGTGTGTGTTTGTTTGTCTGTCGCTCCGTTTTGCCGTGAAAGACGTTTCACGGCAAAACGGAGGGACGAATTGACGTGATTTTTTAAGTGGAGATAGATGAAAGGATGTCACTCTCCACATAGGATAGTTTTTATCCCCCAAATCCCCTATGGGGTGAAATGGGGGGGGGGAGGTTTGTATGGATATAAACGCGATATAAACGAGACCCACGCGGACGGAGTCGCGGGCAGAAGCTAGTGATCTTATAAAGAAGGCTAATAACTAGTGGGACATAAGTAAAATAAGCCTTTATTTTTTATTAACCTTATCACCGCCAAACACGTGAAATCACTTCATCGACGATTCGTGACACCGACGCCAAAGACGGCATTTGCCGTCATTTTTTTTATTTATGAAAACCTACTCTGAAATAGCCCAATTTCATGTTGGCATTATTTCTTTATCCATTATTTCTTTATCCATTATTTTTTTACCCTTGTGGCGTGAGGTGGCACGGCAAGTTGCTTTACCATCTGGCGGTGAAATGGTTAATATACAATAATGCGGGGTTCATTTTCCTTTTACTTACTGGGTATGAAGAATGAGGTCTCCAATTATTTTGTATGCAAGAGGGCAAACACACAAACTACTTATATAGTTGGATAGAAAACACACGCTTAGGCAAGTTATATCAATTTTACATCATCAAATTGCATCAGTACGTACAGTAGGGATCAAGTGAATTTGAACTGTCTGTGCCACATACGGTATACGGTAGCGGCCAATTATACGTCACTTTTATCTAAATAGGTTGGACTACCCACAGAACAAAAGTATCCAAACATGAACAACGTATATTCAGGGCAATGGCGCGTAGTTGCCTAAGAGGCAAACGGTTGGGTCGCGGTATTGGAGCTCCCTAGCGCCCCGGCCACGGCATTGCGCGAATTGCGGCGCGGCAAGCGTTTTATCTGTTCACTGCGCGGTTGAGACGCGCATAACACTGTGGTTAGTTGGGATCACACGCAATGGATTAGAAAAACCGCTGCCGCTGCCGCCGCTGCTTGAAGTCGTGGCCGGGCCGGAAGTGTTGTGGTGCCCTTCGCAACCCGAACTAAGCCAACTTGTTCTGGCGCAAAAAATATTAAAAAATGTATGAAACCTGATTACGAATCGCGGGACAAGATATATTTGTAGTTGAAGTGAGGGGAGGTTAAAACAAGTTACAGAATAGCGAGACACATGGCTGTCTGCTATAGCATACATACACATACATACATTCACGCCTTTATTCCCACAAGGGGTAGGCAGAGCACATGAAACGTATGTTCCAACGCCACTTTTAGCATAAATGTGGGTATAAAATATTGACAAAATATGATATTGCAGTGATAGGTTGCTAGCCTATCGCCTACAACACACTTCCCCTGCTATAGCATAACAGAGACAAATAGTCTATGCTGCGGCGACATAGACTATTCGTCTCTTTCTAAGCGTCCAGCCTATCAGTAGGGTGTGTTTTAAGAGTAAAGTCTGAAATATCTAAAAAAACGAAATTATGTTGTTTTAATTTAGAACACATTTCAAAGGATTATGGCCGATTCAAGATAATTCTTGAAGATGTATTATTAAAACATGATGTAATAATACAATTACTGTCAATTACATAGGTACTCGTACTTAAGATAAACAAGTTATTTCTTAGTGCTTAAGTTTTTTTTTGTTTGTTTTAAAAAATCTTTATTGTGTGAAATAAGTAAACTATAATATTTAAGTGGTGTGTTATAACATAGAATACTCATATGATTTTATCCAACCATGTAAACATAAGTCGCGATATTGTATTATGTTGCCATGATATTGAATAACATGAAGCTATCCGAACGCTGAACCCATACATGTTTATACATCCAGTTCTAACATGTTTATACTTTTGCACCTTATTTCATTGTAATAAGGCGGATAATGTAATATCATCGACATCGACGAACGATAATGAAGTTCGATGTATATCTCGCAGGGTCAATATCTAGGCCGATTTAGCGGTCAAGGCAATTTACGAATAATAAGTGCGATAAAAGTGGAAAACTGTTTTTAAGTTTGTTGCTAGCTGTGATATATCGCCTAATAGCTTATCAGCAGTATAGCACTTATAGAATGTTATGAATCATTCATTAAATCTGCGTATTGTTTTCGACGGTTTTTCAAGACTAGAATGCTACGCGGCTGTTACGCGGAGTTCAGAAACTCAATAAGTTTAGGCAAAACCACGCATAACATTAAAATGTTATTCGATTTTAGTAGTCCTAAAATTAAGCAATGGTTGGTGTCTTCTATTAAATAACAAAATATGTCGAAAAGGAGTCGGCGAACTATTTCATGTGGGATAGCATTGAATAGGTAATACATATTTATTATTAGGTTTCGTTAGTATGTTTTAGTTAAAGTCGTCGTTGAGATATTAAATAACTATTTAAAATTGGCTTCACTTCAATTTTCGGTTTAATATTCCAAACGTTGATGTGTTTTGGCATACGAGGTGCCGTTGAGGTCCGCATAATCCTAGGAAAGATGTAAGCTATAATATGTGAAAAAGCAGTTGGGTATTTGAAAATTATTTTTTATTTCACTCAATATTGTTCCGTATTTCAAAAGGATCACTCTGTTCCTCATCTGTCTGTGAAAACCCCTTTTCTTGAGAACGCTTGGGCCTGCGAAAAAATATATAAAAATACTTTCGGGGTAACGCAATCAAAAGATCCGCTATATAAATCATAAGCTACAAATTATAGCTTTTGGAGAGAAGAAGCCGTATAGAATAATTCCAATTGATCTAGAATCATGAAATTATCAAAAAGTAAAGTAACGGATTGATTCGAAAACTTCGGGAAACCGATTTACATTTCGTATGGCTTGTATCCGGTTGTATTTAATGTGGCCAACTTTTTATAATAGTGTCATCGGAATTCGAATCTTCTACCTTGGGGGGTGCGGTTGCTTTTTGGAGGGACTACTCGTATGAAATTCGGCCAACTCAAATACTGATCAGTGCTTACGAAAATAAACTCTGTGACAGATCCGAAAAATTGAAAATCCAGTGTCAAAGCATCCGACAGAAAACTCGAGCTCATGTTAAAATTGCGTGTCTCCGACTCACACTTGCCCAGTTTTTTCTACCTAGTTCAGCCTTTAGTAATCAAATTATTTTGCAATTCATGCTTAGCGCCGGGTCGAACTTGGAACGCCTTTAGAAACCCCACATGGCAACCTCGGTGCTACTGTACCCGCCCTTCACCTTGGCTTCGCGTGACCGACCGCGCCACGTCTCAATGTTTACTTTACAAGTACGTTTTGGTGCTTGATAGCATAAGACAAGATTCAAAATGGCGTATATACGTAATACACGGCGTATATAGCTGAATATTAATTTGACCTCGCTCATGACATGATGACCTTAGCCCTCAATTAATCGATCAATCCCATAGATTTTGTATGAAGCTGACACTTTATTGGTACTCGTTCGTGGATTGTTAGACTCGGTCTAATGAAACTTTTAATTCTGAAGACCGCAGCTCAGTATGGCGAAGACCAGGCTAAAATGTTGGACCCTTCATCTGTGTTTGATCAGGATCCTACCCGAATTTTTGGCCACTTTTTGCATTTTTGTATACATAATTTATTATTTCTAATGCGGCGCGACCGAGGCTTGAACCCACTATTTTGTTAACCCACCACAGACGAAGGGTTAATTGTTTATTTGCTATCATTGAACATTCTAAGATCGATTTTAATTGTACTGAATGAATGCTCAATTCTAAAAATTACGAATACGAACCTAAGGTTAGATAAAAAAAACATGACTGAACATATTGTCTATTTATCACTACAATATTGTTTAGTGTAAACTAATATAGCCACTAATTTACGCCACTAAATTTCGTACAGTAAGTTTGTATGGAACGTAGAGAACAAAAAATAAGCCCAAAAACATCACTTTTCTGACGGTATAATTTTGATAATTCAACACTTACTATTTATTTCAAAACAGAAAAGTCAATTGCACTGGTAACGAAGTATACCTCTTTACCTGCGGAATAGTAATTTTAACAAGAACTGCCTGTAGGGAAATAAATGAAAGTGCAATGAAAAAAACAATTTATTTCAAATAACCCTTGGAAGGTAAATATCTGTAGTTCTCAGTATTTATTCTGCGGACATTTCTTGGCTATCCAATCAATACACAACTGTTCTTGTTTACACTCTGTGTAACTAGGTAAGCCTCCCTTGAGATAGTGCTTTCATCGTAATGAAAACCCTATTGGTGTCCTTAAAGTCAACGTACTTTGTTGCTTTAAAACCAATATAGTAGCGTTTCATCAAAATGTAAGTGGTATATTGCATTAGTTCCTTCTGGGTGACTTAGCACAAATATTATCCTTCAGTGGACCCATGGCGATCGCTATCGTGCGATAAACAATTCTATACAGTATCGGACTTTGACACATTGATACAATAGTTATGGTTGCAACACTTGCAACCCCTGGTGGGGGTTTCTCGATATTGCAACGCTGTCTACATTAGCGCCTCACATTATAACGCATCTAACAAAAAACTCCTTTACTACCTCATTATGTCATTATAGATAACATTCGAATTTTAACGGACAAGTCTAAGTTTCATCGCTTCTCGAGGATATCAAAGGAAAATATTGCATTAGTTTTACTTATGTCAATCATTAAGATCTTTCAACCATAGCAATACTTTTTTTCTACTTGAAATCGGATGACGTTTCGTTTGTCGCACCAATTTGGTAATCTTATATGGAATAATCTTGGGATGAGGTGTCAAATCGGACCCCGGGCTCCTTTAAGGGCATTACCGGGAATAACGCTAGGAGGATGATGATGATATGAAATAATATTATATTAATAAATAAATAAATAGGGTATGATAATAATGATTCACAGTTTCACGATTCAAAACAAACGGCAGCGGGGTGTCTGAGAGACAAATCTAAACGTGTCGCCCTTGCCTTAGTCGCAATAAGAGAATATCACAACAGAATATTCCACTATAAACAAACCGACGAGGCGCACACGCCCCCGCCGGGCTAGCACGCCTTCAACCTTAATTGACAGTGACGACATGAAGGGAGCATAACGAGAGTAGACGAGGTCTTATATGTATACTGGCCGCCATGAGTTTTTTACAGGGATACTCGTACAACCTCAAGCTACTAGAGGGCATCGTATGTCTAATTTATATCGAGCGATAGCGAGCTGAGTGAAAAAGGATGGTTAACCTAGATCGGGTGAAATGAAATATTTTGTCAAAGGCATTAATAATCATACGTTTTCCCACTTAAGAGCAATCCTGGTCACGACAGCGAATTGTAACAAATCAAAATAGAAACAGCCTTAAACACTATATTCTCTTATTTGCTATCGGTTTTTTTATATTGTCGTATATATTGCAGTAATCTTTAGTGAAGTCACATAAAAAATACGGTATTTGAAATTTGTCATATGACTCATCTGATGCATAAGAATGAGAATGGTGTTTTGTTTGCTACATAATTATGCTGTTCACACACTAGTAACGTATTATTTAAGTAGGTAACAATGATTACTGATCAGTTCATCATGCTAGGTCAATAATTTATCATTATTCATTACACTGCCGACGCTATAAACTAGAAATCGAGGTTCATAGTTCATTATGCTTCGCTAATTAAGCATTTATATTATAAACAAAATAATGGACTTTTGGACGGAAAAAATATGTAGAATGGAAACCATCTTTAAAATACGAGCAAATGATAACTAACAATTGTACCTAATGTGCTACGTAATGTGGGCACAGCACTGAATTAGTTTTAGCAATCTGTATATCAGCATTTGTTTAATATATCCGAATAAAGCGACAGTCAAAGAACTGGCTCATTATGTGTTTTGTAGGTACAATTTAATTTGATCTGACTAGGTACTGGTGATACACCATTATAAATACTGCGCGGGTCGCAGTAAACGCAGTTGATTTTGGGGGCGGGTTGGAGTACTTACGTACGATAAAAGACCGATCAGTCTGTGATTCCGTAGAAACTTGTCAAACTTGACGACCTCTGTAGCCTAGTTGGTAGGTACCTTGCCTACGAAGCTACAGGTCCCGGGTTCGAATTTCGCTACGGGCATTTTTTATATTACAGATGGTTTGATGGAACCCACCCTGTAAGTAAAGTGCCTTGTAATTTGTATGAAAACCAAACGTGCAGAGGTGGTTTCTACCTCTTTAAAAGCGGTATCGGTTATCTTTTAATGCGATGTCGTGACAAGCGGACTCTGCTGTAGTTGGGGATTTATTACTAGGCACACATTGACAGACTGAAAAATATAATATTATGGTTTCCCTTTACTTTGTGTACGTACCTATACATCAAATATTTATATTACAGATGGTTTGATGGAACCCACCCTGTAAGTAAAGTGCCTTGTAATTTGTATGAAAACCAAACGTGAGGTGGTTTCTACGTCTTTAAAAGCGGTATCGGTTATCTTTTAATGCGATTTCGTGACAAGCGGACGCTGTAGTTCGGGATTTATTACGAGGCACACATTGACAGACTGAAACATATAATCTTACGGTTTCCCTTTACTTTGTGTACGTACCTACACATCAAATATGTATCTAAGATTAGTATAGTTACTGCTGCATATACTTCATATATCAGACGACCAATTGTATCCAATAGTAAATAAGGTCATGTCATTGACACACGTGTCGTTTAGCACGTCGCGTCATATAGTACATACTCGTTGTATAACATTTAACATTGACGGCCCAGCACGAACAAATTAGTTTCAGGTTAGCGATACCAGCAAGTTGATTGCTTATCCTTTCGGACCTACACCACCTCGGACCTTTCGCACCTTCAAAGGGCGGAAGAGGGGTGCGTAGTTAAAAAAAAATACGGTCTGTATGTCCTAACGCCCATTCGAAAAGTTACCCTACCTGTGCTACGCAAATAACGAATTCAGGACAGTGTTAGAGGAACAATACAATACAAATACTCTTTATTGCACACCTCACACAAACAAAGCAGTTATAAAGAGAAAGAATACAATAACATGTAGGTAGAGGTAGACAACAGGCGGTCTTATCGCTGAAGAGCGATCTCTTCCAGACAACCTTTGGGTATTGGAGAAAGAGATAAAACTAGATTATGTAGTAGGTGGTGCAGAGATTATATTTAGCCAAAAATCAAAATATTTATTATAAAGACACGTACATAAATAGCTCTATATATAAACATACATACTTATAGTAGAATATAGAGTTGCCTACATAACTCTGTCCAAAAACTAAAGAGTGGTTCCCGTTGACCTAGCATCATGTAACCCTCCAAGCCACGTCTCACATTACACGGAAAGGAAAATTTGGAATACCTACTGGAATTGCGACTACTTCGCATAACTTTTTGAATGTTACCAGAGTAAAGGGACACCCTGGCGCTAGTAAACACTACGTGTCGGAAGCCCATGTTACATTAGATGACGACACAATCCCAATATGTATTGAGTTTAATTAGTTACGTACAAAAAAAGGAAGGCCTTACTGATCCGACTTGTACAGTAACTGCGCAATTGACGTCTTCAAAAGCTCTCATTCCCTTTTAATAAAGACTTTTGACGTCTTCGTTTGCCCAGTTACATTTGACGCGACTGTACTTGCCCGAATATTTTATTTTTAAGGTTTTTGTAGGTATTCCGTTGTTTTTTATATTGTTGTGTTATTCAATAAACAGTACCACAAGGAACAGGGGCGTAAACGCAATATTAAAATGTTGTAATTTGGTAATCCCAATCACTATTTAAATGTCCTGTTATACCTAATTGAATGTATTGCACTGGCTTCATCCTGTTTATTATAACGCGGATTACCTTACCTACAGTACCTACTCATATTGGTCGTGGCTCTGTTTGAAGATAATCATATTAAACGATAAGCGTCGCCACATTCTGTCCCCCTATTGTGAACTTGTTTTAAGCTCACCTCAAAGCTCACCCACAAATTTATCATGACACCGCGATGCGTAGTAACTAAGCTTAGACAGAGGTCTAGTTTCGTGACGGGTGACCGGCGGGGTGAGCTTATTAGCGCGTAGCGAATAACAGCCCAGCCCCCCTATTCTGTAACTTGTTTTGAGCTCACCTCAAGGCTCACCCAAAAATGTATCTTGACACAGCGATGCGTAGTAACTAAGCGTAGGTAGAGGTCTAGTTTCGTGACAAGTGAACGGCGGGGTGAGCCGTATTAGCGTTTAGCGAATAACAACACTGGTCCCGCACAGTCTGAAACCATCGACACGAGAATAAGAAGACTCCCATCCCGAGTCCCAACACTGCCCATCCTAGGAAGCTATGGCGACTTTAATAACCAACTAGAACATAACATACATATAATCACGCCTATTTCCCGGAGGGGTAGGTAGAGATCACGGATTTGCTACGATCTTGACAAATTTCTCTTGCTTCATTCACTTTCATGACATTCCTCGTACACGCTCGTCGGTTTAGGGTAGTCTTGACCCGACCATTCTTTAGGATTCCTCCCATTTGGTCGGAAAAGTTCGACGAGGTCATCGCCTTCCAACTTTACCATTCGCTTTTCCATCGGCCCAAACGCACGTAAAGCGACGTTGTTCTTGGGTGGCCATTGCACTCGGCAGCCTTCGGGTAGCTTATAACAAGCCAAGTGGCTTACTGTGGCGAAGCTTTCAACCCCAACTAGGTCTAGTTTTCCGTATAGGCAAAGTCAGACTGCCGTCGATTCCGAAAAGACTAGTGTCTGCGCCAATTATTATACTCCCGTGTGCAGATCTTATTGTGCGCTTCATTCGCGTAACTATTGCTTCGGTGGACATTACTTATACTGGCAGCCGCGCCTATAGGCTGGCTGCATGCCATTGACCTAATCTCTTCCTCCTTTTGTTACATATAATATAACGCGTATGCCTTTTGAATCTGTTGACAACACGTATGCTAATACTGTTCATACATTTTCTGCAGCTCGAGCATTTAAATTATATACTAATACTAGCTGCCCCCAGCGGCTTCGCCCGCGTATTGCTGCAGGCAACCCAGGGGATATAACTACAACTTAGAAAGTTGAGAAACCTCCGACATTTTCATTTCAAAGTCCAATATCTCAAAAACGGCCGAACGGATCTTCATGAAACATGGCTAAGAACACTTGGGATAAAATTGTCTATGACACAAAAAAACTAAACGAAAATCGGTTCATCCGTTTGGGAGCTACGATACCACAGACAGATACACAGATACACAGACAGAATTTGCGTCGGGGGTTAAAAACATAGGGAGTGCCTATTCTATACGCAGGTGAAAGAATTTTCGAAATCCGATGAGTATACTTAGTTTCGGGCCGATGAGTGTAGCTACGAAAACTTGAGAAGCTACAATCTCACAGACTTTTTCTCTTTATAATATTAGTATAGAAGTAGATATAGATTAACAGTTAAAGTTTCTAAGTTTTAATTGAAGGGGATGTGTCCGGAAGCACTCATCCTTTTTCAATAAATCTTTCATCAGTATGTATTAGACCTTCGGAGTGGACATAGACTCTATTTTATCCCGTAGCTTCGCCTGCGTAGCCTGCGTTCTTCATAATACATTCGCGGGCGTATGAATTGTATATTAATCGATCGAACATTCAAAACCTTGCATATAACTTCTCTCTAACTTTTGGCATATTGGTTTATAAACCTCTACTTCCATCGGCTCTGCGAAAAGCCAGATACCGAACTGGATTTTACCGGATAACACACGGTACATGCACCTGCCTATATTGCAACGCTAAAAGGTCGTAACGCCGTCGTAAATTAAATGCCACATACGACTTTGGCAAGGCAGTATATGCGTTAATTATCACAGGTGTGTACAGGTGTGAGGCTTGCTTCACTTGTCATAATGACGTCTGCGAGATCGAATCAAAATGGCACACATAAGTGGCACCTGGCCTAATATTTCCCGTGAAAGGGAGTGCCCATGACACCTACGTCAACGGTTTTGGCGAAAATTTGCCAGCGCCGAGCGTCGACGAAGTCATGAGTCAAGTTCCGACGAATTAAGAACCTCTTCCTTTTTTGAACTCGGTTAAAAATAGAAAAAACACAGCGAGTAGAACGTTTTTCATACAGTCTGTATTCACTTCTTTAAAAATATAATAACCATATTCTTTTGACGAAGTGTATTATATTTTCAAAACGGCTACACCGATTTTGATGAAATATATGTAAAAAATCACCGCACTAAAGCCAGCTAGCAAACAAAAAAACTTCATTCAAATCGGTTCATCCGTTTCGGCGCTACGAGGTCACATACACACAAATACCAAGAGTATAAAGTAGTAGTATAGGATTCAGATATATAAAACTAGTACTGGAGATATAACATCTTTGTCTCAGGGCCGCACCGTCATCATATCAGCCGAAAGACGTCCACTGCTGGACATAGGCATCCCCCAAAGAGTGCCATCCAACGGACTCCCGCAACCTTTACCAGGTCATCAGTCCACCTTGTGGGGGTCTACCCACGCCGTGCCTTCCAGTACGTGGTCGCCACTCGAGAACCTTTCCGCCCCAACGACCATTGGTTCTACGTGCTATGTGCCCCGCCCACTGGGTTTAGCGATTCGGAGGGCTATATCAGTAACCTTGGTTCTGCTGCGGATAGCCTCAATTCTGATGCGATCACGTAGAGAAACTTCCAACATGGCCCTCTCCATTACCCTTTGGGTGGCTTTGAGCCTTCTTATGAGGGCCATAGTAAGCCACCACGTTTCAGTGCCATATGCCTTCACTGGCTATAAACTATCTTCGTGCAACATTTCATTCAAATCGGTTGAGCCGGTTAGGCGTGATTGAGTAACAACCATCCAAACTTTCGCATTTATAATATTAGTAGGATAAGTAAGTTTCGCATGAGTGAAGTACTCGTAAACAGGAAAAATATAATCTATCGTAAGATGAACAAGTGTTATCATTGGAATGTGTTGAATAAAATTCCGCAGGATCAATATAACTATTTTAATAAATTCACAACGAAAATAACAGACACTCCTTATCTCTAATAGCCTCTTCCTTAAGGTAAAGCGTCAGGTTGAGGGGGGGTTTGTGAATTTTAAACAGTACACCTAGATGTATCACGCCACACAGGTTTGAAAAGTATATTCATTTGTTTCATTTTCCCATACATAGAATTACAGTATTAACAGACTGTTTCTAGGTATTGCTTTGTTTATGCTTATACTTGAAATCAACTCAAAGTCCATACGGATGCACGAATAGCCTAAAAACTTAAATATATATAAATCTCTTTGCTGAACGGTTATCTATAAAAAACATAACAGTGTATTGCGTAAAATTATGTCGACTATAAAGTGATATCATCTTAAACCATCGCGGCACATCGTAAAGGATTGCATCAGAATATTTTTCTTGGCAATCAGAAATTGAATAGTCCTGAACGAAAAACCCGGGTGTACTTTTCCGCTAATTTATTTCTAACAAATATAACTTGAAGATGTGGAAAGTACCGTCTGGCGTATACACTTATAATATAGATAAGTACTGATGTTCGTATGTGATAAGTATGATTTTCGTGGTACCAATGTACTGTCTTTCCCTGCTAATCGCGAAAGTAAAGTAAAGGCGAAAAATTAAAAAGGTCTCGATTATACAACATTGAAAGTATTGAGATTTGAGACTTAATTTTGAATACTATATTTAATTCCTATGTGTATGTCAGTCAGTGCTTAGTCGTAGGTGGGTTAAAACCATTTAATTTTAACCCCCGACGTAAACAGAGGGGTGTTATAACTTTGACGTGCCTGTGTATTTGTGTGTCGGTCTGTGGCATCGTAGCTCTAAAACGAATGGACCGATTTAAATGCGTTTTTGTCCGTTAGCTGTCTCGATCGTGATGGTTCTTAGCTACGTTTGAAGAAAATCAGTTCAGCCGGTTTTGAGATATAGAACTTTGAAATGAAAATGTCGAGGGTATTCAACTGTTCTAATATACGTTAATTTTCCGTCTTACCTGTTCCATATTTTGATCTGCTAATTCCATCGGCTGTACGTAGGAGCTATTATTTAGAGTTTAAATGTAGGAGACAACGCGTTTCTGGAATATTCGCGTTTTGTTCATGTTTGCATTGAACTTCGAATAACTGCATAAATCTAGTTTTATTAAATCGCTTGCAGAAACTTGCAGGTCGGATGAGCTCGGCATTCACGCCTCAATCAGTTACAAGATGATGTTCAGGCGAATTATTAAGCAATAAACTACCTTACCACTAACTTCTTATTTTGCTAAGGTGGTTCTAGCGGTGGTGCATTAAGTCAGGATTATGAATTACTCCTATACTTAAAGTAAATTCATTTGATCCACCAATATCCAAAAATATCTGAACTTGTAGTTCTCGATGATGTGGTCCTGAGACTTTTTTCGCAATTGACAAACAGTTCTGTGCTGCCAATAAATCATAGGGGTAGATAGGGTAGATAAATGTATAAATTCTAGGGGGCAATCACACACACCGAACTCGTCATGGTAAGATACATACAATGGGTACTGGACGACGATTATATCACTACATTAGTAGAAAACAAAGTCGCTTCCCGCTGTCTGTCCCCAATAGTCCCTATGTATGCTTTGATCTTTAAAACTACGCAATGGATTCTTATGTGTTTTTTAAATAGAGAGAGTGATTCAAGAGGAAGGTTTATATGTATAATGTTTAATGTAGGAAGGAAGAAAGAAAAAAATAGGAAAGAAGGAAGGTTTATAGTACCCGTGCGAAGCCGGGGCGGGTCGCCAGTTCAACATAAAGGTTGAGGCGTGAGTATTGCATCAAAAACAAACATGTGTGTTAATCGTTGTAAGAAAGTTAATTTCATTGTTTGTTTTAGTCGTGCCTTTTAATAAACGTAGACTCGCAAGACCTTTGATAGTTATAAAGTCGCTAGTCACAATGGCAAGCAACAATGGGAGACATATTTTGATTTCTTTTTGGTCCAATATTCACGCCTCACCTGTATTTAAAACTTAACAGTTCTTCGTTTGCGTCAAAAAAGTATTCTTATATCGCCTACGTTTTCTCGAAATACTTTCTGTGTCAATGTTTGTGCTGTTAACGGCTTAATAATGAGAGTCTGTTTTAAAATATACATACTCTGTTCAAATTTTCCTATTTCGAGGAATAAAGGCCGTATTACGTTTATGTATTTACCATCAGCTCGTCTTGTCACGAGAAGCCACTGGGAGCGGTAAGGCAAGCTACTTTTTATCTGGAGTTTGCGGGTTCGAACCCCGGCTCGTACCAATGGATTTTATCAAATAAAAGCTTAGGTACGAGATATCATTTGATATTTAACAGTGGCTGTTCTGGCCCCATATCATGGCCTTATCACGCGATAAGTGACAAGATAGTGCGTCAGTCTCGTTCTATCGAACGGTGTCAGCCAGTGACGTACGCTCTATCTTGTCACTTATCGCGTGATAAGGCCGACCATGATACGGGGCCTGGATCCCTGTTCCTCCTTCTGGGTTGGAAGGTCAGATGTTAGACAATATCGTTAAAGTACTGCCTACGCCAAATCTTGTGATTAGGTGCCAAAGCTGAGCCCGGGCTCCTTTAAGGAGAACTGGGAAAAACGCTAGGAGGATAATGACCTCGTCTTGTTGGGATTGTACCTATGTACCTAGACCTATCTGTTTCCACTTGCCAGTGTATACTTTTACAGTGTGTTGTGGCCCCTGGCCGATTTCCTGGTTGATTGTCGTTTGGCTGGAGATAAAAACTGACGAATGCGTACGTCGGTCATATGGTTATGATTATAAAATGTGGCCGCTTTTTATAAAACTGTCATTCTACATTTTACTGAATGTGCAACAGGGAAGATGCAGCTATAATATTTACCATTATTTTGTGACCAAAATGTTGAAAAACCATATAACGTTAAACATAAAACATACAATACTAATTTCAAACAATAATTACGATTTGAAGTAATGTGAAACGAAACGAGTTTCCAACAATCAGCGCCTGGTGACGTCATTTCTGTCAAAAGTCAAAATTTAGGCAACTGTATGACATCTAGGGACGAACCTCGGACAAACAAATATGGCGAGTGACACATACATCACAGGAACTGCAGGTCCGTTTAGGCGCAAAAGTTAAAATTGTTAAAAGTAGCAGGATTTTGTTACTATAAATAGTTTTGTAATTTTTTAATACTTTTGTGGGCTTTCGTCGTCTATATGCCATTCCTTCAAATGAAAATATTGCATCCCTATTCGGCTAACTCAAATGTACGCACGTATAAGCATGTATTGAGGTCATTGATGTAGCCAATTTTTGTGTTCTTTATTAGATGCATGGGCCATATTGAACAGCATACGAAGATGCAACTGAGTAACCGGGAGTTATATTGACGACCGCGTTAGCCTAGTTGGTAGTAACCCTGCACCCTGCGATCTAGAATCCCGGTAAGGGCAAATATTTGTGTGATGAGCATGAATATTTGTTTCCGAGTCTTGGATGTCTTCTATGTTTTTATATCTATTAAATATATCGTCGTCTAGTACCCATAACACATGCCTGAACTTACTATTTGTGGGACTTACACTAGAGTAAAGATCACGGTAAAGATAATGTAGTATGGTGTCGCCCTTAATTCCTTCCGAAATCCGGGCAGGTGGGCAGGGGTTCTGGATGCATATTGTCCGAATCGGCACCGTAATGTAGGATGTATTTACATTTACAATTCCAGCAGTCATACCTACATGTACAATCTTTCTGTAATCGTGAGTGTGTGGTCACGCGTTGATGAACGTTACATCTGTCTGACATTAGCACGTGTATTGGTAAGAACTTAGCGATGTATTGTGACTTAGGTGTAAGGTGTTGGTGGGAAAACGGTAGCCCTATGAACTTTACCTGTAACGTATTTATATTTATACACTAGCTTCCGCCGGCGACTTCGACTGCGTGAACACGAGATTAAACTATCCTATATTTTAATCCACGGTATAAACTATCCTCGTGCAAAATTTAGTCCCAATCGGTTCAACCGTTTAAGTGTGATCGCAAAGAGTAACAAACTTCCAAACATCTAAACTTTCGCATTTATAATATTAATAGCATATTACCTGCTGATACTCGTAATATGTATGTATGTTCATATAGCGCTTCGTTATGTATGTATACTGGTTCCGTGGCTAACGTTTCATGTTAGCTACGGAACCAGTTTAGAACGGAAGGAAATATATACTAATATTATAAATGCGAAAGTGTGTCTGTCTGAACCGATTTAGATGAGTCGCGGGCAGAAGTTAGTAGTCCATATATCAAACCAAGTGGGAACCAAAAATTAAAAAGAATTACTTTATGGTATTGCCTTACAATGGCCGTTGGGGCGGAAAGGTTCTCGAGTGGCGACCACGTACCGGAAGGCGCGGCGTGGGTAGGCCCCCCACAAGGTGGACTGATGATCTGGTAAAGGTTGCTGGAGTCCGCTGGATGCGGGTGGCGCAGGAGCGGTCACTTTGGCACTCTTTGGGCTCAAATGGCCTACGAGTATGTCCAGCAGTGGACGTCTTTCAGCTGATATGATGATTTATTTATTTATTAAGGTTTGCCAACAGATGTTATAAATAAAAAAAACCTTAACTACAACAGATAATGAACTACTGCTAGAGTATTCACCCAATTACAGGCAAACACGGCATGCATTAAACATAGTAAAAACTAGTTACGTCTACACTTAATCCACATTTACACTAAATCTAAAGTTAGCTGTAAGGTAAGATTGAAGCTGAAGAAATGATTGCCTTCGGCGAAAGGTTTATCATTGTTTCTACCAATCAAATAGAATTTGACAAAATTTTCACAAGAGAGAACAACGTCTACCGCACTGCTATTAGTAATTGAAAACCATAATCACATTATATCATCGATTAACAATCAATCAACTAAAACAATTTAACTGTCAAAACAATTAATCGCACCGATCGACTCGTTACCTAACGATTTATTGTCGCATTGTCGATCGTCAACCACAAAAATAACGTTTCCGCATGTCTCTGATGTAACGCATAAAGGCTAAGAAAGTAATACGATGCCAAAGCGCATGTGACGAAATCTTCCGACATCCATGCTATCGTCGGCTGTCCTTGTTTAAAAAGTCTGTTCGGACAAGGATAGAAACAGGTTACGGTAGCTACTACTCGAAGTGACAAGAACGGTATTTTGAACTAACAACGACACTTTGATTGCTCTCAATTGTTTGATGCTGAATGGCATCTTTTTGTATGGTTTTTTTCGCGAATCGGATCGAAGGAGTAATTGAGTTGAACAAAAACTGAAAGTTTAAGTAGGAGGCAATTAATGTTCATTCATTTCATGCATGATATTCATTCGGCTATCCAGATACCCGTCTAGTTGTGTTTAATATCGAAATACTCACATACATGGACAGAAATAGATACAGATACAACACGAAACTGTTAAATAACTGTGCCGCCGCTAAGTACTTAAATAAATAATAAATCAGCCTATATACGTCCCACTGCTGGGCACAGGCCTCCTCTTATGGATGAGAGGGAACTTAATTAGGTGCAAAAAAGTGGGTAGTACTCAATGATATAATATAAAAATTATGTAGAAACGTCTATTCGCAATTCCTTGTTTAAAAGTGGCCTCCAAATCTGATAGCTGAGACTCGTATTGACGATGCGAAACTGATGCAAGATGTTCCAATTGACTCCGTTTTTGTGTGCCAGTTTTGGAGCGTTTATTACCTATCTATCTATTTTTTATAATGCCATCATTGGTATTATTATTGAATGACATCATTGGTATTAGCAAGGACTATCTAGTATTAGTGATAAATTTTTACCGTACCTAATAAGTGCTAAGAAAGACAAAATGACCTACGTTACTACAACAACATTAACGTTTTGCAGTTCTCAATGTACTTTGCATTAAAAGTCTAGACACTCGTTTGTGCCGTCTTGTACACTTGAAATATAGCTTGTGCAAATATCGAATGTTTCACGCAGTTTGTTTGTACGTGACGTACGTCATACGTGTAATTTTTAAACGGCACAATAATCCTACGTATGACCCCGTATCATGGTCGTCTCGTTCTATCAAACGGTGACAGCAAGTGACGGGCGCTCTATCCTGTCACTTATCGTGTGATAAGGCCGACCATGATTCGGGATAGGACGCCCCAATAGAGCGCAGCTGTTTTATTTGCCGAATAGAATGCCAGATATTCGAATAATTTAATCATATAATGTATCAATAATTTTGTAAAGAAGAAAAGTCTGTCAGGTTGTAAGTTTATATATAGGGAGTGATCTATGGAACCTGTCATCCGATTTAAAAAAGAAGGGATCTTCAGGATGTACATATGCTATATTTTATCCCGCGTTCTCTGATATACGCGGGCGGATCCGCGCTATGGCAGCTAGTTTAATAATAATACTGTTTCGGTAGAATCTAATTGCCTTCGTCTCCTATTGAGCATCCGGAGCAAAGCAGCAAAAACTAGTAATATTCTTATGTGATTGAGGTCCACTGTACTTAGTACAACCGAGATTAAAGAAAACGGGTACCCTTTGTTTAGATACCCTAAACATACTGTACCCATTGTCATTGCTCTGGTGTATACCTGCATAACCGTATTGCATTGTAGGTATTATGTAGTTGGCAATGTCCATTCTAGGTAGATTCATGGTTATTGTTTTCGATAATCGAGGTTTAAAATGTTTATCGGCATTATTTAATGTAGATACGTTCGGGTACATTTAGTGTGTTATATTAGTTTGATTTTGTGAAAATACACTTCAGATTGACAAAACCCTTGCTTTATCGTGAAATCAAGCACTAACGTCACCAGTAACTATTATCGCAAAAAAAAATTTACAACTCCTGCGATTATTTGTTGAAGCATATATCCCTCGAGCCATTAGCAAAGTTAATCGTATCGCTTTCACCTTCACCTACGTCCTGCCGACGTTGCTGCCTAATCTTACTATCGCGATTCGCACCAGCCGAGCCCCCAATGAACCTGTATGTCGACCCGAGCACACGTTCTTTATCAGCTGTTAAGCCTGTACCACTGTATCACAAAGACAACTAGTTCTCGCACTGCCCACATTGGTTTTCGTCGTAGCGGATGATTAGTTGAGTTTCGTGGTACGGGGCCTTCGGCTCGCACCGCTGCCATGCGGTTCGGAGTTCTACAAACTTGAACATGACGAACCATCGACACGGGGCCGCCAGTGTGATACCGTTCGCCGGCCGAATCAAACGCGTTACTCGCGTCGCGCACTCTTAGCTAATTTAGTATTATATTATAGAATAGGATCGATAGTCCAAAGTAAACGATCTGTGATTATAGAATTTAATAGTATTTATCTTATTTACGTTTGTAAACTAGATAATAACAAGATGTCTCTGGAACTGGACGAACTTACGGGCGGGACGGGTGACGTTTTCGAGGACTTCCTGATCGTCTTCAGAAGATGTTTGGCAAAGGTAAATGCATTCTAAATTAGTGCTTACCGAGGCCGATAGCGGCAGTCTGCGGCTAGCCTGCTCTACGATCGGGTCTCGTTCGACTATTCCTAACTAACTGTCTAGGTGACATTACTACGGTACCTAGTAACTATAATAAAAACTATAGTGACTTCTTACGTCCACCATGGATATGGATTCTTACTACGACGCTTGGGAATGGATTGTAAAGGTAACCTCGAGTCATTCAGAATTCCATTCCCACTTTCTAACCTTGAGGTCTATCACAGCTGTTATATTTGACAGCATTCAACCCATGCGAACCTGATGCTAGCATTAATCTATACCTTTTCAGATATAGTCACGGGACTGTATGTGTAATCAATGCACCTGGAAAACTGTCGAAATATCTACAATCCTGTTTAAGTATCTTATGCTATTTTACTCACGCGAGCTATGCTTTGTCCGGGCACGTGGTGCTGTTGCTAGGGAAACTGATCGACCTTTCGAATCTATGGAACCATTCATATTAATAATCCAAGCGGTAATCGCCTCTATGTCCGTACAGTAAGGTCCTTGACATATCTGGTAGTTTTATTTAAGAATTAACATTTAGGAGTTTGTATGATTGATTGATTATAATTAGTAACGTTAGCGTTGGGCTTGCGCTGGTTTAGCGGTTAAATATTCTAAATTATTCTGGAGCTCTACGTCAGCTATGCTGTGCGAAGACTTTAATGTGGATGAACACAATAGGTGTATCTTATTCAATAAATGATGTCAAATGAAAACTGCAGCTGTTGTATTCATCCATCCTATGTAGCGAATGTTGAATAGGTATGTGCTAAGTTAAAGGGATTTTTCTTGAGTGAATTATCTAATGAGATAAGATGAAAATGCTTTGACTGTACTGATACTCAAGTGATGTCGAGTAAAGTTCATTTGAAGTCGTGATCCTTTTTTTAATTCCTTGACACGCTTCAGGAAAATACTCTAGCGTTAAGAGTAATAGGAAGGGGTATATACTTACTTACGCGAGGTATAAAGATTCTATACTAGCATAAATTCAGTACTTTTTTAAGGAAGTTGTATCTACCTACTCATTTAATACTCTGCAATATAATATGGAGTAATTTTTTAATGGCAAGGATAACAATTAAAAAATATGAAACAGTACAATAAACTAACTGGATATTGAAATCATTTATGTTTATCCCACCGGAATAAAACCGTTCAGAATTCGTCTCCCGGTTTTACCATTAGAGATACCACCAATTATAATGAGTCAACCAACACTAATGAGCAAAACATTATGAATCAGACTAAAAGGAATTCCACCGAGAAATACTAAAGACTCATAAAAACGGGTACTTTACATATAAAATGTGAAAACAAACCGTACCCGTTTTCACTTTTCCTTGATAACCATAACTTACCTGTTTAGGACAGTAACCTTGAAAGCTAGAACCGATTTACTCGCGTGGTCTCTATCCGTGATGCGTCATTTGACGCTTTACAGTAGCATATTCTTCGGACCACGGGGTATGAACCATGTTAAGGGCGCTTACTTAACATCGGTTGCATCTTGATCTTCTTGATCTCATCAGTACTATCGGCTAAATGCTTTCATACTCACCGTACATCAATAAATAAATAAATAATAAACGAAAATAGTTATTTAGGCGACAAAACAGCATTTATAACATGAAGAATAGAACAATGTAGAGAATATATATAAATTAAAGCGCGAAACTATGCCTTACATGTTTACAGTAAAATGCGTCTGTTACCTTGTTTATAACTTGTATGTACCACAGGTGCCCTTATAGTAGACCTCCGACAACTAAATATGTATGTTATATTATTGTGTTCCGCTATGCGATTTTATCACATGTTATATTTTATGAAGCTTGGCGTAACGTTTTTGTAATAACACATTATAACCCAATCCCAACCATAGAATAACCTAATAAACCAGTTTTACTTCGTATAACTAACTGATTAGGTATAACAAGCAGGCGCACGCCCAACGTCTATCCGTCCCGATAACAAGTTCCCGAACTTATCATGAAAGTGCAGTATGTATAGATTACAGGACTAAACCAACAGTTTCAGTGCGATATAACCATTTACCGTTCGATAGGTCGCTTATGAATTACGCTATAATCAAAACCAATTATTTACAGAACATAATGTTTTTATAACCTAGAAAGCCAGCAAGCAAACTTCCTTGTTCGCATTCATTCATTCTAGTTATCATCGTTGAGTCATGCTGAATTAATGTAAGGTCTCGCAAAATGAATTCTTCGAAACTGTACTTTTCCTTATCCGGTATGGTGGTAGGTATTATGATTATGATAGATGTCTATTGTATCCGCAGACAAATGACGACAAACATCGTGGTTTGATTTATGAACATCGCATCGCGTATGTTTTGGTTGTCGCCGAAAGAGAAAACAAACGTCGCGATAAGTTGCTAATACTTGTACAATTATGTGCCTACGTATTTATTTATACATTAGCGGTCGATTGTCAACATAAACAAATAAATAACAACAACAGACTTGATAAATACTTTAAAAAAAAACATTATCGTGACACCCCTTTTTTAACGTGACGCGATTCGCGACGCAGGCGCAGGCGCATTACGTCACGGCGCGTGCGTTCGCTAAACTCGCGCGGGGAAACTACGTCTCCGATAACTGACAGGAAAATATGGCGCCGGCGCGAGTATTATGTCATGTGTAATTCCTGAAATTCCAATTACTAAATATGTAGAAGTAAAACAAAATATGTTCACACCTGTGATTCACACTTGACAACACGATAAACGGTATCATGGTCGCGTTTTATAGGAAAAGGATACGTTGGCTCGCATTTGTTCTATGCAAAAAATGCGATGGTCGAGGTTGACTATGGTTTTATGAAAGCGAACCTATATTTTTTCATATACATATGTGATAATTAAGTGTGTCATTATTATCTCAATCAGCGCACAAGATGGCAGACTGCTTCTTGAGATTGCAGTCCATCGAACGCGCCTGATGCTAGAGAAAGAGATAAGATTGCCTCTTATCGCAAAAAAACCATCTGGATTCGTGCTGGGATGGGAGACCCTAGCGTGGACTCGTTGCAGCTGGCTAAGAGGCGCTCCCGTCGAAAAGGCTAAGTTAAAAATGGTACTGAATGACTAATAAAGTGCCGTAATTTGTTACACTCCCTCTGTGTATCTGTTGTTATAAAACTGAACATCATTACATCCTGCTCTTATATCTTACTATATGATGATGATGGCACTTTACATAAAAGCGCAATTACACAGCGGGCTAAACAAACCTCCACTCGTCACTAAGCACTAGTAAGAACCTCACATATTGTTTAAACCACCCACCGTATATCTTTTATCTAGTGCTGAAAGCCGATAAATCTAATTGTTCACACTTTAACACGTGTATATTTACAGCGTGTAATAATTACATGCATATTGTTAACTATACATAGTTAATAGTCGGCGAGTAGGGGACATCCTTATTCTAAAAGTTTATTTTTCTCAAACATGCTCTGAAATGTATGCGTTAATGTCACGAAATGAAGACAAGAAGTCTCTTGTTTATGGCTCCCTAACCCTAAACCCTAACTAAAAACATTATTGTCCGCTACTGTAACTTTTTAAATTTGCTTACTAATATTAAACTGACAAAGGAAAAATTACATACTGCCAACCACCACTAGACTCTGTAAGCAGACATGCGACATAAAAAAAAAATCTATGGTACTATACTTATGTGCGGTTAAACATGGTGCTTGAACGGCTTGCTGAAATGGCATGTTTAAAAAATAAAAAAGGCGGCAAATTACACAATTGTTTTCTGAACTTTCGTTCCGATTGTAATTTCAACAAGCTAGTATTTAATTGATTACCTTGTAGGTATTTATTTTAATTTTAAAGTTTCCTCACATCGTTTGAGAAAAGCACTGTACAATCCTCGGCCGTCTACCCCAAAGCTCGTCCAGCAATCCCTTACTTCACGGCCTCTGCAGTAATGTACTATTACTACTAATAAGAGTATTCTTTAATATTTATCTGTATTACTATTTAATTTAATCGGGTCTCTCTGAGAGACGCTTCAAAACCCACACATTTAAGCACTGGTCAACAGGAATGATCTATTCAGGAAAACGGGTACACTCTGTAGATATAGGTACTTTCTAAACAAACTGTACCCGTTTCTGTGCCTATTTAATATGTATGTATAGTCCATATGCGTATCTAGGCGTATACCTAATGAGTGTCACATTGGTTTTACGAGCTATAAACTTCGTCTGATGATCACCTATTTGTTATGATGTCCATTCACATGCCGAATGCGTCACGCAAAGAATTGGAATGTTAAGATTTATACACGTGTTTCTAAAAGCGGAAATTGGTAATCAAATTGGAACAATGGCACCGAAACTCGTTGAATATTATTAACAGTAAATATTTACTAAACAGAAACGTCCGCTAACAACATTCTAAATTACGATAGATAATTTCAGTTACTTAATTTTAAAATTTTTCGTCACGAGCGGGATTTGAACCCGCGTACTCTAGAAACCGTTCATCGGTCGTTCGTATCCAATTGAGCTATCGTGGGCTCCGCTAATGGCGGAGATATTTGTATTTTTTTTAAACATGATTAGATTTACCGCATGTATCTAGATAATTACAAAAACGCCTACACTCTCAGATATTTGCAGTAAAAAGAAAACTAAGGTTGGCAGAACTTCAATGGTAACGTTTTAAAAAGTGTATTGTAGGTGTCCTCGCTTGTCCGTCACATTTCATCATATTCCAGCTACGCAAATGACGCTCGCTGATAACCGATAACATTTGCGACAGCTTGATTACACTGATTAGAACTTAAATAACTACGCGTTACTATAAAATACCTTATCAACACTTTTGAGGATTTCTTGGAATTTCGAATGACGCGCCGATCTGAGGGTAAAAACATATGACAGCGTATACGACTTTACGTAATCTATGATCATCATCATCCTCCTAGCGTTGCTCCCGGGTTTGCCCGTAAAGGAGCCCAGGCTCCGCTTTTACACCTAATCCCATGATTTAGAATAGGCACTAGTTTTTACGAAAGCGACTGCCATCTGATCTTACAACCCAGAGGGAAAACTAGGCCTTACTGGGATTAGGCCGGTTTCCTCACGATGTTTCCTCCACCGAAAAGCTAACGATATACATTCCGTACATAAGTTCCGAAAAACTCATTGGTGCGAGCGGGGATTCGTACCTACGACCGCCGCTTGACAGCCGCATACCTAAACCACTAGGCTACCGTATAGCAATTTTACGGGGAGCAATAATCTTGATACAATTACGGAGTAAAAATGAATAAATAACTTAATACTGTAAGAGTAGTAGTAGAACAATGGATTCCTAATGTCACTCGACACGTTTTGGTTATATTACCTATGATCTATTCTGACATTCTGAGAATGCCGGGGATGTCCATTTAGCTATGCTCTTAAACAAATGTTATATCACGAATGTGTCGTGGAATGATTCACATATCGACCGTACGCGTTGCCAATTCACATAACGGGTCTCTAGTCTACCTACCTTGCTTTAGTAATCAAAATGATCTCAAGTTCGAGCCATATGGATAATAGTTTTAATTGCTTTGTTTAAACAAATTAAGTATATCCACACTTGTCTGTTTATCTGTTTATGTGAACGCGCATCACGTGAAAACGGCTAAACGGATTTTGATGCAAACTTAACTAATCTGTCGAAAAAATCCCCGGTTAGGTTTTAGGCTATAAAGATGATATAGATAAGGATGCAGAGGTTAAAAAATGGGGTTGAACTTTTTATAGGAACTCCTTGAATCTATAATTTGCAAGCACTTGAGTAGAAATTAAAAAGCTTTTGTTTGAAATTTATCAGTATTCGGTATGCTTAAACATAAGAATATCATGTTTAAGTTTAAACCATACTTACCACGTACGAGTCGCGGGCAGAAGCTAGTTATACAATTGCGTCACTGGTAGTGTTGGACTCCCAAATTTAGTTTCATCTTTATCCAACGATCATGTAATTCTTATCATGTTAGATTGAAGCAATCGTTTCATAATGTCTACGAATGTTGCGAAGGTTGCCTATTGGGGTCAGTGTCGTATTTTGTCGGCTAGAGGTATTCGACCGGCGAGGTTGCGGGCATGGTCTTAACTTAATAGTTTTATGACGCATAACCCATTTATCTTGGTACTTAAAGTAGGTAAACTAAATAACTGAGGTGAAACGTCAAAATACTAAGTAAAGCGTAGGTAAAGATCTAGTTTTAATAGGCGTGAAGGGGGGGATGACGCGCATGAGCGCGCAAATAATAGCAGCCCAGTACAGTCAAGAAAAAATATGTATCGATTTAATCCTGTCATAAATATGTACCAAAACCGGTTTACCATTGAATTGCCAAATCCCAACAAACATTTAACATTTTTTTTTACGGTAAGGACAAATATTTGTGTGATGAGCATGAATATTTGTTTCTGAGTCTTGGATGTTTTCTATGTATTTAAGTATTTATATCTATTAAATATATCGTCGTCTAGTACCTGTAACACAAGCCTTATTGAGCTTACTATGGGGCTAGCTCGATTTGTGTAAGATTGTCCCCTGATATTTATTTATTTATTATTTATTTAATCGAATATTATTACAAAGACAACTTTTCTAGTATTTTCATTTCATCGACAAGTCTTTGCGTCGAGGACTCGATACTAGGCAATTTAAACCGAGGTCTTTTAATTGGTAGTCGACTTATTTCCATAAAATTCATGTCATGGCTTTCCATTTCGGGTTTTTTTAATTCATTTTATTACATGAAATAATATTTATTACGCATAAAATTATTTCTGATCTATATCTGAATCCCTAAAGCTTTTTCACCTATTTTTGCCGTGCATTGAGTCGACGCCACCCCGCTGCGCGGGGTGTCTATTTCTGGTCTGAGGGGCACAAGTGAACCCTAACCTAACCGACCTAAAAAAGAGTTCGCTTATGACAAGCCATTTTTGTCCGACCTGATATTTTTTGTAATAAACGATTTACACCATTGATTCATTTTTATTATACATACATATTGTACATATTTATATGTCACACCATTACCTACATAATTTGAAATTTGAATAATGTTTAAATGTGCAGTAGGACATATAAAATTGTAGGTATTAAAGTAATACTTACGTCGAAGAAATGAATTGCAATGTTAGTTGTGCCGATTAAGATAATTTGAAACAAATCACCGGTTGAGTAATATTCGTTGAATAGTATTTCTACGTAGTAAGATAAGTTTCAATAAATAGTAGTTGAAATAAAATAACGCCAAACAATATTACTAGTACTAAAGTTTCGATGAATCGTTGTCGTTGAAATAATATTCGATGAATAGGTGGTCGACAAAACAAGGGTTCACCACCAAAACCTTTATCCAATGACATATGAGCTATGGGGCATATTTATGAGTAAGTTGTATATATTTTTACACTTGACTGTACCATTTCACCGCCTCACCGGCAAAGCACTATAACGTTAGGTTAGGAATGATACCCTGGAAATCTTCCACCCGATTTAGTACCATGTAACCATATCGCAGCAGGTCTATACCTATGTATATTTAGATCTATATATTATGTCTCACATCCGCGTGTGTGACACTGAGCAAAGTTCACCACATGTAGGTACTATTGAGCTGATTAATGTGTGTTTGTTCTGTTTCCACCATTTTATGTTCATTATTACCAGTGACTTAACAGCCTCGGGACTTTTTTAATACCACGTAACTAGAAATGTCGTAAACTTGTAACATCGATAGATTTTTATTTTGTTGTTTCAATGTATACAACACCTCATTCTGTGAAATATTGATGTATGTTGAAAATCTTGTAATTTCCCAATATCATCCAATATGTACAAACAGTCAGCTCAGTTGCGAAAACATAGAGAAAGAAAACTCCTTCCGCGGTAAATCACGATTCGTATTGACATTGGGATAGGGCTACCTAAGTCATTAGTCGTATAAGGTGGTCATTTGTGGAGAAAATTCCCTTTCATATTATAAATAGTATCTATTACCTATGGGATTTCTCACGTCCACCGTCGTAAAGTTGCGGTAAACTCATCAAATGACTTATCAAATCATGATGATAATATTCTCTTATCCCTCATTAGGATAGGCATATTTAGGAGAACTTTTAGGAAGATTTTCTATCTGAATCTCAGTCCTTGAGGTTCCCGGGCTTGATTTGAGGTTTCATTGTGTTGACAGCTAGAGTTAAACGCAAGTAGAGGATTTCAACGGAGAGGTACTTCGGGAACTAGGTGCAAACTCATTACGGACATATCATGTGAATATAGCTAGCTGCGCGCATTCATTAACACTCTACACATACATATATAATAGAGACGCAACACAACACTGAAACGTTTCACAGACACTTTCTAATTACTTAACACAAAAGAAAGAATTTCGCGAATGTGTGACGACAGCTACCTACTTTCCATTTCTGGATTAAACCAGTTCGCACTAGATCGAGGTGCCGGATGTTTCGTTAATGACTATAATGACATACATATGTATGTATGTACGGACAGCGTCAAATATATGTTAACAGCGTTGCACCTAATTCGATTTTAAAAAGGCGTAAAATTGAAAAACTTGTTCGATACGGTTAGCCGTTCTTAGAAAACGTGTATGTAACTTTAATATCTTAAACAACGACAAAAAAGTGGACTGATGACAAATCTGACCATGATTGACATAATCGTACATTCACCTAAACATCAATTTTGTCTCTCAAATGCGGGTAGTTCGGTGATAATTAGTGATAAATTTAAACATGTGTTGCTCTATATATATATACATATATATATAAACGGCGCGCGGGCTTTCTCGCGGCGAGATAAATTATCCGTCTCTTTCTAATTCATCATCATCATCATTGGCCACAGCATCTATGACAGATGATTGTTGCAGCGCTTGGGAGCCTATGGGTTGCCGCATCTACGCTGGTGGCTGTATAGTCCTATAGCCGCACGGCATTTCTTGCCACATCTATTGCAGACGAATTGTGAATCTGTAGGTGATACAGCACGGCGAAGTTTTTTCTGCTTGAGGTTTATGAGCCAATCTTCGTCGTGTTTTGTTGTCCCGACTTTAATATCGTGCCGCCATTCAGGTCTCATGTTGGCGCGCTTTTCCCAGCCTTCTGTCTTAATCCCAAAACTGATCATATCACGCTTGCAAGAGTCCCTGAATCTCAAGATAGATAGTCTATCTCGCCGCTTGAAATCTCGCGCGCCGTCTTGTGTTAACCGTTCTGTTTTTATCGAAAGCTTGCTTAGAGCGAGCAGGTTCGCTGACACGGTTCTTGAATCAGGGACATCAGGGTGCCATGTGCTTAGATTTAGATTTATTTATTCCACAATTGGTTCGATCACCATACAAAACGTCTTTTGAGATTCGCAGGCTAACAGCGTGATATTTTAAGAAACGTATGTAACATTCTTTCATAAATTGGCTTCCCATTTGCGCGAAATTCCCCATTTTTTAGAATAAACATGTATAAACAAGAATAATTTGAGAATAATCGTTTCCGCAAAGTATCACGTGACAAAATAATTTCTCAAATTACTCTACTTTATACAAGTTTATTCTAGGAAAGGGGGAATTTTGCTCCATTAGCCTGCGAATGTCAAAAGACGTTTTGTATGGCGATCGAACCACCTTAAATCTAGCTTAATCTATATAAATTTATATAATTTATATTATGATCGCTTATAGTTGCTTTCGAGCGCTGTCAATGATTAAGTACAAATAACTGCAAGATGAGATGTTTCAATGCGAGCAAACCACTCCTGCGTGAAAGAGACACTTTTGAGAGGAAACGAGATACGTCTTTCTTCGGACTCTTGGGCAAATTTCGATAAATACCTATTAATGTTTCCTTTAGTGACATTTTAGATGAGTTCTTTTTTTTCTATGAAGGAAATTTTAAGGCGGTGCATTGGACGCATTGGTGCAACGCCGTTCTGACTAGATAAAGAAACAATAAGGTCTGATTTTCAGATATATGATTCTTGACTATATGATTGTTCATCTGATTTTATCGATACATGATTGCTTAAAATTTCCTTGATAGAAAAAAAAACCAAAGTTGGGTCTGTATCTTCCTTTTTTTACTCATCCTACTCAATCGATACATTATTTACGACACAATCAAGTTAATACTATAGTATTTTATCTCGTTTAAAATCTCACTTTATGAAATTTTAATAACATTTCGCTTAGTTAGGTATTATCGAAATATATCCAAAACAGCGAATCCCGAAGAGTGTTACCTACATCTCTTTTTCTCGTGGGTGAAAGGCATCAGCGTGTCTCTGTCTAGGGGGTGTGTACGACTCAAATCAAGGCATCCCCTTAAGCAATCTGTCCATCAAGTTTTGGTTAAATCAGACGAACAATCACACAGTCGGGAGTTATAACTGAAAAACAGTCTTTATCGTTTCCTACTCTTAGAATGGCGTTACAAAGAACGCGATATTTTCCAATGCACGCGCGCCCTGAATTGCATAACTTTTGAAAGAGTAAAATGACGGTTGGTAGTCGTGTCCTAACACTTGTTTGAAATGTTATTATCCTGTTGGTACTACAAAATCGTTTCAACTAACCGTGAATAGTAGGCCTAAGAGCCTATGCAGACTGCATTTTTTAAGCGCGCCTTCGACGCGCGCTTGTGTCGATTTACACGTAATTTGACACAAACCCGCGTCGACGGATAAAAATAGACATCGTTTTTTGACCGCGTATACGAACTTAGAGCTCGTTCTTTTCAGGCAGCATACACGTCACTCTCCGACTGTCACTTAAAAGTCAAAATAACTCCATCACATCAACCCCCTCTTGAAAAACATGCATAAGCATAGCACATCACAAAATTATAAATAATGAGTAGCAAGGCCAAAATTCTGTTAAAAATTATCGTTTATACAGGTTACTGCGAGACCATGCTTTGGCAGACATATGTAATAGCACTGCTACCTCTCACTATTGAGTTGGAACAGACGATCATGGGTCAATACAAATTAAAGGAGACACTGGTAATTTATTCCTATTACTTGTATAACAAATTAATCCCCATTCTGTTCAGGGTATTTAAACGGTGAAACAGTAAACATAACAGTGGAAGCTTCTGGCTTGCAGTTTAGCAAATATTGATCCAACTGCTTTGAAATCTAGCTCAGATTTGCAATTCCCCCTTGTTACTTGCAGTATCTACGTATTAATCGAATCTATCACAGTCAATGACATTGGATGCCCTATCATAGTTTTACTTCTACATTGTATGTTCTTCCAATGCAATGTATTACGGTGATTAGGTTAGGTTCAATAGCTCAGCGATGACTCATTCCTCTGAAAGTATCATCCTCGAAATCTTTTTTCTACTGTTTCTGTTTTATGCTAACCTACACTATTGTACCTGTAATTTTTATAGTATGTGCATGTAGCCAACATTTTTATCCGACTGTCCCAGAAGGTAGGAAGGGAAGGTGTGTATGTATGAGAAAATTCTATTTCGAAAGGCTTGATGGAATTTGTCATATGAGGTGTTGAATAATCTTTTGATTTCACCTGTTCCTACATGATTCTCGGTGTGATGATACATTCGCAAAGATAGTTTTTGGTATGAGTTAAAGCATTATTAATTATTAACCCTTTCGCCATTTGCATTGCATATTTGCACGAGTTGAGCCTGACAATGGTTTTACACAGGCGGAGCAGCTTCTCTACCAAGCATGGGCCAAGTTCAGTACCAAACCGAAATTAGTGAAGTACGTCCGCCCTGAACTGGAAGAGCCACAGATAATAGACGATGAGGATGATGATGTAGAGTATGAAGTGTTGTTGTATAATGGTGTTGAAATGAAGTGGCCAAAAATGTTCATATAATGACACAAAATGTATTAAACGAAGCGTGATGTCAATCGCATAGCTTTGCCCCTCACAGCGGCCAAAAGGCTGTGAGCCTTTTAAGGAAATACAGAGAGGTCGCTAGTGTTAGCTGCGGCAAATGCAAGGCAAAGATACGTGGTCGTGGTCTGGGGAGCCTAGTTCCTAGGGCACTGTACCGGCAATACAGGTGGGCAGGTTTGAGTCCTGTCTTGGGCTGTAGGCGATCACGGTTTTTTTTTGCAATTGTTCTCTGTATAAAATTAAACGAAAAATGCGTCGAGAAATGATGCGATCAAATGTATTAAAAGTTAGATACGACCTCGCTTTTCACAAATTACCATAAATGAGGAAATTTATTTATATTTGCATTTTTGGTCAATTTTACGAACATCGTATTAGTTTTGTTGAATTAGGTTTTATTAAAGTAGTTTCTAGTTGTAATATATCAGAACAGAGCTGTGCTAGTCTGTAACTTGTTTTAACTTCACCTCACCGTTCACCCACTAATATATCTTGATCCGCGATTCGTAGTACATACTAAGCGTAGGTAGAGGTTAAATTTCGTTATGCGTGACGAGTGAGGCATTAGCGCGTTCTGGATTCCGGCCCTGCATCATAATCATAAGTGAGGGTATAATTTAGAATTTACCTATTGCTTATCGGTAACTTTTTGAATGTACAGATATTTACGATGATGAGATACCGTCACTAGAGATGTCAAAAAATAAGAGTGTTCAATTCTTCAACTAACCTTTTGTCAACCATGTATTTATGAGGACGACTGACAATCGATTGTAATTTTTCAACTATCCGACCTGAAATAAGGGTTAATTTTTATAAGTAAGTCCTTACGCAATTCGTTGAATACATAATGTAAAACATAACATTTCTAGTTTAGTGAACTCGCACTGTAGCGAGCATATTATGCGTCCGGACAAAAATTGTTCTATTGATGTTATTAGACAACAGCAGATGGTATTTTTAACGTTTTGGCAAACGCGCTGGTTTTACCAAGCATCCCACGGTGAAGCCAAAGGGGAGTAATATTTCTGGTTTACAAATTTGCCTTATCGTCTGAAAACATTCTTGGCCTTCACGTCCATAAAAGTTTGTTACCAGACATCACAGTGCATACAAGAAGCATACGTAAAAGAATTAGTGGAATTTAATATTATGTAATATTTATATAATATTATGGATAAATGAGTATGAGTATGAGTAATATTTCCCAAGCATTATCTGTATTGACCACTTCACCAGCCAAACATGTAAGAAACAACGCAGCTAATATTAAACCACCCCTTTCTCTCTCTCACCACCCGGTCATAATGCTAACGTAAGAAGATGAGTGTAGACTCCACAATTTCTACTGGCGTTCTCCGCCGTTGCGTAAAACTTGTAAGACCACTACCAGGGTGGCATGACTTGCAGAGAGCTTAACTTAACATAATTGTTTTCTTTCCAGTATCTGGACATTGGGGAGGACATGAATGTCCCCGACGATTTCACACAGAGTGAACTACAAACTGGCAAGTGGTGGCGGCATCTGTTGGCGGGCGGCATCGCCGGCGCGTTCAGTCGGACCTGCACGGCGCCCCTCGACCGTCTTAAAGTGTTCCTACAGGTAAATTGCAACTTAATGGCTTGCTTCTGTTAGCAACTCATTCTCAAATAGTGGTGTAGACACTAAATAAAATAATCAATAATGTCATATTTGCTCGAAAAAGGAATAAGAATGTAGTGAGGGCTCAGTACCGTTAGCAGCAGAAGTAGCTACGCAAAATAGCACGCTGAAAAGAGACTAGACAGTCCTTATCCTCTTGACCTCAGTCTGTAGATCATTTTGAGCACTTGGCGCGCGTAGCTACTTTTGCGGCTCACTGTACCCCAAGCCTTTCTAGCTGTGTTGCCATTCTTGAAGAGCATCGAAACTGGCCCCGTATCATGGTCGGCCTTAACATGCGTTAAGCGACTGTCAGCCAGTGACGGACGCTGTATCTTGTCACTTATCGCGTAATAAGGCCGACCATGATACGGGGCCTGGAGTGTGGGGTTTCCACATCCAACAGCTTTGCATAATGTATATACTTTTTTACGGTACTAAGTTTCAACGTCGACCCGCTCGTTCCAGGTGAACCCGACGAGAGAAGGCATGGGCAAGTGCTTAGCGCGCATGATAAGCGAGGGCGGCATCACAGGCCTCTGGCGAGGCAACGGCATCAACGTCATCAAGATAGCCCCCGAGTCCGCCCTCAAGTTCGCCGCCTACGAACAAGTCAAACGTCTCATACTCGGTGACAGAAAGAACCAACCCCTAGAGATCTACGAGCGGTTCGCCGCCGGAGCCACGGCTGGTGCCATCAGCCAAACCTTCATATACCCCCTAGAAGTTCTAAAGACACGCTTAGCGTTGAGAAAGACCGGCCAGTACAGCGGCATTGCGGACGCGGCGCGGAAGATATACGCCCGCGAGGGTCTGAAGTGTTTCTACAAGGGCTACATTCCAAATATACTGGGGATCGTGCCGTACGCCGGCATAGACCTGGCGGTGTACGAGACGTTGAAGAAGAAATACATAAATAAGTATCATCACAACGGGCAGCCGGGGATGCTGTTGTTGCTCGCGTGCGGGAGCGCGTCGTGCACGCTCGGGCAGGTGTGCTCGTACCCGCTCGCGCTTGTGCGTACCAGGTTGCAGGCGCAAGGTACATGTCGATCCAATTATTGCCAATACATTATCCGTCCATTTATGGTTCCGTACCAAGGGCTTGTGCATAAATTACGTCATCGTTTTTTGTCGATGTTTGATCCCCTATCATCCTGTTAGCCCTTGAAATGGATCTTCCCCGCCTAATAATAGTTATTTACGATGCAAGTGCCGAAAATAGGAAATTTGCAACGAATTTCGTGCGCGAGTCCGACTGAATTTGATCACCAATGAGTTTTTTCGGTATTTATGTATGGAATATAATTTGATATTTACAATAAAGCAAAGCTAGGAATGTGAAGTCCCCAACCCGCACTGGACTAGCGTGGGGACTACTGCCCGTTTCCTCTCATCCATGAGAGGAGGCCTGTGCCCGGTAGCGGGACATATGCTGATTTATTATTATCAATATTCTGTTCCGCTAGTCAGGGGACGAGATAAAGTTACTTAGTTTAACCCGCGACGAAAAAAGACTGCGGTTTTTTGTGTCATAGATAATTTTATCCCGAGTGTTCATAGCCATGTTTCATCAAAATCTGTTCAGCCGTTTTTGAGATACTTATTGGACTTTGAAATGAAAGTGTCAAGGGTTTTTCAACTTTTCAAAGTTTTTTTTTGCACAGTGTACTATTTAATAACTACAGACAAACAATAAGAAAACAAAAAATATTAACTAAAGTAATAATTAAAAAAACTATTTTTTTAAGTTTTAGTTATGTATGGACGAGTACATAGTATTCCAAAGGTATACTTCCCTCTCAACATGTCAATTAGAAAAGTGTTAAAGATTCTAACTGAATCCAGTTACAGTTCTTTCCTGCAAACCTTAACCAAATCAAACCATATTGTTCCAGAGAAAGCAGCAAAGGTAGCCGAAGGCACGATGCGCGGCGTGTTCAAAGAGATCGTTCAGCGCGAGGGCGTGTGCGGACTTTACCGGGGCATCACACCCAACTTCATCAAGGTCATACCCGCCGTGTCCATTTCGTACGTCGTCTATGAGTACGCCAGTCGGTCCCTCGGAGTGAACATGACGTGATCGCTTCGACCACTCAGCCTTTGCGAACTTCCCTGAGTTATCTCGTGTACTTTAAGCATATTAGCAAATTTTGCATTTGATTGTATATAGCTGTATGTAAGTCTTATTTATTCTATGTATGTGACATATTCCATTTTTGAGTACGTTGTACGACGGTGAATTATCGATTGCATTTGATTGTCCGGCCCGGTTGGGTAGCATCTGTGATTACAATAAATAACGTAATTTTTTATAATTTTGATTATTTTCTTTCCTTTTTTTTTGCTTGGCGTGACTAGGTTAGTGACGGTCGTTCAACGCATTACTTCATAACTTACTAACCTTTTCACCGCTCTGTCAAAAAGTAAAGCTGTTAACCACACGGCGCGTCAACATGATATGTAGTGCCGAGTTAAACCTTATGTCAATGCATGAGGGTTGCTATCGCAATCTACACTTTGGCGGATTAATCTGTCATTCGCGCTGAACTAGTGGTGCGGATATATCAGTCATTGGCGTTGAAAAGGGTAAGACATGAAGCGCGTAAAACGGTGAATATCTACCTAAAATGAGCGAAGCTGTTTTTTATATTTGACACCTTGTCATGTTATATAATATATGATATATGCGTGTGATATATATGAGAACTCATCTTCGCACCCAGACTTAGGGTGGTATTCGCATATCGGTAATGTGTATTTGCATTTCACATTTTGCATAAAGAGTGAGTGAGATGCAGTACATTGGACAAAATCTTGGACAAGTAGAATACCACTCTCGAAACTTTCTCATTACCTATCATTCTCTGGAAAGACAGGCATGGAGCCGTAAAACAAGGAAATACGTTAATTATTTAAAAATTATAAACAGTAATTACTCGTTGACCTGGTTACGCCGATTCACCGACTTCAAAGAAAGCTTGTTCATAATTTAAATGGATGGATGTAAAGTCAAGGATGGCGAAAAACATGCCATTTACGCTCTTATCGCAATGAGGGATAAAAAGGTACAGTCGACGCTAAAGATATGTATACACTTTACAGACTTATTCCATTATAATAAGGCGTTAAATTGTAGGCATATCTTGTACGTCTACTGTAATTGTGTATCAGTTTCATTTACTGTACAATCGAAGGACGTTTGTACATTTTGTCTGTTGTATAATATAAACATATTACGACTCAGTTATGTGAGATTTTTGGTTTTCTTATAGCTTCATCAATTGTTTAATAATCCTTGTACACTCGACGTCAAAGGTATATATAAAATTTTCGTCTTATTACAATGGAATAAGGTGCAAAAGTGTTTTCAACACATTTGCTCGTAACGTACCTCTTATTATGTCGCTTTTAGGCTCATAATCCTGGGTATTAAACACGCGTGTTTTATAATATTACGATACTCGTGTGTTATGGTCTTATAGTTATATCCCGATTAAGTCACGTTGGCACCTTGCAGCAAGATGTATGCATGCAGAATTGCACACGGTGAATTCTTAAATTAACCGTGTTGTACAGAATGTACAGCTTTTTTTAATTCTCGGCAATGGATTCTTACTCGACTAAACAAATTAAATCCTTTTTGTTAATTAATTGACTATTTCTTTTGAGATATGATATTGAAACGTTTAATTTAGTAAAACTATTTTTACTTTTGATAACATTTTACATGAATTAGCAAAAGATAACATTTTAAAACGAAAATATTTATTTTATTTTTTTGTATTGGCTGTTTAGAGACTTCATCTAAGTCTGGCCGAACACATGCGCGCGCACTGTGCTAACCTCACGAAAAAAAAAATTGTTGCGCGCCATTATATGTAGGTTATTCACAAATATTTGTAAACATTGTTATTGCGTGTTTGGTTCTTATCAAAAATGTTGACTCGTGGTGACTAGAAAAGTGATAATTAGAATGGACGCCACTGGAAATTCTTGGCGATGTGCAATATGTGAGTAAAAACCTGTTGTCATCATTAAGTAAAGAAAATAACTTGGCAGTCCTATAAAATTTCATATTTTGAAAAGGATTTTTTCCTCGCAAAATGTGTTGTAAAACGTCGTATGAAACGCGTGAGCTTTGTTAATTACATCCTCGGCTTCCTTATCACTCTCACCTGCGGTTCGCGTGAGCAATTTCGCCTCTGATGTAACTATCAACATACCTCAATTGTATCACAATGTACTAATATATATCTTTGAACTCAACTGTACACAAGAAAGGGCATTGGGTAACCTTGTATGAGAAAAATTGACATTTTTTTTTGCAGCGGCCACGGATGTTTGTGTAAAAATCTTTTAGAGGACCTCTTAATACGCATATATATATAAAAATAAACGCGTTAAACAATATCGGAGCCGAGATGTATTAGTTTGGTTTCTAACTTTTTAATATAACCTGCGGAAATATGTATTGCAAATATCTCGGCTCCGATGCATTTTAGAGTATTACATTTCATAACAAAATATGTTAGTTTCAAATAGATCTATCATAATATGCCAATTGAACGAGTGGCCGCTCATTTAAAAAATATGACAACACATTTACCCAAACCCCTTTGGAGTCTGTTTTTTTTATTTGTTTTTAACGTAGAACATACGGCCTCGCTTCGCTCCCACGAGCGAATGCCAGTGTTGTCTAGGTCAATCATGCTAACTGTTTTTTTTTATTTGTTTTTAACGTAGAACATACGGCCTCGCTTCGCTCCCACGAGCGAATGTCAGTGTTGTCTAGGTCAATCATGCTAACTTACTATTCTATAACGAGTTATATAGGATTGGTTCAAGTTACACTTAAATAATTCCTGGGATACTTTATAGACAAATCGTCTTGTAGGAGCACTAAGAAAAAATGTTGTACATCTTGACGAAAGTTATGTCTATTTGTTTTGATAAATTTGTTACTTCGCAGTTAATTTATAGGCGTACCGGCTCTGGCAAAGGCCCTAAAAGCTGCAATTTCTCTTTTATAATAATATTAAGCACTATTATACCATTTGCCAGAAATGTTGAACTATATATAGCAATAAAACCAAAAATTTGTTGCGATAAGTATATAATTTATGTTTTATAACCATCAATTACAATAACACCAAGATATAGTTGTGCTCCTTGCGTTTACTAAATTGTCAAAAGGGCCTCTACGTGTTGGCTCAGTTGGTATTTTGTAGGTAACTGGCTCCGCGCAGCCCTCCTAAAGGCCCGGGACATGATTGTCCCGTGAGCGGAAACAACTAGGTATAATTAGTACAATCAACTGTGAAACAAGTTGACATCCTGGACTATAACCGCGAAATCTTTCTAATATCTCCAACTCTATCGCACTTGCTAAATTAGAGTAATATACAGGGTGTCCCAAGAAGTAGTGATGAAGTAGTGACTGAAGCTGGGAGGTAGAGGACCTAGAGGGCTATCTCCCAACTTCAGTATACCCCCATGTATGTTCCGCGATTTTTCGTATTTTCGGAGTTATGACTTTTTTTAATCTTTCACCTTTTCTGAATCAACCCCATGTATGTTCCGCGATTTTTCGTATTTTCGGAGTTATGACTTTTTTTTAATTTTTCACCTATTCCCGAGTACGATGAGATTTTTATATATGGTGACGTGAATTATTGCGGTAGGTAGATGTTTGTTTTTTTTTAGTGCTAAGCTGACAGATAGGCCAATTCAGTATGAATTCAGTTAGATCTTTGAATGGATTAAAAAAAAATAATGCCAAGAAAGATAAAATTACCTAGTGTGTTCAAAACTTCAAGGGCCCTTAAAAAATAAAATCCCAAAAAAAAAATTACCGTTTGGCTTTTAAAAACTTGCGCTATCTGTCAGCTTAGCACACAAAAAAAATCAAGCATTTACCAAAATAATTCACATCGCCATAAATAAAAATCTCATCGTACTCGGGAATAGGTGAAAAATTAAAAAAAAGTCATAACTCCGAAAATACGAAAAATCGCGGAACATACATGGGGTTGATTCAGATAGCCCTCTAGGTCCTCTACCTCCCAGCTTCAGTATATCACTACTTCTTGGGACACCCTGTATATAGTTATACGATCTTTGATCGAAATTACGGACATCTCTCAAGGACGATACAGACGCAGACGGAGACATTCGAAAAAATACTGGTTGTAGTCCTGAATACATGAACATGTTTCATATATAATTTGCTTCATCTTATGGAGCTTCTAAACGGGCAACATTTTTACGGCAATGTGTGGCCGGCAAGCATGTGCATCTTGCTCTAGCGTACAAAGTCAGCGTGAGACAGCAATAGTTGCCGGCCAGAAATTGCAGGAAAATGTGGCCCGTTTAGAAGCTCCATTACACACATTTACAGAGAGAAATGAGAACTATGCAACAACTAAAACTAAATTGAAAAGAAAAAGAATACTACAAAATACCTAATCATAAACTACATTCGTTAGTGGACATTCATGTCAAATGTAAGAGCTGTGATTAGAGCAAGGCACGCAAGGAAATTAGGGACTGTACAGTCAGGAGCAGATCTATATGTATATGTATATACGGACAGAAAGACCCATAGTCCGATCGCTTCACCGAGTCCTCATCTGCAGGGGGTATAATGTACGATTCCCACCGAACGGGCCGGCCCGGGTCGCCTGACGCCGCGTGGCAAAGGGGGGCGAGCACCCGACGGCAGCCGACCGCGTTTTAATAGAGTGCAGTAGCCAAAAGCCGGACGGAGCCGATCTCATGTGATGACAGCCGACCACAGCCGCCCACGTCCGCGAGGAGCCGACCGGCCGCAAGAAGATTCAAATATGAAATTTAACGTCTATATTAAAGCTTCAAAATTCCTTTGGGAACTTGCAAAAAACGCTCTGGCGCGGCCCGGTCGGTGAGAATCTTACATAACGGGGGAGCTTCCCCTTCCGCACGACGCGTGGTCCCCCGTTCTACCCCGAGGACTCATTGAAGCGGTCGGACTATAGACAATGATGAAGTAGGTTTTGGGGAAATGAGACCCGAGACATTAAAGACACTCTTTATTCACATCGAAGGGGCCACGCCAAAGCGTTTCAAAACGTGTATTTATTTCTATCTAGTGCTGACTTTACCGAATTATGCGTAGACTAGTTGGAAAGAGAAATTGAACAGTCAGAAGATATTTTAATTCGCATCTAGACCGTTATCGATAGTAGGTACCTACTCCAGAATATAACGTTAGTAAAATATCTACGTCGCGATAGCGCAATGACAATTGTGCTTTGAAAACCAATTGTGAAAATTATATAATTCACATTAAAGTGTAAATGCCCTTACATCCAATATTTGACAACTGTCATGTCAGTAAAATTTCATCATTGACGTTTATTGTACCGGGATGACGGATGTCAAATATCGGCTGTTAATAAATCTAATTATAGTACTTCCAATATGCATATGATGTTCTTCAACAAATACAAAAAAAATACTTTTATTCTAGTTTGATGTATTTAGTCTCTAATGACATACATACTAATGTATAATTCTTTAGATAGAAGATATTAACTCAAGTTATAAATATTTAATGAACTTTTTAAATGTTGTAACTTATAATTTTAAACCCAATTTTAATGTTTCAACTCTTAGGTTGTCTCGCTCTGGCCCCGTATCATGGTCGGCCTTATCACGCGATAAGTGACGAGATAGAGCGTCAGTCTCGTTCTATCGAACGGTGACAGCCAGTGACGGATGCTCTATCGTGTCACTTATCGCGTGATAAGGCCGACCATGATACGGGGACTGGTCTCGCCATAGCGGTAATAGTAGGTATATAAAGGAGACATGCAATATATTTACAATTTTTAATAAGTAGGTAGGTACTTACTTACGCGTATAATTTCGGTTTGGAAACTCCTTATGTACTTAGCAATAGAAATTAACACCATGGCGGGAGTTTGCGTAGCGAATTCTCCTTTTGAATGTTAGATAGGTAGTGTTTCAATGAACTTTACAGTGATTTTCCATATTTAATAGTGTTTCTAAGCGTTTACATAGAAGTAAAGAAATGTACATGAATGAATCAGGGAACACTCTAAGCCCTAAGCGGCAAAGACCCGACCTCTTGTTTAAGGCGGTGCACTGGAAATCATAGCGTTCTTTGAATCGCCGTTCTGACTAGATTAAGAAACAATAAGGTCAATATGAAATTTTAATAAAACTTCACTAAGTTAGGTATTTATCGAAATTTGTCCAAAACAGCGATTCCCGAAGAGTGTTACATCTCTTTTTCTCGTGGGCGGAAGACATCAGCGTGTCTCTGTCTAGGGGGCGAGTACGACTCAAATCAAGGCACCCCCTTAACTGAGACGGCGTGGGAGGCTATCTACCGGTACCCTCTGCCGTCACTCTCTTACCCCCGTCCTATGACAGGCGCCGTCTCAGTTTCATTTTTTTTTTTTCATTGGTTGATTAGTACTGTCCACTAATTTCAACATCATCATAACAGTCGAAAGTCTTCCGCTGTTGATATAGGCCTTCCCCAAAGAGTGCCAATGTGACCGGTCCTGCGCCGCCCAGGTCAGGTCATCAGTCTAACTATGGTCTAACTTGTGGGGGGGCCTTTACCCGCTGCGATAAAGATCTACTTAATTTAAATGAAGTATCCCACCAATTTCATACTAAGGTACTGAAAGACTCGGGCGAGTACTTATATATTAATGTCTAATATTATAAGATCTCCAGATAGTTTCAATAACAACGCATTCCTTAATACATTCAAGTACATTTCAAGGTTTTCGGGCTATAAATGTTAGATATACCTACTTATATAAGTAGTTCCTAAACTATACTGCCATGATGCCTGCCGCTTAATCATATTAGAATGCAGGTCTTGAATTAAAGGTAGGTAAATCATATAGGTACACGACATTCGTTCCTGATTTACCTATAATTTCATCTCTTGGGTGCCTACATGAGTTCACTAGCTAAGCAATATTAACGGTAAGCTCGTTTTGTTATAATTCTCCAATCACAATGGATCTGCCCAAAAGGTGGGAAATCGCATAACTGTTAATGGCTGGCCTAGGCTAGGGGCGGATTAAATGCCAAGGGCACCTTAGGCAAGCACCTCATCGCCCCCCCTCTATCGGCCATACCTAGATTAAAATTTATAACGAAAATAAATTGCGCCCGTTTGGATCCCCGCGCTCCTACGCACGTGCCTATTTTGTAATCTGCCTCTGCTACCCTCTGCCCTCTGCCCTATGCAAGTTGAACCGAACCCTCTGACTAGATTCAATTACCAACGTGGCAACACTGTAACGTCATACGCATACACGTACTACCTGTACTCGAAACTGGAATTCAAGACCAAAAAAACTACGACAGATACGTCACTATCAAATCTGTCAAAGTCACTTATGTCATTGTCAAATAAAGTTTTCGGGTTTCGCCAACCTGTTTGTTATATGCTTCTTTGTATTGGCTGGCACAATTAATTCATTAGGTTTCTCTCAAAAAAAGGAACGTAAAATATTACAAACTTTATTTTCAAGTCAACTAACATTGACAAAATTTTATTGTAAAGAACTTCAGTAAATAAGTTGAATTACCAACGAACATACACGACAGTGTTCCATATTATTAAGACAGTATGGAAAAGTTAAATATAACCAATTTTTAATAAATTATTTTTATTTATCTTCATTTTCACCACAACTAATGTCAGAATCACTAACTTAGGAATCTGAGTCGGTCACTTGTATAATAAAGTTTTCCACCACTCCAGTAATTAATCCGTCCAGTTTGCACATCTCGTCCTCTTCTTTCATGACATGGCTTACACATGACGGCCACTTCTGCGGTGTCACCTCCCGGAGGCCTTCATGAAGTAGGTCTTTGACCTGTGCCATTTTAAATGTTTTATTATTCCTGGCTGCATGCCCTTTTACCTGAGCCCATACCAACTCAATTGGGTTTAATTCGCAGTGGTAAGGGGGCAATCTTAATACTAGCACGCTACACACTATTATTCTGCAATTAGCTAAATGTATGCAAAAATAAGTTATTAATAACTTACATGTAGTTAAAATGTTGTACCAAATGTTATTAACACCTGAATTGATACAAGCGCAATACCAGCATTGCAACCAAAAATTACGGATGATTAAATTTTTATTGAAGCGTCTTGTATTTTTATGTAAAAATAAGTAAATAAAATTACTTATTTAAATTATAGAATTAAAATTACCAATAAATAAATTTTGTCAACGTGTTTTTAGAAAAAAGGGATATACTATTGTACCTACGATCATTTTATTGCAGTGGCAACATTGTCGTAGTTTTTTTGGTCTTGAATTCCAGTTTCGAGTTTACACGTAGAACAACAGTAATGCCGCGAAACAGAATTTAGTTCATTTAAAAAGCCAACTGACGAATTCAGCAGAAGAGGTCTCTACTAGAGAACAGCCATGACTTTTTGAGAGGTTATTTGTGCTTTTTGGGCAATCTCAACGCCAAGTCTCAATTTTTGATGTAATAATTTCGTAGCGTAGTTAGATAGGTAGGCAACAAATAATGTATCGTATTAGTTATGCTAGGCTCTAGGCTTAAATGTAGGTATATCTGTGCAGAAATCAGACCACGATTTAATCTCGCAATGACTAAGAAAACAGCTCCACCTGCGGTTGATGCTACAAGCAAATATGCTTATTGTGTGCAAAATATAGGTACCTGCTGACATTTCAATGTAGTAGTTTTAGAGGACTACCGTCGTTCGAAATGGGACTTATAGAGTGCAAATTCACGTCACGTCACGGAGCTGAATATTTTCACTATTTGTCGATGTGACAATACAGTTGGCCAGTCGCGTAATGGTGGGTACACACTGAGCAAACGAACGACCAACGAACGCGAAGCATTTATGTGACAGCTATTTGTTAGAGTGAGATACATAGCCGTTCGTTGGCTTGGTGTGTACCCACCATAATGGTGGGTACACACTAAGCAACCGAACGACCAACGAACGCGAAGCATTTATGTGACAGCTATTTGTTAGAGTGAGATACATAGCCGTTCGTTGGCTAGGTGTGTACGCTCCTTTATACGTATAGGTACACGTAGGAGGGTTTATTCCTCTCTTTTCGTGCTTGGCTCTCTTATTACCAATGGACGGACCGCGGTAGATTTTCCTCTAAATCGAATGGCAATCGTTTTTATCATACGAAGCAATATCAATCGGTCGAAGTGTGTAGTTGAAATACAATTGATCAATTGGCAATTAACATCCACCTGAGCCTAAGTGGAGAAGGTTGGGTTGATAGGTTACAAGTGCTGTCTGGTTTGGTTTAAAACTCGAATTCATGGTTTTATTCCAGTTATAGGTAATTATGATTACAATTATCGTGGTCGAGGTCGCTTTTCGCACTGAATAATGTTGTAAAGCAGATTTTAAAGTTGACTTTAAGTCAGTTCCGAGAAACTGGAAAAAATATCAACCTTACGTATTAAAGTACAAAATGTATGTCGTATACTTAAAAATAAAAAGGTAATTTCCAACCGCGGTAGAGATTACATTACTATATTGTTGAAACTATTTTAACCGCATCGTCCCGTTGCGGTGTGCGTCATCTTCATCCTACCCACATTTAACTGTCAGTTATCCATAAGTGATCAAATACAGTCACTGGTAGGACTATACATCTACTTACTGTAGGTATGTATGTAAGTGCTTATGGTAATATCGGTTTCAAACGTTTTGATTTTGACACCAAACTCCTCACAGAAACCCACTGAAACCAGAGGACTCTATGTAATAAAGAGGTTTCAGATTATAATAACAACTCACTCATACATAGAGCGGAACCCAACTTGAAAATAAAATTATTTTGCTGCTTATCTGTCACCTTTAGGTATGTGCGTAACTTCTTACATAATTAATTACTGAAACATAAATTACTACTATTCTGTCCATTACCCTAATATGCCCTAATGTATAATCCTACTTTCAATGCCATACAGCACGATTACTGTTAGTTAACCACTGACAGATAGTTTGCCTTCATTTAATTTTCAACTTAAATATCATACAAATTAAGTACTTATTTCTAAATCGTCATACGTGGGTAACAGTATTCTGAAAATTGCTTTATTTGTATGACATTAAAGTTGAAAATTAAATGAAGACAAACTATCTATCAGTGGTTAACTAACAGTAATCGTACTGTACTTAGATAGAAAACGATTTACTAATACAATAGTACTTAGTTAATTCGAATTGTCAAGTTTCCAATTAACCAGAAATATTATAAACGTTAGTTCAAAATAAAATGTAGGTATGCCTTAGATATGCAACCCGCAGTTAAAATATTTCCATGTCCCATTGCCTAATAAATACAGTGTTGTTTGCCGTAATATTAAGGAAAAATATTTCGTTGACTATTCTAATAATTCACAATTGTCTGTTAATATTTAATATCCTAATAAACATATTCAAAATATTTACTTTTATTTCCTCTTCTTGAAACTCCAACGGACATTGGTCTCAACTTCACCCTAATGGACACAACAGACATCGACACAAGCCTTAGAGCATTAAACCAACCGGAGTGGCCATGAGTCATTTTCTATACATAAAAAGTCTGCCAATTTTTGCGGGGGAGGGGAACGTCAAATGTATGCGTAACATTCAATATTCTCTTTGTGCGTAACGTGAAAATAGCTACGTCAGATAAATGTCAGTCCATACAATGTGTATGACCACTGGTCATATACGTGTACGTCCATGTCATATACTTTTAGCAGAGGGGAACGCCTGTCAATTGCCACTCCGGTTGGTTTAATGCTCTAAGACACAAGCAGACGCAAGGCCCGATAAGCTTGTACTATTACTTATTCTGTGCGACAAGTCCCTATTTAACCCTGATTCCCTGAGCATGGACCTATAATCCCCAGGACACGCTATACGTGTTGCCACAGTGAGAGACGGAAAGGCTCCTATGCAGCTAAATTAAGAACTGAGGGGCTACCGCGAAATTAAAACGAACTTCGTTTGTTTATCTCCGTCTCTGTCGCACTTGCTAGTTCGAGCGACAGAGACGGAGATATTCGAACGAAGTTCGTTTTCACTTCGCGGTAGCTCCTCTGATCTTTCAAAATGGCTTGCCATGAACAACATGCTTTTGGACGAGTAATGGTTTATGTGCCACCACTTCATACTAAATCACTTATGGCATATAAAATGTGGGGACTACTGCCCGTTCCCTCTCATACATGAGAGGAGGCCTGTGCCCAGCAGTGGGACGTATATAGGCTGATGATGTGTGTGATGTGATATAAAATAAAGTGGAACTATGACAAGGACTATTAATGATATTTCCCTTTCCGTCACACTTATAGAGATTTGTATGCTACCAGCTTGTTCGCACGTTGTTATATTATTACCACAGCTTGTCCTGAGTACTATAGGTTCATGTAATCATGTTACAACTAGACTACTACAGTACGATTACTGTTAGTTAACCACTGACAGATAATTTGCCTTTTATTTAATTTTCAACTTTAAGGTCATACAAATAAAGCAATTTTCAGAATACTGTTACCCACGTCTACCGATTTAGAAATAACTACTTAATTTGTATGAAAGGTTAACTAACAGCATCTAACAGTAATCGTACTGTAAGCCTTTCTCAGACTAATGGGCAATCCACATTAAGTAATTTTACCCCAATTTGTCAGGACAACATGTCGAAGTCAGAATTGGGTGTAGCGTACAGACCACAGACCATGGACGTACACTAATCTGGACTGAGTACTAAGTTTTATTAGTCAATCAAAATTGAACCATATTACCGACCAAGGTAGGTACACAATTGTATGATAAAAGACTACTAGAGAAAGCGTTCCGAGCGAGAGCAAACAACCCGAGGGTGGTGTCCCACTCGCACGAGTTGCCAATGTAAAAATAATAATGATATAGTGGTATTAACAGGTATTAAATTATACGGAAAAATAATACCTGTTCATAATTACGAGCCGACATTATATAGGAGATGTTACTTTATACCTTTGTTTTAATTTACTTATTAAAACATGGTAACGCATTAAATATTGAGGTAATGAAGTGGTAATTTTAAATATCGACTTGTATCCCCAACGTTGACATCTATTTTTCAAATATTGTCATTGGACTCTTGTTGCCTTGTTTTAGTAAAAAATGGTGAAAATATGTTGTATAAAGGGATGTAAAAGCGAAAGCTTTAATAATTGTGGAATATCATTTCATAGGTAAGGAACATTTTGCTTTATTTTACGATAAAACGACAAAACCATATGCCAAACTTATTAGGGTGACTATGATTTGGGCCGGTGTGAGAATGCAATGTCGTAGATAAGTCGGCAGAGCAATTATGTTAAATTATTTCATTTAATATTTTAAAAATGTACTATCCATACTTGCATATTCTTCTATACTGTGTTCATACTAATGTTATAAATGGGAAAGTGTGTGTGTTTGTTTGTTTGTCCGTCTTTCATGGCAAAACGAAGCGACGAAACATTTAGTAAAAATGTCATCATCATCGTCCTCCTCCCCTACCGTTATTCTCGGTAATCCCAGTTGTGCCCTAAACGAGACCGAAGTCCGCTAAGTGTCAAACGGACGTTAGTAAAAATGTATTTATGTTTAAATAAAATATATATGTAGGAACATGATGTTTTTATTAGGAGTTTATTCGTGAGTTTTATTTATTTGTAATACAAGAATAATTTATTTGGACTGTATTACTTGCCAAAGCGAACGGTTCTGCACCACGCGCATCCAGAGGATTCCCGGCACGTTTACCAGTTCATCACTCTCTAAACAAGAATTTTTATAAATCCTAATATCCGCATAGGTACTTGGTCACCCTAATTAGAACGAGATGCAATTCTCTAGTATGACTTCTCTGACGGCTACGCTTTTTTAATCGCAGTACTCAGTCCAGATTAGTGTACGTCCATGCCACAGACTAATAAGAATACAGACGCGCAGTATAAAGCAAGACGATGTTTCATATAGTTGTCTCTGTCACTGCTTATGGTCAGCTGATGTGAGTTAGAATGAGACGAATAGTACGGTATTTTGAGTCTATTGACGACTTGTCTCCAAAAACTGTTAACCACGGTGTTAAATCTTAGAGTGATTAATCATAGGTCCATTTGTTAAATGCTAAACAATCTGTCAAAGTCAAATCAACGTCAAATCTCTTGTGAATCTTGAGGAAAGCTGGTAATTTCAAGAATATTGTGTTGAAAAACTAAATATTTCTGTAATAAGTTAATGATTTAAGTTGTATGAAGTGGCACAATGGCTTGCGCAGTTCCGTACTGCCGAAGTTACGCTAGATTGTTAAAAAAGACCGGAGAAACAATCGGATTTCATCGGTAAGAATCATTTGGTTATTTTTCAAATATTTCATGTACATTACGCAATATAATGGTCTGGGATTACAGCAGATGCTTGATACTATCGGATAAGTACTTTTTACATGGATCAAACTTGATATTTTAGGGATTTTTAGTAAAAATACAATTGTCGTAAACATGGGTAGTGTTGTTACCATGTATATATCGATATTTCATCGACATGAATTATTCATGTAGGCGTTTAGACAAAATATTTTAATGTTACATGTCTTAACTGTTAACTTCAGGTTTCCGGTAAATAATAATCTTCGAAAAAAATGGATTGACGCAGTAGGGTGCACTAATTGGACGTCGAAAAAACACCATAGAATATGTTCGAAACATTTCGAAACTAACTGTTTCGTTATTATTAAAAACATAAAACACTTGCTGCCAGATGCGATACCTACAGTTTTTCAGAGGCCGCTTGAGGTAAGTTGGTATAGTGAGTTTTATTTATTTTATTACTTGACATTTCTGAGGTCCCTCCAGATGAGTTCGTTTCATTTAATTTTTGTATATGCAAAGAATTTGTATTAGTGCATTGATTTTCTTTATATATCCATAACTACTATTATATGTATTATACATGCGAAAGTAACTCTGTGTTGGTTTGTTGTTTACCTGTTCATACTTAAGCAGCTCAACTGATAGAGATTGTATAATAATGTTTTCGTTACTGTATTTAATGCAGGGATCTCACCAGGATCAACAATTAGAAGGCAACTACAACAAAATGATGCTGAGCAGTAATGAAAGGCTACCAGATACAATACCTAAGACATCTGCCTTGCCTCTTCAGGTGATGCAAGTTTACTGATTGCAAAAAGTTCTATATAATTGGATATTTATTATTTAAAGCATTAGGTGTAACTTTCTTATTAAAATGAGATATTTTCAGGAATAAAATTGCGTTGTTATTTTGTGTTAGCTTACTTTAAAAACAAAGTTTTAATCGACTTCAAATCAATACTTCACGAAGCCACATTCCATATTACCGCATGAACTGCTTTCTGAAAGCAAATGCATGATTTCAAAGTACCCAAATCGTTTCAAAATAAGATTTGAAGATTGCCCTGGTTTTCTCCAGGATCCCATCTTCAGATCCTGACCTGCCTAGGACCACCTTTTCTAACAAAACACCATTCTTATCGGTCCAGGCGTCTAAGAGTAATCGAGGAACATACATAAAAAAATAAAGTGCCAGCGGAATTGATAAGTTTCAGAAGTCGGTTAAAAATAAATGTGTTCCACTAAAGATCCACAAAATAGTGAGACTTAAAAAGTAACTCGTCTGACTACCTATGTATTTGCATAATTTAATTTGTAGCGAACATATGAAACATGAATGCAGTTTATTATATTCGTAGTCGTGTAATGGTTTTTGTTTTCTATTTGGTAAGTACCATATTAATTTTTGCATAGTATGGATAGAGATACAATTTACTTACGAGTATCGCATATTACGAATTTATTAACAGTAAATATCGATATCGATAACTTGTAAGAAAATATCTTTCTGTGCACTAAATCTCAAGCGAGTGAGAGAGCGAATTACATCGTGCGAGCGAGAAAGCGGAGACAATGACGTATGAAGACCTGTCAGATAACATGGTTTTATCCCTTTCTTACTCGGCGTTCAGTACGTAAGTGAGAAGAGATCGGATGTATAGAAAACGTTCAATTTATTAGGACCTATCTGCTTTTCTCTGTAATCTGTGGTACAGACGTAACAACTGCAACTACAATTTCATTCAGTGTGGCCAGTTAACAGTAAGAAAGCGAAAATTGCCGCATTCAAACGGTCCTGCGAAGCGGAGTGCAAGATTATAAGGCTGATGACTTGCCATTAACAACTTACTTAATTTGGACGGGTAATGGTTTGTGTGCCACAACTTCATACTAAATATTTATTTATCTTTGAATGTGTTAAATAAAAAAAAATGGAACTACGACAAGGACAATTAATGATATTATTTCCCTTTCTGTCACGCTAATCGAGATTTGTATGCTATCAGCTCGCTCGCACGTCGTATTATTCTTATCATAGCTTGTCCTGAGTATTATATGTTCATGTGGTCAATAGTAAATTTGACAGCTTAGTCAAGTTTAGTTTACTCTGTTTACTACTTTACTATTGACCGGTTGACCGCCGAAGCCAGGCCGCGCCAGTCAGTGAAAGGCTTTACACACGAACGCATAACATTAAAAATTAAATTAACATGAGCAAAATGTGGGTCTTCTCAGTTTCGCCAACATTACAAATCTAAAAATGCAAAAACAGCTGCGTTTGACAATTTAGTACAATATTTTATTTGCGACTGGTATCACCTCTCAATTTTCAATGTTCTTCCTTTTCATAGCAGCACGTGTAGACGCGGACGACTTGCTTATCATTTTATAGAATAATTTCGGTAAATTGATTACTTTTAAAAGCTTTTAATACCAGAAACGTCACCATACCAAAGAATGTGAAATTGCGAATCAATATATACCCACCAAGTGACACAACAAACAAGCTTACCCATATAAAATGCCGTGAAGTGATTCGTTTGATTCCAGTGGAGTGAATTAACAACGTTTTTACGATTACACTGGTGACGCATTAATGGTTTTTTTCCTTCAGCCTAGGTTCCGATCACGATGCCTTCAGACGCGAAAAAGCGTGCACAACAGAAGAAGAAGGATGCAGCCAGCAGTAGGAACAAAAAGACAGTGACTCGTGTGACGAACAGCGAAGAAAATGGGACTACCAACGGCACTGCCAAGGAGGAGAGAGAGCTCACAGCTGAAGGTAAGGAAGTGGAATAACCCCGATAAATCTCGTCTAGCGCTATATATGGACATGCACGTCACATTGGTCAATTAATTTCGTTCTATAGTGCATGCCTAGCTCGCCTCGCGAACTGACGACTATGTGGCGAAAAATTATTCGTTGTTAGGTTTGTTTTTGGTTTTCTTTGAAAAATTGTGCAGGAAAATGCCATATTTGAATAAATAAATATTCGTTTTCTATAGCCATTCTTTGTGTGTATGTTAGTAAATGAAAATATTTCTAAAACCTACTATGCCTTCCATGGTTGTAGTTGAAAAGGGATCCCTATAATTTACAGCCAAATATTTGTTGTACATTTCATCTTAAGGTAGAATCAGATGGTTCACTTTTCTTTTATTTTCTTGTTTAATTTTGTGGCCTCATAACTCAAAGTGGCCAATTGGAACGAAAAGTGAAATAGAACATTACAGGAAAATGAAGCATTTACTATGAAAAAAAAATGAAGCATTCACTGGAGTGAACATTCATTCAAGTGAACTGTCTCATTCTACCTTAACAAAATCTTGACGACCGGTTAGCCTAGTGGGTAGTGACACTGCCTACAATGCTGGCTTAGCTGTTCCTGGGTTCGAATCCCGGTAAGTGCATGTATTTGTGTGATAAGCATGAATATTTATTTCTGAGTCTTGGAGGTTTTCTATGTATTGTTAGTCTTTCTTTCTATTAAATATATCATCATCTAGTACCCATAAAACAAGCCTTATTGAGCTTATAATGGGACTATGTTGATTGGTGTAAGATTGTCCCTTAATATTTATTTATCTTTGTCTCTATTTAACCCATGCATAAAAAGAGAGAGAATGATATGTGGACACAGATTATTGAGTCTTACAATTTAGGAATTCAGAAAAAAGTGTATATTTTAGCCTACATAAATGAACTAGTAGCAGCCCAACAGTTACACCTCGCCTGGCTTTCGGTAAAGGTGTGCAAGAGGTACTAAGGCTCAATACTGTAAATGTAAATTGGAATGTTTGTAAGTTAGATGATGATAATATGATCTAGGACAAAATAAAGTGGAAGGAGTTGACCAGGGAACTAAACCCCATCATGAACATGCATCAGAAGGAATAAACAATAGTCCAAAAGCCCACCCATTCCTATGAGGGTGCCGATGCCCAAGATTAGAGAAGATAACCTCTTCATGAAAATATGTTTTGTCTAATGCCCACTAATACTAATGTCAAAAGTGACAGTAAGACTATCAAAGTTAACAGCATTTTTAATGTTTATGAACAAGGGTGTGTTTCACCTACTTACAATGACCGATCCACATTAAAAATGCCACAGGCAGCTGTCATTCCATAGAAAGTTGTCAAACTTTCCACACATTCAGCTTTTAATAAACACCACTTACAAATACAGATTGTTTGGTGCAGCCCACTCTAACGGTGTACCGTTAGAGTGGGCTGCTGTCCTGTGGGACAAAGAGAATAATGAATAATGCTTAATACTATTCATTGCTTTATTTACTTCTTTTATTATTATTATTCAATGAAATGCGTTTGTTAGTCGCGCATAAACTCGAGAAATGCTGGACCAAATTTGCTAATTTTGATTTTGAAATAATTTTTGATGTCCAGGGAAAATTTTAGAGGTGAAAAATTATGGAAATTATGCAAAGAAATTGTAATAATCAACAATTCTCTTTTCCCATACAAAATGTTCCTAATTGTCAAAATATAAATATTATTTTTAAATTTATATTCACACTTCATTCTGGGTACCAAAATCTCCATAGTGCTTTGTAGCTTCAAACTAGTTTTTCGTGAATACCAAATAAAGGATTAGGCTCCTAATCTTTTACCTCCTACTATTATCGTCTTTGTTTTTTTTTTCCGAAGCCTCTATTGTCTCACTGCTGGGCAAAGGCTTCCACTCTTGACTTCCACTTGTCCCAAATTTGAGCTATCTCTGGCTAATTATCTCGCCATCTCCGTCTCGGCCTGCCACGTGGCCGCCGCTCATCGTCTTTCTATCTCTGCTAATAATATTGTTTGCCATAATTACGTGTGCACACAATTCACCGTGCACACAATTCACTGTTTTCAAACAAATTGATGTATGTACAGTCAACCAAGAACGTGATCGACTACATTGAAACAGCGTCGAATGTTATCCTTCAATACACGGTGGTGATTAAGCCCGTTGGATTCTAGTACGGGGTAATTTGGTGCCACAGGTGTGCCAATCAAAAGAAATGGAACAAACTTTTCTTTAAAATTCAATTATCCAGCTTGCGTGAATTTTACCTCTTATATTACATTTGTGTGCTAATGCTAAATCAGTGCATGAATACTAAAGTAATGAAGCAAAATATGTTTTTTCTCTCAAGTTGATGTCAAGATGTTATTCAACATGAATTATTATTCTTCATTATATATATTTTTTTTTATGTGAGGAAACCGGTCTAATCCCAATAAGGTCTTGTTTTCCCTCTGGGTTGAAAGGTCAGATGGCAGTCACTTTCGTAAAACTAGTGCCTATGCCAAATCTTGGGATTAGGTGTCAAAGCGGACTCCTTTAGGGACATTACCGGGAATAACGCTAGGCGGATGATGTTTTTTTTTTAATAACAACTATAAAAAAAACTATTTTTTATTTTGCAATGTATGTATGTACTTATGTACTCGTACTCTAACAAGGAATATTAAAACGGTTGTAGCTTCGTAATTCTTTGACATTATCAGAATTGGATTTTAGTCACCAGTTATATTTTTTATTTTGGAGTAATAATAATTTTCGAGTCTACACCCCTATTCGGTTAACTAAAATAATCTCAAATAGTAGCGTCGCAGAGGTCTCAAAGAGGTACGACGCAGACGCGAACTTATGTAGCGCGTATTGTATGTGTTTTGCGTGCCATCCCGCATAAATACGCAATTCACAGTTACCAGCATTTGTGCATCAATAAATCGCGCATATTTGACACTACTCTATTTATAAGGCCGTTAGTTAGTTATACTGGGTAGTTTCCGTAAAGTCGACATCCAGTGTGCCTATTTTTCGTGAAATGGTGCCTTCGTGTTGATTACTGCCTACCGTAGTATGTTAAGAGACCCAAAGGATCATTACCACTACATAGTATAAAACAAAGTCGCTTCCCGCTGTCTGTCCCTATGTATGCTTAGAACTTTAAAACCGCAACGGATGTTGATACGGTTTTTGAAGTGAAAACTTCTATAGCGGCGCTGTGCACTTTTTGGGATGGGCAAAAATTGGGGGAAAACGGGGGTTTGACTAGGGGCACATAGTTCTAATTTGTACTTTATGCATAATAGTATAAGGTCGTAAAACATTTTCCGTAAATGCAAATTCCATTTTATTTTATCATCAAATTTTTATGTTTTGCTGTTAGCAGATTCGACTTCATTCAAAACTGAACACTACGTTAAACACTTTTTGCAGTTGCATATTCTGCAAATAAATTTGTATTTTTGTCCACGCGTCCTTTACCATTTTGCTATTGAGAAAATTCGAATAGTTCGAATTTGGACGTTATTCCTAAAGAGATAAAGCTTTGAAAAATATTTCACAATGGCAAAAACAGATTGGGATTTTATTTCATCGTCTCCTTCATCAATTTTGCTGAGTTAAGTTGAACTATAGCGTACTTCTAATAAGGTTGTTATTATATATATTGGCACGCAGGGGAAGGGAGGGGGGAGGAAGGGATGTTTTTTTTTGCAAAATTAAAATTATTCAAGTTTTCACTTCTGCCGGCATTCCCGGAGTGCAACCCGGTCTTTTTTTTTAATAGATACTTAGAGTGATTCAAGAGGAAGGTTTATATGTATAATATAGTACCCGTGCGAAGCCGGGGCGGGTCGCTAGTCTGGCTATATCTACCTGCTTGCAGTCCAGTAGAATGTGTTTGGCCGTTTCTTCTGCCTCCGTGCGCCCTCTGCACATGGGCCTGTCTGTGACTGACCTAAATTATAGAGGTGTCTGTTCGAGGTGTTGTGTCCTGTTCCTGTTATTATTATATATCTACTATTTTATAAAGTGGATATTTGTGCCCGCTTTATTATTGCAGATGTAACGCTGGAGACTCGACATCAAAGATATGTTTACACTTTATCACTTTATGCCATTGTAATTAGGCGACAAATGTACACATATCTTTGAAGATGACTTTATTTTTGTTTGGTCATAGCGGTTCTACTCCCTTTATGCTATTTCGATCTATTGGTAAATCTAAAGCATGACAGATGGTTGGACGATAGTTTTTGTGAGAAGCGCAACTATAGGTACCCGGTCTGCCGTGACGAACTTTCTATAACGCCGTGGGGGCAATGAACTGTGTAGAAACAAATTAAATTGTACGTTTTTGACTGCTTTGAGGTGTATGGTCGGCCGACGGATATGATTTATTTGGACTTTAACTTATTTTAAGGTTATAAGTTATAAACGTATATTTTTTTTTACTTTGACTCATCATCATAAACTTGAGAGCCGGGCTCTTTTCGGTAGAGTAATCGCCACTCTGTTCTTCTCTCTGCCACTGTTTTGAGCTCTTGATAGGACAGTACATTAACTTTCTCTTTAGCTTGGTTCATAAACGCACGACTTGCCTTTGCGGTTTGACTTTGACTGTATGTTGAAATGATTTAATGTGTTTTTTATGACTTTTTGAAAACTGTCCTTATAATTGCTCCCAAAATAAAAAGATTAGAGATGCTCAGAAAAAGTTATACTTTTCCAGTAATATTTATGTTTATATCTTAATTACCACCGACCGGCTAAAAAGACTGCCTGTTGTCTACCATTGTTTATGTTTAATTTAACTCTATTTTTCTATTTTATTTTTACTATGTCTGGTGAATAATAAAGTATATTTGTATTGTATTGTAATTACAAGTAATAATTTTATAAAATTCGCTTGTATAAATTCGGAGATAAGAGGGAGGGAATGGTATTTTTTTACATTTTTCTTCATATATTGTAATTTTACCAATGTAGAAAAAAAAGGTAAACTGTTTTATAAAAGTGCAACTCAAGCCCTTTCATATGATACCCCACTTGACCTAATAGTTGATTTTTTTACCGCCCCTCATATTCGTAATTTTTCATAGAAAATAAAATGTATATTTAAATTTCTCATTTTCCATGCACGTGGATAACTCTCATTTAAAACCGTTCCAAATTTCAAATTGATAGCTTAATATAGCTTATGATAGCTTAAGATAAGAGATATTTCACTTTGTGACAGACAGGCGGACGGAGTCGCACCACAAGAGTTCCTATTTACCTTTTTGGTACGGAACCCTAATTAACTAGCTATGCTTTAAAAATGATAAATGCGCGCCACAAACTATATAACATGTAAATAAACAGCGTAGAAAAAAATGTAAAAAACCTACTTTTCGTGAGATTTTAGAGAGAGAGCACTGATGCTGTAGTTCTTCACAACCATTCGCCTGGTGGCCTCGGCGTGTACTGACGAGTTGGTCAACGGGAAGGCGCGGTTAGAAATACGTTGCACGTTATTCCCAGATTTCAACTGCCTATCGTTTTTAGGGTACCGTACCCAAAGGGTTTTACCCTACGGCTTACGGGACCCTATTACTATACATACTTATATAAAGAAATAAATACTTGTATATATAGAAAACGTCCACGACCCAGGATCAATATAAATATTCGTACTCATCACACAAACGAATGGTCTTACAGGTATTCGAACCCATGACCTCTTGCTTCGTAGGCAGGGTTACTACCAACAGTACCAAGTAAGAAGCTTATTAGGCTAAAGCGGTCATCTAAAACATTGCCAGGCTCTTCAATTTGTCAAATTGTCAAATTGACAATTTTCACTGGTGTGTCACCAATGTCAGTTCGTCGTACATAGCCGGGTCGATAACTGACGATGCTAGGGTGTGTCCAATGACAATAGTCACGGACTTCTTCCCTCACAGTTAAGCAATAAATATGCGTGTATAACGTTTCTGGTCGTTTAAAACAAACAGATCATAATGCTACTCGGTGTTTCTACTCGTGCAATAAAGCTGCAAACGCACAGAGAGCGGTGGCGGGGCGGCGCGGCGCGGTGAGGAGGCGGCACCGGTTATAAATGAAACGATCCGCACGGAGCGGCGCGGCGCGGCGCGGTTTTCTGTGCGGACCCTTCCGTAGTAGCTCGAACATTACAACCGGTCCCGCCTCCGCACTGCGCCGCGCCGACCCGCCACCGCTCTCTGTGCGTTTGCAGCTTATGTGGTTTCGGAATTGGAGTGTTGATTACAAGTTTCCCCACGTCGGATAGGCGATGATATACAGGGAGTTTTTTTAACCGTCTTAGAACCGAAGCCCATTTAATGTATACATTACAAAGAACTTAAAATAACTACAACTTAGAAAAGTGGAAAAACCCCCGCCATTTTCATTACAAAGTCCAATATCTCAAAAACGGCTGTACTGATTTTCATGGAACATGGCTTATCTATAACAATAAAAAAACCGCATTCAAATCGGTCCATCCCTTAGGGAGCTACGATACCACAGACAGACACGTTAAACTTATAACACCCCTCCTTTTGCGTCGGGGGTTAAAAGGGATTTTTTTATGTATTAATATTGTTTATTTTTGGATTAATATTAATTTTAATCATCCAGCCGAGTGACCGCAGTGACCGCTAGCTGTCATCTTATGTAGATAGGTACGAACTCTAACCAAGTTAATGAACTTCGTAACGCGCGCCATACAGAATTTTTCAAACTTTACCTTATAGCACTTTCTGTTTTTTTTACGCATGATTAGTACGTTTTGGATACTTTAAATGGGCTTCGGCTCAACGTTAAATATGGCGTTGACAGCTGTCAGTCCATAGAAACTTGTCAAAGGTTCCATACATTCCGATTTTAACGAACACCGCTTACGATTACAGACGGTTTGGTGCAACCCACCCTAAGACGGTTAAAAAAAGACCGGGTTGCACTCCGGGAGTGCCGGATCTTACGGTCACGTGAACGTGAGCTATCGAAATCTGTGGCGAGTTTAATAATTTTTTCCCCCTCCCAAAAAGTGCACAGCATCGCTAAAGAAGTTTTCAGTTCAAAAACACGTATATTTTGTTAGTGCGTGTTCACACTGATCCCAATCCCGATAGTGTTTACTCGTTTCTCGATAGAGCGAGCGAGCCGAGCGAAGCGAACGAAGTTTTATGCTTCAGCTTGGGCCGAGAATAGTATGTCAGGTGTCCGTAGTCGGATGTTCCGCTGTCCGGCTGTTCTCTACAGGTCGGGTACAGTAATTATATAGATATTTTTGGCGACTAGTTTTTGAAATTCTAATAAAAAAATAGGCAAAAACATGCCTATTATTATGAAAATCCCATTATAAAAAAATATGCGGCTACAACCGTCTTAATGTTGTTTGGAAAAGAGATAACAATCGTTTCACAAGTAGTACGTTTTGCGGAATCGGGATAGAATGAGGTATATTCCCACTTAAAACTTTGTGAATAACTATGTTTTTATTTTATTTAAGCTTTATGGCACAAACAAAAAGTACTTTTATCTAAATTCGAGTAAATTCGACAATATCAATTATTATATTCGGTGTCAACAGCCTTATCCCATTTTCTATTGTTTATTTTGTGAGCTTACTATTGGATATATGTTATATGAATTAATGAATTATTTCCCAACATAATCCCAATCAGTCAATGTGACCTAAGATTTTTACGATGCTATTCAAAATATTTTTGGGAGGAGGAATATTTTTGGGTTGTATGGGTGCTAGTACAAATTAAGAAAATTAATATCCAATTTTTCTTTGTCAAAGATTGACCTCGCTAGCGGCAGCCTAAATGCTTAAAATCTAATTTACTTAAAAGTGTGACGACAAAAATCTACAAAAAACCGATGGCCGCCCTGCGATATACGATGTTTGAAATTGATGTTGGTTTTAACCTATGGAACGGCCTGAGCGCGACTTTTTGGAACCGATCTGCATATATGCAACGCTGTACTCTTAACACATTCACTGCCAAGGATCGCCGCCATATATGTCCAATCCAGCGCCTGTATACCCGATCCCGCGATTATTACCGTATGTAGCGTAAAGCAACTACGGCGTAGGCGCCCGCTAGGCGGGTTCCTGGCAGAAGAGTGTTCAGGGCCGTTCCATCGATTAAAACGAATCGTTTCCCCTTAACACAACAGTGCCTTAATAATAAATTAAAAATTTCCTTCACGTAACTAATAAGTCGATGCTTTCTTCCACAGAGGCAATATGTCTGAAGCTCGAGGAGGAGGCCAAGATGAACTCGGAGGCCCGCTCCTGTACGGGCTCGCTGGCCGTGCACCCTCGCTCGCGCGACATCAAGATCGCCAACTTCTCCATCACCTTCTACGGCTCCGAGCTGATGCAGGACACGCTGCTCGAGCTCAATTGTGGCCGACGGTACGGCCTCGTCGGCCTCAATGGATGCGGTACGTAGCGCAGAACTCTGGACTCCATAGCACCATAGATGCGACATCAAGATTGTCAACTACTCTGTCACCTTCTACGGCTCCGAGCTGATGCAGGACACGCTGCTCGAGCTCAATTGTGGCCGACGGTACGGCCTCGTCGGCCTCAATGGATGCGGTACGTAGCGCAGAACTCTGGACTCCATAGCACCATAGATGCGACATCAAAGGTGTCAGCTACTCTGTCACCTTCTACGGCTCCGAGCTGATGCAGGACACGCTGCTCGAGCTCAGTTGTGGCCGACGGTACGGCCTCGTCAGCCTCAATGGATGCGGTACGTAGCGCAGAACTCTGGACTCTATAGCACCATAGATGCGACATCAAGATTGTCAGCTACTCTGTCACCTTCTACGGCTCCGAGCTGATGCAGGACACGCTGGTCGAGCTCAGTTGTGGCCGACGGTACGGCCTCGTCGGCCTCAATGGATGCGGTACGTAGCGCAGAACTCTGGACTCCATAGCACCATAGATGCGACATCTAGATTGTCAGCTACTCTGTCACCTTCTACGGCTCCGAGCTGATGCAGGACACGCTGCTCGAGCTCAGTTGTGGCCGACGGTACGGCCTCGTCAGCCTCAATGGATGCGGTACGTAGCGCAGAACTCTGGACTCTATAGCACCATAGATGCGACATCAAGATTGTCAGCTACTCTGTCACCTTCTACGGCTCCGAGCTGATGCAGGACACGCTGCTCGAGCTCAGTTGTGGCCGACGGTACGGCCTCGTCAGCCTCAATGGATGCGGTACGTAGCGCAGAACTCTGGACTCTATAGCTCCATAGATGCGACATCAAGATTGTCAGCTACTCTGTCACCTTCTACGGCTCCGAGCTGATGCAGGACACGCTGCTCGAGCTCAGTTGTGGCCGACGGTACGGCCTCGTCAGCCTCAATGGATGCGGTACGTAGCGCAGAACTCTGGACTCTATAGCTCCATAGATGCGACATCAAGATTGTCAGCTACTCTGTCACCTTCTACGGCTCCGAGCTGATGCAGGACACGCTGGTCGAGCTCAGTTGTGGCCGACGGTACGGCCTCGTCAGCCTCAATGGATGCGGTACGTAGCGCAGAACTCTGGACTCTATAGCTCCATAGATGCGACATCAAGATTGTCAGCTACTCTGTCACCTTCTACGGCTCCGAGCTGATGCAGGACACGCTGCTCGAGCTCAGTTGTGGCCGACGGTACGGCCTCGTCAGCCTCAATGGATGCGGTACGTAGCGCAGAACTCTGGACTCTATAGCTCCATAGATGCGACATCAAGATTGTCAGCTACTCTGTCACCTTCTACGGCTCCGAGCTGATGCAGGACACGCTGGTCGAGCTCAATTGTGGCCGACGGTACGGCCTCGTCGGCCTCAATGGATGCGGTACGAAGCGCATAACTCTGGACTCCATAGCACCATCAGGGACCCGCCCACCCCTTCCCAGAAAAAAGCCTTTGAACGGGTTAGTCGTTCGTTTAATAGCCCAAATCACTTGCTGTCCTTTATTGATTGAAGACTCATTCATTTAACTTAGCCGTATGAAGGGGTTTCCCTTACGGGGCGCTGCCGCTACTGATAGGAAAACCCTTTCGAAAGGCTTTTAAAGCGCTTTTTAAAGGGTTGAAGCGCTTCCTCGTGTTGAATACCCATTAATTGTGCTTTAAAAGCCAAATGAATGGGTATTGAGGAGAATCGGCTTTGGTAAGCAAACCCTTTCAAAAACCCTTTGAAGGGGATACCGTATTGGAGCGCTTTAATAGCCAAATGAATGGGTTTAGAGGAGCATCGGCTTTGGTAAGCAAAGCATTACGAAAAACCCTTTCAAAATCCCTCGAAGGGGATACCGGGCGGATCCCTGAGCACCATAGATGCGACATCAAGATTGTCAACTACTCTGTCACCTTCTACGGCTCCGAGCTGATGCAGCACACGCTGGTCGAGCTCAGTTGTGGCCGACGGTAGTAGAACGTAGTGCAGTATTCTTAGAGCGGGTTGTATCAACCACTTGATAGGCTGGTATCTACTTTTTGTTAAATGGTTTTTATTTTTAATTGATCTTCAATACCACGATTCCTTTAACGCTGCCACCAAAGTACTGACCACTAGCCATATTGCTCAGAAGCCGCATTTTCAGGGGCTTTAAATAATACCGAATGGTAGGGGACAGTCTTTCATAAATGGCCCAATGCGTTAGGTACCACGTTCAATAGGCTATGCGGATGTGGGCATGAGGTATTTAGAAGTTTAGGTGTGATATGTCATTGTGACGTGGCTAGATTCCAGTCGCTGGCTGCACTAGACGGTTTGGCACTAATCAGAGGCTAATCAATTATAAAGAATAAGGTCTGTACCATTCATTACGTATGACATAAAGACCGCTTCTTAACACATTGGCGCTATCCTTAAGGAGGTTTTTTATTTCAACTCTCATTGCATTCATAGTTGGCGGTATTGTGTATAGTAAAGTATTCTATATATCTCCATATTGTCCTCTACAGTGACAGCCACTAAAGGCTCATTATTTCAAAGGAACGCGACATAATGCCACATTGCTGGTGTTTATTATCACTTAGTCTATGACTAAAGCGATATTGCGCAAAAGTAGATTTATTCTGGATAAGCTTTTTACCGTTCATCATTTGTATTTATGGCTCCATATATGTAACGGTGTCCCGCGTCATCAATTGCAAGCAGATTTCTCTATTATCCAAACAGTTACATATGGAACGCAATGCAATAGCGATTGTTGAATAATTCATTTTGTGTGCTTAGCAATATTATTGGGAATTATCCCTTCAAATGTGATTATCTAATGCTCTACTCGTGCAACGTAGATAAAGCTTCTGAGATACAGAATAAGGTTTAGATTAGTTTGACATGCTTTGGCGCGCAAGCTCATTCAGCGGTCTGTATTTCTTACACAGTACAACCGGGTTCTTGGATTTTGAACCCTTATTACGTTTGGGAAGGTTGATAACAGCGTGTATTAATGAATAAAAGTACAACGGCGTTGTTGGATTTTGAGCACATATCATGTTTAGTAGGGGTTCTTGTTGCGTGTACTACTAAAGTGTTGTTAAGACTGTTTGGTAGCATTGCTTCTTAAATTCTCACGTGTTTGCGGGTAGTTAAAGAGGGGGGCGGGCGATGCGACCGTCAGTCGAGTAGCGTCCGTGGGACGCGGCGCCGGGCGCGGCGGCCGTTAACTTAATATCGAAATTCCTTTTCGTGAATATATGTATATAAGACGCAAATTTTTGTTTGGAAAAGTAAGACATCGTATTGTAAATTATAACATGGATGTGTTTGGCTTTATAATAGTTTGGTTATCAAACTAAGCAATCAAATCGTTTGTGAATTACAAAAACTTTAGTATTTTTAGTCATACTTTTGTTCATCACTTGATGTTTAATTTAGCGACTCAAGCTTATATTAAATTAATAAAACTAACGTGTAAATTATATTAAAAGTTGCCATATTTCATTCATTGATTAAAGAAGTGTGAAACGTGTATTGCTTGAACAAAGTCATCTGACACACCTGGAACATTGACTAAATTTTGTCTCAATAGTAGTCGTTTCCGGTTTCGTTATCGCAGGGTAACTTTTAATCAAATAAAAAAAAAATATGATGGTTTTCCATTTGTGTCGAATGACAGTAAATCAATTCGACATATTCCTGGTAAGCGGTTTTAGACGAGGTTGATTGCAACTTTTTAAGACTCCCAAATGCATTACACTAAATTGATCCATTTCCGAGATGGTTCACTGTTAATTCATATAATTCTTATTAAAACTTTATTAGAACGCATACGCCGCGCCCGGCGCCACACCGCAGTAAGGACGGTACGCAGTCAGTACAAATTATTCTAGTCATTAGATGTAGTCTCACTGGACCGACCTGCCCGGAGCGATACCCTGGAGGACGTAATGTTTCGGTAAGCGACGGACGCCACAGATTAAACTAGGCGTACGTAAAGAAAGACATTAATATCTGTACAGGACTTAGATAGAATATAATAATATAATATAAAAATAGATTTTTTTTTGACGCGATTTATTTTTCATTTCCAATGCTCCATAAAAAAGGTAAAAAAAGTCGTAAAAAAATTCTAAACAAACTGTTTTCAGGTTTTGCGTTATTTTATTTCGTACCAATGAGTTTTTCGGAACTTATGTACGGAATATTTACCGTTAGCTTTTCGGTGAAGGAAAACATCGCGACGAAACCGGTCTAATCCCAATAAGATCTAGTTTTCCTCTGGGATGGAAGGTCAGATGGCAGTCACATCACATCACATCATCAGCCTATATATGTCCCACTGCTGGGCACCAGTGGCGTGCGTACCATATAGGCAAATAGGCAGTGCCTACCTTCCAAAATAACTCCACCACATATATTTTTCTTCTCTATGATGATACTATAATAGTTTTTAAAACAATCTAGTTCTTAACTTACATAACGACACGCGCTGCAATTTAAATTTGCGCGCGAATCAGACTGGCTCACCGCAGGTCAGGCACCGCGAACGGCGCCTAAGCCACGGCACACACTCTCACAGTGCGCTTGTGTAAATATCGTCCGTGAACTATGTACGGATTTGCTCAGTGCGCACACGTTTACGCAATTCACACCCACAAATGCTTCCAAATCCGGCCGCCGGACCTCGTCGGTCAGCGTCAGCGCTGTGCGTGATTGGCCACAAATACTCGTATTGTGACCAATCACGCTTGCGCTACCGCCGAATTTCAGCCAATCGGCGTATTGTAATCACGATTCGCCTATTAAACGATCGTGCGGCACAAAGTTACATGCGGCAAATGAAAGAAGTCCCTTTTGCTGTGATTATTACTTGTAACGTGGGGCGTTCTAATTTGTCAGGGTTGTTTGTTTACGAAAATTTGTTTTAGATGTCCTATTTGGAGTTGTGTTGTGAAAAAAATATTCGTGTTGTTGCAGTTGCATTACATAGTTCGGTTCGAAGCGATATTCTTACGTTTTCTATTAAATTTTCCGTGTCTTTTTGTTTATTGGCCTATTCTATACTTGTGTATTAAGCCACAAATATGTGTTTTAGCTGTGAGCGGTGTATTGACCTAGTTTGTTTGCAGAAGTTAACTTTCGGTGAATTTAGCAAGTTATTGTAGTTCGATAATAAGTAAAAGGTAGGTGTAAGACACAGTTGCAATAAGTTTGAACTCGGGGTAATATTACTCGTCAATTTCATGTAGGTATAGTATCCTAAGATAGTATCACTAACACAACGCACGCTGACGGAGACTCACTTTGTCGAAAGTCGAAATAGCCTAAGGCTTAGTAACTTACACAACACGTACGTAACATTACTTTACTTAATAACAGTTTAATTATGCATTTTTCTTTCTCTTTTCTACAAGTACGACACATAGGTGACGTACGTAGGTCTCCTCAAAAAAAAACTGCCTACCCTAACTAAAAACCCTATGCACGCCACTGCTGGGCACAGGCCTCCTCTCATGTATGAGACGCTTTCGTAAAACTAGTGCCTATGCCAAATCTTGGGATTAGGTGTCAAAGCGGACCCTGGGTTCCTTTAGGGGCACAACCGGGAATAACGCTAAGAGAATGATGAAATGACGTTGTATGAATACCAGTGACTGAACATACGCTGACACGTCACCTAGTTGTCCTCTGGCATCCGGATCAGAGCATTTCTATTTATTCCAGCGCCAAGCGTTTTGAACCCTACCTACCATTGTAGGTATACTCATAAAATAAAGAGGAAAAGTTTGCGAGAACGTGCTTTGTAAGTTTTTATATAGAGGGTAATACCCGGAACTACTTATAGAATTAAAATAATCTTTCACCTCTGTACAAAATTAAATTTCTGGATGGAAATATGTTATCCCGCTTTTTGCAATCCGCGCGGGCAGTTTTGAATATAAAAGGAAAAAATAGTTAGACGAAATTATCCATGGGTAGCGTGCAAATGCAATAACGCTGAATATTAAATTCTGCTTTTATGCTTAGCGAAATTATACCGAAGCTCGAAGTAAAGTATACCTTGAAGCTCATTGCTTTTGATAGGATAGTAAATATCGCATATTTTATTTTGCATTTTCTACTGTAAAAATGTTTTATGGATTATTTTATGTTTCACGTGTATTAAGCTGGCGTGAAAAAGAAAGCGCGACACGTCGTCTGCTGCAGCTGTCTTCGATCGGGTTCCAACTTGTACCTTAATTTTAGTGTTTCGCAATAAACCACCGAAACACCGACTTTTTGTAGCGAAACAAACGCAAGAATTATCGATGCAGTGATTATACCTGGTGATGTATGGCTATCGAACTAGCCAACAGTGGATGTACTAGGCACATCCATCGCTTTCATAATTACCGAATTCGTAGCCCATGTAGCGGAAATCTTTCATGGCCCATGATGTTACCTATGTGCATAACCGGGGGGTTATATTTCGGGCGCGATCTCCATACAAACTTTCAACCGCCTTTGTACCCCTTGAGGGTGGAATTTTGAATAATCCCTTCTAAGTATGTACTTTCGTTATATAAACTACCTATAGTGAAAAAAACTGATTCCTAGGTTCATTGGTTTCGGCTGGGCGTTGATCTAAGCCAGTCAAGACTTTTACATTTAAATATGTATGTAAAGATTGTCTGCCTATACCTTATACTGTCACTCGAGTCTATCCAGACTTTTCTCTCATCGTCACACAAATTAAATCATACAAAACTTAATAACCGACTTTTTAATTGCGTATTTTGTTTTCTCAAATTGACATTTATAATTGTTAACTTAATATGTATCATTTTGTATTTGCAGTTGTCTCATTAAGTTTTTATTATAAAAATCGACGAACATGGTAGAAATTATTGTGATCTTGACATTTTATGCATATTGTAATTTTTGTCGTGTAATAAATAAATCTAAAATGTAATCTAATGATTCCAGGCAAATCGTCTCTCCTCTCCGCGCTCGGGCGTCGCGAGGTCCCCATACCAGAGCACATCGACATATTCCACCTGACGCGGGAGGCGCCCGCGTCGGACAAGAGCGCGCTGCAGTGCGTCATGGAGGTGGACGAGGAGCGAATCAAGCTGGAGAGGCTGGCGGAGGAACTGGCGCACTGCGAGGATGACGGTACGAGTGCGCTGAGGTCACAGATAACCTCCAATAGACAGGGCGACGAGCGGTCACCACTCATATATGCTCTAGCACTGATAACCCCCCGCTGCCCCGCGCCATATTGTCAGTTGCGACCAGGTACGCGATCTATACGTGCGTCAAACAAGCAACAAATTACGACGAACCGAATGACGACCTCTGTAGCCTAGTTGGTAGTGAACCTGCCTACGAAGCCGGAGGTGCCGGGCTCGAATCCCGGTAAGGGCATTTATTTGTGTGAAGATCATGAATATTTGTTCCTAAGTCGTGGATGTTTTCTATTTATTTAAGTATTTATTTATCTATATAAGTATGTAGATCGTCGTGTAGTACCCATAGTACATGCTATGCTTAGTTTGGGACTAGGTCGATGTGTGTAAGATTGTCCTTAACATTTATTCGTAAAATAATAACACATTGAGACGTTGGTTGAAGCCTTTCGACACTAAAAGCAAGCAGGGTTTTTATCCTTTGTGATGTAGTGTTGGGTTACTCACTCGTGTTGGGAGGCACCTCACTACTCATTTCATTAAACTGTCGCATCACTTCACGCTTGAAAAAATTACTATTTAATTCCTCACGAGGCACTGCCTCGTTCCTCACTCGCTCGGTCATCACCTCGCGCTTCATTTATCCCTCAAACCTCAAAGCCTCGCCCCTCGAGCTCCAGACTCGCCACTCGCGCCTAACTTTCCCCCATCTACAATAGTCAATATCGTATGTACTGGAGAAAGGTAAGTAAGAATATTGAACGTGAAAGTAATTGGTGGGGTATTGTACACTACACTTGAAAATCCTTGATTTTACTTCCGATAGATGTTAATTATTAGATGGTACCTCATCTCATTTGAAGTAGGACATTGTACCACCTCATTTTTGGAAATGAGGTGCTCGTACAAAATCATTTTAATTTCATGTCCTACCCAACACTATTGTGATGTCTTCGAAAATACTAGTTAATAAATGACGTCACTAATATCCATTTGTTGCATACATTATCTATCTATATATCTATAAAATAGCAACAAAAAGTTCCAGATTGATCTCCCAAGATTTCGTGTAAGTTTTTTTAAAAAGTAAAGCAATTTTTAAGGTTCCGTAGCCAAATGGCAAAAAACGGAACCCTTATAGATTCGTCATGTCTGTCCGTCCGTATGTCACAGGCATTTTACTCGAAAACTATAAGATGTATTTGAATAAAAATTTAGGGATAGGTGTATTTTGTTAACCACTACATAGTTAAGTAAAGAAATTACAAAAAAAATATTTAGGGGTGCACTCCATACAAAAAACTGTCCACTAAACAATTTTCATTGCATGCCCACGTGTGGCACATCAATCGATAGGCTTTTCAAAATAAATATAAGGTTTCTAAGCAAATTTTTTTATTAAGTTAATAGAGTCAGAGATAATCGCCCCGAAGATCACTAAAATTGTGTCGCCCCCCTCTAATTTTTGAACCGTCTATTTTAAAAATATGAAGAAAAACATGCAAATAGGGTTTATTAAATTCTATCAGCGAAAATTGTTTTAAAAGGTTTTCGAGATATTTCTAAAAAACCGCCTTCCTTAAAGAAAAAGACGTAAGTGCCCTAAGATTTCAGTAACGATACGACCTTTTTAATAGGCACGGAACCCTTGTTGTGCGTGGTCCGACACGCACTTGGCCGCTTTTTATTAATTGTTGTCAAATACAGTATCATCTCTTTATTCCGCAGAGTCGCAAGACCAGCTGATGGACGTGTACGAACGGCTTGACGACCTGAGCGCGGACACGGCGGAGGCGCGCGCCGCCAATATCCTGAACGGTCTCGGGTTCACCAAGGAAATGCAGCAGAAAGCGACCAAAGACTTCTCCGGAGGTATGTTGTCCCATAGAGCCAGACATCTTGCAGGTCGCGGACTAGACGCCGGCGGGGGCAGGGCGACGAGCGGAATAGGGATGATGACTGAACATTTTTTATCATGTCATTCGAACCAGTTTTTGGACAGGAACAAATGTTTGTATGGGAGCAACTACAATTAAAGAACATAAATACTGTAGTATACCAAGTGAAACACGTAGATGCAAAACAACAACTGATTTATTAAATATCATTGTGGGTACATCTCATGCAATTCTTAACTACCCACAACATCTCCCCCAAAAGCCATCGCTAACAATAAAAAGTAACATATTCTTATATGTATAAAACCTGGAACTATTCTTAAATAGCATGGTTTCGTAATTAATCGATAACACGAAAACATATCCAGTATTTTATGTCGGTATTATTATTATTTAACTATTATATACTATACTATATAATCCTATCCTTCCCCCAAAATATGACTTGACATGATGTTTAAATACGAGTTTACATTGCAATTCTTAATCATCACAAAGCGAAGGAAGGATACTGCTAAGCCAATCATGAAGAGACCTTATTTCAATGCCTTAAGGTTCACAGACGGTTAGGTAATGAAACTTATATGGTAATGTACCTATAATTACAACGTATAAGATTTTGAAGCTTGCTAACCATATACACATATTTATTATAATAAAAAAAATATAGTTTTTTGTATGTAAAGTAAAAAGTTAAAAAAAATACAGATAAATAGGTATATTTTAAATTCATCTGCCCAGTTTACACGTAAACAAAAACAAAAGATATTGAAGATAAATGTTACACTATTTTATACCTTATTATGTCCTATTTTAGTTCGTTTTCTTTGATCTTTTCTGTAAGTAATTTGGCTGTTCTACGAGTTATGATTTCACGAGTGGTAGGATCAGAGCTATTTTCGACTTTATTCTTAGAATCATTAGGTTGAAGTTCTTTTGCTTTACATTCTTTTGCTTGATCTACTTCGTCGCAAGCGTCCTTGAACTCGTCGTCCGCATCAGCTGATGCCGGCTTGAGCGAGCCCTAAGATGCTGACGGGGCATTGGTACTGGATTCGCACTTGATTAAATGGCGCCGATTACGCCTAAATCTACCACCTAACTTATTTTCTATTATGTACGAGCGAGGTGTATAGGAATTTCCTATAATGGTTGCTCGAGTCCTCGTTTTTCCATCAACACATACGACTTCATCGCCCGCTCTTAGCGATAGTAATGTTTTACTATGTTTGCCATATAACTCTTGCCCGCATTTGATTGCGTAACATAGTCGTGTGTTCCGATGGATCGACGGGTCGCGGGGTCAACAACTCGGGGTGTACAGGTAACTTACATCTGAGCTGACGACCCATTAGTAGCTGCGCAGGAGAGCTCAAGCCGTCCCTAGGAGTATTACGATAGTTTAGCAAAGCTAATTGAAAATCCTCGTTACTGTTTATTGATTTTTTAAGAAGTGATTTAACTGTCTGCACCGCTCGCTCACTTTTGCCGTTTGCCTGGGCATAATTCGGTGATGATGTCACGTAATTGAATCCCCACTCCCTAGAAAACCTTTAAACCGTTGTCACTCACAAGTGTTTCTGGGATGCCATGGCGTGAAAATACTTCTTTCATTCTTACTATGACTATATTAGATGTGATGTTTTGTAAGTAAACCACTTCGACAAAGTTGGAATAGTAGTCGACTATTATTAGGAAATACTTCTTTCTCTCAAAAATATCTGTACCTACTTTTTGCCATGGCAGCCCAGGAATCTCAATTGGCATTAAAGGTTCTCTGGCGGGTGCATTTAAACTCTCCTGGCAGGTGCGGCAACGCCTTACATATGCCTCAATATCCTGCGTGATGCCGGGCCAGAACACAACCTGCCTCGCGCGTCGCCTTGCACCGGTCCATGCCCATGTGACCTTCATGTATAATGTTAAGCATCTCTGCTCGTAAGGCTCGCGGAACCAAAACTAAATTGTTTTTAAACATTACTTCATCTACTATAAATAGATTTTCTCTAATCGCCCAATATAATCTTAAATCACTCACTACTTCAGATTTGTGGTCTGGCCAACCCTGATTTATATAATCGCTTAGTTTTAGCTACTCTTTCACGTTTTGATTCTTTTTTGATGAGCGAAAGTTTGTCATTTGACATTGGCAAATTGTTCACTACCAATTGTACCTGATACATATTATTATTATGCACAGCATTATTTATTATTGTGCACAGCATCGCTATATAGATCGGGCAGGGACGCACGAGATTTCCTTTGACGCTTCTTCGGCTTGACACATCTTGATCGCTTTGTCAAGGTCAAGATCGTCGCATCTCAACAGCCTATCCCGCAAGGTGACGTTCCGAACGCCGCATACAATACGATCTTTAAGTAAATCGTCGCCTAAATTGCCGAATTTGCAATTGTTACTTAACAACCTCAGCGCTGTTACGTAAGCCTGGATCGACTCGCCTTCTTCCTGATTACGCGTGAAGAATTTATACCGTAGTAATGTTGTATTCACTTTTGCACCGAAATAGGTATCATTTTTTTTTATACTACGTTGACGTCATCCTTTTCCTTCTCCGCATCGAAGGCGAACATTTGATACACGTCAAACCCCTCTGGGCCGATGAGGTTAATCAGCAAGCTGGCTTGCACTCCTGGTGACTCGCTGCTCACCCCAGACGCCTTCACAAATAGCAGGAATTGTTGTTTCCACCGTTTCCACGCGTCGGCCCGAGTAACGGGACCACCCTCCATATTCAACTCTAGCGGTGGTCTGACGTGTTCCATTGCTTCAAAAAAAAACTTCACTGCACGAAACTAAGTAATCAATCCTTCTATTTTCGATTCGCAAAAGCATTTGCGCTATGTAATATCGCTTATAACGAACTTCCAGTCAATAAAAACTGAGCACCGCTGCCACCATGTAGTATACCAAGTGAAACACGTAGATGCAAAACAACAACTGATTTATTAAACATCATTGTGGGTACATCTCATGCAATTCTTAACTACCCACAAATACCCAAGAATTTGAGACAAAAATTGACGTCGCTGACGGCAGCGCAAAACGCTTCATGCTGAAAGACAGACAGGCATCACGTCACAACCGACATTTGTTAGTGCAAAGTACATGTATCGTTGTATGGAAAATCCGGTAAATTGTTGTTTCGGTCGCGAAATACTGCGTTAAGTACATAGTTGTCATACAATTTTGTTTCTATAAAAGTGTAAGGATTCTATTGGTACCTTTAAATTTACTCTAGGGAAATAAAAAAAACCTTTTCTAAACTTTCAAGGTTCATATCTTGTTACGATTTTAATTATATTTTATAATTTATACTTTATTACGTTAATTTGATGGTTTACTGTCCATTTAGCATCACTACGTTATCAATTTGAACATGAGTCATCATGCCTATTATGTACATTCGAGCCGCTCGTCGCCTGCGGCCTAACGGTCCCAGGGCTCACCAAGGGCTACCAAAGACTTCTCCGTATTATGTTACTGCACAATTCCGCAAGACCAGCTGATGGACGTGTACTACCGCCTGGACGACCTGACGGCCGTTTAACCCTAAGAGCTTAAACAAAAAATAGACTATTCAATTCAACCCTTAACTTGGCTGCAGGAAAGTTGTAACTGTATACATTTTGATTGAACGATGGCCGCATATTGTCACGTTATCCACGTTAATCACCTGACCCCGATCACCCAGAGGAACCTAGCAGCAATGATTTGATATACAACTAAAAGAAAATGATAATGTGCGGTTACGGCGCTTCGCCAGACGCTACCGCGTCACGCTCGCTTCGCTCGCTCGGCTAGCGCCCTGTAGGGTCACAGTTCACCTAACAACTAACCGTTTTTTTCCCATGGGGGATCAGGCTAGGGGATTCTAGTGCCCTATTGTCGCCCTTGCCGGCTCTGGCGTCACTGCGACCATTGGCTGTTTTCCGGCCTAGGTGTGTAATGTGGTGTTTTTGTGCAGGTTGGCGCATGCGTATAGCGCTTGCGCGCGCGCTGTACGTCAAGCCGCACTTGCTACTTCTCGACGAGCCCACCAACCATCTCGACCTCGACGCGTGCGTGTGGCTCGAGGAGGAGCTCAAACAGTGAGTGTTCCTCACATTTATCGCTGACATCGCGAGCGTTGTAGAAAACCGGCCAAGCGTGAGTCGGTCGAAGGTTCCGTAGCATTATCTATAAAAACGCCAAAAAAAAACACGTTGGATCCCCCATACATATTTATTTTATTCTGTCTTTAGGGCTCTATAGCCAAATTGCAAAAAACAGAACCCTTATTGATTCACTCCATGCATATATGATATGTTGCACTCCATGCATAAAATTGAAAGTCACAATTTTTTTTTTCATTGCAAGCCAACGTGTGGCACATCAGCACCTATTTTGATTAAGTGAATAGAGTCGGAGATAATCGCCCCGAAAGTAAACGCCACTAAAATTGTGTCCCCTCTAATGTTTGAACCGTGTATTATGAAAAAATCATGGACATAGGGCTTATTAAATTATTTCAGTGAAAATTGTTTTGAACACGATCGATTCAAAAGTTTTCGAGATATTTCTAAAAACCGCCTTCCTTAAAGAAAAGGACGTAAGTGCCATAAGATTTCAGTAACGATACGACCTTTTTAATAGGCACGGAACCCTTCGTAGTGCGTGGTCCGACACGCACTTGGGCTCTTTTTTAGTATTTGTTGTTACAGCGGCAACAGAAGTACATCATCTGATAATTTCAACTGTCTAACTATCAGGGTTCTTGAGGTACAGCCTGGTGAGAGACTGACAGACAGACGGTCGGACACTTAGTAATGAATGGGGTCGCGTTTCACTGCTGCTGACTGCGCTAGGTGCCCGGCCCAGCGCTAGGCCTTTTATTTTTCCATTCCATTCGTAACTATTATTATTTATTATTATTATTCTGGTAGTGGCTTCCGGGCTGTGAGAACCCTTAAATCACTGCGACCATCGCTGATCTATTGTGCGAAAGTCCTGCGAACTCGAAGAATTGACAACATTTCAAAATATGCAATTATGCCTAAATCGAAAACCATTTCGGTAATTATCTTATCTGAACGTAATAAAGTGGTTTTCCCATTTTTATTCTTACTCGTTTCCGAGAAAATCACTAAAATCTGTAAAACGCGGTATACCCCGTGCGTGACGTGACAGGTGCCAGAGAGAGACATAATAATGACGTCATATTTTACTTACGACCTATTGGAATTCACTACTTTTAATTGTGATATTTTTGGATGAAAATAAACATTTAAGGAGAAATAAAAAAACACGTATACCTTAAAAATTCATTTTCTATCGAACTAAATCATAAAGGAGCCTACTTAAAAAAAAGCGGCCAAGTGCGTGTCGGACAACGCACAACCAGGGTTCCGTCCCTATTAAAAAGGTCATGTCAGATCCACCATACCCCCTAGCCATACCCCTGGGGGTAGGGTGGACTGAACCATGACTGAACCATACCACCGTTAGTAAAACTGGGATTTGATGGAAAAATAGAAAAAGAAATAGGTACAAAATTTTTAATTTCATTAAACTGAAAAAAACGAAGGCCGTTCTGGCCATTTTTTACCATAGGCACTACTGCTTGGCACTGCCAGTAGTGTCATGGGTAAAAAAGAATTTCCTGTGACACTACAGTGGCCTTAGTAGTTTTCCCTTGGCACGCGGGGTATTATCTTATCTTCATACCTGTATCGTAACTGCCATACGTCCACGTTCATAACCAACCTATACTATAAGGCAGGCCGGTGTAGATACGACGACGAGTGAAGCGAGGAGGAGTGTTAGGTGTACTGCGACTCTGCGACCCTACAGCGCGCGAGCCGAGCGAGCGAATCGAGCGTGCCGCGGCTGCGGCCGGCGAAGCTCCAGACCTAACTTTATTCGAAAAAAATATCCGTAGTCGGTTCTGGCGCTTCGCCGGCCGCTGCCGCGGCACGCTCGCTACGCTCGCTCGGATCGTGCGCTGTAGGGTCGTAGTACACCTAACACCCGCCAATCGCATCGGCCGGTTCTTTTGCGTTTAGTCAGGCGCGGGACACTCCGCGATTTACGTTCATCGCTACAAGTACATGCCGGTGCCCCAACATTGGGGACGTCAGAGAGCCATAAATCTTAATGTTTTGACTGAGAAAAAATCGCCTTTAGTAAAGATCAAAGGAGTGTCCTTTCTGTACATGTACTATTATCTATTTTGTGTTTTAGTCTGGTTTCAACCGTGAGACTTGTTGGTTGTCAGTTATGTCGAAATGTTCAGTCAATAACTGCATAAATACCAACAAAAAAACTTGAAAAAAGATGGGATTTATTTCTTTAAATAATTTATTTTCATAACATAACGAAATTTGTGTAAACTCATTGTAATTTAATAGTTTTGAACATGTTTTAAATAATTATTTTTGTTAGTTCAAATGACAAAGTCGCGGAACATAAATCTAAGGAGTCGGTATACTTAGATACTTTTTTTATGATGTCGTTACCTACATAATTATGGTTTTCATTTTAAGATTTCCAAAAAATCCTCAGCGACGTGCAAAATGGGCTGCAGTCATAGCACGCGACAGTCGAGATGTTTTTTTTAAAACCAAACGACTCGCGTGTCGTTTGTTCGGCTCATTTTAATGATTCGGATATATTATAGGTTATACGACAAAAAATGGAAGAACAGGTTTACTAAAACTGCCACACCTCTCATGAACGTACCTAAGCCCATTTCTTTCCATTACATATTTTAATTTCAATTACTTCCAATATACTTAGCTTTATCTTCTGCCTTCTGGCAAAAGGTAATTAATAGCATTAATGAACTATAATAATATTCTATAATACAATCCCAACACATCATTTGGAAATGCGCAAATTGTTGCCAATTTTTGACCTTATATCTCGTAATACTCGTTTTATAGATGTCGGATGATCATGAGAGTGACGTTCAAAACCCATAGGATTGTTTTAGTAAAATCGACAGCTGATCTCTACTTGACTGTACGCTTACATTACACCGCAAAAAAGAAAGTATTAAAAGTAAAGGCAGGTCGAAAATACAATTATTTAACAAACTGAATCTATTTCAAGGAAACTAAAATGACTTCTTTTTATGGACTCTGTCAGCTGTACTATATGTACTTACGGAAATCTCATCAATTGTTTTGTGTATAATATTTGTACAAATATTTGAAACTGTTTATTCCCCACTTGCAAAATAAAGAAACCAGATTTATTTGTGCTTTCTGTTGAATTAAATAAAATTTATAACGCGACTCCATTCATTCGCTAAACGCTAACTAAAGTTTTGACGTGAGCAGTCAATTCACATTGTATGTCTCAATAAACTAAAAAGTATTTAATATTTTGATGTTGCTTTGCTAATATGGTGCTTAAGGTCTAAAACACTTGAGTTCTTTTTTCATGAAATACCTTGATGCAGGGTATAAATTAACGCTATTAGCAACTACTGAAATGTACTAGAGCTGTCATTCTGGGGCTCTGGGGTACATTTCTTGGCATATTTGCTTGACATTGTGCATCTAGTTCTATAGTATACTAAATCAATGGTTACTACAGATAACGGTAGTCTAACTTTTTCAACTACACTGCGTGATACTGATAACGGTAACAGGACATTTGAGATAAATATTATAAAGCCTAACATAGTCCACAGCACTACGGTGGTATGGTTCAGTCCCACCCTACCCCCAGGGGTATTGCTAGGGGTATGGTGGGTCTGACATGAAAAAGGTCATATCGTTACTGAAAACTTATGGCACTTACGTCCTTTTCTTTAAGGAAGGCAGTTTTTTATAAATATCTCGAAAACCTTTGAACCGATCTTGTTCAAAACAAATATCGCTGAAAGAATTTTATAAGCCCTATAAGCATGATTTTTTTCATAATTTTAAAGTGCACGGTTCAAAAATTAGAGGGGGGGGGGACACAATTTTAGTGACTTTCGGGGCGATTATCTCCGACTCTATTCACTTAATCCAAAAAATTGCTTAGAAACCTTATATTTATTTTGAAAGGCCTGTCGATTGATGTACCACACGTGGGCTTGCAATGAAAAAATAATTTTTGACTTTCGGTTTTATGTACGGAGTGCACCCCTAAAAAAATCTTTTTTAGTAATTTCATTGCAAAACTATGTAGCGGTTAACAAAATACACCCTATCCTCAAGTTTTTATTCAAATAAACCTTATGGTTTTCGATTAAAATGCCTGTGACATACTGACGGACAGACAGACAGACAGACATGACGAATCTATAAGGGTTCCGATTTTTGCCATTTGGCTACGGAACCCTAAAAATGAAATGTTGTCAATTGCAGTTGAACTCAAGAAATTTGATCTCCTCCGGGCACATGATGTGTTTGCCCAGAAAGGAGTTACGGCTGCGCATAAGGCAACTACACACTAACAGTCGGTTAAGATGTGTGTAGGCGTCTCCACTGCTTCAAGGCAGTGTCTGCACTGTCTTGAGTCACATGTGGTTGTTTAGGCGGCAGTGCCCTGTACGCACCCTTAAGCCCGCTTTACACTCTCGACAAAACTACACGGGAATATTTGCCGAGACCGGGTGAAACCGAGAGCAGCCCTCTACATTCTCGCCTTGCGCAGTTGTAATTAGACTTTCATACAAGATGGACGCTTCCTACGGTTGCCATCGTCCGACTGACGGAAGCGCAGCGAGAATGTGGAGGAGAAGTTTCGCGCAAACACGAAACTTCACGAGACCTCTTTGATGTTTCGCCATTTTACCGACACGAAACGGAGACTACACGAATATACGCAAAACAATATGAACATAGACGAATGAATACTCACTCCACGCTCTCGTATTCGGCAAGTCTCGTGTAGTTTTGTCGTGAATGTGGTGTTCCTGCTTAGCGCCAAGGCATCAGAAGACGCCTTTTGGTCCTAAGTATTGTCATCTGCATAATGTGTAACATTTTTTTGAACACTCCAGCTACAAACGCATCCTGGTCCTCATCTCCCACTCCCAGGACTTCATGAACGGCGTGTGCACGAACATCGTCCACATGAACAAGCGGCGGCTCAAGTACTACACGGGCAACTACGAGGCGTTCGTGCGCACGCGCATGGAGCTGCTCGAGAACCAGATGAAACAGTACAACTGGGAGCAGGACCAGATCGCGCACATGAAGGTACACCGTCGCTAGTAGGGCCGGGGGTGTTGCACACATTATCCAGTCGCATCCGCGATCGCGGAAGTTCCGCATAGATTTCAACATGGGGATGAAGTTAAAGTCGCGACAAGAAAGGGGGCCAATGCGACGCGTGCCGCGCGCTGTTTAGGTATTTTCGCCGATTTCACACGGGGGCAGAACAGTGAGGCATACCGGTGGGCAGCACAGTTTGAACGCACAGAACGGCACTGTCTTCTATCTATTGTACTGTTCTGTGCGTTCAAACAGTATCAGTTCTGTGCTGCCCACTGATCTGCCTCACTGTTCTGCTCCCGTCTGAAATCGGCATTAGTCAATAATAATCTTCATTTCGTTTCCGTCATCTGGACGATTGGCTCGGGTGACAAAAACTGACGCGTGAGGTTCGCAACGACTGTAAATCAGTGGCAATGTATTTACGTGCCGTGACCATATGGACGTTGTTTATTTAAGTTTTTGAGCGTTTTACCCCAGAATGAATGTGGTTCTTGGAATATATCAGCGGGTGTCAAAACTATCGCATCAGCGACATCCCTGATTGGAGTCGGATTATTATTTCCACCTCTAGATGTTATCATTTGTTGGCGATCAGGATGGAGACTAGTTGCGATGATTTAGGAGACTAATGTCAGTAAGGAAAAATTACGAGGTATAAAAATGTCGAAATGATTTTTATTGCCAAGAAATAAAAAAAGTAGAAAATTAAAATTGACGGAGTATAAAAATGTCGAGATGTAAAAAAGACTAATATAAAAATGGCGATGTATAAAGACCCACCTTTATTTACCTATGATGAATCAGACTACGAATTTCCACATCTCGTTTGCAGAACTACATCGCCCGCTTTGGTCACGGGTCGGCCAAGCTCGCGCGGCAAGCGCAGTCCAAGGAGAAGACGTTGGCCAAGATGGTTGCCCAGGGACTGACTGAGAAGGTGACGGACGACAAGATCCTCAACTTCTACTTCCCGTCCTGCGGGAAGGTGCCGCCGCCCGTTATCATGGTCCAGGTTAGTTCTACCCCGTTTTCATGACGCTTATCACTAGTCATAAGCTCGCGCGCCAAGCGCAGTCCAAGAGAAGACTAGCCAAGGTGGTTGTGCCGGTCCTTGAGGGTGCCGCTTAATGTACGGCCCATTAATGGGCATTCACTATCTCTGTTTCCTTTTAAATCATACAAAGAGAGAGAGAGAGAAAGATGAATGGACGTGTACAGTTCGCAATAAAAGCTTGTACAACCAAAAGATTAATTTTAAATATATAAAAAAATGTTTCAGAACGTATCGTTCCGCTACAACGACAGTACGCCGTGGATCTACAAGAACCTCGAGTTCGGCATAGACCTGGACACTCGGCTGGCGTTGGTGGGGCCCAACGGAGCGGGCAAATCCACGCTGCTCAAGCTGTTGTATGGTGACGTGAGTATCTTTACAGGCTTCTATCACAAAATAGATAGGAACAGAAGTCAAAAATAATACTTTTCGTGCATATGTCGAAACTTTATAGAAACAAAAATGTACAGTAAAACGTTGTACGATACACGTGCGAATAGGTAATTCGCAACTCGTGTCGATTTATAACACTCCCTTCGGTCGTGTTTTATTTTCGGCACTTGTACCGTAAATAACTATTTTATCATTGTTCCATTAATTTAACAGCCTCGAAAAATATCCCACACCAATAATAAGCCCATCATAAATTGTGCAAGTATATTCAATCATACCCAACATGGAAGCTCGTCTTTAAAATGATCTGTCTAACCCGCATCTCCAATTCCAGCTGGTCCCATCAACGGGCATGATCCGCAAGAACTCCCACTTGCGCATCGGTCGCTACCACCAGCACTTGCACGAGCTACTCGACCTGGACCTGTCGCCGCTCGACTACATGATGAAACAGTTCCCCGACGTGCGCGAGCGGGAGGAGATGAGGAAGATCATCGGCCGCTACGGGCTCACGGGCCGTCAGCAGGTGTGTTGACGAAGATTCGGGGTTCCTTATTTAATAGTGCAATAACGTAGGCGACACCAAATTTAGATATTAACTGGGTTTATTCACTTGAGCGATTAAATTACAATCAAAATATATAATAACTAATGGGTCGCGTGAGCCGGCCAGACGCGCTAGAGAGGAATGGCGGCCGGCCCGGGCCTCCCGCCTTGGGAAACGGCGGACGGCGGGGCGCGGGGAGCCGCGCGGTGGTGGGGGCCGGTGACATCAGCGCGTTCATGGCGCGCGTTAACAGGTGACTTGTAGTGTTTAGTAGTCAGCACTTGCACGAGCTACTCGACCTGGACCTGTCGCCGCTCGACTACATGATGAAACAGTTCCCCGACGTGCGCGAGCGGGAGGAGATGAGGAAGATCATCGGCCGCTACGGGCTCACGGGCCGTCAGCAGGTGTGTTGACGAAGATTCGGGGTTCCTTATTTAATAGTGCAATAACGTAGGCGACACCAAATTTAGATATTAACTGGGTTTATTCACTTGAGCGATTAAATTACAATCAAAATATATAATAACTAATGGGTCGCGTGAGCCGGCCAGACGCGCTAGAGAGGAATGGCGGCCGGCCCGGGCCTCCCGCCTTGGGAAACGGCGGACGGCGGGGCGCGGGGAGCCGCGCGGTGGTGGGGGCCGGTGACATCAGCGCGTTCATGGCGCGCGTTAACAGGTGACTTGTAGTGTTTAGTAGTCAGCACTTGCACGAGCTACTCGACCTGGACCTGTCGCCGCTCGACTACATGATGAAACAGTTCCCCGACGTGCGCGAGCGGGAGGAGATGAGGAAGATCATCGGCCGCTACGGGCTCACGGGCCGTCAGCAGGTGTGTTGACGAAGATTCGGGGTTCCTTATTTAATAGTGCAATAACGTAGGCGACACCAAATTTAGATATTAACTGGGTTTATTCACTTGAGCGATTAAATTACAATCAAAATATATAATAACTAATGGGTCGCGTGAGCCGGCCAGACGCGCTAGAGAGGAATGGCGGCCGGCCCGGGCCTCCCGCCTTGGGAAACGGCGGACGGCGGGGCGCGGGGAGCCGCGCGGTGGTGGGGGCCGGTGACATCAGCGCGTTCATGGCGCGCGTTAACAGGTGACTTGTAGTGTTTAGTAGTCAGCACTTGCACGAGCTACTCGACCTGGACCTGTCGCCGCTCGACTACATGATGAAACAGTTCCCCGACGTGCGCGAGCGGGAGGAGATGAGGAAGATCATCGGCCGCTACGGGCTCACGGGCCGTCAGCAGGTGTGTTGACGAAGATTCGGGGTTCCTTATTTAATAGTGCAATAACGTAGGCGACACCAAATTTAGATATTAACTGGGTTTATTCACTTGAGCGATTAAATTACAATCAAAATATATAATAACTAATGGGTCGCGTGAGCCGGCCAGACGCGCTAGAGAGGAATGGCGGCCGGCCCGGGCCTCCCGCCTTGGGAAACGGCGGACGGCGGGGCGCGGGGAGCCGCGCGGTGGTGGGGGCCGGTGACATCAGCGCGTTCATGGCGCGCGTTAACAGGTGACTTGTAGTGTTTAGTAGTCAGCACTTGCACGAGCTACTCGACCTGGACCTGTCGCCGCTCGACTACATGATGAAACAGTTCCCCGACGTGCGCGAGCGGGAGGAGATGAGGAAGATCATCGGCCGCTACGGGCTCACGGGCCGTCAGCAGGTGTGTTGACGAAGATTCGGGGTTCCTTATTTAATAGTGCAATAACGTAGGCGACACCAAATTTAGATATTAACTGGGTTTATTCACTTGAGCGATTAAATTACAATCAAAATATATAATAACTAATGGGTCGCGTGAGCCGGCCAGACGCGCTAGAGAGGAATGGCGGCCGGCCCGGGCCTCCCGCCTTGGGAAACGGCGGACGGCGGGGCGCGGGGAGCCGCGCGGTGGTGGGGGCCGGTGACATCAGCGCGTTCATGGCGCGCGTTAACAGGTGACTTGTAGTGTTTAGTAGTCAGCACTTGCACGATCTACTCGACCTGGACCTGTCGCCGCTCGACTACATGATGAAACAGTTCCCCGACGTGCGCGAGCGGGAGGAGATGAGGAAGATCATCGGCCGCTACGGGCTCACGGGCCGTCAGCAGGTGTGTTGACGAAGATTCGGGGTTCCTTATTTAATAGTGCAATAACGTAGGCGACACCAAATTTAGATATTAACTGGGTTTATTCACTTGAGCGATTAAATTACAATCAAAATATATAATAACTAATGGGTCGCGTGAGCCGGCCAGACGCGCTAGAGAGGAATGGCGGCCGGCCCGGGCCTCCCGCCTTGGGAAACGGCGGACGGCGGGGCGCGGGGAGCCGCGCGGTGGTGGGGGCCGGTGACATCAGCGCGTTCATGGCGCGCGTTAACAGGTGACTTGTAGTGTTTAGTAGTCAGCACTTGCACGAGCTACTCGACCTGGACCTGTCGCCGCTCGACTACATGATGAAACAGTTCCCCGACGTGCGCGAGCGGGAGGAGATGAGGAAGATCATCGGCCGCTACGGGCTCACGGGCCGTCAGCAGGTGTGTTGACGAAGATTCGGGGTTCCTTATTTAATAGTGCAATAACGTAGGCGACACCAAATTTAGATATTAACTGGGTTTATTCACTTGAGCGATTAAATTACAATCAAAATATATAATAACTAATGGGTCGCGTGAGCCGGCCAGACGCGCTAGAGAGGAATGGCGGCCGGCCCGGGCCTCCCGCCTTGGGAAACGGCGGACGGCGGGGCGCGGGGAGCCGCGCGGTGGTGGGGGCCGGTGACATCAGCGCGTTCATGGCGCGCGTTAACAGGTGACTTGTAGTGTTTAGTAGTCAGCACTTGCACGATCTACTCGACCTGGACCTGTCGCCGCTCGACTACATGATGAAACAGTTCCCCGACGTGCGCGAGCGGGAGGAGATGAGGAAGATCATCGGCCGCTACGGGCTCACGGGCCGTCAGCAGGTGTGTTGACGAAGATTCGGGGTTCCTTATTTAATAGTGCAATAACGTAGGCGACACCAAATTTAGATATTAACTGGGTTTATTCACTTGAGCGATTAAATTACAATCAAAATATATAATAACTAATGGGTCGCGTGAGCCGGCCAGACGCGCTAGAGAGGAATGGCGGCCGGCCCGGGCCTCCCGCCTTGGGAAACGGCGGACGGCGGGGCGCGGGGAGCCGCGCGGTGGTGGGGGCCGGTGACATCAGCGCGTTCATGGCGCGCGTTAACAGGTGACTTGTAGTGTTTAGTAGTCAGCACTTGCACGAGCTACTCGACCTGGACCTGTCGCCGCTCGACTACATGATGAAACAGTTCCCCGACGTGCGCGAGCGGGAGGAGATGAGGAAGATCATCGGCCGCTACGGGCTCACGGGCCGTCAGCAGGTGTGTTGACGAAGATTCGGGGTTCCTTATTTAATAGTGCAATAACGTAGGCGACACCAAATTTAGATATTAACTGGGTTTATTCACTTGAGCGATTAAATTACAATCAAAATATATAATAACTAATGGGTCGCGTGAGCCGGCCAGACGCGCTAGAGAGGAATGGCGGCCGGCCCGGGCCTCCCGCCTTGGGAAACGGCGGACGGCGGGGCGCGGGGAGCCGCGCGGTGGTGGGGGCCGGTGACATCAGCGCGTTCATGGCGCGCGTTAACAGGTGACTTGTAGTGTTTAGTAGTCAGCACTTGCACGAGCTACTCGACCTGGACCTGTCGCCGCTCGACTACATGATGAAACAGTTCCCCGACGTGCGCGAGCGGGAGGAGATGAGGAAGATCATCGGCCGCTACGGGCTCACGGGCCGTCAGCAGGTGTGTTGACGAAGATTCGGGGTTCCTTATTTAATAGTGCAATAACGTAGGCGACACCAAATTTAGATATTAACTGGGTTTATTCACTTGAGCGATTAAATTACAATCAAAATATATAATAACTAATGGGTCGCGTGAGCCGGCCAGACGCGCTAGAGAGGAATGGCGGCCGGCCCGGGCCTCCCGCCTTGGGAAACGGCGGACGGCGGGGCGCGGGGAGCCGCGCGGTGGTGGGGGCCGGTGACATCAGCGCGTTCATGGCGCGCGTTAACAGGTGACTTGTAGTGTTTAGTAGTCAGCACTTGCACGAGCTACTCGACCTGGACCTGTCGCCGCTCGACTACATGATGAAACAGTTCCCCGACGTGCGCGAGCGGGAGGAGATGAGGAAGATCATCGGCCGCTACGGGCTCACGGGCCGTCAGCAGGTGTGTTGACGAAGATTCGGGGTTCCTTATTTAATAGTGCAATAACGTAGGCGACACCAAATTTAGATATTAACTGGGTTTATTCACTTGAGCGATTAAATTACAATCAAAATATATAATAACTAATGGGTCGCGTGAGCCGGCCAGACGCGCTAGAGAGGAATGGCGGCCGGCCCGGGCCTCCCGCCTTGGGAAACGGCGGACGGCGGGGCGCGGGGAGCCGCGCGGTGGTGGGGGCCGGTGACATCAGCGCGTTCATGGCGCGCGTTAACAGGTGACTTGTAGTGTTTAGTAGTCAGCACTTGCACGAGCTACTCGACCTGGACCTGTCGCCGCTCGACTACATGATGAAACAGTTCCCCGACGTGCGCGAGCGGGAGGAGATGAGGAAGATCATCGGCCGCTACGGGCTCACGGGCCGTCAGCAGGTGTGTTGACGAAGATTCGGGGTTCCTTATTTAATAGTGCAATAACGTAGGCGACACCAAATTTAGATATTAACTGGGTTTATTCACTTGAGCGATTAAATTACAATCAAAATATATAATAACTAATGGGTCGCGTGAGCCGGCCAGACGCGCTAGAGAGGAATGGCGGCCGGCCCGGGCCTCCCGCCTTGGGAAACGGCGGACGGCGGGGCGCGGGGAGCCGCGCGGTGGTGGGGGCCGGTGACATCAGCGCGTTCATGGCGCGCGTTAACAGGTGACTTGTAGTGTTTAGTAGTCAGCACTTGCACGAGCTACTCGACCTGGACCTGTCGCCGCTCGACTACATGATGAAACAGTTCCCCGACGTGCGCGAGCGGGAGGAGATGAGGAAGATCATCGGCCGCTACGGGCTCACGGGCCGTCAGCAGGTGTGTTGACGAAGATTCGGGGTTCCTTATTTAATAGTGCAATAACGTAGGCGACACCAAATTTAGATATTAACTGGGTTTATTCACTTGAGCGATTAAATTACAATCAAAATATATAATAACTAATGGGTCGCGTGAGCCGGCCAGACGCGCTAGAGAGGAATGGCGGCCGGCCCGGGCCTCCCGCCTTGGGAAACGGCGGACGGCGGGGCGCGGGGAGCCGCGCGGTGGTGGGGGCCGGTGACATCAGCGCGTTCATGGCGCGCGTTAACAGGTGACTTGTAGTGTTTAGTAGTCAGCACTTGCACGAGCTACTCGACCTGGACCTGTCGCCGCTCGACTACATGATGAAACAGTTCCCCGACGTGCGCGAGCGGGAGGAGATGAGGAAGATCATCGGCCGCTACGGGCTCACGGGCCGTCAGCAGGTGTGTTGACGAAGATTCGGGGTTCCTTATTTAATAGTGCAATAACGTAGGCGACACCAAATTTAGATATTAACTGGGTTTATTCACTTGAGCGATTAAATTACAATCAAAATATATAATAACTAATGGGTCGCGTGAGCCGGCCAGACGCGCTAGAGAGGAATGGCGGCCGGCCCGGGCCTCCCGCCTTGGGAAACGGCGGACGGCGGGGCGCGGGGAGCCGCGCGGTGGTGGGGGCCGGTGACATCAGCGCGTTCATGGCGCGCGTTAACAGGTGACTTGTAGTGTTTAGTAGTCAGCACTTGCACGAGCTACTCGACCTGGACCTGTCGCCGCTCGACTACATGATGAAACAGTTCCCCGACGTGCGCGAGCGGGAGGAGATGAGGAAGATCATCGGCCGCTACGGGCTCACGGGCCGTCAGCAGGTGTGTTGACGAAGATTCGGGGTTCCTTATTTAATAGTGCAATAACGTAGGCGACACCAAATTTAGATATTAACTGGGTTTATTCACTTGAGCGATTAAATTACAATCAAAATATATAATAACTAATGGGTCGCGTGAGCCGGCCAGACGCGCTAGAGAGGAATGGCGGCCGGCCCGGGCCTCCCGCCTTGGGAAACGGCGGACGGCGGGGCGCGGGGAGCCGCGCGGTGGTGGGGGCCGGTGACATCAGCGCGTTCATGGCGCGCGTTAACAGGTGACTTGTAGTGTTTAGTAGTCAGCACTTGCACGAGCTACTCGACCTGGACCTGTCGCCGCTCGACTACATGATGAAACAGTTCCCCGACGTGCGCGAGCGGGAGGAGATGAGGAAGATCATCGGCCGCTACGGGCTCACGGGCCGTCAGCAGGTGTGTTGACGAAGATTCGGGGTTCCTTATTTAATAGTGCAATAACGTAGGCGACACCAAATTTAGATATTAACTGGGTTTATTCACTTGAGCGATTAAATTACAATCAAAATATATAATAACTAATGGGTCGCGTGAGCCGGCCAGACGCGCTAGAGAGGAATGGCGGCCGGCCCGGGCCTCCCGCCTTGGGAAACGGCGGACGGCGGGGCGCGGGGAGCCGCGCGGTGGTGGGGGCCGGTGACATCAGCGCGTTCATGGCGCGCGTTAACAGGTGACTTGTAGTGTTTAGTAGTCAGCACTTGCACGAGCTACTCGACCTGGACCTGTCGCCGCTCGACTACATGATGAAACAGTTCCCCGACGTGCGCGAGCGGGAGGAGATGAGGAAGATCATCGGCCGCTACGGGCTCACGGGCCGTCAGCAGGTGTGTTGACGAAGATTCGGGGTTCCTTATTTAATAGTGCAATAACGTAGGCGACACCAAATTTAGATATTAACTGGGTTTATTCACTTGAGCGATTAAATTACAATCAAAATATATAATAACTAATGGGTCGCGTGAGCCGGCCAGACGCGCTAGAGAGGAATGGCGGCCGGCCCGGGCCTCCCGCCTTGGGAAACGGCGGACGGCGGGGCGCGGGGAGCCGCGCGGTGGTGGGGGCCGGTGACATCAGCGCGTTCATGGCGCGCGTTAACAAGCTGCCCCCCTTGGAACAGGTCCGTCCTGGTCCAAGTTCAGTGGCAGAGGGCAGAGCCTGTTGTAGGCCCTCCTCAGAGTGCCCGTGGTAGTGGTGACGTCAGCGACGCGGCCGACGCCGTCGGCGCCTGGGTAGACAGCGGCGACTCGCCCAAGCAGCCATCTGCTGGGCGGCAAGCGGTCGTCCTTGACAATGACCATTTCTCCGAGCTGCAGTTGTCCTCCGTCCCTGCGCCATTTGTTTCGAATCTGCAGCTCTGAAATGTACTCTTTATAATAGCGATTCCAAAAATGCGCTTTCAGCGCTTCTATTCTCTGGTATCTCGTCAGCGTATGGATCGAAGAGTCTTGTACCTGGGGAGCAGGTACCATTGTGAGTGCTCGCCCTAATAGAAGATGTGCAGGAGTCAATGGGGTTAAATCCAATGGATTTGATGAAAGAGGGGTTAAAGGCCTAGAATTTAGAATTGCTTCTATCTGTACCAACAATGTGACCATCTCTTCGTAATCTAAGTGAGCCATAGATGCTATTCGTTTTAAATGATATTTTACCTGCTTGACTGCCCCCTCTGCCAAACCATTAAAGTGTGGGCTATAGGCTGGGCAAAATTTGAATTCTATTTCCTGTGTAGCCGAGTATGACATTATTTCATTAGAGTTATTTTTAAGGAACTTTGCTAGTTCGTTACAAGCCCCTACGAAACAAGTCCCGTTGTCGGACAGTATGGTGGCTGGTTTGCCTCTGCGGGCTATAAATCTATTTAAAGCGGCAATAAAGCCCATGGCTGTCAGATCAGTGACGAGCTCTAAATGAACCGCCCTCACTGCCAAACAAACAAAAACAACTATATATGCTTTCTTTAGCTGACAACCACGTCCCTTTCTGCTCGCTATCAGGATCGGTCCACCGTAGTCGCAGGCTGTATTAGCAAATACGTATTCGGACTGTACCCTTTGTGGCGGTAAGTTGCCCATGATTGGCTGATGCGATTTACCTGAGTATCTTACACATGTAACGCAACGTTGTGAAGTTTGCCTGCAAAGGTTACGACCGTTTATTATCCAATACTTGTGACGTAATGTTGCTAGCATCAGCTGTGGTCCAGCATGTAACAATATATGGTGGTAATGGTGTACCAATATTTTAGTGATGTGATGTGACGCATGCAATAGAATAGGATGCTTTGTGTTGTAGTCGTAATTGGAATTTACGAGTCTGCCCCCGACTCGCATAATACCCGAATTATCTATAAACGGATTTAATTTTAATAAACTGTCTTTGGGAGAAAGTGGGCGTTTACTTTTCAAATTAGACAGTTGCTTATGAAACGTGTCACGTTGTACTTGTTTACACAACATTTGTAACGACAAATTGAGCTCTGACACTGTCAATGGACCTGTGCTTTTGTTTGCAGCGTTTCTACAATTGTATACAAATCTGTTTATGTAGGCTACAATATTTTGTAACTTGCAAAGGCTCGAGTATTTAGAAGTGAAATGGCTCTCTTGAGGTTCGTCAGCTGATACATGACACTGGATTTTAACCTCTGGTAACGTTTCTATTGGCATATTTTGAGGTTGTGGAGGCCACTGTATTTCAGTCTCGTGGAGGAAAGGCGGTCCTTCCCACCACAAAAGTGAAAGCTTGAGTGTTGAAGCATTTTGACCTCTACTACCTATATCTGCAGGGTTCAAATTTGTCGGTACATAATGCCAAGCTGTGGGATTAGAATTGTTAGTGATTTCAACTATTCTGTTGTGAACAAATTGTTTTAATTGTTCTTTACATGTTTTTATCCAACATAGCACAATAGTTGAATCACACCAAAAGAACTGGGCATCAATATTCAAACGCAGTGATTTCGTTACTTTCTGAGCAAGCTGTGTTGATAAGAGTGTACCGAGCAATTCTAGTCGTGGAGTGGTTAATTTTTGTTTCAGTGGGGCAACTTTGCTTTTGGCAAGTATTAAATGCACATTGACCTTTCCACTGTTGGATAATGAGCGTATGTATATACATGATGAATATGCTTTTATACTCGCATCACTGAAGGAGTGCAATTCTACTCTGATGTAGAAATCACAGAGTATTCTTCGTGGAATTTTAATTTGCATGATTTCAGGGATTTGTTTTGCAAAGTTGTTCCACTGTAACTGTATGTCGGCAGGTACATCTCCTTCCCATGATATGTTTCTAGCCCATAGAATTTGTAAAATTAGCTTAGCTTGTAACAAGCAAGGGTTAATGAGTCCCAATGGATCAAAAATGGTGGCAATCATAGATAAAATAGTGCGTTTATTTATGGGCTTAGTTTCAATGTTGTCAGTGACAGAGAACAGCAGCTGATCCGATTTGCATGACCAAAGTAAGCCTAATGTTTTTGAATGCTCTTCTTTTGTTAACTTGAACAATTCCTCGCTGCTGTTGTCTGCAACTAAATTGTCTAGTATAGACGGTGTGTTTGAACGCCACTTACGTAGATGAAAGTGTGCACCTTCTAGTGTCTGAATGACACCTCTGCAAGTCTCTAGCAATGTCGTTTTGTCATCGTGACCCGAGATAAAGTCATCGACGTAGAAATCGTGCAAGTTTGTTTCACTTACATCTTTGTTCGTACATTCTTGGCCCAACTGTACCAGGCATCGCGTGGCTAGGAATGGAGCACTGGAGGTTCCGTATGATACGGTATTCAATTTGTATTGTTTAATTGGCTGTGAGGAGTCTGAGCGCCAAAGAATTTGCTGCAGACTTCTTTGTTTTTCAGTGACGTATATTTGTCTATACATTTTTTGTACGTCTGAAGTCACTACAAATTTGTGCTGTCGGAATCTGATCAATATGCTGAGTAAGTCGTCTTGTACAGTTGGCCCAATATATTGAATGTCGTTAAATGACTTGCCGGAGCTAGTGACGGCTGAGGAGTCAAATACCGTGCGTATGCGTGATGTAAGACTATTTTCGCGCCAAATTGCAAAATGAGGAAGCAGGTTTGAAATCTCGTTCGTATGTATGTTTGTGTTTTCAGACATATGACCTAAACGCAGATATTCTTCCATAAATTTGACATATGCTTTTTTGTATTCTGGGTTGCGTTTAAATTTGCGTTCCAGTGATTGAAATCTTAGTAATGCTTGTGTTTTAGAATCGCCTAAACATTCAGGGGATTCTTTTAGTGGTATTGTGACCACAAACTTGCCATCTGGGTGGCGAGTTGTGGTTTGTGTGAATATGCGTTCGCACTCACTCTCACCTTTAGTGTGGATTTGTTGAGTGGGCGGAACTGATTCTAGTTCAAAAAACTTGTCTAATTTCGCATCGAGCTCAATATTGTTTATTAAGTTGCAATGGACTGTATAAGATCGCGTTTGTTTTGAATGTGGTTGTTGTATGGAACCTTGTACGAGCCACCCGAGAGATGTTTCCACAAGTGTGGGTTTTTTAGGGCCCAAGGTTATTTTGTTGTTTGTAAGCACCTCCCAAAAGAGGTCTGCACCCAGCAGCATCTGCACCTCGGATGGCTCGCAAAAGGCTGGGTCCGCAAGGTGGATGTGAGGGGGAATAGTGAATGAGTCACAATTTAGTTTAGTAGTAGGAATCAACTGGGTGATTTGTGGCACAACGAAACAATTGACGTCTGCTGTGTAATTATTGTTTGCAAGTGATGATATAGTTACATCACACCTTTCTGTGATTTTTGAAGTTTGCCTATTTAGCCCTTGAACGGATATGTTTGTTGAATATGTAGGCAACTTTAGTTTTGTTTGAAGATTTTCAGTTATGAAGCTAGAAGTACTTCCATTGTCCAGAAGTACTCTGACTTTGTGTGTGTAGCCGTCACAATCGTTGACATTAATGACAGCTGTGGATAGAAGTACATGAGCATGGCTACTGTGTGTGGAGGACAAAGTGACGCTGTTATTTTGTGATTGCATCTGTGTCTGCTCCTTGACGGCTGGTAAAACTACACATTCACTTGAAAGTTTGGATGTTGAAGGTTTAGAATCTAGTTTTACCTGACTGGTTGTGTGTAGCATGCTATTGTGTCTTTGTGTGCAAAGCCGGCATGAGCTCAGCCTGCAACGTTGCTCGTCATGGCCTGATCGCAAACAGTTAGTGCAAAGATTCAATTGTTTAACCTTTTCTACTCTATGTTCTACTGGCATTGATTTAAATTTGGTACATTGATAAATTGAGTGGTTATTTTTGCAAACAGGACATTTATATTTGTTTTGTGATTGATTTTGAACATGGTGTGCAATAAACGCCTTGGGACGATTGTGAGTTATGTCGCTGTGTCTACGTGGTTTGTTTAATGTTTGTGCGTCCTCCATGGTTTCCAGCAAATCCGCACGATTTTTCAAGAAGTGAGTGAATTCTGCTAGTGTGGGTATGGATTTAATATCGTTCCGCTCAGTCTCCCAATCGCGGAGTGTGGCAGAGTCGAGTTTGCTGGTCACCATGTGGATTATTAGTATGTCCCAGTGTTCTGTAGGTAAATCAAGAGTCCTCAAGGCCCTTAAATTCTTATTGACAGAATCAACAGTGTTTCGTAAGGCACTTGAAGTCTCCTGAATCACTGGGTTTATGTTGAACAACGCATTTAAGTGATTATTCACTAAAATTCTTTTATTGCTGTAACGTTCACACAACAAGTCCCACGCGATGTTATAGGTATCTGACGAAAATTCAAGTGATTTTATAATGAGAGAAGCACTGTCTTTTAGTGAATTTCGTAGATAATGAAATTTGTGAATTGTTGGAATTGATGCATTGTCATGTATGAGAGATTTATAGGTATCGTGATATTCTAACCAGTCCTGATAGCGCCCAGAAAAGGTAGGTAAATTGATGGTAGGAAGCTTAATGTTTGGCCGACCTGTGAGTGCAGCAACGTTATTAGAACCCGTTACCGAAATGTCATGCGGCGCCGCAGAGGCAGCACCAGCCGCGGCGTGCCTGCTGAGCAGCTCCTGCGCAGCAGCCACGGCGCCGAAGTAACTTGTTTCGAAGCCTTCCCGTTCCACGTGCTCGTCACCTGGAATTTCCGTTAAATTTTCTATGTCAGTTTGAATTGAATCAAAATCGCTGTACATATCTTGTATTTTACTTAATCTTGTATTTAATTCATGAGCTTGCAACGTATTTAAAGTATTGTTTAGCAAAAGCGGGTCTAGATATGATTTAAATATCGTGATTTTTGATTTGAAAGAGGCACGTGTTTTTTTAAGTGATTTTAAATCCATGATGCTAATTTTATGCGTTATTGAATGCAACTGGAATTTAAATGAATCGTCGTACGGATAAACAGAATATAGATTTCAACCTCCAGCTGTAATGAGAATTTTATGATGAACACGTTTAGACTGAATGTATGAAATTGACCAAGCTAATGGAACGATACGTAAATTTTTAATGCGTGCAGTGTGCGAAAGGCTTTGGCGTGGCAGAGGAAGGCAAGCAAGCAGGCGCAAACAGGTAGCGGAAACGCGTGCGCGGCTCCGACACGGCCTGGACACGTTCGCAACACGTGCAGTTTTCTGAAATATTCGAAATAAATATTAGAATCGAACAATGGTATGCACCTTGCTGGTACGTTAAATAGGCACAATACAGTAAATTAGGCCTTTGAGAAATAAACGTGGACTTTATTTTTGAAAAGGTGAAAAAAAAACAAAATATAATTATTTGCCAAAAAATACTGATGGAAATGGTATCTGTGATAATTAAACTTGCTAATTAAAAAGAAATATCAAAAATATATTGAAATTTGGTGAAGATGTAAACGGATTACCACTCTGGTGACGTGAAACGAGAAATCGAATGTATTAAATTTTCACTATAAATTTAATTATTTATTGCAAAGATTTATGAAATTAATCGAGTTATTTATAGAACTATAAGTGGGAAATAGAATTGAAACTAATTATTGGAACGAGCTCACGAATGATACACTGCAAACCCCTTTTCCTGGTTTCTCGAACTATATCGCCTTGGACTGCTTTTCTGCTTCTTGAAGTTTCTTCGTTTCTTCAATCTGGGATGATACCGCTATGCTGTGACGCCGACAATGCTTGTTGTATAGTTTGTTTGATTTAAAGTAGCGGTGATTCCTCTCTAGCGGTTAAACTTTGCTCCGTTGTAACTATCTGCAGCGCAATGGCTGCCGCTGGCCGGGCGCGAATTGCACCTTTGATAAATTTACGATCTCGTCGAGACGGCGTAGCTCCTTAACGTCGAATCCGGCTCGAAATTGTTGACGAAGATTCGGGGTTCCTTATTTAATAGTGCAATAACGTAGGCGACACCAAATTTAGATATTAACTGGGTTTATTCACTTGAGCGATTAAATTACAATCAAAATATATAATAACTAATGGGTCGCGTGACCCGGCCAGACGCGCTAGAGAGGAATGGCGGCCGGCCCGGGCCTCCCGCCTTGGGAAACGGCGGACGGCGGGGCGCGGGGAGCCGCGCGGTGGTGGGGGCCGGTGACATCAGCGCGTTCATGGCGCGCGTTAACAGGTGACTTGTAGTGTTTAGTAGTCAGCACTTGCACGAGCTACTCGACCTGGACCTGTCGCCGCTCGACTACATGATGAAACAGTTCCCCGACGTGCGCGAGCGGGAGGAGATGAGGAAGATCATCGGCCGCTACGGGCTCACGGGCCGTCAGCAGGTGTGTTGACGAAGATTCGGGGTTCCTTATTTAATAGTGCAATAACGTAGGCGACACCAAATTTAGATATTAACTGGGTTTATTCACTTGAGCGATTAAATTACAATCAAAATATATAATAACTAATGGGTCGCGTGAGCCGGCCAGACGCGCTAGAGAGGAATGGCGGCCGGCCCGGGCCTCCCGCCTTGGGAAACGGCGGACGGCGGGGCGCGGGGAGCCGCGCGGTGGTGGGGGCCGGTGACATCAGCGCGTTCATGGCGCGCGTTAACAGGTGACTTGTAGTGTTTAGTAGTCAGCACTTGCACGATCTACTCGACCTGGACCTGTCGCCGCTCGACTACATGATGAAACAGTTCCCCGACGTGCGCGAGCGGGAGGAGATGAGGAAGATCATCGGTCGCTACGGGCTCACGGGCCGTCAGCAGGTGACTTGTAGTGTTTAGTAATCAGCACTTGCACGATCTACTCGACCTGGACCTGTCGCCGCTCGACCACATCATGAAACAGTTCCCCGACGTGGCTAGCCTTAGATCTACACTAATATGATAAAGAGGAAAGATTTGATTGTTTGTTTGTATTGAATAGGCTCCTACTGGACCGATTTGAAAAATTCTTTAACCATTAGATGCCGACTTTATCCCTGATGAACATGGCTACTTTTTACCGCCGCAAAATGCTTCATTCCTACGGAAAACTAACCGTGCGAAGCCGGGCCGGGCTGCTAGTTTGTTATAATTGTGAACATAGCACAGTAGCAGCATTTTATACCTTGGTAGCTTCTGCCTGCGACTCCGTCCGCATGGAACTCGTTTATATCGTAGCGCCATACAAACCCTTGGAGACTGATTTTCGTGATAAAAACTATTCCAAGGGATTCCCCGGGACTCAAACCATCTCTATATCTATTTTCCCCCATACAAACTTTTTACCCCTATTTAACCCACTTAGGGGTGGGTTTTTCGAAAACCCTAAAATTACTTTTCTTGTATAGTAATAAGGAGCCTGTACAAACAAAGTTTCAAGTCTGGGCTACGGTTTGGGCTGGGCGTTGGTGTAAGAGTCCGCAGTAAGCTCGGCCGAATTTAACCTTCCCATACAAACTTAGTTACGCTCTCATTATAAAATATATTTCCATATTATTCATAGGTTCGGTATATAAGGTTCCAGTTTATAAAACATACGAAATAGATCAAAAACTAATTTTGTATGAAAAACTTATTTTTATTACTATGGTATCTGAAGCTACATAAACTAATTACAGACATGGATATGTATACCTCATGTCATTGCCCATGCAAAGTTTCGTTACAATCCAACACGTAGTTTTAAAATGAGAGCGCAACTACGTTTGTATGGAGAATCGAGCTTACTGCGGACTCTAAGGGCCACCCCACACCTGGCGTCTTTCGAGCGTCGTCCCATAGTAAACCGTCCCCCCAACCCACCTCGCCTCGCCCCTCGCTCGCCCGCTTACTATGGGACGACGCTCGAAAGACGCTCGAAAGACGCCAGGTGTGGGGTGGCCCTAAGTCGGTCAGTCAGTGAGGACTATAGATTTAACTTTGATGTTGTTCACAGGTGTGCCCGATGCGGCAACTCTCCGACGGGCAGCGTTGCCGCGTCGTGTTCGCGTGGCTCGCGTCACAAACTCCCCATCTGCTGCTCATGGACGAGCCGACCAATCACTTGGACATGGAGACCATCGACGCGCTCGCAGACGCCATCAACGACTTCGAGGGCGGGTTGGTGCTCGTTAGTCACGACTTCAGGCTCATAAACCAGGTACGTACATAGATTATTACACTAGATTTGTTATTTAGAAAGGGGTCGCAGCTAGCCACCGCTACATAACACCCCAACTGTTGTTGAGAGTAAAACCTACAGAGAAAAAAATACGCGCGGTGTTCGATGGATCGCTTATGGATATAGTGTGATATTTAAATAGAGATATGTTCGAACCAAGTTTGGTATTAGATAGCCCACGTGGCATACTATCTGCTAATGAACGAGCCGACCAACAACTTTGACGCCATCAATGACTTCGAATGCGGACTGGTGTTCTAAGCCGGCACTTACGTAAGAGTCAGCGTCATATAGTTTAGCCAAGGTAGCCAAATATTTCGGTACACTTCGTTAATAGTTGATTAAAATTGCACTGCCTTTTCTTCTTGTATGATAGGGCGGCTAAAGGGTAAGCCAAATGAGTTTCATAAATTACGTTCGAGTTTAGATGGCTCGCGTTATCCTAACATTGCTTTTAAGGGTTCACCTTCAATCACCTCTTTGGTTCACTGTCAATTGCAGGGGTAAATATGACATTTTCATGCGGTATTTTCAATCCATTTTTACTTGATTACAGGTAGCCGAAGAAATCTGGATCTGCGAGAACACCACCTGCACCAAGTGGGAAGGCGGCATCCTCAAATACAAGGACCACCTGAAATCCAAGATCCTAAAGGACAACGCCGCCGCCGCGGCTAAGCTACGCAAATAGTCCAATGCTTAACCTTTAGAGTTATCACCGCACCACGTAACGCTGAGGTAACCGTCATACACAGACAATGGGACGCAATTTGTCGGGGCTGTCCCCAATACACAACCTCAGTATCAATGCAGGCAGAAGTTATAGTAACAGTACTAACGTTGGATTATCTCCAATGATTGACACTTAGCGGTGACAAACCTGTAAAAGCAAGCCTTTAGAGTGTCAATCATTGTTTAGTTTACAACTAGCTAATTAAGACCAGTGTTAACTTGGTAACAGGAGCGACCTTTTCGTTCAGTCTGTGTATGACCGAGTGGTTCACGTCTGAGTTAACGTTTCCTCCTAAGGCTGAATTATCTGTGGGGCGAAGATCGCGCGTGGGTTAATTACACTTTAGCATAATTTTGGTATGTGAAAGAGGCCTTAAGAGGGAGGTGATTGTTATAAGGTATTTTATAATTGTGAAAATCACAAAGGCCAGCGGTTTATAGTAGTAATATAGTTAGTCACGTAGATTCGAATTAGTGATCTAGATTGAGAGTCTACGCACTATGGCTAGCACTTATCACAGTATATCCTTGTGGTGGTGGGAAGAGTGAAGATAAAGGATGTAGTAGTAGTGCCAGACTAAAAGTGAGACTTTAGTGATAGAAACGGATAGTTTCCTTTGACCTAGCTTACGAAGTTTAGCTCCCGCTGGCCTTGTAGTTTAATGATTAGTGGCTTTTGAGAAAATGGGTACAAGGCCCGTACAATTTCCTCATTAGTGTAGTGGGTACAGAAAGCTAGCGACTAGTAGCCGGAACGGGTAAATCTTGTAGACGTTGCATCACAATATCTCAATAAAACCAACTTGTAACGTTTGTAGCTCTTTTTAATTCAACGCATTTCAATTTAGTTTTCGGAGTATCTCTGGCTTTTTCAAGGCTATGTCAACTACCGTATCATAGGTCCCTTGTGCCTTTTCTCTAGCCTTGTACCGACCAGTACCTTCAACCGGCGGCACCAGACGTGAATCACGGAGGGTATAGGACTGACTGCCTCTCCTTCCTCCATCATCCATCCTTGCACGTTACCGACAGTTGTGAAATTATTAAATATGTATAATAAAAAGTCGTCACTGCATTTAAAATTTTGATTTTAAACATATACTCCCTCTTTCTCCCTAATTGACAATAGTCGCATGACATTTACAATTCGGCGTGCGTTTCTGGATTGATGTATATAGCCCAAGCATTTTATTTTCATTAGTATGGAAAGAAATTGAAATTTGTAAATAATTCATAACGGCAGCTTTTGTGCATAACTGATATATTATTATTTTAGTAATTACGTAGACTCAAATTCCACCAAAATATTAGTCATCAAAAATCGATATTTAACCAATTCATGAAAAAAGAGGAAAAATATTAATAGATATTTTAATTTTTGTTTTGGTTAATTTACAGGAGCTCTTCAAGAATAATAAATAAATCACACAAAAAACACAATGGATGTGTCATTTATTTTTATATATTTGCTTCCCGATGGAAATTATGTAGGATTCTTGGATAAGGCATCTTGGAATAACATTTGAAAATTAAACAAACAAAAAAACGCTGTTTTAAATTAATGTTTGAAAAAACATAACTTTCCTGGGGTAATAGTAGTACCGTCACTCACAATATGCGATCATGAATGCTTGACACCGCTATTTCTGAGTCCGTCAGGACGGGTCAGGTATTTTCACCCGCCGTTTTATTACAGATATGAATGCTGGCACCCAGCAACCACTTTACTTGTAGTCCCGGAAATGTCCGACGAATTGTCATTGGACTGGACAGTTGTCAAGTTTATTAAATGTGGGTATAATTGTCGACTTCTGACACGGTTATATTCTTAACTAATTAATTGCATCCATAGTCCTATACCCTGATAGTGAATTATATAGGTCTCCTTAATTGACATGTATAGATAGTTTTATAAATAATGGACAGTATTCTCGTATTTATATAGAAGTTCCAAAATGACAATGTGTATCCGGGCCGATTGCATAATAAAACGCGAGGCCGATATTACTAGGACTTTTCTAAAAACACTTAACATTATTCGCTTATTTTATTATACAGTGTGCCCCTATACCAATATTGATACACAACTTGACGAAACTCTGATGGCTCTACACTATCGGCGATTACAGACGACGACGGGCGAGCACGATTGTGTAGAGGACCTTGCGATCTGTGATGTGTCGGATTTTCGAAACACCAATTACAGACGATCGTGTGGATGCTTGCACGATGATCGTGTCGATTATAGACGATCACACTATCAACGATCATCGCCGGTAGTGTAGAAGGGCCTTATGGATTCGGCCCGCAGCAGCGGCATCTGTGAGCGAGAGGGCGCGCTCCGATCTCTCGCTCTCACGAATGGCGCACGGCCGCCGCTCGAAGTGTCTGAGCTCGAAGTGCATTCTTATGAGAGTTTGTCTATATGTTGTAACAATTACTTACTCGTATGCCTTAAATAGTTACTAAAATAAACTTATAATAGTTAAAGGTCTCAAATATAATCGCTATTGTAAGTTTGGCGTCTTGTAATACAACTAGATGTCCGTGAGCGTAACGTGGTTCAGTATACATTGGCATTGTTAAAATTAAATATTTAATCATGCTAACGGTTATATTCTATTCATCATCATATCAGCCGAAAGACGTCCACTGCTGGACAGAGGCCTCCCCCAAAGAGTGCCGCAATGACCGCTCCTGCGCCGACCGCCGTATTTTCGGGCGAGTTGCACCAACTTACGATTACAGACCGATCAACGTCAAATACGGCGCCGGCAGCTGTCAGTCCATAGAAACTTGTCAAAGTCTCCATAAATTCAGGTTTTAACGAACACCGCTTACGATTACAGAAGGTTTGGTGCAACCCACCCCGAATATGAAATGTAATCTGGTTAAAACAGACTCGCTTTTATCAGGGTTCCGTAGTCAACAAGGAACTCTTCTAGTTTCGCAATGTCCATCCGTCTGTCTATCTGTCTGTCTGTCCGTCTGTCTGTCCGTCTGTCTGTCTGTCTGTCCGTCTTCGGCTTAGCTCAGTAACCAACTAGAAAACTTCAATTCGGCGTGGGTATATAAACCAATCACGCCGACAAAACAGTAGAAAAAAATCCGAAAAAAAAATTTTTTTAGGCTACCTCCCCCTACATGGAAAATGGCGATGTATTTTTTTTCCTCGTTTAACCTATATTGTGGGGTATCGTTGGATAGCTTGTTCAAAAATATTATCGGTTTCGGGTTTCTTAAACTATTTTTCAACTCAGTTCTGCGTTTGCGAGATAATGGGATTTAAAGCCCTAATTTTTGTTCGAGTCATGTCCGGGGGGGACTAAATGGGGACTACTACTGGGGACGTGAAAAAATTCGTGGCAGTAGTACATATAAAGAATTTAAAAGGAAAACTATTACATTTAAGTACACGTAACTTGTTAACGAGTAGTAGACATAACTAGTTAACTGGTAAGAAATTCACTTAATTTCGGGTGCATATACATTGTCATTGGAATGTCAAATATAACCTTTTACCGTGGACGGTAGAGTTGCTTTTTCACGGCACGTTATCTTCAATAGAAAAAAACCTTGTCCTTCAGGTGGTCGCTAACCGAAGGTGGTCGCGTAACCGGCGAAACGGCCCTATACATTGGTGTGTTATAAAAATAATCATATTTACGATTATTTACGAGGGTAAGCTATAATAAAAACCGCAAAAGTCCATTTTAAGTCCGCATTCTGTGACAGACGGGCAACTACGGAACCCTACCCTGCGCGTAATATAATAAAGGTCACTAAGCGAATCTACAGACGGGCAGACAGACTATAAGGGTTCCTTGTTGAAAACTGCGGTCTAATTCTGCCCGAACGTTAGTTTTTTTTCTGCCAGAGCTTTGTAGTATTCCAACATTCGTTCATGAGCATCTAGTTGTATTATCGAGTAATAATATTATCCTATGACTTAGCCACGCTAGAATATTGAATTCCAACCTACGAAAGCAATGTTAATTCATTACGTGTTGCTTGATTTGGACGCAAGTGTCTGGACGGAATACACATACTATATGAGCACGGACACATATACGCAGGTGAAGTCGATTTAGAAAATATGGGCACGGACAAAGTGATCAAAGATATCTGAACTCTACTTTATTTTTAAGGGCATAAGGTTGCTTAGATATCTTTGAGCTTTTGGGACCATACATGTTTATGAACCTCGGCAACGAACGGGTTCACTTTCACTGCCAGAGTCCCGCCTGGCGGGCGCCTAGGTCATAGTCGCTTTCCGCTACATACGGAAACCCCTGGGCTCTTACGGCATCACGGGTAGCGATTCTTTGCAGTGAATGTGTTAAGGCGCGTTTGCGGGGGATATAGAATAGGGGTGTAGGAAACAAATAAAATAACGAAAAAATGTTTTATTTTCACGAAAAAAAAATAAAAATATTGTCAAATGGAGAAAAAAACAAAGCAGGAGATAAAATAATCACAAAAATAAGTTTTAAGAGGGGGTATATTCCGTCCCCTTTTCGCATAACGGACCGTCATATGAAACGATTGTCTTTTACTAGGACGCTCGCAGACCGTGACGTCACGATCTGCGAGCGTTTTCTCTCTAACAAGCAATATTAAAACGGTTTTAGCTTCGTAATTCTTTGACATCTATACGATACTAGGCCTTTTTTTTGGCTTCTTCCTTTTGGAGCTAGAATTTTTGCGTCTAAACCCGTACTTGGAGCCGTCCAATGCCCCACTCTATACTTTTCCTCACCTGGGGGCACGGAAGTGCTCGCCAAGTCGAGCATAAAAAGGCGCGGCCGTACCATCCTTTTCTCGATTTCAGTTCTATACCATCAGTTCCTCTCGCGTCTCAGTTGCGCACGTGGCTAGGTAATTCCATCCACGGTATTTGACAGGAGGTGACGAATCCCATTTTAATGCCTGAAATCAGACGTAAAGTGACTGTTTTTCCCCTTCTGTCAAATATTGATCTATCAAAGACGATCTCTTATACAATGTGTTTTTTAACCGTCTAAGAGCCGAAGCCCACTTAAAGTATCCAAAACGTACTAATAATTCGTGAAAAAAGGTATTAGTTAAATTTTTAGTAATAAAAGCTTAATTAAGTTTGAAAAATTCAGTATGGCGCGCGGTGCGAAGCTTATTCACCCTGTTAGAGTTCGTACCTATCTACATAAGATGGCGGCTAGTGGTCACTGTGGTCTATCGGTTGGATGATTAAATTAAAATTAATATTAATTACAAAAAAACAATATGAAAACATAAAAACTTTAAAAAAACCTTTATTAAGTTCTTTGCAATGTATACAACCTTTTGACAGCCAGCGTGCAAAACGCTGCTTACCTGACGCCAGTGATAAGTTAGAAGCTATAAGCGAGTATGAAAATAATAGTCGTCCGTGGCCGTCGTGACGTCAATGCCACGACTTTTAGGCCTGCAACACACTGGCGCGACCTGCGGTGGCGGACAATAGAAAATTTGACAGCGGCGGACACAGTTACTATTGTCCGCCCCGGCCAGGCCGCGCTAGTCTGTGAGAGGCCTTAGCTGTCGGCCACAGCCGACTGTGGCTGTCAAAAAAGCTGAACTTCGGCTCTAAGACGGTTAAAAAACACCCTATAGATAAAAAAACTAGTTGTTATACTTTTTATGACGTGTAAAAATATACTTAATTAATAAACGAATTGAATTGCGATTGGGCTACTGCCCCATGTTGTGTTTTTGCTTGATATTTGGTAAACCTCTTTGGGAATACACATTATTCAACTATTATATATAAAATTTTCAACTTTACCACATTCCGAAAATTTGCCTATTAGGTCAAGAAACTCTACGTGCGCTACGCCGTAGCGCGTAGCAGTGTTTATTCTCTTTGTAGCGGAACTCGCTCGTAGAGGCTTGACTCATATAATGTTATTTGACCCTGATTAAGCTATGAAATTCATGGACTTTTAGTTTGATGTAATGTATGGTAAATATGCTATATGGGAATATATTTACCTATGTACTTGTAAATCGGAGCATAAACAATGCACACCGTCGGCGTCGACGAGCTTTAGTCTCGAACCACTTGTAAATCGACGGCGTTAATCACGTACCTAAGTCTCATGAATTTTATAAAACCGTGAGTAAATTGTATCGGCATACGTAGCGATCGACGTAATTTTACAATCTTAAATCTATATTAAAACGTTAAATAATATGGTAATAAAACCTAAAGCCGGGCCTCACTATTAGACAAATCTCCCGCTACACATACGTCCCTTAGTGACTCCCTGGCTTATATGTTTACGTGACCCGAATCTCAGTAACTCGTCCTTCAAAGTCAACGCTTGCCGCTCCTTAACAGGGGAGTAATAGAGTAAAATACAATAATGTAGAATTTTCCCGAAATAGTACACTGTGATACAAGTGAGGCATGTTCTCTCGGCTTCCTTATCACGCTCACCTGCGGTTCACGTGAAAAATTTCGCCTGTGATGTAATTATCAAAGCTCATGTGTATCATACGACGTTTTTCAACACATTTTGCTATGAAAAAATCCGTTTCATAAGATGAAAATTTTATAGACCTGCCAAGTTATTTTCTTTGATGACAACAGGCTTTTACTCACATGTCGCCAAGAATTTCCAGTGGCGCGATGGCGTCCAATCTAATTATCACTTTTCTAGTCACCACGAGTCAACATTTTTGATAATAACCAAACACGCATTAACAATGTTTACAAATATTTGTGAAATAACCTATAATGGCGCGCAACAGTTTTTTTTTCGTGAAGTTTGCACAGTGCGCGCGCATGTGTTCGGCCAGACTTCGATGAAGTCTCTAAACAGCCAATACAAAATAAAATAAATATTTTCGTTTTAAAATGTTATCTTTTGCTAATTCATGTAAAATGTTATCAAAAGTGAACTAAATTAAACTTTTCTATATCATGGTCAAAAAGAAATAGTCAATTAATTAACTAAAAGGATTTAATTTGTTTAGTCGAGGAAAATCCATTTGCCGAGAATTAAAAAAAAAACTGTACATTCTGTACAACCCGGTTAATTTAAGAATGCACCGTGTTCATGCATACATCTTGCTGCAAGGTGCCAACGTGATTTAATCGGGATATAACCATAACACACAAGTGTAGTAATATTATAAAACACGCGTGGTTAATACCCAGGATTGTTAGCCTGAAAGCGACATTATAAGAGGTACGTTACGAGCAATTGTGTTGAAAAGGATTAAAAAATATTGTCAAATGGAGAATGAAGTAAATCAGGGGATTAAATAATTACAAAGTTAGGGTCTATATTCTGTCCTTTTCCGCAAAACGCACTTGATATAAAACGATTGTCATTCACTATGACGCTCACATATCGTGACGTCACGATCTGCGAGCGGTTTCTCTCTCTAACAAGCAATATTAAAACGGTTGTAGTTTAGTTTCGTAATTCATTGACATACTTATCTGAGTGGGATTTTCGTCACTTGGCACATTTTATTTCCTTCTTTCTTTTAGATTAATAATACATTTTGAGTCTACACCCGTATTCGCGCAATGTCGTGGCCGGGGTAAGTTTACTGTAGCGACGCGTGTCTGTGTGAGCGCGCCAAATTGGATATATATATATATATATATATATATATATATATATATATATATATGTATATAGATACTGTGCCCGCAAGTTCCGGGCTAGATGCAGTCCCATTTAATAATGATGTCCCAGAGTAAAATGTATAAAGCTGTATTTTATTTTATAATTGAATAAATAATCATGCATTGACATATTATGTGGTTGTTTCTATTTCGTCTCCAATTGCTTTAACCATTTTAACCACGAGGGGCTTCCAATTTCGTGGTTATCTAGCTCTGATACATTGATAGCCAATGTGAACATCAAACTTTACATCTCCCAATGCAGTCTTAACAACGCGGGGTGCCCGCTATGACTCCACGTGGACCCTCATGTGCCATACATGAATGAACGATTTTAGGAACTTCAATTAGTCCTGGGGACCGATTTTTGACTTTCAAGCGCTCGAAAATCTAATAAAAGTAAATACGTTTGTTTGTAGTGTCAAAATCTTAGAGCATTAAACCAACCGGAGTGGCCATTGACAAGCGTTCCCCTCTGCCAAAAGTATATGACCAGTGGTCATACACATTGTATGGACTGACGTTTATCTGACGTAGCTATTTTCACGTTACGCATACATTTGACGTTCCCCTCCCCCGCTAAAATCGGCAGACTTTTTATGTATAGAAAATTACTCATGGCCACTCCGGTTGGTTTAATTCTATAAGGTCAAAATAGCCGGCACTTACTTTCTACCAATAGAATTGAATACGAGTGGTCACCATTCGTTTTTGAATTTTCTATCGGTATTTCAAAATAACATTTCATAATTTTTGTCAGTTTTCGAGTGAAAGAGTCGAGCGCTCGAAAGTCAAAAATCGGTCCCCAGTAACTGTACATCCAGAGCTTACGTCAAATCCGGTAGTTCTTTTTTTTTGCAGACTGGTTAAGGCCTCTCACAGACTGACGCCAACGCAGGCCGCGCCAGTGTGGTACAGACATGACAGGGCGTGGCGGGCAATAGTCAATTTTACAGCTAATGACAAGTAAGGCCGCGCTAGTGTGATGTGAGCATCATGCAGGCTCCAGTGTGATGCAGGCCTTAGGCCTTTCACAGACAGTAAAGTAAACTTGACATTAGTGTGATTCAGGATTTGGAGGTTGGAGGCAATCCTTATTGTTTAGAACACAACCTTAATCTGAAGCAGTGCCTGTATTTTTTGGCAGACTACGGAATGGGTGTAAATTTAGAAAATTTTCTTTTTTTTATGTTAAGATCGTTACTTTTCACTAATAGTTAAAGCAGTGACGCGTAATTTAATGTCGGAGAGGCAACCGAATGGCTCGCGTATTTGAGCTGCCGAAGTGTTGTGGAACCGCCCTGTGCAACCCGAACTGACCCAACTGTGTCTGGTTCGGAAATTGGAGGGGGCTGGTAAAAAAAAATGTCGCGAGGCAACCGATTGAAACGCGGTAGCCTGAAAGTGTGTACGCTGTTTATATAATGAAATTTTTATACCATCCCTCCTAGTGCGACAGGAGCCGACTAAGCAAAGAAAAAAAAAATTGGCGGGCAACCGCTTGAAAATTGGCGTGCTTGTTCTTCATCACATACAGACACTGTAAAAAAAATGCCATCCGTCCCGGCCGGGCGGTTATTGAACCGTCAGAGTTGAAAGCCGAAAAAAATGGTGGTGGACGAGATTTTAGGAAAAATCCCTCTCCCATGAAATCTCATCCCGCTGTGGCCACCCTTATAAACGCGAAATTCGTTAAATTGGAATACGCGCAATAAAAGGTTTTACAATCAATTGCCAATGGTCAATTTTCTCTTGGGAGGCACGGTGCGGAGTCTCTTGTTCAATTATCGCGAGCCATCCGGTTGCCTCTCCGACATTAATTTACGCGTCATTGCTCTGAATATACGAGGAGTAAACAAAGTTTAGTATTCAAACAAGGTTTTACAGAAATTGCACATGCGCATTGTTACGTCTTTTATTGGGCGTACACGGCCTCACGGCAGACAGTGAAAAAAGTACCAGGACGACATGCCTAACTAGGAGTGACACCAAACATAAAAATGCATGCACAAGCGTTTCCCACGTAGGCACAAGTACGAGTATAGACCCGTGTTAGATTAATATAAATCAGTAGAAGATACTCTATAAATGTGTGTACAGTTTGTACAAAACAATCAAATACTGCCTTCGTTGTAATGTTAGGAAGCAATGGCTGCCCAAAAATCAATAGATAGGTAATGGAAAGTTTTAAAGCAGTCTCATTTTATTATTACGAATCTGTACGAAAATAAACGTAAAATTTCAGTTAAGATTATCCAACAAACTTTTTATGTAGAAACCTGTAAGAAATGCAAATAAAATCACTCGATAGTTTAATATGTCGTAGAATATCGCCATCTGTTCGATTTAATAGACATCACGTAGGTACTCGGCTAGGTCTTCAGCATATTGTAGATTGTAGGCTGTTTCACATGTCCTACGCTACGGTATTCTGATACCCTAGTAACTGCGGACACTTCGATGCTTGCGTCAGCTGATCAAAAACAAAACAAATTGTGAATATCATTTTATTCAAAAATAATGCCGCAATAATGGTGTTTCTTAAGACTGAAAGTTCTGTTAAAATTGACATTTACACCAGATTAGATTATAAAGTTTATAAAAACTATTATATTTTATCCAGATATCGACATATTTCTTAACTTACAGAAATGCAAACAATGGATATTTGGTAATTGAAAGTAAACTCTTTATATAGTGTGTATGAAGGTGCGTGTAAACAATGATTTTAGGGCCAGTTTTATTGATAATAATAAAAAGATTTCTAATATGATGTAGTACTTATTGCATGCAAGTTAGCGCGTTTTCAAGAACAACAGTACATTGTTTAACAAGGGGCGTAAGTGGAATATTGCGAACAAGAGTCTATCAGAAGCCCGACGCCGAAGGCGGAGGGCTTTTGAGACTCGAGTTTGCAATATTCTTACGCCCGTGTTTTACATCACATTTGCTAGGAAATAATAGTACATTACTGCAGAGGCCGTGAAGTAAGGGATTGCTGGACGAGCATTGAGGTAGACGGCCGAGTCGTAGACGAGGCCGGATACAACGAGTCCAGCAATCCCTGTTCCGGCCGAGGATTGTATAGTGCTTTTCTCAAACGATGTGAGGAAATATTAAAATTAAAATAAATACCTATAAGGTAGGTAATCAATTAAATACTAGTTTGTTGAAATTACAATCGGAACGAAAGTTCAGAAATCAATTGTGTAATTTGCCGCCTTTTTTATTTTTTAAACATGCCATTTCAACAAGTCGTTCAAGCACCATGTTTAACCGCACTTAAGTATAGTATCATAGATTTTGCTTTTTTTAACGTCGCAAGTCTGCTTACAGAGTCTAGTGGTGGTTGGCAGTATGTAATTTTTCCTTTGTCAGTTTAATATTAGTAAGCAAATTTAAAAAGTTAGAGTAGCGGACAATAATGTTTTTAGTTAGGGTTTTCATACATTACTTCTTGGCTTAAGGAAAAGAAGTAATGGAGGGAGCCATAAACAAGAAACTTCTTGTCTTTATTTCGTGATATTAACGCATACATTTCAGAGCATGTTTGAGAAAATACATTTTAGATGAACATAATACAAATCGTAATAAAAACTGCAACATGTCAGTCGTCCATTTTGTTGAATTTGACGTGAGGCGCGTATGGCAAAGACGTACCCTTCGGTATACAGCCACGATTTGAAAACACTTAAAAACATTTTACATATACACTAAATAACTACATATTAAATCTGTAAATAATTCTGTTAAACATGTTTAAGTGGTTTTTTTAAGTTTAAATTTATTTATAAATACGTTTTCAGACATCGTATTTGATATAAAACCTCATTGCTTTGTAACTGCCTCATGAGTGACAGATAAAATTAAAAAAAAAAACCATTACGCCCGTGGGCGTAACACACGCGGTTGTAGCTCTGTATGTCCGCGCATTATGAAGCCCTTTTCGAGCAAGTGCGATGAAATAATTGTTATTTTCTGAATTTACCATCTTTGAATCTTGTACGGAATCAAATTGATTTAAATCAAATGTGGTCAGCTACCTAACTAACATGTTATCTGTATGAATAGTTGGTTGACCCAGAGTGCAGTACTCGATGCAGGCGTCTCTAGCCCATGTAGCGCCCGTGTGCAAACATTACTCTAGCGCCCCCTAGTACAGTAGTCAACAAGAAATGGTATAGGGGGCGGCGCTGGGCGCCCCCTAGTACAGTAGTCAACAAGAAATGGTATAGGGGGCGGCGCTGGGCGCCCCCTAGTACAGTAGTCAACAAGAAATGGTATAGGGGGCGGCGCTGGGCGCCCCCTAGTACAGTAGTCAACAAGAAATGGTATAGGGGGCGGCGCTGGGCGCCCCCTAGTACAGTAGTCAACAAGAAATGGTATAGGGGGCGGCGCTGGGCGCCCCCTAGTACAGTAGTCAACAAGAAATGGTATAGGGGGCGGCGCTGGGCGCCCCCTAAGACCGCTGCGCCCGTGTGCAACGCATAGGTAAAGACGCCTCTAAATGCAGGGGTTTTTAGGGTTCCGTAGCCAAATGGTAAAAAAACGGAACCCTTATGATAATAATAATAAAACATTTATTTCAGGCAACTAAGGCCCATAGTTACAAATACTTTACAGACTAACATACATACAACATAATATTAAAACACTAATTATTATTTAGGCGACGAAACAGTGTGGCTCCGTGGCGTCGTCATGTCCGGTGTAGAGTTCGGTAGGTTGCCCCGGAACCGCCGAAACTCGACACCCTTCGGCCAGAAATCAGCACACGCGATGGTCTCCTGCAGCGGCCGCGGCTTATGGATTCGTCATGTCTCTGTCTGTCTGTCCGTCACAGGCATTTTACTCGAAAACTATTAGGTGTATTTGAATACAATTTTGACGATAGGTGTATTTTGTTAGCCGCTACATAGTTTTGTAATTAAATTACTAAACAAATAATAAATATGGATGCAATACATAAAACTGAAAGTCAAAATAGTACATTACGTAACTAGGGCGGTGAATTCGTGAATGCCCCAGATCGCAGGTGTTTGTGGCCCGAACCGAAGGTGAGGGCCATAATTATGCGCTCTGGGGCTTTACGAATTACCGCCCGTATTGAGTACAAAATTTTACGTCTTCACCTGGCTACAATGCGAGTTTTCCCGTACGCGCAGCGTGCAGTAAATCTCGCATTATGGCCAGGTGTGACGTAAAATATATATATGCCTTCTCAAACTTCCCTATGGGGTAGTTTTGCGACTTAGAAACTACTCGGCAATCCATGTCAATAGGTCCCGAACACAGTCAGCACAGTAATATAGATATATTCCTTCTGAAAGTTCACTGCGATGTTGTTCTGCTCAATTATCAGACCCTCAGCAGTTCATATACAGAAGTTAGTCGGCAAGCTCTATCAATGGAACCCAAACACAGTAAAAATTATATGCTTTCTCAAAGTTCCCAACGACGTTATTCTGCTCTATCACATCAGATCCTCAGCAGATAATTTTCACAGGCAACTCGGGAAATGATGCCAATAGAACCCAAACATTATAAATCGGTCTCGGTGTTTTAGAGATCATTGCGGTCATTCCTGTAAAATATGCACTAAAGCGACCCATGGCGAGTTGACATCATAATTTGAATGTAAGAACCACAGCTGGCCACAAACTCCTCACCGAAAACCGCATAAATCGGTTAAGGCGCCGTAGGTTCAGCGAAATTAAGCGAACAGAGTTTTTGTAAGAATATAATGCATCTGTTTATACAAAAAAAATACGATTAGTAATCTTGAGGCTTTTCTGCGCGGAGATCAGTGATTCGAAACATGATTAAGCAATTATCGCTCGATTGAAAAAAATCACGAACATTGGTCTAAAAGGGTCTAAAAAACACTTAAAACATTCGTAACAATTTATGCACAAAATTTAAAAATATTAAAATGGCTACGAAAAATCGGCAATATCATGTTGGAGAGAAATCAGTGATTACATTTTTATTTATTTGAACGGCCAGAAAATTAAAATTAAAAAACATGATATCCGCGCTACCGAGCACGCACTTCCATCTCGCTCACGCTTATGCTCAATGAGAGGGAGAGAAGACCATGAACCTACGGCGCCTTAAGCTGTTTTGAGATGAGATAATTCATTAAAAAAGCGCTCCCTAGTGACTTAAACATCAAAACATTGTAAGAACCACCCCAGATGAACCACGCATCCATGTATTCCTAAAAATCGCATTGAAATCAGTCAAGCCGTTTCGGAGATCAATGGGAACATTGGTGTACGTACATAAGCAAACAAACAAACAGTCTCTGACCCTAAACACATATACCTTCTCCGCTCCGTCGTGGATTAAAAGGAAAAGGGGAGGGCCGAGGATATCTTACATGGAGCAAATAAAAGAAAAATATAAACGCTTATCTTCTTATACTCAAATAAATGGAAAAGCGGAGGGTTGAATTAGTTGGAAATTACTCCACCGACAAGAGCTCTTAAATAACAAGAAAAAAAAGATCGGGTTGCACTTAGGGAGTGCCGCAGTAAAAAAAACCCTCTCCTCCCACCCCCTCTCCCCCCACCAAGCCTCGTCCCGAATCTCTCACTTCAAAAAGAAACTTAGTAGAAAATATTTGAACTACGCTTCAAAGAGAATATAACCACTACGTCTACGCTTATCAATACCAGCGAGAATAAATCTGAGTGGTTACGACTTATTATTATCTATATACTTCTATTCTAAATTTAAAGAACAGTCATGAAAAACTAAATCACATCAAAGAAAAATTGACAGAAAGTCGCACGTCTTTTGTCCCCGAGACGTAAAGTCAATCTAAAGTCAAAAGAAAAGTGCTAAATTGTGTAACGAGTTGTAGATTTAAAGCCTGGAAAATGAAATCTCACAAGGAAGAAGGACAAAGGAATATTGAAACAGTGTAGTATACCTACAGTTTGTAAGTAGTGATTGAATATTATGACTATACCGCTTGTTTGTCTTAGGTGTAAGTATTGTTATTCGGATACTAATTAAGTACCAACAACTAGTAAATATTTGGAGTGGCCATTATCTTGTCAAACAAAGGGATTCGGTACAAATGTTTTCATGTCATGGCATACTAACGGGTCTCTCTGTAAGTATCTCTATTTTGATTTAAAATAATCCTTATATTAGGGATATAGGTACCTGATTAATAGTGTACTCGTATTGACACTCGGTACATTGATTGTGAAAATTAGACCATTGGTTAACCCTTCCTCTAGCGCCGTATGCGTCCGTTGGCTCCCGCTGACGCACTAGTGCTGTGCGTCACTGAATTTAAACCCAGTTATATTATTGGTTAAAGTTTTATTTAAACAAAACATGGAAAAGTACGTTGAAAAATACCCTGACCCATATGTGGGTCGGTGGGAGAGGAAGAATTTGTCATATTCCGACAGGCAGATCCAAGGCTTTAAATACGTAAAAAATATCTTTAGATGACAAGTGAATGAACTTCTTCGGAGATGAACCGATACAGGATTTTACTATGTGTTACTTCACAGGGTACGGATGGCTTTCCATACATAGTTTGAATAAGAAACCTTGAAATGCGTTTACATGGCGTAGGTCCCTTAAATTGTAGGTATATAACGCTGACGCCGAACAGAAGAACGTAGTGTGGATTGGCAACTTATATTCTTTAAGGGCGTCTGTTTTTCAGTTGAAACAACGAGAAGAATAAACAAAATACGAAATGGGTGAGGACAAGAAGCCCAAAAAGGAGAAGGAGACGGGCAGCGCGGCGTTTCTAAAAGATTTCATCGCGGGCGGTGTATCAGCAGCCGTGGCGAAGACATCCATGGCCCCGATCGAGAGGGTGAAGCTGTTGCTGCAAGTGCAGCACATTTCCAAACAAATTGCAGAGAAAGATCGTTACAAAGGTAACTAGTTACGTACCTATAGTCTGGCAAAAAAGAGTAGATAATAATAGGGGCGCCACTATCGCTCATATGGCAACACGAATAGTACGACCTAGAGATTTTAATACTTTTTTGCTAAGCTGTAAGTACTACTAGGGCTACAGCCGAGTGAGTAGCGTAAGGTCCTGTTCTCAGAGCGTAAAATACTATAGAGCGGACAAGCCGCCGGCGACTGTGTCGCACGTGTCAGCTCATTGGGCATACTCCACACATTTACCGTCCGTTGTCCATCGAGAAAGTTCCGTTTTTTGCCAAAATGCCGAGTTGTGCAATAATTACTTGCAAACATCGCAGTGATTTGATTAATTCCCACACCAATGGATCACTTTTCAGAGGTAAATACGATAAATACTATTGATTTCAAATAAATCTACGAATTCAAGAAGTTGCGACAGGCATATTCAATACAAATCGCGCGGCATGTCCGATCTCCTTATTTCCTATATCTGTGGTCCTGTTAGACGTTAAGTGTTTAAACTTACAAGAAAATAGAAGACGCTCCTTTTCTATGAACTCGCACTAAACACTAATAAAAGTGTATATCTACAGACCTCATGGTTTATACCTTCCGTCCCCATCATCAGAGACCAGCTTTAAGGTTCTACAGTATTGCATTGTCAGCCGTCAGGCCTCCACACGTCACACCGGTCGCGGTTGCGGGTCTGGTGCGGGCCCGTACAAGTTGTAAAACATTGAAACTGCACTTCAAACACACATCCAACGCGGGCCCACGGCGCTAAGCAGCTCGGGCAGCGCGGCCGCGGATCGGGCGCGGCGCGGGTCGGGCGATTGATATTTCTCTTACTATACCATCAACGCATTTCTCTATCACACAGTAGCGCGGGCCCGCCCTTGACACGCGTTGCTGCCGCAGCGCGGTACTGACAGTACGACGACAGTACGCAGTACGACAGTACTGCGAGCGGCGTCTCTATCGCATAGTAGTACAGTACCGTACTGTACTACTATGCGATAGAGACGCCGCTCGCCTGCGGTGTGAATATACCGCTTCAACCGCGCCCGACCCGCGCCGCGCACGACCCGCGTTCGATGTGTGGAGGCCTTAAGTTTATAAATGTGCGGGTCAAATTTTACTAGCACGAATTGACCCGCACATACTAACGAAAAAAAGAATCATATGGTAAGTTATTAATTATTATTATTAGTTATTATTGTTACTTCAGGAGGCGTTTTTGCCTTACCATACGATTAAATAAATAAATAGAGAGTTAATAAAAAGTTTTTAACGATTGCAGGTATTATGGACGCGTTTGTCCGTATACCCAAAGAGCAGGGCATTTCGGCCTTGTGGCGAGGAAACCTCGCCAACGTCATCAGATATTTCCCGACTCAGGCCCTCAACTTCGCCTTCAAAGATAAGTATGTTGTAATATAATATTTACTGCTTTTTTCAATCGTATCAGCAGATATGTTTACAATTACTTCATGGTGGGAACATAAGTCGTAAATAGAAATTTTATTTCTATAGCAGTATTTAATGCAAATTCATTGCATTAACTCGAGCACCAATCAATTAAAACTTTACTGATAATAATTAATAATTTCAAATAGCAGAAACACCAACCTTATGGTCACCTTAAAGTGACAGTTTAGCGTGGCAATTAGGGTGACTACGAGACTCAGTAAATTTAAAACATTTTTTTAAATTAACGTAACAAACAACGTTTATAATGGATTACCCTTGTTTGGCCTAACAACGTTTTGCCTAATTTTGGCTTGCCTAATTTTATTTAGTCTAATCTTGTTTCGCATAATACCTCGTTTCGCCTAATTTTCATTTGGCCGAAAATCGTTTTGTCTAATACTCAATTCACATCATTTTATTTTGCCTAATTTCATTTTACCAAAATTTACTTGGTATTATCTGTTTGACTGACATAATTACATTTTGTCTCGTCGCATAATTTTATTTTGTCTAATGGCTCCCCGCCCTCCGCTCGGACTGTTGCCAGAAACTAATAATGAAGGTTTTGAATAAGAGCTTTCGCTAAGTAAATTATTAAAAAATAACGCTTGCTTCGCTCGCTAGGCTAGCAGGCTGTAGGGTCACAATTAATACCTAACACTCCTCCTCGCTTCACTCGCCGTCGTACCGACACGGACCTGCCTTAAGTTGAGATAAGATATTATATTAGATTAATAAAGTATCTGTATACATATTTTTGAAAAGTTGTCTGTTTAGATATTGGGTGTTTCGCTCACCGCAGCTGAAATTAGGCAAAAAGTAAGTAAGTATAACAACATACTCGTAAACAATGCATGGTACACCGTCTTTTGTACAATTAGTACTTTTTAACAACTGAATATTATAATGATTCAGTATTAGACAAAAAATGTGATGATTAGTTGAAGTAAGAATCGAAAAATTGATTTTTAGATATAAATAATATTCGGCAAAACAAGAGTTATGAAAATCGTCATTTAGGGTGAACGTATTTCGAACAAACAATTATTATGAAAAATGAAATTATACAAATTGACTTTAGACAAACAATGCATTATACTAAAAGTTGTTAGAAAAACTGAAATTAGACAAAACGTTATTAGGTCAAACAAGGGAATCCCGTTTATAATATATTCTTGCCTGTTGTCACGTCCACATGTTCAAACTAAAGTTAAACAGTAAGAATCATATATTTCTTTTCATGACTTAGAATTCAACTTGAACCTATATGTGATCCGCTGGTTATGCTTTTTAACCGACTTCAAAAAAAAGGAGGAGGTTCTCAATTCTGCCGTATTATTTTTATTATTATTTTCAATGTTTGTTACGTCAGAACTCCGTCATTGATGAGCCAATTCGAAAAATTTTTTTTTGTTCGTATGTATGTACTTCCAGGTGGGTACCATTTTTTTCAAAATTCAGTTAGATGATGGGATCCATGAGGAATTTAGGGGACTCCTCAATTTTATTAGGCACGCTTGTAGTGATTTTGGTATTTTCTGTTATAACTCGTGTATTTACATCCGGAATCATAAATTTGGTGGCGAGGAATTGATGATGAAGACCACAGATAACTTATGGAATTCCTCAATTATGTACTTAAAAGTGCAAAAGTACGTCACAGGTTCTGATAAGATCCCGCTGAAATAGGAACTAATGAAGTGCCATTGGTGATGATCTTGGGGAATCGATGGAAGTCCTCAAATATTATCGGCCCACATACAGCGATTCGGTTTTTTTCTATAGTAATCAACGCATTTGCTATCGGAAATCAGTTCATGTGGTAAATTGTAAAAAAAATAGGAAATATTCTCGTGGCTTGGCGGAGTACTAAATTGAAGTCGGTTAAAACTTTGTTTTTAAAGTAAATTATATAGTCGATAGATAATTATTCTGGTCGTTTGTCACATACCTTTGATTTTGTGGAGTATTAAATATTTTTACGTCACACCTGGCCATAATGCGAGTTTTACTGCACGCTGCGCGTACGGCAAAACTCGCATTGTGGCCAGGTGAAGACGTAAAATTTTGTACGCAACACGGGTGGTAATTCGTAAAGCCCCAGAGCGCATATTTATGGCCCTCACCTTCGGTTCGGGCCACAAACACCTGCGATCTGGGGCTTTTACGAATTCACCGCCCTAGTTACGTAATGTGCTATTACTCCGTCTGATCCGATCCTATACATACTCGTATCGCTGCGCCAATATTAGGTACAAGGTTCTATGTTACATTTTTTCCATAATGTGAGTTATTATTAGTACGTAATATTCTATGTGTCTTTAGCTATATTTTCCTGAAACCAGGATCTAAGAGTCCGCAGTACCTAAGCTCGGCCGAATTTCACCTTCCCATACAAACGTAGTTACGTTCTCATTTTAAAACTACGTGTTGGATTGTAACGAAACTTGGCATATACAATGACATGAGGTATATCTATGTCTGTAATTAGTTTATATGGTTCGAGTTTGTAAAACAAACAAAATACAGCCAAAACAAGTTTTGTATGAAAAATTTAAATTCACTGTATTTTTTACTTTGGTAAATGAAGCGACATAAACTAATTACAGACACAGATATACCTCATGTGATCATGTCATTGTATATGCAAAGTTTCGTTGCAATTTTTAGGACAATTTTTGGACTAGTAGTTTTAAAATGAGAGCGTAACTACGTTTGTATGGAGAGTCGAGCTTACTGCGGACTCTTAATATGAGAGCGTAACTACGTTTGTATGGAGAGTCGAGCTTACTGCGGACTCTTAATATGATCAACTACTAGTCCAAAAATCCCGATATTACATGGTTCTAAGTTGTGGTTATACAACTAACAAGGGTAACAAGGTCCTATGTTTGGTTGATTGTTATTATTGTATAAGTGGCTATATCATTATTGATACGATAACGTGTCACCAATGAAGTGTATTGCATTGCATGTATAAAATGATAAGTCATACCTACTTATAAATAACACTAATTAATGATATTATACCTAACGTGCACAGTTGTATTGACAGAGTCATGAAAAAGTCATACTCACAATATTACCTAGTCATACTCACCATTAAATCAACAACAGGTAAATTTAGTAAAAGCTTGCTACAATATATCATACACTACATCATACAAATGAGTAAAAGTAACTCCTAGATTTTCAAAAAGCCAGGTTCGGGGCTAAAATACGCACTGGTGCCATTCTCTAAAGTGACGTAATTAAAATTATCTCAATCGCTATTTGAAGTGAGCTACAAACACATACAGAGGATACATTTAAAAAACAAAATTAAAATCCCAAAGAATCCGACTACAGAATAATGGAGATATTTGTTGTACTCCAAAGATTTTGATAATACATGTAGGAAAGTCAAAAATAGACATTATCAAATCGATGTACAGGTGGATGCCTCGAGCAGATGTGGAGTACTGTGAAACTGTTTTTAACGAATAGTAAGTCTAATACCGTTCCGAAGCCAAATACTCATTAAATATAAAACTATATTGATATGATCTAAATGAGCCACCCTGTATACCGCTCGCCTGTGGCTCGGGCCACAAACACCTGCTCCCTCTATATATTCCTCATTTTTCCGCATTAAATTAATAATTTTAGTACTGAATACTACGCTAGAGACAAACAAAGTCCTATGTTACTTAACAGAATGTTTACCTAACGGTTCCAACGTTCTATGTAAAAAACTAATTGTTTATATTTAATAAACAATTAAATGATAAAGGCGTGTTTATATATTTTTGGCGTATTTTTTTGTTTCTACAATTGACATTATTCGTTTATGTACCAGATCTTTAACAAGCGAAATATAGGTATAAGTATACCTACTTTTTTTCAAAGCGTATTATCTCCGTTCGATGTTCATGTAACATACAACCTTGTAATATTGGGGCAGTGATATGTAAGTGCCGGCTGTAAGTTATCAGTTATCACATATTTTTACCAGTCGGTAAAAATATGTGATAACTGATAACTTACACTTACATACTTACATAGTCATGTATCGTCAGATTACCTTCAATGGATGATCAGATATTTTTGCAGCGTTGCCCATGGTATATTTAGGCTGGTGACTGTCCCATGTCTTTTCAGGTACAAGAACATGTTTTTGGCTGGCGTCGATAAGAACAAACAGTTCTGGACACACTTCGCGGGGAACTTGGCTTCGGGCGGAGCCGCCGGCGCGACTTCGCTGACTTTTGTATACCCTCTGGACTACGCTAGGACTAGGTTAGTGGAATGGAGAGGCCGTAACTAGATATATTATTTATGTAACAAATGAGGATCAACTCGGCCACGACTTCAAGTAGCAGCGGCAGCTGGTGCACCATGCGTAATTACGCACTTACACTTTTGGAGTGGATCGGATCGGACCGATGAAAGTAAAAGCTTCCACATATCGCATTTAGTAATTACCTATTTCCCTGCCACCAGGTTAGCTGCGGACATAGGCAAAGGCAAAGACAAGGAGTTCCAGGGTCTTGTCCACTGTCTGACAAAGACCATGAAGTCGGACGGCCCGCTCGGCTTGTACCGGGGCTTCATAGTGTCGGTGCAGGGCATCATCATATACAGGGCGGCCTACTTCGGGCTCTACGACACGGCTCGCGGCCTCCTGCCGGATCCTAAGAACACGCCGCTTTTAATTTCCTGGATGATTGCTCAGGTAATACGTGTACAGTCAGCATCATATAGTTAGCAAAATATATGGCAACACGTTTTTAGACCCTACGCTCGCTGCTCAGCTACAAGCGCACGCACACACATACTGCCTCGCGTAAAGATGTACCAGACCCTCTAGCATACTAAGTTTTATGTCGGACATAAAGCATTTGTCCCTCTTGCACCCGCATATTTGCCAGAATGGGACGAATGCTTTATGTCCGACATAAAACTTAGTGTGCTAGGGGGTCAGGAGTAGCTAATTAGGCGAACTAACTTAACAGCTGAAAATGTTGCCAGACAGGAAAAATATAATATTAATAAAAATAATAATAGTCCTAAAATGATGTTCGATGTATTTTTAATTCCTACTGTAGTTTTATTATTAATATTCTTACGTCGTTATAGGGCAAAAACGATTTGACAGTACAGAAAGATTATGACGATCAAGCAATAACATACGTGAAACTCCTTTTGAGGAACATTTATGCCTACGAGTTAAAAATTTAACAACATTATTTCTAATATCCGACCTCCATACTTGTAATAGCGCAAATGGAAATATATATATTTAAAAAGCTAAAACAAGTTTTGGAGAATAATACTGGATTTGGTATAGTAAAAAAAAAATTACGAAAGGGAAGGAAATAATACTTGAATCATCGTTACGAGTTTGTCACACTACTCTAGATTACTTCTATCGTTTCAATTACGCACTTACAACAACAGTTGGTGTTGAAAGTTCGTTCAGTCAATTGAAATGGATATTTTCTGCACGAAGCCGCAAATTGACTGTAGACAATTTAGATAAAATCTTTATAATCTATTACGAAAACCAAATTAATTACAAGTGAAAAATACACGTTAGTAAAAATTACACACGTTGCTGTCTTATTATTTAAGTAGACGTGTTGTAATTAGGTATGCGTTTAATTAGTAGAAGATATTTTTATAGACCTTTTCTAGCGAAAATTCTCCAGATGTGAAGAACTTCTTAGATGCTTAGTATTTGTAGGCAGAATATGTCCGTTTCTACCAAATAGACATTCTGTTATATGTGTTCTTTATGTGATTTATTATTGCCCCCGCGATAGCGACGTATGTTAATATTATAAGTTTGATTGCAAACACAATAATTCTTCTTAACTAAACCTCTGGTATGAACTTGATTTTTTAAATATCGATATTAACAGCACTAGCGAAACCGCGGCAGTTAGTTTTTTATGAATCCGATACTAAGTACCTATTTGTCTCTTTTATCTGCGTTGGCATTAACATATTTTCAGTTTTGATCAAACTGCCTACTGATTTTAGGATTTGTATTTCGGTACGGCAATTTTTGTTCCGCCATGATCTTAAATGTTGGTCTAGATTTTTTCTGTGACTTTCATGATGCATGCCGTGAGAATGTTGTGATTCGGTGAGGTGAAAAGGCTCAGATGAATCAAATAATAACGGTTTATTGTTTTAATAATTAAGTTTAAGCCCACTACACATAATTAAAAAGCCACGCGACCCGATGAAACGCAACGCGTGTTGAGTCGAATCAAATTGTATTGTTTTCTATGACCAGAATCACATTATGAATTTTATGAACATCCGACGCGACACCACGATAATTGCCTTGATCTGGGAATTGTTATTTTATTAGGTACTATTTAACTAGATACGGATTAAGGTTCTCCACATAAACTGCGTATCCAATTTGAAATGCGTGAAATGGTGTGAGCCGTGTGCCACGATTACCTAGAAATAACGTAGTTATTGTACGTTTCCAGACGGTGACCACAGTTTCTGGTATCCTGTCATACCCGTTGGACACGGTCCGTCGACGCATGATGATGCAGTCCGGGCGGCCCGTGGCCGAGCGGACCTACAAAAGCACCCCACACTGCTGGGCTACCATACTGAAGACCGAGGGCCCCAAAGCCTTCTTCAAGGGAGCCTTCTCCAACATCCTCAGAGGCACGGGCGCCGCGCTCGTACTCGTGATGTACGACGAAATCAAGAAACTCCTCTAAAACCTGCGGCCCTAGTAGCGGTACCTACTTGATCGTTTGAGCCTGCTGGTTTAGGATTTTTGCATTTTACTCTAATATGATTAGCGTGACGTCGTAGGCATAGTTAAAAAATATGATTTAAAAATGTAAACATTCTTCCTTAAATTACATACAGTATAAAGATAATCTCATTGACGATCATAAGTACGAGTAGCTGCAGAGTCTGACGCTAGGGTGTGTCGTGTTATAGTGAAGTCTCTACACTAAATGCATGAATATAGTCTATTTTTTTAATATAAAAGTTAATGGATTGGTATTGTCCTTATTTTTCTCATAGATGTTATTGAATTAATTATAATATATCCTGTTTTTATATTAATATGTTTGTTATTTTCACTGTGGTATAATTCGTATAAATCATAAATTTATTTATCAGAAAAAGTACATATTGCTAAGATCTAAATCAATGGAATTTGCTAACCATGTAAACAAACCGTCATACTGAAATTACATCACAAGTCAATTTCGATACATTGTTTGTTTACATAGTTAGCAAATTCCATTGATGTAGATCTTAGGTACTTACATTTTTTTGTTAGTATTCTATGGTGAAAACCAAAAGTAAGTTTCAACTGACCTCCGTACTAGTTACACTGTATCACGGTGGGACAGGATTCACCGTCCTTATAAGTATCACTTATTAAATCACTAATCTGCATGATAAAAATTATCCTTCCTAATATAACAGTATTAGTGTGTCATACTTCGCTTACTGATCACTCTTCAGTTATATTATCTATCGCAAAAAGCGACCATCATAAAACACATCAAACACGTACTTACAAAAAAACGGACTGATATGTGACCAACATCGAAGATCCCGGTCTTTATCCTATTAATATAATATTCAGGTAAGATACAGTTTAGAAATCTACGAACATGCTCCTCGTTAACTAGTCAAGCGAACTCATTCAACGGTAAAAATTGCATTAAATTTGGGCCTCATGTGTGTAAGCTTGAAACAAATTATCGGACGCGGCTGGCGGACGCGGCTGACGTCCGCGACCGATGCACAGTCAAACGGGATCCAGCGTGCCAGATTCTGACGGACGTCCGAACGCCCAAGGTTACGTCCACGGCTTACATCCGATAGTTTGCACAATTCAGTGTATATTCATTATCTAGATACCGGCTGTGAGCCGCGTCCGATAATTTGTTTCAAGCTTTACACGTGAAATTCCTTCAGTTTAAGTTTCGTCTTGTTGGGTAGTTGTTCTCCAGAACTCCAAATTAAAATAATTGTTCTCTCGAATATTTTCTCAAGTTAGTAGGTACTAATGCATTACATCTTGGGTACAATTTATTTAGATACTCCGAAATACCAAAACAGAGTGGGGTTGCCAGGGAGCATGACATCAATCATGCCAGTGCCAGTTACTTATTTCCATATTTCGTTTCACGATTGCACTCGTCACGCAAATTTACTGGAACTGGACAAAATTAGACTCTATTGTTATTATTATTGGAACGCGCCCACTTGCTTTCCGCCGCGAGCCTAAGTGGCTCGCTAATTTGATTTCAAAAATTCTTTCATCTGCGTGTATAGGCTAGTTTATCCCGCGGGGTGGCCTACGTTCTTTGCCATGCGCTGGCAAGCCGCGCGCGCTAGTTACCCATATTGCACGGGACCGTCTCTCACAACTTTTTGCCCTGGCATGCCATGGCACAATAGATTGTTTTCGAAAAGGCTACGTGTTAATGTCATATTCCGACAGGTAGATCCAGTGAATTGTGTTTATAGGCTCTATAAATAACAAACTTTCGATGTTATATAAGTGAGTAACTTACATTATGACTACACCACTTTTGTGGTAAGAGTCCATTCCTTTTTTGTCCTAAGTTGTTTGGTAAGTACAGTACCTACAGACCGCTTTCTTTTGGCTTCGATACGTAGGTTAACAATGAGTAAATAGTTGGAATTGCCTTCATCTTGTAAAAGGGATTGAGTCTGTGTTTTATGTCATAGCTCATAGCGCACTAGAATGTTTTCAAAATTTTGTCATTCGCTTATTGTCATATTCCGACAGGTAGATTCAACCATTGTACCTGTAGGCTCTTAATAAATAATTAATAACTTACTGACAAGTGAATGAACTTTTTCGTAGATGTACAGGTTATACGACGTGTTACTTTACATTCTAAAAATGGATTTCCATACATAAGTTGTGATAAAATCCTCGGTAGGAGACAGAATTTGAACACGATGTGAGTTTGAAAATGGCATGTCTTGAGGCTACCCTATTTTCCATAAAATTGTGTATAACGCTAACATTGAACAGATGAACGCAGCTTGTAGATTGGCAACTATTATTCTACGAGGATGTGTATTTTCAGTTGAACTAACGAGAAAAATAGACATACAAAATGGGGGAGGACATAAAACCAAAAAAAGAGACGGGCACTGCGGCGTTTATGAAGGATTTCATCGCGGGCGGGGTGTCAGCAGCCGTGGCGAAGACCTCTGTTGCCCCGATCGAGAGGGTGAAGCTGTTGCTGCAAGTACAGCACATTTCCACACAGATAGCAGAGAAAGATCGCTACAAAGGTAACTACTTACTACTAGGGCTTACTACATTGTGAGTAGTAAGGTCCTGTTTACACATTGGTTAGTTTTCAAAGCTACACTAAACACAAGTAAAAGTGTATACAGGTCTTTGGCTTCTATGACTTGGACTTGGCAGGAAGAGAAAATCCCGTACACGACGCACGTAACACAGCTTTCTGAAGAACTGTTTTAACCCTTAGATGCAGTAATCTAATGAATGTAAGTTATCACGGATTTTCAAATGTGACGTAGAGTTAAGCCATTCCGTAAGTAAAGTGATTGATAACCATATGCAACTGAAGGTTAAATAGTACATCAAGAAGGTTAAATAGGTCATAATATATACGCTTACTGTGTATAAGCCTGTTTAGTATAACGTTCATTGAACATAATGATGTTAAGGTATAATGTCAAAATATATAGGTATTTTCGTAAAGTAGAACGTAATTTAGGTAGATATAATGTCAATTGATATATCGATTAAAGCGTATAATATTCATAACACCTAAGGAATGGAAAGATTTTATTCTAAATCAAACACGTCAATTATTTTAACCTAACATAACCGCCAACGTGTTGACATCACCCATCATCAACTGTTGTCTATTACCGCTCTAAGGGACACAAGATAACCCTAACCTAACCTACAAATAATACCGTTGTTAAGAGTATTTTTTGTTTTTTTAGGCTTCCCCCGGGCCCCTTTTGTGAGTGGATCCGCCCCCCCTACCCCCTTTTTCTAGCTGCCCTAACCTAATTTTCTGTATTACAATCCTTATACGAAAATATACTATGTGTTATGAACTTATGATCGTTGTACGTTATGTACATACATAACGTAGGTACGTATTAAGATAAATTCAAAATGAAATTAGTCAATTTGAGTATTATAGAAAAAAACGTTATACAATATGAATATTATATCAATTAACCGTTATTCCTTATAAAAGTATTGGTTTTGTTGTTATAGCTAACGTTCATTATATCTTGTGAACGTTATTAATATGAAATTATAAATATATGTATAATTTACAATAACAATATATATATTGTTGTTATATCTCGTGGGACGCACCCATAGTAAGGGCCGAGAAGTAAGGGTTTGCCTCCCGAGTACATATGTATACACGAGCTAGCGTAGCGAGGCCGGATAGTTATGAGACTGGCAACCCTTTTCACGCCGAGGTATGTATAGTGCTTTTCTCAAACATGCAATGAAATAAATAAAACAAACTTTTCATGGCATGACGCCGTGACGCTGTGCCACAAATTGTGGAATGGAAATAGAAAAAACCATCTTGCCGGCCTAGGCCTCAAATTTTGTATGAAATGCCATTACAGATCTCTCGTCTTGCTGCGCCCGAAACGTGACACTTCGAAGCTCATTGTGAAGAACACAACGTCAATAATTCATTGCATGTTTGAGAAAAATACTTTACTAAAGGAAAGTTTGTTTCTGCCACAAATGTTCTTTTTTGTAAAAGCTTTTATTGTCGGCTTTTAGTGTCGACTTTTTTGTACGCACAGCAACTACACATTGAGAAGATTGTAATGAACCCAAACACGACAAGTTTATCATCCATTTCTATAATCAGACCAGCTTTATGGTTCAATAGTATTGCTTGCTGTGCTTTGTCATCCATCTTGCATCTTGTCATCTTTGTGCTTGCACAAGTGTACAAAATTTCAACTCAAAATTTGATTTGCAAGATTTGACCAACGAATTGACAAGGTTAGTTAATATAATGTCTTTAACTATTTTAGGTATTATGAACGCTTTTGTCCGCATACCCAAAGAGCAGGGCATTTTCGCCTTGTGGCGAGGGAATCTCGCCAACGTCATCAGATATTTCCCGACTCAAGCCCTCAACTTCGCCTTCAAGGATAAGTATGTTGCAATTGCATTACAAACTATAATTTTTGTAATAACTTTCAATAATCGCATTCGTTTGTTCGTTCGCGAATGAGAAAACAATTTTGTATGAATTACGTAGCTGCGTTTGAAAGTAAGAACGGCTAGTTTGCTTGGTTTGTTTGGTTTTTTGGAAAAGTTTATTGTTGCGCATAGTGTTATCGTTTTGAATCCTGTCCTCGGACGATGAACTTCTATAGATACCTTTTTAATATTTTCGTACGAAATTTGCGATAAATAGTGACGCGTTGTATCCAGGAGGCAACCAGATGGCTCACGGTATTTGAGCTCTCGAAGTGTTATCATTTAGCCCTTTAATCGTAGAGGATCAATGATACATTTCTCGTAGGTACTGTTGCCACATGACGTAAATAATTTCAAAATTTCGGCCCACTGTAGGTGCGATAATGCGCAACTTTCTCGACATGCTACCATCTATCATGCATTTTATCGCGATGTCATGAGATGTAGGTCTATTGGGCTTACTGACTTGGGGCGGAAAAATTAACACTGTTGGACACGCGATACGTTGTTTATCTAACTGTTTTCAGGTACAAGGATCTGTTTTTGGCTGGCGTGGATAAGAATAAACAGTTCTGGACTCACTTCGCGGGAAACTTGGCTTCGGGCGGAGCCGCCGGCGCGACTTCGCTGTGTTTTGTATACCCTCTAGACTACGCTAGGACTAGGTTAGTGAAACGGGGATGTCGTATATTCTATATTGAAACAAAAAAAGATCAATCTGTCACTAAAAGTCGTGGGTCTTGACTGATATGTGTCTGGGAATTTTTTTTCCTAACGGTCCGGCGACGAATATAAGGGGTGCGCCATAGTGGGAGCGTGATATTGGAGCGCTCACCCCCATGACGCACCGCCGCCGCCGCTCGAAATCGTGGTCATACATGGACTGGATCGGACCGATCGAAGTAAAAACTTACCTACATATATAATTTAGTAATTATGCATTTCTCTGCCATCAGGTTAGCTGCGGACGTTGGCAGGGGCGAGGGCAAGCAGTTCCAGGGTCTCATCGACTGTCTGATGAAGACCATGAAGTCGGACGGCCCGCTCGGCTGGTACCGGGGCTTCATAGTGTCGGTGCAGGGCATCATCATATACAGGGCGGCCTACTTCGGGCTCTACGACACGGCGCGCGGCCTCCTGCCTGATCCTAAGAACACGCCGCTTCTGGTGTCCTGGTTGATTGCTCAGGTAAGTGTGTAGTCGGTCGGCATCATATAGTTAGCCAAACACGTTACATTTTATTGTCTGTTAAAGGAGTAATCATCCCAAAGTCACTTAAAGGTACGCCCACACCGCTGCTCAAAATACGCTAACGCACCGTTTACGCACCAAAATGTATGAAGAATACGTGACGCATTCGAAACGTCAACGCGTATACGCAGCGTTACGCACCGGTGTAGTCGCTCCCTAATACATCAAAACGCCCGCTTCGTAGCTCTAAGCGCACGCATACTGCCGCGCGCAAAGATGAGTTCATCTATCTGTACCAGGAGCTAGCTTTTATTTGCAGTGGCTTGATAACGGTTTTTCACATAATTTGTTACCGTGAAATGATGTGCGCTGATTAGAAATTGTATTTACTCAATAAAACTTGGTTATTGTACGTTTCCAGACGGTCACCACATTCTCTGGTATCCTTTCATACCCTTTGGACACGGTCCGTCGACGCATGATGATGCAGTCTGGGCGGCCCGTGGCCGAGCGGACCTACAAGAGCACCGCACACTGCTGGGCTACCATACTGAAGACCGAGGGCTCCAAAGCCTTCTTCAAGGGAGCCTTCTCCAACGTCCTCAGAGGCACGGGCGCTGCGCTCGTACTCGTGTTGTACGACGAAGTCAAGAAACTCCTCTAAAACCTGCGGCTCTAGTACTTGACCGTTGACGGCAGCCGGTTTAGGATTATTATGCATTTTACTCTAATATCATTTAGCGCGTGACGTCGGGGGCACGAAAATGTATATTTACACTTAATCTATTTTCGTATGATATACCATTGCTTTTTTCAACGTAACGAATGGTATAATATTGTTTCAGATAATTTTCAAATGATCTAATGTAACAAGTAATATATTGATTGAAGGCTTCATTTCATTTCGAGTACTTATCATACGCTGAATTCCAATGCCAACTTGATTAATAGCGAGATATCTTACTCATTGGCGTTTGTCAAATACTTAACTCGACGTCATTATTATGTGTTTCTGTATTGGTTCGCTACACTTTCGTAACCATTTTGAGTTCATGAGAGCCTGGTACATCGTTCTTACCCTGTGACCCACCCCAGGGCCAAACGTAATGCCTGGCATTGATTGATAAATAAAGGTCACAAGAACGGCCTACATAAAACAAAGATTCTATCTATAGAGTTAAGGTCAGCCTCAGCATAACTCTAACGTTTGATTAAACTGAAATGAATAAAAAGGTTGCGTTATTCGACGTGCCTTAATTATGTAGGTAAAAAAGAGAGTAAAATATGCTCTTTGCTTTTTTCTATGAGGTAGTAATAACGTATACAGATGTATCCATTTTAATTCTGAAGTATTACATAATAAACGAGAAGTATTCCCATTGAAAAACTAATGTAAATAAAAACGGATACTTGACGCCTTTCAAGGAACAGCATTACTTTTCGATTTTGTTCGTAATACGAGTTGGAGATTGCTAGAACGTGAATTGCAAGAATGAAACCAAACTCGGGCCACTTGATGCGAGTCCACCGCGATTTTATTGAACCTAAAAATTCCCTAGAAAATATCCCTTCGGTTCCCTGACTCATTGAAGCAAAAAACTGGCTCACTAAATTAAGTGGTTAAGTAAGGGTCGGCGTAAGCGGAATCGGCGTTAGCCGATCAAAAAACTCTTTAAGTCCACGCAATAAGAGCGAAAAAGACGTCGATCGGCTCAACCGACGCGAAGCGACGCCCATCGACGGGATTACGACCAAAACACGAGTAATGTCTGTGGCATAAACCACTCGGCGAAAGCCGATTCCGCGTCAATAGGTGTGGGGAGACCCTTAGTTTAAAAATTATATAATTGTCTTCCAATTAATGTTCTCAAATCTGATTTACATAAAAGAGCAAGTGCTTGTAATAATGTAAATGTATTCTAACAGATGGCATCGGTGTCCACGTAGTCCAGAAACTGTTTAATTTTCGCACAAGCGTAGAATATAAGATTCTGTTTTACATCGCCGATATTGCAACTATTGATTTTTCAACGGAACATTTTTATGTCCGATGTCCGCCACATAAACTGAATAATATTTTGTGATTAACAACTAATGGCAAATAAAGAAGGAATAAAATATGTAAACAACAATTATATGAAATCAGATTAGGCTTCTCTACAAATAGTTATTCCGGAAGTCACGTGATACACTTTGGACTGAACCCCTATTCAAGAAGACTAGCAAAGAAGTATCCACTTCAAAAGAAACACAGTGTTGAGAAATGAACTTCAAGTAGCTCATTTTATCCTATACTCGAAATCCTAATTCAAGACCAACGTGGGTTGCCACTAAAATAAAATATGTTTACGGTGGTATATTTTCACTTTTTAAAAGGCCGCACCAAGAAAATGTATTTATTGGTAGTTTTAAACCTACGATTTAAATAAACAAGTTAATTCAACTTATTTACAAAAATACAAGATGCCCTGTTAAATATTTATCCATAGAAGATTTTTGGTAGAAAAACCGTTATTGCACTTGTAATACTTCAGGTATTCATAACATTTGGTACGATTTATAAATAATGGTCGTGAACAACGTTAGATGTAATTTAAATATTATGCAATGCGTTTAGTTAGTCGCATTTTTCTTGTGCAAATTTATGTTCATTTTGAGTGAACTTCACATCAGTTACATACATACTAAGGGATCGGTGTAGACTCTACAACTAAAGTGCATTGATCCTTACTTGTCTTATTTGGTAAACAACATTCTAACCTCAAAATGTATCTTTTTAGACTATAGCTGCTATTTGATCGTAAAAAAAGCGTTGCTAGACAAAAATATCGTGAAGTGATCTCCGAAAAGTCGTCCCGGCATGTTCTAATACTCACAAAATTGCTATTCTATCCTAAAAAGATGCATTTTGAGGTTAGCATGTTGTTTACCAAATAAGACAAGTAAGGATGAATGCATCTTAGAACAGAATACCATTTTAGTACCCAATACTTACATAAGTATTGTGTGCAAAGCCTGATGACTAATTTATATCAATCGAGATGGAAAAACAGCATTGGGAGGATTGTGAATTTACACATGGTTACTCCGTATACACAATATGTCATCAATATAATAAAGCCGATTTGATACAACGCGAAAAGATTATCCACGGAATTGTTACGTCGGAATAATGATATTACAGGTATACCGATCATTAGGAATCATTGATTTGTCAAACAATTACAAAAACAAAACCATAATAGGACCAGCTGTTAACGTTCGAAGTGAAATGTCGGACAAACGAAAAAAAAGTGAAACGAAGTTTGTCGAATAGTTAATGCCAAAATGAAAAAGGTATAAAAAGTTCAATGTTTCAGATAGGTAACCATAAAAAGGGGTTTCTTGAGGCTGTATTCGACAGGAATAAGGTTTCAATCTGAGGTTTAAGGCCAATTTAAAAAAAATAACTTATTAGAAATTAATTAAAAATCCCGCACTTATATTTATTTTAAAACTTTCCCCTTTTAACTAGCTTGTCAAAGCATCCTTTTTTGTATGCAATAGTGTGTATTCTTCCCCGTGTACAAGTTTTTAGATATTTCAAGCTGATTTCTACGTCTAATTTTAAGTATTCTTATGTTGACACTAAAACGACAATGATTTCATATACTGTAGTACAGTATACCAAGGGATACATATGGGTCTGCTTTTTGTCTAACTAATTTGTGTTGACTTCTCGAATATATATTATTGTTCTGTGATATGCGCATAATGTCGCTAGTTGAAAACCGTTGATATCGTAAACAAAACCAAACAAATCCCCAAACTGCTATGCAACCCTGGTAGCTCGGAGAGCACAGCAACTGAACGTCACTTTTTATTCAAGGTCGGCAGATCGATTTTTCCGCAGCCGTCTTACTACTAAAACCTCAATGGATTAAAGGTGCCAGCACATTAGTAACACGCGTCGCGTGGTATGTGGTATCGGGTCGCGTCGCGTGTTAATAATGTGTTTCCGCCTTAAAACAAATCGCATTTTCCTGGACATAATCGCTAAATAACGATCACGTTTCAACTTTTTCAATTATAGTAGATTGTTAACCAAGGGTTGAAGGTACCCATTTTTGACGAGATATTTTGGCGCTCGAACGAATAAGTGAGAGCGCCAATGGTTCGAGTCAGAAATGGGTGACATTCACCCGAGTTAAACACTCTACTTTGCGTATCGAATACGAGGAAAGTGAAAAAAACACAGACTGAACATATAACAATATGTTTATTCAAAGTATACAATTCAAAAACGGCAGCCGCCATTGTCGTGACGTCATCCGAGCCGAAAGAATAAAGAATAGACCCATCTAGCCTGTCCTAAAGAAAGAGGCAAATATCTGTCTCGCTCGGGCTCATGGTTATATGGTGTAATTCGGTCACGTGACATACAGATAATACAACTACGATTTTAATTTTGAAAATAAATTTAGTGCACACGTTTTTATAAGCAAATAGTATTATATTCGTATTTCCTAAGTCAAAACTATATTAATAACATACTTTCATAATTTAATTGTGATAGACTAAAATAGCCTATTCAAATATTTTCATACTATTTGTATTTATTATTAGTATTAGTTGAAGAGTGGCTGTATGCGTGTCTGCCTTAGCATACATGCACAACTTTGAGTTTAAAAAAAAGCATTATGGGTGTATTCCGTTTGTCACCACCTCATAGACCCTAGTGGATAATTTAGCTAAAATAAAAGTTATGAATTTACAACATAAAATTATTTCAAATTAAGTAAGATAAATTCTATGAATTTATACCTAAGTATAAAAGTATTTCCCTTTGTCAGTGGCGGGGTAAGTATTGGTATTGGTATTTATTAGAATAAGTTCCCGGATAATATTTATAAGACTAGGACTAACTGGAATATACCACTTTTCTTCACTAGAGCAGAAACGAATCACTTTCAGCACACTTTTTAGAACAACATCGACCCACTTTCAGAGCATGAGATATGAAAAATACATTGCTAAATGATACTAATATAATGCTAATCTTAAGTCTTAAGGCTGTTGATGTTTAGAAATAGTACATTATTGTCGAAGCAAGGGAAGTAGGCAATTGCCGGCTGAGTATTAATTTTAAACGGACGACCTTGGGAGTCCGTTTAATTTAATACGAAACCAGCAATTGCCTGAAACAAATATAGTGCTTTTCTCAAAAATTGTGCAAGACAACAAAAATGTACTTTCTGAAAATGATATGGCATGCATTTCGCCTCGCCACGTCAAGAAATTGTCGTACGCTTTCCGATATTTGTCTTTTGGCTTTGCAACTTACACTTAACAAATAATCAATAAAAGAGCATGCCGCTTCTTTTAAATCTGGAATCATTTACACGTCAATTTTCTTTTTTTTTCCGCCTATCTTTCCAAGTTGGCCCCGAAGGGGCCCTTAACTAATTACCTATAGCTATATACAAAAAATATGCAAATCATGCAGTCCTGAACCTAACAACATACAAAAACTAACTACTACCATCAATCTAATAATGGTGGGTACACACTGAGCAAACGAACGACCACCGAACGCGAAGAATTTACGTGACAGCTTTATTAGAGTGAGATACATAGCCGTTCGTTGGCTTGGTGTGTACCCACCATAACAAGAACAAAAGAGTGTAAATAAAAGAGACACGGCGATATTTATAGCTCACCGCTGGGCGAGTAACTATAAATATCGCCGTGTCTCTTTTATTTACACGGGAGTGCTTATCTTTTGTTCGTGTTTATAGCCGATAGCTCATAGCTTACTAGCTTGCAGTGGGACCAGTGCCTAAGTGCGGTGATAACGATAGCGCGCCCTGCGGCGCACAGGCCACGCCCCCCCACCCGCCCCAACCAGCCGCCATGCGGCAGCACAAGGCGAAGCGGGAGAGCGCGAGCCGTAGGCGAGACAGCATATAGCCGCTCGACCTAGACATAATATACAAACTTAAATCTAACGTGCTAACCATGCACTCTAAAACTAACTTAGTAACGTCAATTTTCTATATTTTCCGCAAAACAAATAGCCACTATATGTTAAAACTGAATAATTTTTGTTTTTTTAATAATAGGTTGGAAGTGTATTTTTCTTCGGAAAACGCCATAAGTAATTTGAGACAACTAAATAGTCGCGATAAGTCACAACTACTGATCTTCCGGTTTAGCTGTTTAGGACCTATGCCTTTTATGCTTAGAGCATTGAACCAAACGGAGCGGCCATTGACAGGCGTTCCCCTCTGCCAAAAGTATATGACCAGTGTTCATACACATTGTATGGACTGACGTTTATCTGACGTAGCTATTTTCACGTTACGCATACATTTGACGTTCCCCTCCCCCGCAAAAATCGGCAGACTTTTTATGTATAGAAAATGACTCATGGCCGCTCCTGCGGCCCTAGCACACTAACAAAATGACGTTTTTTATGCACATGTTTTATGCCCACAACCGACGTATAAATTTTTACCGTCATGAGCTAACATGGTATACCGTCATCTACGTAAAATGTGACCATTTATATGTCTTGTACATAAAATAATCATTTTTACGTTAAATTCTAACATGCTCTTGACTTTGTCACATAAAACGTGACGATATGAACCGTTGACGGACGAAATTTTATGTAGGTCACTAGAGACCCCTGATAAATTTTAACACTATGAAATCAATACAATTGGCCGCAGGATATCTGTAAAATATCTGTCACAACACACGGTTTCAGTTTCAAAACTTATTAGATCGTTTGCTGTTTGGATGGATTACTTTTCTACGACTTTTTGCTTGACAATTGGATTTCGATATTTATTTATTTATTTTTATTTATTTATATAGGAAGATCATCAGCTTAAATATTACACAGTAGCTTAAAACAGTAGTGACCGTGAGCTAATAACAGATCCTCACCGATAGCGTGATGAATATGTAAAAAATAAGTGAGCAAAAACCAAACGAAAACACAGCGCTTTTGCGTCTTGACACGGCTACATAATTTAAGTACTTATTTCTAAATAGACTAAAAAGAAGAGTTACCTACCTAAACCATTTCCCTACCTCTACCGAAAAATTGACGTCGTCTTACTAAAGGAACACTTGCACTGAATAGGTCCAGGTCGTCAAACCTCTGAAACATCTCATTCAAGCCGTTGCTCGCTCTGATCATAAAACTATTTTGCCTATAGTTAGTGGATGATAATGGCATGGATAGTGGCGGCTTACGCCCAGCTTGACTGGGTATACGGATGTTCAATTTACCAAGTAAGGTGTCGATTAAATTCGATGCAACTTTAAGTAGGTATGTAATGTCGGCTATATTTCGACGGGTCTCAAGTGGGAGAAGATGGAATCTCCTGCACAGGTCCAAATACTTATTTGAGTCGTAGCTAATACCTAATTTGAAGCAAAGAAACTTTAAAAACTTCTTCTGGATATTTTCCAATCTCGTTACATAGCATTTGTAACGAGGATTCCAGACCTGAGATGCATATTCCAAGGTACTCCTAACAAGGGTACAATATAGAATCTTAAAAGTTTTAGCACGTTTAAAATCCCTTGAACAACGAAACAAAAAACCTAGTGATTTAGATGCTCTAGATACGACTCGCGTTGCAAGGATTGACCCTTGAGTTGATAGTCGAACGAGAGTGTATTAATTTTACGAGTAAAAGTAACTACCGAGCATTTAGAGGGATTAAGGTCCAGGTGATTGAGTGAGCAGTAATCATCCAGTCTGGATAAGTCACTTTGAAGTGCATCTGCTTCACGCTGCAACGACACAGAAGCAAAAATCTTCATGTCATCTGCGAAGCAAAGCAGCCTTGATGTGGGAAAACAACTAGTAATATCATTCACGTAAATAACAAAAAGCAACGGGCCAAGCAAAGAACCTTGCGGCACGCCGCTAGGGACACTAACCCAGCTAGAGATGTACTTACTCACGACAACAGCCTGAGTACGATTGTCAATATAGGACGAAAACCACCTGAGCAAATCTCCTCTAATGCCGATGCACTCCAGTTTGTATAAAAGACGCTTGTGGTTTATGTGATCAAATGCCTTGCTGTAATCAGTGTAAATGACGTCAACTTGCCGACCGCTATCCATAGATGATGTTAAAAAGATGTTGAAAATAACCAAGTTGGAGACGGTTGATCTAGCTGGCAGAAAACCGTGTTGAGATTCATTAAGGGAATAGCGAACAGCTGCATAAACCTGAGTGTGAATAATTTTTTCAAACACTATTGAAATGATACATAATTTGGAAATCGGTCTATAATTAGTTGCCTCAATTTTCGACCCTTTCTTGTGAACAGGTGTGATAAAAGCTGATTTCCACAGGCTGGGCACTTTACACTCGCACAACGATTTCTTGAATAATAACGATATCGGCATTGCTAAGGTTTTGCACAGCCGTTTAAAAATACAGCCGGCAAGTGGTCTGGGCCCGCAGATTTCGCAGGGTCGAGTTTGAGCAGCATGCTACATACAACGTCCTGGTCGATTTCAATTGTACATATATCAGACACTAGGTTGGTTTCAGTAGCATGTGGTTGGCAGTTCAGAGTGTCCGCACTACAAGCGGCACTGCAAGGGTCGGCACTCAAGAAAGTGGACTGAAAATAATCAGAAAAAAGATTGCAAATAGCATTACCAGTATTGGCAGAAACGCCATCGTAATTTAAGGTACAAGGCATTACATTCGAAGACGAGCGCGTTTTAATAAAACCCCAAAAATGCTTAGAATTTTTTCGATCGCGGATTCAACAGATGATACATAGGCAAGGTAGCATTTGTCCTCGAGTATTTTCACCCTACTACGCAACAATTTGAAGGACTGGGCATCGCACAGGTTATGATATGTCTTGAATTTACGGTAATACTTATACTGTTCTTTTATAGTACGTTTTAAGGCTGGCGAGTACCATTTAGGGTATGAGTCCGGTTTACATATTTGGGAAGGCACATATTTGTCACGGACATTGAGGAACACTGAGTAAAAATAATCGACACACTCATCCAATGTTTTTGAAGTGAATTCCCTTACCCAGTCCACCTCTGAGATCTCCTTATTGATAGATTCATAGTCAGCTTTATTAAATAGGTATCTAGTGAAAGTTGCTGGTTTTAAAATATCAATGTTTATTGATTCAACGCAATGCAGGTGTTCCAAACATTTCAAACCGTGCACATGTTAAACAGATAAGAATGAGCAAGTTTCGCGAATTAGGCGACAACAGTTTTACATACAAGAATAATAGCTGGGGCTTATAACATAAAAAACAGTTTAAGTAAGCATGTTTAAATCACAATCCCGACTAATTACAATTACACGCGTTTTTTCCTCGGCGTCCCTTCGAACGTGTATCTTACAAAATTTGACCCAAACAAAGCGATAGTTTTTTTCCTTCGCAATAGTTTTAGTTTTGGTCAGCAGCTGCTTGTATTCAGGAGTCAAATGATCGTTAGCATAAACTCGCAGATTGGAATCCTGAAAGCCGAGGTCCTTGGCCCAGATCTCCTTCTTGGCCCGTGCCGCGGCAACGAAGTCTTCCTTAACGTAGCGGTTCGTGAAATTTATAACTATAACCTTTTTTTTGGGGTTATGAGTTGAGAGCAAGGAACCCTTGATATATAGTTGATATTTGTTTTGGGAAACCTGTAATCAACCACACCCGCCAGTTTCTCCACAATATCAAAGAGATTTTCCTGCTTCCTGAAAGGGACTCCTTTAACTTCGACATTATTAAGGCGCGACCACTGGTCCCTTGCTGAGAGGTTATCCTTGAGGCGCAATACCTCCGCGCATATAGAGTTGTAGCCCTGCTGCATGTCTGCATATGATATCGATATCGCATATTAACACGATCCGTGGTAATTTACTTTCATTTAAAGGCGTACGATAACATACATAATATGCGCATCTTCAAGAAACCTAATAAAATTATTGTGGAGTAAATAATTATACTTAAGTATATACAAATTCTCCTTATCGATTGTTGAAATTGTTGAAATTATCTTTACTAATATTATAAGAGCACAAAGTCTGTGAGATTGAAGCTTGGCAAGTTTGTGTGTTTATGGGGTTTCTGGGTGGTGGTAGGCTATATTTTATCCCACGGGTTTCCCTACTTTCTTTGAATTATGCGGGAGAAGCAGCGCGGGCAGCTTGTCGTCTAATAAACAAATTGTTAGCTTTAGCCTTGGTTAACATTCAACGAGGAGCTACTTGATAAGCTGGAGCGTCTACAAAATGTATGTATCAGATATGTATTTGGTCTACGCAAGTATGATCATATCTCTGAATTCCGCTCTAAGCTTCGATGGTTACCGATTCGCCGGCGCAGGGATGTGCATATCCTGTCATTACTTTTCAATACACTTCAGCCCTACTTCCCCTCCTTACCTTTCTGAGCGGTGTAGTTATATGGCAGACGGCAGTGGCCACCGCTTGCGGTCGAGTACTAACCTTACTCTTGCTGTACCGTCTAGAAAGACGCGAACATACTCCAGATCTTTTACTGCGCGCGCTGTTAAATTGTGGAATGAGTTGCCTTTGTCGCTGAGACAGTCGCAGTCTGTTGTGTCACTTAAGATGAATTTGAAGAAGTTGTGGCTTTCCAATGACTTGTGAATTGGTTGAATATAGTATTTATTTATTTATTGTATATTTGCGATATATATGTTACATATGTTAGTGTGTATTATATTTTATATTGTATATTTATATATGTATTGGCATGTTTTTATTTGTCTAGAAATAATACTAATTAGGATTTGCTTTCATTTTCTCTGTTTTTGTACACGGTATAAGTTTGCCTATCTCGTTCTACCTACCTTCCTCTCAATTGCTCAAAGGTTAGCTGGAAGAGATCCCTTATAGGGATAAGTTCGCCTTTGTACTTTGATCTATTGTGTGACATGTATATTCCTTAACCTGTTATTGTGTACAATAAAGTGCTTACATACATACATACATACATACATACATTTACTTTTCCTCAATTTTAACCAGCATGCTACAAAGAAAACAGTAACACTTGTACCAAAATGAATTACGATACTAATATTATGGGAAAAACGGGGCGGGAGTAAAGTAAATAAATAAAAACGAAAAACGATTACAATACAACTTAATACAAGAGTACGACTATTTAGTAGCAGTGCAGTGCTTATTATTACTCTTGAATTAAGTAGTATTATATTGGGTCTCTAATCATAGACTGCGATTGAACGAATGAAAAGAATGCAATAATTGGTAGAAATTCAGTTGTATATATTGGCAACACTACAATACTTCTTTTTGCTACATATATTTTACGCTATGGCATAAATCTATGTTGCGAGATTAGCATGTTAGCGTAGTAACGTAAAAATGGGCACAATCGTAAAGTTATACGTCCGAACGTAAATATATGGCGGATTAGTATGCTAGCCGGGCTGTTGGTTTAATGCTCTAAGCTTTTATGTATATGACCGTTTTAACTTTTTAATAAGGGAATTTGTATGCAACATTGTAGTCGAGTAAAATCGAGCCGGCAAGGTTATTTTCTCAAACATGCTCTGAAATGTATGCGTTAATACCACGAAATAAAGACAAGAAGTTTATCGTTTATGGCTCCCTACATTACTTCCTGGCCTTACGCCAAGTAGTAATGTATGAAAACCCTATCTAAAAAAGGTATTGTCCGCTCACAGATTACAGAGAAAGGCAGATAGGTCCTAACAAATTGAACGTTTTTTATACATCCGATCTCTTCTCACTTACGTACTGAACGCCGAGTAAGAAAGGGATAGAACCATGTTATCTGACAGGTCTTCATACGTCATTGTCTCCGCTTTCTCGCTCGCACGATGTAATTCGCTCTCTCGCTCGCTCGAGATTTAGTGCACAGAAAGATATTTTTTTAAAAGTTATCGATATCGATATTTACTGTTAATAAATTCGTTATACGCCATACTCTTAAGTAAATTGTATCTCTATCCATACTATGCAAAAATTAATATGGTACTTACCAAATAGAAAACAAAAACCATTACACGACTACGAATATAATAAACTGCATTCATGTTTCATATGTTCGCTACAAATTAAATTATGCAAATACATAGGTAGTCAGACGAGTTACTTTTTAAGTCTCACTATTTTGTGGATCTTTAGTAGAACACATTTATTTGTAACCGACTTCTGAAACGAATCAATTCCGCTGGCTCTTTATATTTTTATGTATGTTCCTCGATTACTCTTAGACGCCTGGACCGATAAGAATAGTTTTTTGTTTGAAAAGGTGGTCCTAGGCAGGTCAGGATTTGAAGACGAGATCCTGGAGAAAACCAGGGCAATCTTCAAATCTTATTTTTAAACGATCTGGGTACTTTGAAATCGTGCATTTGCTTTGGCTTCGTGAAGTATTGATTTGAAGTCGATCAAAACTTTGTTTTTAAAGTTAGCTAACACAAAATAACAACACAATTATATTCCTGAAAAAATCTCATTTTAATAAGAAAGTTACATCTAATGCTTTAAATAATAAATATCCAATTATATAGAACTTTTAACTTGCGTCACCTGAAGAGGCAATGCAGATGTCTTAGGAATTGTATCTGGTAGCCTTTCATTACTGCTCAGCATCATTTTGTTGTAGTTGCCTTCTAATTGTTGATCCTGGTGAGATCCCTGCATTAAACACAGTAACGACAACATTATTATACAATCTCTATCAGTTGAGCTGCTTAAGTTTGAACAGGTAAACAACAAACCGACACAGAGTTACTTTCGCATGTATAATACATATTAGTAGTTATGGATCTATAAAGAAAATCAATGTACAAATTCTTTGCATATACAAAACTTAATTGAAACGAACTCATCTGGAGGGACCTCAGAAATGTCAAGTAATAAAATAAATAAAACTCAGTATGCCAACGTACCTCAAGCGGCCTTTGAAAAACTTTAGGTATCGCATCTGATTAAAATATTTTGTCTAAACGCCTACATAAATAATTCATGTCGACGAAATATCGATATATACATGGTAACAACACTACCCATGTTTACGACAATTGTATTTTTGCTAAATATCCCAAAAATATCAAGTTTGATCCATGTAAAAAGTACTTATTCGATAGTAACAAGCATCTGCTGTAATCCCAGACCATTATATTGCGTAATGTACATGAAATATTTGAAAAATAACCAAATGATTCTTACCGATGATACCCAATTCTTTCTCCGGTCTTCTTTAACAATCTAGTGTAAATCCGGCAGTACGGAACTACACAAGCCACTGTGCCACTTCATACGAATTTAATCATTGACTTATCACAGAAATATATAGTTTTACAACACAATATTATTTTTGAAAAAATCAACTTACCTCCAGATTCACGAGAGATTTGACTTTGACAGATTGTTTTCATTGTTTACTATTTTAACACCGTGGTTAACAGTTTATGGAGACAAGTCGTCAATAGACTCAAAATAGCATACTATTCGCAAAATAGCATACGTCTCATTCTAACTCTCGTCAGCTGACCATAAGCAGTGACAGAGACAACTATATGAAACATCGTCTTGCTTTATACTGCGCGTCTGTATTAGTCTGTGTGTCCGCTACTCTAACTTTTTATTTTGCTTACTAATATTAAACTGACCAAGGAAAAATTACATACTGCCAACCACCACCAGACTCTGTAAGCATACTTGCGACATAAAAAAAACAAAATCTATGGTACTATACTTATGTGCGGTTAAACATGGTGCTCGAACGGCTTGTTCAAATGGCATGTTTAAAAAATAAAAAAGGCGGCAACGCACACAATTGTTTTCTGAACTTTCGTTTCGTCACTAGCTGATTTACTATTGTCCGCAAGTCCGCCACCGCAGGCTGCGCTAGTGTGTTGCAGGCCTTACCGTGGCTTCACGGATTCGGTTGGCAAAATTATTCCCTAATCATTCCAAAATATCAAAAATATTCAAATTTTCACTTCTGCCAGCACTCCCGGAGTGCAACCCTGTCTTGTTTTTCCTAGTTTTCTGCGTTCCAGGTTACGCATACTGTTTACAAAAACGCAAACATTTTATGAAACAGCATAGGTAGTAACTTAGAGCATTCAACCAACAGGAGCGGCGATGAGTCATTTTCTAAACATAAAAAGTCTGCCGATTTTTGCGGGGGAGGGGAACGTCAAATGTATGCGTAACGTGAAAATAGCTACGTCAGATAAACGTCAGTCCATACAATGTGTATGACCACTGGTCATATATTTTTGGCAGAGGGGAACGCCTGTCAATGGCCACTCCGCTTGGTTGAATGCTCTAAGGGTAGAAAGCATCCATGACTCAGGAACAATAATGAGTTTGCAATTTGTAGTTAAATTCTATACTTAGAAAAAATAACCCATATATAGAACGTTAGAACATTAATATAGTTAGAACATAAGGCAATAAAATTGTTGCCTATTGCTTTCTATTTGTTTATATCTATAAGTTATACAGTAAGCCTTGCGAGTTCGACAATTCGTTCGTTTCGCCCGCTGTAGTGTTGTCCTGCTCTCTCGTAATCAACAGGCGCACGTGGTTTGGACCTTCGAGCGCATGCGCCATTTGCCCACTGGAGTACCAAGATTGCAGAAGCAGGAAAAACTTTTGTGCATCACTTCCCATTCGATCACATATCAATGTGCTTGGCGCGGTCGAAGTGTCGGGCGCTTAGCCACCTAACTAATAATAACATTAATAACTAGTAGATATGTGAGGGACTTCCTTTTTCTTAACCTATACAGGAAGACTTCTAGACAGCCGGACATACGAAAGAAATTTCACCCAAACTGAAATGAACACTTCGTTCGCTTTGCTCGCTAGTTCAAAAATTAGAGATTAATTAAGGGCCTAATACTTTGCATGTTGCAAGAAAATTACTACATTTTTGTTGGTCGACAAAGAAAGGTCAAATGATACTAAAAGCCCTGAAGTAGACTCTTCATACATTTTCAATATTTTTGATATAAACATTTATTTATTCACAACCGATGACTCACACATAACCATTTACGAGCGAATCCACTACAAACCGAGAAAATGGCTGCTACACGCTACGGCGTAACGGCGTAGCACACGTAGCGTTCGCATCGATTGGGTAAGTACATTTTTTGGCCCCTCAGCCGTAATTTGTCGTGTTAAAATTAAAACGTAGATTTATCCTACGGCGTAGCGCTATGAGCGAAGTTACCAGAGACGCTTTGGATGTATCGTAATATGCATAGATAATGTATGGAATAATCTCTGACTATCTAAGATATAAAGCTCATGTTTGTTTGCGGATATCTAAAACTACGTTGCTAACAAAACCCTCCTATCCGAATCTGCGTCCCTAGTCCCCGTGCGGCCTTTAGCCGCTGTTGGGAGTCAGAAAACATCCGCAAAACGAGAGGGAATGCGGCAACGTCGCGTTGGCCACCAGAAAAATAAAAGAAATACCTGATTTTTCTTGAGTTTTCCTGTTGGCGGAATTCTGGGAAAATTAGTAATTTCGCTTGTCACAGATAAGGAAAAAGAAAAAGATTTAAGAAAATATGCAAAGGTACAAATCTAACACCTGACCAGTTTCACAAGAAAATTTATGGAATTATTTCTAAGGCATCTGGTCTGGTCTTGTTTGCTGTTATTTAGTTTTAATTTTATCGTAAATATTTACTTACAAACCCCAATTTTGTACAAAAGAGTACCCGTATTATTAAGACCCGTATCACAATGTTCTTAATGCCCGATTTGGCCTGACTAAGCTTGAGGTTAAATGTCGAAGTATAGGACTACACTCAGACAATAAGGACCATTCATATTAGGTAATTATAATTACCAAACTTGTATGTGGACTTAATTTTAACTTTAGGTTTGTGTTCAAAATAAACCATCTTGTTTTAGACGATACCACATTTTTATGATAGTTCAAGATTGCAAGATAGATTCAAAGTGTATGATCTTTGAATTGATGCGAGCCTAGTACCATTGCGGACCCGACCCCGCTACGGCGCCTCGTGGCGAACCGGCTTGCTGTTTTTCCTGACTGCCTCGGGTCTGCCCGGCAACGTCGCTTCGTATATCCTATAGCCGCCCAAGACCTTTCAAAAGATATCTTCATCCTAAATGGAATTTATATAAATAAAATAAATAAATAAATAAATACAAGGGGACAATCTTACACAAATCGCCCTAGTCCCATAGTAAGCTCAGTAAGGCTTGTGTTATGGGTACTAGACGACGATATGTATAATAGATATAAATACTTAAATACATAGAAAATATCCATGACTCAGAAACAAATATTCATGCTCATCACATAAATGTTTGCCCTTACCGGGATTCGAACCCAGGACCTCTTGCTTCGTATATCATTCAAAATTGGAACTAAGTTGCATTTGTTTTAGTTCGTGCGATTGGGAAACGATACAAAATCTACTCTATTTACTCCAACAGTTGATTCAAATTTCACTGGCCCTTTTTCATGTATGGTGGCCGGCTAGAGTGAAGTTCAGGCCTATTTATTATACCTTTACTTTATATGCCACGCCCCAGTCCAAGTTTGGGTTGCACAGGGCGGTTCCACAACCTTTCGGGAGCCAACGGGAGCTTAAATGCCGCGAGCCATCTGGTTGCCTGAATAATAGACTACCCGCATCACCCACATTTTTTCAGCTCTCCTGTTAGGTTATGAATTTCTAGTACTACTAGTAACTATGTACGATTTGAGCTCGGTAAAATGCTGTTTGGCTCTGTTTTTAGGATTCCGTAGCCAACGTAAGGAACCCTTATAGTTTCGCCATGTCCGTTGTACGTCCTAGGCTTAGCTCAGTAACCCTTACAACTAGAAAACTGTTAATCGGCATGGGCGTATATAAATCAATCACGCCGACATAACTATAGAATAAAATCTGGAAAACGAAAAATTCCCTACACTTAAATTGGGGATGTAATTTTTTTAAACATGAGTTTACACCCATGGTGTGGGCTATCGTTGGATAGCTTCTTAAAAAATATTATGGGTTTCTCGTAATTATTATTCAACTCTGTTATTCGTTTGCGAGATATTGGGCTTTAAAGCCCTAATTTTTATTGGCTAAATGAGTATCCATTTAGCCAATAAAAATTAGGGCTGGGGTTGTGAAATATTCCTGGCAGTAAAGTATGTACATATAATGAATATGAAAGAAAAACTATCACGTAGGTACAGGTAAGCATAATTTTTTTATCTTATGGCCTACACGTCTATTTAGAACCGTGAAATCTTTGAAGACAGCACGGTTACCAGTAGTTAGCGAGTAATAGTTGTTCAACTTACGAATTTTTGTACAAATTCGGCCGAGGCAACCGCACGTGGATGTAATTAAGACGGACAGGCAACTACGGAACCCTCCAGTGCGCATGGCCCGAGACGCACTTGGCCGGTTTTTTTACTGATTTCACGTTTGTATTTACGTGTGTTCCACCGTAGCGTTTAGATAAGAAAGAGACTTTAATTAAATTCGAAATTATGCATCGGCTACCTTTTGTATAAAAATAAGACCGGGTACCACTCCGGGAATGCCGGCAGAAGTTAAAACTTGAATATTTTCAGTTAAAAAAAATAAACATCCCCCTACCCACACCGCCGTGCCCCGCCCCCGCCCCCAGGTCTCGTCCCGAATCTCTCACCTTGTGAATCTTACGGTCACTTGACCTATCGAAATCTGTGGCGAGTTTAACAATTCCCTAAATACACGTCAGTACATTACTGGGTAAATTACCTCTGAAATTAAGAGTTTACATTATTGGCTTATACAATACAATACAAATACTCTTTATTGCACACTTCACACAAACAAAGCAGTTATAAAGAGAAAGAATACAATAATATGTGGGTAGAGGTAGACAACAGGCGGTCTTATCGCTAAAGAGCGATCTCTTCCAGACAACCTTTGGGTATTGGAGAAAGAGATACAACTAGATTATGTAGTAGGTGGTGCAGAGATTATATTTAGCCAAAAAGCAAAATATTTATTATAAATACACGTACATAAATAGCTCTATATATAAACATACATACACAATCATTCATATATACAAAAATCACAAATAAATATATATAATACATAAACAGTCAGCCAAAAAATAACAATAGTAAGACAATCAGGGTTAAGGGATAGACAAATAATGTTCTTTAAGAAGAGATTAGAACTTGTCGATAGATTTTGCTTGTCGTATATCACGAGGGAGAGAGTTCCACAGTCGAATTGCCTTAAAGGTGAACGAACTACTGTAAAATTTAGAAGATGACGAAGGCACAGTTAATAGCAAATTGTTAGAAGATCTAACAGAGTTAAAATAACTAAAACGCTCTTTGAGATAGCGGGGAGTTGCAGGGTTAAAAAGGACACTAAACAGAAGCGAAACAATGTGAGAGTTACGGCGATAACGGATAGGGAGCCACTTGAGTTTGGAACGGAAACTAGAAACGTGGTCATATTTGCGTAACCCAAATATGAACCGAATGCAGACATTTTGGAGACGCTCAAGTTTATTAAGTTGCTCCTCAGAAAGGTCGAGATAGGATACATCAGCATAATCAAGAATAGGAAGAAGTAAAGTTTGAGCGAGCGCAATTTTAGTTGCAGTAGGTAGAAAATTACGAAGCCGCCTGAGAGACCCCACTGCAGCAAACACCTTCCTGCTCACTTCACTCACTTGAGGCACCCAAGACGAGCTCCATAATGATCCCAAGTATCTTCGCGTTTAGCTGCCAAATCCCATACAAATTGAGGGTAAAACGCAAACGCGATCGTAAAGTTTTGTTTCGGTAAAACTTATACTAAGGTAACGGCGCCTATTACCGGGGGTATCAAATTCGGCTACCATTACCGTGGCATTTTCAAATACGCATTTTAAAAGCAAACCGTTCGATTTACAATAAAACATACTTTACACAAATGAAGCCTAATTTAGTTGACTAACGGTCCTGTTTACGCAAATGTGTGTGAATGAAATAACAAGCACGCAATCCGTCAGTTTCTGCGACGGCGGCGTAGGAAGAGGTTGTGTCATACAAACGCATGGCGTCACTGGTAAGTATACCCGAATCTTATTTATTATTTCACGCAATACCTATGACAATTGAACAAATGCTATGGATTTTAAATGGTTATGTATAGTTTTCTGCACAACTTTTGCGTACTCGTTATATATCTTTTGGCCTGGAAATTCATTTAAAATGGAATATAAAATACAGCGGTGATAGACGCCATTTTTAGTTGGGGAAACTAATACCGTGGCATACCACGGTAATAGTTAAGTCGGCGATTTGCTTCTTTGTGCTTTATCTTTTTTATATGTTATCGATTATAAAATCTCTTACAGCTATTCGAATCTTGATCTATTGACGCTATTAAAGAACTATTTCCGTGGTATGGAAAGTATCCAACAAACCCTTAATTTTTAACCAAAACTTTAGTACTGAATCTGCAGTTTCTATGGAATCCCTTATTTTGTCATGTCGTTTAAATATTGTAATAATTAACTATATTTACTTACCCGTTATGTGATTTTGGTTTTATATCAAGCTTGTAATATGCATGTTTGATTTGTAATGAAAATACTATTTTATCCTTAAGTTTTTATGGATCGGAATTAGATTTTACAAAATTCCAAATTAAGTCTATTACCGATGGTAAGATCCCACAACAATCGGTAATAGTAACTATGGGATTTTTTTACCGACCCATTCAATATTTGTTTGGGTCGGTAATAGGTTAAAAAGAAGTATCTATTACCGAGTGTCATTTTAGTTTTCTCTTAAAATAAATCACATCTAGGGTTCCGTTCGTACAATTTCATTTGATGAAATTGATTTCTCTGGTTCGTATTATTAAGATGTGTGGTGAACGGAGATAATAACATATCCCAGCAAAATTTGTAAATTAAATAAAGTCCTAAAACATTCAAACAACTCGGAAACGACACATAAGTATAGATAAAGGTGTTACTTACCTTCACAAAACGCAAAATATTGTTTTCGAGTCATTTAGCCTGTTAGTATGCTCAGTATTGAACTTATTAGGTTTTTTATAATACCCCGTATTTTATTTATTTAGTCTTTGAATACAAAATACCGAATCCATAGTATAATGTAATGTAACTGTGATTTAATAAAAGGTAGTCTTTACCTGCTATGTATGCAAGTAGTAGTTATTCTTATAACCAGTGGACACCATTTTGTTGATTTAAGTGTGTTTTATGTTTTCTTTATTTTTATATAGTACGGAACCAAAGTCATGAATATTATTTTAACCCTCGATATTGGGTGCCGAATTGTGTATCAGGTTACTATTACCGATGGTAGAAAATTGCTGCTTTTTGTACCCTCGGTAATAAAAGCTAATTTCGCAGTAATAGAATCACATCCCATCCATTACCACGGTAATAGAAGATTCTCCTTTCGTGGTTTCATTAACTAAAATTGGTTCAAAAAGTTACGACTCTGAAAGTTAATAAACACTCTTCAATAAAAAAAATAAACTAGGACGTTAAGGAGCTTTCATACCCATCATTTATTAGAATCATTTGAAAAGTACCTCGCGTACCACGGTAATAGGCGCCGTTACCTTAGAGCCTCAGATAACAAACATAACATAACAAAAATAGTGGGTAGTTGACAATATTTTAGTTAAATCAACTTCAAATCATAATAAAGCTACTTAGAATTAGATGGTAAATTGAGAAAATAACAATTATATATTTGTTGTAAAGGCGCCAACTTGCATTAATTAATTACTCCATTATATAAGAAACATTTTAATTATTATCAATAAAAGTGGTCCTAAAATCATTGTTAACACACACCTATACTTTTAAAGAATTTTGTTCTTAATCACCGAAATATCCATTGTTTGCATTTCTGTAAGTTATGAAAATGACGATATTATGTCGCTAAAATATACTAAATTTCACATCTGGTGAAATTTTATTAAATTATTTTATTAAATGAGAATTTAATAAAATAATTTTATTAAATGAGAATTTAATAAAATAATTTTAGTCATAAGAATACTTGCGGTATATTTGTTATACAAAATAATGTTCACAATTTGTTTTTTTCCGATCAGCTGACGCAAGCAACGTAGAGTCTGCTGTTACTAGGGTATCAGAACACCGTAGGACATGCGAAACAGCAATGCAGAGACCTATTATAGACAATAACGTGGTCTTTGAAATCGAATAGATGGCGATTAGCTACGAATTATCAAACAATAGAGTGATTTTATTTATTTTTTAACATTTTTTCTACAAAAAAACTTTGTGGTAAAATATTCATTGGAATTTTCACGTCTTCTTCGTATAGTTTCGTAATAAAAAAATGAAGACTAGTTTAAAACTTTTCGGTTTAGTATACCTATTGATTTTTCAGCAGCCATTACTGCATTTTAACATAACCTGACCTACTTACGTCACACAAATGTTGCCATTAACTGACAAGTAGTTTTGTTATGTTGGTACGATTAATATTGTTAGCTAATTTGACTGTTTATTTGGGGTGTAGACTCTTAAATTATTGCACAGGCCAGTTGGGCCGTGCTTAGTTATTGGCTTAGAGCATTAAATCAACCGGAGACGACACGCGCTCACATTTCTATCTAAAAAAGTCTGCCGATTTTTGTGGGGGAGAGGAACGTCAAATGTATGCGTAACGTGAAAATAGCTACGTCAGATAAACGTCAGTCCATACAATGTGTATGACCACTGGTCATACTCGTATACATTTGGCAGAGGGGAACGCCTGTCAATGGCCGCTCCGGTTGGTTTAAGGTTAAACATCACTGGTTCCTGTCGAGCTGTTGCTAACAGATGTCGCGATATATAATTTCGATGGTTGCTCATCATTTTACGCAAAACCGTGACCAGTACCAACATGTGTTTCAAACTGCGGAAGCCGAAGAGCGTGCTACGTATGAATCGCAATCAATCTGCACTAATCAGTGCTTCTTTTTAAAATGTAGTCCGAAGATATGCATAAAAGTGCTTTTTCGTGAGTTTACGCAGACTAACGTAACTAAATGTCACTTCAAAGTCAGTCATTGTCAAACCTTTTTCATAAATCAAACTAGAGGGCGCAAAACTAAATCTATAGTAGCGCCTCTATTAGGAAATAGTGAAACTAAATGTTCTTGTGGCTGGCACTCTAGAATGCAATATGAACCCACCTGACTTTTTCACTCGTCACCTAATGTCATACGGTAGCGCAGTAAATCTCTCTTTTGCTTAAATCTGTCTGTAACGCCATCATTGAACCGGGTTCAAATCCCGACGAAAGTACTTCTTTTTTGTTTTTCTTTTGGATTTTCTAACGAATATGGCCGTCTCAACTAATTAGATTGACTTGTAACGTGTAAAAAAAATTTTTCAATGTTTAATTTTTTTTGATAAGCATGTTTGTATCTCTCCGATCAAATTGGAGAAATCTTAACAAAAGGCCAGGTCAAAAGTACCCTAAACCGACGAGCATGTATGAGAAATATTATGATAGTGAGTGAAGCGAAAGTGGTTTGCCAGGATCGTAGCAAATGGAGATCCGTGATCTCTGCCTACACCTCTGGGAAAGAGGCGTGATTATATGTATGTATGTATGTTTGTATCTAGATTATCCACAAATATCCCCTATATTTTTGGCGGACATATTCTTACATGTTACATACCTACTACATATATACTATTTTGAATAGGTATATCCTTTACAAAGATGTTACGCCTTTGATTTAATTGGAAAGTCATGAATATCCATAGGTTTACAATTGACAAATCAAAGCCCAACCTTTATCTATTAAACCCAATTCCATTGACATTAGACGAATCGTGCATAAATCTTCATGTTATTTGAATGAAAACCATTTTGATTAACAACAACGTAATTGTTTAATTTGAGACACATTAAATAATCGATAGAAGTAACACTATTATAGTACAGTATTTTAAAAGGATCATAAACGAAGATATGTTCCCTAGAAAATCTAATGTTATACGGAATAAGGTACGTAAAGTAAGATACTTAGTATATTACTTTGATCTGTTATATCCATATTGACTTGCAGGACTAATTAGAAAGGCTAAATATTATTCACAAAATGTTTTGTATTCGCCCGTAATCTCCGACTAAAATAATTAGACCTCAAAATTGGTAATAACTTTGCGTCACCGGACGAATATGGTGAGCTTTGTAAATAACGGGCGAGTTTGTTATATCCTTCTTAGGTATATCAAAACTGTTACTGGCCAGTCTCTCGAGTCCCGTCCGAGAGCGCGTCGGAAAGAGAGAAATATACCATCTGACAATATGGTACTGTTTTCGATGATTGTCAAAATTCAAAATTAGAATTCTACTTTTTTGGTTTGAACACGCGTTTATGTATCGTGTGCTTGATGCTTTCACAGTTATATGAAAGATTCATCAGTACTAATGTTCAGAGGTAGACATTTCCTTACAAAATTATTGAATGTCTTGTTTAGGTAAATATGAGATGAAACTTATCTGTCGAACCCACGACCATCGCGTCGTTTGACAGTCGCATGCCTGAACCTCTAGGCTACCGGAACGATTCCTATATAGAGGAGAAATCTGTGATTTTTTTGCGTGTTTGTATGTAGGGTATAATTTCCGGAACCACATCCGATAAAAAAATATTTCTGTGGTGATGGATGAATGAACTTTCAGGGCCCTATTTAATAAACATTAGAATCAATTTTGTATAAAAGTGACATATTTGTAAAGATTTTCTTAGTAAATCTTTACAAATACCTATGTCACCTTTCAAATGTATGCAAATTTCCGCGTCTCTGGTAGTTTCGAGCTCACAAGATTTCACGAGAGCCGGTTGAGAACATGTAGAAATAATATTTGCGCAAGCTTAAATGAAAAACTTCGTTCGCCTCACTCGCTCGTTCAATTAAGTATAATGGATATTTGTTATCGATTCAGTTTTTAATAATTGTCCGAAAATATATTTTTTAAAGGCAGATTCACGAGCATGTACTCATTTCGGTTACGGTATACCGGTATGGGACCGGTATTCCATTAAAATAGCGTTATATTGTAAAAGTTAGCCGCGCCGCCAACATAACGGTACCGGAACCGGAACCGTGTAGATATACATATCGTTACCGGTTTTTTTACTGTATTTACTTACACTTTTATAATGCCTTTTCCAAACTGGTATACTTATGATACCGTTTTTTTTTCTTAAGCTTTTCTTCTCGTCTATGAGAGGAGGTCTGTGCCCAGCAGTCGAACGTAATATAGGCTGATCTATTACTATGCCAATTTTCATTAAGTCATTATTATAATCCTCAAAAACGAAAAAGATATATGTACATATGTATAAGGCATTAAATATCGGATGATTCTCAATACCGGTATTGAAATGTGATATTGGACCACAATACCGGAATTTCGGGACTTCAATATTAATACCTATCGAAAATGTATATACACGATGATTCTTAATCCGTGATCAGGAGTCGAAAAATATTGATAAACAGCCAAAACGGATTTCAATGGATGAATTGCATGCAATTAAATCACTGTTTAGTTACTTCAATTTAATGATAATGTAAACACTAATATCCACTGAATGTTTGATCACCCTACATTTCTTGAAGTTAAGTAGATACGTCAAACACACATACGTCAAATTTTTGCAAAATACCGTTCGGGTGACGATGATTTTGAATTATAAAGTGATTCCTTATTCAGGTTTATTCAGAAAAAGAAAGAACGTCTGTATTAGGTAACTTCGAGTTAATCGTGTTTGGTATCAATTACAGAATTAGGAAAATTGACTCGTTTTACGAAGCTACAATACAAGTAACGAATTACAAGCGGAAGTCTCTTTTCAATACCTTTTGATAGAAAGAGACTTCCGCTTGTAATATGTAACTTGTCTTGATCACGAATTAAGAATCATCGTGTGTATTCCTCGTTTAATAGTATAATAGGATAAGATAGGATAATAATTTGTTATTTTACGTATTCGCAAATTTTGGTTCGTCTACTTCGTCTGCATTACTTGAATTTACATTATTGGAAGTTTTGCAGCTTTTTTAGTTTGTTCGTCAAAAAGTACAGTCGCCATCAGATATATTTGAGTGCTCAAAAATATCTGAACACGTCTCTTATGCCTCGAAAGTAAAATAAAAAAACTCATCTCCAGAAGCAAAACCAACCTTCTTACTTAAAAAAAAGTATTGAGCTGTTTGCGAACACTGCTTTTATCTGTTCAGGGAGCGATGGTGTATTTGGAAACTGTCTATACAATAGAATCAGCGCGTATGTGATACGGCATGTGAAACCCAAATACACCTTCCCTCCCTGAACCTGTTGTAGTAAGAGTAAATGAATAACATTTCTTTTTTACATTTATTTAAAAAACCAAAAGTTTAAGAAAGTTTTATGTCAACTAACGTTTTTGTAATGGGTTAACAACCCGAAAAACTACGTTTTTGTGAAAAAAAAATAAACTTACCAGTAAAAAAGACGAGGTATTTATTATTACCTAAATTCCCTATTAACGAGCACGGTGTTCTACGTTCATTCATAAAAGTTGTCCGTTTTAGCGGAAGCCTATTTTACCTTCGAAAATTTCAAATTATGCTCCTACCACTATCATCATTAGAGCGTAAAAGTGATTATTCTTCGGTAGAAAAAGAATGGAGCACAGACATTACAAATAAAATTATTCAAATAAATGTAAATACTTAACTTGATTATGCGTTCCTTTTTTTTACAATTGCATGAAGTTATTATATTTTTTATTAAAAACCAGTTTCCGCCTCCATGGACCCGGGATAAAAACTATCCTTTATTTTAATCTCGGCTTCTCTTAAGGCCCAGCATACTATACAAAATGGCATTGGAATTGTGTTGTGTCGGAAATAGAGTTGACATTCGTTTGTTTTAAAAATTGCCCGAAACAAAACAAATTCAGCTCTATTTCAGTTGAATCGGTATAATTTATGGGCCTTAGGAGGTTAAACTATCATCGTGCAAAATTTCATCTAAATCGGTTGAGCCGTGATCGAGTTACAAACATTCAAACATCTATATATAGAAACATCCAAAATTTTGCATTAATAATATTAGTAGGTTTAAAAAGTAATTCGACATTGGTCCTTTTCAGTTCCGGTATTAGACTAGTGGAAAAATCGGTCCGGGATTCCGGTATTTCGGGATTCCAAGATGGCTGTTTGTATTCCCTATATGAACGTTAAAAAAAATAATTACGTATTTAATTATTTTTTTTCACATCAGTTTTCTCCGGGCCATTTCGATAGTTAGCTGCACCTTTATATTTTACTACCATAAAACTACGGTTACGGTTAATTTTTCCGGTACCGTAAACGGTTTCATAAAAGATGTAAAGGTGCGAATTCGACCCGCATAAGAACAAAAAAAACTGTATCGAATTAATACCTGTTTGGAACCGGTATTATAAGGTATCACTAGGCATTAATAAATACCGGTAACCAATATTTCTAACGCGGCGGGGGCACCGTTGTGTTGTCGCGACGCGGCTAAACCTTACAATATAACAGTGCCGTACCCAATTAATGGAATACCGGTCTCGTATTTGCCTAGCCACCGGTCGTAACTGACATCAGTCCCTGCACCGAAGAATGCCTACGAGTATATAATTCTACCCTCACAACATTTTATAAAGAAGACTACTTGTGACTTAGGCCGGTTCCCAATTATCAATCCACTGATAGTTTTCCTTACCGACATTTGACACATTTTAATAATCTGTCAAAATGCTTGTAAGGAAAACTATCCGTGGACTGATTATTGGGAACAGGCATTAGTTAATTGACATGTCCGGTAATCTAATCTCCGGTAGTTGAACACTTGAACAGTCGATTCATATATAGGTTGCAGTAGTTAGTTATTTTACTGTCAACTGTGTAGTCGACTAAAGCGAACGTTTTAAATTTAACAAGTTCACTCCAAATGCACAATTGAAAGAAAGAAAGAAAGAAAACATTTATTTGTCTGTTATATTTAATGCTACATTAATTAACATTCACTCAATCGAAACTAATCAATCCAAGTTGCAAATTCATTTCCTATAATATCATACATCAAATCCTATATACATATGTATACGGCCGGTGGCACAGATTACTTTTCCATATTGTATCTTACTCCTTTCTAATAAGACGCAAAATGTATGCATAATTATCGTTGCGTGGACTTTAGGTTATTGTTCATGGCAATCTCAATAAATAATCACGAATAAAGGCAAACCATTGAACTTCATACATTGTTCTTTGAAATTCGTTCTATCAATAAACAAATGACATAGCTCTTACGTCATTACCAAAATGAGTAGCGTAGCAATATAAAATGAATGCCGTCTCTTTCACCAGAAAAAAACGGGATTGTACGATGGTGTCGCCGTCTGGTGAATATAATTACTACTATTGACCCCGCTGTCTAACTAATTTTGATTTGATATCAAAGACATCTAGTGAAGGTTTTGGGCCACGTGCTGTCATGTGACGCGGCCATGTCATTTACACGGACAGTGTCTAACTCACGCACACATACAAGGCTCGGAGTAAAATTTTATGAATTTCAAATGGCTATATTTTGAATATTACTGGTTTGTACGTGTATTTATTCAAACTGCGGGAGAAGAGGGTCATATATTATCTAAATATTACAATTTCAAGTTCCTGACATCGATAGATTAGACGTCTAGTCCGAACGAAAATTGTATGGAATTCGTCAGTGACGTTGCACCTTAATGCTCTAAGGTTATTGGCAAGTAGTTGAGGGCCCCTTCGGGGCCCAACTTAGAAAGACAGGGAAAAAATCTAAAATTATTATTACTCCAAAATAAAGAAGGCAAAAATTGAGGACCACTTTAATTCAATTAGAGTGAATACATTTGTATCATGATGGTGAATTTCCGTGCCCTAGGTATAATCAAACCGTATTTTATTTAACAACGGATGCCGTAAATAAATTTAATTGTTTTTTCATCACTTCAACATAACCTGCGTTGGAACATTGTATGAAAGGTTACTACTACCAAAAGTTGAAAAAACTGTATCCGGATTACGGAAAACTAGCTGAACAAACATTGCATTTTATACATTAGTGTAGATTATATATGTCCCCCGAAGCATAGTTTCGAATCGATTGATACCTCATTCATCAAGATCGGTTAAAACGTAACTACAGAGTGCTAAAAAAACATTCCTTCCTTCCGGCTAGGCCGTAGTTAGGAAAGAAAATTCTGAGCTTACATTTTGAGCGGACCGCCGCATGCCTGGCAAGGTATTTTTTTATGAATAAGATCGTCCTTTTCATTTGGGGGTGCAAAGCTTTACTTCCGGTTATACATGAAAGTTTAGTATCAAAACGTTTTTATAGAAATTGCACATGCGCACTGTTTACGTCTTTTACTGGGCTGGGCGTTACACGGCCTCACGGCAGACAGTGAAAAAAGTACTAGGACGACATAGCTAACTAGGAGTGACTCCAAACATAAAAATGCATGCGCAAGCGTTTCCCGAGTAGGCACAAGTGTTAAATTAATATAAATCAATAGGAGATACTCCGTAAAAGTGTGTATTTTCTACAACAGAATCCAATATTGCTTCCGTTTTAAGGTTATGGAGCAATGGCTGCCGAAAAATCGATAGGAACTATTGTGGCAAGTTTAAAAGTAAACAACCTGGATGTATTCGAATATAAACATTTAAATTTCAGTACAGCTTTTAAGTTTACGTTTTATGTAGAAACATCTTAGAAATAAAAATAAAATAACTCTATTGTTTAATATTTCTTAGTATATCGCCATCTGTTCGACTTAATAGACATCACGTACTGGTATAAGTCTAGGTCTAGAGCATATGGCTGTTTCACATGTTCTATGGTGTTCTGATACCCTAGTAACTAAAGACACTATGTTGCTTGCGTCAGCTGATCAGTGACAAAGCCAATTCAGAATCACAAGATAATTGTGAAAAATCGGGGGTATCGAGTCAGCGAAAAAAAGGGCGCAAACACCATGCAATCCGCGGCGCTTACTCGTTCAGCCGACGCACAATTAGGTACTTCTCACGCGCTAATTTGCAAGTGAAATAGTTTACTTCTGTCGCTGTGGTATTAGTTGTTTCGAAATGTCAAAATATTCAAGTTTTCACTTCTGCCGGCACTCCCGGAGTGCAACCCGGTCTTTGTTTTATCATTCCCCCCTACTAACTAATATACTGGTACATGCATCCGGAATGTATTCCAAACATAAAATAACACGACCTCCATCTTTCTATGGTATCCTGGTATCTAGACATGGCTTGCGACTTAAAATCCACGTGGTCTCCACGTGCTTTGCGATCACTGCGCGCGCACCGCGCGCAGCATGTCAATATAGGGATATTGACATGCGCAGTTACAGTGTTGCCATATAACTTATGCGCCTCTTTCTTCTTTTTTCCTGTAGCAACACTTAACTACTACTGCATGGATTAATATCACCGTTTTCTCATTTTTAGAAGCACAAAAAATACTTGAATCCTTACAAGTGAAGCCTTTCTTGGGTAGCGTATGTATACATGTATTCGTAGCAGGGAATCGACTTCTGTAACACATACCAGGCGTACCACGTGCTTTGGGATCACAAAGGGATCACAGCGCAGCCCAATGTTAGTATGTGAACATGCGCAGTTCCAGTGTTGCCATATTGCCTATGCGTCTCTTTTTATTTTTTTCCCCGTGGCAATACTGGACTGAGCTGGTCTATGCCTAAGTCGTATAGCAGGGAATCGACCCCCAAAAGATACCAGGAGTGCATATCTAACAGAGGATAGGATAACCACCGGTTCCCGCCGAAAGCCAGGTTAATAATAATTTGTTGTATCTGTATTTTTAATTTCTTGAACGAGCGAGCGAAGCGAATGATGTACTTCATTTCAGGTTGGGCTTTTGCATGAGGTCATATTTCCCGATTCTTGTGAAATTAAGTCAAGTTCAATAATAGTTGCCAAACTTGCCACTTATTACTGGTTGTCATCGTCGCCACTTAACAACAAAGATAGCGCTCTTACGCGTACGCGACTTTTTCTAATCGGTAAATCTCTAATTTTCTCTGCGGTCAACTAAACTCCATCAAACTTTTTTATACCTACGTTTCATATGGTCTGACGGAGTATAGATAGAAGCGTACTTAAATCTGGGGTATTATCCTCTACGGCTAGAATATGCGTGGAAAATTATGATGTTCTGCATCGTGGTATTTGAAGTTTTTAATATCCGATGTATAAATATAACTTTCTTCCAACTTTTGTTATCATTTATCATGTCTCTCTGAACACTTAAACGAACTTTCACATTTATATCAGTGTGATGTGAAGGTAAGTGAGATATTATTTTGAAAAGAGGCAGGTACTTTAGCTGTAACAGCACTATTTAAATTTAAAGTTCATTTATTTATGTAAAGGATGTAAAATATAACAAGTAATACAAACCTACCATTGAAAATGATGTTCATGTGCATGCAACAAGCAGCATGTTTCATTTTGTACATGCGTGTGCAGTGCAACAGGTTTACACACACACGTGCGTCGAAGCCTCCGTGGGTTCCGAAGCCAACCTGTTTGGGTTCAAAGAGCGTTAGACGGACGCAGACTTTGGCAGCCAAACGGCGGAAGGTTGACCCTACTGCAATAGGGCGCACCCCGCGCCCTAGAATTAACTACATAATTTGAATAATGTATAAATGTGCAGTTGGACATATAAAATTGTATTAAAGTAATACGTCGAAGAAATGAATTGCAATGTTTTGTAGTTGTGCCAATTAAGATAATGTGAAACAAATCAGCGATTAAGTTATATTCGTTGAATAGTATTTCTATGTAGTAAGATAAATTTAAATAAACAGTAGTTGAAATAAAATATCGCCAAACAATATTACTAGTACTAAAGTTTCGATGAATCGTTGTCGATGAAATAATATTCGATGAGAAGTCAGTCGACAAAACAAGGGTACACCCCGCGGATTGCATGGCGTTTGCGCCCTTTTTCTCGCTAACTCGATACCCCCCCCCCCCCCCCCGCGCCCAAGCCTCGTCCCGAATCCTTCTTAGTGAGAGCAATGAGATTTTTCTCATATATATCAGGCGTCACTTCTTGGCAGACATCTCCCTGGAGCATAAGGTTTACCAGCTTGGTGATGCTTTTAATAAGTTGCTCGCCAGCAATGCCCGTGCCGTGACTGGAGAGGTCTATGAGGTGCTGTGGGGAGATGTGCCGTCCAGGCCAGACACCGATCCCTTAGGGAAGGGATGCGAGGGCTGCTAATACGTCTCGCTCAGTTGCATGAATACAGGCTGATGAGGGTTGGAGAGGTTGGAGGGTCTACAAAAATGGAGTTGGATGAGCCTGGGGGGTGTTTAGAGTGCAACGCCGCAGCAGTCTCCGGAGTGTCGGGTGCGAGTGTATCGTTTGAGAAGAGAAGTCGTGTCGCTCCCTTAAGGTCTCCGTCGTGAATTTTCTCCTCGACCTTGTTAAACAAACCGTATTTTCTTGTATGGGATCTAGGAAGTGGGGTAGGAGTGGATAAATTAGCCGTTAGAATCTTGTTTTTAATTTTTTGGGTCAGCGAAATGTTATTTACATTATCTTCGGCAACGTGCAGAATTTTATATGAAAATGTTAGTAGGGTGTGCCATTTCTCGGTGGTATTGTCCCGAATACAGAAAATTATAGTATCGGTAAGTGCTTGAACCACCGTTGCTCTTGCACCACGTACTGGCACGCGTTTGATTAGGGACGTTGTTTGTTTGAGCCGGCCGAGGAGAACGTGAAGAGGAGTCGCAGTGACGGATGAAGGCAATGAAATACTGAAGTTTACGGGACTTGGAGTGGAATTGGCGGGAAGAATACGAACCTGATGAATGCGAGACTGGTGTACGTGTAGGCCAGGCCTATTGTTGTGAATGTTTTGCTGCACACGCAACATGCCATCGGGAGCAACAGGCACAATATAAAAATGTAATATACAAACACTGAAGCTAAATTCGTAAGAACTTTAAAAACTATTACCATCTAAAACTAAATATTAATATAACAAATTATCTGTAAAAATAATATTATCATCCTCCTAGCGTTATTCCCGGTAGTGCCCCTAAAAGAGGCCGGGGTCCGCTTTGACATCTGTCAAAATAATTATAAACAAGAAAAATCATAGAAAAATATATGACACTACGGCGAATCTTGTCAAAGGCGCAGGCGTAGCTCGGTGTTTCCCTTGGAAACGCAGTCACTTGGCCAATACTGGCGTGAAAGCCTGGTTGCCGTTAGACACGCTTCTTGTTTCTTGTGTTAGGCCGCTATTGGACTATCATAGAAATATGATCATAGACATAGGACTCATATTAATTTGATAAACCTATGACGGTGTAATAACAACCTATGATCATAGGTGAATCATAGGTTGTTATTACACCGTCATAGGTTTATCAAATTAATATAAGTCCTATGTCTATGATCATATTTCTATGATAGTCTAATAGCGGCCTGACTTTTGTATATACAAACGTCAGATATGGCGATCTTTCAAAGGCGAGCTGGGAGATGTTTGTTTGCCTTGAAAACGATTGAGGTCTTTTTAAGTGCCGCCTACACTCGCAGGCCTGCATCGCTGACTTGTGTGGATTTCAGGCTCATAATATATTACTATTTAATTAATTTAGACCATTTTATACTATAAAATGCCAGGTGACGTCAATGTCGTGACAGTAGTAGTTTCACTATACTTAGATGCTCTTTTTGCTTAAAACTTACATATACAGTAGATTCCGTTTTATTCGGCCAACCTCCCAGCACCCGCAAGAAATTTTTATCCGCACAGACACCAGGCTCACATGAATAATCAGAGCTACCCTTAGACGAAGGTTTGATACCGAATCGATCAAATTTAATGTGCTCGTGAATCTTATATACTTTTTGAAAAGGGTCTGTCTCACTCGCTTCTATTTTGCGAAACTTAGTGTTGCATTTATTTTCTGTACTATACGCGTACATAAAATATTCGATTTCTCTTTTACTGGTAGAGTCGAGTCTGATAATTTCGTATTTGTGGTAAAGATATTCTCTAATAATTGCAGTTTAAAACCTCTAGCCAAAATATATAAAAAAACAGAAGACTCTATTTCATATATTATTTCAATTATAATTTACTTTAAAAATAATACACTCGAGAACAAAAGTTTTGGGTCACTATAGTCTATTTTTTTATTCCGTAGACTAAAATGACATTTCATGTATTGCTAGTTTTTTACGTCTTATAAATAGTGATGTGCTACAACCGGTACTAACCGAAAATAAACGATTGGGAGGTATTTATATTTGATGATGAAGCGTCTGTAACACAATGAATGGATAATCCGTGACGTGCTAAAACCGAGAGAACACGCACTGAAACATCCGATGACTATACGAGTAAAATAACGAATGCCAAATACGTAAACCAAAATGGCGTCGCGTCAGGTCGGCGATACGTCAATGTCATTTTAAATGTTTGAGTAGATTAGCAGTGAGTAAATTTTATTTAATGTTTATTTCATATCATTTTGTGAGTAGATTTTATTTATTGTTTATTTTGAATCTAAACTTAATTCAAGATTTTATCGGTTGTTCACAAACCGATATCAAAGATCAGCACTGTTTGTATATAGCTGGTCACATTATTTCTACGTTTGACATTTGTGGTTGTCAATTTAGTCTACGGAATAAAAAAATAGACTATAGCATTTACTTCAATATCTTGAAAACGAATAACTATAAATATAAACTATAAACTCTAAGCGCCATTTTCTCCAATATGATTGCACAATACTTTCTAGCAATTTTTTGCGATTCGTTAGATTCTTGCACTCAGTTGACAGGTCTGAAGCTGGTAAATACTGAAGCGGTGTAGACATTAAGAAATGTGCGGGGCTTATTATTTCAGGGTGCGGATCTGAAGAGAGCACACTGAGAGGGCGTGAGTTGAGTATGCATTCTATTTGAACCAAAACAGTTAGCAATTCTTCATATGTTAGAAGTTGTGACCCTATGACACGATACAAATGTGTCTTTAAACTTTTTATATTTGACTCCCAAATACCACCGAAATGGGGAGCGCGCGGTGGGATCATCTTCCATTCAATGCGGTGATTAAAGCATTCGCGGTTAAGTTTAGATTTGAAATCGCATGTGCGAAACAAAGCATACATCTCATCTAATTGAGATTTGGCTCCAACATTATTTGTCCCATGGTCTGAATAAAGACATGAGACGGGGCCACGGCGAGATATAAACCGCTTGAAAGCTGCTATAAAGGAGTCAGATGTTAAATCTGAAACCAACTCAATGTGTATAGCCTTGACGACAAGACATACAAACAAGCATATGTACGCCTTTTGCGCATGTTGACCACGACGGCGACAAAGCGTAATACGAAGGGGACCAGCATAGTCAACACCCGTATGCACAAAGGCTTTAGCTTCTTGCAAGCGATAAGAAGGAAGGTCAGCCATCTTTGGAATCGGATGGTCCGGTTTAACGCGGAAACACGAATTACATTTATGTAATCTATTCCTAATTACGGTTCTGGCATCCAATATCCAGAAGCGCTGGCGGATGATTGACATCAACAGTCCTGCACCTGTATGACAATTTACAGCGTGATAGTGATCAATAATCATGTTGACTATATGATCGCGTTTGGGGAGCAATGCAGGATGCTTAGCTTCAAATGGTAAATCAGCGTTTGAAAGTCGACCTCCTATACGCAGAACATTTTTCTCATCAATAAACACTGATAACTTGACGAGTTTTCGCGAGGGTAATATATTATTTTTCATGCGAGCAATATCTTCCTGAAAGTGAACGCTCTGTATCGCGAGTATTAAAGCGGTTTCAGCGATTTCGATATTTTTTATAATCTCAGTAGCGTTAAGCTTTTTTGTAAAACGTAGCACATAAACTACAGTTTTCAGCAGTTTATTCCAAGAGGATATGCGTTGCGCTAAATCATATAATATAGGTCGCTCAAGTTGCACAAGAGTTGTCAATGTAGTGGTTTTACACTCCGGCAATTGTTCAATAGCAGCGGCCTGAAACGGTTGGATAGGCCATTCCGTTGGCGCATTATGCAGCCAGGAAGGTCCGTTGCACCATAGGGTATGAGAAACCAATTGTGATGGTGTCATACCACGGGACAAGCAATCACTGGGATTGTTTATTCCAGCAACATAATATAAATTCTCTGGTAACACATTTTCTTGACACTGAGCAACACGATTGCTTACAAAAATTGACCACCTATGCGGCGATGCTTTGATCCATGAAAGAGCGATCATTGAATCGGAGAAAGCATATATGCCTGCAATCGGAATTCGAGCAAGATAAGTGTCTTGCACAATTTTAATCAGTTTGGCCATTAAAACAGCGGCACATAGCTCTAAACGAGCAAGCGTAGTTATCTTAGCCGGAGAAACCTTGGACTTGGAGCATAACAGCCTTACACTGATATCGCCAGTCAAGTTTGTCACATGCAAGTAAATTACACAACCATAACCACTAAGGCTGGCATCACTGAATCCAACAATATTGACTATACAATCGGATGATACGCCAATATGGCGCGGGATCTTAAACGTTGATAACAATGGAAATTCTTGAACCAATGTGGAGTAACACTTAATTATGTGTTCCGGGGGGGTAGCGTCCCAATCTATTTTACTGAGCCAAAGTTCTTTTATTAACAACTTGGCGTATAGGACGACAGGAGCTACCAAACCAAGGACGTCAAACAAGCGAGCTACGGTGGATAAAATGATTCGCTTGGTACACTTCCCTCCGGCGGGCGGGAACGTAGTTAGTGAGAATGTGTCATCGGAGGGTTCCCAAGATAAGCCTAACACTTTGGCAATATTTTGCTTGTCATCAAAATTAACACAAGCACGGTGTGAATTAGGCAGCTTATCTAGCAGTGACAGGGAGTTGCTGGACCATTTGACTAAATCAAATGCACCAGTTTTAAAAAGCACGATTAAGTTTTGCGATAAACGCATTGCAGTTTCCTCATTTATACACGAATGAACTAAATCGTCCATGTATAATTGGGAACTAGCCACTGTTGCAGCATCGGGAAACCGATGTCCCTCATCAAGGCAAAGCTGCTTGACAGTGCGCATTGCCATATACGGGCTTGATTTCAGTCCAAACGCAACGCGCGTAAACTGAAAGGTGCGAACCTGCTCTTTTTCATCAAAGCGAAATAAAATTTTCACATATTTATAATGTTTTGGCGGCAAACAGATTTGCATATACATTTGGCGGATATCCGATGTCATTGCTATGGGAAACAGGCGAAAATTCAGTAGCAGAATAAATAAATCTGCCTGCAAATTTGGACCAGTGTGCAAAATGTCATTGAGTGACAAGCCTGAGCTACTTTTAGCACTAGCGTCTAGGACTATTCTGACGCGAGATGTAGATTTATCAGGACGAACCACTGCGTGATGAGGAATGTAATATCCGTCATCAGTGACGTCAGATTCAGGAACTTCGGTAAGATAACCGTTTTGCATATATTCTTTGATGACTTGGTTATAATCATCACGAAGTGTAGGTATTTGTTTAAACTTCTTTTCCAAAAAAAAGTAGGCGGCGATGAGCAACAGCTCGAGAATTGCCTAGCTCAGACGCATCTTTGCAGAAGGGCAAGGCTGCAGAATATCTGCCATCATCATTTCGAGTCACGGAAGTAGTGTACAAATTCTCACACTCAGTCTCTTCCGGACTAAGAAAACGTTTATATGGGATCTCTTCTAATTCCCAAAATTTATTGAGACTCGATTCAAGGTCATTGAGCACAAATGCGGTAAAAGAAGTGTCATTAGAGTTAGACTTACAAGGATAGTCACCCATTAACACGTAACCAAACGTGGTTAGCAAAGCGGGGGGTGCGCATGTGCCAGAATCTACTCTGTTCCCCAAATATATATACGGGAAGAGTTGAACACCTAGCACCACATCAATGCAGCCTGGAATATTCCAGGTTAAATCTGCAAGCGGTATATCGGCAAGATATGCCAAGTCACATTTATTAGCTTCGACGAAATGCGCGGGCAGTTGATCTGTTATACAATCTACCACTAAAGCATGTATATAGTATTTATTATTTGGGTAGATGCGCGATTCAATATTCAAATAAACATAACCAAGTATAGGCCTCGACGTTAAACCAACACCCTTTATATAGGAATTGTTAAGCGGTATCACGGGTAAGTTAAGTGATTTGCAACAATCAAGCGTTATTAGATTGTTTTGTGAACCATTATCAATTAGGCATCTTATAATCGTCTTACCATCACCATTATAAGGCTTAGCGTACACCTGAGCGGTTGACAACAATATTGTTGACTTAGGGTTCGACTCTACTTTGAGTGAGACCGAAGCGTTAGAAAGCGGCTGTGCTATGGCCCCATCAGGTGACCATTGCGTATTAATGCTATCGCGGGGCGGATGAGCAGTCAGCGGAGTATTTATTTGCGGTGTGCAGACACAGTTCGAGTTTGCATTAGGTGCATTTGGTTCACAAGAATTGAACACTGCAGGCGGAGAGCGCGATGGAGGCGCGGCTGCTGACGGTCGCGGTACATGAGCGGCGGAAGAAGTAACGTCGTTAGTGTTGGCGAACAATTGCGTTGATTTAATATTAGCGGAAGCAGCTTTATTCGACTCAAAATGTAAGAACGTGTGATGACGCTTCTGACACACGTTGCAAGTGTGACGCGAGTTACAGTTAATAAGTGTATGCGTCGTACTTAAACAATTAACACAACCATGCTTATCTTTTATAAATTCAAACCTCACTTGCGGGGAGACCATGTTTTTAAACTTCATGCAAGCATAAAGTTGCAAATGATCCTTTTTGTTGCACAATATACAAGCTGGTTCATTAATCGCGGGTTTTGAAGCGGTATCATTGCTGGCTACAAACGCCTTATACGTAGTTCGCGTAGTTTGTGCCGGTATATTGGCAACTGATTTGCCGACGGTACTACCATTGGACCGTTCTAAAATCTTAACTTGGTCTTGCACAAAGGATATGAACGATTTATAAGTCGGAATCTCAACATCGCGAATTGACATTTCGTAACTTTGTAACATCTGTTGGTCGGTCTTCCTCAATGCGCAATTTAAAAGAAGAAAATCAGCCAAATCAGGAATGTCTAACTGCTTAAGAGCGGCGATAGACGCGGAATACTTCTCAATGAAGGTATTGAGACTGCTGGCATTGTTTGAGCATGGTTTTAAGTCAAATACATTGTTCAGGTAATAAGTACCCAAGGCGCGTTTATCTTGATATTTTTTGACAAGACTGTCCCAAATTATGGAATAGGTTTCACCTGTAGGCACTAAACCAGCGGTTAATTTCAGAGCATTATGTGTTAGCTTGCCCATGAGGTATTGCACACGTTGCGAGTCAGTCAGTTGGTCATTATTATGTACGTTGGTTTTAAATGACTCATAGAAGATGGGCCAGTTCTCAGTACGACCATCAAAGCAAGGCAATTCTATAGGCGGGAGTTTAATATAAGAGCCGTTGTTACGACTCGCGGGTGCGGATGATGCACTTGCTTGCGGTATTGACATTTTAATAATGTTGTTTCGAGTTAATGTCTACACCGCTTCAGTATTTACCAGCTTCAGACCTGTCAACTGAGTGCAAGAAACTAACGAATCGCAAAAAATTGCTAGAAAGTATTGTGCAATCATATTGGAGAAAATGGCGCTTAGAGTTTTTGCACACATTGCAAGTCCGAAATAAATGGTGTACTCCAGATCATCCTATTGTTCAAGGCACGGTAGTCTTGATGGGTGATGATGATGTTCCACCCCTTCGATGGCCGTTAGGTATAATCACGACCGTACATCCAGGACCTGATGGTGTGATTCGAGTAGCTACTGTTAAAACTAATAACGGCTTATTCAAACGACCTGTTGTGAAGCTATATCCTTTACCTACACAGTAATCAATAACCTATTTCCAGTTCTTATTGGGAGGTTCTTTTTCTTTCTTATTTATCATTCAACCGCATCATTTCATCTCATTTTTGAAATTCTTTGCATTTCAAGGCCGGGAGCATGGTTACGCCGTCAGAGCAAAATCCCTTTTGGCCTCCTTTCTTAAAAAAGCTGTTGAGACTGCTTACACGCACCGCCTTCATAGTTCTGGCTGTCATAAAAAAAAAACATTCAGTTACATACGTCAACGCATAATTTTCATATTTTCTCCGCTGCAAACTGAACTACGAATGAATAATAAGATTGCTATTAATAAGTACCTATAGTGATTGTGCTAGTTACTCCTGCCGCTCCTCTCTGCTTACGCCCGCTCCAAGTCACTCGGACAACTAAGGTAAGCAGTTTCAGCTTCTCAAAATTTGCATATTTGGTTTGTCTTTTATCCTACGGCGTAACCTTGCCTTCGGCTCCGCTCATCACCGCATAGTCTAAATTGCCTATTTACACGGCCTAAGCACCCATTTACTGATTATACACATTAGTATTTAAAAGGTTGGAGTCGCAATAGATCGCGTCCGCCGGATAATATTCTCCTAAAAAATGCAAACCCAGTTACCAGGATCGCAAAACCTAGTAGGAGTTCTTACTAAATATGTAAGCATCTGGCGATCACATCCGGGAACTAAATAACAACAATTTAGGGGGGCGATTTTTGACTTTCAAGCACTCGACTCATCCACTCGAAAACTGTCAAAACTATAAAATGCTATATATATAGTTGCTCAAAAAGTGGTACTTTTTGTGGCTGCGTAGCGTACGAGAAGCTCAATTTCTCGAACTAGTGCTTTTTACTTTTTATTGAGCTTGTGTGTGATTTGATTGGTTTAAGCAAATCTAGTTGGCCGCGCGCCACTAGAATTCTGCTCTGTGATTGGTTGAAAAAAATCTAGATGGCCACGCGCCCCAAGAATACTACTGTATACTGCTCTGTGACGGTTGAAATATTGAAGCTGCGCGCTTCACTCGCACTGATATGGAAGTGAGGTTGTAAATTTCGTAAAGTTTTTTTCGCAATTGTATTAAAAGACGTCGTTTACCACACGTGTGAAATGTCTTTTACCACTCGTACCGAGTCTTGCCACTCGCTTTCAGCTCGTGGCAAGATACCTCGGTACTAGTGGTGCAAAGACATTCTTTTCACACTAGTTGTAAAATGTACTATTTAGGTACATAGGACACCAGTTAAAAGTTAATAGATTTTTAGCAAACAAGGATTGAAATTACTTGCGCCACCGATATAACGCTCAGGACAGCGAAATGACGGTTGTGTTAGAAAAGTGTGTTTTTTTTGGAATATTATATTTATAAGTACTATTTGTTTATAAACCCACTAAGTGTCTTTAAATCAAATCCGAAAGCCGAAGACAAGAAGCGTCCCTTCAGAGCGCGCTCTTTACGCCAGTCCGACAGCCAAAGACCCGAAGCGACCCACCAGAGTGCACTCTCGGATATTTTTAAACCTATTCCCAATTCAAACCTCAAAGCCTCGTCTCTCAAGCTCCAGACTCGCCACTCCCGCCTTACTTTCCCCCATCTACAATACAATATTGTATGTAGTTACAAAAAATATCTCAATTAAAGATGATCTACGTGCTGAAATAATAAGCCATGGAAATTACTTCTTAGAGGACGAAAATACATCGCGTGTAACACTACCTCGTAAATCACTTTTTCACCTCACCGGCTCGAAAAGGCTTGCTTTATCGCTCAAAATCTGCGCCCAAAAGTCCATTTTATCCGCTAGCGTGGAAAGAGTTTTTGAATTTGGAACGTGACGGTCGATCGCGAGACCCAACTTTTTTCTATACAGAATGAGAGGTGCGTTCAGAAACTGATGGTGTTATGTCAATAATAAATTGTTATTATTTTGATAAAATAAAATTAATAATACTTATTCTCTCTTAATTAAGTAGGTACATACGAAATATTAACATTTAGACTGACTTATAAGGATAAAATACGAATAAATAAAATAATTTTAAAAGGTCGTTATTTTTCTAAAAAAATCGGTTTTTCCAAATTTGGAACGCATCGTTTGAAAAGTTAATTTAAGAAAACACTCATATACATTTAATTTTGTTTTGTTCTAAAGCCACAGACTGTAAAACCAAAATAATGGTGGTTATTTATAGATTTTAGTGCAGAATATATACATATATGAATTTTGATGCCTGCTAAGTTAGCGGAAAAAGTCAAATAAGCGTATTTGAGTCTTAGTTTAAACCGTGAGTACCCAACAATACGTTGACTTTTTTAATGTAGGTAAGCGTGAGGTTATTTAAAGATGCAAAAATATGTATGTTACATTTGATAATTATAAAATGCTAGATCTTGATGAGATGTAAACAAACCTTTATTGAAAATGGGTATAAGGTCCAAATTACTTCCATTACATTTACTTACCTACAATTTTCCTCGCGGTGGTGAGGTGAAAAATTGTGTGTTTCGCTCGGCAGCAAAATTGTTTGGCGTCTCGTGCCTTGAAAGCCTCGCTATGCTCAGGATTGTACTTTTGAACCATTCGCTTCGCTCATGGTTCAATTTTACAATCCTTCGCTAGCTCGACTTTCAATACTAAGCACTTGCGCCAAACAAAAACTTTGCAGCCTTGCATAACAAATAACTATTAAACGCGTAGCTGCACGTTTGCTTTACTTCACAGCCAGCCTAAGCACAACTGAGGGCCTAGACAAAGACAAGGTTACAATCGACAAGCGATAACGTCAATAGAAAACTAATAAAATGTATGGGAATGAGAATGACAGATGTTAACGAAAAGTGTTTCGTCGGCATCTCTCATTCTCATACATTGGCCCCTGACGTAGTTTCTCGTAACATTGCAAACATGGCGACAGTGCCTTCGGCCAACTAGATATCAGGAGGTATTTGCACGAAGTCATTTACTGGCTAAACGTGTGACGAAGACAAATGGTCGTCCATTATTTAATCAAAACCATTATACGTTGTAATGCGTAATTTAATTGTCTTTCCAATGATGTATAATACTTCTGAATAAGTTATTCAGAATTATGTTGTGCTTACATTTGTTTGAAGGAATCGGCGAGTGTGACAGGCCTCACAGACTTGCTGCGCGGTATAATTTACACATTAAGCTTATTTTTTTCTCGGTTTTGTTTATAATAATGTTTAAAATTATGTTATGCCTCACTATACCTTTATGGCCTCGTCGTGTAAATTTTTTTTTGTGATATTTTGGTGATCGGTTTTTTATAACTGGCCTGTGACACCAAAAAAGTTCCTTTGAAAATCCACCCATTTACATTGTGGAAGATGCCAAAAAGGAAGCAAGAAAAATAATATAAGCATAATATATGTTAAGCAAAATCAAATTATTTGAATGTAAAGTCAAACGAAAGCGTATAATTTCGCCTTCTCCATCTTCAGAAGAAGAGGATTCAATACATACTTGTACAAACTCAGGTAAGGGCATTTTCGCGAGAAGAGATGCATCGTTAGTGACGTCACCGAGTATAAGTTAAAAATGTTCCACTTTGTAACTATATGTAACCATAAAATTTGTATGACAAATACAAGTTACAAAATGGAACACTACATTGAATCTATGAATATTTGATTTCACAAAAAACCTTATTATGTATATTGCTTTAGTTACTGTGAATTGCTTGTGAAAAGTGATTTCATCTTTTTTGATGTCCTTGTCTGAACGACTCGCACAACATTTTGCTGCATAAGAAGGCATATTTTTTTATTACATTTGGTTTATTCAACAGTCTGGCAACACTACTATATCCGAACAAAACGGCTGCCAGGCATCGTTCTGACGCCCCGCCTACCATGGCACCCTTGCGTAGGGTCATTTTACGGCGCTGGTTAGACTTCTATGTTTTTTTCTTTCGCTAGCTACTTAACTATTGACTTTATCCCGGTGTCTTGTTTACCTTTCAAATTCGAATGCAAATGTGTTTCTTATCCCATAGAAGTCGAATTTGTATATGTTATGGTGGCCGAAAGGGTTATAATCCCTTCAACCACGGCCTTGAACCTTTTAAATATTATAAATGCGAAAGTTAGGACTTTTAGATGTTTGGATGTTTGTTACTCAATCAGGCTTAAAGGGCTCAACCGGTTTAGATGAAATTTTGCATGAAAATAGTTTATAGTGTGTGTTCAAATATAGAAAAGTAGGTATGTTCCCATCCACGAAGTCGCAGACGGAAGCTAGTATGTAAAATGAAAATTTAGACATTCAAAAAATTGTTTATTCACTTAATATCACACAAAAGCGCGACTCCCCGCAGCGCCCAGTGCCTCGGGTTGCTGTCGGTCTCGAAGTCTATGGAGCCGACGTATTTCGCGTCCGTCCGCTGCGGCTTGCGGTATATCGGGCACTCGTACAGCCGCGGGTCCTTGCCGGCCGTGGTGTTGATCGCGAATATGTAGATGATCGGCATCTGCTCGTAGAGGACTTTCGCCTTTGATTCTATCAGCTTCCCGGATTTTCTGTCTAGAGATGCGCCTGGAAGAATGTATTCTTTATAATATGGCCGCTCAAATGCTGCTTCTTTATTTTATTCATGGGTAGTACAGTGAGCATCAGGTATACCTGAGCGGGCAAGGTGTCCAAGAAAACATATACACTTTAATCGTCACAAAATTATTGACAACTAAGTTGCCATTTTCACGTAGGCTTTCAATTCGTTACGTATATCTCATCGTCTCAGTATTTCTTTAATACATACACCCTTGTTTAATCACAATGATAATAACGGTTAGAAAGTCAGTGGTAACTAAGCACTCAAATCCAAGCTGCTGTCATTAATACCTACACACACTGCCAGTCACGTACGTCCACAACCAGGGTACCAACAGTTGCTAAGCAGTTGTTATTTCAATGGTAACCAAGCATCAACATTTATCTTATAAATCATCATTATCATCATCATCTTCATATCAGCCGAAAGACGTCTACTGCTGGACATAGGCCTCCCCCAAAGAGCGCCAAAGTGACCGGTCCTGCGCCACCTGCATCCAGCGGACTCCGATATACTTCCGTACCGGAAGGCGCGGCGTGAGTTGGCCCCCGACAAGGTGGACTGATGACCTGGTAAAGGATATAAGTAGCATCCAAAGTAGCCAAATATATCGTAACACATCCTTACTCTTACAGTAATTAAGACGTGTTCCGTTATATTTGGCTGCTTTGGATGGTACTAACTATATGATGGTGACTGTACGAGTTGACGTCATACTAACACCTAAGTAGATTTCTAAGGAGGAACTTGAATATGGTAGATAACAGTACCATCCATAATTCCCGAATCGTACAAGACTGGATTCAAACTCGGCACGTGAGAGAAGAAATGACACTTTAGACAGAACATGATGACAAGACAAAGATGCCTCCAAAGAGTGGGGGAAAATGATACAAAAATGGGACTCCACCCAAGCCAGAACGCGTGTAAATTTAAACAACTGTTCAATTTGATGGGAATCTTTCCGAGGTGGAAATCTTTGTGAAAATTTAGTTATTTCGATGAGGGAGCGTTTACAAAACGTGCTCAATGCTGGGGGTCACACGCGATTTTAAACTATTAAACTGAAACCCCTTATAAAATGAATAACTCATAATTTACTATTTGTCGTTATATTCTATGCTATAGGGACTCTATTTAGCATAGTACAGGTTATAACTTGTCTATTTGTTACAAAAAGAATGTTTAGTTTATTTTATAATAATTGTTAGAGACAGTAAAAACATATTCATGAAATATGTCGTAGTTGATTTAATTTTGAAGCCACCAATCACAAAGAATAATTAAATACGTGTAGTTTTAGTAGTAGAAAACTATGAACTGGAGCACGTAATCAACACACTCAGTGGTGCCTGGCTGGTCAACCAGTGAGTTGACCAGGCACCACTGAGTTGATGACTCTCAAGTGAGTCATGAACTCAGTGGGGCCTACAATCTCCTGTCAAAAAGTCGCAAGCTACATGTGACGTCTTCAAGAAGGTAAAAGGTCCCACTTTATCGGTAGAAAAAGTATTCATTGGCGGATCAGCTTTTCGAACCCAATTCCTCTGGTTTACTACACTGATACGTCAATCGTTCACAATTTTCCTAGAAGAGCAAGTGTTATGTTATGTTGAAAAAAAGTTAAGAGAAATCATAAAAAATAATGCGAAGGTTTATTTCGAAATAATGCGAAATAAACCTAAAACAAATAAGGCACAAAATAAAAATAAACCAGAAAACAAAATAAAAAGCTCTTAATTTGTACTTGTGTGTCGACTGAGATTTGAACCGGTGGTCTCTGCTTTGAAAAACAAACGAATATTACTGAGACCACAACGGACCTTGACAAACGGCTCTAAATTCGGTTTCACTTACATTTCGCTATATGTCAGGCGTTTGGACGATTCTGGTGAAAAAATAATTTTCAGTAAGCTGACCGAGAGGCAAATGTCAAATTATTGAAGAGAAAAACGTGAGATAGATGTATGTGATGACAAGACTGTACTGTTTTCGATGATTGTCAAATCGCATCTGAAATTAACGTGGCTGTTTTTAAATCAACATTCGACCTTACTTGTCAGCAGTGAACGTTTCTTTTTCTATGTTGTTTAGATATTATTGACGTGCCGACTGCTTAGATACAAGTGGTTTCCTGACTGCTAAGGTATCAATGACTGGTAAAGTGTGAAAAGATTACTGAAAAGCGACTTTTTGACGATCGAAACGTCTACCTCTGTTTGACCACCGGGAGTGTATAGCTACACAAGCTGACTGTACAATCAGCAACAAAAGTGGCTACGCTGGTCAAGTTCTCAAAATTATCTACATCTACTCCTGACATTACACATGTCTGTAATGTCAGGAGGATGAGGACTCTCTAGATCGTTTCGAGTGTGTTATTTTACTGCTACTTCTGCCCGATTGTACAGAGTCAAAAATATAAAATTCCTGTGCCGACATTAAGTGCTATGGGACATATTTATGAGAAGTTGTATGCAAGCATATTTTCATCTTTGACTGTGCGTAAATATATTATATATTATTATTAATAAAATTGCACTACCGCGTGTAAGAAGAAACGCCTGTTCATGCTCATTAAGAGTCGAACCAAATGTTTTTCCAAATGTTTTTCTTAAAAAGGCCTTAACTTTTGTAATGTACACAGTAATGACACTAACTTAAATCTCTGTATGACCATAATTATGGTATGACCTTTACATCATTCTAAATGGGAACGGAGTTGCTTTCGTTTTGATTCGTTCTATTTTGAATTTAAATAAGATCTACTACTTCGTTTTCAGGTACACTACATAATTCCGATAAGTCCGAAGAAGTTCCGAAGAGTCATTTATTTGTCAAATTTGAGACCGCCACCGCAGACCGCATTTGTCCGAAACGATACGTTTTACGAATTACATAATTCCGACAGCCACATGCGGCTGGATTATTTAAATTTTAAGCATATAATACAAAATTTATGTCTCCTATTAATATGGCGTTTAGAATTAGAAGATTTGTATTAATTATGGTATCGGACAAATGCGGTGCGGTCTCAAATTTGACAAATAAATGACTCTTCGGAATTGTTTCGTGTTCCTCAAATGTTATTGTATATGTAGAAGTCGGCTAGAGCTTAATGCCATGATGATACTCGTATACAACGTGTTTTTTAACCGTCTTAGAGCCGAACCCCGCTAAAAGTATCCAAAGAGTGAAAAAAAAATTGTTTTGGTACCTAATAAAAGGTAATTAAGTTTGAAAAATCCTGTATGGCGCGCTGTGCGAAGTTCATTCACCCGGTTAGAGTTCGTACCTATCTACATAAGATGGTGGCTAGCGGTAACTCGGCTGGATGATTAAAATTAAAATTGATACAAGAAAAACAACATTATTGAATTTGGCCTGTTAAAGAAATGAAAGAAATACCCTCTAAGAATAGACCGTAGACGTAGACGCCCTCCGCCGGCCCTTCGTGCACATCCTCACGGTTCAGCTTGGTGATGTGGTTCTGTAGAACCACCGAGTCCAGCGCCCAGCCCTTGTGGCTTCGAGTCACTTCCTGCGGGTGATTAATTGATTGGTCACAAGTCACAAAAAACGAAATAAGTACTGTGCTAGCCGATTTACATTAGTATGTTGTGTGTATTTTATTAGTAATGAAATTAGACATTGGACAAATACCATTAAACAACAGGCAGGGTAAATCGCCAGTAACTGTCCAACGTTCAATAACTGGCCATCTTTAGTATGAGGGGGCAACTTATTGAAGGTTTACCCTATAACCATGTAATGCAAACTCTCAAACAGGTTTCCCTTTCCGAGCTCTCCAAATACTGGTCTTGAAATGCTTACCAACTTCACTCTTAGTGTTTTTAGCTTCGGCCCGGGTTCTATATCCTGTCATTTATCGTCGTGCGTGACCCTAATACGCCGTGCAGGTTTGCGCTAACCTGTCTGTTTGCAGTAAGAAATCCCTGACCTGAGGGTGGAAGAAGCCTGTCATCTAGAACGCATTGGGACGGCCGTTTGAGCGACCCCACACCGTACTGGTGCTCTCACACTCCAGAATCAAAATCTGCTACTAGGCTAGCATAAGCAGTAACCTGTCTCATGGCTGTGAGGAATCCCTGAGGGTTGAAGAAGCCCGTCATCCAGAACGCGGTGGGGCGACCATTGCGCAGCCACACGCGGTACTGATGCTCTCGCTCCAGAAGCTCGGTGTACCAAAATCCTAGTGTAGCTGACTCCCATGACACCTAAAAGAAAATGAATGAGAAAGAGAATTAATGTAAGGATCTTGTCATCTGTTATTAATTGGTAATTGTAGCGAACAGTATACACTGTGGTCAGAACGTGCATTATTGACTGGTGCGGTTGTTAAGTGAAACAATATAGAGCCTGACAATAGAGGCTGGAGAAACAGAATCAAAATTTGTGCTAACAATTTTACTTAGGTTAGGTCATAGCAGTATTAGAATACTGTTGACTTTTTATCATGATTATAATAGTGACCAATACGTACACTTAAAAACCAATGTACCTTAAGCCAGTTCTGTGGTATCCTAGCGTCGTACATAGCGTCGAGACTCTCTCGTAGTCCCTGACTCATCACAATAGTTCCGTCGATGGCTAGTTTCAGATTGCATAGAGTTGACTGTACCGACTTGATCACGCGCTGTATACGATCAATCTCTTGCCTGAAAAGAAAGACAATAATTAGTTTTTAACCGACGAAAAAAACGGAGAAGGTTCTCAAGTCAACGCGTATATATATTTTTTTTTTATGTATGATCACGCATAACTTTTTACAGAGTAGTCCGATTTTGATAATTCTTTTTTTATTAGAAAGGGTATACCTCGAAGTTGGTCCCATATAAATTTTAAATAAAAATTTCAACCCTAAGGGTAGGAAAACAGGGGATGATTGTTTGTTCACTTACTGATTGATATGTATGACCACGCATGTGTGTGTGTGTGTGTGTGTGTGTGTGTGTGTGTGTGTGTGTGTGTGTGTGTGTGTGTGTGTGTGTGTGTGTGTGTGTGTGTGTGTGTGTGTGTGTGTGTGTGTGTGTGTGTGTGTGTGTGTGTGTGTGTGTGTGTGTGTGTGTGTGTGTGTGTGTGTGTGTGTGTGTGTGTGTGTGTGTGTGTGTGTGTGTGTGTGTGTGTGTGTGTGTGTGTGTGTGTGTGTGTGTGTGTGTGTGTGTGTGTGTGTGTGTGTGTGTGTGTGTGTGTGTGTGTGTGTGTGTGTGTGTGTGTGTGTGTGTGTGTGTGTGTGTGTGTGTGTGTGTGTGTGTGTGTGTGTGTGTGTGTGTGTGTGTGTGTGTGTGTGTGTGTGTGTGTGTGTGTGTGTGTGTGTGTGTGTGTGTGTGTGTGTGTGTGTGTGTGTGTGTGTGTGTGTGTGTGTGTGTGTGTGTGTGTGTGTGTGTGTGTGTGTGTGTGTGTGTGTGTGTGTGTGTGTGTGTGTGTGTGTGTGTGTGTGTGTGTGTGTGTGTGTGTGTGTGTGTGTGTGTGTGTGTGTGTGTGTGTGTGTGTGTGTGTGTGTGTGTGTGTGTGTGTGTGTGTGTGTGTGTGTGTGTGTGTGTGTGTGTGTGTGTGTGTGTGTGTGTGTGTGTGTGTGTGTGTGTGTGTGTGTGTGTGTGTGTGTGTGTGTGTGTGTGTGTGTGTGTGTGTGTGTGTGTGTGTGTGTGTGTGTGTGTGTGTGTGTGTGTGTGTGTGTGTGTGTGTGTGTGTTGAATGAGCTTTACACCTGTCAGTCTCTTGTGTGTAGACCTCTCAGTCTCTGCATTTCTGCTAAAGCTCGTTTATCGTGAGGTTTGTGTAATACCTTATTCGGCTCTAGGTCAGATAAAGCAATACCATCAAGTGTATTTACTCTACTCAGCGCCACATATGCCTGCCGCGGCTTCTGGCAACAATCACTGGATATTTTTGCACCAATTTTAGTCGTTCAGGGAATGGTATGCTGTCTCTATCATTTACATTGCGGCCATCCGCAATGAGTAAAGCTTTTATCATATCCGGCCAATTTAGATCATTGCAAGAAAAGGTCATAAACCAGGTAGGAGGCCCTAGACTTCTTACCATAGCAATCAACTCCGAACAGCATCGTCTCCAGTAAGAAGCAGACCCTCGCACATTTCTCATAGTCGAAAATCGGTTGAAATTTGAGGTCTGGTTGTGGCATGCTAAGCCGAAAGCAGGACCAGTGTTTAATGAAATGCGAGAAAGCAAAAAGATCTTTAGATCTCGTTTAAAGTGGTGTCAGAAGAACGAAGAACAAATTAAATTAGATATTATCGCGAAGCATCACTCTAAACGAGATTTTAAGGGTTTGTAGAAGGCATTAATGATAACAAATGTATTGCCGACATGTTTCAACACCATTTCCAAGTCGAATTACCACTGGGGCTACCACAGTCAACGGGGGTGTCAGATGCTGGGTCTCGTGGTCAGGGGATGATCACCAGGTCTACGGCAAAAGATGTTATCAAAGCTATTAAAGGTATGACACGGGGTAAGTCTCCTGGGCACGATGGTCTTAGCATTGAGCACCTCCAGCATGCTGGCCCGCATCTGCCAAGAGTTCTGGCTATGTTGTACACATTCTGTGTAGGGCACTCGTACCTGCCGTCGGACGCGATGAAGACTGTGGTGGTGCCCATCGTGAAAAACAAAACAGGTGACAGTAGCGACAAAACCAACTACAGACCTATTTCACTAGCTACCATTATAGCCAAGGTGTTTGATAGTGTGCTTAACTCCCACATATATCTGAAATTACACGATAATCAATTTGGATTTAAGCCGGGATTATCCACAGAAACTGCAATTGTGGGTCTTAAAATACTGTCAAGTACTACATGGACCGACAGACAAATGTATACGCATGCTACCTTGACCTATCTAAGGCGTTCGATATGGTTAATTACGACATCCTCTGGCAGATATTGAATGACTCTGGCGTGCCAGCTGACCTGACTAGCTCTCTCAAATTCTGGTACCTTAACCAATCCAATGTCGTAAGATGGGCGGGGGCGTTTTCGGATGCATACAGGCTGAAGTGTGGAGTAAGACAAGGAGGACTAACCTCGCCTAAGCTCTTCAACCTGTATGTAAACGAACTTATAGAGGAGCTCAGCAGCGCCCGCATCGGTTGCCATATTGACGGAGTGTGCGTAAATAATATCAGTTACGCAGATGATATGGTGCTGCTGAGTGCCTCTCCATGCGGACTTACGAAACTGATAGGCATCTGTGAACGGTACGCAATGAGTCACGGTCTGCAATACAATGTGTTGAAAAGCGAATGTATGGTCTTTAGGGTTAGGAATAAAAGTCCACAGGATGTTCCGCCGATAAAACTAAATGGGAAGGTACTGACTGTGGTATCACAGTTTAAGTATCTGGGGCATATTATGACGTCTGACCTTAAAGACGGTACTGATATTGAGCGGGAACGAAGAGCATTGTCTGTGAGAGCTAACATGATCAACTATGAATACAATAACATCCAACTTGAAATTGTACAAAGTTTTACACTACTGGGCATTGATATAGATAGGCATATTACGTGGAAATTCCACATAAACAAAATTAAAGTTAAATTATCGAGATTCGTTTACGCGCTTCGGGAAGTAAAGAAATCCACTAACCTGGAAACCGCGCTATCTACTTATTATGCTTACGCTTACGCATGGCTCACGTATGGAATTATGCTCTGGGGAAACAGCACAGACGCGCCTTCTGTCTTCACCATCCAGAAAAAACTAAATCCGCATATTGGTCAATATTAAGCAAACTGACAGCTGCAAACCCTACTTTAAAAAGCATAAATTACTTACTCTACCCAGTATATACATATTTGATACATGTAAGTTTGTACGGAAACATAAAGAGTTATACGTAAAACGCGACGACTTTCCCTCTTCACGACCTATCCGTAATAAGAATAGGCTAGTTCGGCCGCCCGCCAAACTGACACTGCTATCCTCAGGCCCATTCATAATGTCTATTAAGATTTATAATAATTTACCTGACTCTATAAAGGAGGAAGAAGACGATAAAAAGTACATAAATAAAATAAAGCAACTTTTACTAACTAAATCCTATTACACGCTAAATGAATATTTGGAAGATAAATTATAAACGTTCAGTAAGTCCTCCTCTCCCTGAAATTGCAGTGCCCAACAGGGTTCACAATGATCTGTAGCTTTAAGTTAACACTACTTTTGTGATATTGCAATAAATGATTGAGTATTGAGTATTGAGTATTGATCGCTCGCGGGTTTGCTGGATGCTCGAGAAGGGTCAAGTTAACCCTATTCAGGGCCTACTGCACGTCCTTATATTCCAGCGGCCTGTGGGCGAACTATACTCAGGCACAATACAGTGCTCTTCGTGTCCAATTTAATAACGCATTCAGGATGCTGATGGGGCTGCCCCGATATTGCAGCGCGTCAGGGATGTTCGCAGAAGCGAGGGTGGACTGTTTCCACACTACTATGCGCATGCGATGTACATCCCTGGTGCGTAGTGTACGGGCCAGTGCCAACAGCATCCTGAAAATGGTCGCTGAACGTAAATATGGACTGTGTGTATATAAACCACTGCTGTATGGTGCACGCAAACACACATGTTAATTATGAGGTCGCATGACATTTGACATTTTGAGATTTAAATGAATTATTAATGTAACTTGACATCCAGTGAATAATTATTATTTTTAAATTAGATTACTTCAGAAATATTTACAAAATTTTATTATTAGTTGACTGTAATGTGAATTTCAAACCGGCCTAAATCGTATTATTATTTATTACTATGTATTTATCTCTTTAAATTAACTTTATGTGTGCTAACTATGAACTTTGTAATTACTAATATTAAGCTAAGTTTTACTAACAATAGTGACCCATGTTGGTCTTTGAATAAATGAATTGAATTGATAGTCAGATGCATATTGTCAATCAGTCCTTGGGGTGTGAGTTCTTAAATGTATTTTTCTCATTCGAGCAGCATATCTTGTAGGCCTACCCATGTTGGTATATAAAGCCTCTTCTTTTAAAGAATTTATATTATACAACAAGCAATATAATTACATTAGGATTATAAAGCAATTAACAGTTTCAGTAAGGTAGGAAGCTATTTTAAAAGTAATCAAAAATATTGCATGTAACTAGAAATTAAGTTAGTAATTAACTAAAGTAAGCCACAGAAAATTGAAAAATAAAAACTTTTTAACAAAAAATTAAACCGCCGAAAAGGAACTGAAAAGCAAAAAATAATAAAACTTTTTTATTTAGTTTAATAACTAAATTCTTAAACTATTGTAAGTACTTATACCTAAGTAAGTATATAATTTTGTAATTATTTTGACTTTTTAATTACCTAACCTTAATAACTAAGTTCTTAAATTAATCTAAGTGTACCGAAGTAATTTTGAGTCGGCGCCAAACAATCAATGAACAAAGATTACTCCAAACAAGTACAAGTTAGACCAAATCAAATGAATAATGCTATGTGAAATCTCCAGACATAAACATTAACATTCCAAAAAATGCGCTCTCCGCACGACCACTCGCTACGACGTGTGTCATCACGTGTGGCCCGTTCGGGTTGGTGTCTCGCTGACATTAACCATAACTTCGTGAACGCTCAGCATTCAAAATTCAAATATTTATTCTGTAAGCAGGCCTCAAGGGCTCTTTCACATGTCCGATCAAATCAAATAGGTATCAAATCAAATGGGTAATATATCATTGTCCTTTACATAATTAATTAATATGCTTGTTTGGCGCCTACTCAAAATTACTTCGGTACACTTAGATTAATTTAAGAACTTAGTTATTAAGGTTAGGTAATTAAAAAGTCAAAATAATTACAAAATTATATACTTACTTAGGTATAAGTACTTACAATAGTTTAAGAATTTAGTTATTAAACTAAATAAAAAAGTTTTATTATTTTTTGCTTTTCAGTTCCTTTTCGGCGGTTTAATTTTTTGTTAAAAAGTTTTTTAAACCTAAGATATATAAACTCACTAAGTTTGATAAACTTGCCTTAAGAAGATATTCATTGGTAGAAATGCTCCCATCTTCACCAAAGCCTCTCTGACTTCAAAACTCACGTATTGTTTGGGTAACTTCTCTAGCATATCTTCAGCAAGTCTATACACTATACTTTCTCTAGTCTCGCCGCCTCCACCACCTCCTTCTTTGGGTTGCACACTCAATATCGTGTCCAGGATATCCTTAGCACTGTTGATCTGGTATGTTATGTCCGCGTTGCCGTGGAGACCGAATACTTCTGGAGTATCGGTCAATGGCAGCTGGTTTATATAATCAACATAACCGGATAGATTCCTCGTCTGAGGTACTTTGTAGCCTTTGTAAAATTCAAACCCTGGTCGTAACAACACATCACAAAACCACACGTTGGTGAACGTTGTCAGCAGACGTTTGTCAAAGTCATCTGTCACTCGACCACCGTACATGACCTCTCCAAGCATGTAGCAGATTGTTGGCCAAGATATACCCTTCTTAGGGTCTATATCGTCCAGATGGTTTTGGATAAATTGAACGCATGCAGCGTAGTCAGCTTGGTTGAACTCGTAGGGAATATTCCACCCTAGAGGACCGAACTTCCGTCGTTCTTGCAGGATGGTGTGTAGAAAAGCCACTGCGTACAACAACGGTGGCCACTGGGATAAAGATGAATAGTCTAAAGTATCCTGAGTGATATTTTGGTAAGTTCTTTTCATGCTAGCTCTGATGCCTTGAGGCGGTTCGTTTGTGAATTTTATAGCCATTTGTAGGAGACCTATTGGGAATTCTGTGTGGACTTCTGTAGTGAGCCAAAGTCTGAAGGATTCCTGGACGTGCTCAGTTTCTATGAGAGCGTCCATGGCTTCCACACAGAAGGGAAGAGAAAGATGTATATTTTGGAGGAGCACCCAACCTCCGTCGTTCATAGAATCTGATATCATCTTGCGCGCAACTATTTCTTGACCCTGACCCATTGAAACCGCTTTTATCTCTGCAGAGAAAAATAATTATATAGAACATTTTTAGGACAATGAATGTAAGCAAATGACACATGTAAAAATACAGTTTTCTTACGAATTTCCCTAGACTTGGCCAATGAAGCAATTTGTGCTGAAGGGTCGGATCCTATAGATAGGATGCAGATGAGTGGCGTACGAGGTTCCGACTCTTCCCAGGTGGTTTCAAGGTTCAAAATGCATCCTTCACCGTACTCTGGGCCAAGAGAATCTAAAAATACAAATCATTTGATCGGACATAAACATACATTGTTGGTTATTAATTTTAACAGGAGTCTACAACGCTATTGTTTACACAAGTGACCATGAGATCTGTCTGGTTCAGCGGCGTTTACACCTGTTTAAAGTTTTGGCGCTAAATGGGGTAAAGGCCTCCTCCAGTTAGCGCGCTAAATGGAGACAGGCCTAAACGCTGCTTTACAAAGAACCGACCGCACTCAAGCTAAAATACGTGAAAATACAATTCAAACTACCTACCGACGATATACTTCCTCGCCTGCGAGAGCGTGCGATCAGGGCTCCATGAACGAATAAGCAGTAACTTGCGGAACACGTCGAGGCTGTCGTTGTAGCCGCTCGGTATCGTCTCCTCCTCTGGCTTTGCCTTCTCGTACCAGACGCGCCACTCTTTCTCATTCAAAGTGATCTGAAAGACCGAATTATTATAGTTTTAAAAATATGGAGGTCCATATTAGAATTATCGACGAACTTCCAGTCGATTTTCGTTGTTATTTTGGTCATTTGGTAGGAGTCAAGGACCACCATTAATTATGACGGCGGTACAATCCTCTGAGAATCACGCGTTTGATAAAAAAATACGCCTCCACTTACCTTTTGCAACACATCAGCGAAAGTCTTCAATTTACTAATCTCCACCAAGTTTAACCATGTTATATCCAAAATCCATCTGAATGGTTTCGGAGTCACTGCATTCAAATCCAGCGACGCGCCTCCTTTCACAAAAGCCGTGAATTCATCGTGAGAAATGAGCTGACGGTGACAATCGATCTTCATAGCTAGCATTAGCGTGAACAGAGCCTTGTGCCTCTCATACAAACTCCGCAATGTAAACGCCCACACCTCATGAGTCAAATACTTCAGTATTATATTGATACGTTCCTCAGTTACATTGCTTTTGGTGGACTTCGTAATTGAATTGTCGAAGATAGTCAAGAACTGTTTCAGTGAATTCTGGTACATAATGTTTACATTGCTCATTTCTACTATCAAAAAGTACAATATCGAGCCTCGAGCTGCGACTGCCCTGAATTCTTCACGAGCTTTTATAATTTTCTTTTCTGTCACTTCTGCTACTTTTAGTTTTTCATTGACTTCTTCAGCTGTTGTTTTAGTTATTTGCAAGACATGGATAAGAGCTTCGTCGTCTACTAAGGAACCCTCAGATGACGTCAGGCGGCAAAGCAGATTGCTTTCCAACTCTTTCATTCTACGCTGATTATTCATGACTGACTCAAAAAGTGCCACTCGCTCTTCTTCTAAATCGGATTTCTCCATTAAAATTACGCGACCTAAAAGTTGGTCTTCTAAACCTTGCATAGTAACAGTGAAATCAATTATTGATGTTTTAGCACTTATTTCTGGAGAATATGCAGGGTTCGGTAATTTTGTTGTTATGTAGAGCATAAAACCAGGCATGACGTCACATTCTTTATCGCCTACGATTACTTTCTCTATAGAGCCGGATTTAATAAAATTCTTCTCTAACACATTGTCAATAACTGGATCTAGCTCTACGCCAACATCCTCTATTAACAAAGGTCTCCCTAGTGATAAACTGTCTTCTAAATGAGTTCTGAAATACTTGTGGTTGAGTGAAGTGATTTGTAATTCATTTGTGCTTTCTTTATTTTTTATCCAGTTTTTACCCTGGCTCTGTGGATCGACTAACAAAGGATAAGAACTAGATTTAGTAACTATAAGAGCATTTTGCACTGAAAGATCATCGTTAGGCAAGCCTTGTAGAGTCCATTCAGATATTGTAGCGTTTTCAACCAGCATATTAGTTATATTCAAGTTATCTGTTACCGGTATCTGTTTGTTCTTCAATATTCCCATCCAGTTAGTCAGTAGATTATTTCGAAACTCTTGGTTATATGGCCCGCAGTAGGAAAGGAAACCTGTTGCCAAGACGACATCCCCAACCAATCTTCCCAGTTGTTCTTTGAAGTCTTTACTCTGTTGCGTCCACCTGATCTTTTCTCCGCCTAATCCGTTGATGAGTGCTGTAGCAGCTGTCATTTTTCGCAGGCAAACGTTAGCAGCGTCTGTCAACTGTTGTTTCTCAGAGACAGCGGATTCATATTGTTCTTTTACTTTGCGAAGGGACATTTCTCGTTCTTCGAGTTGCCGTTCTGCGGAAGACAAATCTTCCATAGCAAGCTGGAATAAATAAGTGGGATTACGGTATGGCTGCTATTGTGACTTTTATGCCTATTTGGATTTTATTTTACCTTCAATCTTGCTTCCTGGAGCAATAAGCTTGCCTTCAGAGGTAAGACCTCCTTGTTGACACTATGAAAGAATGCCATGGCCTTCGTCCATGACAACAACCCAGCAACGTCACCGCAGACTCTCTTGGCTGTGTCCATGTTGTAGTCCTCCATCTCAAAATACGGCACCAAATGTTCGACCATTTCATTATTTATAATGTCCTTAGGATAATTTTGGAGTTGAAGAAGGAAAGTGGTGCTAGCCATCATCTGAAATTCAACAAACATGTTGTTTGTAAATAACATAACGTTATTGCGTCACCATTATATTTTAATTTCAATTAAATTCGGTGATTTTGATAAGGAATCACAGCAGGATTGCAGAATTAATATCTATGCCTTGAATGTTGTGATTTTGCCTTGGACACCGCATGATGCAAACAAAAGGTTTAAATCTATAGTAAGGTTAAATATATCTAACCTTAAGTGACTCCGCCCAAGAAGGCTTCGGACATGGCGCTGCCACATCTGGAATAAGTGGATGTAATCTTCTCTGAAACAATATCAATACGCAATCCATGATTCTCATAATTAGATGCGGCGGTCTACCCAACTTCCTGACCGTTGCTATATGTGCGGGTTTTATAGTATTTAGAGCAGCTTCAGCTTCTTCCAATGCTGGTTTAGCAGCCTCCAATTTTATTTCTGCTTTTTCTTTTTCTTCTGCTATGTAAGCTACAAGAGCTTCTGCCTTTTCCTTGACAATTTGAACTTGGTTCTTTACAATTTCAGCTTGCATCGCTCTTTCTGTTACTTCAGTGAGCACGCGACCTGCCTTTTCTGAAGCCAAAGCTAAATCCTGTTCCATTACAGCTAAATCTTTCTTTAATACTTCTACAGAAATTGATGCTTCACGGAGTTTCTCTAAGCCAGTGTCCATACGTAACGCACCATCACCCAATTCTTTCTGCTTCATTTGATAAATTGTTTTGTACCCTCCGATAAAATTAAGGTAAGATTTAGGAGTAACGTGAGAAGATCGACGGAATCGTTGGAAATATTCTGCAGATACTTGCGACACGACGTCTTGAATTGTTCCTAATACGGTAACGAGCTCTTTTTTTACTTCCTTTGTACATTCGATTTCAAACTCAGTTAAAAAATGGTCGGCAACAGAAACGAGGGCATCTTTAGGCCATGGTTGGAACCAATCGATAGTGCAGCCTGATATCAGAGCAGGGAAGCGTAGCGCGCGGTATCTGAAGGCTTCGCTTACCTGAAAAGGACCGAATTAGGTAAATATGGGTTTGCTAGTGTTTTTATCATTGTTGTCAAGTTTTCAACTTTTAGACATGAATGAAAGCTGTTTTGCACCAATTGTCGATGAACATAGCGCAAGCTTTGACGTCTTTAAAAATAGTTGCTTACCGGCGAGAAACATAATACGACATGAAGGTTTTGGCATGTCCTGTTTAAAAAATATTCCATTACTAATTCATTATTCAGCGATCTCTTTTGATTTTCTCGTTTCATAATCGGAGTGAGTTCTGAAATAATTTCTTGCTGTTCGTCTTTAGTAAACAAATTGGATATCACTCCGGATGAGAGAATATTATTTAAATATTCCAAGAAACCTTCTTCCTTTATGTCCAAATCCGTAAAGATGAATGTTGTGCCTTTGCCTTGGACACCACACGATCTATACAAAAGTTTTAAATCTTCGAGGAAGTTACCAACATTGTAAGATCTAGTCAGTGCAATTTGGAAAGAACGGTATCCGGCTATGAAAGTAGATAGCTTTGTGAGTGACTGTTTTCCAGAGCCGCCGACTCCAACCAGCATGACGTTACCTCGAGGGTGCCGGATGACTCGCGATATCTTAACGAGATGGAACATGGCGTCGGGGAAGAATACCAGATCCATGCCAGACCCGCGGACCATTTCGTTGAACTGGGAGAGGAACATTTCTAATCTTTCTCGTAGTTCACTGTACTCAAACACGGGTTCATACACTTTTGGTAATTCCATGTCAGCATCCTCCCCTTCCTCGCCGGTTGGCTCCGGTGCATCCCTTGAAACAAAAACATGATATTATAAAGTAATATTAATAAACAATGATTTGCTACGAATAATGTTAAGAAGTAAGCTCACCTCATAAAATCGACAAAGACTGGCTCACTCTCCATCATCTTTTTATATTCTAATCCCAATATTTGTTCAGCTATGTCATATAAAGCTTTATTAAACCAATCTTTATCAACATAATGCGTGAATCTATCGGAGAAAACTCTAGAACACTCATGTTTCCATAGCAACATTAAACATTTCTCTGATTCAATTACAGTCGGTAATGTTCCAACCATGCCTTGCCAGACTCTAGATAAGTCTCGCAGAGAGAAGACGTAGTGAAATTTTGCTGGCGTTGGTAGCAGGTTTAATCTTGTCTTCATCCATAACTCCCTGGTCAAGGGAATCACTTTTTTGATTAGGTTTCGGACTTCTAACGTGAATCCTCGTTTAGCGTTGTAATGGCCTTCACCAATAACTTTAAAGATTTTATCTATCGCATCGTCATTCGGCAAGGGGCAATTGAAAATTGCAAATTGCCGCTTCAAACGAGGCGGTATGTCGTTTCTACCACCACCTGAAACAACCAAAGACTGATATAACGAATTCAATAGAGTTAAAGCGTTGGAATGAGGAATGGAACATTAGTACCTGGCTGTCCCATAGCACCTAGGAACTGAATGTCGATGACTGTTGTAAAATCGCCTGGTTTCTCCAGGCTGTAAAAGCCACTCATGCTCATGGTTTGTCTCACAATTTCATTTGTGATCTGGTCACCCCACTCATTAATCTGAGGAAGGTTTATATCATCGATAAACACCAGCATTTTCTTACCCCCTGGTGGTCCAAAAGTCATACCGCTTCGTTTCTCCACGTAACTTTCAATTGTCTTCTGGAACTGATACGGACTAGTTGCTGAAGAGAAATTAAATGAACGCCCCATAAACTGTTCCGGATTTGCATTTTTCATGTAGGCTTTCATCATTACAGTCTTGGCTGTGCCCTGCTCTCCCAGTAGCAACACAGCTTTGCCTTGTTTAGCTATGCTGTGGATGAGGTAGTTTATTCTCACATTGTCTACTATTGGAACCAAAATACTAGCGTAATCAGGCGACGCTGTATCTGGGTACTGGTAATTAGTCACTAAATCGTCCCACAGTTCCCATTTACCAGGATGTTTGACATAAAAATCGAATACTATGCATGGTTTGTTATTAGGATGTTTTGGCAATTCCAGAATTTCCGCGAAATTCTGTTTTAAGTATGCGTCGTATTGTTTTCTGTCTTTGGTTTCTAAAAGCGACCCAAAACCCCAGATCAATGTAAATACGTAGACTTTGTGCAAATGTTCTGGTGTAAAAAGAATAATCTCCTCCGTTTTTTCTTTTTCTTCGTCTTCGTCTAAATCTCCATTCACAGATTTACTTGCGGAAGGGTCTTCAGTTTCCTCAATCTGTGGAGGAACGAGGCCCTCCAAGAGACTGAGCATTTGCAGTATAATGTTGCTTTGAAGAACTCTCATACTGAAGATCAGGTTCTGAGTACACCACGTGTAAGTGTTTGGGAAGGTTTGTTCAAAAAGCGTGGTAAATACTTCTCCTTCTCTCTCTGACCGTGTTTTAAGCCAGGCACGAAGAACTGTAATGTAATAAAGGTACATTGGGTGGGATAAAAAACAAGTTTCGTTAAAATGAAACTTTTTTGGTACAAGCTTTTATTCCTAACTGTACTTTTATGTATACCATCATAAACTACTCTTTGAGATGATTCTAACAGGCCGAAACTCAACGGTGTTACGCCAGTTAAGTATTGAATTCTCCTCTCCCGGACCCCACTAATATTAAGTATTTATTATATTTCCATACCTGGGTCCCAATCTAGACCAGACGCACTCATATACACCATGCCGTTCCTCGAAACGGTAGCCGGCGAAGCATTGTCAATGTTTTCCGGCTCAAACAGAATCTTGGAAGTAGGCGACATGGTCAACCGATCTCCGTTAGCCAATGTCAAGGTCTTATTGTCATCGAGCACGGAGTTGAGGTTCTCTATCCATATGCTGTCCACGGGTCCATCGAGGACGAGCCACACGTGTTCATCTTCCTTCATTTTCAGGGTTTTGCGCCACAGAGCCGAGAAGATGCCGTCCGTCCAGTCGTTGGTGGCCACGTCGAGTCGACCGAACATTTGAGCGGCAGTGATGGCTTTGGGATTCATCCTCATTTCCCTGGAGAGTAAAAGGAAATAAGATACTAAATATGTAGTATATCATAGCCGTGTTGGCGCGTAAACTAAGTTCAGCCGTAAATGCTGTTAGAAAAATTTGACAACTGACCAATATTTAAACTAACTTTAACTGTACCGCGAATTGTCGTTGTTAAGTTAGGACAAGCTATGCTTAGTTTGGGACTAGGTCGATTGTCCCGAATATTTCTTTATTTATTGTGTATTTAAGTAACAATAGTTAAGTTGCCGATTAATCTGCTGAGACGCGAAATAAAAAAAAGGTTTGAACCTAGAAACACTGCTATTAGTTATGAATTTTAATTGTTCTAAAATCAAACGAAAGTATATAAAGTAAAGTAAACTAAAAAGTAACTTTATTGCACAAAGAGTTAAAATACAGTTCAAAACAAAAAGTAAAGGCTGGTAAAGTGCATAAGAATTTACAATGCAAAAGTGACAGAGGTTCCCGTACTAGGCTAGGCCTGTATCTCGGGAAAAGAGGTTCTTATTTATTGTCATGTTAACATATATATACAAGTAAATACTTTAGCACTTGGAAATTTGATGCCGAATTGCAATATTTGGTTATTTCTAAAAAACGTTAAAAAGCAGGAGGCTACTGGCCAGTCTACAGGCCACAACGGCTTGGCTCCAGAAGACCCGTGACGCACGTGTCGTGTCATGATTCGTTGAATAGGTTAGTTACTTGTGTGGGTTTTCAGTCTCCGTGAGTGCATTCATAAGCGTGTGGATGCACGTGGTCTTGCCCGCTCCGGGTGGCCCCAGTGTCATGATACCGTGACGCACACGCTGCGTCTCGTACAGCTGTAAATACCGAAGTTCCGAATGAGGTATACTCATTTCAGACCTCATTAGAATTTTAACGAACCGCTTACCTAGAATATCAATAAGTTTCTGTTAAAATTTCATTTTTGGTACAAGCTTTTATTGCCGACTGTACTTTTCTGTGTGCCATCATCAACTACCTATTGAGACGATTCTAACGAACCCAAACTCAACGGGGTGACGTCGGTTAAGTACTGAATTCCCATGGTCACCTCCTGTCTCCATCGTCAGATCAGCTCGATACGATCATAATATTGAATTGTCATCCAAAATATACTTATACCCAAAATTTCAGCTCAATCGGTCACCGGGAAGTGCGTCAAATTGAACTCGCAAGATTTGTCCCATACTAACAGGGCAAGTTAAATAAAAGCTTGTAAAAAAGAACGACAATTTTTTACTTATCTTATCATTAAGCTTTTAAAACATAACAGTAATAATGATTTAGCTTTTCAATACAGATTTCCTTGAAATCGCGTAACGATTATTCCCTTATTTGGAATAGGGTATAGAGTCACACTATATTTTGGGAACTATTTTAGCATTTCCTGTTTCTTATATTATAAAATCACAAAAGCTTAATAATGATTAGTATTCAATATTTTGACTCAGGTTAAGATTACGTTAGGAGCGTTATATCTGCATATATGTTGTAGCCTGAGTGTTACACTTGGCGACTTTTTCCAGTGATACAAACGCGACGCAGTATTGATGCAGGCGACTGGGTATGACAAGTGATCTATGGTTACTGTCAACAATGCAACATACAGTCGTTTGATTCGCTCAAAAAAATCACCGTGTGTTATACTGCTTTTAGACAAAGCTACCCCATAGAAAGGAACTTGATTAACGATAGATATTAAAAAAGGAGAATGCTATGCACTGTATTTTGTATTTAAGTATCTTGTGAATACATCAAGTTAGTTAATATGTTGCTGGATTCGTCAATCTATGCGTCCAAAGCTAAAACGGCCGTTTTTCTTTTGAATTAATAGATCAACGATTCCAGGAACATAAAAACTAGTTTGATGTATTCACAAGGTACTTAAATACAAAATACAGTGCATACTGCTATGCACTATGCCTCCTTTTTTATATCTATCGTTAAATTTAAATAATCACAATTCTTTACCAGTGGCACAAGTGTGCACGTGAAAGCAGCCTTAAGGTTGTTCCCAGCTATACAAAGAGATTTGGAAAGCCGTACCTGTATAATTTTCAGTATCCACGGCGGATGACATATCAGCCCCGTCTCTTCCACTTGCTTTTTAATCGCCTCCTCTAGCTCAGGGTAAGTAGTCTTCTCCAGAGCCTGGTTCGGAAACAGATCAGCGACCAGAGAAATGAAGAGGGGCTCATCCTCATCGATGAGTTTGGACAGGTTCATGTCTCTGAGCACTCGCATGACGATGGTGCTCTCGTTGTCTTTGGAGTTCACGCGTTTCACCGCTCCGAGGGTGCGGAGGACTGAGAGGATGTTGCGGAGCCCGAAGTCGTAGTGAACCTGGAAATTAACAGAAATGTCAAAAATCTGAGGCAATTCTTAATTGCTGCCTGCACTTTCCTTAATCATTCTAACGAGTACAAATACGAAGTGATTGCGTTAGATTCATTACAAAGTTACTAATTAGGGTAACTTTTCGGCTCCATCGTCAGAACAGTTCTAAGCAATATTTATCCGAGAATGTCATTTCACATTTCTAGTTAATTTGCCTTACGAAAGGTGTAGAGTGCTGAATGTTACAATCAAAAGATATACGTGTAGGTACATCTTCCCACACAATAATCAAACCACATACGCGAGATTAAATTTGCCTTCGCCTTATGACTGTCATCGTCTTGATTTACGACATGGTGCAATTGGTGTTTGGTGAGTTAAAGAAAGGATTTCGATTCACTCAGAAACCACTGAGATATAGCTGAACAATTTAACATAAGAAGTCTGATGACAACCTCCTTGACAATCATCTGAACGAGGAGTTTTTGAACGTAACCGGCTCACCTGTTTTGTAAGCTGTTCCTCGCATAGCTTGTACAGAGTGTAAAACTTTCTAGCCAAAGTAATGTTTTCTAAGAAGCCGCATGAAGCCAGTTTCACCCTGATGATGATCTGCCGGTCAGGGACCATCATGGCGACTGTTCGGAACTGAATCTTCAAGTTTTCTGGCAGTTCCTTTCTGCCTGCGTAGCCTGGATTCTGAAAATATATATTAGTTCTACAAGCAATGTCATTAGGTACAGATGCAACTTTAATATGCTGAATGAAAACTGACTGACGGCCTTGCTAGTTTAAACTGGTAGCTACGTGAAACGGAACTGCTGTGCGACCACTGACAGACCGGGTAATTCTATGTGGTTGACATGTAGAAACAGCTCTGACCTCGTTTGCCAGTGAACCGACTCATGCCACAAGATGTTATTGACGTGCAATAAGTTAAACTTACCATAGTGATAAAGATCCCGAATTCTGGACACATCTCCGAAGTATCGCCATCCGTGAACACGAATGTTTTCTTCTTCTCTTTCTTGGCTGCCAGTACTACGGCCACCTGTTGCGCGGCTACTGACAGAACGGGCAGCTCTATACGGTTGAACTCGTCGAAGCAACCCCATGATCCAGACTGCGCGAGGCCCTTGTAGATGCGGCCCAGGCCTCTGGAAATAAGGAGAATGAAACAACAATGAATAAAAACCTCCGAAAGTAGCGTGCATCAAATATTGTACATTAAATAAAAAAATAAAATGCTTTTAGATAGGTATTTTTTGCTATCTTTCATGGGGACTAGGATGGTCCATATAACTAGAAACAGCCGTTACTACTGGAGCTCATGCTGGTTTTCAAAAGTATAAATAATTTTGAAAGGTGCCTATGGACGACCGCTTTAGCTTAGTTGGTAGTGACCCTGCCTAAGAAGCAAGAGGTGGGTTCGAATCCCGGTAAGGGCAAAATTTGTGTGATGAGTATGAATATTTGTTTCTGAGTCATGGATATGTTCTATGTATTTAAGTATTTATATATATTACATATATCGTCGTCTAGTACCCATAACACAAGCCTTATTGAGTTACTTACTATGGGACTAGGTCGATTTGAGTAAGATTGTCCCTATATATTTATTTATTATTATTATTTATTATGGTAACCCCGTTTACTGCGAGGATGAGTTTGATACGTAGCTCAATCACAGCTTCATAGAGCGATAGACATAGTCACCGTGACCTGACATGAAAAAGTAAAGTTTTTGACCTCATACCTACTAGGGATAAGTTCGCCTTTGTACTTTGATCTATTGTGTGACATGTATATTCCTTAACCTGTTATTGTGTACAATAAAGTGCTTACATACATACATACATACTAGTAGGCCTAATTGAGCAGCATTAGGCATACTTACAAAAATGTTACTGTTAGTGTTGCTAATGTTACTGTTGTTAAAATTATGAAATATTATCAAATGAAAAAAAAAATATCGCAGTTAAAGGTAAAGTTATCCTCATCAGTGTCCACAATTTTAAGAGAGGGTATATTTTGTCCCTTTTCCACAAAACACAAGGTGTGTTTTGTGGAAAAGGGACAAAATATAATAAATTGTGTGACGAAACGATTGTCATTTACTATGACGCTCGCAGATGACGTTACGATCTGCGAACAAGCAATATTAAATCGGTTGCATTTTCGTAATTCTTGGAGATATCTGAATGGGATTTCCGTCAATAGACATATTTTTGTCCTACTTGTTTTTGAAGTAATAATACATTTTGAGTCTACTTACACCCGTATTAGTTCTCTTTTATGAAGAAGCCGTCGGCTTCATCAAATAAATATGCCTAACATGTTGCTCGTGGTGCGTCATACGTGGTAGCGAGAGACAGCTGAGTCGTCGGGGTTATTTGATCATGACAAGGACGAAAGGAAATGCCCTTAGCCCTAATTAGAGATAATTAGGAAAAAAATACATAAAAATACCTGTAATCCATCTGGTCGGAACAGTTGAACACCACGACGTATTTGGCCAGAGTCTTGCCCATGTCTTTCACTGTTTCCGTCTTCCCCGTACCGGCGGGGCCGCAGGGCGCGCCGCCCATGCTCATCGCTAAAGCCTGGGCCAGGGTGATGTAGCACCTAAAACAAAAGATGTGACAGGATCAAAATAATACCCAAAGTAGTTTCAAATTCGCCTCCAAAATCCAAAAAGAGTCAGCATAAAAAAATACTCATTTAGAAGGGATAACAGTTTCAAATATTCGTTTGTACAAAAACACCACACAAGGTTTATTTCAATATTCGAAACATTCGTTTGAAAGATTTTGTTTTTCAATAGGAACCTGGGACTCGGCGGGGTATTAAATTTTTTGTTTTGAGAGTGTGTCTCTAGGCACTTGGTTGTGAGATAATTTATTCAAAAATAAAGTATATAAACTATCGGTGCTCGTGGACCAGCAACGTTCCGCGAAGTTATGCAACGTTTACTACTGTTCGTTTCTGAATAGCTGACCGATTGTAGTGATTATTAAAGACTTTGAAAAGCACGCGCAGTTACACACATGATAAACCCAAGATGATGCCAATATGAGGAGAGTTTGAAAGCAAATGAGATTTAGCAGTAGGAAGCCTGGATAGTCGGTAGTTAGCCATACAAACTGAAGAAGTGAAAGTTCCGCTGTGACACAAAAAATAACCATAGAATTATATGGTTAATTTTCGTGTCAATGGAAAACTTTCATAGAAAATTTTATTAAGTAGGTTAAGCTGGTCAAGAATTTGGTCCTTACCTTTATTTTACTAAGAGATAAGATTATATAAGAGATTTTACCTGTCTGTTAGCGGAGTGATTACCAGGCGATCAGTACAGCCAAGGTATTCATTCTGATAGATGAACGTGACGTCCGTTACCGACACCCAGGTCTTGTCGGCGTCCTCTTTGAAGTAGAATCGGCATTGCTTCAACCATTCGAAGTCGTTGGCTGAACGGACGGAGAGGCGGCACTAGAATAAAAATCATGAGCAGCGTTTAACATAGAATCCAAGCAAAACCACGGAAAAAATAGCCTTTGACGACCCCGAAAGTCCATTCCAGATACTGGGGAAAGAATTATAAACATACAAAAAACTGAACAAGCTTCAAACTTACATTTAACAGACACCAAAATTGTATTTGTGGCTTCGCTTTAGTGGCAGCTAAATGATTAAAGACCAAATGCATGTTCCTCGCCACCAATACATCATTAACATGAGATTTACTTACTAGAAAAACATACCACAATACACAATAAGTAAAGGGAATAATGTGTAATTCGAGATGTTTTCCTAGCTATCCTTATATATACATTTAATTAAATTTCTAGGTCGTACTGTTCCACTGCAGTGTAAAGGCCTCTCTTTCTACCACGCATCTATATTGACCGTCAAACTATTTATACCATTCCCTCCGATAAGCCCGGCCACGCCATTCCGCCTTCTCCGTCTGGGTTCTGACCCTACGCCGAACTCTTAATCCAGTCTTCTAGGTACTTTCCTTGGTCCACAAGTCGTTTGGCAATTGGCATACGGTAGATGTGTCCGGCCCGAACCTACTTAAACTTAGCAGCTGTCCAGGCTACTTAGTGTTGGAGCGTAAGATATATAAGGTAGGGAATCTTATCTTATCAGAAAAATATTTCAAGTAGTAATGACCAGCATATCAAATATGTCCCTCTGATGCACATGAATGGTGATCAATGTCTCGAACTTGATCCTCTCGATCTTGGTGAGATCCCTGGTGGTCTGGTCGATGAGCGTGTTCAGCAGCTCCAGGAACTTGTTGTTAGTCTCCATCATGATCTTCTTGTCTTGGCGCGCCTGCACGAGGGCGAGCTCTGCGTCACGGGTCCAAATGATTTGGATGCCGAGAAGGCCGACCTAAAAAACAAATAAATACCACATATACATGTTATACTTGCATAAGTATTAAGAAGCTGCTTACGCAGATTACAAAGAACGCATGCAATGCCGCTGGCTGGCCTACCTACGTTCATCCCGAATGTTCGTTTTATATTGATGAAATAATTTTAAAATCGGATGCTGCACATCATCATCTGGAGTTTTCCCTCTACATAAAATTTACAATCAACTTATACTAAATTCACTATTGGACGTACCGCGTATTTCAAACTGTCGAAGTTAAAAAAAGTGTACTAGGAACATTAAAGTGCTAATACGAATTTCCTTACTGCAGGAGCGTAATCAACCAAATCTTACAGAGCCTGCTCACCTTTTACTTGTATTCTCCAAGTTAATAATGCAGTTAGTTGCATTAGAGCAAGAGGAGCCCGCACGCATCTGGGTGCTTACCTGAGCCGGCATCTCATAGAGGAACATTAGCAGATTGAAGCCAGGGTAATTTATCAGGGAGCCAGAGTTCCTGATGAAGGAATGCAGATTTCTCTAAGCCAACTGAAGAAGCGACATCAACCAAGTCTCTAAAGAGCTGGCTCACTTCAATTCTAGCAACTCGTATCCTCGAAGTTTGCAGTTGAGAAAACTAGGAGCCCAGAAGCATCCAGGTGCTTACCTGTGCCGTTACCAGATTGAGCCCAGGGTTGTTTATCAGGGACATGGAGTTCCTGATGATGTAATGTAGGCTGCTCTGAGCCGACTGAAGGAGCGACGTTCACTGAGTCTCGAACTTGTATTCTACAAGTAAAGAATACAAGGAGCAGCATCCAAGCGCTTACTTGAGCTGGCATCTTATCGAGGAACATGAGCAGATTGAACCCAGGGTCGTTTATCAGGGACACGGAGTTCCTGATGATGGAATGCAGGCTACTCTGAGCTGACTGAAGGAGCGATGTCAACCAAGTCTCTACCGAACCCTCGGCGCGCACAGGCCGCTCTAACTTGATCTCTTCGCCTTCGGATGAGACTATAGCGATCATTTTGTTGTATTCTGCAATTATTTACAAAATGTTAGTAAATTGGATTTACTAATAACTACCCTCATAAATCCCAATTAAAGCCAAGTAAGTAACCATATTTTTGTGTGATGAGCATTAACTTAATATTTGTTGCTGAGTTTCGGATTGAAGTACTTTGAATGAATCGTGCATCCACTGCGAGGCGGCAGCTACCGACGCGGTCGGTGGGTATTGTAATCAAATATGAATTGTATCTGCTGAATACTCGTAGACGGTTCAAATCCCTTTGCATGTAATAGAATGCGCGCCGGCCCGACCCGTTCGGTGGAAAGCGTACATTAGATGTTGAGGCGGCTAGAGAATATAGTCATTGACAACACAAAAGGCATTCTCACCTATATCATGAAACTTGACGTATCGTATATTATCAAAAATGGACAACAAATGATTCTGTATCGTATGCGAATCCGAGGCCTGTCCCAGGATCTCCAGGAGCGCCGGATCAGACACAAAGAAGAATCTCGGGAACATTGTCCTTTTCTTCTCTAAATACCCGCTGAGACTTTTCTGGCATAACTCCAGTTGCTCCTGAAGATGTGGCAGCAATTGTCTTAAGAGGTCATCTCCAACGCAGCAGGAGACAACGCCAGGAGTCTCGTGAGCTCTTTGCATGATCTTCTGCCAGGACTTGTCTATTTTGGAGAACCGTTTGGCTTCCTTGGGCAGTTGCTTGGCGATGTCTCCTCCGACGAAGACCGCTTCAAGGTACACCCACATGTTCTGCACGAGGAGCCAGCGCTCGAGGATCTCGTTCGTGTTCTGAAGGTCATAGAGCCATTGCTGGATTTGTTTTCTGAATGGGGCGTTATATCTGGAAATATTGGTATGACATTAATAAAATTGATAAAAACAATAATAGAGGGAAATGTATGGCAAATATAGAAGAAATAACTACAAGTCTACAACTTAGAAAAGTTGAAAAACCCCCAACATTTTCATTTCAAAGTCCAATATCTCAAAAACGGCTGAAGAGATTTTGATGAAACATAGCTAAAAACACTCGGGGTAAAATTATCTATAACACAAAAAAACCGCATTCAAATCGGTCCATCCGTTTGGGAGCTAAGATACCACAGACAGGTACACAGATACACAGACAGACACGTTAAACTTATAACAAGACTGAGAAGATTTTACACAGGCTAGCTAGGTGTCCGTCAAATATATAAAAATTCGCTATATTTTTTCGGTACCTATTCCAAATTGTAAATATAAATGCGGCTGAACTATTAGACGAGTCTTTTCGATTAGGTACTTATATTTGTAAGAAACAAGTGAGATCGGAATGAAATAGGTACTTACTTACTATGTTTGTATGAAAATAATGCTTTGCCCGGTACGTATACGGTACAGGTTACATCAATACCCAAAGGTTGGATATTGGACAGGGTATTTTTAAGCGACCAAGGGTTTTCCCAGAGGTCACCTTCAAAATTTACAGATATATGGTGTTGTATCTACTTACCTATCTTCAAAGTTACATTACCCTTAAAAGCTTGCGATTCTGCTTATAGCTAAATCACTACTCGATAAGGCAATAAATGTACAAGTTAGCGATGGTTAGTTCGTTCGAAGGGTCATAATATCAGAGGAACACAACGTCAGCGTGATTATGCACCGGTTACAGCGATACCTATCGGATAATTCGGACATTAACACTAAATAAATAAATAAATTAAATTGCAACATTGATATTGCTTTATGTTGCCTATTTTTTGTGTTTTACTTCCAAACTTGCATAATTATCTTGTTTGGCATGTGTATATGGTTGCAAGAAGATAGGAGGTAAGACATAGGAGTGCTACACCAATCATACGGCGCCAGATATTCGTTATATTTCTAATGTTTTACTTGAAACTGCAGTGAACTATTCTGGTGTTTGCAATTATTGCTCTTACGGCTGTTCGCTGGATATATTTTTGAATTTAGTCAATAATATCACAAAATGTAATAATTTATAGTATTTCTTGATATGTTTTATTAATTTACTTTAACAAGTGTGACATAGCTAAGGGTTGCATTTAAAAGTACCTGCAAAATTTATGTAAACTGACAATCTTACAGTAAAAATGCATTCAAACAGATTTGAAAAGAAGTAGGTATGAATTTTTATTCCAAGCTTTTATTTAGCTGTTATTTAACCGATTCTCCCACTACACCGCGTGCCGCCGCGGTGCGCGGAGTGGCAGATTTTGTACACGCGCATTCACGCGTCGGCAGTGTCAAATTATATAGAAAACACGCCTAGTACTTCGGGCGTGTTTTCTATATAATTAGAGATTCTTGCATACGATGGTAAAATCTGCCGTTCCGCGCACCGCGGCGGCACGCGGTTTAGTGGGAGAATCGGTTAAATAACAGCTAAATAAAAGCTTGGAATAAAAATACATACCTACTTCTTTTCAAATCTGTTTGAATGCATTTTTACTGTAAGATTGTCAGTTTACATAAATTTTGCAGGTACTTTTAAATGCAACCCTTAGCTATGTCACACTTGTTAAAGTAAATTAATAAAACATACCAAGAAATACTATAAATTATTACATTTTGTGATATTATTGACTAAATTCAAAAATATATCCAGCGAACAGCCGTGTAGTGGGAGAAGGCTTTTGTTAGTGACGGCCAAATCTTGCAAGTTAAATTTGAGCCACTTCCCGGTGGCCGATTGAGGTGAAATTTTGGGTACAAGTACCTATAGGTTGGTGTCATTGGCAATTAGTTAAGGGCCCCTTCGGGGCCCAACTTAGAAATAAAAAACAAAAAAACCTATAGGTTGGATGACCATTTCATAATATGGTACCAATATGCTCGTTCTCTCGTATCGTCTCAATGAAGTAGTCGATGATGGTAAGTATACAGAAAAATACAGTCGACAATAAAAGCTTGTACAACCAAAAATTTCTTTTTTGACACTAACTTATCTTGTGTAATTGAGAATGTTTCCGTCTTCTGTAACATACTTCTCCAGGAGGCCTCCAAAAGGACCAAAACAAAGGACCTCACAGATTGTGGACGCGGGGAAGGAAAAAGGGACGAAGGACCGTGCGGTAGAAGACCGTCGGCTGAAAGGCACTGAGCGGATGATGTGCGAAATGAGGTTTATAGTGAAAAGAGTATTGATGATGTGCGTGACGAATGGCGGGTGAAAGAGAGGGCGATAACACAGATATTTACCGGTTAGACAACAGGGACCCCAGGATCATGAGGCTGTCCTCCAGCTGGCCTATGGTCTCGGCTGTAGTGTCTCCGCGCAGCAGCAGCTCGCCCCGATTGTTGAACGTCTGGAACGTCAGCTCGTGGATCGACCACTCGTTCGTCACCTGCCGCAGTTTGGCCTCTATGTCCTTTTCTTTCATCGCTGATATGCAGATGTCCTGGAATTATACGGTGAATTGGGTAGTAAATTTTTACTGGCGTGTGACTGAAGCTTACAGAGAGAGAGAGGAGGGGAGTTATTGCAGGGTGTCAGAAATATCGAGGCGAGCACGGGTGGCTTCCACGCAATATTGCGAAAACGTGTCGCATATCTGCAGGGGCATATCGGCCTGAGCCCCAACAGCCTCATGGAGACAGTGGCAGAAAGGAAAGATGGCACATCTCTGTTTTGTATCACTGGAGTAAATTGCAGGCATGTCTTTTAGTTTGTCATATATGTAGAACAACATGTATAAGTTACTATTGTAATTAACCAAATATTGATTTAATCCGAAATAAAATGATTATTAATATTATTTGTTTTTTTCCGTATCTCGGGACCATCCATGTGATCCCGGACTTATGGAAGGCATGCGTGGCGCCGAAGACGACAAGCCCAGGAACCCTTTACAAAAAAAACTAAAGCGAGGGATACACACGGCGGGTACCATCTCCGAGCGCACAACATGATACCACCCGGTGATGGTCCCCGCCAGATGCAAAGACTAATTTTTCATTCAGATCCCAATGATACTTCCACAAGCACATGACAGCCTGGTAGTCAGTCTGTAAATATTCATTACTAATCTTAAATGTACACGAAGTTTTCAAGCAATCTTTGCAAACACGAAGTTTTGATCGATCTTTGCCATTAACTAACACAGTGACTTTGACCTTCAGTGAAAACATTTGTATCGTTCTGCTTCTGCCTGATGTTAACCTTCGCGCATCTCATGTATTCCTAGTACTTTTACCACGTGCATAACCTGTCGAGTTGTTTGTACTTGCGCAAATGCAGCAAAGGAAGCCACGTAAATAATTTCGCAAGCGATTTCAGAGATGGCCTTGTCAACTGAATCATCATCCTCCTAGCGTTATTCCCGGTAATGCCCCTAAAGGAGCCCGGGGTCCGCTTTGACACCTAATCCCAAGATTTGGCAAAGGCACTAGTTTTACGAAAGCGACTGCCATCTGACCTTCCAACCCAGAGGGAAAACTAGACCTTATTGGGATTAGACCGGTTTCCTCACGATGTTTTCCTTCACCGAAAAGCTAACGGTAAATATTCCGTACATACTCGTAAGTTCCGAAAAACTCATTGGTACGAGCCGGGATTCGAACCCACGACCGCCGCTTGACAGCCGCATGCCTAAACCACTAGGCTACAGTAGCTTGGCCTTGTCAACTGAATGCTGGATTTAAATATAAAATTGTAGGCATACCTCTATGTCTTCCTTGTTTGGTAAAAGCGGAGCTTCTAATATATTCTTCAGACAAAAGTTTTCATTGTCTAGCTCGAATATATACTTAGTGACTTCCATAATTCGCTGCCAGTGCCTCGGTTTCATGGCTTTATTCGCCATTAACTCTAGAAGCGGACACATATCGTTGAAATCATCGATGGTTTTCTTTAGAGCGAAGAAGGCCGGCCACTCTTTCAATCTGAAAATATAGGTGGTGAAATGAGGATGGACCAACCATTTTACTACGAATACAGGCTAGTTTCCTCCTGTAGACAAGATCAGCTGTATCCTGATACAGACTTCATAGTCGAACGACCAAGCGAGACCGAAAATGGGCCGAAAATCGTCTGTCTGTCCGGCGTCCAGTATCCGGGGTCCGGTGTCTGTCCCACTGTTCATCTCTACAGGTCGCGTAAAATTTTGTGAGCTGGTAGGGTTTTTCAATATATATTTTTTAATAGTCTTGCAAATTTTTACAAGCTCTTAGAGCCACTAGTAGCAAGTGGTTTTGACGTTCCATCAAAAGTAGCTAATTTGACTCTTTAGGAAACTGTCATATATTTGACACCCAGAACTTGCGTCGCGCGTCGCCGTCTTAACGTGTATTTGTGTTATGTTATAAGTTTTGTATATTGTTATGTATGTTAGTCTGTAAGGTATTTGTAAATATGGGCCTTGTTGCCTGACTCAAATAAATAAATAAATAAAATAAATAAAAAAACCCTCTTCATGACTCACCAGACAATAATGAACAAAACACTGTTCCTAAATACCTACGACATAAATGTAAACTACAGAATCTTGCAGCCAAGTCATACTAACCCTTTGGGTAGTTTACGACATCTATTCTGAAACTCCATAAGTTCATTGTTGATCTCTTCTATATTGACCTCGCCCCAGGGTATATCGTAGTAGCTGCTGACTCTGTCTATGACGTCATTGTACAGTTTGTAAAGTTTCTGGAGAAGGTTTAGTTCTTTCCTGATCTGTGCGAGTTCAGGGTACTCCGTGTGGGGAAGACCGAAAAGTTCTTCTCCGTTCTGGTAAGTTTGCAGCTTCCGCCACATACCATCGAAGCGGTTCTGGAAAAATCAGCGTTTGGATTGAGAATTTATGTATGAGAGAGGGCTTTTAGTGATTTAGATATAAGTATCGTATTACAGATGGATGAACTTTCATCATTAATATCTTGTAAACAGACACTTGGAGAGCAGGATGGTTTTAGGAAAGTGAGGTGTGAGAGCTAATAAATATGAATGGCAAATAAAACGCCCATTTGGGCCCCGGTGCTCGTCACTACTCCCCGCTGTCTTGACTAAACTTTTCCTGCAGACAATCTAGCTGAAATGTACCTGGAGCAATATCAGTCGGTCGGACGCCTCGTACGGTATCAAACCTGGCGACATGAGCCCCCTATTCGCCACTTCTGCTCACTTGTCTGAACTTGGCTGATACATAGCTAAAACTCACCTGGAATGATATCAGCATGTCGGGCGCCTCGCACGGGATCAGCTCCGACTGAATGGGTCGCTGTACTCGCCACTACTCCCTGCAGTCCTGTCTGAGCTTGTCTGATAGATAGATAAAACAGCTGAAATAATATCAGCCTGTCTGATGCTTCCCGCAGCGTCAGGCCTGACAGTGTTGGCCCCGCGTGTCTGTATTTGTGGAAGTCCTTGGCGTTGCCTTCTTTCAACATGTACAGATTATTCTTCAGGTCTTGTCTTATAGATAGTCACCGAGTTCATTACGCCTGTTCTTCTTGAGGTAAAGGTTTTCTTTCTGAACCGGTGGTAATTGGGCGACATACATAGGTGCATGTAATATCTAAATTGAAGACTACATTGCTCTGACATTGACTTTGATAGCTAGAACACACCTGGAACAATATCAGCTTGTCTGACGCCTCGCGCGGCGTCAGCCCCGACTGCATGGGCCCCGCGTGTCTGTATTCATGAACGTACTCTCCGTTGTCTTCTCTGAACTTGTCGAGATTGTTCTTGAGGTCGTCCTCGAACTGCGGTTGCATTTTGAGCAGTTGCACGTGGGCGCCAAGTGCTGTGGCCTGGAACACGTAATGTCACATTCTTGTTTTTATGACTTTGGTTCTGCATAGAACGAAAATCCCCTCGTATGATCACTCATAATGGAGTGTGTTCGACTGTTTGCTCGCACCAATGATGTGCATTGACTATGATTTAATACCAGCTGCTTTTGCGGCATTCATGCACATATTACAAAGAACCCGGGTGGAGCCGCGGGATTATATATAGCCTATTTCCACTCTAAATTTACATTCTGTATACAGGTTTAAGATGTTTGTAAATAGGATGAATAATTCCAAAGACATACCCCCTACATGCAAAAAAACAACCTCACAGACATTTCCCCTTAAAAAATCTTGTTCGGGAAGGTTGCTATGATTGGACCACTTAACTTCGCTGCCCTATAATCTACACATTTTACGTCAGAAAATAAAACAAGGTTGATAAGTTTTAACTCTTGAAATATGTTTTTTTTATTACCTTATACACAATGGAAAAAGTATAATAATTTTAGAGACAAATCGTGAAAAGAGTTTTCCGGGCTGTTCCCTTCTTTGGACCAGAGTCACCTTGATTGGACCACTGAGTCGCCATCAATGGACTTAGGAAATTTAAACCGATGGTCCAATGAAGGAAACTTATGGAAATCGAGAAAAAACAAACATTTTCTTGTAATAAATTTATTTAATCAAATTTTGCATTCAATCTTTTTATTATAACTTATTTCCAATGTGTACTATCAGGCTCAGTAATACACGACAGCGTAACAGACGATGGAGCAATTAGTGCGTTGGAACAGACCACAAGTACAACGAGACACAATTGGGACACGTCCAAAAAGGTAGTAGATCATAAAAAGATAAAGTGGGCACTTTCAACATTCCAACCATACAAAGCCCCGGGGCCAGACGGCATCTACCCCATTCTACTACAAGAAGGCGCTAATGTACTAATCCCACATCTTAGCAGATTGTACAGGGCGTGCCTGGCCTTCGCACACGTACCGCGTGTGTGGAGGATGGTAAAAGTAACCTATCTACCCAAACCGGGTAAGGCGGATTACAGTGAAGCCAAATCGTATAGGCCGATAAGTTTATCGTCGTTTTTCCTCAAAACACTGGAGAAACTGGTAGATAGACACATAAGGGATGGCCCATTAAGAAGGCATCCGCTGCACGAACTACAATGTGCATACCAGCCAGGGAAGTCAACGGAAACCGCACTTCACCTGGTGACAACCAGGGCTGAACAGGCTATAGAGAATAAAGAACTATGTCTTGCAGCTTTCTTAGACGTGGAAGGAGCGTTCGATCGTACCACGTATAAAGCTATCAGCGAAGCAGCTGTTAATCATGGTGTAGAGCCCACCATATGTAAATGGATAGGCAATATGCTAAATGGCAGACTAATAAAGTCATCACTCTTGGGGGATGAGATAATGGCCACGGCCACAAAGGGATGTCCACAGGGTGGGGTTCTCTCACCAACTCTTTGGAGTCTGGTGGTGAACTCACTCCTGGTAGAACTCAATAAAGGTCCCATCCACACGGTAGGATATGCTGATGATTTAGTGATACTGGTTAATGGGAAGTTTCCAGGCACGGTATCGGGAATCATGAACAAGGCACTGCAGACAGTGGAGAGATGGTGCGACCGACACCAATTATCCATTAATCCAGGCAAAACTGTAGTAATACCCTTTACTAGGAAAAGGACCCTTCGAGGCGTACAGCAGCTAAAACTGTACGGGAGGGTACTAGAACTGTCTAATGATGTGAAATATCTAGGTGTCACACTAGATAAAGAACTGAATTGGAAGAAGCATACAGATCTTACCATTACAAAGGCACTGAGGGTATTTGGAATGTGTAGATCAGCGTATGGAAAAGCATGGGGTTTGAACCCAAAGGTACTTAGATGGATCTACACTATGATGGTGAGGCCCATATTATTGTACGGTAGCCTGGTATGGTGGCCAAGGACTTTAAAGAGCACATGCAGAGATGCTCTGATGAAGGTACAGAGATCGGCATGCATGGCTATAACAGGGGCGTTTCGCACCACGCCCACAGCGGCGCTAGAAGTCCTACTGGACCTACCGCCACTTCACTTGGTGATTAAGTCAGAGGCACGCAAATCGCTCTACAGATTAAGAACCCTTGAACTGTGGAGCGACAGTAAGCCAAAGACTAAGCACACAAACATGGAGACTGATGGTTTCTTAGACAGAATAACAAGCATGGGAAGCGACAAAATGGCACCCAAGTTTGTATTCCATAGGAACTACACAACAAAAGTTCCATCCAGGGCTGAATGGGCCGAAGGTCTAGAACCACCGAGGTCTGGTATCGAAGACAGTATATGGTACACGGACGGATCAAAAATGGGATCCGGTACGGGAGCAGGCATTTATGCGAATGACTACAGTAGTAGTGTAAGCATGGGTAACTTGGCAACCGTCTTCCAGGCGGAGACATACGCCATAATTGCCTGTGCACAGGAGAATATAGACAGACAAACCAGAGGGCAGACCATCTATATACTCAGTGACAGTCAAGCGGCGCTTAAGGCACTTACGGCGCCGAAAGTGGAATCTCGACTAGTCTATAATGGCGTCCAGGCACTGAACAAGCTTGGAAAGCACAATAAGGTGCAACTGGTTTGGATTCCAGGGCACGAGGGCTTCATTGGCAACGAAAGAGCGGATGAGCTTGCTAGAGGGGGTTTAAAACCACTTTGTAGGTCCAGAACCATTTGTGGGACTCTCGCAGGGAACCATAATTTCGGCCTTTAAAGCCTACGCCAAAACCAAACACCAATACGAGTGGAGGAATGAGGCGGGCTTAAGGCACTCAAAGCTCTTCATAGAAGGAGTGGACTCGGGCTGGACTAACAAACTCTGGAAATCCAGTAGGAAGCAGCTCAGAATCATATCTGGGGTGTTCACAGGTCACTTCGGGGTCAAGGATCTCTTGGCCAAGATGGGACTATCAGACAGCTCAGACTGTAGAATGTGTGGCGAGGAGGATGAGACTATGGAACACTTACTGTGTGAATGTCATGCCCTTGCCAGACAAAGAATGAATTACTTTGGTAACGGCTATACGCAACCAAAGGAATTCAAGGCACTTCCGCTGAGCTGCATCATCCGCTATGTGGAAATGATGGAGCGAAGTTGGGAGTAGACGTAAGGAGAGGGCAAATGCACAAAAGATCCCACTGGGTCGAAGTGCATCCGAAAGGGCCCTCATCTAGATAAGATAAGATAATGTGTACTATGTATATAGGTACCACGCTTATGGGTGAAGATTTAAAAAGCTAAAAAAAAGTTGCCATGATTGGACCGGTCCGATGATAGAATACACATGTGGTCCATTGATAGCAACTAGGCATCACATGACAAATAAAAATATTAATAAATGGTTAAAACAGTTGTCATAAATTTGATCATCAATAAATGTCTAACCATTATACATAAGCATCAGCACTCTTAAACAATTGCAAATGTAGTGATACTTTCGTGATTTTTTTCCTCCGCGTAATTTAACATCAACAGCGCTCGAAACATACTCGCTCAGGTCACTGAGAAGCGCGGCGCGACTGGGGTTGTGGGGGGGCCAGTTGGGCTGCCCAAGGACACTTTGTACCTTGTTTGGCTCTGTCTAGCACGTGCAGATTTTAAAATATTTAAGTGGTCCAATCAAAGCGCCGGTCCAATGATAGCAACCTTCCCCTTAAATATAGACTGAACATAGCTTTATGGTAAAGAAAAATGTGAGAGTTTGTACACACATCTATACTCGTAAAAGAATTCAAAGCTGTATATTCCCGCAACCCTCACTGGATCCACAGAAAACCGGTGCCATTGGCACTGCACCTTTTCGGTAGCACATCCCTATTTGTTAGTACTTAAGGTGCATTATGTGAATGTATGTGTAATGATGTGTTATCCGAATAATTTTTTAGTCTATTCTATATGAAGTCCCCAATTAGCACTGCACAAGCGGGTTGAATACAGCCCATTACCCCTTGTCCGAGTGATCCTGTGCTTTGCAAGGGGACAAAAAAAGAAGGGTCTGATGATCATGACGCCCTGTGAAATTGTATAGTAATAATATTATACAATTCATTTGGCTTGGCTGTGTGAAAAGTAGGTTTGAGGCTAATATAATGCCTTTTCATGTTTGTTTTCAACCATAGAGAGCCGGCGGGTTTTAACACCCCACGAAACTCCCTGCCTGTGGGTGTTCCGGTTGTCCCTAAAACTCCTGAACCCCACGTCAAGAAGTCACGGGAAAGTTTACACTTTCTGTGACAGGAATCCGCTAGGTGGGCGCTCTGCTCCTAGATTTCTCTTGTTCGCATTGTATGTTAATCGACTACGAGCGTACCGCAACGAAACCGTTAGTACTGAATTTGTTACGATTCACTTCTGTCAAAATTCGCCAATATTTTCAGTAAGGTTAAATAAAACCTGTGTGTAGTAGGTATACAGATATCAACCCAAAAGTCAATGATGCGGCACTAATCCTATAATGTAGGCGTGGAAAGTATACCTGTAGTTGCTGCCAGGAGTAGCGAAGACTGTCTACCTGCTCCAGGTCCGCCTGACTTACTGGGAGCTCGTACCGTGTGATCACGTTGAAAGCTTCCTGGAAGACACATTAAAGGCTATTTTATTTATTTATAATTGTCAATACTATTTAAGTAGGTATATAGCCTTGGCCAAGATGGTTGCGAAGGCTATATAAATAGTATCTTTATCATAATAGTAATTTTATCACTTATCGCCGTGGATATCTTATCCACAGCGATAAGTGATAAAATGACATCCATGCTACGCAAGCTGTAGGTACGTATCTAGGCTCTGCGACATTTTGAAAGATATTTAGGCCAAAAATTATGTTTGAAATATTTGGTTCCCGTTCCTTCCACTTTCGAGGTGGTGTTTTCCAAATCGAATATGATCAAGACATAAAAATACTATTTTGTCAACTAAGGTTACATTCTTTTTATTAGTATACTCTCGGTTATAAAAACGACTTTTGGTAAATTTATGAGAAAAATAATATGTCCTGGTTCCAACTTCCTTACTAGTGCGTTTCTTATTCGTTTATAAGCAAGGTGGGAAAATGCTCGCGAAGCGGGTAACTTAAAATATGATGTGCACTAGCTTTGGTCGACTAATGTTAAGTATGTGCAAATCTTGATTCATGCCTTCATTATCTGAAACAACAAAAGCCAGCGCGATCAAAAATACGAAGTCTACGACCAGGCTCCCATACCTCGACGGGGTCAATCTTAAGCTCCATGTCGACCTCCTGTTCCCGGATCTTTTTGAGCGTCTCCATGACGCTGCGCACGTCATCCAGGTCCCGGATGGGCCGCTCCAGCTTGCGCTCCAGGTCGTTCATGATGGCGTATACGTAGTCCATTTCTCGTTTGTATTTCTTGCGCATTGCTTGACCGATGCGGTGGGTGCCATCTGGTAAATAAATGGAACCGTTGTGCTCATGAAGGGACATAAACTTTTCTAATGAAGACGGGATATTTTGATTTACGGGGACATTTTTTAATATTTTAAAACAATAATCCTTGTCTAAGTTTTGGCATCTAGCCCTGGAGTATCCTAAATTTTTGTTAAGTATCTTACATTCGTTCAATGACACCATATGACAGTGATTGTAGTGGTACCAATTCGAGTACCTATTCAAATAGCATTAATTAATATTATTAATAGATAGGCATACATATATAGGTATTAAGATAGACTTGAGGTAATAAGATGATTACCTCAACAGACAAAAATCTGGATGACCATTTCAAGTGGCACACATCACACAATCTTTTTTTACGTTCGGGAAATAACTTGACGCACAGTCTTCCCAGTCAAGAGAGATCGAAAGGGTGTAGTGACCGTGGGTAGTCCGGGCCGAAGACCCAGACTACCCGCTTAACCCCCAACGATTGTCCAACAATGTCGCTGCGAAGGAGGGCCAATAGTTCGCTTGACGCATTCTACTTTTACCCTCACGAGCTAAGGTCGACGGTAGGTCCCCCGACCCTGCACCCAGTCCACCACGGCAGGGGGAACTATTGGCAAAGTGACGGCATGGAGAGTCGTTCTCCCGCCCTCTCTCCGCAGCTTCCTATAACATTACGGACTTGCAAAAGGAGACAATTAAATAGCTTTCTAGGACCTTTACCCCTGCCTCTCGCTGCTGACCATTGTATCGACACGCCAGTAATATCTCCATTGTGTGGCGCACGTCATTAACTGCTGCGCCACTCCCATGGCAGCGGGGCTTTCCTCTCGACCGGCGACTTGGTGCAAGTATACTCCCCGAAGCAATAATGCCCTGTAAGTACCTGCACCAGATGGAAGCTCAATTAGCCGCGTTTGCGGTCGACCTACCTCTCAAAGTGCTGCAGGATTGCTCTTATGGTTAGTTTGCCGACCGTGCTCACTTCCAGATCTGCCCTCCATCTTGGGAGAAGGGTGGCTATTGCAGCATCCCAAAGCCCATCTACCTGCGTTTGGTGTTTTCAGCCTCGATGTACCTCGGTCAGAACCTCTACGTGTAGTTCCAGGGGTAGTTCTCCTGCCAGTAGTGTATGTCACACAATCTACTCTGAACGTTGTATTGATTAAAAATAAACTTACTTTTGAGTTCAGTAATGAGTCCCAGCTTTAGTTTCTCCGTGGACACGGCGAGGCAGCTCCCAATAACCAGGACATCAGGTTCCGTGGCAAGTTTGGCTTCCAGCTCGCTGTGACGCTTCAGGGATATTTCGAAGTCGTTCAGGTTCCACGCTAGGAGTTGACGTAGCGTCTTCTCGCACTTCCAGAGGTAGTGGTACGGGCGCCATCTCTTTACCAGAGTGTTGAGTTCCTGCAACGTTATGTGAAAGGAGTAGGTGTATTATTTAGGTAGTACAAAATATAGTTAAACTAGGAGTAGCTTCTTACAATAAATAGTAGACTCTAACAAGACCTCGTTGTGTTTTTTAACAAGATTAAGTTTTTATAGAAACCTTTCTTTGTAAAGAAGTGCCGTCTACGAGTATATTCTGAAAGCGCAAGGAACTAACACCATTATTTTTCCATCCGGTTTCACGCGATTTATATTCATACTTTCCAATGTTTTTTTACGTATGTAGTGGATTGAAACTTAAAAACCAATAACGCAAATAAATGTTATATCTATTTTAAAAACAACAGTTTACACCGAATCAAACTGAACGTGATACAATCTAGATTGTATGTTGTGATTCTAGGTTACCTTTATTTATTTAGACTTGTTGATCTGTGAAGTTATCTGCAGATAATTTCACGATTAGTACTTAATAGCGGACATGAAATCGATGACAACACAAAGCGCATGCCCCGTAAACATATGCCTAACAATAAAACACCGGGCAACTGACAGACAAGAGACATCTAGCGGTGAAAAGGTAATACAAAGTTAAGGTTATTGTTGAAACATACTTCTATTGTTGAGTAATCTCTTGTTAAATACTTTTAGAACGTAATAAATATTAAGTAACAGACAAGAAGACACAAAATACGAAAATACCTGTACAGCGTTTCCATATTAAATAAGTACTTAGCGTTTCTTTTTTCCGAGTTTTTTGTAAGTGATTTTTTATTTTTATCTATAATTTTTCACAAACTGATTAAATGTTTACAATCTTGAACGTGAACGCATATGTGCGTTCAAAGTACAGAGCGTCTTAACCCATTATTCACCAATCACAACACACATGCATCAGACAGCTACATGCGCTTTTCGCAATATACTCGTACTTATACACGCTTCTTGGCAGTGAATGTGTTAACCATAGATATATATATTACTTCGTAAAGATAGGCCCAACGCCCACGAGTAATTCATCCAATGCGGTGGCTCGCCACGGGCAATCGCGAGCCACCGTGCCTTAGTCTTCAGCTGTCACAGTGTGTCACAGTAGGTATGTCAAGCGAATATTGTTCGGACAGGCGTATCTTTACTTTCGACATCATTGGTGTTAACTCAATTCAAAACGTCAGAGCAGAGCTGGGTACTCTGATTTTGTAATTCGTAATTTGTAGCGCACTATTAAACTCACCGTTTTAACGTTCTGCGTACAAGACGACAGCAGCGACAGGGTCTTTATTATCTCCTTGTTCTCAACGATATAGTTATAAAAATTCTTCTGCTGCATAGGAAAGGTTGGTTTCTCCTCCGATTCCAATCGGTAATGCTTCTTCCTGCGCGCTTTCACCGCGTCCAGCATTTTAGACTTCGGCATGGCCCCTGTCACCGACTGAACCTGTTCGTCAAGCTTCGTCACAACTTCTAGAAGATGGTTAGACTGGTGTCCGGCTATCTTCTTCCAGCTCACCTGCTTACGGATGCGTGGGAGGGGGACAACAGCAACGAAAGAGGCCAAGAAAGCAACATCGAGTGAGCGAAATGAATAGGTAAGCACAGTAGGGCGAGCAGACATGTACACAGTCGATTCACAATGTGTGTGACGACACAATACAATTAACATTACAACACAAGGAGGAAAAACATTTATTTTGTTAATATGTAGCTTGCTTTAAGATCTTGCACCAATAGATTTGTTGCGAACGTGTTTGAGTTGATAATACGTACCTAGATACAACATGGCACCCAGGATGTATGGTTTCATTTTATTTTCGGTTGCTACTTCTAGATAATCTAGATTAAATACGTCTCTTAAAAAAATATTTTTGGTACAAGTTTTTATTACCAACTACACCATTCTTATTATACCTAGGTATACCTTCATCAACTAGTCATAGAGACGGGTCTAACGAGAGGGTTACGTCGGTAAAATACTGATTTATTTATTATCAGATCAGCTCGATGGTACAACCATAACACATATCAAATTGTCATCCAAACTTTACTTATACCCAAAACTTCAGCTCAATCGGTTGAGGTTGCCTGGTTCAAAATTCAGTTCCAAGATTGGTCCCACACTAACAAACTCACAAACCAACACACGTAGATCAAGTTAAATAAATGCTTGTATCAGTGATAAAAATAGCAATTAGATATGACGGCCAGTTTAGCAGACGTGGCCACCGGGTTGCTTACAAAACTGACGATTTCAAGTCAAATATTTGCCTTATCGGGATTTGAACCTAGTTCAAATAAGGCATATTGTAATTATTTGTTTCTTTTTGGGGATTTTATGTCTCTATTCAAGTATTTATATTTACTAAATAAGTACCTATATTGTCGTCTTGTACCTGCCCATAATAGCCTTGTTAAGCATTATTTGTTGATAGCTGGACCTGGTTAAGATTGTCTCCAAAAATAGATTTATTTCATCACCGCCCTTCTAGCATTTACCAGGTTATATCCTAAAGGAGCCAGGGTCCACTTTGGCACCTAATCCCAAGATGTGGCGTAGGCACTACTTCAGTGAAAGTGACCGCCATCTGCCCTTCCAACCCAGAGGCAAAATCAGAATGCTGCAATAAATCAATACTAAGGAAAACCATATAGTATTGATTTATTGCAGCATTCTGATCGCAAGCGATACATCTAATTCAATATACCCTGGAGCTCTTGCCGCCGGTCCACTGCGCGACGCCTTTCGACAGGCCCGATATGTGCTTCCCGGCCAGCACTAGCACCTCCTGTATTTCTTCCAGCGTGGGCCTCACAGACACGTTCGGGATCATGAGCGTGGCGTGGAGGAGGAATATCGGCTTCTTCTGGTATCCTGGTGGAGAGATTTACACCATCGTAGAAAGAGTGTAAAGTAGGTTATCTTCTACAAACGCACCGCGCGCGGCTTGTATGTGTGCGCCATTAGTAACTATGCGTCGCCGCACGCACACTCAAAAAAATCTCGACCCGCTTCTCAGTGCGCCACGCCAGTAGAGAATTTGTTTGAGTGTGCGTGCGGCGACCCATACATACTAATGGCGCACACAAACAAGCCGCGCGCGGTGTGTTTGTATATAGATAACCTACTTCACACTCTTTCTACTATGTTTACACCCTTTAGCATTTAACTAAACCAACCTCTGTTAACTAAAGTGGGTTTTGGTCTCTTAAGGTATACATAAAACTGATTTATAGAGAAAGACACACGAAATTGAACGGCAGTTTAGTTAAAAGGTTTCATGAAGTTTTATGAGTAAGGTCATTAGTTTATTAGTATGATCTTTTTTGAATCCCATTGTAGCACCCGTAAATTATTCTTAATATCCGTGTGAATTTGAAATGCTTCATGGTATGGTCGATTTTTCCTCTTACACCGTGCACCGCTCCGCTACCTCACAAAAGGTTCTCTCTGGTGGATATTCACCTTTATTAGGTTCTCTTTTCGCCAATTACTGGACATTAACAAAATATCCCAATATAGTCCCAAGTAAGCGGCTGTAGTAAGTTGTCAACCCACTACGTTGTTACGGATGTCTGTACGGATTACAGTCAAAATAGTACAATTATGGGCTTAGGATTGAGGTTATTTCTTACCTGTTCATATTATAGTCCGACAAGTTTTTTATTTGTATACAGTGACACTATCTTAGGGTCAAATAGCGGCTTGACTAGGTATGAAGGTATAATAGGCATAGACTTCCCTCTAGCCGGCCACCATACAAGAAAAGGGGCCAGTGTCTGAATCAATAAAGTAAATAGAGTAGATTTTGTATTGTTCCAAAATCGAACGAACCAAAACAAATGCAACTTACAAGGAAAGGTCCAAGGTCCAAAGGTGAACAAATCTTTCTACAGAAGTTGGGTTTGGTCACTTTTCGGCAAAGGACAGGTTTCTCCCAACAGGTTGGGTTCGGCCAGCTAATAAAATAAAATTAGAAATTACATTATATTAATTATAACCCTCCTCTCCTTCGGCAGTCGGGTAAAAATAAATCAAATCGGAGCTGGACAGTTGGGTACCTTTCCTTGTTAGTTCAAATTTTGAATTATATATTTAAGAGGATACCTTTTGTAAGGTCCTCAGACGAAAGGTTTTGGGTGGCTGTAGGAGGACATACGAAGCACTGTTGCCATTTAGTTAAAGGCAGGCTTGAGGCAGTCAGGAAACGACAAGACGGTTCGCCGCGAGGCGCCGTAGCGAAATCGGGTCCGCAAGGGTACTAGGCTCGCATCAATTCAAAGATGTTCATATTCTGAGATTGTTTAGTTTTAACACAAATTCAAAGTTAGTAAAATTAAGTCCACATTCACGTTTTGTCTTTATTTTCTGAGAGTGGTCCTATACTTCGAAATTTAACCTCAAGCTTTGTCTTATAGGCCAAATCGGGCATTAGGAACATTGTGATACGAAACTAGAAAAAAAGGTTCGCCACTTTCTTATCTATCTTAATATCTAATAAAAACACGTTACCGGGTACATTCTAACGTCCCGAAACAAAAGTGATAAAGCGACAGAAATTGCAAGACGTGAGCCCAGGGTGAAATTGGGTTAAGTAAGTATTTACGATAAAAATAAAATTAAATACCAACAAACGAGACCAAATCAGATAGAAATAATTCCATATTTTTTCCAAAATGAATAAATATAACGTTGTGGCAATTATGAACGATTTGTTCCTGCGCATATTTTCGAAACCTTATAATTATTTATATATTGTTTTGTTTCCGTTTTTATTTGTTGTTTGTGTTGAAACGAAATTACAATATTTTCCAGAATTTTCCTGATATGAATTTTCCTGTTAACCAACGTGACGTTGCCGCTTTGCCGCTCGTTTTGCGGATGTTTTCTGACTCCAACAGCGGCTAAAGGCCGCACGGGGACTAGGGCCGCAGTATCGGACAGGAGGCTTTTGTATAACAAAGTCGTTTTATCCGCAAACAAAAATGAAATTTATCTCTTAGTTAGTTAGTAGTTTTTGCCTTGAGCGAGAAAGTGGTATCTTAAGGTGATTCGCTTTCCATTTATGAAACTCAAATTACTCTAGTTTATATAAGTTTATTCTAGGAAAGATGGAATTTAGCACAAGTACTCCTGTGGGCAAATGGCGCATGCGCTCGTAGGTCCAAACCACGTGCGCCACTTGATTACGAGAGAGCAGGACAACACTATTGCCAATGTAGGAGTAATAAATTGAATGAGCGGGTGAAGCGAACGAAGTAATCCGTTTCAATTCAGGCCAAAATTATTTCGTATGTCTGGAATCTGGATGTCAGGCTGTACTCATTTTGTAAGTAGGTTCAATAATTATTTAAAATGTTTCCACTCGTACATAATTATAACTTATCTTAACTTATGTTAACGAAACAAATGCAAATGTACAAAAACATGGCAATATTTTATTCTATATATAACCGACTTCAAAAAAGGAACTTGACATCTTTGACTAGTAAGTAAAGTATGTAAAGTAAAGGTTGAAAAGTATGAAAGGGCAAGCGGGCTCAAAGCTGTAACTGACATATGTATACTATGAATTAGGTGGTATTTATTGATACATATTTATGATTTATAAAACATTATAATTTGACCAATCAAAACAGTTAAACATTACCCACCAATCACATTTCTTTAAAAAAAACATTAGTATTTGCTACCAACTAACCAGAATACAGCTATACATTAAAATCGACCAATTAGGAAACAGAATTCAATTCAAACATTAGGTGTTTTTTTATTCCCTAATTCGCAATAATTAAAAAAATAAACGCCTCTGACTGACTATAGCCGCGTCCAAACGTTCAAGCATGGTTGACTGCATACATGAAACTCATAAGTTATAAAGATTGAGCGGGATAGACTGCTGTCTATCTCGCCTTATCGTATGCCCCGCGTATACTGTCCGCCGCGCTCGGCCGTTTAGACGCCGCTATTAGACAGGCTGAGGCGTTTATATTCGTCGTGGTGTGAATACTTTGTATCTGTGCAAAGCAGTTTATTAAAAATAATGGCGTCAAATCGTACCAACTTTTCACCATTGTTGATTGTGGATGGATAGGTAATCTTAGTTTTTAGTATTTTCTCGCAGTCGAAGTGAAAAGTAGAGTGTATAGCTCTGGTCTAAAAGCCATATAACCCCTCAAACTATTTCCCCTCACTTCGTTCGGGAAAACATCCATCTCGTGCTAATATGGCTTACTTTAGTCGCTTGTCATACAATCTACTATTGATTTTAAGATTGTCGATCAGTCTTGTTATGTTATGCTGCCCTATTACTTTTTCCACCGGTTTTCGTCCAATTTGCCTGTTTGACCAATTGAGATTTGGAGGAAGAATTGAGGCTTGGTCTTTGGTTTAGAAGTCGTATAATATTTCCTAGAATAGACGTCATTTTGCCGTATCAAGTCGCATGCGTACAATGCATCAAAGTAGGGTCAAGATTTTGCTTTTTCGTTATCTTATCGCACATAATAAGTCACACAACAAATATAAATTGATTTAAAAAGAAACTCTTTTTATGTAACGTCAAACATGTAAAGAATTAATAAATTACACAAAAGCCAATTATCTGCACCTAGTGTTCATAACATTTTAATAAAATTACATTGTCTGCACAACCATTTTTATGTCTATACATATATTAAATTGTATTTTGATGCAACGAAGAAGGAGGTGAATTAGAAAAAAATACATTGCGACGCTGACGACCTAGACCTTGAATAAACAAGTGACGTCAGTTACTGTGCCCTCCGACCTACTAGGGTTGCATGGCAAATCAATGGGTTTGTTTTTTGTTGTTTACGATAAGCAATGTATCCTAGGGGTCACTGTTTGGCTGTTACTGCCGTGGATGTCGGATTATAAATATTCTCTTCCGCTTTGTTATCTTTTCTTTTTTGTTACTTATGATTTCTTCTGGCGATTATATTGATTATTCAGGAAGAATGGGATGTCGGGGATACTTTCATCGACGTCAGAAAATATATTACTCATAACTTTTCTGACCATCAGCGTTAAGATTAGCAATGTCCACGTATTTACTTAATTAAAAAAAGGTGCAAAGCGTTCGTTATTTAGCGACTATCTATGTCCAGGAAAATGCGATTTGTTTTAATCTTTTGAGGTTACGGTAAATCGATATCTCGTGTACAGAATGAGACAGAGTACGACGTTCAAAAGCGCATGTGTCGTCATTTCATTCTAACTCTGTGAAACACAAAGTATAATTCTGAGAGGTAATACTCCGAAGGAGAGTTTGCTGAGTTTGGAATTACCTGTCATTTTATGTCAACTTAATGCGGTCTACCATGTTAAAATGATGTTCAGACAAAAGTGGACATAAATCGAATCTAATTGTAACCTTCGGTTATGTTTAAAATTTGTATTAAAAACAATAAGATGAACAGTGACATTATTAGATGTACTATCGAACCAACTGAATCATGACCCACCATAGAACCTTGTTACATTGGAACATACGTACGATCATATGACGTTAATATGTCAGTTAATTGTAACAAGGTTCCATGGTGGGTCAGGATTCAATTTTGTCGATAGTAGTTTATTTTATGTGACATTATTAGATAAACATTTTCCAACAATAAAATATTTCGCAACAAGAGTAGCTTGGCATGAACATTGAAGTTTTATTCTCGAATGAAAAGGAGTTTTATTCATTTTAAACTTTGAGGTTTGAATTGCACATGCGCAGCTCTGCTTATGGCCCTTAAAACAGGGCGTTACCCGGCAGCTGGTGAAAAAAGTACTAGGACGTCATGCTCCTCTAGGAGTTATTATAAATATTCAAAAGGTGTGCTAGCGTCTTCCTACTATGCAAAATTTCAGATCCGTGTTAGATAAATGCCAACCAATGCTAAAATTTTGTTACTGAGCATTATTTTAAATGAAAAATCCAATATTACTCTTAGGTACCTACTTCAAAGTTATATCGCAATGGCCGCTGAAAAATCGATAACCATGGATGGAAAGTTTTACACCTTAATTTTCTTGCTACTTGAATATAAACAAAATGAGTCAAATTTATTAGTATATATTTTATAGGAGCAAATATTGCACAAACATACAAGGAAAATAAATAAAATCACTCCATTGTCCAATATTTTGTAGCCAATACGCCATCTATTGGATGTTGCAGACATTACGCACTAGTCTAGGCTCTCAGTACAATGAAGGCAGTTTAAAATATATCCTACAGCCTTCTTATATCCTAGTCACGGCTGAAGCAACGTTGCTTGCGTCAGCTGATGTCGTGAACCGTTCTTGGCACAAGTATTTTATATGAACTAAACTTCTTCTAAAATTTAGACTTATACCTGGATTCATTCAATAATATATGATACTCTATGAATTTTATCAATTTATCGGTATTTTTGTAACCTACACAAACACAAATAGTGGATATTCGGTAATTAAGAATCAAATTCATAAAAGGATGAGTGAAAGTAGGGGTCAAATCAGTGCTTTAAGTAACAGTTTTATTGATAAGAATACTACAATCGTAACATAATGCAACTTTTATTCGAAATATTTGCAATTCGAGTGAGGTTTTTCTATTGAACTAAATTTTATCTATTTCTGGTAAACGTTCTACAAAAGAATTACTTTATTTCTACGTCTGTAGATAATTCGTGTACCCAATTAGCGTGAATTGTTAAGTAAAAGTTTATTCAGTGTCAGGTTTGTGACGCAAATTAAGAAAATACAAATTATGGGAAAATAAACTTGTTTCACATTTAAATAACGTATCATATCATTTAAAAATTAGAAAGAAAAAGTATTTTTGAATACAAACTGAATACTTAATTGTTGTCACAAAACTGGCACTGGGTTAATTTTTATTTAGCAACTCACTGCTGCTGAGCTGTCATCCTTGTGCAATGAATAACGTTTTAAAACGTTATATTGTACGCCTGTACGGTTATGACAGCTGTCATAGGGATCAAGATTCGCCGCGAGATGATTTGGCATAGGATGTGCCGCCACATTTGTATTATAAGTTAGTAGACTATATATCTATACTGCATCTCTATCACTCAATCATGCGCTTTGCACACCTTGGTGGTAAAGCAGGGTGGGTTAACGGCAGTGGGAGAAAAAAGTACTAGGCTTACATAACTCTCTAAGAGTAACTGAACTTTTAGAATATTCCCTTGGTGATCCTAGGCCACTGGTGAATATAAGATCTGAATCTAAGTTGTTTATTCCACTAGTAACAGTTCAGTTTTTACAATCGTATAGTATAGAAAACACGAATTTATTTTTATGTTTGAGGTTATATTAATATGGCCGCTGCAAAATCAATAGTTGCAATATCGGTGATGTAAAACAGACCATAAGCTATGCGCAAGTGCTAAAATAAGGCACTCTATAGACTGTATGGAAGTTGATGCCAGTTTCAGTAAACATAACAGGCACTTTCGCTTTTACTAAAGTATAATTCACAATAATTTATTGAATCAGGCGTTACTTTGCGGAAGTCCTAATATAATTCACAACATTAATTTGAAGAAAATACTTGTATTTATAATATTATTTTACTTTGGTAACTTTCGTCACAAAATGGATCCATTAATTTTATTCTTTGTTTTTATTTTTAAGTCTTGCATATACTGTCAGTAAATTATTGGTAAAACAATACAACACACACAATTCAACTGAACATAATCAACCAAATCTGTTTCACATACCTACTTGTCAACAAACGCCATATTATACGGTAAATGACGATTTTAACTTATATGCTGTTCAAACTTTTCAAGTCAAGCATTTCGATTAGAGCAATGGCTGCCGAAAAATTAATAGGTACTAACACAGGTACTAAAGTGAACAGTTGTAAAGTAGTCTTCATTTTCTTGTTACGAATGTATACGTTTTAGATTTTCCAACAAAGCTTTTTGTAGAAACATGTTGGTAATAAAAAAACATTTTGTTGTTTGATATTACGTAGCATATCGCCATCTATTCGATTTAAAAGGCATCACGTACTACTTGTCTAGGTCTGCTACATGGGGCTGTTTCACATGTCCTACGGTGCTCTGATACCCCAGTAACTGCAGACACTACGTTGCTTACGTCAGCTGATCGGAAACAAAACAAATTGTGAATATCATTTTATTCAACAATATGCCACTGTTTCTTATAACTGAAAGTTCTATGAAAATTTTCATTTACATCAGATTTGATTATAAAGTTTATGAAATCTACTATATTTTATCGAGGTATCGACTTTTTCATAACTTACAGAAATGTAAACAACGGATACTTGGTAATTAACAACTACATTCTTGAAAGCATGTATGAAGAACATAAAAGATTACACAAGTATTTGTACTATAAAAGACTAACGAGTTTTACGAAAGCGACTGCCATCTGACCTTCCAACTCAGAGTGAAAACTTGACCTTATTGGGATTAGACCGGTTTCCTCACAATGTTTTCCTTCACCGAAAAGCTAACGGTAAATATTTCATACATAAGTTCCGAAAAACTCATTGCTTCGAGCCAGGATTTGAAACCACGACCGCCGCATGTCTGTACCACTAGGCTACCGTAGCTTACAGGTAACGTCAGTATCTACGAAATTCCAAGTTTTTTCTTGAAAAAAATAACAACAGAATCACAGTAAGTATTATTGATTTTTATTACTGGAGCGAATTTTATTATTACTATCATGATCATGAGTCATGACTCATATCATGACTCATATGCCCGTTGGAGTTAATATATACTAGGGTTTAATGAATAAAGGTTCAGTCTTCGAACAGTCTTCGCGCAGTCGTCGTTCAGTCTTTAAGCAGTCTTTAAGCATCAGTCCTGTGTTTTACTACGGCCCTGGGTCCCATCCTTACACCGTATCCATAAACGTTTATGAAACCCATTTAGGCTAAATGACGGTGGCATTTACGTTTGTGAGAATGACACAAAACACAATGAAGTTAAAACGAAAATAATACTTTTACATTTTACATAACATTTTGAGCCGACGTAGTCCTCTTTTTTCTCCGAAAAATATCCTATTAACAACCCTCATTTTAACAAGGTTTGTTAAAATGAGGGTCAACGTTCAAACATAGTTTAGGTTTTTAGACAAAGCGTTTGTACCGAATAGTCCAAGTTTAAATATATACCCGTGATGAAAAAAGCGCAGATATTTATAATGACTGTGCAACTGAACGTAAGTATCTATCTGTGGCATCGTAGCTCCCAAACTGACGAACCGATATGATATGAGTGTAGTTACAAAACAAGTCCTGTTTACCGAGATGGTCGTGGCTATTTTTGTTGTGTCGCGGGTGATTTATAAAATTTGAATTTGTCGTTTAACCCTTTCGTTCCAGCAAAGTCATACACAAAATCTACCCAGTTTTCCAGATCCGAATGATTAAAACGAGTATACTCGTCTGCCGGATCTGAGAGCACATCGCACAAGGCGAGTTAACTCGTCATCTGGAACGAAAGGGTTAATAATATGTGTTTATGGCAACGAATAAAGTTTGTATAGGACCAGTTCAATTTTGAATATTATTTTTGTGTAATGTTTTATTATAATATTACATATATATATAATGCATGGTACTTAATACCTAACATTTGAAATACGAAAGGTCAATACTGAGTTAGGTATTTTATTCTATTTATATAGGAACCCATGAACTGACCCCCTCCCGCACTCGCACTTTGCACTCGCATATTTGCATTTATCTTTTTATGTCCGACATAAAACTTAGTGTGCTAGGGGGTGACGGTGGAACGTAGCTAGGTAAAGCAGTTACAACTACAGCTATTGAATTCACCCGTTCTACGTATAGCGGCGCTGTTAACTACGCTGGGGGTCTATTCGGATTTCAACATCATGGCATTTCTCGGGTGCACTCGTTGCAGACGTGGCGTGGAAGCAAGCGACAAAGATAAATATCAAAGTGTTCTCAATCGATTACTTTTTGTGAAATAGACCCCGGTAGTGCAGTTTAAAGCTAAAAACTACTAGTAGTAGTTATCTACAGGTGATGTTATCCGGAGCGCATAAACTTCTGACAGTAGTCTATAGTTTTTCTGTGTCTCTCACAGTGCGGTTCGAGTCGCTCATGTGTGGACCAGAACGGGACGCATTTATCTTTGTTTTTAAAGGCGTTTATGAGTCTTTTGTAAAGCAAAGATCGTGTTTTGCTTTAGCTTTGGCCGAAAATCGTTTGTTCGGCGTCATTCCCCGGCTGTTCTCCTCTACAGTACGCTTACCATGAATTAGACAATGACGGCTTACGCTAACGAGTATCGAGTTTTCTATCTGTGCATCTCTATTGCACTTTGACAGTACGAGCGGGATGCACAGATAGAAAACTCGATACTCGTTAGCGTAAGCCGTCATTGCCAAACTCATGGTAAGCGTAGTGGTCGCATTTCTCAACCGATTCTCGTCAAACTTTGTGAGCTGGTTCGTTAATTATATAGTTTTATGTCATGATCTTTTTTCGATATAAAATAATATAATGAAAGAAGACAGATTCGCGGGTTCTACGCTACAGCTCTCAGAGCCACTACTTGATATATTTTTCATTATAATGGCAACAACATGTGAATTTAGGATACAGAATGAGTTAATAATGAATATTTGGTAAGAAATAATATCGGCGCGTGGCTTCGAGATAAAACATAGCCTATGTTTAGCCCGAAGCGAAAGTCTATTCTTTGTACTGGTGCATGCATCGTGGATGTATTCCCAGACTAAAGCGAACATCCATCATTCTATGTCATCTTGGTATCTACACGTAGCAGGCGACGTAAAATCACGTGGACACCACGTGCTTCGGTGTCACTGTGCACTACGTCTATGTTGACATGCGCAGTTACAGTATTGCCATACTTATGCGCCTCTTTCTACTTTCTTCCTGTAGCCATACTGGCCCACTGCTGCATTGATTTGATATCACCGTGTTTTCTTCTTTTAGATAAGATTTGATTCATGTGAGGTGAAGCCTTTCGTCGGCGTCGGTTTGAAGTCGTATCGTATTGCAGGGAATCTCAACAGCGGTGCCAACACGAAAATCGAATCTCGAAGTTCGTGTACTTGCACCCATGTCACTCGAGTTAAGTAAGTGCGATAGAGATAGAGATATCCGAACTTGGACATTCGAACTTCGTGGTTATAGCTCAGCTATACGGAGTCCACATAGAGAAGATAGGTGATCATTGTTATAGTTAAAGTTAATTTAAGTTTACTACCGCCTTGGTCATGCTGTACTCTACTACTTAATATGTTGGCCCAGCGAACCAAAATTAATCTTGCCCCCCGACACGAGAGTGCACCATTTTTCTTGGTTCTGCGCTAACTCTTGCCAATTCCAGGCCTCGTATCATGGACATCATGGTCGGCATTATCACGCGATCATTTGTCAAGATTGGAGCGTTACATACATTAGACACGCGTGGAACAAGCCCGGGACAATATCAAGCCAATTCCAACTCATTACGTACAGTCAAATATATCTCCACAGTAACACAAGGGGCATCATTGCACTACTTGGCTATAATCTAGATCATAAATATAAGTATACGATTTTGCACCCTATGCACTTGAAATAAGGTAATAACCGCTTTCAAATTGAGCGTTCGACGGTAACCAGACGGTAAGTTGAAAATCAGGGAGATAGTTATGAATAGTTGCACTTATTAGGGGCGCATGACTTTGTAGGATCAGGATTTGTGTAGAAGAAAGCAATATCCATGCTAATATTATAAATGGGAAAGTGTATGTGTGTGTGTGTGTTTGTTTGTTTGTTTCGTCTTTCACGGCGAATTGAAGTGATTTTTAAGTGGAGATAGTTGAAGGGATGGAGAGTGACATAGGACACTTTTTATCCCCGAAATCATCCCCTTAGGGGGTGAAATTTGGGGGTAAAAGTTAATATGCGATATAAACGAGTTCCACGCGGACGGAGTCGCGGGCAGAAGCTAGTTCTATATAATCCACGGATAACCACCTAAAAGAGACTTATTGGGATTAGTCAATCCATCACTAAAATAAAACCCTTCTTAGCTGCCTAGTGCCTACTAAAACTATTAGGTCTAATTGTAGTAAAAAATCTATCAAAACTAGATCTGGAGAATATTATTATAATTAACAGTATAATCGCTATGAACATTTTAATGATGATTCTAGCGTTGTATACGCGCACCAACCAGAAATTATTTGAGTATATTTTGCTCGCTTGACGTCGTCGGATAGTATTCGAATATTTTGCCTGCAGATTACTCGGGCTTCAGAAAGTCAAAGGGCACGAATAGTTTCTACAAGACAAGTATGTGCATTCTCGCTCGGGAGGCCTCGACTTCCGTCGGAAGTGCAGGCTAGACCAACATAGCGAACTAATTCCCGACAGATACTGGGAGTGCATGTGTTGCTTGAAGTTAGTGAATTTATTGATCACTTACTCTCAATATTTTAATTCCTTAACAATAATAAGACGGGTGTTACAGAGATTTAGCTTTATGTGTTCCATGTGAACAAAGTCACATTTAGGGTAACTATCCACCAGAGATGTGCGACGCTTTATAATATTTTCCTTGAAATATTGTCACCTACTTGTCAAGCATGCCATGTGTCAACTATATGTAGCAAACAAGCATGCGGCCTGACGGTAAGCTGACACGGTGGCCAACAACAGAAGAATCACAAGTGCCCTGCCTTATATTGTGCCATGCAATAGTTTTATGGAACGGCTAGCCAAGATGTAGCATTTGTAAAGTTGGGGCATAGGCACTGGTCCCACCGCCGGCGAGTAAGGGACATGCTTCTCGCTCAAGCGAGTAAGCGTTACTATGAGACTACTCGCTACTCGCCGGCGGTGGGACCGCCTTAATATAATCCGTCTGAGAGAGAGCAGTGTGTCAATGTAGAATAAAGCAAGGTAAATCGTTCCCGACGATATCCCTGACCTACGTCACACAAATGTTGCCATTAACTGACAATTAGTTTTGTTAATATACGGTTATAATGTTAGCTAGCTTAACTGTTCATTAATGTTCAAGTAAAGTAATGAAATGTAATCGGGATACCTAATTTACTTTCACAAAGTGGCAACACACTGACAGTTCACATTTTTTTAGATGCTAATGATGTAGGTAAGATTACTTCAGAAAAAATAAGGATTTGAAAAACATTATTTTCAATAGCATTTTTTTTGTTATTTTTTTTACGTTATTCTATGATGCTCTATTCAAGAATCCAACCATATTTCTACCCAGAGTATATCTATATTATTCTAATATATTATTAATAGATTTAAATGAAGCATCATGGCGATTTTCTGTGTAATGATATCCGTTACACAGATAAAAAAACTGCTTTAATGAATTATTTTCAATTTTTTATTTTTTTCCATACGCGTTGTCAGTACATGTTCACCTGGGCACAAATTGTAGGAACAGACAATGACGACAATGACTTGACTACTGAGTGCACCAGCTGTCACGGGAATGACTTACCTTGTTTGATTCTACCATGGACTGTGTGAAATAGGTGCTACTTGCGAACTGAAATGCAAATTACGATGAAACAGATCATCAAGCAAGTGATTGGTATTGTTAATAGGAATGCATAAATTGGTGAGATATGTTGACAACTTTACAGCGAAATGTATCCATCCGCTCTGTCATTTAACGGCGCTGTTAGTCAAGGTGCGGATGTCAGTCAAGCAGTTGAGAGAAAGACGACTAGACTACTAGGTACTGTTATTAGGATCACATGACATGGTAAGAGTAGATCTGGCAAGTTACAGTACAATATTATGCCGACGGGGGCGCTGTAATCAGTCGGACTCGGTTGGGTAAACACAAACAGTACCTGGGCATATTCATTTTCATGTCCATCAAAAGGGATAGTATACGTATAGTAACAAAACCGACGGCCAATGTCAATCGCATGCGTTTAGAAAGAAAACCAACAGGTTACGTGACTTAAACATCAATTAAGATATTTTATACTAAACGGCGTATACCTAAACATAAACCGAAAGTCCTTTTATTCCTAAGATCAATTCTATATACCAGTGTATGCACCCGAAGTGTATTTCGAGAACAAAGCAAACATAAACAAAACGACTTTCACCTTTCCATGCTATCCTAGTATATAGACGTGGCATGCAACGTAAAATCCACGTGGCCACCACGTGCTTTTGGGAATTACGCCCCTATGTTGTGTCATGCGCAGTAACAGTGTTGCCATATTGCATATGCGCTCTTTACTTTTTCCTTTGTGGCCACACATGACCACGCACCAGCATCTGCAATCCTGATACCTCATTTACACTCTCGTGCGAGTCACGAGACGAGGTGCGAGACGAGGTACGAGGCGAGAGTGTGAGTAGACGCTCGCGGCTCGTCTCACGCTTCGTCTCGCGACTCGCAGCGCTCGCGTTCGGAGCGGTTTTTGGGCACGAGTCAAAGGACCTCGTCGCGAGACGAAGCGCGAGACGAGCGTGTGTTTACATTCGCGCTATTGCTTCTCGCTTCGCTCTTGGACGTCCTCCATTGTTGCTAGCTCAAAGACAACTGAACTCACGGCGAGAGTGTAAACAGGAAGCTCATTTACCATCGATCACGCGAGGTGCGAGCCGAGACACGAGACGAGGCGCGAGACGAGGTACGAGGCGCGAGTGTAAATCTAATTAATATGATAGAATCAACAGTCCTTTAGGTCTAAAGCAGGGAATCGAGCCCCCGCAGATACCAGGAATGCATATCTGAGAAAAGATAGGGTAAACATTAGATTCTCGGCAAAAGCCAGTTTGATAAAATGTGTCACCAGCTGGCAGCACTGCGACAGAGAAGTACAGTAAATGGTTCATTTTGCGACGACGTTCAAATGTGTTCTTATGTGTGTTATTGAGTATTAAAATCCACCACAGATATTTTGTTGAATTTGTGACGTGATTTTTACATTTGCTTTATAAAAACAACTAGATTCCGCCCGTGACTTCGTCCACGTGGAACTCGTTTAGGTATATCGTAGCTCCTTACTAACTTTCGCCACCTATTTCTCTCGCTTAGACGATGATTCCCGGAACAAAAAGTATTATTTATGTTAATTTAGGTTACACACTATATGTATACCAAAATTCATATACATACATACATATTAGGGGACAATCTTAAACAAGTCGACCTAGTTTATACTATGGGTACTAGTCGACTAAAGCTTGTACTATGGGTACTAGACGACGATAAACATACTTATATAGATAAATAAATACTTAAATACCTACATAGAAAAATCGTCCATGACTCAGGAACAAACACTCGTGCTCATCACACAAATACATTTGAACCCAGAACCTCTTGCTTCGTAGGCAGGGTCACTACCAGCTCTAGGCTAAAGGGGTCGTCATATTAATCCATATAACCGTTTTTGCGTGTTGAGGTCCAAACTTTGGAATCGAACCCGGTCAAGTCTGTCCAAAAATCAGTGTTCGTTTTACTGTGTGAAGTTTAGATCTGTAAAATATTAATTAAGTACATTATTTAACTCAGCCGAGTATTTTTTTTATTAGTTTTGTAATTAACGCTCGTTCAGATACAAGTGCTTTGGATGGAAAAAAAATCCAGCTTAATTTCGTTGTTATGTTAATATAAACAAAATTGAATGATTAATATTAAGTCTCTATTTTATGTGAGCAAATATTGCACAAACACACGAGGAAAATAAATAAATCCCTCCATAGACCAATATTTTGTGGCAGAATGCCACGCCATCTTTTGGGTTCTGCAGACATTACGCACAAGTCTAGTATCCTACAGCCTTCTTATATCCTAGTCACTGCTGAAGCAACGTTGCTTGCGTCAGCTGATCACAAACAAAAGTTATCGTGTTTACTAAACATGAGTGAAATGAATGAAACTTCCCCTAAAATTGATACATAAACATGTATTTATTCAAAAAATGTATGAAATTCGTTGTATTTAATCAAAATATCGTCATTTTTATATCCTACACAAAAACAAATAGTGGATCTTCGGTACTGAAGAAACATAATCATAAAAGTATGAATAATCAGTGATTTGAGGATCACTTTAACTAACCAATACGAGTAAGAGTGACTACATTTGAATCATGATGGTGTATTTCCGGGGTTTGTACGTTGTTTCATAAACTACATTTTCGTAGAATTTTGCTTCATAGAAAATGTTTCCCATATTATCATTTCATATAATGATCATTTTCTAATGCACTTACTTATTGCTTATTTCATAGATTTTTTATTTTTGAGATTATTAATGTTTCGAAATTCATGTCATCGATTTTTAGGTCATATATTATTGTTCCTTATAATATTTAGTTTATAGAATAGTTTTTTCAAATATTCCTCTGGTGATCATCAGCTACGGGTGACAATTAGTTAAGAATCAAAATTCTTTACACCACTAGTGATAGCTCAGTTTTACAATCGCTATAGTATGAAATGTACGCATTTCGATTTTAATTTGAGGTTATAATATATGGCCGCAGAAAAATCAATAGTTGCAATATCATAACCTAACCTAGGTTCTACGCATGTGCTAAAATAGAGCAGTTTCTGGACTACATGCACAACGATGCCATCTGTTAGAATGCATGTGTATTATTATAAGCACTTTAGCTCTTTAAGTAGAGCAGATTTGAGACCATACATTTTACAAGACAACACATGTATGCAGTCATATTATTTATTAAACTGACTAACTAAACTTACACTTAACTTATTCTATTCTCTCAATTATTATTATTTACAATTGTATTGTACCAACTGATTAAGGAAGAGCGGTGCCTCTTAACACAGGTAAAAATTTACTTAAAAAGAGGCATAAACTATTATTTTGAAATGTGAAACAGTTGTGGATGAATAAATATTTTTGTATTTTGTATTTTTTTGTAACTTGAAACGGATTAATTGAACCTCTGAATATTTCGAAGAGCAGGCCAGTTATTTTTTTGTTGTGTTATCTTTTTACTTCACTTTTAAATATGACACATTCCAGCCATACTAGCTGAAAAAAAAACTGAGGGATATAATCTCACCGTTTTACATATGCTACCTGTTCTTGTAATTCTAGTTTTATTTAATGTGGTTTTGTTACACTATATTGGCCGATATGTAGCATTTGTATAATTGCGGCTGATAGTGAACACTACACCAAAATTTAGAGCGCGTTCAACGCGCGATGAGCGCTTGTCATCTGAACATGGCCTTAGGGTTCATTAATATCAGTTTGTCCAGAAGTCAAACCATGGCCGCCGTGGCAACGCGCGTTCAACGCCTGATAAGCGTGTGTCATGTGAACACTATACCAAAATTTAGAGCGCGTTCAACGCGCGTTGAGCGCTTGTCATCTGAACATGGCCTTAGGGTTCATCAATATCAGTTTGTCCAGAAGTCAAACCATGGCCGCCGTGGCAACGCGCGTTCAACGCCTGACAAGCGTGTGTCATGTGAACACTACACCAAAATTTAGAGCGTGTTCAACGCGCGTTGAGCGCTTGTCATCTGACATGGCCTTATGCGGGTAAAGGATATGTGTGTGTGTGTGTATTTTGTACAACAGAATCGAATATTGTTTTCGCCTTAAGGTTAATGATATGAAGCAATGGCTGCCAGAAAATCGATAGTTGCTCCAGTGGAAAGTTTAAAAGCAGTCTTCATTTTCTTAATGTGTAAACGAAAATACACGTGAAAAATTCAGTATAGGTTTTTCAATAACTTTTAATGTAAACATGGTAGAAATACAAATAAAATCACTTAGTTTAATATTTTGCAGCACATCGCCATCTGTTCGATTTAATAGACATCACGTACTAGTCTAGGCTTTCAGCATATTGAAGGCTGACACATGTCCTACTATGTTCTGATACCCTAGTAACTGCAGACATGCTTGCGTCAGCTGATCAGAAATAAAATCCAATTTGAATTTTTATACAACAATATACCGCAACTTGTTTCTTATGAATGAAAGTTCTATCAAAACGGAAACTTATACCTGGTTTTCTTACAGATATTATGAATGCTATTGTATTCTATCGAAATATTGTTTTTTTTTTAAATTACAGACATGTTATTAGTGGATATTTGGTCATTATCATTAACAAATAAATTCATAAAAGTATGTATCTTCATACAAGTGTATACAGTGATTTAAGGGTCACTTTCGTTGTTAATAATTAAAAGATTTCTAATACGATGGAGCAATACGTGCAGGTATGCTCAGCATTATTTATTTGTTTACAATTGCCGTTCAATTATTACTATAAATATAATACAAAAGTATATACAATTTGAACATTGTTTGATTTACAGCCGATGAAAAATAAATAAGTACTATTGAAATAGAAGAGCATTCTCAAGTCGACATATTTTAATGTCTTATGTTTGACACTTATGTCTACGAGCGTCTATGTCTTAGAGCTACGGTAGCCTAGTAGTTCAGGCATGCGGCTGGCAAGCGGCGCTCGTGGGTTCGAATCCCGGCTCGTACCAATGACATTTTCGGAGCTTTTGTACGGAATATTTATCGTAACTTTTTTGGTGGAGGAAAACATCGTGAGGAAACCGGTCTAATCCCAATAAGATCCAGTATTCCCTCCTGCTGATGGCAGTCGCTTTTATAAAACTAGTGAAGTAAACTTTTATAACACTACCTGTGAGTTCCTTTGATTGGCTTTCTGTTGCCTAGTAAAATTTGTTATTGTTTATGTCTTAGCTGTTGGATCTCCAAATAAATAAAATAAAATAAATTTAATAAATAGTGCCTACGCCTAATCTTGGGATTAGGTGTCACAGCGGACCCCAAGCTCCTTTGGGGGCATTACCGGGAATAACGTTAGGACATTGATGATGTTTGACAACGACTATGTTTTTACACATAAGTCGAATTTTAAATATGTATCACAAAGCAAATTTGAACGCCAGATGTCTGCCGCAGTCCAAGTTGGCTCAGTTTGTTTGGGTTGCACAGGGTGGTTTCACAACGCTTCGGGACCTCACCTTATGGCGAGCCATCCGGTTGCCCCTCGGACACTGAAACTACGCGTCATTCTTTTAACTAATACACTGGCGCATCTAGAATGTAATCGAAGACTATGGCGAACATAACCAAAACGACTTCCATCGTTCTATGATATCCTGCTATCTAGACCTGGCTTGCGACGTATAATCCACGTGGTCTCCACGTGCTTTGGGGTTACTGTCAATCCTATGTTGACATGCGCAGTTACAGTGTTGCTATATTACCCATGCGTCCCTTTATCTTTTTTTCTCTGTGGCCATACTGAACGTAGCAGGGAATTGACCCCCAACAGATACCAGGAGTGCATATCTGACAGAGTATAGAATAACCACCATTTCCCGCTGAAAGCCAGTTTAATAATAGTACATTGTTGCCGAGGCGCGGAAAGAAAGGGGCGGCCTGACGAGGTGGTTGCCAAGAGACGAGTCAGGCAACCCCGGTTTCCGCCAAGGTTTTTCTCAAACATGTGAGGAAATAATACAAAGATATTAAATAAAACATACTGTGACATACCTTATATAACGCGATGATACCTACTTGTACTATGATTTATATGTAAGCATTCTTTCTAAGAATTATTTCAAAGGCGGTATTCACTTCACACTATATTTTACACTCAATGCGATGTTTCAAATAATTAAGTATAACACATTAAATTAATTTCATGTTTCATTTTATCTCGAATAAATGAATTTACTTACGATTTGATACTTTTTAATTTCATTTTCTTCTAACCATAAACAATAAAGAGCGAAAAAAAAGAATTAAAAAAAATGTTACCATGGAAAAACCGTGGGGCTCGCGGGTGGTCTTCTTGGGCTGAATGTGATTTTTCCTTAGTCGTTTCGATTTAGTATGGCGCTTTCAGAATGTTAAAAAGTTTCACCTAGGCAGGGAAGACACTTAACTTTTTAAATGTTGGCGGATAAAAGTTATTACGTTGCCAGGCCGCCGAGATACCGAGCCGCTTGTTGTATCTGTATTTTTTATTTATTGAACGACCGAGCGAAGCGAACGAAGTACTCCGTTTCAGCTTGGGACAACATTCTTTCGTATGTCCGGTTATCCCACTGTTTTCCTCAAGAGGTTACATTTCTCAACCGATTCTTGTTCAATTCAGTGAAGTTCAATAATAATACAGAACATTTCTGTCCATTCAGTGTGTTGAAATTGTAAAAAATTATATTATATTATTCGTATTTTGAAAAGCGGTAAGCTCTACAGCACTAAGTAGCTCAATTTTAAGTAAAGAGTATTGTCATTTTGTATGTAAAGTATAACATTACAAACCTAAATAGTAAACCGATGTTCATGCAGCTAGCTGCATGTCTAATTTTGTGAGTGTGTGCAATGCCACAGGTTTACGTCATACACACACGTGGATATTGAAATAGTATTCATATCGATTGGTGCATAGGCACCATCAGCTTGCATTCCTATGCAACCCTGGTGACGATATGCGGCTTCCGATAGAAAATCCATAAAAGTCCATGAATCCACGTGGGATCTAATTAAGGCGCCGTAGGTTCATGGTCTTCTCTCCCTCTCACTGAGCATAAGCGTGAGCGAGATGGAAGTGCGTGCTCGGAAGCGCGGAAATCATGTTTTTTATTTTTTATTTTTTGGCCGTTTAAATAAATAAAAAAGTAAACACTGAGTTGTCTCTAACATGATATTGCCGACTTTTAGAAGCCATTTTAATATTTTTAGCTTTAGTGCATAATTTGTACCAAATATTTCAAGTGTATTCTAGACCCTTTTAGACCTATGTTCGTCATTTTTTTCTATAGAGCGAAAATTGCTTAATAATGTTTTCAAACACTGATTTCCCTGCAAAAAAGCCTCAAGATTACTATTCGTATTTTTTTTAAACCATATTATTATAAACAGACGCATTATATTGTTTCAAAAACACTGTTCGCTTGACTTAGCTGAACCTACGGCGCCTTAACGTTTCAATGCGCATGGCACAAATTGTGTTCTCAGTTTCTATTACACATTTTCGTAACACTTTCACTGCCAGAAAAGTAGTGAGAAAGGCTGCGCTCAGCGGGCTATTTCCGCTTTCTACTACTTAGCAGTACAACCACGGGAGCGGCTACGAGCGTAGCGCGTAGCGATTCTTTGCAGTGAATGTGTCAGATGTGATACTTACCTGCTGGCTACGGCTTAGCAGATACTATACTAACTTAAAGTGGCCGTCAATAGAATTTGCTAACTATGTAAACAAACCGCCATATTGAAATTGTCTTTCACTATGGCGGTTTGTTTACATAGTTAGCAAATTCTATTGACGGCCACTTTAAATAAAATTACAAACTTAAATTGTAACACACTTTGATTCTTTTATTTGTAATTTTATGTTTATCTTCTACTTTGTTTTTTTATAATCATAACGCAGAATTACTAAGTAAATAATGCATTTCTTCAAGGATAACATTAAAAAATGTCTCGATATTGTGGAAAATATTGATTACCAATACCGAATACTGCAAACCCTAAGCAGCGGTCGAAAAAAGGGGTGCAGAACCCGTGTGAGGTCATTCGCAAGGATCTGTCACATACGAAGTCGCGACGCGACAAGGTGGAGGAAAGAAAGAAGCCTCCTTGTCGAAATGTGTGCAATAAGGTTAGGTTAGGTTAGGTTAGTCTTCATGGGCCTTGTTGCCTGAATTAAATGAATAAATTAAAACTATATATTTTGAACTATTTGCAGACAACTCACTGTCTGATTAGGTTCTATAAAAATATCAATTTTTGTCGTAATTGTTCATTCAGACATTTCCTCTCTTTATCCTCTCTAAGAACTGGTTTGAATGACATAGAGAAAGTAGGAAATTAGGCTGTTCGGTTATTATGTTGCCCACCTCTGTGTCGGTAATGCAGAGCGGGTAAATCAAAGAATAGAGCCCCGACTGCTACCAGGCATGCATGAGGCATATAGTTAGGGAGGCGAATAGGGGAATTTTCGGTAATACTCGAGCGTGGCAGTTTAAGATATGAGAGATACCTTAGACCTAATAGAACAACCTTGTAAAGTATTTAGCTCTATATGTAGTGACGCGCGCCTAGGATAGACGATCAGATTAGTAAAAAAAAATCGATAGTCTGAAATACTCGAGCGCGTCAGATGAAGATATTGGGGGTTGATTTTAGTGTTTTAAGACTAAATTTAACTATTCTGACGATAAGTCCTTGACGCCGCCGAGTTATAGGGTCGCGAACTTGTAAAAAAAAAAACGTTAATCCGGCATTCTCGAGCGCGATTTTTTTTAATTTTTTTTTGAAGAATATAATCTAAAACTTACTAAAAATACAAAATCTGCCGGTTTCCGCATGACCGGAAGTGTGGAGGAGCCATTTCGTCTTCCGAAAAACGCGTTGCGGCATATAAGTCGCGAAAAATACATTTTACAAAAAAAAAGTTTAAATAACCTCCTGCCGCCCAATTACCTATCAGAAGGTCTCCGCATGAGTAGTGGTCCCGGCCCAAGCGTAATGACAATTTTAACTTTTTAACGCCCGCATACCTTTTAAAAGGACTTCAAATTCATCTTGTCACAAAACTTAAAATTTACCGCGTATTGAATTCGAATGATTTCTGAACGAATACGTCACATTTGACGTTGACACTAGATGTCAAAATGTGAAACTTCATCTGTCAGTTTTATTCATGTATGTATATTATTAACAAACCCAGGATGACGGGAGCAAAAATGCACTTGTCACTAGTGCTTAGTTAAATATCGACTATTCTATCGACATCCATACGAACAAATTATTGAATTAGAAATTTATAGATCAAACTTATTATCTTACATGTCAGGTTGTTACACAATATTAGGTACATCAGGTAAGTATATATACCATTTCAGTCAACTAATTACATTGGTACAATAATTATATCATACTCACGGGAACGATTTAAATATTTTGAATGATCTAAAATGGATAAACAGTGATTTGACAATAATACCTAGTACAATAAAACAATTACAAAATCAAAATTTAAGCCTGGAAGCCAGTTTAAATATAGTACACAAGTTGAAAGTGCACTTGTCAAGATTACGGTTACATCCTCAAGGTAAAGTTATTCACAACAAGTATCAGGATGTGTTGAAGAAAAACGTTGGCTTTTTAACTTTAAACATCTTAAATAATTTGATATCTGGTAAAGAAGTGGAAGTACGTTGTACAGAAGAAATCCATAACCACTATGAATTATTTAATTTTGCTCCGATTACTACAGTAGATTTAGAACGGTCCTTTAGTTGGATGAAATGGATTTTATCGCCAAGGCGAAGAAGTTTAAAATCAGAAAATTTAGAAAAAATGATAATTGTATATTACGAAAACTATATAAAATACTGAAAAAATACAAACATTTCGTTTTAATTTTATTTTCAAAAACAATTAATACTTCTGCATATCATAGCGGTAGTCCAGTAGGTACATCGTGCTTTTTATCGACATCGATTTAAATGATATAAAATGTGTGTCCTCGCACTATAAAGCTGTCAACGCATTTTTGCTCCCGTCATCCGGGGTTTGATTATTAAATAGAATTCAAGAAACCAAAAACCTTTTTCGGTCAGATTAAGAGAACCCACCAACATTTTTGTCAGATTAAGAAAATATGCTTTCAGGATACCGAGATAAACCTCCCCTATGAAAATCTGACGCGCTCGAGTATTTCAAAAAAACTTTATTTTTTTGCATTTTCAAAAATTCATCGTAACTTATCGTCACGCCGAAATCGTCAGTTTTTTTAAAGGGAGCTTCCTTGGGGCCTACTTAACACCCCTTCCGAAAATCTGACGCGCCCGAGTAAATTTTTTTTTTGCATTTTTGACTACTTTATATGCCTACCCCCACCACGCAAACCGGCAGATTAGTATACCGTTGTTATCAGAGGCACTTGGGGCATACGTAGTATGAATATCTGTCGCGCTCGAGAATGCCCAAGTAACTGTTTTTTTTAACATTTTTGAAAAACCGTACACGCCAAACCCACCGCTAAAATGGCTTTTACCATACGAGCTTTTCTTTTCGAAATTATTTTATCTTTCGATTTTGATAGGTCTCGACGGCGCCGTTGAATTACGCCATTTAGCTACCTCGCCTCCCTAACTAATAGGCGTTAGCAATATAAACAACCAGCCTATCTACGTAAACTTAAAATGATATGTGAACTTACAATTTCAAAAATAATTGAAATAATCTCGAAGGCTCGTATCGAAAAGAAAAACCCACGTCATATAATTTTATGGGAGGTACAATTGTCTGTCTAATGTGTCTATGGTTTGCTTATTTTTTTTTAAACCGACAACGTGCTGGTGCTAACTAGGCAGAAGTAGAAGAACAAAATTATCTCATTGCAAATACCCCCCTCGTAATGTGCTACGAGTAGCGTAGAGGACAATTCTCCTACGAAAAGCTCTACGTAAGATGTTCTACGAAGTAAATAAAAGTGTTTAAAGTAAATACTTCCAAGTTTACTTCGTTCCTGGCCGTTTTTTGAAGTGGATACGCATAATCATATATACCATATATACAAATAATAGGGTTATCATATATCATAATAACCCTATTATTTGTTAAATGTGCAATTTTAATATTTTAAATATAGTAGATGTATAGTTTCAATGCTAAATATCGTAATCATAAAAACAAATAAAGGAGTTGAACATACAACTCTTTAGTGGGATGGATGAATGGTTTCCAACAAAACCGAATTAAAAAAATGGCTAAGTTAAAAGCACTAGTGCGACAAATACAACCGATTTCCGCACGATATACAGCTACAAATGTACCATTTTTTTTGCAACTGTATAAAAAAAACACATTTTCAATTTTTCACTGTATCACGACTAACGAATATGTTGAAGCCTCAACATTTTGACATGCCGTATAGGGCTTAATTCTGGTTAGCTAGAGATTAGATTCGTGAGGTTTTGCACTCTCGCTTTCGCTAGAGCACAGCAAGTCAAGAGTTTAAAAACATGGCGTAGTGCCTTTCTGTAATCAACGCACAGCCAAAGTACATGTCGTTATCGTACCTTTGTTGGTGAACGTGTCGGCCTCCGAAAACTACTTGATTATGAGGTGGAGCAAGCGGCGCGTGACCTTGATAAGTACCACAATCTTGCCTTGAGGCTACGTCCGGATTAAGCAATAATAGCCTCCATGACAACTAATTCAGCTGTGATCTCCTGTAGTGTCGTACCTTCGACAATTAACGCATCGGCCTCCGAAACTTGATTGACTATGAGGTGGAGCGAGCGGCGCGTGACCTTGATAAGTACCACCACCTTGCTTTGAGGCTACGTCCGAATTTAACCAATAATAGCCTCCATTACTACTATTTCAGGTGTGACGTGCCTCCCTGTAACGTCGTACCTTCGTCAGTTAACGCGTCGGCCTCCGAAAATTGCTTGATGATGAGGTCGAGCGTGCGGCGTGTGACCTTGATAAGAACCACCACCTTGCTTTGAGGCTACGTCCAGATTAACCAATAATAGCCTCCATAACAATACTTCAGTTGTGACGTCCCGCCCTGTAACGTCGTACCTTCGTCAGTTAACGCGTCGGCCTCCGAAAACTGCTTGATGATGAGGTCGAGCGTGCGGCGTGTGACCTTGATAAGAACCACCACCTTGCTTTGAGGCTACGTCCAGATTAACCAATAATAGCCTCCATAACAATACTTCAGTTGTGACGTCCCGCCCTGTAACGTCGTACCTTCGTCAGTTAACGCGTCGGCCTCCGAAAACTGCTTGATGATGAGGTCGAGCGTGCGGCGTGTGACCTTGATAAGAACCACCACCTTGCTTTGAGGCTACGTCCAGATTAACCAATAATAGCCTCCATAACAATACTTCAGTTGTGACGTCCCGCCCTGTAACGTGGTACCTTCGTCAGTTAACGCGTCGGCCTCTGAAAACTGCTTGATGATGAGGTCGAGCGTGCGGCGTGTGACCTTGATAAGAACCACCACCTTGCTTTGAGGCAACGTCCGGATTAACCAATAATAGCCTCCATGACAATACTTCAGTTGTGACGTCCCGCCCTGTAACGTCGTACCTTCGTCAGTTAACGCGTCAGCCTCCGAAAACTGCTTGATGATGAGGTCGAGCGTGCGGCGTGTGACCTTGATGAGAACATCCACGACCTTGCGGCTGTAATACCGCCGCATCTCGTTCACTGCGTTTTTCACCATTTCCTGATACAAACAAAATACATATACGAAGTTAACATGTAAGCAACAATGTCATATGATTAAATCGAATCTTGCAAGTCGGTTTACTTGCACAAGACTTGCACCCACTTCAAATTTTTATACCTCACCCTTTCATATTGACAGGAGACATGTAGATAAAATACAATAATTTGGTATCATCAAAATGATCTGCTGTTGGCTTATGCCTGCCTGGTACTACGTTTGTAGATTTGTGAGAGGAACCTTTTGGGGTTTGGAACTGTGACGCCGTATGAAGGAGATTCTGTATTTTATGTCTTCCTGGTGCACCGCGTGTAGATTTGTGACCGCCAGTACTTGGACTCCGACCGAACCCTTTAGAAAATGTACGAATCTGCTGCCATTATGATTTCCAGGTGCCTGCCCTGCATGGTGCTAACCGCTGGTTAGTGCCTGTTCACTAATTTTTCCCAATACTCGCGCTTAAAACCTAACTCGAAATGGACATGCACATACATATATAAACAAGTCATTCTTTAAAAAAAAACCGGGTTGCACTCCGGGAGTGCCGGCAGAAGTGAAAAATTGAATAATTTTAATTTAGCAAAAAAAAATCCCTTCCTTCCCCCTCCCTCCCCCTGCGTGCCAATAGATCAGCAAATGTAACTCAAAACGTCATTGGTTAAAAACTAACAGAAGAGAACACGTACAATTTAAGAAAAAAGCTTTATTACGCCTATAGTTATATATTCATATTCATATTATTTATTCAGTATTGGTTATACATTGTCAATATAGAAAAACAGTAGTAGTATGCACAGATAGCCATATAAATTGTACAAAAACTCACAATAAAATCTTTTAAATTTAGTTAGGTCAATAAAATCAGTATATACACTTAAAAATTCAAAAAATTAATAATAAATTATAAAAGATAAAAATTAAAATTAAATTAAACATCAAAATTTAAAAAAAAAAAATTAAAAATTCAGCACTAGGGAACATAACACACAATTATACATATTATCATCAAATTCTTAAACTTCTAAAATAGGCGTAATAAAGCTAAGCTCTCAAGACTCATGCTCGTTATAAAGTCCTTCACGACCAAGTTTCACTTTCTGTTAGATCGCGATGATGAATTCTATACATTTTTCACTTCTCGTGCTCGAAAAGTGTGTCATATTAGGCTTGGATAGCGGGGCTAAAGTATGTAAACATATTTATGATTTTCAAACATTTTAGTGTGACCAATCAAAACAGTTTAACGTATTGGCAGGGTGCAAAGCGGGTGGAGGGAGTAGCCTAAACGATCACAGCGCTCGCTACGGCTATAATTTACATTTTTGTCGCTGACTTGAGCTGTCAAATCCGTTACTGCAGTAAACATTTTATAATCGTTTTTGAGATTTTAATATGGTCCTAGTAAGATATGTTATTGTGAATTGTAATAACACCAAGAAGAAGCGACTGTAAAATTTACCAATTTACCAAGACTGTGGTGGAAACGAGACCAAAGAAATACGAGTAAGTGGATAATTGCCGTAAGAAAAAAAAATAAGTCAATTAACCTCTAAAATTTTACTTAAAGTACGTACCTAATCATTTGATACAAGTATTAAATTGAACATTTACGGTGAATTACTATGTTACAGTCCCGATGGATCCCTGTGGCAGCCAAAGCCAGATGACAGAATTGGTACTGCACACTTTATTGGAGGTAGAAAAGTCGATGCAAAAGCCAGTGCCAGTTATGTTCCAAGGTCATGTCTCCTTGGCGAATGTGTCAACCTTAAGGACATGCCCAGCTAGCACCAATTTCTTGCCTTTATTCATCGGCGCCGGTTGGAAAATGATTTCGTGGGTGATGGCACGAAACCCCGTTTTAGTCACCAGTAGGCTCATTTCTCAATGAAAACAACAATTTTAATGTTATTGGCAATAATGTTACAGACTAACATCGTTCAAAATTGTCTAATATAGTAAAATAACACAAGATTTTATTAATTTTTTTCACAATATTTACTTACTTCTCGCTTGACAGCGGTGACAATATTGTCCATAATGGCCACATGTCACGTGGCGCACGGTCCCAATTAAATCCACCAATCACAACTATTTAAAAAACATTTGTATTTGCTATCAGCTAATCAGAATACAGCTATATATTAAAATCAACCAATCAGGAAACAATAAATTAGGCGTTTTTATTCCCGAATTCCCAATCATTACATAAAATTATAAACACCTTCGGCCTTTTTTTTTGTTTTTCTTTCCTCCTATCTTTCTAAGTTGGGCCCTGAAGGGGGCCTTAACTAATTACCTATAGCTATATTAAAAAATATGCAAAACATGCAGTCCTGAACCTAAAACACCTTCGGCCGTCTATAGCCGCGTCCAAACGTTCAAGCGCAGTTGGCTGCATACATGACATAAGCTATGAGATTGAGCGGGATAGACGCTGTCTATTTCGCTTTATCATATGCACCGTATGCTGTCCGCCGCGCTCGGCCGTTTGAACGCGGCTATTAAACGGTCAGAGGCGTTTATTCGCGGTGTTAATATTTTGTACCTATGTTACAGCAGTTTATTAAAAAAAATATTGCGCCAAATTGGACAATCTTTTCGCCGTGGTATTTATTATCGATGGTGGATGGATATTCTTTGTTTTCACTATTTTCTCGCTGTCGAAGTGAAAGTAAAGTGTATACATTACTCTGGTCTAAAAGCCATATTACCCCTCGAACTTTTTCCCCTCACTTGCTTCGGGAAAATAAACCATCTCGTGGTAATATGTCTATGTGTAAATCTACTATAGAATACCTATATTTTGTCCCCAAAAGGTACCTTCCCCGTGTGCTTTTTAAATGGTCCCTTAAACAAATATATCTTCCACGACTCACGCTACCAGGGCCGCATAACCTACCTGCATGCTTTTAGACAGGCCGCCGGCCGGCATCGAGAGAAGCCGGTGGGGGCTCTCGAAGCATTCCCACACCGCCGACCAGTCCTGCTGCCCGCTTGAAGTGGACTCGTTCAGGGTAGAGGCGTGTCCGCTTCCCGCTTGGTTCTCATCTGAAAAGTGAACAAAAATATGACATGCTTTTTTTATTTATTTCACTGTTGAATCTTCAGAGCAATGACGCGTAATTCAATGTCGGAGAGGCAACCGGATGGCTCGCGGTATTTGAGCTCCCGAAGTGATGTGGAACTGCCCTGTGCAACCCAAAATGAGCCAACTGTGACTGGTTCAGAAATAGGAGGGACGTGGCAAAAACAAATCGTGAGGCAACCGGATGAAACCGCGGTTGCCTGAAAGTGTGTACGCTGGTAACATAATGAAACTTTTATGCCATCCCTCCTAGTGTGACCGGAGCCCTGTAGGCGACCGAAGAAAAAACTATTATTAGGCAACCGCTACAAAATTGGCATGCTTGTTCTTCCATCACATACAGACCCTGAAAAAAAATGCCATAATTATGTAAATTCGGTGACAACGTAACATTTCGGCCCCAAAGAGCTGATCTGATCATGAAGATAGAATTTAGCCATCATATCTTTTAAACTAAACAAGATTTCTCATTAAAAGTTTTTTTACGGGAACTTATTGTTTTTTGCCAGTCAGGAAAAGACCCCGTAGCAATGTGTGGCGTAGCACGCTACGCCGTAGATGATTCGTAGCATTGAGCTTTACAAGTTCGTAGCTTAATTTATACATAATTATATTTTATTGACATGTAGGTAAATTAGTAATGTAATTTTTATCATGAAATACTACTACATTATTCACAACTACTACACTATTATTTACGACTTTGTATATTATGTAAAAGTTCATGAGTGAATGTTAAAATAAAACTATTAGTACAAAAGTGTATTTCAAAAAACAATTCTTATGCGATTGCATCGCGCTTGACGCTTTCACGCACACATAAAAACTACTTAATGAACCGATTCGGTCCAATTGCAAGGCTTAGTACACTCACATGATGCACAACAAAACACACCCTATCTGCAATGCAACATCAGAACAACGCCCGTCTTGCTTGCACCCATTAATCAATCTTTACAAATCACAGGACACTCTTGGTCTCTTGATGCCTACAACAATTGTGACTGAAAACCGGTATTTCAATGCAATTTGAACCGTGTTTCGGAATATATACAGTTCATATTTGAAGAACCTGTAAGTGTTTGAAGCCGAGTAAGGATTACTCCTCGGACGTTATACAGTCCTAGTAAAAGCTTCTTCTACGGGACTTCACCTTGTACAAAACGACAATTTTCTTAATTAAATTGATTACATCAATGGACGGACGGACGTATTCAATTCCTAAGAACATTCAACGCACGTGCTAAACTTAAGGCCGCGTTTACGGACATGTGTAATGTTACGCGACACGGCACGCGAGCTGTTAGGCGACTATATTTGGCGCTGGTGAAGACGGGAAACGCCATAATCGCCTGACAGCTTGCGTGTCGTGCCGTGCAACATGACAGCAGCATAAGCATGCTATTCTATTCTTACCGTCGGCGATGAGGAACTCGAAGTCGGGGTTGATGTCGACCGACTTGATCTGCTGCGCCGCCTTCTTGATCAGGTCCAGTACTTCTTCCACCGCCTCCTCGACCATGAGGCTCTTGCGGTTCAGTTCCACGCACGCGTTACTGGAATGAGAGAGAGAGACAGAGCGAGTATATAAAATTTATGAAGTTTGCGTCAGCCAGACGAAGAAAGGTTCAAGAAATTACTCTAAAATTTTATCGTGGATTGCATATGAAAAAAATGGCTTATTCATTAACTTATAAGATACAGGTTGGTGTCCATTTTTAAGTATCGAGACGACCTGTGTCAAGAGACATCGCTCTTCTATAGACTGTAACTTGATATGTACAGAAGTGCACATTACATGTTCAAATATAAAAACTATGTGTTGTTTGATATAAAAGTAGTATAGCTCCTAGAAACTAATACTTATACTTTAGTTTAAAAAATTGGTACGTAGAGAAAATAAAGTGAAAATTTATTTTTGCTTATATTTGCATTTGTTTCTTAAAAGAAATAGAATGCTCATGTATGTAAAGATATACAACGCGGTGAAAGTATTGCAGCACCAACAGTCACCTTTTTACCAATGTTGGTTCTTACCATCGTAATGATTAATTTTGTTTTCTTTATATTTTCTTATTAACTACGAAATTATAGTGTAGTGTTTTTTTTAGCTTGCAATAAATTAATTTATTCTATTCTTATGTGTACGAGCCATTTTGCTTAAAGTTTACATCAATTTTTTGAAATGCTCTTTACCGTGTGTTAAAGGGGTTAGCATTCCGTACATAACGTTGTTTGAAATTTGCAGGCTATCTGCGTGATATTTTAAGAAACTTATGTAGCAAACTTTCATAAATTGACTTTCAATTTGCGTGAAATTCTCCCATTCCTAGAATAAACTTGTATAAACTAGAATCATTTGAGATAATCAAAGGTTGCTAGCCCATCGCCCACAACAAATTTCAACCCTGCTCCCTTATTCGACTTTTACGGAACCTTCGGGGAGAAAAGGGGTGGTGAAATTCGCACTCGACACCCCACCGGGAATGTTTCATGTTATAATAAATATTTATGATACTTACCGACAGCCAGTTTCCACGTTTTCTATGAACTCGTCTACCGACCACGGCGTTTCTTCTGTGGGAGATAAGGCACTGGTTTAGTTCCTCTATGGCTTAGTACAGAAAAAAATATTTCCAACTTAGAAAAGTTGAAAAACCCCCGACATTTTCATTTCAAAGTCCAATATCTCAAAAACGGCAGAACAGATTTTCATGAAACATGGCTAAGAACACTTGGGATTAAAGTATCTATGACACGAAAGAAACTCTATTCAAATCGGTCCATCCGTTAGGGCGCTACGATACCACAGACAGATACACAGATACACAGACAGACACGTTAAACTTTTATCACCCCTCTTTTTTCGTCGGGGGTTAAAAACAGGCTTTTCGTCATAGTTCCTCGTAAAAGGTTTCATAAACACAGAAATATTAAGCTATTACTTCAAATACGGTTTCTGAAATCATTTTTAGGGTTCCGTACCTCAAAAGGAAAAAACGGAACCCTTATAGGATCACTTTGTTGTCCGTCCGTCTGTCTGTCTGTCTGTCAAGACCCTTTTTCTCAGGAACGAGTGGAGGTATCAAGCTGAAATTTATATAAAATACTCAAGACTATTGTCCCTTGAAGCTGTGAAAAAATCAAACTTAAAAGCCAACGCAATCAAAAGATGCAATCGTTTATGCTGCAAATTTTTGAGTTTTTCGACACTCGCAAAACCTACGGGGTACTTCCCGCGAACTCAGAAACTTGAAATTTAGCATGAAGCAACGTCATATATCACAGACAAAGGAAAAATTACGAAATGTAGACATTTTTAGTAAAATCATACAAAAAAATGCTTTTTTAAATTTTAAACTTAACACCTTTTTCCTCGTAAACGTGTGGAGGTATTGAATTGAAATTCATGTCAAATACACAGAGCTATAGGACCTTTCAGATGTAGCAAAACCAAACTTTTATGTCAACGCAATCAAAAGAAATTGCAATTTAAATCGCATATTTTGAAAACGAGTACTCACAACAAACTCAAAACCTAAAGAGTACTTCCCGTTAACTCAGAAACTTGAAACATGGCACGAAGAAACTTCATATAGCACAGACAAAGGAAAAATTACGAATAGAAGACATTTGTATTAAAATCATACAAATATCATTTTTTGAAATTTTAAACTTACTACCTTTTTCCTCGTAAATGCGTAGAGGTATTAAATTGAAATTCATGTCAAATACTCAGGGCTATAGGACCTTTCAGATGTAGCAAAACCAAACTTTTATGTCAACGCAATCAGGAGGGTAGATCGGAGCAGCGACTGTGCGGACGTCAAACTACTCCGCTCCGCGATTTAATTATATAATTGTGTTTAAAAGTGTCAATTTTTCGTAAACAAGGACATTTTGAAATAGCTAATAAAATAGACGTGAAGTGACATTATTTTCTGGAGTTTAAACTGAGTGATTCTGGTTATAATTGGAAGTTTGAGCACTTTTCATCGGGTAGTGATTGTTGTGATACGACATAATTAGCGCTGCAGCCGCTGCCTATTTGAAATACTCGTTAGACGGCCATTTATTTTTTGCTATCTGCTGCGCTTCCAGCGCTTGTTGCTTACGCTAACTACCTAGCCGATTGAACCATGACTGGTAAAATGAATACTACCAATTCTTGTGCCGCATGTAAAAATGCTATTAAGACCACTTTATTTTTAAATTGTTGTGCTTGTAAACTAAAATATGACCTAGGCTGTATTAACATTCCCGAAAACAGCTTTCATCCCATGGCAAAAGATCGCAAGGATAAGTGGACATGCCCTGAGTGTTGTTATAAACTGCCGAAAATAGACAATCACAATTCACCGGCAAGACCCACTTCGACCCACCTGAGCGGCGGCTCCGGTGGTACCACGGCGCACGGGAAAAATAACGTTAGTGTGGAAACCGACAATGTTACGCAACGCAAAAAGGCCCCCAAGCAAACCGCCAGCACACAGCAGCCTATCGTATCTAAAGCTCTGATAGAAAACAAGACCGTCGAGAATACTACAGACGGCCCTGTAGACATTACTCAGCAGACCCAGGACTGTTTTAAATCGACCATGGAAACTTTCATAATGTCAAAACTAAACGATTTTGCCGATAAGTTCTTTTCTCGTCTTGACAATTTGACGACTGCGATGGACACGATTGCTACGCGTTTGATCTCATTTGATGAACGTATCACGTCATTGGAAACGCGCCTTGAGGACAGGGCAGGTACCTACCAAACCGATATTGTAGTGGAGGTGGAAAGACTTAAGTGTGAATTAAATAGGCGTGATCAAGATCTACTTATTAATGACCTTGAGATTACTGGCGTACCGGAAATGGAAAACGAAAACAAGCTGCACCTGATAACGGTCATAAGTCAAAAGGTCGGCGTAACCGTTTCGGAGCATGACGTAGTAAGCGTCACTAGAGTTGGAGCTCGTCGTTCCGTTCAGGACCAGAGGGCCAGCATTCGGAGCCAGGAGGGTTCGAGCGACAGCGTCGCGGAAAGTATGGCCCCTTATGACGGGGCTAGCACGTCGGCCTCCGTGACGGCGCGGCCCTTGGTCGTCCGGTTCGTGCGGCGTGCCCGGCGGGACGAGCTGCTCCGCGCGGCCCGCGTGCGCCGTGTCGTCGATACCGCGGGCTTCGGCTTCCCTGGTAAACCGAGTCGAATCTATGTGAACGAGCGTCTTACGTCTGTAAACCGGCAATTGTTTTACAAGACCCGCATGGAAGCCCGTCGTCTGCAGTGGCGAGCCCCTTGGACGAGCCGTGGTAATATTTTCGTGCGACGTGACGTTGGACACTCAGCGCAAAAACTCACCTCCGAAGCTGACTTAATTAGGGTTTTTAAGTGCGAATAAGTTAGCACCATGTATACTGTTCATTCTTAGTTTTTATGTAATCCTATCTATGTTTTTAAGCTTCACACACAGCAAGTCACAGTTTAGTCATTTGTTTATAAAAATCATGTTTTATTTACTACGGGCTACTATTTTACTTTACGTTATAAGACTTATAAGTACTGCAAAAACTGGATACAATATATGTTTGCAACTAATATCACTGAGTGTAACGACTTATGTCAATAATGCTTACCTTAATGCAGGGCAATATGTGTTTATGAAACTATTTATTAAGACTGGAACTCATGTTTGTAACTTTGGAACTAAGAATGAACTTATGTTTATTTCTGTAACTTTTCTTCTCGCACTACTATTTACACATGAAAGGCATGCCATACAATTATATATACTATGCATCATTAATGAAATAAATATGTACTTATTATCTATAATATATATATTTTATTGTTTATTCATCTATAACCGTCATATCCATGACCTTCAGAGACATCGTAACGTTATGCATATCGCAGTCACACAACTAAGCTTTTTGGATTTTAGATCAATTGAACGACGCCATATGACAGTCTTAAAGCAGCTGCTTGATAATGGCTTGTTTTGTTAAGTAGTATTTTCCTATGTGATGCAATTCATCATCAAAAAACAAAATCTAAAATTGGGTTTACTAAATGCTGGCTCGCTCGGAACCACGCATGACGAGTTCTTGATAGCTCTTAACCGTCACCCGGTGGACATTTTAGCCATAAACGAGACATGGTTGCGCGCTGGGGAAGAAGAGCGAGCGCCGTCTCCTCCAGGGTTCCGTTTGCGGCACTCGCCGCGACCGAAGGGTCAACGAACCCGCGGAGGCGGCGTTGGTTTCTTTATAAGTCGAGACATTACCTCGCGCGTACTAACGACCCCAACATCCCCCTTGGTTGAGCAAATGTGGATTCGTATAAACCTTAACGGCAGTAAGATCGCCATAGGAACTGCTTATCGTCCCCCGTGGCAGAATGTTGACGTCTTTCTCGAGGCACTCAGCGAGTCAATATGTTCATTGTCGACATACGACCGCATTGTTTTGCTAGGAGATTTTAATATTAATACTTTGCGTTTACACGATTCGAACACAAGCAAATTATCTGACTTTTTAACCACTCTGCAACTTTCACAATATGTTAATTATCCTACTCATTTTACTGATCACTCAGAGACATTGATAGATTTAATTTGTTCAAACGCAAGTATAAGGCATGTATCCATCAACTACATTTCCGATCTAAGCAGTCATGCGCTTATTACCTGCGAAGTCAATATTAAAAAAAACAAGCCGTCTCCTAGGTGGGTAGTCTACCGACCGCTTAAGGATATTGATATGGAGAGTTTCAATGCTGACCTTGAATCTATTAACTGGGAAAGCCTGCTATGTGGCAATATTAATGATACTGTTTACTATTTTAATCTGTATGTATTTCAACTTTTTGAACATCACGCTCCTAAAAGGTCCTTATTAAAAAACAAACATACCCATGGATTACTCATACTGTAAAAGAGATGATGCGGCTCCGTGATGATGCGCATGCAAGAAGTCGTCTTACGGGCCTGGAGATACACAAACGGTACTATAAGGACCTAAAGTCTATCGTCAATACTGCCTTGTTTACCGAAAAGTCGGCTTATTACCAATTCCATATTATGCAAAATTATGATAACCCCCAAATTCTCTGGAAAAATATTAAACGAAATATAGTCGATTTTAAAAAACGTAACGACCTACCGGCGGATTTCAGTAACCCCGACCAGATCAATAATCATTTTCTTAACTTGCCAGCGGGTCGAAACTTTACCATATCAAGCTTGACGTATTATGAGTACCACAGGTTTGGTTCCGCAACATTCGGGCTATGTCCCGTGGATGAAATAACTGTCTTGAAGGTCATTAAATCCTTCTCAAGTCATGCTATTGGTACTGACGGCATCACCCTGGCCATGATCGAATTAACTTTACCTAGAACGCTTTATATTATCACCGCCATTATTCATCAATCCATCAGTTCCAGCACGTTTCCTGATGCCTGGAAGTCCGCGATCGTTAAACCGATACCCAAAATACCCGAGCCTACTGATTTTAAAGATCTCCGGCCAATTAGTATTCTGTGTTGTGTGTCCAAAATCTTAGAGAAGCTGGTTTGCATGCAGTTAACTGATTATTTGGAAACAAACAACATACTACCTAGTAAGCAGTCAGGATTCCGGAAGGCACGCAGCACGGCTACGGCTCTCTTGGATGTGATAGATGGCATCTTGTCAGCACAGGATAAAGGAGAAGCATCGCTACTTGTTCTATTAGACTTTTCCCGCGCGTTTGACACAATTAACATCTCGCTGCTGCTATCCAAGCTTGCATACTATGGTTTTCGTAACAATACGATAAAGTGGTTTGCTAGCTACCTGTCTGGTCGCTCTCAACAAGTTGGGCTGAATAATCCCTCCGGTTTAACGGATTTCTCCCAAAAGACTCCTGTGAAATGTGGAGTTCCGCAAGGTTCAATTTTAGGTCCCGTGTTGTTTATCCTGTACGTGGCTGACATAACTAACTGCTTTAGGAATTGTGACTATCACATGTATGCGGACGACTTACAAATTTACAAAACTTTTCACCCCTCGGAGACGTTAAGAGACGTAGACTTGTTAAACGAAGACTTGTTGCGCATTGATAACTGGTCTAAAGACTGTGCCTTAGTTCTTAACCCGCTCAAGTCTAAATTTCTAGTAGTTGGCACTAAGGGCCAGGTGGGCAAAATTTCTAGTCTCAACCTTGATGTGACGTTGGGAGGGGAACGTCTTGAGCGTGTTACCATGGCACGCAATCTTGGCTTACTCATGGACGATCAGTTACGTTTCGAACAACATGTACTGGATACCGTTAGGAACTGCTACTATAGGCTAAAAGTGTTGTACCAGGTTTGGGCGTACCTTAGTGTTAACGTTAGGATCAAGTTATGCGATACATTAATCCTATCCAAATTAAACTACGTCGACACCGTAATTAACGGATGCCTTCTAGCGCGCTCAAAAACGCTTATTCAACGGATCCAGAATGCCTGTGCCCGTTTTTGTTTCCATATCCCACCACGCACTCACGTCACACCCTATCTTAACCAAGGCGGGATGTTAAAGATGGAGGCCCGTCGTTCTCTTCATTTTGCCACTCTGCTCTTTGGTGTAGTGTACGATCGTCAGCCTCAGTATCTATACGAGAAACTGACATTCACTGCCCGGCCGACCCGAGATGCGATCCGTCTTGTTTGCCCAAGACACGGTAAATCGGCAGCATTTCGTGGCAGTTTTCGCTACTCAGCCACGAAATGCTGGAACAACATCCCTCCGCCTATTCGTAATTCTATGACTGTAAATACTTTTAAGCTCCACTTCAAAAAATATCTTTTTACCCTACAACTTTCCTAGCCCGTGTCGTTCACTATTTCATTTATCTTTGCTAGTTGTGTATAGCCATGAGCCGTATAATGTCACGTTAGTCTCAAAAATCGTCATAATTTATCTCATTTAATTTCCAACATTCTATAAATTAGTACCTTACCTATATAGTAAGTTTCCCTTATATGCGCAGTACATAGTATGCATGCAACTTGCCACCTACAAACACCTACTCCTAACTCTTCCTATAAGTCATAAGTCACTAACTTTATAAATATGACATTCTTAAATAAAATTAATTTACGTGAATAATGTAGATTGTAGTACCACGTTTTGCCACATTTGCTGTTCGGTACTACCCACAGCCCCGGGCGCCACGGAAGACCAGCGCTGTGGCATTGTTTAAGAGCGTAGTCGGTCTGCGACAAAATTGAGAAATAGGTATTTGTACAAACTATTGCCGTCGCGTTGCGCCCAAGCGATTCCCCGTAATGTGCGATAGGGACAACTGCAGCTCAGACCGATTTTCACTACAAAATCTTGACCAGATCGATGCTTTGTATTCCCCTGTTTTCTCCGCCAAACCTGCGCCGATTCAATTATGTTTGGTGTCGAAATTTAGAGGAAGAGCAGATCTATGTTTCTATTATTTTATTTTAACGTAAAATCTTTTCATATTTGTCTGGTAGTCATCTAAATATGACAGTAAAAATGGGGTATTTTTAGGTTTTCGAAAATTCGTATCTGTTTTGGTAATTATTTTTTGGGAAAAAGTAAATGACAGGGGCATACATACAGTAGACCTAGATTTTATAAAAAAAAACGAGTCCTCTAGAGGGATAAACCAGGAAGGAAATAGGGGAATACGTTTGTATGGAAAAATGCTGCTAGGATACCCTCTTAATGTCGGAGCATATGCTGAGTGGTGTCCACTTGCGGCCACTATAGCAGCACCACCAGTCTTCTTTACGCTCATGTTATTGTTAGTTTAAGTTTCTCTTTACTAGGTATATATTGTGTTTCCTAATTAAGAACGAAATTGTGATGTGGTGTTATTTTGGCTGACAATAAATTCATTTCATTCATTCATTCATTCAATCAAAAGAAATTGCAATTTAAGTCCATATTTTGAAACTGAGTACTCACAACAAACTCAAAACCTAAAGGGTACTTCCCGTTAACTCAGAAACTTGAAACTTGGCACGAAGAAACTTCATATAGCACAGACAAAGGAAAAATTACGAAAAGAAGACATTTGTATTAAAATCATACAAAAATCATTTTTTGAAATTTTAAACTTACGACCTTTTTCCTCGTAAATGCGTAGAGGTATTAAATTGAAATTCATGTCAAATACTCAGGGCTATAGGACCTTTCAGATGTAGCAATATCAAACTTGTATGTCAACGCAATCAAAAGAAATAGAAATTTAAGTCGTATAGTTTGAAACGGAGTACCCGCAAGAAACTCAAAACCTAAAGGGTACTTCCCGTTTACACAGAAACTTGAAACTTGGCACGAAGAAACTCCATATAGCACAGACAAAGGAAAAATTACGAAAAGTAGACATTTTTAGTAAAATCATACAAAAAACTCTTTTTGAAATTTTAAACTTACTACGTTTTTCCTCGTAAACACGTCTAGAGGTATTAAATTGAAATTCATATCAAATACTCATGTCTATAATACCTTTCAGCTGTAGCAAAACGAAAGTTTTACAAGTCCACGCAATCATAAGAAATAGCAATATAAGTCGCATAATTTAAAACTGAAAAAGGTGTATGTGAAGTCTCCAACCCGCACTGGACCAGCGTAGGAATACGTAAGGGTATCAAAACCTAAAGGTACTTTCCCGTGAACTCAGTTTTATATCAACGCAATAAAAAGAAACAGCAATATAAGTAATCCGCTTATTTTGGCGTTCGCAACTACTCGCAAGAAATAAATCAAGGCCTAAAGGATGATTACTAAATTGATAAAGTGACCCTGTTTAAATTTATGCTCCCTCAGCTTTCCACATTGTAATGTTACGGATTCCATTTTCATTTATCATTTAGTAATAAACATACAACAACTTTTGCTTGTTATAGGTTTGTAGTACGGAACCCTCGGTGCGCGAGTCTGACTCGTACTTGGCCGGTTTTTTTTGTGTGTAAGCATTATGCGTGACACGGAGAACTCGTTTCTTCAAAGTCTCGTTTAGCCACCGAAGCGTAAGAATTCTAATAGTTTGTTCGTAATGATCTCATACCGACGTCGTCGCACAATTTTCTATTGTAAAGGAGTACACTGTCCAATGAAGTCAAATAGTACAATAGAAATAAATGTTTGGGTAAAATTACCTGGTAAAGTAATTAATGTGACCTCTTGCATACCGCACAGTACGTATATAATCCGATTTGTGTATATATCATGGACTCTAGTGACCAGGACATCAAAGCTTTTGATGGCTGCGTTGGCTCGTTCTATAAACTCTTCCCAGTCTTCGCTCGTCCAGGACACGGAACGCAGCCCGGGGAGCAGGAGGGAAGACAGCCGAACTACTTGGGGCAGAAAGAGAGGGCGGACTTCTAGCTTCACTCGGCGTACGGTGCGAAGGTAGTCTTCCAGGAGAAACTAGGAAAAATAAAATACGTTTTCACACCTTCTATTTAGAGAAAGGTCATCGTTGGCGTCCAATGAAGGATAAAAGTTGTACATTATGAGGATTTTCAATCCGTCCGCGTAGCTATTTACTTCTGCCGACTCTACACGTTTGCCTGCTGAGACTAAATTTCAACTGTAGATTTTTTTATTGCGCTAAGTGCGAATAAGCCGTGGAAAATGTGGTATGTTATAATGAACTGTTTCATGGCAAAACGTTTACTCGGTGGCGTGCGGTTGGCAACGAAAAAGTTTTGAGTCTTGTTTTACAGCATATTGTAAACGAAACGCGTCACAAAGCTGTAGAAAAAGGTATCCTAATCCTACTAATATTATAAATGCGAAAGTTTAGATGTTTGGATGTTTGTTACTCAATCACGCTTAAACGGCTAAACCGATTTAAATGAAATTTTGCACGATGATAGTTTATAGCCTGGATTAAAATATAGGATAGTTTTTATCCAGGTACCACGCAGACGAAGTCGTGGGCGGCAGCAAGTATAAAATAAATTAAACTTACCTCCAAGGAATCGTTGACGAGCGTAAAATAATGCTTCTTGGCATACAGAGAGTGACAGACTATAGGCAGTTCTACGTCCATCTTGACCAGGCAGTCAGACTCTCTAATGAGTAGCCTGACCGTGTTGTCCAAGTTGACGCTTACGCGGCCAGCCTCGTCGATCTTGAGTAGCGTGTTGTTGAGGCAATCGTCTACGTCCCATAGCTGTTGAAAGGGTTAAACGTAGGCATGCGGACATTTTAACACATTCACTGCCAAGAATCGCTACGTGGTACTTTTTTAGCGGAAAGCAGCTACGGTGTAGGCACCCGTTAGGCGGGTTACTGGCAGTGAACGTGTAAAGTAAGGAAGTTGCCTCGGAATGTTGAACACTCAGGGTGGAGCAGCCATGGGCAAATCGTTTTTTATTAATTTAGGTATTTTCAATAATTCTTGCACCCAATTACCGTGAATTATTAAATAAAAAATAACTCGGTGTCAGTTTTGTAACGGCAATTAAGCATTCAGTTTGTATAAAAACTAACTTTTTCTGTTTCATTTATGAATGATATGCCCATGAACGTTAATTAAATGTGAAAAAAGTTCATTTTCACATGATTTGAATGCTTAATTTTCGTTACAAAACGGATACTGAGTTAATTTTTGTTTAACAACTCACGCTAATTGGGTGCACGAATTATTGAAAATGCTCTAATATCAAATGTGTTAACGACGACATTAAATTATCACGAATCGTAAAACATTACTACCTATGCAGCAGAATGAGGAAAACAGAGTAACACAAATACGAGAATGGTCCTTACATAAGCACATTTGTGAAAACATAGCATACACTATTTATCACATTTGCTTGTAAAGAGCATCATACGAGTAAGCGCAGGCGTATAGAGTTTCAATATATTGCACCGTAATGGTTTTTTTCTTAAATTGTATCTGTCATTCATGCGTCAGTTGTAAAGGATATATTAGGAGAACAATATTTCTTTGCTATTCCGCTAAAAAAAAAAAACGTGCTGGTCTATTAGTGAAGATAAGATGCAACTATTTGCGTAAAAACATGCAAAAAATTACAGCAAACCACCACCAATAATGTAATTTTTTGCATGTTTTTACGCAAATAGTTGCATCTTATCTTCACTAATAGACCAGCACGTTTTTTTTTTTAGCGGAATAGCAAAGAAATATTGTTCTCCTAATATATCATGGACTTCCGCAAAGTAACGCCTGATTCAATAAATTAGTTGTAAAGGAGTTTTTAACTCGCATAAGATGTTTGAAATAGTATTTTTCACAATCGTGTTATAATAAAGAGCTTTTTAGTCGAGTATACCGTGTTTAGGCCACGACGCTTGCTGAGTGGCCTAAGTAAGGTACGAGATTAAAAAGCTTGATTATGACACTATTCTGAACAATACTTTTTGTACGAGTTCATTAAAATTAATAATTTAAGTCATTAATACGAGATGTCTAGGTCTACTATACGACACCTTTTACACAAGATAATCCATAGATAATCACACCACCGACATCGATAATGTTACAGTACTGTGCTGTCAGCTGTGATTGGTTTAAATACTAAGGTAACGGCGCCTATTACCGTGGTACGCGAGATAGTTTTCAAATGATTATAAAAAAATATGGGTATGAAAGCTCCTTAACGTCCTAGATTTTTTATTTTATTGAAGAGTGTTTATTTAACTTTCAGAGTCGTAACTTTTTGAACCAATTTTAGTTTATTATATTTGATAAAATAATTATTGAAACCACGAAAGGAGAATCTTCTATTACCGTGGTAATGGATGGGATGTGATTCTATTACCGCGAAATTAGCTTTTATTACCGAGGGTACAAAAAGCAGCAATATTCTACCATCGGTAATAGTAACCTGATCCACAATTCGGCACCCAATATCGAGGGTTAAAATAATATTCATGACTTTGGTTCCGTACTATATAAAAATAAAGAAAACATAAAACATACTTAAATCAACAAAATGATGTCCACTGGTTATAAGAATAACTACTACTTGCATATATAGCAGGTAAAGACTACCTTTTATTAAATCACAGTTACATTACATTATACTATGGATTCGGTATTTTGTATTCAAAGATTAAATAAATAAAATACGGGGTATTATAAAAAACCTAATAAGTACAATACTGAGCATACTAACAGGCTAAATGACTCGAAAACAATATTATATAATAAATTTTGCGTTTTGTGAAGGTAAGTAACACCTTTATCTATACTTATGTGTCGTTTCCGGGTTGTTTGAATGTTTTAGGACTTTATTTAATTTACAAATTTTGCTGGGATATGTTATTATCTCCGTTCACCACACATCTTAATAATACGAACCAGAAAAATCAATTTTATCAAATGAAATTGTACGAACGGAACCCTAGATGTGATTTATTTTAAGAGAAAACTAAAATGCCACTCGGTAATAGATACTTCTTTTTAACCTATTACCGACCCAAACAAATATTGAATGGGTCGGTAAAAAAGTCCCATAGTTACTATTACCGATTGTTGTGGGATCTTACCATCGGTAATAGACTTAATTTGGAATTTTGTTAAATCTAATTCCGATCCATAAAAACTTTAGGATACCATTGTATTTTCATTACAAATCAAACATACATTATTACAAGCTTGATATAAAACCAAAATCATATAACTGGTAAGTAAATATAGTTAATTATTACAATATTTAAACGACATGTCAAAATAAGGGTTTCCATAGAAACTGCAGATTCAGTACTAAAGTTTTGGTTAAAAATTAAGGGTTTGTTGCATACTTTCCATACCATAGAAAAAGTTCTTTAATAGCGTCAATAGATCAAGATTCGAATAGCTGTAAGAGATTTTATAATCGATGACATATAAAAAAGATAAAGCACAAAGAAGCAAATCGCCGACTTAACTATTACCGTGGTATGCCACGGTATTAGTTTACCCTACTAAAAATGGCGTCTATCACCGCTGTATTTTATATTCCATTTTAAATGAATTTCCAGGCCAAAAAATATATAACGAGTACGCGAAAGTTGTGCAGAAAACTATAGATAACCATTTAAAATCCATAGCATTTGTTCAATTGTCATAGGTATTGCATGAAATAATAAATAAGATTCGGGTATACTTACCAGTGACGCCATGCGTTTGTATGACACAACCTCTTCCTACGCCGCCGTCGCAGAAACTGACGGATTGCGTGCTTGTTATTTCATTCACACACATTTGCGTAAATAGGACTGTTAGTCAACTAAATTAGGCTTAATTTGTGTAAAGTATGTTTTATTGTAAATCGAACGGTTTGCTTTTAAAATGCGTATTTGAAAATGCCGCGGTAATGGTAGCCGAATTTGATACCCCCGGTAATAGGCGCCGTTACCTTAGCCAATCACAAAAGCGTATTTTTTTTATTTTTGTTATGACCAGGATAGAGCTGCAAGTTTAAGTAGATTTTTGACAGATAACGTGGCACTGCTACGTTCCGGAAACGCCATAGATTGGCAATTTTGTATCGGATCGTGTTTCCTTAAACAAGGACACATTATTATTGAAATACGAAGTTCTATTTTCAATTTTTTTCAGTTGTCTAGAGCGTAACAGTTATTTCGGAAGTAGTATAGACTATTATTAGTATATACTATATTAGTAGTATTTCGGAAGTAGTATATAAGTAACATAGACTATTCAATGATGAAAAGAGTGACGTTGCATTATTCTCTATGAAATCTTAATACACAGATTTTAATCGACGAGTACAGAACCCTATCTTAGTACAATTATACGTTTTAATGTTATACATTGTACGAAGATAATAGCTGTCATAGGGATCAAGATTTCCTGAGATACGTATCTGCCACATTCCAAGCGCTTAATTATGGCCATATATAAATAATTCTGAACCTAAAAACACTAATGAAAAATGTTTAACGGAATTATTGAAGGAATTTAAAATTAAAATGTGGTGGTATTCTGCAAAATATACAACAAAACTGGTGTTTCGCAGTTTTAGAAATATCCTAATCTACATACCACGATCTCATAACCAAACCGGCACTTTAATATTTTTTTTAACAGCTGATATTTGACAGCCGTCATACCGGTACAATAAACGTCAATGATGACATAAATTTTACTGGGTCATCCCAGATGTAAGGGCATTTTCACTATAAAGTACTAACATTCTGGTTCATCCACACAGCTCGCATGGACTGATCGTAGTTCGTGATCAGCGTCCTGGTGTTTGAGTATTTGCGCATCAAGTCTACCGCGGCCGGCAAGGAGCGCAGAACAGGATGGGCTGAGACGCTCTCAACCGTCTCTGTCATATTGTGGAGAAGGCAGCGGGACCATTTTATACGACCTGAAAGCAAATCAAGCAAACTAAGTATAGTACTTTGTTGTAAAGGCTAGAAAGTAGGCAATAATGGACGAGTGGGTTCGAGGTCCGAGCCGAAGTTGAGGCGCGGAAATGGCAAATAATTATAAGTATAATTCAAAATTAAGTACATTTTTAAAGATTATGATAAGCGCGGCCACGCTCGCGTGCCGGGGGCACCGCGCGGGGCAGCTGAGGGGTGGCTGAGATTGAGAGTCGCTGTTCAAACTGTCCAACAACAACATTATTGGACAGTTTGAACTCATAGTTGACCTGTTTGTGCGATGTCCAACTAATCCCACCAACAAACCCCAGCTTTGAAGCCTGAATTCTGACCATCTTTTGCCACAATTCCGAGCAGTGGCGTGAATTATAAGTTTTTGCATTCTAATCAGCAGTTTTTTGTTCTTTGTACAAAATTAAATATGGTACCAAGTATGCCGTTGTTGTAGTCACAAAAGCATTGAGGTGGTTTCGATCTGTATCGTAGCAAATCCTGTTCCCTATGAAAGCTGTCGTCTTAGTACAATTTTACGTTTTAATGTTATAAATTGTAATAAGATGACTGCTTTCATAGGGATCAAGATTCCTCGAGATACGTATGTGTCTCATTCGAAGCACTTAATTAAGGACACTTGTTTTGATTGGGCTATATGAATTGGGATAAGGTACTTTGTTTTAGATGCGTGATTGAAGTAAACAACTGCGTCGGCCAAATGGTTTCCATAATCCATACTAATATTATAAATTGGGAAAGTGTATGCGTGTGTTTGTTTGTTTGTCCGTCTTTCACGGCAAAACGGAGCGACGAATTGGCGTGATTTTTTAAAGTGGAGATAGTTGAAGGGATGGAGAGTGACATAGGATAGTTTTTATCCCCAAAATCATTCCCTAAGGGGGTGAAATGGGGGGGGGGGGGGGTTGTGTAAAAGATTGTATGGAGCTGTGATATAAACGAGTTCCACGCGGACGGAGTCGCTTCTTCGGCGGTCGGATAGCACCATAGTGTCGCCTATCCACCAGCCAGCCATGATTCGACGTCACAGCCTTCGGGCTACGGCTAGAAACTAGTCAAAAAAAAAAGGACGGAGTCGCGGGCAGAAAGCTAGTAATTTAATAAAAAACCGATTTAAATTCGGTATCTTAACTGGAATTGACGCCTATTCACTCACCCTCACATCTAAAAACAACTGCATCTGTTTTATGCGCGTATTAAACACTTCCAGATTATTTAAACCTTGCTTTTATGTACTCCTGGTGGAGGAATATAAAAATAACTCGCTTCGCCCTCTAAAAGGGGTGCAGTAGACGGGTGAGGAAATTCGCAGACTATGCGCGTTGTTACGGGATTCCGCAGAACCAATACTTCACCTTTAGATAACAGCGTCATCGTTTAGTATGTTGTTAGGCATGTCTCCTAGATAACAAAACGGTCGAGAGACAATATCTAAAGAGTCGGTCTCCCCAGCAATTATGTCGTCAAAATTGCCGCGACCGGGTTTGGAAAAGTGTAAATGTCATCCAAACCATGTAAAGTGCATACTTCTGTACAGTATTAAATGAAAGCTGAATTATTACTATTAGCAAATGTATAAAAAAGTGAAAGAAAAATCTTAGGACTTCCAGACTTTATGGGGAAACTAAAAATGATACACGAAAGTAATGTTTTCAGCTTGACATTCCAGTTTATTATTTAAATATAAGAGCAGAATTGGGAAAATTATGCTGAAAAAAACAACAACGCCAACGCAAAGTGACTTTTCTCTACAATATTAAATTTATCAAAATTACTATCATAAACCAGCACCAAATTTGTTAAACATGTTACGTGCACTGCAAAACTGCATAGAGACAGTATGTTAGTCTCTAGGATTTTCAAAAGTGGGAATTTTACCTGAGGCTCTAGTATAAGTTTTACCGAAACAAAACGTTACGACCGCGTTCGCGTTTAGCTGTCAAATCCCATACAAATTGAGGGTAAACGCAAACGCGATCGTAAAGTTTTGTGTCGGTTAAACTTATACTAGAGCCTCTGAACCATTATATATATATAAACGTGTGTTATATGATGTGAAAGCTAAACAATTACTCGTATATCAAAATTATCAAAATAGTGGAGAAGAAAAGTGAAAAGCCTTATAACTTATAACATAAGATTTTCTGGAAAGAATAGACACAGTGCAAAAATGTTGTGTATTACTGAAATAATACCAAATTATTAGGCTGACCTGACCTGAAATCGGTTGACCAAACATTCAAACATGTAAACTTTCGGATTTATAATATAAGTAGGATAATAGTACATTATTTTCGAAGCAAGTGAAGTCACCCTTATTCATTATTGTTTTTTTTTGTTCATACATGAGAGGAGGCCCGTGCCCAGCAGTGGGACGTATATAGGGTGATGATGTGATGTGTGTGTGAAGGGAAGTAGGCAATTGCTGGCGGAGTATTAATTATAACGGACGACCTTGGGAGTCCGTTTAATTTAATACGAAGCCAGCAAATGCCCTTCCAGCTGAGACAAATATAGTACTTTTCTCAAAAATTGTGAAAAAAAACAAAAATATACTTTCTGAAAATGATAAGGCATGCATTTTTTCTCGCCCCTTCAAGAAATTGTCGTACGCCTTTCGATATCTGTCTTTTGGTTTTGCAAATTACACTTAAACAAATAATAACTGAGCTTGCAGCTTCTTTTAAATCTGGAATCATTTACACGTCAATTTTCTATATTTTCCGGAAAAAACAATTAGCTAGTGTATGTTAAAACAGAATATTTTATCCATTGCCGTCTTTTAATTTTTTTTAATAATAAGTTGGAAGTGTATTCTTGTTCCGAAAACGCTATAAGTTATTTGAGACAACTAAAAAGTCGTTTTGGCTGTTTAGGACAGATGCCTTTTATTTATATGGCGGTTTAAAAAGTCGTTTTGGCTGTTTAGGACAGATGCCTTTTATTTATATGGCGGTTTCAACTTTTTAAAAAGATTACATATAAGGGAATTTATATGCAACATCGTAGTCGAGCAAAATCGAGCCGGCAAGGTTTTTTATTTTTAAAATTTTGAGTAACCATATACTATGCACTTCATTTCCTCATTTTTTTCCATATAAAGTCAACATTGCCGATGTATTTTGAGAAAAATGTTTTTTTGTTCACTTGCATCAAACGCATATGGTACAGTTGATGTCAATAATATATTTACACTTTTGCACCTTATTATATTAATTAAATTTTAATGCTTAATAATTGCAAAAGTTTATAGACATTATGTACCAATATGTACAGATCTGTTCACTCACGAAGACGCGCCCCTCCACAGCGTTTATCAATGTGCTGTGGAGGGGCGCGACTTCGTGCGTGAACATATCTGTAAGCACCATACAACGCCGACCGCGAAACAAAGTGTCACTAACATTTTTTTTTTAAATATGTATAAGGGTTTACACTTTTAGCCCTTTAAATACATATTCGTTTAGAAAACACAAAAACACGCTAGATTTAAAATTGAAGTTAAAAAAATTGTGACAAAAAAAAACATTTTTGGTACAAGCATTGAATGAATGAATGAATGGTTTATTCATAATGAATATATGGTACATAAGATCTTAAATATCTATACATATTTTTTCCCATAATATATTCAGCCAGGTCAGGCATATGAAAACTTAGGTCATTAAAATTAAAATTAAGTACATCACATAATATAATTATAGCATCCTAGTGATCTAATAGTAAATATTAAACATTATTTCATCGCATGCTTCATTATTAGCTACAAAGAATTAGATTGATTTATATAATTAAAGTAAAGAAATGTAATAAAGTAATGTCATTGATAAAATTGAAATTAAATGAAATGATAATAATAGTCCAATATTATTCTATGTCACATGCTTCGTCAAATTTATAATTTAAGAATTCCTTTATTTTTTTTTTTATTTTTTTTTATTTTTATTTAGGAAACAAACGGTTGTTAACAGAATCATGTTAGCTTATGAGATATACGATTGAACCTATAGTTCCATTAAGTATAGGTACAGACAAAAAGTATTACAAGTGTCGAAAAGAGTGGGTAAGACCATGCAAGTCTATTTCGCAGAATGATGTAAGTTGTTTCATATTGTAATATAATGAAATGCTACATTTACCTTGGTTTACAAATGAAAAAGAAAACAGTTACTAATTAACTAACTAAATTAAGCGTTTCTAAATCATGCATACAATCCGGAGTTATCATTATTCAATTATTCGGTGTAGATCAGGCTACGCAGAGCGCTGCGATATTGAACAAAATGAGAGAGAAAAAATATCTAAACTAATAAAGTTGGCGTTATAATTTTGACATGCTCGTCTGAAGAATGTGTTTTTGGCAAACTTGGTACGGCAAAGTCTGACGAGGAATGTTAAGGGGTGGCGACAAGGAATGCAGCGAGGCAATTTAAAAGTAATACTTCTAAGAAGAATGGGTGAGTCAATGTAGTTGTTTAATAGCTTGTAAAGAAAGATTTGATCAATGAATACTCGACGTTTGTCTAGAGAAGCTAGACCGTGACGCTTAGCGGTATTGTCTGTGGTATTCAAGCCCTGGCGGTAGTCAAGCCGCTTCAATAATTTATTTTGAATTCTTTCAATTCTTGTTTTGTGGAAATTATATTGAGGGTTCCAGATAATACATCCAAATTCTAATATGCTACGAACATAGGAAAAATATAGTATTTTTAAGGTTTTAGGGTCCTTAAAGGGCTTTGAGAGTCTAAGAATTAATCCCAATTGTTTATATGCTCTCGAGATAATGTCATCAATGTGTGGGATGAAAGTAAGCTTATGATCTAAAATAATACCCAGGTCCCGAACTTGATAAACCCTGTTTATGGTATTACCTAAAAAGTTATAGTTAAAAGTTATAGGTTCTTGCTTGCGTGAGAAGCTAATGCAATTACACTTATCGGGATTAAGAAGTAATTGATTCAAGATGCAATAGTTGGTAAACCTCTCAAGATCCCTTTGTAAGTCAAGGCAGTCGTTATTTGTTTTCACTATTTTGAATATTTTCGTGTCATCAGCGTAAACGAGATGTTTAGATTTAGTAAACGAGGACCCTATGTCGTTGATATATAAGATAAATAAAAGCGGTCCCAGGTGAGAGCCTTGAGGTACCCCCGAGTCAATAGTCAAGAATCGAGAGGTGTAACCTCTAAGTGATACTGCCTGGCTTCGATTTTTTATGTATGACTCCAGCCACCTAAGGAGGTCACCGTGTATACCGATCCCGTGTAGCTTATATAATAACAGGGAATGATCAATTTTATCGAATGCTTTTGAGAAATCGGTATACACGACATCCACCTGATAGCCATTGTCGAGGGCATTCAAAACAAAATCAGTGAAAGTAATGAGGTTAGTGTCCACACTTCTACCACGAAGAAAACCGTGTTGGTCTGGGGAAATTATGCGAATAACACAATTAGCCAATATAGCGGTAACTATTTTCTCAAAGATCTTGGCAAAGATGCACAATTTAGATATAGGCCTATAGTGTGTTACGTCATGTTTATCACCGCTTTTATGAATAGGTGTTATTAGAGCGGTTTTCCATACTGATGGAAAACAGCCCTCTGACAGAGATTTATGATAGATGATGGTAAGGGGTAGTGACAACTCTTTGCTACAACTAGAGATTAAGATGGGGTGAATTCGATCAAACCCTGCGCCTTTATTTACGTTGATTTCTTTTAGATGTTTATGAACAAGAGTATTATTTATGTTAATTGAGGAGATAGATACGGGGGTGCCGTTTGCAAGGGAATCAGTTACAGGAGAGACTAAATTACCTTTAATAAAAACAGAGTGGAAGTAATCGTTGAAATAATTAGCTACTGTCTCACAATCGGTTGAAGAATTACCACTATAGGACATACAGTCTGGGGTTTTATTTGCTGAAAATTTTGATTTGATGAAAGACCAAAAATATTTAGGACACTTACGAATATTACCTTCGGCATAACTAATATACGTGTTATAACAATCTATTTCCTTTTTATGAACTCTTGTTCTTAGTAACTTAAAAGAGAGATAATCTAAGGGATTTTTGTAAGTTTTCCATCTAGTGTGTATTTTACGTTTTTCGCGACAAAGTTTGACTAAAGCCCGGGTGTACCACGGGGGACGATCACTAACGGTATTGGATTTACTAATGGGGACGAAATTCTTTATTAAATTATTTAAAACTGAGTAAAAATAAGTGACGGCCTGTTCAGTACTCATTTTGTACATAAGAGTCCAGTTAATGGAAGACAGACCTTCCCTAATCTTTTCATAATCTGCAGCATAAAAAAGCGGTTTATCCCTAGGAAGGTCCCGTGTGACTGATAAAAAAGGGAGTCTAAAATGTATATCTAGTGACTTATGATGGCAGTCCTCGGGAGTTAGAGGCGACGTGCAGTGTGCTACAGCGCCCGTTAAATCACTGAACACAAGATCTAGAATCCGGTTGTTAATGTTTGAGCATCCATTTAATTGTTTTAAGCCAGAGAAATTTAGGAAGTCTGAGAGTAAGGTCGCGGTCGCATCGTTATTCGTGTTGATGACTAAACTTTGGTTAACAAAAGACCACATGGCGTGACTAACATTAAAATCTCCTAGAATAATGTAACTATCATTTGGGTTGTTTGTTATAAGGTCAGACGCGGTATCGAAAAAGGTCTGTAAGGCCGTGTAATGATCGCCGCCGTGAGGAAAATAACAACAGGCAATAAAAAGTCGAGAGCGCTGCCGACCGGCACCCGGGCGCGGGCGCTGCGCAGCGGCGCCGGCGCACTCGATGCTCAGCCACAGCTCCTCGGAGCGCGGGTTCGAGCGGAGGTCGGGGCGGGGGCACACAGCGAGTCCGCGCCCGCGCCGCACCGCCACCAGCACGCCGCCCCCACGCCCCGCGCCCGCGCCGCGCGCCGCGCAACGATCGTGCCTATAAACCGCGTAATCATTCCAGAAATATTCAGCATCATTGAAGTCGCTTGTCAACCATGTCTCGGTAAGGCAGATTACGTCAAAGTCGGCTGTTAAAACGTTTGCTAAAAAACTGTGAGATTTAGTTCGCAACCCCCTAACATTCTGATAATAAATGTTTAAAATAGGTACAGGCGCCATAGGAATATGATATAAGTAAGTATAACAGGTATGAACACATGTGAAGGCATGTTCAATTTAGATTTAACGTTATCATAAATATTTCCAAACACATTTACACGCCGAACAAAACTTAGCCGTAAACAGTAAGCAAAAACAGTACAGTATTCTCTTATAAATGCTATGTCGTTTAACAGAAATTCGAATGCAAGAAAAGTGTATGTGTTAACATGAGGAAACCGGTTGAAATACAAACGCAGCGATAAGGTAACAAGAATAACTAGTCATTTTAATTTTAAGAGGTCCGATTCTTTCGAAATGTTCACAATTTTAGAGCTGTCGTTTTTACGCATTAAGATCCTACAATCCCTAACCCACAAATAGGCATAGTTTAAATTAGATTTTACTTCACGGGCTCGCTTTAACAATAGTTTATTTTCGCGGGTTAGGTGATCGTTTATATATAGGTTCTTTGGGGGCCCCGACATCCCGATGTCGACCGTGGTGAGAGTCCTGCGCATGCGCATGGCCGCCAGCAGCTCGTCCTTGCGGCGTCGCTGCACGAAGCGAACAATGACAGCTGGCTCGCGGTCGGCGCCAGCGCGCGCGGCTCCGCTGCTGGTCGCGGCGGTGATGGTACCGTACCGGCGCACACGGTGAATCGAGTCGATGTCCGATTCCAACCCACTGACGCCTAGTTTCGTTGAAATATCGCTCAAAAGAGACATGAGATTTTCGCCGCCTTTATGAGGTAGCCCTGATATCTCTAGATTGTTTAGCCGAGAAAATTGGTCGCGGGAATTCAGGTCACATTTAAGAGATTCTATGGTTCCACAGGCCTCGTCAAAACTCTTCTGCAGCGAATTAAAAGAAGATACTTTATCTTCTACCTGAGATAAACGCCCATCCACGTTTGACAACGAAGCTTCTAGTTCATTCCATTTCGCGCTCAGTTCCTGCAGACCCCTAGAAGTAGCCTTAACGTCGCTTTTTATTGTGTTGACATCCGACTTCATTGAGTTAAAGTCGTTCCGAAACGATTTAATTTCGTTTAATACATCAGCGGTGGTGCCGGTGTCAGTCGGTGGTATATTTTTGCATTTTACACATCGCCACGCCGCCTTTGCAGCCGGTCCTTTTCTGCGATGGGTCGACTCACTAACTCCTGCACATCCATAATGAAAACGTTCATGGCAGTATCCACATTCAGCGAAATCCGTCATTTCATCACTGCATTTTGAGCAACTCATTTTGACTTGGGTAAGTCGCGAAATAGTTACCACACAATTATGCACTTTATTCTTACACGCACAAGGATGCAATTCGACTGTAGTTGAGTTGAGGTTAACTAGTAAACAAGTCCCGGTATTTATGACTGCGATAAGGAACAATGCAGGCGACCGCACCGACTCAGTTCCGAGCGAGATATGAATGTAATAATGCTATAGAAACATTTTTCAGCTAACATTTTGTGCAATTTTGTTTTAAATTCATGAACAGGGAGTATTCTAAGTGCGGCAGGTAGTTTATTAAAGATATTTACGCACATATTATAAGCACTTTTTTTCCTGACTACCAGCTTATGACTAGTTGGTAATACTAGCCTGTGCCGTCTATGTGACCTAGTTGTTGCCTTTTCTTCGATATAGGTAAATAATTCCGAGTTGAGTTTTACAAATATGGCTACTTCGTATATGTATAGACAAGGCAAGGATAGCAAATTATGATTTATAAATAGAGGCTTACAGGATTCTCGTCTATGTACTCCACAAAGAGTTCTAATGCATTTTTTTTGGGCAACAAAGGCACGATCAGCGTCGACAGAGTTGCCCCACATAATTACACAATATCTTAGGATTGACATAATGTAACTATGGTAAGTTAGTAAAGCAGTACTAAATGACACTGTCTGTTTGAGGCGCCAAAGGACGAAAAGGAATTTATTCAGTTTCTTACATATCGCGTCTATATGTTCCTTCCAGTTACAATGGGTGTCCAACGTCAAGCCGAGAAATATAGTACTATTTACTTCTTCAATGTTAACTGTGTTGTGCATTACTTTAACGTGGTGAATCTTAGATTTATATGACTTGAACAGCATAAATTTTGTTTTGTTGAGATTTATTCGGAGGTTATTGAAATCTAGCCAGCGTACAACATCACTCAATGCTTTGTTTATCTCATTTTCAAAGTTATCTATATCTGTACCCTTAATTAATAATGTAGTGTCATCAGCGAATAAAATAGTGTCATGTTTTGTCGAGTCAGGTAGGTCGTTTATATAGATAAGGAATAATAGGGGGCCTAGGATGCTCCCTTGTGGGACACCGTATTTGTTTATTTGGTAGCTTGAGTTGAACATCGAAAGTCTATTATTGGTTATCTTACTTATTTGCGTACTTTGTTGTCTGTCATTCAGATAGCTCGCAATCCAAGAGTAGGCAGGGCCGCGTATTCCATATTTGTCTATTTTATTTAGAAGGCGCTTGTGGCAGACTGTGTCGAATGCCTTAGACATGTCGAGAAACAGGACCCCAACCGGAGTACCTTCATCAATGCACTCTGTAATTTTATCATTTAGCTTAAAACAAGCCAATGCCGTTGATTTTTTTTTCCTAAAACCATTTTGTTCTTGTCTTAGAGCGTTCGTTTTTGTTAAGAAATTATCTAGTCTCGTGTAAAAAGCTCTTTCGTAAACTTTTGAAATAATAGGAATTAGGGTTATTGGCCTGTAATTATTAGGGTCACTTTTTTCTCCTTTTTTAAATATAGGTTTAACAACAGATTTCTTTAGTATAGTAGGGAATGTGCCGTGTTCGAATGATAAATTGATTGTATGAGATAAGTGGATTGAAAGAGGAAAAGCGACGGACTTTAATATTTTTGTAGGTAGCTGATCGTATCCAGTAGCCGGTGTATTTTTGAGAGACATTATTACTTTGTAGATTTCTTCGGGATTTGTTGGCGATAAAAATATAGAATTTTGCACGGGTTTCGGGCCTTTTGGTATATGTGCAACTTGGTGGGCAGTTGGTTTGTTTGTATTGATACCCAAAAAGTAACTGTTGAACTCTTCAGCTATGTCTTGTGGTGCAGATAACTCTAACTTATATTTGTTTGTTATTTTATCAATTTCTCTGGTCGATGACCGGGTGAAGGTTTCTTTTATAACATTCCAAGCTGCCCGGCATTTGTTTTGGCAAGAGTTAATGTATCTTGTGTTGCAGAGTTTTTGAGATTGTGATATGCATTTTTTCAAAATCCTGGAGTAGGTAATAAATTTCGTCTTTTTTACTATATGTTTGTCTCTGAGATACTTATAATAAAGCTTTCTTTTTGCTGCGCAGCATTTTTTTAAGGATTTCGTTAGTCATTGATTATATACCTGTACTTTTCTGTATACCGTCATGAACAAGACATTGAGAAGATTCTAACGAGCCCAAACTAAACGTGGTTACACCTGTTAAGAATTCCAGCAGCTACCTTCTGTCTCATCAGATCAGGTCGATGGTACCATAATATTGAATTATCATCCAAACTATACTGAAACCCAAAATTTTAGATAAATCGGCTGAAAATATCTGCTTCAAAATTGAGTTGCAAGATTTCATACATTGCAAGTTAAATAAAAGCTTGTGTTTAAATAAAAAACAACGCGTCCGCTGGCATTCGAATCTGGAACCGCCTCACCGACTGTCAAATACAGATGAATACATACATTACATACAGTCAGTATTAATGTACGTACAAAAATAAGGGCATAAACATTTGTACACGCTTTTATGAAATTGACAATAGAGTTCTGTACAGATATTTGAGTATGCCCTTATTTATGTACGTATATTGAGATCCCTTACAGGGATAAGTTCGACTTTATACCTACTTAACCTATAACGGCATTTTTACCAAAGTCTTGTGAACAATAATATATTTACATACGTAGATACCCCTGACTGTACAGGTATAACTTGTTATAATTTTATATACCCACTACTTTCTATGAATGAAATTTAATAATATGCAGAAATGGCTCTTCAGTTTCATATTTCCCTGGTAGCACCGGTACAAAAATCGCCCCCGCAATTTAAGCGCCTAGAAAAAGCAACAAACGAAATATCAGGAATCATTTGGGAATTGCGATACTAGTAATATTTGGTTAAGATATAAACAATGGAATATAACACTTAAAAAAATGTTTTGTCAGGAATTTCTTATGATTATGTCAGACGATATACAACCACATTGGCAAGTGTACACGTCCGTTTGTTTTTAACCGACTTCAAAGTCGATTAGAAGTTAGAAGGGGTATTCTTCCCAGTGAAGCCCCAGGGTCATCAGAACACGATCTGATGAACGGACCCTAGAGAAATCGAGGGAATTCTTAAAATAAGGCGAAATACTGAATTGAAGTAGGTTTAAACTTTGTTCATAAAGGAAATTATAAAAAAATTGCTTTCCACCAGTACAGGGATCTGGTGTCTATCGAAACGTTCTTTGGGAACTAAGGAAGGTATCATAACATCATCGCTATACATGGTATTTAAGATCAGGCTACTTCTAATTATATCATTAGCTTAACCGCATTACACACACAAGGAAGCTTACGAAAAATGCGTCACCAGATTTAAGATGGGTACTCTGCTTCATCCTCTGATGAACCCGCCTTTATTCTACGTCTTCTGGTCCACCACTCAACATCACTGTGACTTGCGAGTCTTGCGACAGCAGCGGTGCTAACCAGCTGACAAAATTAAAGTATGATGGCAAAACTGTGTCAGAACGTTCATACAAAGAATCTCCGAATTCTGCGAGGCAATAGTACATTACTACAGAAGCCGGGAAGTAAAGGGTTGCCGGCCGAGTACAAAGAGATGGATAGTTATGTGGCTGGCAACCCCTTTTCACGCCGAGGTATGTATCGTGATTTTCGACTCAAAATCGAAATTTAATTTTCATGGCTGAACGCCGTGATGCTGTGCCACAAAGAAGAAAAAAAAATACTTTTCGGCCTAGGCCTTCAATTCAGTATTAAAAGCCATTACGGATCTTTTAACTCGCTGCGCTCGAAACGTGTCACTTCGAAGCCCATCATGAAGAACATGTCAATATTTCATTGCATGTTTTAGAAAAACATATTTTGAGTAGCAAGCTCTTGCATAACGCAACCGAAATATTCACGAGTGATGCGATCAATTGGTTCAGAAGAGTCAGTGAACAAACATGTGGGGGATGAAATGGTGGTACTATTGAGACAAAATTTCAGTTAGGCTGATTTTGATCACCGGCTGCTAACTGCAATCAGGTCTCGCACTCAGGGAGAAACGGAGAATATTAGTAATTTATGCGCCCATTATGTCCGGCCCCTTTTTGCGTCTCCCAACCGTCTTATCAGTGAACGACAAGATCGAGATACTCCTTCATAAAACTAAGCCACCACCGCAGGCCGCTCCAGTTTGTGAGAGCCGTGCCGCAGAAGGTCAAATGTTACAGAGTGAGGGTTATATTGACATTCTATTACATTTCGATGGCAACACCGTCAACTTAAACAATTGTAAATATCTCGGGTATGTCATCGACAGATCCGGCAGACGTACCGACTACCGACCCCACAAAGGTAGAGGCTATCTTGAATTACCCTACACCAACGTCTCTCGATTTCTTGGTACCGGGATTTTGATTGGAAACACTGGAGCAATCTAAGGAAACATAGAAATCATCAGCATATAATATCCTACCCCACTAGGTGGACTGATGAGACAAGACATTAATACGGGAGTTGTTGTTGTCCAGGACTTAGAGACCGGCTGAAGACACCCTGAAGTAAAAAGTCATTTGCATCCTTCCCACTCCTACATTAACACTACACACACTCTCCTACATTCATTCACATTCATACATTTTTTATTTACATTTCTTTTAATAGCCGCATGATATTTGTAACTCTCATATTCGATCTGACTACCACGATAAAGGCTGTTCCTAGTCTGGAAGTCACTGTATCTGAAGAACATTGTTATTTTCAGTTATGGTAAATAAATTATTCTTATTCTTCTTACGACCTAGTAAAGGTCACGGGAGTCCGCTGGATGCGGGTGGCGCAGGATCAATCACTACGGCACGCTTTAGGGGAGCTCTATGTCAATCAGTGGACGTCTTTCGGCAGATATGATTATGATAGTCTCTAAGGTAGGGTTGCACCAAACCGTCTGTAATCGTAATCGGTGTCCATTCAAATCTGAATGTATGAAAAGTTTGTCAAGTTTGTATGGAATTACATCTGCCGGCGCCACATTAAACGTTGATGGGTCTGTAAATGTAAGTTAGTGCAACCCGGCCTATATTTGGTAATAATCGGTGTATTTTCAAATACTTACCGGCTACAGGTGAGTAGTTGCGTGGCAGAGGTGGGTCATCTTTCTGCCTCTTGAACATCTTGGTTATCTTGTCCACTTCCTTTTCACAGTAGCGGAGGACGCGGTCGTATTTTTCGCCCAGCTTCGTTATTTGTATTTTTTGACTGACCTGCATACAAACAAAAAACGAATTTGCTTCAGGCTGAACGACTATGGTTTACAATCTGTCAACGGTTAGGCTGTACCGAAGAGCTCGAAGCGTAGTTATGTTTATTGTGATACAGGATATCCAAAAAAATTATCAAGACTCGAAACTCTTCCCCGTAAATAAAATTTAAAGTACTGGTTAGAATCGAAAGTAATTTCGGAAATACATCCAGCTATGTAGACTTCCAGTATTTTCGACGACTAAGTTACAGGGGGTTAAAAACGGTCCGAATGGCTTCGAGAAAAGGATGGTAAGGCCGTGCCTTTTTTGCTCGACTACGGTGAGATACACTCTGCGTCCAAAAACATCGCCAATCTAAGATGGCATCTTCATTAGCATGATTCCTACGGTTCAAAAAATAAGGCAAAATTGATATCGCTGGCGGTAGATGAACGCTTCATTTTAAGTTTTGACACAGAAGTATGACGTCACCGCTTATTGTCTAATTACTGTAAATAACTGTTTAGGTCGCGAAATACTGCGTTTAGGTACACAGTTGTGCTACAATTTTGTTTAATCAAATTCATTCAACTTTGAATTCGCTACTGCTTCTTTGATATTTCGATGGCTCTTTCGGGATAAGAATCAAAATAAATTACCTAATCTAAATCCATGTTAAGTTTAATTGTTCAGTTCTTTGTAGGTAAGTACCTATATAGTTTCCTTGTATACTAAACCCTTATACTCAATTAATGCTGTACTTTTGTTGCCGACGTAAATATATAATCTAAACATACACTGCCCTGTAGCCAATCACGTGTCTATTATAGATTTCCTGTAGACAACCACGCGGCGTCTTTACTAGGATTGCATAAGCGATGCAGCATGCATTGCAATACGTAACAATCGATACTGACTACAGGAAAACAATTCCGAGAACGCTGAAATCTCATGTGCATTAATTATCAACTTTCTCGCTCTCGCTTAGGTGCAACGAAATGTTTAGGAGCAGAAATGTTAGTGGGTATCCTAACAATAGTAAATTCCAGTTGTCCTTTCACAATGGGCTCTACCTATTAGCTACGAGTATACGCTATTTAGGTATAGAGCTATGCTCAATTTAGGTATACCTTATTTTCGCTGCAAATCCCATACAAGGCCAATTACTGGTATATGAGTCATGCAATTCATGAGTGATTTCCACTTAAGAGAGGAAAAACGCTCCTTCGTACTACGGTGTAGCACACGTAGCGATGCGTGGCTTGAAATGGGATAGCTAGGAAATATTTGCTACGAAGTATGACGTAGCGTATGGTATTTATTTATTTATTTAAACTTTATTGCACAATACAAAATAAAGTACGAATGGCGAACTTAATGCCACAAGGCATTCTCTACCAGTCAACCACTGGGCAAAACAGAAACAAGAAGGTGCAGGCATTAAAACTTAAGAGGCCGCAGTAAGCTCGGCCGAATTTCACCTTCCCATACAAACGTAGTTACGCTCTCATTTTAAAACTACGTGTTGGATTGTGACGAAACTTTGCATATACAATTACATGAGGTATATCTATGTCTGTAATTAGATTATATGGTTCCAATTTATAAAACAAAGTAAATACAGCAAAAACTAGTTTTGTATGAAAAACTTAAATTCGCTGTATTTTTTTTATTATGGTAGCTGAAGCTACGTAAACTAATTTCAGACATAGATATACCTCATTTCATTGAACATGCAAAGTTTCGTTACAATTCAACACGTAGTTTTAATATGAGAGCGTAACTACGTTTGTATGGAGAATCGAGCTTACTGCGGACTCTTAAATGAAAGCTTAAACCAAGGTAAACTTCTATCAAATATATACATACTGAAATAAACATACACATATACAAAATAATATATACTAATATATTTATTTATTTATTTATTGAAAAACAGGTTACATAACATTACAGTGTAGACACCAATGCGCCATGAACCGAACAATTTTATTTAGGCGTCGAAACGGCGTGGCCCCGTTGTGTCGACATCTCGGGTGTTGGATTTGGAGGTTGCCCCGGAACCGACGAAACACGACACCTTTCGGCCAGAAATCAGCACACGCGATGGTCTCCTGGAGCGGCCGCGGCACGCGCACTACAAACGAGCTGAAGTGCACGTAGTGGCGCGAATGCAACTGGAACACCCTCAGCTGGTAGCCGGTTTTCTGGCAAACATACTGCGTCACTTCATCAGCGGTAGCAGTGTGATGCAGGCGCGACACGTACAGCGCCTTGCTCGGTGTGGAGACCCGCAGACCACAACCAACCGGTTCTGCAGTACCACACTGACTCTTGCGTGTCTTACGTTTTCTTGACACCATTGTGAAACCCTCCTTTTCCACATTGGTGCGAGGGGTTTCCTCTTTTGGAGGAACCCGAACTTCACGCGCTTTTGAGGGCGCGGCTTTCCGGCGGGCTGGAAGAGGCCCACCAGCAGAAACGACGTCAGCAAAACGACGACGTGGTTTTGAAGCGTTGACGGGAGGCCCCGCGAGGAGAGGGCAGGGGGGCCGCGGATCAGCATGCACGGTGACATCGCTGTCGGTGACCGCGTTTCTAGGGCACCGTCGCGCAATCGGACGATTTCCTTACGCAATACTTCTATAACGGCCTGCGACTTGTCAAATTTCTTAAGAATTTCAGCCATGCCTGCTTTAAGAGCCACAATTTCTTTCAGCAGGCAGCTCACGTCGACATGGTCTGGCGTATTGGTATATATAATATACACAATTACTACCTTTTGTACCTAGTGAAAAATACTATGGTGTGAACTATCTTACGCGCTTATCAGAAAGATACTTGCGTAACTTGCGCTTGAAAGTCAATTTGCTTTGTGCTTGGCGGATAGTTAGCGGAAGAGCGTTCCAGAGTCGAATTGCCCGAACGGTAAAAGAACCAGACATAAAACCGGACCGGTGAGGGAGAACAGACAACTTCGCTACGGGAACTGCGGAGTACGCCTCCGGGTCGGGCAGTAACAAAAGTAAATTTGGCCCTGAGATATTCCGGCGCAGCAGGGTCAAATAGAATGGAATACAGTGTGCATAGAACTCGTAATAACCTGCGTTCACGAATGGGGAGCCAGTTTAATCTACGGCGAAAAGCGGATATATGGTCATACTTGCGAAGTCCAAAAATAAATCGGATGCAGTTATTCAAAAGACGATCCAGCTTACTTAGCAGAGCCTGAGTGATATTGGAGTAACATACGTCAGCATAGTCGATGGTTGGTAAGACAAGAGCTTGAACAAGGAGGGTCTTGGTGCTAACTGGGAGGAAATTCTTAAATCGGTAAAGGGCTCTTAATGTGTTGGTCACTCTGCGACAGGCATCAGACACCTGCGGTTCCCACGTCAGACCACAGTCAAAAATCAGCCCCAGGTTTCTCACTTGTGACGAAAGCGGGATTGGGACGTCTTCAAAGAAAATTGTGGTTGCCTGAAAAAAGTAAACGGGGGCTCCCGAGCACAATAGCCTGGCATTTGGTCGGGTTCACAGCCACACCGAAACTGCGCGACCAAGCGGAAATGCGGCACAAATCATCATTAATACTTTCAATAGCACCATCTATTCCGCTGGTAGTTGCCCTGGTGTATAGTTGTAGATCGTCCGCGTACAGATGGTGAGAGCATACAATGCGGGACGTGATTGAGTTAATAAATACGGAAAAAAGCAGAGGAGAAAGAATACCGCCCTGTGGAACACCAGAAGTAAGATCAGACCAATCAGACACGGAACGATCGACACGAACCATAGAAGACTGGTATGAAAGTCGTTACGAGCAATTTCCGCAACAACGAGGAATCATACTGCTACACACGTAGCGTTGCTTGGCCTCCATTGGGTTTAATGAATTTGGAGCATTACATTGATTCACCGCGCACTTACACTTTCACAGTCAGGAACCCACCCAGCGGGCACAGTAGGTACTAAACCATAGCGAAATATACGCGTATCCGCGTCTTATACAAGTTTTAGTGTTACTCCTGACGTTTTATGATTACCTAGTGCATACACGTTCCCTACGGGGTGTTGTAACAAAGCGACGTTGCAGGAATATCAAGGACAAACTAACTCTCTGCAAAGACACTCAATACATGGTACACTGTTCATCTCTCGCTTACTATGTTGCCCTAGTATGGGAACGTGTCTACCCGTGTACAAAGCGACGTTGGATTTGAAGGACATCCCGACACCATACGTTTTAATAATTAGGTGTAACAATTAGGGTACTACATATGTATAAGATAGTGTCGCCATAAGGAGAGTACCCCACTAAATTATCGCAACAAGGTGTCAGGTACCTACAAAGTTAAAAGGAATGTGAAAGGTTCGAAAGTTGTTATTTTATTATCGTCCAACAATAAAGAAATAGTAGTTTATGCAACTGATCCATAATGGAAGGCCTTAAAATACGAGTGTGGTTTTATGAGACGAGCGTTAGCGAGATTCATAATAGGATCACACGAGTGTTTTAAGGCCTAATTATATACAGTTCCATACACTACTTTATCTACACACATATCATAAGTAACAGCAAAAAACCAACAAAAAAATGACAACAGCAATGGCGGCAATTCGATCCTCCGTCATGACGAATGGTTTTTTTAATCATAGACAAACGAATGAAGTCCCTATACTCATATCACTCGAGTTCAAATGTCGTGCGGTTTATATTAAAAAAACAAACTGAATTGACATTTTGTATCGATGACTGTTTTAATATCTATGGATACTAGAATAGAGACCCACTTGAGTTTTGATAGCTGTTCCAAATTTAAACTCGTAACGTTACCAAAACCTGTACTGTGATAACTGATAACATTGCAGTACAGATTTTACCTACTACCACAGACAAGAAAGTTCTCACTTCTCATAGTAAAATCGGTTGTAGTAATGCTGGTAATTTCCTACGATTTCTGAACGCATTTTAGAGGACTAATAATATGTGCGTAGATAAATAGGTTTTTCTACTCCTGTACCGTTATCTGTCATTTATATAGGCTTCAGCTCAAATACAATGACACCGATAATAAGTCGTCGAAAAACTCTATACTCTATGGCCCATAAACGCACTCTTTAGTGTACTTTGGTTTTGGTTCATACATTTTCCATAAAAGCACTGTTTACTACGATGTCAAATCATCTAACTTTTTTTTAATCAGCCACTATATTGCGGTGGTACCAACTTCATAGGCTAATTTCTCGAAATAAAAAGTTTTTATTTACCATCGAATATTTGTAAAACATAAATTATTTACTAAAATAAAAATAAATTATCATGTATTGTGTGTTAATGTACATATTTTACCAATTATTGGTATTATTTATTAATATAAACTGATTCGATTCGGTTCGGATCCAGATTCAGTTTGGTTCGGATGGCAAATGTAAGGAAACTAAAAACAAAACAGACCATAAACAAGAGGTGTCAATGTGTCATATTTCTAATTTCCCACCAAAGTTCCAGTTAAAAATTAAAAGACGAAATGTGAAAAAAAAAATCTCAAAAAAGTGGTACCGCCGCCTGTCATCAAGTTTATGTTCGAACTTTTTTTTTATTGTGCGTTATTTTTACGATTGAATTATCAATATATGTTAAAAGACACTTTTTGAACAGAGGCCAGTTGCTACGAAATCAATTCGATGTATTTACCACAAAATCAGTTTGTAACTACTGTTTGTCGTTCACCGGCGGTGTCCCAATGCCGCGGAGTCAAGTTTCGTGTTAAATAAAATGTATTTATTATCTACGTTACTTAATTTAAGTACCATATTTCATTTCGATATATTACCAATACTTTAAATTATAGTAACTGTAATTTTGTCCATCACCTGCATGTCGAACACCTGTCAAATGAAAAACTAAAGTCCGGAGCGGTGCTTGAGGACCTCACCGCAGACACTGTATGGAGAGAAGGGTTGCTCTGGAAACTGCTATCGACTGTGCGACTGCTATCGACTGTGCGACTGTTATCCAACATGCTCTCCCAGTGGCGTTTTAGCGTACACTTGGGCTCACAATGCTGAGTAACGGTCTGCCTCAAGGATCCGCGGTGGCGCCCTGTTCAACCTGTATATGGGTAAGGCCGCGAATTTTGACCAATTTGGACGTTTCAAATTTAACATGCTCATAAAAAAAATTGGTAACACCGAGAGGTTTCAATTTTTTTTTATTAAATCAAGCGATAAAAACTGTCAAGAACGCAAGTGACATAATTGATTTAAATCCTTTCAAATAAATAATAAAAATATATTTCCGTCCAAAACGTAACGAAAGTTGATATTTTTTTTCGACCCTGTGTACTTAAAGCCCTGTTATTTTCACGATTTTCAACTTCTCATGATCATGCTTTTGTTTAAACAAAATTTTATGATATGACGATAGTTCTACCGATTGCTAAACATTTTTATTTAAATAATTTACTTTTTTTATCTTGCATTCTTTTATGGGACCACAATTCCACGTTTTCGTTACGATTACTTACGTGACGCTTTATACAGCTAGATTTATAGCCGATTGTGGTAGAAATTCGTTTTTGTGCACTGGCAACTCATATTCTAGTAGGGCGACACCAGACAGAAAACCTAAATTCCTCAGTTTGTTCATAAATCGCGGACGAAAGTGACGAGGACAAGGTTTTTTTAAATACCGCTAATAGTGCTTGTGTGATTTAAAGGGTAAGTAGTGATTATTTTTAAGCGGTAATTTTTCATACCATAGGTTAATGTTATTCACGCAGGTGCCATGTATTACTTAAATATCTTATATTCAAAATATCGTTATTTCACAATGAAAATCAATATTTTTTCAAAAATACGTTACACTTTCGTTACGAATACGTTGCATTTTTACAAAATGCAACGTATTCTTTGTGTAACGTGACGAAAACATGTGGTAAAGGGAAGTGCACACAGATAAATACGAACTAAAATGAGTTTTTATTTTATTTCCAACGACAAATACAGTAAGTATTAATTTGAAATTGTAGGTAAGTACAGTAGGTACAGGGATCAGTTAGCACGAGAGAATTGACCAATCCATCTACTATCCATATCCATACTAATCCATACTAATATCCATGCTAATATTATAAATGCGAAAGTGTGTCTGTCTGTCTGTCTGTTACCTCTTCACGCCCAAACCGCAGAACCGATTTAGGTGAAATTTGGTATAGAGATAGTTTGAGTCCCGGGGAAGGACATAGGATAGTTTTTATCAACGAAATCATCCCCTAAGGGAGTGAAATGGGGGGGGGGTGATAATTTGTATGGAGCTGCGATGTAAACGAGTTCCACACGGACGGAGTCGTGGGCAGAAGCTAGTATTATTATAAATGCGAAAGTGTTGTGTGTCTGTTACCTCTTCATGCTTATAACCAAAAATCATCCCCTAAGGAAGTGAAATATAGGGTGAAAATTTTATGGAGCTACGATATAAACGAGTTCTACGCGGACGGAGTCGCAGGCAGAGCTTCTGCGTGGCTTCTGCCCTGGACTTCGTCCGCGTGGAAATATTTAATCGAACGAGCGAGCGAAGCGAACAAAGTTCTATGCTTCAGGTTGGACCAAAAATCATTATGTCCAGTATCTGTCCCGTGTCCATCATCCGTCTGTCCGTCTGTTTTCCTCTATCGCATTTCCCAATCGATTGTCGTGAAGTTTTGTGAGCAGAGGTTTTCATTATAGATTTTTTTGTCGAGTAACTTTTTTGAAAATGAAAACCTATTGATAAATATTTAGTTAATTTTTTTTAACGCATTTCATCATCATCATCATCATATCAGCCGAAAGACGTCCACTGCTGGACATAGGCCTCCCCCAAAGAGTGCCAAAGTGACCGATCCCGCGCCACCCGCATCCAGCGGACTCCCGCAACCTTTACCAGGTCATCAGTCCACCTTGTCGGGGGCCTACCCACGCTGCGCCTTCCGGTACGTGGTCGCCACTCGAGAACCTTTCCGCCCCAACGGCCATCGGTTCTACGTGCTATGTGCCCCGCCCACTGCCACTTAAGTTTAGCGATCCGGAGGGCTATATCGGTTACCTTGGTTCTGCTGCGGATAGCCTCATTTCTGATGCGGTCACGCAGAGAAACTACCAACATGGCCCTCTCCATTGCCCTTTGGGTGACTTTGAGCCTTCTTATGAGGCCCATAGTAAGCGACCACGTTTCAGTGCCATATGTCATCACTGGCAACACACACTGGTCAAAGACTTTCGTCTTGAGACACTGCGGAATATTGGACGAAAAGATTTGCCGTAGCTTCCCGAACGCTGCCCAGCCGAGTCGGATTCGACGATTGACCTCTTTCTCGAAGTTGGACCTACCTAACTGGATCGTCTGTCCTAGGTATACATAATCGTCTACAACTTCGAGCGTGAAGTGTCCGATTGTAATGGGAGTTGGTACTACATGGGCATTTGACATGATCTTCGTCTTATCCATGTTCATTCTTAGACCAACTCGCTCGGATGCTTTACTGAGGTCATCGAGCGCATAAGCATTTACTTAATTTAAAAAAATGCTGTCGTGAAAATACTTTATTTTTAAGTATTCTTTTTTGAACATTAACCAGTGTGATCTAAGCTTAACAACAACTTATGTTACGTTTTATAGTAACGTCACGTATTTTATTTATGTTAGTTCTATGTCACATTGGTCAAAATTCGCGGCCTTACCCATATCCACGACCTCCCTGATACCGCTGCCGGGAACTTTATCTACGCTGATGATATAAGTCTGTGATTTCAAAAACCTGAAAGGTATGTTATCAGGCAATAAGGAGTAACTGGCCAGGTACTGTCGAATATGGCGACTTACACCCAGCACAAGTAAGATAGAGGCGCGCTGTTTCCACCTGCATAACCGGTGCGCCACGCAGGAGTTAGGTCAATGTACAGGGAACTACAATGAGACACAACTTCTTCCATGAATACCTCGGCATCACTCTAGACCGCTCTCTGATCTACAAATTCACCTTACCGGTATGGCTCGCAAACTCCAGACCCGAAATAACATCATCCAGAAACTGAGCGGAACGACGTGCTGCGTACCTGGGCGCTGTCTCTGGTGTACTAGACTGCAAAATACTGCGCACTGATCTGGCTGAACAGCATCCACACCACCAGAGGTGACGTCGAGCTATATTCATATTCATATTCATTTATTCATAATATTCTCAATATTATATGTCAACACAGAAGTAGGTATACAATCATTTATAAATGAATATGTAAAAAATATACAACTTTCATTAAATAAAAAATTAAAAATAATAATAATAATCGTTAGTTGTATAATAATTTAAGTCACAAAAACTAATTATAATTCAATATTTAAAAATTCATTGAAACAATATAATTAATAGGCCATGCGACTTATTTCCGGCGCGCTCCAATCTACTCCTTGCCACTGGCTTCCAGTACTGTCAAAGATCGCTCCACCTGACTTACGTTGGAATGTCGCCCTGTTACAAGAAGTAGCAAAGATCCAGAAGAACCCGAGCCTCCCGATTCATACTTATTACGTTTTCATACTTATTAGTTTATGAATTCCACTACTGAACGCCTAAGTCCAGAAACGCCCCGTGCAGCATTTCCAGAAGCCTGTACCCTGTACCCTGTGCTCTGGGCACTATGGGGTTTTGAGCCGACAGGCCGAACTGGGTGGCGGTTGATTGACGGGTTAAACTACTAACCTACTCTCACAAACGTTAACCTGCAAAAAGTTTCATATTAATTTGTACCAATGTGTCGCTAACACAGGTTAGCGCCACATTGCTATTACAGGCACAGGCCTATTGTCGATAACTTGGTTACAATATGTCTTTCACCTGACATCGAGGAAATTCACCTGTCAACTCCGTAATTTCAAACGCATGTATCTTCCAAAATTATGAAATAAATAGCTTCCCTCCGCATGAGCACGGTTACTTTAATAGAGTTTTAGCGATCCTAATTAAAAAAAATGCAAAATCGAAATATTTAAAAAAAAATGCTAACTTGAATCCGCGGTGCCACTTTTTTTGAGAATAAGCCTATTAATAACTTCTTAAGATTTGATTCGTGTTTGTGAAGTGAAGAAAAATGTATACGTTCCTTTTAAAATGGACGAATAAGAAAATAACTGCACCGCTGAAGAAATTGCGTGAGTAGTAATAGAACTAACGGAAAATTTACTGCCTGAAAAGTCAAATGCTATTTATTTAAAATTAGTCGTAGAAAAAGTATTGTATGCAATGGTGTATAACTTGGTCTTAAAACGTGGCGTCTTTAATGGCGACTCACGACACTCGCGTTTTAAGACCCTACTTATACAACAGTTGCATAAAATACTATATCACCTCACCGGCTCGAAAAGGCTTGCTTTATCGCTCAAAATCTGCGCCCAAAAGTCCATTATATCCGCTAGCGTGGAAAGAGTTTTTGAATAAAGCCCGCATCACACTGGCGCGGACTGGCCGCAGCGGATATAGTTATTTGTTATGCAAGGCTGCAAAGTTGTTGTTTGGCGCAAGCAAGTGCTTAGTATTGAAAGCCGAGCTAGCGAAGGATTGTAAAATTGAACCATGAGCGAAGCGAATGGTTCAAAAGTACAATCCTGAGCATAGCGAGGCTTTCAAGGCACGAGACGCCAAACAATTTTGCTGCCGAGCGAAACACACAATTTTTCACCTCACCACCGCGAGGAAAATTGTAGGTAAGTAAATGTAATGGAAGTAATTTGGACCTTATACTCATTTTCAATAAATGTTTGTTTACATCTCATCAAGATCTAGCATTTTATAATTATCAAATGTAACATAAATATTTTTGCATCTTTAAATAACCTCACGCTTACCTACACTAAAAAAGTCAAAGTATTGTTGGGTACTCACGGTTTAAACTAAGACTCAAATACGCTTATTTCACTTTTTCCGCTAACTTAGCAGGCATCAAAATTCACATATGTATAGCTTCTGCACTAAAATCTATAAATAACCACAATTATTTTGGTTTTACTATCTGTGGCTTTACAACAAAACAAAATTAAACTTATATGAGTTTTTTCTTAAATTAACTTTTCAAACGGTGCGTTCCAAATTTGGAAGACGCGAAATTTTTAGAAAAATAAAACGACATTTTAAAATTATTTATTCGTATTTTATCCTTATAAGTCAGTCTAAATGTTAATATTTCGTATGTACCCACTTAATTAAGAGAGAATAAGTATTATTAATTTTATTTTATCAAAATAATAACAATTTATTATTGGCATAACACCAACAGTTTCTGAACTCACCTCTCATTCTGTATAGAAAAAAGTTGGGTCTCGCGATCTACCGTCACGTTCCAAATTCAAAAACTCTTTCCACGCTAGCGGATAAAATGGACTTTTGGGCGCAGATTTTGAGCGATAAAGCAAGCCTTTTCGAGCCGGTGAGGTGAAAAGTCATATATCCTACATTTAATTTTGTTTTGTTCTAAAGCCACAGACAGTAAAACGAAAATAATGATGGTTATTTAAAAATTTTAATGCAGAAGAGATACATAATAATTATATGAATCATAATGCCTGCTAAGTTAGTGGGAAAAGTGAAATAAGCGTCTTTGAGCCTTAGTTTACCCGAGAGTACCCAACAATACTTTGACTTTTTTAGTGTAGGTAAGCGTGAGGTTATTTAAAGATGATAGTCTTAGGTACTTCATAATGCCAAGTCATTGTATGTTTCGATACGTTTTTAAATAATAATAATTCACTGCTACGAGTATTCTATCTGGATTTATTAATTTTGGAATAGGAAGCGGAATTGGAATTTAATTATATTTGGTTTTATAATGTATAGTTATAAATATAGCTTAGTCTTTAAAGTAATACTTTGTGCACTAAAGCATAAAAGTGGCATTTTGTACAGGCATATCGTGATATCGAGGATAATCGTTACATCCAGCACAAAGGCGAGCTTTGCAAGCACGAGAAGTGAAACAGCTATTTGCTTGTTAGGGTTCCGGACCAATAAGATAAAAACGCAACCCTTATGGTGCGACTCTGTCCGTCTGTCTGTCTGTCAGAAAGTTAAATATCTCAGGAATTACTAATGTAATGAAATTTTCAATACTTTCAAAGAAAGTTAATCCACGTGTATGGAACATGAAAAATTTAAATATATATTTTTAATATTATCTAAAATTAGGGATAAGAGGGGGGCAAAAATTCAAAGTTTAGTTTAGTAGGTCAAGTGGGTATCATATGAAAGGGCATGAGTTGGACATTTTAAAACAGTTTTTCGTTTTGTCTGTAGACAATGGTAAAATGTTTATTTATGAAGGAAATGTTTGAAAAAAAAACGTAAGCTGATAAAATAAAAACATTGATCCGGTTTAAAAAAGCTTGTACTCGCGAAAGACATCGTAAAAAAATTGGAATGTTGTCTACCGCTGTCATCTTCTGATTTCCCAGTGAGGGCAGCGTGTCTCCTGTGTACCAAGCGACTGTCCACAGGAAAACAAGGTGAAACGTAACAATGCACTTCGCATACAAAAGTTATTCTAACATTATTGCGTAGCGACATTTTCTTATTTATGTAATTATTGCGTTATTTAATTCTCATGTACATTTAATGTAATAGTTTATCATTATCCTTTTTTTAAATGTGACTGGTTATCGTTTTATAGGAATAAATTAACTATAGCTCAATTAAAATAGTTTCACGAATAATAATAATGCGAGTTTTCCCGCACGCGTGTATATTGTGTTCTATGATTACTTGGTAACTGCACACGCTGTTCTTCGTACCAAGGTGACTTTCAGCGACAGTACATTTTATTACCTATATATAAATAAATACGGAAACGATGTTTTTATCAATACTGTGATCTGATACGGTACTACAAGTAACTCTTGATAGCTTATGGTTCCCTGGTGACAGCGCCGGCATTTTCTCGTGTACTCGGGACCACAAACAATGGACAGTCACTATCAGATACACTGGAGTAGCCAAAGTGCTCAGAAATATCTGAACGTCTATTGTCGAGGCATTAGAGACGTGTGAGCACTTAGACCGCTCCAATATCCAATATATCTGATGGCGACTGTATAAAGTGGCTCGTGGCGATGAATGCTCAGTGATAAAAAGTTTAACGAGAAAATGTGTTCTCTTCAGTTTCTATGATTACTTGGTAACTGCACGCGCTGTTCTTTGTGCCAAGGTGACTTACAGTGACATCGTTCCTATATCATGGTAATTATATTACTATATGGGAACGATGTTCTAACACGTACACAATAAATAACAAATAACTCTTGATAGCTTATAGTTCCCTGGTGACCGCCGGCTTTTGCCCGTGTACCAAGCGACGTTGCATCGAGAGAAACATGGACCACCACCACAGCGATATTTGTAGTAAACAATTTTACTTTGATAAACAACGCGCAACGTTTTAACTTACTTTAATTCAGTACTTCAAGAATGGTTCCCCTCCGTTAGCCCTAATAATTTCATACCTAATTTTACTAGCCCTAATTTCATTAACCCTAAAATGACAAACCCGAATTTTCATTGTTCCTAATTATTCATTAGCCCTAATTTCAGTATCCCGAATTTTCATAATATCTAATTTCTTATAACCGAATTCTCACTAAGACTAATTTTATTTGACCGATTTCTTCCTAGGCCTAATATTGCAATGCCTAATAATGACTACACCTTATTATCAATGTCTCTAAAATCACTAATCCGAATCTTCATTTTGCCTAAGTATTTTAGCCCTAATGTCATTATCCCGAATTGTCGGTAGTACTAATTTTATTTCACTGTTTTTTTTTTCTTATAATGTCGGTTCTGGCGCTTCGCCGGCCGCTGCCGCGGCACGCTCGCTTCGCTCGCTCGCTGTAGGGTCGCAGTTCTACCTAACACTCCTCCTCGCTTCGCTCGTCGTCGTACCTACACTGACCTGCCTTAGGGTAGAATAGGTGGGTAATCCGGTTTATCATCAAATTGTCGACACTCACTTCGTCGAATTTCACTTCAAAGTCAACGTTTCATGTATTTTCATTTCGTCGACAATTCAGTTCGTGGAATGGTCACTACAATTAATTTTAAATCGTGTATTTTTACTTGTCGGATGTTTCATTAAATAGATGAATTATTTCGTGGAAAACGTTTTGTGATTTATTATTTCAAGTATTTTTAATTAACATACAAATTATTACAAGAAGTATTATTTAAAATTAAAATAGTTAACATACACAGCAGGGACCCGCCCGGTATCCCCTTCGAGGGTTTTTGAAAGGGTTTTTCGTAATGCTTTGCTTACCAAAGCCGATGCTCATCAATACCCATTCATTTGGCTTTTAAAGCGCTTTCAATACGATTAAGCGCTTCAACCCTTTAAAAAGCGCTTAAAAAAGCCTTTCGAAAGGGTTTTTTATCAGTAGCGGTAGCGCCCCGTAAGGGAAGCCCTTCATACGGCTAAGTAAAATCAATGAGTTTACAATCAGTAAAGGACAGCATGTGAGTTGGGCTATTAAACGAACGACTAACCCGTTCAAAGGCTTTTTTCTGGGAAGGGGTGGGCGGTTCCCTGATACACAGTTATCTATGGCAATTATTTTAACCTAACCTAAACGTTACCAAACCGCCAGCGTGTCGACGTCACCCCGCTTCGCGGGGTGCCTATTTCCGCTCTGAGGGACACAAGTGAACCCTAACCTAACCTACTTATAATACAATTATTGTTGCCGTTGTATGTTTTTTTACTGCGGGGGGCTTGGCCCCCCGTGCCCCCTATTTCTGCCTATACTTGTCTAGTTGTACCCCTGTAATCAGTTATTGTTTGTTTTTGTAATGTTGCAATAAAATTTCGAACAAATGAAATTCGTTGTTTTGTTATTCTGCCATTTAAAAATTATACAAAATAAATCATTTGCCAAATAATATTCCCTGAACAATTATTCCATGAAATGATAAAAATTGGAATGATCTGGTCATGAAATAAAATTACACCAAACAATAATTCGTTAACTAAATGTTACTTGAAACGTTTTCGATGAAGTAAAATTCGATGAAAAGTTTGTCGACAAAACAAGGGACACCCGGGTAATCCGATGTCTATCTAGCTCTCTCTTATTAGACAGAGAAGTATCATGCGTGAAAAAATGAAAGAGCTCGTTCGCCGTCTTGTGCTAGCGGTACAGCAAGTCGACGCCACCCCGCTGCGCGGGGTGTCTATTTCTGGTCTGAGGGACACAAGTGAACCCTAACCTAACCGACCTAAGATAGAGTTCGCTTATGACATGCCATTTTCGTCCGCCCTGATAATGCACGATCCAATAATCCACGTCCACGAAAACTGGACACGGATTATCGGGCCGTACATTATTTGGCCGTGCATTATTGGCTCCCATTTTGACGAGATAAGGACGTCTATCATGGGACGGCCTCGACATACTCCGCGGTAAAAAGTAGCCTTAATGATGCATTAATTAGTACTAGTCAAACATTAGAGCAAAAGTTAATAGGTCAAGTGATAGTTAGGTGTGACGAAATTAGGTGTAGTGAACATTAAACATAGTGATCATTAGGCACATTAATCATTAGGCTTAGTAGTCATTAGGAAAAATGATTATTAGTTTCCAATATATTAGCACACTTGATGTTTAGTATTAGGAATGATTAGGAGGTTTGAAATTAGGCGCAGCAAATAATTATGCCATATAAAATTAGTTATCCGAATATTAGGGCTAATGAAAATTATATCGAACGTTGTTAGGTGTAATGAAATTAGCACTAACGATATTAGTTTAAGTGGGGGTGACCCTTCAAGAATACAATTAGTAATTGCATAAATCAAGGGAAAACTAATAAGAATAAGTAATAGTACATTGTTTAACGAGAGGCGTAAGTGGAATATTGCGAACAAGAGTCTATTCAAGTCAAGGGCTTTTGATGACTCGAGTTTGCAACCGGTAGCGGCTTTGGACAGGAGCATGATATCTATAACTCCGCATGTGAAAGTCAAATATAGCAGAATGTTGAACTTGGGAAAAGTACTTAAATCCTTTAAAAAAGGTCGTATGCAACCAGCCAGTAGAAAAGGCGCCAAATCTCATGGAGAACACTGTCCAAACATTTACGATGCTGTGACGCAGGTCATGGATTCTGGCGCCTCGAGCTGTTACGGGACCGACTTACCATGTTCTATTCTACTATAGGCACGACAATACGCGTCTAAAGGGTTACGAGTACACATGTAACAACACCTGAATGGAATTGATGTTTTCAGAGTACTTCCAAACCTATTTCTTTTATTGGTAATATAATATAGTACATTTTACAACTAGTGTGAAAAGAATGTCTTTTTACCACTAGTACCGAGGTATCTTGCCACGAGCTGAAAGCGAGTGGCAAGACTCGGTACGAGTGGTAAAGGACATTTCACACGTGTTGTAAACGACGTTTTTTAATACAATTGCGAAAAATAATAAATTAATATATCAATGCTATAAAATATGCTTGCTTCGAAGTTATTTTTGAACGAACCCATACTTTACAAATGACACTGACAGTGACAACATACTATTGGAATCAGCGCCATCGGGTAAAAAATCTATTATAAAATTACTGCGTTTCGAAAGTATAGTTTGGAACTAAAAAGTAAAAAGCACTAGTTCGAGAAATTGAGCTTCTCGTACGCTACGCAGACACAAAAAGTACCACTTTTTGAGCAACTGTATTAAAATAGTACACTTTACAACTAGTGTGAAAAGAATGTCTTTTTACCACTAGTACCGAGGTATCTTGCCACGAGCTGAAAGCGAGTGTCAAGACTCGGTACGAGTGGTAAAAGACATTTCGCACGTGTTGTAAACGACGTTTTTTAATACAATTGCGAAAAAAACTTTTCGAAATTTACAACTTCACTTCCATATCAGTGCGAGTGAAGCGCGCAGCTTCAATATTTCACAGAGCAGTATACAGTAGTATTCTTGGGGCGCGTGGCCATCTAGATTTTTTTCAACCAATCACAGAGCAGAATTCTAGTGGCGCGCGGCCAACTAGATTTGCTTAAACCAATCAAATCACACACAAGCTCAATAAAAAGTAAAAAGCACTAGTTCGAGAAATTGAGCTTCTCGTACGCTACGCAGCCACAAAAAGTACCACTTTTTGAGCAACTGTATTAAAAAAATATGTATTAGTTAGTCGAACATTGTGTTGCTTGCTACTAAAACGTAGCGTGACCGATAGACAACCTATGACGTGAACGGAGACCAGGAACCCATGAATTTTTATTACTCTACCTGTCTAGACACGGGATTTAATAACACAGCGACGTTATAGGGCTATCCCTCTCACCCATGCACATTGAATCTTCATAGTAGCAAAATACGATATTCTATCGATAGGTCATCTCATCTCCTATATTTAAGATATGCAGCAACGCTGACGTACTTGTAAGTATACTCCTAATGTTCTATGAAATCCTGGTGAATGCCGGTTTTGGCCCGTGTACCACGCGATAGAAGCAGTCATATCAAGCAGACGACGATATTGTAACGTTGGCAGCACAAACAAACGACCTACATACAGGGCTGATAAACTCTTGTTGCCTTATGACAACCTGATGACACCCGGCCCCTGTACCAAGCGACGTTGCAGTTAAGGGCAACCAACCAAGCAAAACTGGATCGCGCTATACCTAAATGAAAACTCTCGAGTAAACTATAGAACCAAAAACAAATAGAACTTTATTAATATTTGTTTTTAAGATTTTCATTTAAAAATTTATAAATAGAACTTTCTCGTCTTTGAACATACACGAGTATCTCGTACTCACCAAGTCTTCTTAATCAATCGTCCAATCGCCACATTTGGTTCAATGTGTCAGCTCTTTTGTAGCCTAGTATAGGAATTTCGGTTCACCTCGTGCTTCTACAGTCCACACATTACATTTAAATAAATAAATAAATAAATAATAAATATAAGGGGACAATCTTACACAAATCGAGCTAGTCCCATAGTAAGCTCAATAAGGCTTGTGTTATGGGTACTAGACGACGATATATATAATAGATATAAATACTTAAATACATAGAAAACATCCATGACTCAGAAACAAATATTCATGCTCATCACACAAATATTTGCCCTTACCGGGATTCGAACCCAGGACCTTCAGCTTCGTAGGCAGCGTCACTACCCACTAGGCTAACCGGTCGTCAACATTTACAAGCACTATTCACTTCGCGGTATTTGACCAAAAATTCGTAATTTTATCCTTCTTACGATAGGACTATTCGCGAAGTGCCATCAGGCTGACCAGGCAACGACCACGGCGGCACTTCACTTGGCGTAGACTGTTCGGGTTGCCTCTCTTTCTTTAACCGAAAAGGATGGAAGTTACAAGTTACCACGCAGTTTGTGGTCTGATGAGATGACAGACACAAAAGGTGGTCATTATTGTAACATTCAGTAGTTGACGGTTGTGCAAAAAGTCTAGTCGTCAATAATAGCTTGTACCAAAAACCATAATGATAAATTTAATGTGTATTAGACTAGTTTCATCCCTATACTAACCTAAAAGTCCGAAATAATTTAATCAACCCCAATTTTAATTAATTACAGACCTAGTTCCTATAGCCGCCTTACGTCTCCGTCATCACATGACCCCGGCCACCATCTATAATGGCATATTCATAGCTTATAATTTATAATGTACAATTTGCTGTGCTTTGCTCTCCGATTCTTATATTAAAGCGAGAGACAAACATCTGGTAACTCCAATTCCTTCTATACATACTGCGCGTAACGTATTATGTGAACTGAGTATCTAAAGTTAGACTCAAAACTAGTGCTATTTCATGTGCCTTCTCTGTCACCCAAACCTACTGTACCACCAAGTGGCCAAGCGAGAGAGACCCACTAGAAGAAAAACACTTCTAGGCTATTTCGACTACGATTTCATGCTGTTCTGGTAAATTCAGGTCATACGGGATACCTACGCGGGCCTGATATGCACTTCACCAAAGTAAAGGCCGCGATGTCGTTGGACCAGTATATCAGGGACCTCTGACTCCACAGATTTATCATGAATTTTTAATCTAGCTATTTACTGGCGACGAGTTGTGACACCAATAGCTAGCGAATTAAGAATATGGGGGTGGAATTTACGCCCCGCTACCACGCAATTTTCCTATGCACCATGCAACCTTTTATATCGTAAGTTTATTCCAAAATGAACTCTTCAATAGTCATGGTACTCTAGTAGATGCAAGCCTTTGATCTTGTGTTTTGCATGTGATTTAATTGAAATTCAAAATTAGTGAGCGCGAATGTTGGCTCGGACACCCATTTACAAAATAAAATGCTGCCATATTTACAGACTCGGGTTCTCTTTTCTTTTATTTGTAAACAACGTGGTAACGAAATAGTAAAGTTACACAGCACGTTGCAGTACCGACATCAAGCATGCACTGTTAAGGCTCTATCTAATATCTATAATAGTACCTAAATTAATACAGAGGCTGAAATAATGCATCAAATAAATAAAATAAAATAAACTTTTCTTTGTCGTTCCTCAGAACTCAATTTAATAGCAAAATCCAATGAAATAGAATTACAGAATGAATAATTTAAATGTAGCTTCCGAAAGTATTAAAGAAATACCTGCGCGAGTAGACATTTTTGCCGCTTAGTTACATTTGCAATTTACAATTATTGGAATTTGATAATAATGTGCTATGTTCATGTCGATTTTATATAAATAAACATATTTCTATATATACATATTATAAATACCGTTTAATATTTTTTTTATAATCGTAGTGACAGAATGGCATAACGAAACCTATCCTCATAATAGCTGGAAGTGTTGCTTTTATTCAGGAACCTAAATACACCCTAGGTAATTGCCCTTCAAACAATGTTTTGAAACAAGAATCAGTAGGACAAAGCAGTAGAACCACGTGGCCGGAGGGGAAAAAATTACCTTGAATGACGTCACGTGTTCCATCTCTTTGTGATGTGTAGCATCAGCTAGCTTTATGATGTGTGTTGCTATAACTTGAAACAAAAAATGCGACTATTTATAAAGACATGCTCCGCGTTATTACTAATATAATTAATTTTGTAATAATTACACAAAATTTAATTAAAATGAAAAATAATTTACTACCATTCAAATGTACTGACTTTTCTATTCGTATAAATCACTCCAAAAATACCAACGCAATCAAAAACATGACTTTGACGGTATGCTCGTACTACATGTTACAGCAATACTAATGAAAATTATATGGCTGTAATGACAAAAGAGATTTTACCATATCGAAAGTTAAATAAACACTATAGATTTAATAGCAAAATTACGAGTATTTATGTTTTGTTTAAAGACGTACTGGGGAAGAATTTGGAGACTGAAATCAGCTTTTTAATTTTACAGGTAAGTAGCCAATTTACGAAAATGTTTGCAGTTCTACTAGAAATCAATTTTGGACTAATATTAGAGTAAAACTTGTTAGTTTCTAGTTTTTAACCGACTTCAAAAAAAAGGAGGAGGTTCTCAATTCGGTTGTATTTTTTTTTTTTTTTTTATTTTTTTTTTTTCAATGTTTGTTACCTCAGAACTCCGTCATTGATGAACCGATTCGGAATTTTTTTTTTTGTTCGTACTTACTTACAGTACGTTAAGTATTACTTATACTTCCAGGTGGGTCCCATTTTTTTCAAAATTCAGTTAGATGATGGGATCCATGAGGAATTGAGGGGACTCCTCAATTTTATAAGGCACGCGTGTAGTGATTTTGGTATTTTCTCTTATAACTCGTGTATTTACATCCGGAATCATAAATTTGGTGGCGAGGAATTGATGATGAAGACCACAGATGACTTATCGAATTCCTCAATTATGTACTTAAAAGTGCAAAAGTACGTCACAGGTTCTGATAAGATTCCGTTGAAATAGGAACTAATGAAGTGCCATTGGTGATGATCTTGGGGAATCGATGGAAGTCCTCAAATATTATCGGCCCACATACAGCGATTCGGTTTTTTTCTATAGTAATCAACGCATTTGCTATCGGAAATCAGTTCATGTGGTAAATTGTAAAAAATAGGAAATGTGCTCGTGGCTTGGCGGAGTACTAAATTGAAGTCGGTTAAAACTTTGTTTTTAAAGTAAATTATTAGTAATTAATTCGTTTGAACGGAGCAAAATGTATCATTTTGACAGTTAATATCGTGATAATTTTAATCAGAGTATGTACCTAATAAAAGAGTTTGAATTTGTATAATTATTATTAATACAGATTAATTAATACAGATTATTTCAGATTTCCGAAAGATCACGATAGGAGGCAACATTGGCTATTGATTGTGCCCTGTAAAGGGACGGTTTCCAGAAGTTTGAAACTGTGTAGATTGCAGCACTTGAAGGCGGATGCTACTAATATAAAACAGGACTCCTTATCAAAAGTGCTACTAAAAATCATACAAAATTAAGTATTAATTTCTTTCAAAATCCGGTAGACAAAAACCTTAAAGACTTGGAGACTCGACTGCAATTTCACTTTTCTTCTTTTATTCAGAGTTGTGATTCAGACCTTGTGACCATTCTAGTAGAACAATCGGTTGGTGCCCTGTTTCATCTTTATCGTGTGTAATAAAATATGTTTTCATCGGATTTTATTTCTAGAACTACGGTACATTTAAGAAAATGTGTAGCTAAGGTTAGATAGATAGATACACACCACTTCAATCAATGTATCTAGCAATTATATATCTAGCATACCTCCTGACTACCAGGAATTCATGACACACTAGTACTGCAAATGTGCATACCTGGTAATATATTTAGTTGCTCACTTTGCATCGCAATGTTGATTTAATGTGATCCTCACTCGTTTTGATATGTAAGCGCGACGGCGTTGAGACCAGCGTGTGCAACATTAAATTGACATTGCGATGCGTAGTGGCAAGTCAAATGGATATCCTGGAAAAAACTTTCTTCAAACTATAGCTTGTTTCGTTCCAATAGATGCATCGCCAAGTAAGTGAAAAGATTGAATTCAAACTGCAGGTTTCTATTAGATTCAATCTATGTAGATAGATTCTGAAACGTGTGAACGAACTGCTGTGAATGAACTTTTTGCTATTCTTTGCCGTAAGCGTGGAAAGTAAACAGAATTCAGAAAAACAAACTACAAAAGAAATATTTTTTAATACAGTTGCTCAAAAAGTGGTACTTTTTGTGGCTGCGTAGCGTACGAGAAGCTCAATTTCTCGAACTAGTGCTTTTTACTTTTTAGTTCCAAACTATACTTTCGAAACGCAGTAAGTGGCGGTCGCGTGGCGCGACCGTCGCGGGTGCGCGGCCTGTGCGCGGCGGGTTGCTGGCGGGGCGCGACCTGTTTGACCGCGCTAGCGGTTTGTAGGCAAGCATATTTTATCGCAATGATATATTAATTTATTATTTTTCGCAATTGTATTAAAAAACGTTGTTTACAACACGTGTGAAATGTCTTTTACCACTCGTACCGAGTCTTGCCACTCGCTTTCAGCTCGTGGCAAGATACCTCGGTACTAGTGGTCAAAAGACATTCTTTTCACACTAGTTGTAAAATGTACTATTACTAAATTGTTGATTCCTTATTTAGTCGGTAACCCAAAAAAATAGGCATGTAAGTAACAGAAAGTCACAAAAAGTAACAAGAAAACTAATATCATATGCGTGGTTAAATGAACTTTTCATAATAGTACATTGTTGTAAAGGCTAGAAAGTAGGCAATAGATGGACGAGTGGGTTCGAGGTCCGAGCCGCAGGTGAGGCCTACAAAAAAATTGTTGCACAGTTTCAATTCATAGATGGCCTGTTCGTGCGATGTCCAACTAGCCCCAGCTTTGAAGCCTGAATTCTGACCATCTTTTGCCAGATTTCCGAGCAGTGGCGTGAAAAACTCATAGTATGCACATATATCATAATAACGTACCAACGTTATTATGATCACTCGCACGTATTGATGTTATTACAAGGGAAAATACTTTCCATCGCCATCTTTTAGCATGTTGTTAGGCATGTATAACCGATGTGTTGATGTGTTTGACGACCGCTTTAGCTTAGTTGCTAGTGACCCTGCCTACGAAGCAAGAGGTCCTGCGTTCGAATCCCGGTAAGGGCATTTATTTGTGTGATGAGCACGAATATTTGTTCCTGAGTCATGGATGTTTTCTATGTTTTTAAGTATTTATTTATCTATATAAGTATATTTATCGTCGTCTAGTACCCATAGCACAAGCTTTGCTTAGTTTGGGACTAGATCGATTTGTGTAAGATAATCCTCAAATATTTATTTATTTATTTATGTACCCTGACCAAAAAACTGCCGGAAGACAGTCTGTACAGAGTCGGTCTCCTTAGTCATGTCATGACTTCATTATCATCTGTCCTCATCATCATCTGTGCGTATCATGGCCACGAGTCCTCTATTCTGAGATATGGTTTACTGCACTGGGGTTATCGTTGTAATAAAAATGATGTAATTATGCTACAAAAGAAATGTGTTCGACCTATTGCAAGAGCAAAACTTACTGATAGTTACAAGCCTTTATTCAATAAACTTGGTACCTTAACTCTCCCCTCTATGTTTATATTGGAAGCGTGTATATTTGTTAAGGAAAATTTAAATCTCTTTAGGAAAATAGGAAAAGCAAAAGTTATGCATATTTAATAAATTTATATGTATATATATCACATTTTCACGTTCACTTTTTTCAAAAGCCCCGCTCTATGAAGATTACATCATTACTGATTGATAGATAATCCAAATAATTTAGAAGCTATTACATAACATGTTAAACAAAATACTAAAAGCTAGCGCTGGTAATTTCGTAAAGAAAAACCAAACTACTATCACAATTTTGGAGATTAAGAGACAATAAGGTTTGGTTTTCAGATATATGATTTTTGACTATATGATTTAATTGATACATGATTGCCTAAAATTTCCTCGATAAAAAAAATCCTAAGTTTGGTCCTTATTATCCTTTTTTTATTCAGCCTACTCACACAACACATTATTGTAAAATCGTGAACGTGAAAATGTGATATATATATACCATATACATATAAATTTATTAAATATGCATAACTTTTGCGAACATTGAAATTCTATTTACTATCCGCAAATTTAGGAACTATTTGTAAAATAGTAGAGTAAAAAACGGGCAAGTGCGTGTCGGGCCATGCGCAGTGTAGGGTTTCGTAGTTGCCTGTCTTTCTTAGTTACATCGACACGCGCGCGACAACTAAATAGTTGAGTCGGCCGAATTGTCGGCCAACTTTCGTTCAAAATTCTAAGTACATTTCAAGTTGGTCGACTATTACACGGTAACTATTAGTTATGTCTACTTAGACGTGATAGTTTTTATTTTAATTTCATTATATACGTACTACTGCCACGATTATTTTCACATTCCCAGTATTTAGCAGCCATTTAAACATTAAATAATGAATTAATAATATATTTTTGAGATCAGATGAGTTGTTCTGGCTACTACTCCTACATACAAAGCTACACGCATGCATTTCACGCTCCGCTTATTATTAATGAGTATACCGGACCTGTAAACTCTTCTCCACTCATGAACTTCTGGTGATCAAATACCTATTCGGGCCAACCTGTACTAGCTAAGTGCAGGATGCGGCCCCGGCCCTCGCACCATGAAATGTTATATTTATATCGTTCGTATCGCTACAATGAATTGTCACAGTCTTTAAGGTACGGTCGGTAAGGTAGGTAAGGTAGTTGTTCTGTTCTGTATTTAGTAGTATCCTAATACACGGCTATATATCTGGCACCTATTCAAATGTTATAATGCCCTGGTTTTGTATAACATTTGACGGCAACAACGTTGCCTGTTGTTTGCACTGGAGGTTAAGATTGCGTGACCTTAACCTTTATTGCAATAACTGGCAGGATACAGGAAGCAGCTGGCACGTTCCGCAGGCTTTATTTAGTTTGTCAACCTTCAACGAAAACGAGGGGTATTATAAGTTTAACATGTATAACATCTGTTTTTTCGTGGCATCGTAGCTCTGAAACAGATAAAGCAATTTACCACCAACGGAGACGCGGTAGACCTCGTCAACGATGGTGGGATAACTGGGACTCCTTAGTAAAAGACTGGACAGATGTTTAGGATCGCGAAGAATAGAAAAAGAAGGGGAATGCACAGCGGTGGGACGTAATGGCAGGTAATGGGCTCAATCAGTACCTAACCATAGTCTGTTACGTCCGAATTTGAAAGGTACAGTTGCACTTTCGCCCTTCTTGTTTCAGCCAGAATACGAGTAGATACTAAGTATATTTCAACATTTTCTTAGTGTGTTAAGAATTCTTAAAGCGTAATCGAAGCAAAACTCTGTAAGCTGATTGCACGCTTCCAACTAATTTGTCGATGCATCTACACAAAAGAGACAAAACTACTTACTTATTATTGTTTAGACATAAACAATTTTTCAGTGACCTAGATCCAGGTGCGGATAGTAACGTTCACCTGCTAGATTTCATATATTCCTGGTATATTGTAGGTGTGATAGTTCTAGCCACGTATATTTTAATATTTTGACCGTTTTTCTTGTTGCTTGCTGACCGGCAACGTTGCTTGGGTTAATTTTAACTATCTAGTACCTCCTTAACAACAATAGTTATTATATGTTGCCTTACTACGAGTTTTATAATACAGGGAAAAATCAGATGTTTTATATCGTAAATGTATTTATATAAGAACATTGCTTTGTGTTACAAAACACAAACTCATAAAAATTAAGGATATTGTTTTTCTAATCTTCAGCTATCTCTCTATGGACGCATAGGGAATACGTGGCTTACTAATGTTCCCGTTATGAGTACTTGATCTAGTTGAACCCTCGCAGAAATATGCATAGTTGAATAGTTCCTCCTGCTGCCTATATGATATCCCGGTAGCAGACTTTTACTTCCGTAGCGGCACTGCGGCTGGCAAAGACGTTGCACTGTGCTTTCTTCGTGGCTGAATCTTTTCCTAACAGTATATTGATCTCTTCTAAAGTATTGTGCCCTAGTACTTAGATTCAGTCCCCATTCCATTCAAGTGCCAGTTTAGGGCAGCCAGAATACCTTTGTATTAAGAAACCTTTTGCAGCGTTTGATGCATTTGTGTTGTCGATGACGCGGGATGATAATGAAAGTCTCGGATCGCATAATTATGTTTTTCTACTCCTGTACTTTTATCTGTCATTTACATAGTCCCGAACACTAATATAAAGACATACAAAATAAGTCTGCAGAAAAGTCTATACTCTATTCCCCATAACAGTACGGCACAACCGTGCTGTTTTGTCGCCAAAACGATACGCTTAGCAGCCATACGCTTCTAAACCTGGGTAGTGCTACATTGTGCCACGGCCTACTACAGTTTTCGAGATTTTGAACTGGTCTTTTGACACATCGCGACACCCATATAACGTAAATTGGCACTGCTCATCGAAATAATAAAAAAAGTTTCAATAGCTTCAGAGTTACAAAACAAAGTTCAATCTCCATGCACGTTCTTTTTAGCACTTATAAAATTATTGTCATATTTTTTTACGGCTTATTTGTATAGAAATTAGCATTGAAAACTCGGTATGCAAACCATTACGTCCTACGACTTTTTATTTTTAAATTTAGTGATTTACTGCTTTAATCGTTTGGAGTCTGTCAATTTAGAAATAAATCGATATGAATCAAATAATTGTGAATAGGAAAATAACAATGTATTATTTAATTACTGTTATGATAATACGAAATAAAATCACATCGATCGAAACCGACATATTTGATTGTGCAAAATGTTGCCTTTGAAAATATGGCATTGATTTCTGCACGGCGCGCGAGCTCTCTCAATTTTTCTCGCACTATCAGTCTCTCCCTTTACTTACAGGACACTTGTGTTAGCAGACGACAGTGTATAGGCTCTCTATTTGATTTCCTAAAAATAATTATTACACAGTAATCAATCGATTCCTTTTATTAGCCATCATCAATCGTAATCGGATATTATGACAATCGATTTACTCTAGCCACATCACTCTTTACATCATATTGGAACTGTCCAAAGACCAGTCCCAAATCTCGTAAACTGTAGACACGATCGAGTAGGCCGCGACGCGACTAATCTAGAGGGCCATGCCGAAACATAAAATACATTAGGTACTACCAACTTAACAAACCACTGAATGTATTTACTTCAAATAAATTATTGTAGGCATTGCTGCCAACGTAAGAAAAACCTTGGTCTTAATATGACAGTACTGGCAAGTTTAATTAAGAACAAAACAGACCATAAACAAGAGGTGGTGTCAATGTGTCATGTTTCCAATTTCCCACCAAAGTTCCAGTTCAAAATTAAAAGACGAAATATGTCAAATATGATAACTATTCGTTATTAATAACTTCTTAAGATTTGATTCGTGTTTGTGTAGTGAAGAAACATGTTTACGTTCCTTTTAAAATGGACGAAGAAGAAAATAACTGCACCGCTGATGAAATTGCGTGAGTAGTAATAGAACTAACGGAAAACTTACTGCCTGAAAAGTCAAATTATGCTATTTATTTAAAATACCTAGTCGTAGAAAAAATATTGTATGCAACGGTGTATAACTTGGTCTTAAAACGCTCGTGGCGTCTTTAATTGCGATGCTCGCCAAGGGTCGCATCGCAACTCACGACACTCGCGTTTTAAGACTCTAATTATACAACAGTTGCATAAAATACTATTATTCAAACATGCAATGAGATATTGACGTTGTGTTCTTCATAATTCACGGATCACGGCGTTAGCTATGAAAATTATAGTTTGATTATTTGGAGTTTTTTTAATTTTATGAGAAAGTCACTATACATAGGTACCTCGGCGTGAACCCCTTACTTCCCGGACTCTGTAGTAATGTACCATTATCGCTCTTGCCTTCGGCTCGGGCTCAAATACTTGCTATTGGAGTGATTATTTGCTCTATAAAAGGTGTAATCACTATGAGTAGTTCTGTCAATGAATCCGTGTGTACTTAGTCCCATACGAGCATTACTGGGTCAACAACATGTACTAGGTTATCATAACGAAACGGATCTAGAAATGTCTACAAGTAAACAAACACGTCACGAGTCAAGACGGCTTCACAACAACAATCTGCGCTACTTATGCATCTTGGGCGGTGTTCCTAAGCTTTACCAAGAAATGCAACTTTCAATCAATTCAAAACACGTGTTAAAATCACTTGGCATCGAGGGAACTCCGTGCACTAGGTAATAAAAATGTGAAGCTCTTGAAATTTGCACAAACATGTTAAATCAAATCCACGACGTATCCTAAGCTTATAACGTCGGAACTTGGAAATGATTGCTAATTATAAGTGAATGAAGTCAGGCATTGATCTGAAAATCAGTACCCTGCATATAGTGTTGCGTTCCTGGTATTGAAGAAGACCTCCAATAACATAAATCACTTTCAACACTGTTTTTCATAGAGCTTTAACGGCGCGGCCACAACTTTGAGCGACGCTACGATCTCTCCGCCACTGCCACCGCCACCGCCACCGCTGTATAAAGTCGTGGCAACACGCATCCCACACTACCCGAGTTGCGAGCTTCTATAAACTGTGACATCCTCATACCACGCGCCGATGCCCGAAGATAGTACAAAAAATACTAACCTTCTCAAACCGCGTCAGGAACTTGATGCCCTGCGGTGTTTCCCAGACACTAGAGAAGTTCTCCTCGATCGTGCCGCCTATAGACTCTCGCAGCATGTTAGTCTTCTGCTCGAATGCTTGATAGTCTTTGTCAAAGTCATTGTTCCTGTAGTCCAGGTAGTCATATTGGCAACTAGTTACAGCTTTCTTTGCTTCTTCGAACGCGTGAACTGCCTCTTCGAGGTCTGTACGGAAATAATTATATAATTTCTGTAATATCACCATGTAAACCTTTAGGGATCTTCTGTACTAGAAAAGGTAATGAACAGTCAAGGAAATTGAAAGAAACATGCGCTCGCGCTGAAGAGCGATTATTACACATAAGATGGAAAGAGCCGTGTTTCAGTTCAGTTCCTTAACGTAATATTTGTTTTAGGTTTTTGATAAACTTCAGAGTGGATCTTTGCTAATAATGTAGGAAGTATGTGAGTTTGTTAGTTTTATTTATTTACGTTTAGCCGAGAAAAATATCGAATGCGAAATATAAAAAACAATCTTATCCTGCAATGAGTCATTTCTTTAGTCGAGGTCATCGACAAAGACGTGAAAATTAAAATTCACGTTCATCATCATCATCATCATCATATCAGCCAAAAGACGTCCACTGCTGGACATAGGCCTCCCCCAAAGAGTGCCAAAGTGACCGATCCCGCGCCACCCGCATCCAGTCCACCTTGTCGGGGGCCTACCCACGCTGCGCCTTCCGGTAAAATTCACGTTAGTAAAATAAATCTAGAGAAATGAAATAGTTCGTAAAATTTGACAAACTTCACCTTCGCCAAGCAACAATCCCTCCATCCTCTTCGCAAACAAATGATTATAGTCCTCCATCAGATCAAACATGGAAATGATCTTATTCACCCGCTTACAGAACGTGTCAAACTTGCCAAACACATAGTTTTCCGAGAAGCTGAACTGTTCAGTGTTCGGTAAAAACACCTGGTTCTTGACGTAGAGATAGGTTTCCCTGTAAGTCTTATTGAGGTTCAGACAATGGATCAGTTTATCGCGGACCAGCGAGCGGTCTTGGGACCAAATGGTTTCCTTGAAGCGGCACGTTATGTATTGCTTGCATGTTTCTATCATTTGATTCGTTATCTGAAAAACGTTGATGTTCGATGATAAGTATTGTTGAGATTTGTATTAAGACTTCTTTTAAATCCACTTTTAAACAGCGTTTGTTTTCTCGTAGTCAACGGCTGAGCCAAGATCGAGCTGAGATTGAGAACGGCTGGATTCTATTGGATATGTTCAGAATTACCTTAACCATCAGCGAAGAGATCCTCTCTGACGTATTATAGAACTGCGAGACACTATGTATCAGCCTAACCGTCTGCAGGAGACTGAGTATAGAGTCCTTTATTTTCACCGGGTCGTCGAGATACAAGGAATGGCAACACTTCTCCATAGCCTGGATAAACTTGGCGTTGTCCTTCGCCTCGTTGTAGCAGAAGGTGATCTTGTGGTCGGTGTCACGCCATAATCTGATCACCTTGGAGTTGGCCAGTTGCAGGCAGGTTAGTGTCAGTTGGACTTCGTTGTCCTGTGGAAAATAGAAGATACGTGTTTATTAACCATACCTAGTAGCAGCGAGGTAGCAAAGTTCTTCCCGCTTGCTGTTTTTTTAATATTTAAAAGCTTTCTCCTATTGCTATTACGCCCCGGCCAGGACATCGCGCGATTTGCGACGCGGCCGCAAGCGTTTTATCTGTTCATTGCGCGGTCGAAACGCGTAACGCACTGTGGGTCTTAGACTGGGTGGGTATCACACGCAATTAATTAGAAAAACCGCTGCCGCAGCCGCCGCGCAATGCCGACTCCAAGTGTCCCGATTTGCTGAATGTTCTTTTGTTGGTCCATCCATACCCTTTAGAAAACCATAATCTTAACAGGTTTTTTATAAGGCATCCAAAGGTTTGAACGCTGATTGTTCATTTGTGTGTCATTTAGTTTAATATTTACTTGTAAATAGGAGACTAGCTGCGAAAACTGTGCACCCCTCTTCTTCCAATACTCGAGCTCGTCCTGCGGCCCACTTGAATCCACCTCCCGCCTCAGCTGCTCGCTCTCACTCAGTATCTGAAAAATTGCACAGAATATAAGAATGCTGCCAAAACAAATGAATAACTACTAGTATATTGCAATGCCCCCACAAGTAAAGGTCACGGGGGTCCGCTGGATGTGGGTGGCGCAGGACCAGTCATTGTGGCGCATTTTGGGGAGGCCAATATTCAGAAGTGGACGTCTTTCGGATGATATGATGATGGATGTTGCAATGTGCAAAGCCACAGCGACGATTTCTTCTGCTGCTGCTGCTGCTGCATTAATATACCACTATGGTAGCAAATAATCATAAGGCCTATCTCATGGTAAGAAAAGAGATGATTATTTTTTTCCCTTATCACAAGCTGCAACAGTGTTATGATATCTTTGACGTCGACTGTATATCTGGCGCTGTTTGTATTGAGTTTGTGGCAATGAAAACCCTAGACTGACCTCCATGACCTTTTTGATCCACTCATTGACTCGTTCCTCGAGCAGTGTTATGGTGTTGGGGTTCTTGGTCATCTCCTTGACCTGGCTGTGGTCGTTCACATCCGCCATGAGGGCCTGTCCGTCTTCGAACAGGTTCACTTGGCCGCACACATCTTCACATACTGAAGTAGCAAAACAATAGCTTGAGTGTTTTATGGCATATGGCTACATTTCCAAACACGTTAAAAGGCTTTGTTTGCAAGCTCTCATCAACCGGGCTAGCAGAACCAAAGCCGCGAAGTGTCACAAAACGAAAAAAACTACCCTCCTCTTTTTAATTTCCACAGTGCTACTGAGACAGCAGTCGCTGAGGTGCGCGCGACGCGTCTTGGGAGCAAATTGGACTATACGTGCAGGGTGTAGGACCTGGATACCTTTAAGGGCGCTACAGAAGGAGCGCAAGCCAGGCAGCAGCTGGTTCTTGACGATAGGGAACCGCGTCTCGTCCTCATCGCCGTCCGCGCTCGGGTGCGCCAGCGCGCTCATATAAACGTGCTCCATAACGCGCTCGATTGCCGTCACCAGACCAACCTTCTCCGCGTTCAGGATGCCGCAAAATCTAAACACCAAACACTTTATGGTTTACACAAACACACGCTTGTTTTACCTAAAGAGAGCACATGGAATTTGATTTTGTGTGGCATATCTAGCCGTTGTACGTTTGATGACGGAGGGAATAATCCAGTGAAATCAATGGCACAGAGACCACCAGGTCTATAGTGAAGGTCTAAGTCTAGTTACAGGGGTACCGCATGGTATGTACATTGGCAGTCTTTAGTCTCTGCTAGCTACTTAACTCACAGGTCCTTGTGGAACCCCTCCTCAGGCAGCTGCTTGCTGACGTTAATCCGGAACATGTAGATGCAGACGCCTGTGAACTTAACATCCCAACCGTCTGACAGGAATAGTTTCCTCTTCAGCGTGACTTGGGGTGGAGGCTGCTTTCCCTGTCCCTGTTGCCGTGGTTTGGTACCTTCAACACAGTTTTTAACGGCTTAGAAAGAAAGGTTTAATTGTTTAAATGTTTGTTATCAAGAACTCCACCGTTTATGAACCGATATTAACAATTCTTACTGTATTTAAGTTAAATCTAAAATTGGTCCCATTTCTCACCAAAATAGGAATTATCTCAATTCCTCGCAGATCTCATACGAGGGAATCGCTTCAGGCACTAGAATGAGAATAAACAGCCATCTCGAACAGAACGGGTAAGTATTATTCACAGAAGCCAAGCCTTCCTTTGGGGTGCTCTCCTTCTTCTTTAAGGTTCTCTTAACTCACACAACTGTGGTAGTTACCCACTCTCAGTCAGGCCCTGTTTTTGATTCATAATGCAGACTGCTGTATGTAATTGTAATTACCTTCGATGGGTGCTCGCTGTTCCACTTCTTCCACGTCCTGGTAGTACCAGAGCAGCTTGTTCCGCATGTGCGGAAGGAATAGCTGGTTTATGTCGTCCAGCTAAAACAAGTAGTCGAACCTTACAACGCGTCTTTCGTTTGCGGGTCAAAAGCTGTGACATGGCATTCATTAGTTAATTACGATACATCTTCATAGTTATCTGGGGACGCATACATTTCTTATTACAATTTATTTGCTAAGTTGACGAGTTTTGTCAAATGTAACAATGACAAACACTACCCAATTTCATATAGATACGTTAAACCTAATTTCAGATACAATTTCAGGAACTCAGTTCATTCACAGTAGATACTACCTAATAAAATCAAACACTCTAGTTACTTATAATTATGAAACTGGTAAAGAGTACTGGAATACTCTTGTTTCAAGTCCGTAAGAAAATGAATCCATATTCAGATTATAGATCTACCGAGATTGAACGGACTTTGATTTCTTCAAATGTTAACACATAGTCTATTCGGTTCGGAAACACGGGTTCTCTTGTTATGAATTTCAAATGTTATAGAGCACGTGCTAACATTTCAACACTAACGGGCACTGGTTGCACCAGGCATTCAGAAGCGAACGGATCGCACGTATTTCACAATCACAGGCTATTTCCAAGCCGCGGCACTAGCTGTCACTAAAGGGCACTATATACCAGGCAGTCATAAGAGAGTAGAAGGTATAAATGTGGCCGTACCATGTTTCCTTCGAAGACGTGGTCCATGATGGAGTGTCGTGGGAGGCCCGTGCCGTCGATGAGTAGCTGAAAGGTGAACTCCAGCCGGGGGTCCATCTCCCCCCTTCTTGCTTTGCGCTCGCATTCTTCCCGTCTTTTCTACAAGAGCAATCGAATGATGAGTAGAGGTAACACGTTCATTCCACTTATTTTTTTTTACATTTATTTACTTTACTTTTTAGTTTAAGTTTTTATAATGATAGCACACTATTACATAGCACTGCTCATAAGTACAAGGTCCAGAAAAAATCGCAGTATTTTAAGACCTTATACTGACTTATTTCCTATATAAATATATTGTGTAAGCGATAAGACCGCCTGTTGTTACCTTTATTTATTGAATGTACTCTTGTAACATATTTAATTCTTATGTTGTGGTGCAATAAAGAATATTATTATTATTGTCAAGAGTTAAGATAGTGCATTCGAAAGTGTCTTAATGAAATTTAACTCCAAGATTTACGAGTACAACAATTTAATACAGATGAAGAATAATGTACAATTTTAGGCGAAGCGATTGGTTCTCTATAATTATTTACTTTTTCTCAAACTTGATATGAAATGACGTGACTTACTTAAAAACACAATAGGTTCGGAAATACTAACGTATCCGGTGCGATGAGTGAAGATGATATCTAAAGGAATTTCATATAGCCTTACACACCAAGGCCTGTAAAGCAACCTTCTTTTGTTATTAAATGGGGGGGGCGCGGCGGAGGGCGCGGGCCCGGAGCTGCCGGCGCGGCGGCGGCGGCGGTGCACTTCAGAAACGTATTCTTTAGTTGTGTTAACATACGAATAATAGTACATTACGTACCTAGGGCGGTGAAGTCGTGAATGCCCCAGATTGCGGATGTTTCGGTTCGGGCCATGACATGCGCTCTGGGGCTTTACGAATTACCGCCCTGTGGTACAAAATTTTACGTCATCACCTGGCCACAATGCGAGTTTTCTCGTACGCGCAGCGTGCAGTAAAACTCGCATTATGGTCAGGTGTGACGTAATACCTTCTTTTTATTTTAATTTCATTGCAAGTTTGAGAAAAGCACTATACAAATCTCGGCGAGAAACGGGGTTGCCGGCCGCGTATCCCCCTATCCGTCTATATCTACTTGGCCTGCAAACCTTCGTTTCCCGGCCTGAATAGTAATGTACTATTACCATTAGACGTCTTCAAGAAGCTGCAAAATGGTTTATTTAAAATGTCGTAAATCAGTAAGGGGCCATTCGTAAATTACGTCATCTTTTTTTGTCGATTTTTGACCCTCCCCCTATCATCATCCTGTTATTCCATGAAATGGACCTTCCCCGCCTAATAAAATGACTATCGTCATCCATTGGCCAGACCCCCGCCCCCCCTATTTTGAAATGACGTCATTTATGAATGACCCCTAATCAGTACAAAGTATGAAAGCTAAATAAATCCTAATAAGTTAGGTATTCCACATTTAAAAAGTTTTTGAGTTTTATAAAGACGGAAAGTGTTTTTTATATAAAAGTGGTATTTTGCTAACCAAAAACAGAATTCTTCCAAAAATATTAAGTACTGATATTTCGACGTTTAATTTCAAAAAGAATCGTAATTCAAGTATACTCGTATTCACACCTGTCTAACTTCGAATTCTAATTTTTGTGTAACTTAATTGTCTGATTTCCTTTTAGAAACAATTATTGTCTTTGTTATGGTCGGGGCTAAGAATCAGGACTTGCAGCAATAAACAACTCAGTTCTTTTGCCCCCTGGATTCCCCCGATTCCTATCCCTTCGCGCATTCCTCTTTCTCCACAAAGCTTTATTGGGCCCATCGTATTAAGCACAGCAGCCAGGTTAAATTATAACGTCCTAAATCACCAGACCTGTAAAATGTCCATTACATCCTCCTCCTCCTCTTCACTAGAGCCCTTCAAGCCGGCCACAAACATCTTCCAGGGCTAACTTAACTTATTACCAACACGAGTGCCGTGTCGTGTTACCAAGTGTAAAACGTGTTGTCATCAAAAACTTTCCACTTTGTAGTGTTTTTTATTATTGTTCACTTTATTCAATTTTTGTCTCAAACGTCTGGTTATTTAAATTAGATTAGTCAGGACAATCCCCGCGAGCTGTTGCCAACGAACTATCAGGCAACAATGGTACGACTATCATAGTAATATGCAAATTAAACGGACTGACAAGTAGGGGTGTCATTAAAGGGGGGAGTGGTACCGAGTCGCACTTGCCTGTTGTACCACGAAAGGCACGCAACTGTTTAAAATTGATTGTGTTTTAATTCATTCTGTGGTGTTGCTTGTATTAATGGTGACCTTGAGACTAGGACTAAGTCGATTAATTATAGTTAAATGTAGGTAAATGAAAGTCGATGATCTTCGGTTTACTCCGTGGCGCCTCACCGCGATCTACTCAATTCCCATGTTAGTAAGTAACTCTCCTAGAAAAGGTATCGTGTAAAGTTTAACAACTTTAAGTGAGCTTTAAACACGGCCGAGACCATAGATGAGAGCTCCATAAATGCTAAGCTGTTTTCAAATATGTAAGTGGCAACTAACTTCGTAGCTTAGCTTGGCTAGGGAGTGCGATAGAGATTACCTCCGATACCCGAACTTCGACTTTCGAAGTTCGTGGTAGCGCCGCTGTGTAGATGAGACAGCTCGGCTTTTGTACGCTTTTTGTACGAGTATGGAACTCGTTGAAGGCTAAGGGGTCAGGGAGCGAGCAGCAACGTAGTGGCGTAGCCACGTGGAACTACTAAGGCAGCATATCATTGATGGAGTTTTCTTTTACAAGTATGTATAGAAAACTGAAATGGGTCGTTTTTGCCTGTGTTGTATGATTTAACATATATTAAATTACAATGGAATCTAGTACAAATACCATACGCATCGACGTAATGTATGTTTAAATACGTCTTTGGTGTCGTATTTACAAAACTAAAAACCTTCCCACCATCAACTCAATCACACCACCTTGGAATTGGAGCTGAAATCAGCTCAAACGGTCATATTTTATACGTTTCAGTTAATTGAGTATTATAATAATCTCGGTGTATATCCAACAAGGCTGGTCTGGGTGTGTTTAATAATTCCTTTTTTTATTTTATTTATTTATTTATTCGCATAAACAAGAGTACAAAGTGATGTTACAGAAATTATATATAGCCAATCTTGTTTTACTATGACATGGTGTACAAATATTTAAATGTAGTGTCGTGCATGCAGTTTTTAAACAAAAAATAAACAAAACAGGTGCGTGCAAGACTTAGCTTAAGTACTAAATTATTAAAAATAATGAAAAACAATTAGGATAGTTATTAAGGTCTTTGGTAATCCATTTCCTTATTTTATATATTATTAACCAAATTTTTAATAAACTTTTCAACGTTAATACTTAGTGTTGTTAAAGTAGGTACTTAAGTAAATTAATTTTGGCATGTGCCTCAAAGGTCTTATTTCTTCTGGGTTGGTTGGCACTTTTGTAGTTTACGTCTTTCAACCAAGCTATAGCTTTTCTATAAATTCTAACACATTCTTACAAAAATCCCATTGTAGATTTTAATAATTAGTGTAGAAGTATTATAATATTCCGCATACACGAATTCTTCCTCCCAATTTTAAATGGGCGTGTCACTGTCGCATAGTGGATCCACCAGGAATTCATGAATGAATGGGATACGAGATAGTTTCTAAAACACTTCGCTACTTCCAACTGAACCCTATTATAATAGGGTTCAGTTAGAGTTGGTACACAATTTGCATCATTATCATGATGCTCCTACCGTTTTCCCGATTGTATCCAAAATAAGCCAGAGGTCTGTGTTCACGCCTAATCTTGGGATTTATATTTGGCCTAGCAAAGCGACAGCACAATATGGTATAGCAATAGTGCCATTTGTTAAGCGGTCGGTTCAGTTGTCGAACGAGCGAGCAAAGCGAACGAACTTCTATGCTTCAGATTCGGACGAGAATCATTTGTATGTCCGGCCAGTGTCCGGTGTCGGTCCCCGCTCCCCTACAGGTCGCATTGCTCAACCGATTCTCGTGAAATTGTGTTGGGTTCGTTATTTTTAACCCCCGACGAAAAAAGAGGGGTGTTATTATAAGTTTAACGTGTCTGTCTGAGTATTCTATGTATCTGTGTGTCTGTGGTATCGTAGCTCCCTACCAGATGAACCGATTTAAATGCGGTTTTTTTAGTGTCATAGATAATTTTATCCCAAGTGTTCTTAGATATGTTTCATGAAAATCTGTTTAGCCGTTTTTGAGATATTGGACTTTGAAATGGAAATTTCGGGGGATTTTCAACTTTTCTAAGTGGTAGTTATTTTAGAGTCTACTACTACTACTATGTATATCGATATTTAAAAAAAAGTATAAGAACAGGCTCGCGATGTGTTGAACGCACAGAGCCACTAGTATAAGTAGTTGTGCAAAAGAGCAAACAATATAGTTTCTTTCTCACCTTAACATGATGTATTGATACGTGTTCTGGCATCGTTGGTTGTTTTATGTATGTAATAATTGGTGGCTTTATGACTAAGGAAAGGAGGTCTACATTAAAAAATACTACTTCGCAATGTCGTATTTAAATCAATAGACTTCATTAACAATAGGGACACTACTGGAGTAAAGTATTTATTAAGCATAGCTATATTTAGTTTTCGGAGCGATCTAGGCACGTGGCGTTGGCGGTCTAGAAAATGCAAATTTCGACATAGTGGAAAATTGAAAAATTATTCGCCACGAGCGGGATTTGAACCCACAACCTCTGGGGAGCGATGGACGGATTCCAGCGGTTGTGGGTTCAAATCCCGCTCGTGGCGAATAATTTTTCAATTTTCCACTATGATCGAAATTTGGAATTTCGTTAGCGGACGTTTCTGCTTGATAAACATTTAATGTTAGAAAATGCAATTACTATACTAAAATCCTGACCAAGCATTTCTATTGAAATACGATTAAAATGTAACCAAAAATAAACCTACATATAATATAACTTTGTATACAGGATCTAATCTCCGAAACTTATAAATTAAACTCATATTGTGTTCGATGGGTAATCATTAAGGATCTAATGAACACTCCAAAATACAAATAAATCAATAATCTATTTTGAGTACAAAATGAAACAATACCTATAGCGTAACATTAGCAGCGTGGCTTAGTTATTAGAGTCATTACGTAAGTAATTAGACCCCTGAAGGTTCGCCAAACTTGGTACAATGAGCAGAAAAATTGTGTCTGTATCTACCGGTTTATGTATGATTGATATGACTATGTTTACCGACAATTCACATCACAGCAAAACTAGTGTAAGTCTGACCTCCGAACACGCATCGTTGTTATGACTCTCGGAATGATTAGTGCATAATATTGGTTGAATGGTGAGGTGGATTCGAAAAGGTTGTGAATATTATGACTGTCAATCATTTATGAGACGATGTTTACTATGGCGGCGCCGCCGCCGAAAGTTATCATTGTAGTAAATTACGTTTTCACCTCACCGGCTCGAAAAGGCTTGCTTTCTCGCTCAAAATCTGCGCCCAAAAGTCCATTTTATCCGCTAGCGTGGAAAGAGTTTTTGAATTTGGAACGTGACGGTCAATCTCGAGATCCAACTTTTTTCTATACAGAATGAGAGGTGCGTTCAGAAACTGATGGTGTTATGCCAATAATTAATTGTTATTATTTTGATAAAACAAAATGAATAATACTTATTCTTTCTTAATTAAGTAGGTAAATACGAAATATTAATATTTAGACTGATTTATAAGGATAAAATACGAAAAATTAATTTTAAAATGTAGTTTTATGTTTCAAAAAATTTCGCTTCTTCCAAATTTGGAACGCACCGTTTGAATAGTTACTTACTTTAAGAAAAAACTCAACCTACATTTAATTTTGTTTTGTACTAAAGCCACAGACAGTAAAACCAAAATAATGGTGGTTATTTATAGATTTTAGTGCAGAAGATATACAGCTATTAGCTAATAGCTAAAAGCATAAGCGAATTTGAGCCTTAGTTTACCCGTGAGTACCCAACAATATTTTGACTGTTTAGCGTAAGCGACTGGTAAGCGTGGGGTTTATTTAAAGATGCAAATTAAATATATATGTAACATTTAATAATTATAAAATGCTAGATCTTGATGAGATGTAAACAAACCTTTATTGAAAATGAGTATAAGACCCAAATTACTTCCATTACATTTACCTACAATTTTCCTCGCGGTGGTGAGGTGAAAAGTTGTGTGTTGCGCTCGGCAGCAAAATTGTTTGGCGTCTCGTGCCTTGAAATCCTCGCTATGCTCAGGATTGTACTTTTGAACCATTCGCTTCGCTCATGGTTCAATTTTACAATCCTTCGCTAGCTCGGCTTTCAATACAAGCACTTGCGCCAAACAACAACTTTGCAGCCTTGCATAACAAATAACTATTTTACTTGATCTCACATATCCCTTTCACTTTTGCACTCTTTGGGTGAGGTCTATGTCCAGCAGTGGACGTCTTTCGGCTGATGTAGGGATGATGATGATGATGATGTAGCTATACTTAATTGGATAAAAAATATTGAAGTAATAAAATCAAGTTTTGTGACGCCTGTTTGGTTGTGGCACTGATTCTGTATCCTTTCGAAATCTCTAGTTTTTTTATAGCCCGTAGAAAAACCAGTCACCGGGATCACATAACTCATGAAGAGCTAGTTTTTAAAGTGGTCGCTGTAAATATTGTAAACTGTGGTACGTTTGAGTTGATAAACAACCCTATTCATACCTTAATTAAAGTACGTTTTCCCAGAAGACCGGACAGATAGTTTCATAAACAAACTTGAAACCTAAGATGTCCTGTGATACTCGTATTAATATTATAGGTGCAAGCGGGATGGATGTAGTTTTCCAATGCAACTGGCAGTTCAGAGGGATGTGTCCGTTGTCAATGTTGTTGGGGAAAATAACTAAGTCACCGTTCAACGCGTGTGCTCTAAGATATTGCATTTGTGTTTGTGTGCTTGGTGCCCGCAAAGAGTGATTGAACAAAAACATTCATGAATTATTTTATATTAATGCTGATTCGGTTCTACGTGCTAAGTGCCCTGCCCACTGCGGTTAGCAGGTTGCGGGAGTCCGCTGGATGCGGGTGGCGCGGGACCGGTCACTTTGGCACTTTTTGGGGGAGGCCTATGTCCAGCAGTGGACGTCTTTCGGCTGATATGAATGCAGATTCCGATCTTATTTTTTTGATAGGTCCTACAACCTTACTAAGGCCGGATTCTAACAAATAGGAATGTGAACTTAGTCTTTCGTTAAACGTCAAAATAATGTTAACTAATCTTGAAATAAACTTTTTTCCTTTCTCCTATAATTAAACCTAAGACAATGTAACAGAACCTGAAAAATTCTGTCGTTCATTTCGGGATGTATTCATTGGTCAATTTAGTTGGTCAAGTGTTTTGATGTATTAATATCTAGATATTATTTTACAGTGTTCGTCCAAATATAAAAGAATACCTAAAAGCAACGGTTTTTGTGTAATATACGGGTCTTATTAGGTATTATTTTAGCTTATTACTGCTATTATACAGTGAGACAAAACAAATGTCGAATTTCATATGCACGTTGAATTGCAGCCGTTCAAATTGACTAAGTTATATATTAAATTATTTTTTGCTATTTCTAGACTGACCGCCGACCTTGAAATGTGTTTTGCAAGAGGTACGCGCGGGGCTACTGCCTGCTATGGACCAGGACATTATAACACAACAAGCAGAAATCACGATTTGCAGGATGAATAAATCGCAGTTGCAACGGTGATACACTTGTCTCGCTTCATCGTATAATTTTCTTCATAAAGTAGAAAGAGAGCAGCGGTGAGTTAAGTGTTCAAGCTATGCATCTGCATGTTGATTCGAAGATAAAGAGTTGCAGTCAACGACAAACATTGTTAACATTGTATGGTTGTAAGTGCCGCTCGCTCTAAATCGCTTGACTACACATAAGTGTTAATAATGCATTGATAAACAGATTAATCTATTGTAGAGAACAGCCGGAAAGACGCCTGCCGGACATAAATCGTTTCAGCTCGGAAACGGATAACTTCATTCACCGCGTTCGTTCGTTCAATAAGTATGTGATTCTGGCATGGTGGAAATTGGAAGACTTGATTTAAGATAACATATATTAATATTAATCAGCGACATTGGCAATGACGCAAATGTACGATTTAAATCAGTTGGGTTACACATATGACGAATGTAACACTATAAGATTAAGGAGAAACATTACTCTAAAGAAAGCTGAAAGTGGGTTAATCCAGTTATACCTCATGCTTGCATTATCTTATTTGATTGGAATACGTCGTAGACAAAAAGCGTAGCGTCGTAGCATGTGCTACGATTGAACAAACCACATTATAATTTTTTACTGTATCAATATATTTATTTTCTAAAGTATATACAAAATGATAACTATAACATTAACTAAATTAAATTAAAGCTAAGTTAAATCTAAAAAAGGCCCTCAAGGCATTGCACCGAGGATGCTGGCGGCATTTCCGCGCTGAATTGCAATGCTGATGCGTTGCGCGAGAAAGCCGCCAGCTCTTCGGTCACCAGTTACGTCAACCAGACGTTTTGCGATTTCCGCAAACAACTTTTGCGCACTGGGACCCCATGGACCGAGGGTCTCGACCCCAAAAGGTACAAAGTTGTACTCTCTGCCGAGGCCTCTATATTTAATGCGTTTCAGATTTTCGGCATTGTCCGCCGCTGCACCCGCTTTTGAAGTAGTCCGTTGGAGGTGGGACGGTGCCAGTGTGTCTACACGAGCATCCGTCCCAAACTCCACGGAACCAGAAACACTCCATCAGGTCCACATTATTATTTTAGTTCTAATACAACAACATTAATTAGAATACATGTGTTAACTTAAAGCATTTTGGATTTTTTTTTCATACAAAGCTTACGGTCCCAAGGCATTCTGATTTCTCTAAAACAACAGAGCATACAAAATACAAATTTATCTCGGTGCTTTCAGATAACGTAAAGGAAAATATAATATCATGATCAAGTCATGACGGGGGTGGTTTACCGAGACGCCCTCTGCCTGACCTAAGTCAAGTAAGTGACGACTTACAAACTAGCATTAGACCTTATCGGTAATATAAGTAATGTAAAAAAACGGAAGTGAACTTTCTTTTGACATTTGTATAAAACCGGGCCCAAGCTCAGGTGCAGTCACAGATAGTTTATCTGTGGCTGCAGTGCATGTCATTGCGAAATACGCACCCAGATATCTCATTGAACTTGTGCTGCAACAAACTCGTCTAGTACCCGGACTTCAGAAGTCATCGGGAGCTATCTAGAACGCCTCAAACAATTCCAGAACACGTTATAATTAAAATGTTAGTTCTAGGCTAGCCTATAGCTGTATACTCGCGACACACTGGTAAGTTGGTCAAGGTAAAAAAAAACAAAAGCCGTGACCTGCGATCAAAACTTTTTTTAGATAGCTTATTTACATGATATGTATGATACACAATAGTACATTGTGATACAAGTGAGTTATGTTGATAATTAAATCAGAGGCGAATTGTTCACGCGAACCGCAGGTGAGCGTGATAAGGAAGCCGAGGATGTAAAAGCTCACGCGTATCATACGACGTTTTTCAACACATTTTGCGGGGAAAAAATCATTTTCATAAGATGATAATGTTAAAAGCCAGCCAAATTACTTTCTTTACCTTAAGTAAATCATTAAGATGACAACAGGTTTTTATTCACAATTGCACATAGCCAAGAATTTCCAGTGGCGTCCATTCCATTTATCACTTTTCTAGTCATCACGAGTCAACATTTTTGATAATAACCCAACACGCATAAACTTATTTTACAAATATTTGTGAAATAACCTATAATGGCGCGCAACAGTTTTTTTTTTCGTAAAGTTTGTGCAGTGCGGGCACAGACATCTCTAAACAGCCAATACAAAATACAATAATATTTTCGTTTTAAAATGTTATCTGTATTTTAATTCATGTAAAATGTTATCAAAAGTGAATAGTTTTACTAAATTAAACGGTTCTATATCATATACAAAAAGAAATAGTCAATTAATTAACAAAAAGGATTTAATTTGTTTAGTCATGTAAGAATCCATTTGCCGAGAATTAAAAAAAGCTGTACATTCTGTACAACCCGGTTAATTTAAGAATGCGCTGTGTTCATGCATATATCTTGCTGCAAGGTGCCAACGTGACTTAATCAGGATATAACCATGACACACAAGTGTTGTAATGTTATAAAACAGCGTGTTTAATATCCAGGATTATGAGCCTAAAAGCGACACGATAAGAGGTACGTTACGAGCAATTGTGGTGAAAAATTATATATAATGTGCGTTTAACACACTTCTTGCAGGACAGGAGGAAATAAAAACCAGATTGTGTTGCTCTGAAAAACTAGCTTCTGCATGCGACTCCGTCCGTGTGGAACTCGTTTATATCGCAGCTCCATACAAACTTTCACCCCCCCTCATTTCACCCCCTAAGGGGATGATTTTGGGGATAAAACTATCCTATGTCAATCTCCATCCCTTCAATTGTCTCCAGTTAAAAAACCAAGTCAATTCGTCGCTCCGTTTTGCGTCGTGTTTGTTTGTTTGTCGGTCTTTACGGACAAACAAACAAACACATACACTTTCCCATTTATAATATTATATACACCGTGCACACGGAGCGACTTACATTAATTTGCTGTAAAAACAAAAACATCAAGTCGTTGTAATAAAAATAAAAATACAGCCGAATTGAGAACCTCCTCCTTTTTTTTGAAATCGGTTAATAAAAGATCTGATCTGCTAGTTCTAATTCGATGTCGATTCAATGTTATTTTTACATGTTAGGCTGTAAATAAATACATACCTTACTAGATTACTACTACGTCTGTAATAATAATGCCTTGGAGAACTGAACGAGACTCACTTGGTTGTTAATACCTATTGCACACCAGGAGATTATAACTTGCCAGGAGGAAAACCTTGTGTGATATTGTTAAAGATTTTCTTTTAGAGGCGTGGATATGTAATGTAATTTTACAAGTAGATTCAGTAAAATGCCTCGTTAATCGATTTATCATAAGTTCATAGGATATCTTTTTAAAACTTGAACTTGTTTTTATAATGAAAAGTTTTTAGTAATCCGCCTACCATAAATCAGCAAGATTTTTGTAGAACCCATAAGAGAGCTCGCGACCGACTACTATTTAGTACGTTCAATGATTTGTTATTAACATAAGAGACCTTACCGACTTACATAAAATAGAACATCGGTATATGTAAAGAACTCTAGTACTTAAGGTCCGTCTTGCATGTAGTTGTGGATTAGTTGCATAGACGTTTGTAAAGTATTGTTTGTGTTACAGATTTTAAATAGGTATGTAATTTCCATCCACTGTTCGCAACTAGGTAGCTACATGCAAGAGGGGGCATAACTTACGGTTTATACGTACATCATTGTCGAATATAAAAGTCAAAGTCTGATCGGTTCTAACCGGAGTTCATTGAAACCCTCGGAACCGTGGCAATAAGTTAAAAAAATATATGCGAGTTCATAAAAAAATAGGTGACAGAAGTTCAAATTGAGGCACACAATGATGCTAGTTTGGGCAGAGAAACAATCAAAGGGGATAAGAAAATGATGTTTTTGGTTATACAAAAACATCATTTTCTTGTCCCCTTTAACACGGCAGTTTATCAGTTTCAAGGCAACCTAAGACCTTTGGCAATAAAAAAATCTGCCATTTCATAAAAAAAGGTGGACTCTGACATACGGTGACTACTTATTCATATTCGTCTACGTTATAATAATTACTTAAATATACAAATATTGCATTGGACCCCCAAATAATACGAGGAAATTAAAATGAAAGTTATACCTATTACAAAAATCGGCCAAGTGCGTGTCGGGCCACGCGCAGTGTAGGGTTCCGTAGTTGCCAGTGTGTCTTAGTTACATCAACACGCGCGTGCCAACTAAATGGTGGGTAGCGTCGGCTGAATTTGTAAGAAAGTTTGCCTTTGTAAGTACATTTTAAGTTGGTCAACTATTACACGGTAACTTGTTATGCCTACTTACCCGTTATAGTTTTCCTTTTAAATATATATATATATATATATAATAACTTATTCCCCTTGCAAAAAATCACCTCAAATAGACGGAACAAAATGCAGTACCATTTACCAATTTCAAAATTAGTTATGTACAGAAACGGCCCCTATTGTAGATGCGTTAAAATAGCAAACAGGCTACCACAACAACTTTTACTTGAAACAAGCAACAAAGTATTTGAAAATAATTTAAATAAACTACTTCAAGTTAAAAGTTACTATACCATTGAAGAATATTTAAATGACGATGCTTTGCCAAATTGGAATCAATAGGACATCCGTCCCAACCATTTAAATTATATTATTTTATTTTTTATTGACTGTTGTTGACATTTTATTGATATTTTATTTTGAAACATTATTATTGACGTTTATTGACATTTTATAGCTTTTATAATGATGAAATAACAAAAAATAAGTAATTAATCCCATTTAATTAAGATCTTTATTATTTATTATAATGAATTTTGTAGGGTATTCTCAAATTGTGTCAGTTTAAAAGTAAGGTAAATTTATTTATTACGAATGTTTGGTTATAATTAAATGAATGCATGTTAGCTATTAGATTATATGCTGTGCCCTAGCAGGGTTCATGTATTGGACTCGAGTGTATTGATAAGACCTTTGTTAACAACATGATGCAATGAATAAATAAATAAATAAATATATTCATTATAATATATGTACCACTGCCATGATTTTTTTCACATCCCCAATAGTTCCCATTTAGCCAGCAGGGGTGGGGGGGGGGCTTTAAAGCCCAATATCTCGCAAACGAATCACTGAGTTGAAAAATGGTTATATTATAACAAACTCATAATATAATTTTGAACAAGCTATCCAACGATACCTAACACGCGTGGGTTTATCAAGAAAAAAAAAGTTTACATCCGACCTTTACGTGTAGGGGGGAGGTACCCTAAAAACAATATATTTTCATAGTTTTATTATTTTGTTTCGTCGGCGCGATTAATTTATATACCCATGCCGAATTACAGTTTTCTAGTTGTAAGGGTTACTGTTCAAAGCCGAAGACAGACGGACATGGCGAAACTATAAGGGTTCCTTGTTGACTTCGGAACCCTAAAAATGTTACAAAGTGTACCCTTTAAAACTTGAAGTGACGAGTAAGTACCTAAATGTTAGTTGTATCGTAAAGGGCCCAACGACTCTGTACATTTGCTCTCGGACAATGTGTGTCTTTTTGTCTTAGGTGTGGATGTTGCTATGTCACTTAATTAGACAATAGTTACAAATAAAACTCTATATACATACATTTATGTAAAACTTTGACATGTAGCTACATGCAGAATAAATATTTGAATACTTAATCAATAAAAAAAAACTTAATAATAGAGCCATATCATCCTATATTTTCTGACAACTATCTAAAAACACGTATACTTACGAAATTGGCAATAGCCTTCCCCACCATAAGGAGATCCATTATAGCTATTTATTTTCAACTCTTATTTTAAGTCAACCGGTATAAACTTTCACACTCAATTCCGAACTAAATCGCGAATCTCAATTTAAGAACGCGCTTTTCATTAGAGCATGACATGCGAAAACGCCTTATGAATAAATTAAATACGCATAGATTGGTTCAATTGGTAATTTCAATCCCATTATATTCTGCGACCCTCGTATTCCAATAAAAAACTCGTTTAGTGCGTGCGAAAGAAATTCAAAGACTAAACGAAACCGCATCGAAAGATGTAACTATCCATTGGTTGTATAAGATTCCACATATACCGATCATATCGTGGCTGTCACTGAATATAGTGGCACTTTGCACGAAAGCCGTATAAAAGTTTTATATGTGACCTCCAGCTTAGAGGGCATGCCTTCTCACGTGGATTTATAGACTGTGGAGATAGAAATAACGCCCCTTTATGGAATACAGCATTCGGGGTTCAGAAAGTGAACAAAGGATAAGAAGCTGTACTGTAATGGCTACTACAGCTAAGTTAGTAACAAAATACGGCTTTTAATTTACTAATCAGACGTTAGGGCCCCAAATGTGTGCCCTAACGTCTGATTAGTAAATTAAAAGCCGTATTGTATGCATTTGATTTAAATTTATAAGGCCTATTTATTTTCTTACAATGTTTGGTGTATTAGGATCACATGCACAGCAATATTTTTCTCATTTAATTAAAAGTAGGTATATCGCTGATTTATTTATTTATTTATTAAGGAGATAAAACAGAAAATGTTATGTAATATAATATAATATAAAGGAGATAAATCAGCTGATGATAGATTTTAGTCGTAATCAACACATAAAATACGTTAGATATGCAAGGCAACCAAACGAAACGTGATAGGTCAGAGCGATTTTAAAGTAAAACATGATAATCGAATGCTATACGTTTCCCATATGGATGTTAGTTAGTCAGTGGGATAAATCAACTTTTAATCGGTCACTAGTCTCCTCGTTTAAATCAGGTACATCGCGGATATTCGCATCAGCATCAGCAACCGCTGAAGTTCCGTATCGTTTTCAACACCTGCATCGATGCGTAGATCTGCGGATGCCAATGTAGCACAAGCCGTGACAAGAAAGGGGCAACAGTCGCGTGCCGCGCGCGTTAGGTATTTTCGCCCGCGGATGTCTAAAAAACCGCACCCACCACACGCCTGGTTTATCCGCCTCATGTTTCTTATTTTATGAATATTCTTATCCCTTTTTGGATCATCGTCTACGGATGTAGCCATGCTAGCATTTTGTCTGAGAAACTCTGACGGGATAACAACAAGATTAGAAGAGAAGGTTGATTTCCTTGTCATTCTATACCTCTGATGTCATGAATTGCCGTGTAAGCATGTAAGTCCATGCTGTAAGGTCAACCAGGGCAAATTATGGGGTAAATGCGTCTGTTGATGGTAACTCCGAAACTGAACATTTTGGAACTATTACAATCGTCTTAAGTTAGGTAACCATACTTTGAACATCAAGGGCTGTAATAGTTCGAAAATGTTGCTTTTCGAAGGTATGTTCGAAACCATTTACCCCATTTGGTTAACGGGACAGAATGAAGCAGATTTTCCACCGGAGGTGCGAGACGAGGCGAGGCGAGAATGGAAATTTGTATGGCACTTACTATTTCCACCGAAGATGCGCGAGGAAAGAATTAAAAATTTGCCATAAGAATTTCAATTCTCGCCTCGCATCGTCACGTCTCGCCCCTCCAGTGGAAAATCAGCTTGACACCCAGAAATAGTTGATTGCCCCGGTTAGCGAAGGCAGAGGCGTCTCTAGCCCATGCGCAAACATTACTCTAGCGCCCCCTTGTAAGCGCGCGGTCAAAATGGAATGGTTGCGGGCGGCGCTCAGCGCCCCCTAGGACCGCTGCGCCCGGGTGCAACGTACACCCTGCACCATAGGTAAAGACGCCTCTGAGCGAAGGTACCTCTGCGTCGTCCTCGCCGTCATCCAGCTCGCAGTGCGCGAACGCGCCGCGCAGCTGGTTCTCGAAGTGCTCCCGCGCCTGCGCCTTCTCCGCCGCATTTAGGTGCATTCTTTGGACGAACATTGTTTTAGACCTATTTTAATGCGGATTTTTGGCCGAAAGCTGACGCGATCGAGATGATTCTCAGCTATTTTTCAATAAAATCGGAATTGAATGAAATTAAAATGTCTGGGTTGCTCAACTTTTTTTTGTTTAATTGTATTTACTTTTAATGTACTAAATGACCTTTGCATAAGCTTTCATTAAATTGAATTTGCTCTTTTTATATAAAAACCTAAGTTCCCGTTAGTTCGCAAACTTTAGCAAACACTTCACACTTTACTTCACTGTTTACTTACTTAGAAGATAACATTTATATGTAGGTACAGTCAGCGTCATATAGTTAGTAGCAGTCAAGGTAGCCAAATATTTCGGTACACGTCTTTATTACTGTAAGAATAAATGGTGTGTTACGAAATATTTGGCTTCTCTGGCTGCTGCTAACTATATGACGCTGACTGTACCTACATATAAATGTTATCTTGCCACTAACAAAGTTTTCAACTCCATTACTACAAAAAGGTATAGACAAATTTCATCTTATACGCAATTAGGTGAAAAACTAAAGTATACATCTTTTTGTATTTACAGACAACTTTGAATTATATAGAAACGGTATAGATAGGTATTTAAGTGTTCATGTCTAACAGACTGCCGTCTGAAGCACAGTAGTAACAGTTCGATTTGTTTAAGATAGCTCCCCTAATATGTATTTTAACAAGTATATTCAAATGTATATCCAAAAAAGTGTAAGCAGAAAAAGAAATTTAAGTTGGTGCAACATTTATCAGGCCAAATAGTATTAGGAATTTACTAATTTAACACGCGACTTGGTAAATAGTTCTAGACCAACTTAGATTTAACATTATGGAGGTAGCAGATCAACATAATTCCAACTAACTTTCTAAAGAACAAAACTTACGCGACAGTTTTAATGTGATTTAGTTTTAATTATTCAACGGTGTACCTACTCACGTTTGTTAGAATGTATATGCAAAATTTACTTGTATTTTAGGGGATTCCAAAAGTATTACAATTAAAAATTTTAAAACATCAAAATATAAACAAACGAATATAAATGTCTACGTACTTGTTAGATTTCATTTTGGCACTGTAGTTTCGCGATCATCCAATAGTGTATCGTCAAGTTTAAAATTTAGACTGATTTGAATGGTGTGATGAGGGTGTGAGGCTATCGATAAAACAAGGTGTTGGCGGGCTGACACGAAAGGGTAGCTTGGTTACACTCAGGCAATCACTTTATTTAAGGTGGCAAACAAGCTATCGGTCCGCGTTTAGTCGCAACCTTAGGTTATGAACGTTGGGTCTCCAGAGTCACCTGCGCATCGAATTTGATTTAACTGAAATAAAAATCATCGAGCATTATTAATTTCTACTTTGAAATGTTGCCCAAGACAATCGTTGCATGCGTGACATTACTATAGCATGGAACGCGGGATTTGGGAAAACGAAATCATAATTTAAAATTTACGTTAAATCATAACAGGCATCCTAAACTTCAAAAAGTATTGACTCTAGAGATTCAATTTAATATGATATAATAATGTTTACAGTACATATGGTGCTACTTTCCCGCACTAGTGCGGAAAAGAGCACTTTTCGTGCATATGTCGAAACTTTAAACAGCCATATGTACAGTAAAACGTTGTACGATACACGTGCGAATAGGTAATTCTTAACTCGTGTCGATTTAAAACACTTCCTTCGGTCGTGTTTTAATTTAACACCACTCGTTGCGAATTTCCTATTTTCGGCACTTGTATCGTAAATAACTATTATAGTCCTCTAGACCCTCTACGTACTGCGTCAATAAACGTTTTCGTGGGGTACTCTCATAATTAGATATTTTTGTACCTATCTATATCCATCAACAGTTCATAGTTTTAGAAAGCACATTACTATGTCTATGGGTACATTTACCAAAGTTTCTACGAGTTAGTTCAATGACCTCCGTCTACGTCATTTGCACTACATTTTAATTAATAAAATAAATAAGATCTGCAACCAATGGATTATACTGTTTTTTGTCTTTTTTTTACTCACTGACGCGAGGGTTTTTATACAACACACATCACATAGGCATTTAAGAATGCCCGTTTGATTTCGTTTTGCACTACCTTCCGCTCGCCGCGAAGGGCACTTTTCCCGGATCGGACTAAACCACTCTGTACGTAACGAGGTATATTCGCATCTAGGACTCATATCGTACGCCAAAAGCTATTTGATGCTGTTTTTAAGCCTCTATATAAACTAGGCAAGGCTGTGGCCTCGGGACAAATGTTGGCACTGGCGGAGATGGTACATGGGTTCTCGACTGCAGAAAGAAGTAAACAATTTTTAACCTTATCACAGTGGGATTAGGTGCAAGTGTTAATTTACATGTGACGTTGATAAGATAGGCAGATCTTGTCGTGATACTTGGTCACTAACGTGACTGCTTCAAATACTGTCAGTTTTATTGCAGGAATTCGCGAATACGAATAATATATAACAATGACTTTTAAGTATTTCAGTGCACGGAATGATACAGAGATTACATACCCATACGCCTTTATCCCTAAAAGGGGTAGGCAGAGCACGTGAAATGTGTGTCCAGTGCCAGTCAGCATTTATTTGGGTACAAAAGATCGACAAAATGTGATATCGCAGTGATAGGTTGCTAGCCCATCGCCCATAACACACTTCAGCCCTGTTCCCTTAGTCGACTTACGACACCCACGGGAAGAAAGGGGATGGTGCTATTTCAACCCGACACCACACGGGTAATCTCATACAGAGATTAATGGGCGGGTTAATTTTTGAACAAGACGTTTTTTCGACATTTGTATGGTTTTTTTTATTTTTTGACAGCGAGAGGTAGGGTTTTTAAAAAGAAAAAATATGGTGCATGAGGCACCACTGTGCTTCTAATGGTTAGCTAGATATTGATGCTTTAAAATCACCGTGCCATACCAATGTCGTCAGCGCCATACAAATGTCGACATCGCTATACAAAAGTCGATATAATGCCATACAAATGTCGACATCGCTATACAAAAGTCGATATAATGCCATACAAATGTCGATACTGCCATATAAATGTCGATAGCGGCATAAAAATGTCGACGAGTGCCATCAAAATGTCGATTTTGCCATACAATTGTTGAAACAGCTTAAAATATTTGTACAATAAAAAAACTCATTATTTCGATATAGTATCTTCGGTTTATGGTTTATGATGGTCGTTATATTGTACTATTACTTATTCTGTGATTATATTCCAAAATTTTAAAAATCACTTAGATTTTGTTTTGAATCGACATGTGTATGCCACGTTCGACATTTGTATGACCAAAAAAGCCGTACAAATGTCGCCATACAAATGTCAACATGAATGTTTTTTGGCGATCCTTCGTACACTATTAATTGAATTCACTAATTAGTTAAACACGAAACTCTTACCCCATATTGCTAACCTTTGTTATGAAGGACACATTTTTGTTTCAATCGTATATTAATATATTAACGCCCATACAAATGTCGTGATAGCCGTACCAAAATACATCGTATCAAGAAAACCTGTTTCCTCCTTCGAAAATACCGGCACTGCGTCCACTCCCGTTGGTGGTTTAAGCCCAACTAACCTGCCTATCGTATCGTAAAGTAAATGTAACGGTGGGATATTAAAAAACCAGATTTTAAGGGTTTTGAGCTTCAGTCCTAATAAAAGGGTCGCGCGTGGGACAACTACAAAAATACTTCACGGGATTTAATTATTCACGCATTAAAGTTGCAAGATATATTAATGAATACGCTAATAAATTTTCTTTATAACAGTACAAGTTGTTTATTTATAAGTTGCCGTAGTCTATAGTTATGAATTTTTGTTTGAGCAAAACCGCAAGTGGGACACGCCAAAAAGCGGTAAATTTCGCTGTTTTACGATTTCAAATACATTCTTTTTCAGAATCAATGAATGTTTAAGGTATTTTTATATATATTTTAAGTACTTTATAACACACGGAATACAAATATATATGAATCAATACTCCATATTAATCAGACTTGAAATTATGGCCGTGGGACAGCAAAAACAGCTCGTTTGAAAATTGACCCGGGCGTATTCAACATCATCATCATCAGTCATCACCATATCAGCCGAAAAGGGAAGGTTTTTTTAAGCAATTCGCAATTCGGTCTTTTTTTATCGGTCTATCTTGCATCCTCACCATATACAGTAACAAACTTTACCATTTTTATTATATCAAAATTAGCATTGTTTTTTCAATAAACATAATTCGTTTATCATTTATTTATTTATTTCCTAAGAACCAATTACACTAGTGCAAAAGATTCTTACTACTTACATAAAATATATTTACTTAAATACGTACATCATATTCATAAGTATACAACGTTGAAACATGAACCATAATAAAAGCAAGAGAGGGGTAGATGATTGATGTAATTGAAATGTGGTGCTGGTGGCGGATGTTGATAATCCCCGAAAAAGACCATCTTTCAAGAACTTGTTATATTATCAGCGTGTGCTCAGCGTCTTTTGAACATAATGAGACGTGGAGACAACGGCCTCAAAAAGATAGTCATTGTTATTTGCCCCAAATCGCCTTGAGGGCAGCGTGCCCAGAAGGCTGTGGCAGCATTGCCCCGTTGCATGACAATACTGTTCCACTATGCCAGATATTATCCAGCCTTCTGGTCATCGCCACCATTACAAGGCCTTTTGAGTGTGGAGAATTCGTTAAATAATATAATCCTACTAATATTATAAATGCGAAAGTTTGGATGTTTAGATGTTTGTTATTCAATCACGCTTAAACGGCTTATCCGATTTGGATGAAATTTTTAAGGAATATATTTTGTAGCCTTGATTAAAATATAGGATAAATTAGGACCCGGGTCCACGCAGACGAAGTACACTTAGTTTCAGTAAAGGTTCAGTAGGTTACGGCTCCATTCAAAACCAAAGCAAGATCCCACAACTTTATCGTATTCGGGAATTCTACCTAAAATACATGTTAACGCTTGGTATTAAGACCTCAACCGAATGCATTTAAAAGAGTGCCATGCAGTGCAAGCTCCTCCTAAGTGCTGGTATCCTGGTACGTGCGTTTCACTTACTTTCGTGCACTGCTTTCCAATAACTGGCGAGCGAGGTGTGTAGGGCACGGTCTCTCGAGGTAGTATCGAGCACTTTCCTTATGATAAAATTTATAACGTAGGTAGTGTTTTTATATTGATAGTATATTATCGAATTATCACATTAAAGAATATTAGAATTAATATCATAAAAAGATGAGATTATAATATTTCTAAAAAATATGTTTTTTTTATCGGTCAATCGCATTCATTGCCGTTTCACGTCCTAAGAAGATAACGTCATAATACTGTGTAAAGTATGAGCCGTTTCAGCTTTCCCCGGTGAGGATCCGCCCTTTGACCGTCTATTTGTATTTTTAACCTACTTCAAAAAAAAGGGGAGGTTCTTAACTCGGATACGTTTTTTTTTATGTGTGTTTCCTCATAACTCCGTGAACCAATTCGTAATTTTTTTTTAGTTTGTATGTGCTTTTTATTATCAATATTATCATAATTAAAGTTTTCTCAAACATGCTCTGAAATGTATGCGTTGATATCACGAAATGAAGACAAGAAGTTTCTTGTTTATGGCTCCCTACGCCAAAAAGTAATGTATGTAAACCCTAACTAAAGATATTATTGTCCGCTACTCTAACTTTTTAAATTTGCTTACTAATATTAAACTGACAAAGGAAAAATTACATACTGCCAACCACCACTAGACTCTGTAGTAGTATAAGCATACTTGCGACATAAAAAAAAAACAAAATCTATACTATACATATGTGCGGTTAAACATGGTGCTCGAACGGCTTGTTGAAATGGCATGTTTAAAAAATAAAAAAGGCGGCTATTTACACAATTTTTTTCTGAACTATCGTTCCGATTGTAATTTCGACAAACTATTAATTAGTTGACTATCTTGTATTTATTTTAATTTTAATATTTCCTCACCTCGTTTGAGAAAAGCACTATACAATCCTCGGCCGGAACAGGGATTGCTGGACTCGTTGCATCCGGCCTCGTCTACGACTCGGCCGTCTACCCCAAGCTCGTCCAGCAATCCCTTACTTCACGGCCTCTGCAGTAATGTACTATTAGTTAAATAGCAACTAATGAAGTGCCAAAGGTCTCAGGACCACCTTTCTTGATGAATCGACGGCCGTCCTCAAATATTATCGGCCCACATACAGCGATTTGGTTTTTTCTGTAATAATCAATGTTCTTGTGGTATGGAAAGGAAATGTGGAAATGTTCATGTGACTTGGTGGAGTACTGACTTGAAGTTGGATAAAACTTTGTAAGTAAATAATTACGTGCTCGAATTGTAGTGTCCAGTACAAGCCTTTGATCAACTAAAAAATCTGGTTTGAATGACACCTTCAAAAAAAAATTGTCAGCCAATTGCTATTGCACACTAACTTATTACAATTATTGCATACTAGCGGCCGCCCGCGACTTCGTCCGCGTAGATTTTTGATGATGATAAAGATAAAAAAAGCGGCCAAGTGCGTGTCGGACATCGCACAACCAGGGTTCCGTCCCTATTAAAAAGGTCATGTCAGATCCACCATACCCCCTAGCCATACCCCTGGGGGTAGGGTGGACTGAACCATGACTGAACCATACCACCGTTAGTAGTGCTGGGATTTGATGGAAAAATAGAAAAAGAAATAGGTACAAAAATTTTAAATTCATTAAACTGAAAAAAACGACGGCCGTTCTGGCCATTTTTTACCATAGGCACTACTGCTTGGCACTGCCAGTAGTGTCATGGGTAAAAAAGAATTTCCTGTGACACTACAGTGGCCTTAGTAGTTTTCCCTTGGCACGCGGGGTATTATCTTATCTTCATACCTGTATCGTAACTGCCATACGTCCACGTTCATAACCAACCTATACTATAAGGCAGGCCGGTGTAGATACGACGACGAGTGAAGCGAGGAGGAGTGTTAGGTGTACTGCGACTCTGCGACCCTACAGCGCGCGAGCCGAGCGAGCGAATCGAGCGTGCCGCGGCTGCGGCCGGCGAAGCTCCAGACCTAACTTTATTCGAAAAAAATATCCGTAGTCGGTTCTGGCGCTTCGCCGGCCGCTGCCGCGGCACGCTCGCTACGCTCGCTCGGATCGTGCGCTGTAGGGTCGTAGTACACCTAACACCCGCCAATCGCATCGGCCGGTTCTTTTGCGTTTAGTCAGGCGCGGGACACTCCGCGATTTACGTTCATCGCTACAAGTACATGCCGGTGCCCCAACGTTGGGGACGTCAGAGAGCCATAAATCTTAATGTTTCGACTGAGAAAAAATCGCCTTTCGTAAAGATCAAAGGAGTGTCCTCTCTGTACATGTACTATTATCTATTTTGTGTTTTAGTCTGGTTTCAACCGTGAGACTTGTTGGTTGTCAGTTATGTCGAAATGTTCAGTCAATAACTGCATAAATAACAACAAAAAAACTTGAAAAAAGATGGGATTTATTTCTTTAAATAATTTATTTTCATAACATAACGAAATTTGTGTAAACTCATTGTAATTTAATAGTTTTGAACATGTTTTAAATAATTATTTTTGTTAGTTCAAATGACAAAGTCGCGGAACATAAATCTAAGGAGTCGGTATACTTAGATACTTTTTTTATGATGTCGTTACCTACATAATTATGGTTTTCATTTTAAGATTTCCAAAAAATCCTCTGCGACGTGCAAAATGGCTGCAGTCATAGCACGCGACAGTCGAGATGTTTTTTTTAAAACCAAACGACTCGCGTGTCGTTTGTTCGGCTCATTTTAATGATTCGGATATATTATAGGTTATACGACAAAAAATGGAAGAACAGGTTTACTAAAACTGCCACACCTCTCATGAACGTACCTAAGCCCATTTCTTTTTTTTTCTTTTTTTTTTTATAAATAAATATAAGGGGACAATCTTACACAAATCGAGCTAGACCCATAGTAAGCACAATAAGGCTTGTGTTATGGGTACTAGACGACGATATATATAATAGATACAAATACTTAAATACGTAGAAAACATCCATGACTCAGAAACAAATATTTATGCTCATCACACAAACATTTGCCCTTACCGGGATTCGAACCCAGGACCTTCAGCTTCGTAGGCAGCGTCACTACCCACTAGGCTAACCAGTCGTCAAAAAATTTCTTTCCATTACATATTTTAATTTCAATTACTTCCAATATACTTAGCTTTATCTTCTGCCTTCTGGCAAAAGGTAATTAATAGCATTAATGAACTATAATAAAATTCTATAATACAATCCCAACACATCATTTGGAAATGCGCAAATTGTTGCCAATTTTCATCATCATTCATTTTTGACCTTATATCTCGTAATACTCGTTTTATAGATGTCGGATGATCATGAGAGTGACGTTCAAAACCCATAGGATCGTTTTAGTAAAATCGACAGCTGATCTCTACTTGACTGTACGCTTACATTACATAGCAAAAAAGAAAGTATTCAAAGTAAAGGCAGGTCGAAAATACAATTATTTAACAAACTGAATCTATTTCAAGGAAACTAAAATGACTTCTTTTTATGGACTCTGTCAGCTGTACTATATGTACTTACGGAAATCTCATCAATTGTTTTGTGTATAATATTTTACAAGGAATTACAACCGCCTGGTTAGGCTATACAAATTTCAAGAACACTCCGTCATCGAGGCAAAGAAGCTGCTGACAAACCACATGATGCATTTATCTTTTATAGACACAGAAAACTTTGTAAAGATACTGTACTGACATACATACATACACACTCACACTCTTTCTCTCTATCACACATACACACACACAGACACACACACACACACACACACACACACACACACACACACACGCACCCTTTTATTAGAATAGGCTTAATTTTATTAAATTAACATTATATTTGTTTGTCTAGAGTCTAATGTTTATGTTATTACTATGATTACAGTTATCTCTTTGTTTTTAACATAAGCCCACAGCTTACATCACTGTTCCTACTTAGAATTATTAGTTTAACTTAATTTATACTGGTGCCAGTAGCCGTAAAATGTTTTTTGTTAACTGTAGTACATCATCTCCCCCACAGGACAGGCAATGCCTAGTGTGGGGGTCAGTATTATTGTAATAGATTAAGTATGTCTTGAGAAAATAAACTATTTGTGTTTGTATTTATTTGTATTTGTACAAATATTTGAAACTGTTTATTCCCCACTTGCAAAATAAAGAAACCAGATTTATTTGTGCTTTCTGTTGAATTAAATAAAATTTATAACGCGACTCCATTCATTCGCTAAACGCTAACTAAAGTTTTGACGTGAGCAGTCAATTCACATTGTATGTCTCAATAAACTAAAAAGTATTTAATATTTTGATGTTGCTTTGCTAATATGGGGCTTAAGGTCTAAAACACTGAGTTCTTTTTTCATGAAATACCTTGATGCAGGGTATAAATTAACGCTATTAGCAACTACTGAAATGTACTAGAGCTGTCATTCTGGGGCTCTGAGGTACATTTCTTGGCATATTTGCTTGACATTGTGCATCTAGTTCTATATACTAAATCAATGGTTACTACAGATAACGGTAGTCTAACTTTTTCAACTACACTGCGTGATACTGATAACGGTAACAGGACATTTGAGATAAATATTATAAAGCATAACATAGTCCACAGCACTACGGTGGTATGGTTCAGTCCCACCCTACCCCCAGGGGTATTGCTAGGGGTATGGTGGGTCTGACATGAAAAAGGTCATATCGTTACTGAAAACTTATGGCACTTACGTCCTTTTCTTTAAGGGAGGCAGTTTTTTATAAATATCTCGAAAACCTTGGAACCGATCTTGTTCAAAACAAATATCGCTGAAAGAATTTTATAAGCCCTATTAGCATGATTTTTTTCATAATTTTAAAGTGCACGGTTCAAAAATTAGAGGGGGGGGACACAATTTTAGTGACTTTCGGGGCGATTATCTCCGACTCTATTCACTTAATCCAAAAAAATGCTTAGAAACCTTATATTTATTTTGAAAGGCCTGTCGATTGATGTACCACACGTGGGCTTGCAATGAAAAAATAATTTTTGACTTTCGGTTTTATGTACGGAGTGCACCCCTAAAAAAATCTTTTTTAGTAATTTCATTGCAAAACTATGTAGCGGTTAACAAAATACACCCTATCCTCAAGTTTTTATTCAAATACACCTTATGGTTTTCGAGTAAAATGCCTGTGACATACTGACGGACAGACAGACAGACAGACATGACGAATCTATAAGGGTTCCGATTTTTGCCATTTGGCTACGGAACCCTAAAAATAGGTAAGTGAATTTTATTCTTAGTTAAAATGGTCTAGACATATTACATTTCAAACAGTGACAGACACTGATATGCGATTGTTTAAGAATTTTTAAGGATTTTCCAATCAGATTACGGGAATAGTTTGCAGAATGCTTAATACTTATTCCGTCAGTTACCTGATGCTTTAATCTAATATTAATCTTTGGCAAAAATGACTATGCAAGATATAGAGCGACGCATGGATTTGGAGCTAGAAAATGGGGATGTTAGTTATTATGAGCGAGATTAAAAAAAAAGTTAAATATCGTTAGGCTTTTAAAACAATCCTAAACTCAGCACTGGAAATCGAGAAATGGAGACAGGTTAATGAAGTGTACATCTTTTAAAAAAATCCAGTGTTCCCTGTACAAAATCTTCAACCTTTTTTTACCCCTATTGGGATAGAATTTACTTAAACGCTGAAATTACTTTTTTTGTATTTTAATAAGTTAACTTTCTACAAAGTTTCAAGTGTCTAGTTAAAAAAATAATGTTTTCCCCATACAAATATTGCACCCCTATTTAACCCCTTAGGGGTATAATTTTTTAAAACGCTGAAATTACTTTTTTTGTTTTCTAATAAGTAATATTTCTACAGAGTTTCAAGTCTCTAGTTAAAAAAATAATGTTTCCCCCATACAAACATTGCACCCCCATTTAAGCCCCTTAGGGGCGGAATTTTCTAAAACGCTGAAATTACTTTTTTTGTTTCTTTATAAGTAATCTTTCTACTAAGTTTTAAGTCTCTAGTTTACAAAATAATGTTTCCCCCATACAAATATTACACCATCATTTAACGCCCTTAGGGGTAGAATTTTCTAAAACGCAGAAATTACTTTTTTTGTATTATAATAAGTAAGGTTTCTACAAAGTTTCAAGTTTCTAGCTCAAAAAATAAAGTTTTTTCCATACAATATTGCACCCATATTTAACCCTCTCAAGGGTGGAATTTTCTTAAACGCAGAAATTACTTTTTTTGTATTCTAATAATTAATCTTTCCACAAAGTTTCAAGTCTCTAACTCAAAAAAAAAATATTCCCCCATACAAACTTTGCAGCCCTATTTGACGCCCTTAGGGGAGGTATTTCCAAAAATCCCTTCTTGTCCCTACGCCCACGTTATAAAAATAACCTAAAGTTACAAAACTCTAGTTTAAAAAATAATGTTTCCCCATACAAATATTGCACCCCTATTTAACCCCCTTAGGGGTGGAATTTTCTTAAACGCAGAAACTTGTTTTGTATTCTAATGAGTAATCTTTCTACAAAGTTTCAAGTTCATAGTTCGAAAATTAATGTTTCCCCCATACAAACATTGCACACCTATTTAACCTCCTTAGGGGTGGAATTTTCTAAAACGCTGAAATTGCTTTTTTGTATCTTAATAAGTAATCTTTCTACAAAGTTTCAAGTCTCTAGTTAAAAAAATAATGATTCCCCCATACAAACTTTGCACCCCTATTTAACCCCCTTAGGGATGGAATTTCCAAAAATCCCGTCTTATCCGTTGCCTACGTCATAAAAGGAAGTCCTGGTGTAAATTTCAAGTCTCTAGTCCCAGTAGTTTCGGCTGTGCGTTGATGAGTGAGTCAGGACAAAGGCATTTATATATATAGATGAAATTATGTATTAAAAAAATCATCCTCCAGCGTTATTCCCGGTTGTGTCCTAAAGAAGCCAAGGGTCCACTTCGACACCTAATCCCAATACTTGGCATAGGCACTGGTTTTACGAAAGTTACTTCCAGCTACTCATCCAACCCAGAAGGAACTAGAATTTATTGGGATTAGACCGGTTTCCTCACGATGTTTTCCTTCACCGAAAAGCTAACGGTAAATACTCCGTACATAAGTTCCGAAAAACTCATTGGTAGGTACGAGTCAGGATTCGAACCCACGACCGCCGTTTGACAGCCGCATGCCTGAACCACTGGGCTACCGCTCTAACAGAGCTAAGAGGCTTTATTCAAGAACCCGGCAAACTTTTCACCTGGAAGTAGTTAAGTAGATTTTGTATGATTTATCTTGAATATTATAGAGCAAATGTATATGAAGGAAAATAAAGACAAAAAAAATCTTTATGTTTCTTTGACTTCTCAGAAGCAAGCTGATATATAATTTTTTTTGATGTCTGAATTTTTGACAGATTCTGTCGCTGAGTGAATATTTAATTGATAATATATACCATTACACAAAAAATAAGCTAAGTCTTGTATTATAAATATTTCCAAAATTCATTTTTGTTCCATACCAGTGGTCAGTTCATTGACTGGACTATTCATTGAAGAAACCTTAGACCTTAGACTTCAGGTGCTCGATGAATTTCCCTGTTACATATAACTTGGATCCTTTCAAGACGAGAGTGAATACCTCATCATCACTTACCATCAGGCGAGATAGTGGTCAAATGCGTACCTAGTTATACGTAATTAAAAAAAACCGTACTCGTAGCGACCTAGAATCTTTTTAATTTTACATTAGATATAATACAACTTGTGTACAAGAGACAATCCTAACTATTCATCATCCTCCTAGCGTTATTCCCGTGTAGTGCCCTTAAAGGAGCCCGGGGTCCGCTTTGACACCTAATCCCAAGATTTGGCATAGGCACTAGTTTTACGAAAGCGACTGCCATCTGACCTTCCAACCCAGAGGGAAAACTAGACCTTGTTGGGATTAGACCGGTTTCCTCACGATGTTTTTCCTTCACCGAAAAGCTAACGGGAAATATTCCGTACATAAATTCCGAAAAACTCATTGGTACGAGCTGGGATTCGAACTCACGACCGCCGCTTGACAGCCGCATGCCTGAAGCACTAGGCTACCGTAGCTTGCAATCCTAACTATTAAATAAATAAAATAAATACTAAGGGACAATCTTACACAAATCGAGCTAGTTCCATAGTAAGCTCAATAACGCTCGTGTTATGGGTACTAGACGACGATATATTTAATGGATGTAAATACTTAAATACATGAAAACATCCAAGACTCATAACGCAAATATAAGCCCTTACCGGGATTCGAACCCAGGACCTGCAGCCTCGTAAACAACGTTACTACCCACCCACTACGCTAACCGGTCGTCAAACCGGTATTACATGCCGGTATTAGTATTAATCAAAGAGGATATAATCACTAGTATTAATTGTGATACTGATAAGTGACTATTCCCGTGTATTTGTGTACCTACGTTTTAATATCTAGCAACATAACTAATTTCAAAGTAAATAGAAAGTAGTTTCATGTTGTTCTAGCACGTCGTCTTAAAATGATACGTTTGTATGGAGAGTCTTGCGTCCTCGTGACCCTTAAGGTAAGGGTTGGTTACACATTTTTTAAATAGATTATCCGGGGAGGTCTTTTTCTAGCCTTAGATTGGAAGGAACGTCTGCATTAAAACTATAACACAAAATATCGAGGCTATAACACAAAATATTACCTCCAAGTCCATGTCCAACTCCATCGTCGCGTGTTCCCTTAACTATTAATATTCAAAACTTGCTCCTAAGTTTGGATGTAATATAGACACCAATATTTATGGACTGGGCCGATTACTAGGTAAGTACCAAAACTTCAAAGTTATTACGAGTATACCTATTTCGTGGCTATTACTAACATGCTACATTTTGTAATCGCGTTAGCAGATAAAAGCCTCAACGCACACACATGGCTGTTTTGTTTATAAATCACTACATTTAAAGTACGTTCGCATGCAAGCACATGCTATAACTTTGTATATATGTTAACTGAATAACTTGACGACAAAAAGCAACTCGTGCAGTGCCTCGAACCGAACTGGCAAACACAATAAATTTCGCAGTAAGAAAACGGTAGAATGTTATATTTCCATTCATATGAATTACCATCAAACGCAGGGGTGGATAATTCCCAACCGAAGTATCTAATGCAGGCCGTATGGTAACACTCATGTTAAGGGGATACATGTGCGCTAAATTCCCATTTTTTTACTACTTACTCAAAAAAGACTGAAGTTTTGTTTACTGTGTTCAACAGCGAGTAACTTGTTGAAATCCAATTTTTTCGTGGATTTTAGAATGAGAAGCCAGTTTCTGTTAACCTGCTTGAGCTTGATGCCGGCACCCGGCCCGTGGGGTTTGAGATATCTCGACGTGTCTGGTGTCTATTAAACCGAATAAGGACAGGGGTCCAAAATTGTGCACCCTTTGGTGCATCTGCACACCACGCTTCCCCATCTGGGTCGGCAGGCGAGTCAGCGGAATGCAAGTGTGGCTGTCCAGATCAGACGGTACACCGCTCATCTTTGAGTGTCCCATCACCAAATTTAGCAAGAAAAACTCTCGATGGATGCAGTTGCTGACCCTAAATAATATTATAAGAATTTAAGAACGCAGTTTATGCGAATTAAGAATGTAACGAACAAATTTGGCTTTGCATCAAGTTTGGCAATGTATACCTACAGAAAAACGCGTACCTAAACTTAGTAGTTTAGTACGTACCTATAATAAAAATATTGAGTAAAGGAGAATTGCTTTGGTGAAGTCAGATATTGCGATAAGCATTTATTAATTTCTTTCTTAATTTTAACATCAATTGTTGTAGTTGCAGATACCAAAACATCATCGTCATAAATCGCTTGTTCTTATTCGAATATTGCACACCTCTCTTTCGCCCGTCACTTTTTACTTACACGTTGAAACATGTTCTCCAAAAATGTTGAAATGGTTTGTGTTACGTTGTGCTTCATACCTACTATAGATGCAGATCGAAATAATACTATTATTTCGGCTTCATTGCATCCCACATTGCTTCGCCCACAATTAAATCGTTTATTCAGATTCAAATTGTTCATGTATCCCCTTAACAATGCCGGTGAAATTGGTGCGTGTTCTGAAGAATTTTTTTCATTTATTTTATATATCTAAACCCAAGCGCGCAGAGCAGGTTAATAACTTTGCAACATGAACACATTTAAAACAAAGTTGGGTTAAGTATTTATGCCATAGTCAACAGTTCAACTATTTTACCAACTTGACATTTGACAATGACATTCCGCTGTAGGTAAATTTTTGGGTTGGCCAGCCACAATTAATGGTCCCAAACGGGTCCATCCGTCATAGTTAAAGCAAATCTTATTCGCAATTTTACTGTTCATTCCGGATCACGACTCCGATGCCACCCTGTATAGGTGCCTATTATGTACAAAGATAGGTTACATCGATAATTGTTAAATATTCAGCCACAGTTAGGTACAATTCCTACTGTAATTTCAACCAAATATGACCATTATTGCAAGGAACTCGGTCAAATCCACCGCAGGTTAAAATATAATATACATAATGTCCATTCGGAAAGTCCATTCTATAGAAGTTGCAAAATCTGATTAGTGGTTTCGGAGATTAGAGAGTAGACGAAGAGTTTGTGAGATTTGTACCTAATTTTCTATGTAGGGGAAAGAAAATTACAAATCTACAACCTCACAAACTCTTCGACTTTGCCTATAGATAAGGTCGATGATCAGGTCTATACGATTAGTCGTTTAACCTTAGACTAGGTAAATATATATATAGTCTATTTTCAGGAAGGCTGAACATCTCAACTCGGAACAAGGTTAATAAAAAAACACAAAGCGCTCAAAATATGAGACTTGCTGGAAGTTGTGCTTTACAATTAAAGTGATGATATTTTTGAGCATGTTACCTAAAATGTTGCGGTAATATATTGCACCAGTTTGTAATCGTAAGCGGTGTTCGTTATAATCTAAATGTATGGAAAGTTTGACAAGTTTCTATGGTATGACAGCTGCCGGCGCTGTATTTATCGTTGATTGGTCTGTAATCAATCAAGTTGATGCAACTGCAACCCGTCCTTAGTCTCTAAAGGTTTCACACAATTGCTATTTAATTGTTAATATTGTTTTTTTTATTGATTCATTCGCCACACTTATGTCCCGTCAGCACTCCCCCCCGTATGTATACTCACACCTTTGAATGTCTACATAATAATATGGTAAATTGTGCGTGTGAACCTATAAAAAGATCTAAATATGTAACTTATTTAGGCATGAAAGTACCTAGACGAAAACTTCTCTTGGACTGTTCATACTAACTTTATCTGCGATAAACTTAGAATATTATTAGGCAAATTCTTTCATCTAAGTTTAAAGATACCTGTAAGTACTTTAAGGTGCTTATATATGTCACTAGTAGACTCAATCCTGAGTTACGCCCTTGACAGCTATGGACTCACAACTATAACAAACATTGACACGTTAGAAAACATACAACTTAGATTTATAAAGTTATTAGTAAACAGTAAAACTAGACAAAAATGTAAAGGTAACTATAAACTTCTATTCAAAATTTGTAAAATTCTGCCTGTAAGTCTTAAACATAAATATCTACTTGCTATAAATAACCATAGCAGTCTAGAGCCTAGCTCGGAGAATAGCTTGTTAAAAGTAGTCGATAATAAATATGTAACTAGGGCTATGGCGTCCGGTAAACTGTGCGTACCGAAGGTTAAGAACCATTATGGTGATAGAACACTAAAAAAACGTATCCCCTATCTTCTGAACAGTTTACCAGAAACTATCAGCCGTGAAAGTATAAAAAAAGACTTTAAGAGGAAACTAAAACGACATTACTTAACATTAGTAACATTAACACCTAAGGCATAGCTGAATGTAACATTTACTGAACAAATTAGTTAACTCTGTACCATGAAATGATCACACAGATAAACTGTCCCGACAGTTTTGTGAGACCATGTTAATAATTAACGGTCTTATTCATAAAAAGTTAAATCAGTGCTATAGCGAGCCTATAGCACTGTTTCGCAAAAACGTGATTCATAAACGTCAGTTAACGCAGATCGGTCCGTCAAGCCCATTTTAACGACTCGCTAACTTAGCGAACGGTAGACCCTTCTTTAAACCTGTTTTATCTGCATTTTAAGGAAAAAATGGCCGCCAAATTGAAAACAGCTGATGTTGACGGCCGGTATTCGAGGAAGCTCGCAATACGATTTTGAATGTTTTTATGTTATCGAAGCTGATTTTGTCAATTTATAATGATGTAACCAGATAAATAAATGAGATTTTACATATAAAAAGTTATAGATTCGATTAAAATTGTAATTCCTGCACGAAGAATAGCGGGAACACCATGCACGCGCATTTCAAGTTCTAAAGTTATCAGTGACATTGGGTGAATGTGAATAAACTTATCGTGTGTGGTCGTCGTGTCGTATTAAGTAATGAACGTATAGGTATAATGTAATTAATTGTGCGCCTACTGAGGGCGGACCTACAAAAGACCGGAGACGTGGTGGCCTGACACCAAAAGAATGGCAGCCATGCAGCGCAATATTTCATCAACCGAAAGGGATTTTATTCCTTGGAATGCCCAGGAGGTAGGTTAATAAATAAAACTGCTACTTAACCCGCAAGCAGAGGTTACGCGGAGCGGTGCAGCGCAGGTCGGTGGCGTTACCTATCCCTCGTAAGGTTGGCAAGGCACTGTCGTTGTACCATTTTTAGGGTGAGTATCCACCAGAGCATAGCGCACAGCTCTGGTGGATACTCACCTTCTGTCTGTAGTGGCTGGATACCCTAACCTATAGGTATGACAGTGGCAAGCCCACCCGTTAAGCAAGTTCCTGGCAGTGAAAGTTTTAATAATATAACCATACCTTATTCCAGACACGATTTAGTACAGTCAGGGGTATTAATATACTAACTCACACTTACTGTATGTACTCACCTTTGTCATTATCAATAAAGCCTGTACAGATATTTACGAGTATGTATGTATATTAATACCCCTAACTTTACAAGGAAAATAGGTTGACTCAATTGTTGTTGTACAGTACAATTGTCAAAAGATTAATTATTACAAATTAAACACAATTTGCTTACTGCATATTTTATTTAATACCAACTAATATATAAAGCAAGTACTCGTCAAACTGCTGGATGCAGATTGAAGAAGAAATGACTCTCTTCTTTCATTCTCCACTTTGATCTTGTGTAGTTCTAATCGGCACTAAATTTCAGCACATTGCGCACCCACAGATCTGAAATTAAAAACAAAACAATATTAAATATAAATAGCACAGGAAGGCTGTTTATTATTTTAAACTTATATTATATTATAATAAATAAATACCTCTCTTTCTTCTAGATGGCACATGGCGGGCTCTCCGGACTTGTGGCTCGGGTACTTCAGCCCCAAAAGCAGGAATTGTTTCAATCTGAAAAAATAAAACATGATGTTCAACTATATGTTAATGTTCATACATTTTAGTTTTATTTTTAGCTAGTATATGTATATAACCAATCCCTGTGAACCACCTGCATGTTTAATAAAGAAACTGAGCAGAGTTCTAGTTTATAAGATGGCCGGGTCATGAATAAATTGTGTACCTCTTACTGTTTGCATAAAAACATTACCTCATATTATAGCGTTTTGTTTGGATTTAGAGAGAATGTTTACTTGTTGATGAAAACCGGCTCCATGTATATTGTAGCACAGGTTCAACTTTTCAGTTAATAGGTAATAATAACAGCACTAACCAGCAAACATCACATCATCGTGAAAGTTTCTTAACAACAATCAATTCACATTTTAGTTGTTGGAGTCAGTTTTCGTTTGTTTGACATTAATGAAACGTTTGAAAAAAGCACAGATACCGCAGAGCGGGTGATTCCTTGATACGTTCGAATACGGCAACATTCGCACGTCATCCATACAATTCATATAGGTATAACAGAGTTATATTAGGTAATTACCTGGATAACCGTGTCCTAATCGACTTCGATGACGTCGACGACCAACTTCTCCGGCAACCAGGCACTCATGCCGTTGGATTCAGTGGAGTCCTGTCGAAGTGGCGGGCCATCGTTTTACGGCCAGCTTCAAGGAGCCACTGACTGTTTAACGGAGCAATTGTCCGGGGTGCGGCAGTGCGCATAATATTATTATTCTTTAACTAACACCCGTATCACAATCTGAGGAAAAATGCATCAATTGTAAAATATGCATTAGGTAATTAACTTCATATTTAATGCCAAATTTGAGTAAATACGTTTTCTTTCTTACCTTGTCTTCCAGCGTCACGTATTCACATGGTTTTTAGTAGTTTTCATGTTATTTACGTGCTTCGTGGAGTCAAAGAGTATAATAAGTATGTTTATGGAGTAAAATAACCTACAATTTTGCCGGTATTAAAGCTGTCACACTTTTTTTTAAATCGAAAATCACATATTTTGGTCTATGATTTCCCAGAAAGGCAACATAACATTTCTAATCTGTCAAATAACGGCCCACTAGTTAGCGGAGGCTTAGTGGAGGTTTATAAATCATACTTTTTAACAAACGTCAATTAGGCTTAGCGAACGTTTTAACTAAAACGTTGATCAACGGTGTTTTAAGGTTTTTTTATGAATAAGACCGTAAGTTTCTATATTATGTTTATTAAATAAATAAAATATAATAATAATAAAGTGAACACAAATCAACTTCTACGCGTCGTAGATGATAGTCATACCCCAAGCCAATTCGTAACCTAGAAACTTGACTTGTGGACGTGTGACGCTGCGTCATCCGGTACGCGGTCGCCACTGGAGAACCTTTCCGCCCCAACGGCAATCGGCTCTGCGTGCAGTGTGCCCCGCCCACTGCGATTCGGATGGCAATATCGGTTGCCACAGTTTCGCTGCGGATAGCCTTATTTCAGCTGCGATTACGCAGATAAACTCCTATATTGTTGGTATACGTATAAACACCACCTGTACGTTTACCATGAGTTTGACAATGACGGCTTACGCTAACGAGTATCGAGTTTTCTATCTGTGCTTCTCTATTGCACTTTGACAGTACGAGCGGGATGCACAGATAGAAAACTCGATACTCGTTAGCGTAAGCCGTCATTGTCAAACTCATGGTAAGCGTAGTGGTAAAGGTCACGGGAGTACGGTGGATGCGAATGGCGCAGAACCGGTCCCTTTGGCACTTCTTGGGGAGGCCTATCTCGAGCATTGATTTTCTCTGATATGTGATGTATCTTTCGGCTGATATGTACAATTCTCTTAAAGGGGACCCCGGGATCCTTAGGCACTAAAAAGCTAGGAGGACGACGATGATATAATAACGCTCCCATGGTCTTACATATACCTACTATATATACGAAAGACAAAGTAGTACCGGTGTAAATCTCTATATGAACCAATTTCTAGGATTTAATGATGTAATAATAATAAGTACCATTAGGCACTTATTATTTCCGTTAACTAGTTTTGATATAAATGGTCACAACATAGGTAGATTATTCATTATAATTACCTAGGTACCTTATCAAAATTCTTATAACAACCTCTTAATCGTAACTGATATAAGTATCATTTGAATAATTGCAATTGAAGAGTACCTAATGCAATAATCTTTGCTCGTAATTCCATAGCCCTTGCTTAACCTAGACTTAAATGTAGCCTGTTCTCAACACCATAATATTATTCGAAACTCAAACTCAAATTGATGGAGCTGCCATATCGTTCCAGTAAAATACAACAACTTAAACATCCGAAATTAGAATAACGAACAACAAACAGCCATCCACTCGTGTTCATGTTCTACTATTAATCCGCGTCGCGTTTTCGCTTTCCACTCGCGGGAAACGCTGTACGAGTATAATGAGGTGACGTCTGACACACACGGCATCGCAGTGGCACAACCTACCCAAACAGCAAGGGACCTACCTACATACTCAATTACTCACCCTCGCTATCTCCTCTTCACTAATCTGGTTAGACTTAGTTTCGGTGCCAGCCATGTTGAAGAACTTTAAACCGTCCTAATTTACAATCCTTATCTAGTACATCTCGAAACCATTAGCCGCAACTCACTAATTAACAAAAGCACGACGAAAAAAATGTCTGCTGATGTCAAACGGAGGCAAAAAACAACTGGTACATAATACGGGGACATTTTTAAAGGTTTATTAAAAGAAGGAGAAAGTAAAGGCAAATTAGAGCGGTATATTAATGTTGGGAGTAATTTTGCTGGGGCGGTCGTCGCGTGCGGGCCGCGCGCCTGGCACCGACGTCGGCGGCCCGGGGCGACTCTCCCGCCAGCTCCGATGCGGATTCGCGAACCTAATCTTTTATGAGTATATATTGATTTAGTTACTAATAGAATACCAACTACCTACTAGAGTATTAACTAAACATGCAGTCTGAGAAAAGACTCTTCGCTTATCCATATCCCAGTTACATGGGGTAGACGCAGCATGTTCTTCTCTCACGCAGTCTTGGTGTATCTCTCTTAAGGCTCATAATAGTGCAACGTCGAGCATACCTAGGTACTCCTTAATATTGTGTGCTCAATGCATTTGGTTGAAGAGACTATGCGTAGGTATGTTAAATTGTGGATGAATTACATACTTATTTAATTACTTACCTTTTTTCAAGTCTGCAGAATTACCCAAACCACTGCCGCCAGTGCAGACGTCAGTTGCTAAAAGGATAAATCGGTTTGCGAACCTGCTCTATTTACAGATAACTGTTACTTATTTGCAATACACTAGGTTTTACTGGGTACAGTCAGCGTCAAAAGTAGCTAAGCGGACCAGGTGCTCAAAATTACCTCCACACAACTCGCATGTTGTACCTAAGGACAGTTAAGATATTATTAGACCATTATGATCGTGGTATTTTGCGTAGCCACTTCCGCTGATGTCTGTACGTATATTCTCAATCAATATTCTACAATGAGCGTTTCTCAAAAAAAATGGCACTACATTTTTTCGGACATTTTCTGCAACTATTATGTTATTTCTACTCAAAATCAGGATGTCTTTCCATCCCAATAGGGGTCCATCAAAATTTCCATACATTTTTGAACTATTTGAACTTTCCTATTGTGTTACCGCCATACAAAGTCTAAGGTAAATGGTAACACAATAGGGAAAAAATTCTTTGGCACAAATTTTTGTCCCACCAGGGTCGAAAGAGCTCCTGATTCTGAGTGGAAAAAGCTAACATAAAAGTCCTAAAAGTACAATAAATTATAGTGGCATTTTTTTTTAGAAATGCTCAAAGACGTTATTCTGAACCAGAATAGCTTCACTATAGTTACTGATACTATATCAAAGAGATCTAGAGTGACGCAAATAAATGCCATCTTTGTTATTTTTTTACTTTAATCATGAAAAAGGACTGACATGAAAGTTACTCGCACTGCCTAAGATGATGAAAATAGTGTATCAGATCGATTTTGCAGTGTTCACTAAAGTTTCTAAATAAATACCGGCCAAGTGCGTGTCGGGTCACGCGCAGTGTAGCGTTCCGTAGTTGAAGGCAACTAAGGCAAGTAAGGGCAAGAGCCCTTAGACATGACTCGAACATAAATTAGGGCTTTAAAGCCCAATATTTCGCAAACGAATCAGTGTGTTGAAAAATGGTTTTAAGAAACCCATATTTTTTAACAAGCTATCCAACGATACCCCACACTGGGTTTAACGAGAAAAATAATTACATCCCCACTTTAGGTGAAGGGGAGGTACCCTAAAAAAATGTTATTCTAAATTTTATTCTACCGTTATGTCGGCGTGATTGATTTATATAGGTACCCATGCCAAAATACAGTTCTCTAGTTGTTATGGTTACTGAGCCAATCCGAGGACGGACAGACGGACATGGCGAAACTATACGTAAGGGTTCCTTCTTGAATACGGAACCCTAAAATCATCAAATCGATAGTTAAGTAAGAGGCATACACACACACACACGCCTTTATGACATTGACAATATCGGTTGAGACCTGTACAGATTTTTTATGTCATTATAATGTACGTGCAAAAGCTACGGTAGCCTAGTGGTTCACGCGGCTGTCAAGCGGTGGTCGTGGGTTCGAATCCCGGTTCGTACCAATGAGTTTTTCGGAACATATGTACGGAATATATACCATGTTTCGTTGAAGGAAATCATCGTGAGGAACCCGATCTAATTCCAATAAGGTCTAGTTTTCCCTATGGGTTGGAAGGTCAGGTGGCAGTCGCTTCCGTAAAACTAGTGCCTATGCTGAATCATGGGATTAGGTGTCAAAGCGGACCCCGGGCTCCTTTAGGGTCACAACCGGGAATAACGCTAGGATGATGATGTTTTAGGTACGTATACTAGCTTCTGCCCGCGACTCCGTCCGCGTGAAACTCGTTTATGTCGCAGCTCCATACAATTTTTTACCCCCCCCATTTCACCCCCTTACTTAGGGGGTGATTTCGGGGATTAGAACTATCCTATGTCACTCTCCATCCCTTCAACTATCTCCACTTAAAAAATCACGTCGCGCCGTTTTGCCGTGAAATACGGACAAACAAACAAACACACACATACACTTTCCCATTTATAATATTAGTGGTATCCATACTAATATGAGAAATGTTCAGTAAGAAAACTCTTAAGAACTTGACTCTTTCGAAACATATGCGGGTAAATAGTCATTGCGCTGGTTAAGCGACCACCTTCGGTGAGCGACCACCTGAAGATTTTTTTTCTATTGAAGGTAACATCAATTCTACAGACCTTATTGAGACGATTTGTACATGCATTTGATTTTATTTTAGAAAAGCAATCTACAAAAAAACGAGAAAATAACCTTTCTGTCCACAAACCCAGCTAAGTGGTCGCCAACCGGCACATGAAATTAGGTGGTCGCTAACCGGCGAAATGACCCTACATGGTCATGGAATCCGGATACAATCATAAAGTCACATTTTCCGTTGTTTGGAACACCGCCACGCACGTATATTATAAGTGATCAAAAAGGGTATAAACTAAAAAACCTGATATAAATAAAATTGTTTTTATTTTATTTTCATTATACAAAAGCTTAGGACATACAGAAAGCTAATACAAGGAAAATAAGAACACGCTTATTGTATGGTCTGACCAGCTAGCCGTGTCCGTAGAAAGCAGCTGAGTATAATACTTTCTCTCTTTTTTACGGGAAACGCTCTAAACGCTCGATACGCTATATCGCTTAGTTAACACTTTCACTGCCAGGAAGCCACCTTGCTGTACCTACACGCTTTTCGATACATACAGGGAAAGCCACAGGGTACGAACGTAAGGATTCTTGGCATTAAATGTGTTAAGAGATGAATACGTAAATGTCTCCCGTGCTTGACGCGGTTAGCGGATCAAAATCTTACAAAATCATAATTATAAATTAATAGTACATTACGTAACTAGGGCGGTGAATTCGTGAATGCCCCAGATCGCAGGTGTTTGTGGCCCGAACCGAAGGTGAGAGTCATAAATATGCGCTCTGGGGCTTTACGAATTACCGCCCGTGTTGAGTACAAAATTTTACGTCTTCACCTGGCCACAGTGCGTGTTTTTCCGTACGCGCAGCGTGCAGTAAAATTCGCATTATGGCCAGGTGTGACGTAAAGGTATTTTCGTCATAGTATTTAGTTAACATAATAAAATAAGAATCATGGATATACTTTCGAACTAATTCGCGGGATCAAATGGAACGATAATAAATTATTATAATAATTTGTACGTACTGTGAATAGACTATTATACTTAATGTATGACTTTTTTTTGTTTTTTTTTTTTAGATAGGACTAAACTGCAAGCCGGGCCTCGCAGGACCCTTTAGCTCGGCATGGACAGAGCGTGAATTGGCCAGAGGGCCAAAACAGCAAATTTAATGTATGACGTTGTGTTCTTTGTAATAAATAAGCTTCGAGGCCTCATGACCCGTAATGGAATATCATTACAAAATTAAAGGCCTTCCTGAAAAGCTACCATCTTTTGTTTCAGTACCAATTCGAGATCCAACCAAAGACGATCAGCCATAAACAAAGATTGTTTTATTTTAATTTTATTTCATTGCATATTTGTGAAAAGCCCTACAATGTACCTCGGCGTGATAAGGGATTGCCAGCCTCGCATCCCTTTCCGGCCTCGCGAGTCTGGCCAGGGAAAAATAAGCCTAGAAAAGAGCGGCACGATTAAAAAAACATCGTGTTGCAACACTGCTTATAACGTGATAAAATAATAATGACACATAATTTTTCATCACACTTGCTCGAAAAGGGCTTCATAATGTGCAGACATACAGAGTTCCAATAGCCTGAGTTACCATTACGCCCACGGGCGTAATGGCTTTTTTTCTTAAATTGTATCTGTCACTCATGCGGCAGTTACAAAGCAAAGAGGTTTTATTATTAATAATAATAATAAATAATAATAATAAATCGTTTATTTGGACAACTTAAATTAGTTTTACAGTAGTGGTTGAGGCCTCCTAGTAGGTTTTCATGCACCTGTATCAGGAGGTCTCGCTCTTCAAAAAAGTATCATACTTAATCTATCGTGTAGAGCGTGCGCGCGTGTGTGTGTGTGTGTGTGTGTGTGTGTGTGTGTGTGTGTGTGTGTGTGTGTGTGTGTGTGTGTGTGTGTGTGTGTGTGTGTGTGTGTGGTGTGTGTGTGTGTGTGTGTGTGTGTATGTGTGTGTGTGTGTGTGTGTGTGTGTGTGTGTGTGTGCGTGCGTGTGTGTGTGTGTGTGTGTGTGTGTGTTCAGATTTCTGAATTTTATTACTTGATGCTGTGTCGGTTTCTATACAGCTATTTACCTATTAATATTCTATTTGAGTAGGTCTTCAGTTTCATAATAACTAGTAGGGTGTCTATAAGGTTTGAAAAGGATGGTTTTTAATAAGCACCTCTGCCCTCTCTCCACTTCCAGGTACTTAGTTTTCGTTGCTCCTCCCCAAACTGAAATACAGTAAGTCATAACTGTTTGAGCAAGTGCAGTATAAATTTGATAGCGTAATTTTATATTAGTAATGTGTCTGAGTATTTTGAAAATCCAAATGAGATTACGAATCCTGTTATTTAAGTATTCGATATGAGGGTGCCAGGTAAGATGTTGGTCGATAATAATACCTAAGTATTTAGTTGTAGATACTTTTGCCAATCGTGGGCAGTCACACCGTGCATTATGAGTTTGGTTACAAATATGCATTGTGAGGCTAAGTTCATCTGGTGGTTGAGTGCTGCTGTTTTTGGTAAAACAGATGTAGTTCGTTTTGTCGGTGTTTAACGTTAGTAGATTAGAGACCAGCCATGAACTTATCATCTGAAGCCCTAATCCAGCACTGGTGAATACTGACTCCCAGCTTCCACCGGTGAAAACTACAACAGTATCATCGGCGTATGAAATAACATGTCCCTGCTGGATACACATGTTAGTGAGGCTATTTATATAGACGAGAAATAGAGTGGGGCCCAGTACACTTCCTTGAGGTACTCCAAAAGTCACTTCAGAGTCCCCACTTACGTGGTCTCCAATTTTAACTCTTTGGGTACGATTCCTTAGGTAGTCGCCAAGCAGCGCTAGTGGTTTGCCCCTGACCCCTACACACTCCAATCGGTTTACAAGAGTGGGAACTGACACAGTGTCGAATGCCTTCTTTAGGTCGAGGAACACAGCAAGGACCTTATTGTTTTTATCTACTTCTTTTGTGATTAGTGATGTTAGCTCCAGTACCGCGTCCTCCGTAGATCTATTTTGTCTAAAGCCATATTGTGATGGTGAAATTAGTTTAAATTTATTAAGATAGTCAACGAGTCTTTTGTTATTAGCTTTTCTATGATTTTAGAGATGGCTGTCAACACTGATATCGGCCTGTAGTTATTGGGATCTGCTTTGACTCCACTCTTGTAAACCGGTGTGACAAGCGACTTCTTAAGTATGATGGGAAACACCCCTTGGGCAAAGCATAGGTTCGCTAGATGACTGACCATGGGAGCTATCAAAGTTTTGCACATTTTAATGAACTTTGTTGGTACTCTGTCAAATCCAGGCGCGCTATCTGATTTTAACGACGTTATAATGCTGGCTACTTCATAAGGATCCGTATCCAGAAGGACAAAGGATGATTGGGCTATATTTGAGTAATTGGTGTTTGCCTTTGTCACTAAAAGAGTGTGCTTTGAGTATATGTCATCTGCAAGTTTTTTACCTATGTTGGTGAAGAAAGTGTTAGTACAATCAACAGACTCATGTGGAGTTGATTTATATTTAAGGAGTTCAGTATTTGTGGTCTTACTCGCTTTGTAGTTGGTTATAGATTTTATTGTGGACCACAATGCCTTGGAGTTTTTAGTGCTTTTTTCCAGCTTCTCCTTATCGTATTTGCGTTTTAATTTCTTTATTAAATTGTTAATGAAGTTTCGATACCTCCGGAATGCGACTCTCAGGACCTCATCTTCAGGATTTGATCTAAGTTTTAATTGCATCCTATTTCTGTTAGTAATACATCGGAGAATACCCGGAGTGATCCAGGGTTTTATGGTACGCTGATTTCTAGGAATTACTTTAATTATTTTACATTCACTCAGGGATAAGTTTATACTAGAGATCAGCTTCTGCGACACAAAATCTGGGTCATTACATAGTAACAATGCATCAAGGTTTTTTTCTTGTAGTTTGTGCTTCCTCGTAGTTAACCAGTTCTATGGATTTAATGTTAGGTGCTTTAATTTTTTTGGTGGCTAAGGATAGGATAATAGTACTGTGGTCAGTGATAGTAGTATTTAGAACAGCTGTGCAGGCACTGTTTAGGTTATTATTTATCTTCATCATGAAGTGATCAAGACAGCTGTGTCCTCTCGTTGGTTTCAGGAGGCCGGGGAGAATACCGTGAGTACTAAGCATATTAAGATACGTTAGTCTATTGTTACATTCGTACTGCTGTTCCTGAGTGCGCGGTATTAAGTTTATGTTAATATCTCCCGTGATGATAATAGTATTTATTGATTGAATTGACTCTAGGTATGTATTCAATGAGTTAATGAAGTTGATATATCAAATACGATGTCTGAAAACGTATTTATAAATAAATTTAAACTTAATAACACTGCTAAAACATGTTAAACAGAATTATGTACAGATTTAACATGTAGTTAGTGTCTATGTAAAATGTTTTTAAGTGTTTTCAAATCGTGGCTGTATACCGAACGGTCTTTGCCTTACGCGCCTCACGTCAAATTCAACAAAATGGACGAAGGACATATTGCAGTATTTATTACGATTTGTATTCATTTCAACTAAAATGTAAATGTTTCCTCTCAAATGTGATGAAAAACATTGTGTATAACACGGGCGTAAGAATATTGACTTAACACGAGTCATCAAAAGCCTCTTGTTCGCAATATTCCACTTACGCCCCTCGTTAAACAATGTGCAAATGCAACTGAATGAGCAGAAGGAAGTAAAACTGTTTTATTTACATCCTTCTACTTTATATTAGAGAAGAATAATCAATACCACTCAACAAAACTTTGACGACCACATTTTGTCGATATTTTATACCCACATTTATGCTAAAAGTGGCGCTGGAACATTGTGCTCCGCCTACCCCTTTAGGGAATAAAGGCGTGAATGTATGTATGTAAAACTTTGACGAGACGTGTAATTTAACTTTTAATGTCATTTTTCAATGTGAATAACATTAGCAGTAAGCCACGCTTTAACCTTTTCACCGCCAAACACGTGAAATCACGTCATCGACGATTCGTGACACCGACGCCAAAGACGGCATTTGTCTACATTTTTTTTATTTATTTTTTTACTCTGAAATACCTCAATCTCATGTTGGCATTATTTCTTTATCCATTATTTTTTTACCCTTGTGGCGTGAGGTGGCACGGCAAGTAGCTTTACCATCTGGCGGTGAAAAGGTTAAATATCTTAAAAGGCAATTAAATTTATTATGGAACAGCTACTTTCTTAGTTACCATATCAAGTATCAAGATTACATCATACTAATTTATTCCGTTTGACACATTTGATTTGACAACGATATTACTGTTGCCATATAAAAAAATCCAAACAAAAATGGCTCTTTCCAAAGCCAGACTCTACGCTCGCCCGTCTATATCTACCGGCCGGCAACCCCTATTTTCCCAGCCTCTGCAGTAATGTACTGTTAACTGTCTTCAATTTAGTAGCCTTTATGTAACAATATATATACAGGGTGGGGCCTGAAACAGGGGCAAAATATTAAACGGTAGACTATTGGGCGTGGGACCACTTATTTCCAGGTAATTTTAATTGAAAATAAAAAAGTTTTTTTTTTCTTTAAAGTAAGTTCACGTGTATTTTTTACTCTTCTGGGGTGACACAGGTAGTTTTTTTTTATTTAAAAAGCACTAAAAAGTAAAAAAAATATTAAAAAACAAAAATGCAAAAACTATTATGACTCAATTCATGATGTTACCTCAAAATCTGCATTGACTGCTGTGCTATGATCTCGTGGTGCCAAGATACATTACTTGAAGGTAAACTTTAGATCAACATTACTCCGAATTAAAAAATAAATAAATTGGACACAGTGGGTTACTGCAGATGCTCTAAGGAAGCGTCCTTTTAAATATTTGCCCCTGTTGCAGGCCCCACACTGTATATAGTTACAATATACATGTGAACTTAAAATGACAATATTTCGTGACACAACGTAATCCATTAAATTACGGATGATTTAAATCCTATAGATTTATTAGGCCCATCCTTAATTGAATTGAAGTCTCATAACTCGAACAAGAGATATCTATATCGTAATATGAGATTATGTTGTGCGCGTATTTCATACATTTGTACACTTTGGCAATATTCCCGACCACCACTCACATATAGTTCATCAAGCATTAAAAATACGAAAATCGATGCGTAGTAGCTGCCAATAACTTTTATTTATTATATATTTATTTAAATAACGTAATAATACATCAAGTATATCACTATTCATATGTCTAAAATAAGTGGCATGATTAATCATAAATTTATAAATAATTGGTTTGGGACAAATTCGTGATTAATTTAATCTATAATTTATTTGATTTCAGAGTACATATTTCACAGTATCAGTTTTTGATATATTTGTAAATTATGCTCGTTCAGTCGTATTACACATAGGTATATCGGGAAATGTAAAAAAAATGCTTATTTATAGGTACTAATTTAACTTTCACCGCATTACATTAAGTTATTTTATCCAACAGGGATAATTGACGTGTATGTATACATACACATATGTATGTATACCTAAATAATTATTTCTAATAAATGTTAACGTCATGTATGCTACAAGCAACTACAAGATTCTATACCACTAGAATCTTGTAGTTGCTTGTAGCATAAAAAGTTCACAAAACTGCATCCCAACTGCGGAAAACTAAAGAAAAAAAAGGTTTTTTTAATAAAAAGGTAATCAGGTCAGTATTTTAAACGCTTGTTGGAACACGCAATTACAAACATAGACTGCTAAAATCGGGAAAAAAGACGCTCAAATGTGATCTTTTATAAATATAAAAATATTTTAAATATCATATACACAGTGCTAATATTTCTACTGTGTAACTAAAGCGCTTTTCTTTGTCATGAACTCATGACTCATTCGTTTTGATTTGTGTTACATAGTCCAAAATTCCCCTTGTTTTCTTTTTTAATTCACTTATGTTGCATACTTTGGCAATTCAACGTTGTAAGCATTTTGTCACGATGCCTACTAATTACATACATACATATTCAATAACTACGTGAAATAACGTCATTACAAATTGACGTGTAGTTTGCAGGATTATGACAATTAATATTGGCTAAATATTTTACTATACATTTACTAAATATTTAATGTGTACTCAATACCTTTATATTATGTATAACCTCTGATATACTCGTAGAATGTTAATAATTTAATGCCATTACAATTATGACGGTAGAAATTAAAAATCTACAACAGGATTAAAATACAGTTCTATAAGTAGCATTACTAGTTAGGCATAATATAATTATATTATGATACTTATCACACAATTACAATGTGTTATGAGTGCTTAATGTTTATGTTTAATTGTCTCTTACCATTAAATTGACGAACAGTTTTCGGGAGTAAGCCTTTGGGCGAGTCAACGCGACAACGGTACCAATTTTGTCGGATACATTTAATTTGAATTAGCAAACGCGGCAGTAATGGCATAACATTTATTTGTTTAACTAAATTACACATTTACTTTGGAGATTGAACAGTGATATAGCCATGCGAGATTTAATAGTGATATTGATATGTCATGACGCGGCGTGTCGATGGCACACATAGTTAATTAACCAGTCGATGAGACATTCACGTTATGATATAGTACATTTTTGCGGAGGCCAGAAAGTAGGCAATAGATAGACGAGTGGGTTCCAGATCTTTATGGAGACGAGTCTATCTAATGTACAGCGGCAAATACACTGCGTCGTTCACGTAATGCGGTCGCCGAATTCATTTTAAACTACTTAGGCCAACAAACGTCGTCTTCACATTAGTCTGTCCGCTTAGTACTAAGCGTTGGCAGCTGTCGATCGCCGAAGGCCGACTAACGTGTTCTTTACACTTTTGCTCATTACACAAATATATGCCCTTACCGGGATTCGATCTCAGGACCTTTTAGCTTCGTAGGCAGCGTCACTACCCACTAGGCTGACCGGTCGTCAAACAAACATCATAATACTAACCAAAAGAGCGCGGCCGCATCGAATCTCTGTTCCAACTCTGAGGCTCTAGTATAAGTTTTGCCGAAACAAAACTTTACAATCGCGATTGCGTTTTGCCCTCAATTTGTATGGGATTTGACAGCTAAACGCGAACGCGCTCGTAACGTTTTGTTACGGTAAAACTTATACTAGAGCCTCTGGACTATAAAAACACGTGCAACGTCCAGCTAACCACAATATTGAATTAATCCCTTAATCTGCCGTTTTATATGAAACTCCTCTAATAATACTCCGTCCTCGAGATGTTCACGTCTAGCGCGGTTCAGCTCTAAATGTAGTTATACTCGACAATAGCTGACAGCTCAGTTCGTACACAACACTAATAAACAATTAATTACACATTGTAAAACAGTCGATATAAAATCGTTAATAAAAGTAATCAACAGTTGTCTTTTTCCCTGCCTATACTTAATACACATCCAAACATTTGGTTGCGTCAAAGATTACACTCGGTATACATTTTATCATATAAATTTCCTCAAAGTAATAACAAAATGTTACAGTTTCGACTCCTTGACAATGATAAAACGGTTAACGGTGATATAAGGATATATTAGTAGTTAAAACTTTAAAACTGGTTATATATTAATCTGTCTTTATTTTTATTTGTATTGACAAGTTAATTTGAAAGTTTTTAAACCGTTTATTTATTCTCGCTGTCGTTTTTACCACTTTTAGAAATCATCATCATCATCCGCCTAGCGTTAATTCCGGTCGTGTCTTAATGGAGCCTGGGGTCCACTTTGACACGAAATAAGGTGATTAGTTCACCCGTAACTTGGACAATGTCGTTTACCAAACTTTTGATTCTAATTCATAAAAACAACATATATTTTTCGAAAAATCTCATAATTATGTACATGACATAGTATTAACATAGAAAATATATAAACAAATATATAAACTACATACAATAGGCATATGGAATATAATATTACTTAACATGAAATCGACCTAATATTGTCTTTGATAAACTCTTATATTAGCACCAATTCAGACTTACTCAACTTTATTATGGGGCTTCAACTGCCATAATTGATCATTTCAGTACATAATTTTACCCAATTAATATATTTATTTCGCAATAATACTACAATATTTGAGAATATGAATATGACAACGGCTTTATACGTATGACAAATCCCGATTTATTTCTAAAGACATTATAAAATGTCCTGCAATACCAGAATCATTTAGTCGCCCTGTACCTAAAACGCAGTCTGACTAATTTGCGTTATGTTAAACCTTCATTTGAAATTCGCTATTCGTCTAAGTCGCTATTGACCTACTTATATTTCGCTATATGAGCTAAACGCAGTAAGCCTATGTAGCCGTTTGTCCATTTCGCGGCAAACAAATACTAGGTAGGTTAGGTTGGTTAGGTATCTACAGACCAGAAATAGGAGCGGAGCGGGGCTCCTCCAAACTGCCGAAATATCCTGGAGACCATACATTAATAGCAGAACCTTGACTTTTTTCCGTGTTCATAACCAGAACCTCACATTAATATACTTATGTTTCCCTGGTATTCCACGGTTTTGACGGAGCCCTGCTCTGCGGGGCTCCTACTTCTGGTATGTTTGCCCTTCGGCCATCTGAAGATACCTAACGAACCTTTAACCTAGTTCAAGTCTCACTCTGCCGAGTTTGCTTTTGGGCAAAATCGTAAGAGGCCTAAGTCTTAATGCGGCTACCTAGCGATTGGTGTAGGCATAAAGCGAAATCAGCAGACTGCGTTTCTGAGCGAGGAAATAATCCATCAATAGGAAGAGATGTGTGAGCGAGACTAATAATATTGTTTCCCTCTAATGCCCGAGCCACACTAACGAGAAATGCCATTAATTATCGCGATAATGGACGTTAACCATCACACTACGATTATCGCGATTCAAGGTCATCTGCGATGGAGTCAACAACCAGCAAGCAGCCTGTTGCTATCTCACCATCTCATCAACCCCTCCGCTGCATTGACATTATATTTTTTTCGGTTATACCAGGATACTATGACAACAAGGATTAGTTCCATAACAGGCCTTTAAACATCGCCTCGCAGTGAGGAGTCGACAAACGCGTTGCTATCCCACTCCACCATGTCGAGCACTCCGCTGTGTGTGAGCAGTACGAGTGATGTTACGTGATGACAAACGCGTTGCTATCCCACTCCACCATATCGAGCACTCCGCTGTGCGTGAGCAGTACGAGTGATGTTACGTAATGACGAGGCGCGGCGCGGGCAGTATGCAGGCGTGCTCGGCGAAGGTCATGGCGGCCGTCCACTTGAGCTGCTCCTCGGTGACCGCGCCCGCGATCGTGCACCCGAACCAGGGTCGGTCCTTGCTTCTGCAATACACATGTTGTCTTAGTAGCTTTCGCGTCGAATAACTTACTAAAATGGGTTTCATACATTCATATAACATACAAATACTCATTCAAGTTTTGTAACGAAAGTTAACGATATAAGTTTATTTTTTATACAACGACGGTGGCAAACAAGCATACGGCCTGTCTGATGGTAAGCGGACACTTGCTTTCAACACAACGCATCCTCGAGAGCTCTGGCGACCTTGCTCTCAAAAAAAACGACAAAAATACAAAAATCAAAGCTCAGAGAGCTTAGCTCAAAAAAATCATTTATGATACAAGCTTTTATCGCGACTGTACTTTTCTGTCAACTGAAAAGTACAGTCGGTGAGCAGTCGCTCATTGAGACGATTCCAACGAGCACAAACTGAACGGGGTTACGTCGGTTAAGTACCTACTGAATTCCCATGGCCACCTTCTGTCTCCATCATCAGATCAGGTCGATGGTACAATAATACTACCAAAAATTTCAGCTCAATCGGTTGAAGAGATCTGCTTTAAAATTCAGTAGCAATATTCCACCCGGACAGATATACATTGAAAGTTAATTAAAAGCTAGTAAAATAAATGGGATGATACATGAGAGGACAATTAAATTATGACTATAAATGAATTACGTTATGAGGATTTTATTAGAGATAATCGAGTGGCTTCCTGAGTTTTCTATACCGAATATCGCGCAGGGGCCTGTGATGAAGCCCCAGCCTCCAGTCACAGGTATTACGAAACTCTATACGAACTATTAGGTCCTTACCTATGAAAATAGCGTTTTCCACAGATATTATTTAGTACGTAACTTATTCATTTCTATTGCAATTTCCAAATTATTTTTTAATTTCAATATTAGACTATGTAATAAAGGTTCCTCTGTATTTAAAAATACAACAGTTTACAAAAAACCTAGTTTAGCTCTGGTGATTATGATTCAGCATTATGCCGTTTTCGACGCCAGGGGCCCTTTAAATACCATTTACAATGCACTTGCTCTGAAAGTGCGCCTTTACATGGGTCAACATGAACACGGGAAGCCCTCCATGCCGGCAGGGGGGCGGCCGTGCGGGAATGGATGAAGGGACAAAATTCCCACACGCGTGCGAGAATGAGATTTCATGACAATTCAAATTTCACCTTTTTTGTATAATTTTTAACTTCCTCGCATGATGCATTGTAAAATTTTGTATGATACACGTGCGGATAGGTAATTCCCAACTCGTGTCGATCGAAAACACTCCCTGACGGTCGTGTTTTTGGTAATCGCCACTCGTTGGGAATTACCAACTTTCCGCACTTGTATCATAAATAACTATTACCATTGCCGTATCTTTATAAGACAAAAGTAAAGACAAAGTTTGGTCCGGGAGCTCGATATAATCCGTGGTATGAGCCACTACATGTGCATAGTCAAGGATTTTAATTGTAGAGCAATTTAGAGCTCACTGGTTACAACAAAGCTACTATAAAAACCGAAATTAGTTGGCACCTAAATGGCCTTAAGAGTCCGCAGTAAGCTCGATTCTCCGTACAGACGTAGTTACGCTCTCATTTTAAAACTACGTATTAGGTTGTAACGAAACTTTGCATGTAAAATGACATGAGGTATATCCAGGTCTGTAATTACTCGTAGTTTATGTAGCTTCAGATACCAATGGTAAAAAAAACATCGAAATTAAGTTTTTCATACAAAACTTGTTTTTGCTGTATTTCGTTTGAAGGACAGACAGTACAGACATAGCTATAAATAGATATACATCGTGTCATTGTATATGCAAAATTTCGTTACAATTCAACACGTAGAAATAAAATGAGAACGAAACTCCGTTTTTATGGGAAGGTGAAATTCGGCCGAGCTTACTGCGGACTCTTAAAGACCACGTATTGTTTTTAACGCGCAACGAAAAAAGAGGGGTGTTATAAGTTTAACGTATCTGTGTATCTATCTGTGGTATCGTAGCTCCCAAACGGATGGACCGATTTGAATGCGGTTGCATAGATAATTCTATACCGAGTGTTCTCAGCCATGCTTTATCAAAATCTGTTCCGCCGTTTTTGAGATATTGGACTTTACGAACGAACTCGAAATTAACATGTCGGGGGTTTTCTATCGTGACGATATCATGTCACCACAAAGTGTGAGGGCGTCACTCACCTCTTCTGCTTGTTCCGCGGGACGAACGTGATGGCCCAGCGGGACTGCGGGTTCCTTTTCGGCTCGTGCCCGACGTACCACAAGATGTCCTTTATGTTCCACTCGTCTATCTTGTGCGAGCCCTGCAACATACGACCATACGGAATCTTGATAAGCCCTTGTTTACTATAATGTTATATTATATATGTAAATGTCCTTACAAATCTGCCCATCATCCTTTACCGTCGTTTCGCTACAATGCAAAGAACGCTCCTGTTTATTACCTGAGCTCAAGTCTTAATAAACACTTTATAAACGCGACCTACAAGATTCAGGGTTGGTTAAAGTTAAAATTCAGTGCGTCAACTCGCTAGGCACTTACTGCTCGTAAACGCTATCCTCTACATACGGTTATTCCCCATGTTATAAAATCGTTGGCAGTGTTAAAAGGGTCAATCAACTATTATTTATTGCTCGTTGCCAAGGTAACGTCGCGGTCACTCTTTAAAACTATGATTTATTTTGTGTGGTGGTTTTCCGTGGTGAGTGGTTTTAATTTTTTATTGAGTAACTTGTCTCCCGGCTTACCGGGACATATTGTCAACAGGAAAAAGTTGGTTGACCCAAGAAAGATATGCAGCGTTTTTGTCCGCATCACAAATTAAATACAAATTAATACTTTTTTCGTTACACAGTCGGTACGGTAGTCTATGGTCTCACCTGTTTGTCTTTGAAATAGCACAGTTTCCCGTTCTGGAACTCGAACATGTGCAGTTTGAATGTCTTCATGGTGTCACTGGCGAACCTGAGCTCGGCGCACACTTGAGAAGTGTTTCGGAGCGCCTCCATCTCGTGGAGAATCTGATTGGATGGAAAGAGATAGTCAGTTTCTGAACGTGCATACACGTACGTAATAAACTTATTTATAATAGTCTCTGCCAACAAATAGTTTGTATTTGAGCGTGAACTTACTTTTGCAGAATGGCATTGTTTTGGGTTTTTCTTACACAGAATCGTTGATACTATCAATCCATGTACAAGAAAAAGATTCTCCTTGATTTTACTATGTATTTTTTCCACTGCGTCACGCTAGTAAGCGACGGCATACGAAAATGTGACGATCCTGAATGGAATATTTGGGACATTTTTTTTCTTGTATATACGGATCGCCAGTATTAACGGTTCAAAATCAAAAATTTGGTGATGCTGTGGAAAACGCCCGTTTTCTATCCTCTTAGTCCCAACACAATCTCGTGGATGCTAGAGTTGCATGACTTATTCAGAGCAATGACGCGTAGTTGTATGTCCAAGAGGCAACCGGATGGCTAGCGGTATTAGAGCTTTCGAAGTGTTGTGACACCGTATATGTATATCTTAACCTGAGCCAACGTGGACTATGGGCGGAAATAGATAAAATATGTAAAAAGTAATTATGGTCGCGAGACAAGTTGTATACAATGTGTATGCTGTTTCTATAATGAAATGCTGGTCTTAATCGAAAACCTGGCGATTTTTTTTCCTCGCCCCCTCTCCAATTCCGCCACAGTCTAAGTTAGCTCAGTTCGGGTAGCACAGGGAGGTTCCACAACGCTATACCGCGAGCCATCCGGTTGCCTCTCGGGCACTGAAACTACGCGTCATTGCTTTAAATAACTCACTTCATAGACCTATTTCAACGTAAGAATGAGGTACAGGAACTCAATAGTGTTGTGACGTCCTCGAGGGCGATGTACCAGGGTAGCAGAAACAACGTAGCGGTTACCTTGTTCTCTCTAACAAGCAGATAGTTGTCCTTCCTATCCTCTTCGTCCCAATAGCCCCAGCGCAACACGACGTCCAAGACAATCTCGTCGATATGCACGACTCTCTTCATAGACTCGTTGCATATGATCTCCTCTAGCATAAGCAGGTGCGACTCGATGTTCGCCTTCTCGCACAGTTGGACGCATATATCGGCGCTTCTTGTACTTGGTGTGAGCTGGGGGAAAAGTTATGGTTACGACTTTGGGAGCCAGGATAACATAAAGATTTGAATGTTTTCTAGTGTCAACCTCGAAATATTTAAGCTGTTTGTTTATTTGGCATCTATATAGATGTCAAGCATGCGAGGTGTGAAATATACGAAAACACACGTGTGCACATCTCTGGAGCCCGCTCAGTGACCCAACGGTGAGAAAAAAACCGGCCAAATGCGAGTCGGACTCGCGCACCGAGGGTTCCGTACAAAAATTTACGGTTTTAGCAAATTTTTCTTACGGTTACGCGACCACCTTCGGTTAGCGACCACCTGAAGGAGAGGGTTTTTTCTATTGAAGATAACATCAATTCTACAGACCCTATTGAGACAATTAGTTGTACATGCATTTTATTGTTGTTTTAGAATAGAAATCCACTAAAAACCCGAGAAAATATCCTTTCAGTTCACCAACTCTGCTAAGTGGTCGCCAACCGGCACATGAAATTAGGTGGTCGCTAACCGCCGAAATGACCCTACCCTGTAGGTTTTGATTCCTTTGCGAGTTTCGAAAGTTTGATTTTTCACAGCTCTTAGGGACAAATTTAAGCTTGATGTCAAGTTTATTATATATCATTCTATCTACATAATCATTGTGTTTCTGTAGCTGTTGGTTCTCCAAAAAAAAAGATTATTTTTTATATATGAGCACGCTATCATTTGATAACGACTTGACGAGTACCAGGGCAGCATGAACGGCAGCGGTAGCGCGCCACTCACCGAGACTTGGTAGCACGTGGTCCTGTCCTTGACGTACACCCACGCCTTCAGGTCGCCGGCCGCCTTGGGCGCGGAGGGCGCCTGGTTGCTCAGCACCCGCATGAGCACCCGCCGCACGGCGCCCTCGCGCCGCTGCTCGGCCTCAGTGGGCTCCCATACCGCCTCGTAGTTGGCTATCAGGTCGCGGACAACGTAGACCTCTTTGGAGTACCAGGACGTGTTGAGGGTGTTGCTTGTCTGTTGAAAATGTGGGCATGAACCACCTTATTCATTTTGATGACCGCTTTAGCCTAGTTGGTAGTGACCCTGCCTACGAAGCAACAGGTCCTGGGTTAGAATCCCAGTAAGGGTAAGGGCATCTATTTGTGTGAAGAGCACGAATATTTGTTCCTGAGTCATGGATGTTTTCTATGTATTTGAGTATTTATTTATGTATATAAGTATGTTTATTGTCGTCTAGTACCCATAGTACAAGCTTTGCTTAGTTTGGGACTACTAGGTCGATTTGTGTAAGATTGTCCCCAATATTTATTTATTTATTTTATTTTATTCATAGAAATTAACAAACTTCTGGTAACTAACATGTGTTTAGTCTATTTCCCGCGGACACAAACGTCAAGGTAAGGGCAAGGCGCACATTGTACGCAGAACCGATAGCCGTTGGGACGGAAAGGTTCTCGAGTGGCGATCACGTCCCGGAAGGCGCAGGGTCGGTAGGCCCCAAGGGTTGCGGGGGGCCGCAAGGTGGATTGATGACCTGGTAAAGGTTGCGGGAATCCGCTGGGTGCGGGTGGCGCAGGACCGGTCATTGTGGCACTCTTTGGGGGAGGACTATGTCCAGCAGTGGACGTCTTTCGGCTGATATGATGATGATGATGATTACAAATGTCCAAGTGGCAGATAAAGACAAACGGATTTTATCATGAGTCACTTTAGAAACAAAAGGCCCCGTCAGATCGACCGCGGAAGCGGGAAGGGGAAGTGTGCGCGGGCAAGTCAGAATACTCGTACAAGAAATGTTATGAACTATGTCAGACCGCCGCGCGGTTCAGGCAGAAAGTTATGTTCGTTTTGTACGAGACTAACAAATGTCTTTTACGTCACACCTGGCCATAATGCAAGTTTTACTGCACGCTGCGTGTACGGGAAAACTCGCATTGTGGCCAGGTGAAGACGTAAAATTTTGTACTCAACACGGGCGGTAATTTGTAAAGCCCCAGAGCGCATATTTATGGCCCTCACCTTCGGTTCGGGCCACAAACACCTGCGATCTGGGGTATTCACGAATTCACCGCCCTAGTTACGTAATGTACTAATCCACAACGATAAGTGATAAAATGGCAACATTAGAGGCCTGCTGGTAACAAACGTGTACAAAACACTTACCAAGGCAGCAGGCATCAGCGTCGGCGCCCAGACCGACGCCAGGTTCTCAGCGCTCATCTTGTTCGCATGCGCCATCGTGTGAAGGAAATGCAGGTGTGCGAATAGCTTGCGCGCCGTGTTCCGAGCCACGAGAGGTAGCGACGACATGACGCGGCGATAGACGGCGTTGCGAGCGTCTGGCTCGTCTTGGTCTAGGAAGACAGAAAATACATTTCACTTATTATTACTGCGTATAGACTGGGTACCTATAAGATTGTTCTTTGCGTCTTCCATCAAGCGGCCATTTTGGAATATTAGTATCATAGTGGAAGCCCCACAAGCCCAATTTCATAAGAATACCGCAAATCGATGTACAGACTAAGCAAGTTATGCTGACTTGCAACAATTTCAAACCACAGAATAAATAATAGTACTAAAGAGGCCGTCAATAGAATTTGCTAACTATGTAAACAAACCGCCATATTGAAATTGTCTTTCACTATGGTGGTTTGTTTACATAGTTAGCAAATTCTATTGACGGCGACTTTACGTACAGAAGGTTCTCGGTTAAAAAATCACCTGTTTAGGTATGCCGAACGAGCCTAAATGTGGCCATCTCTTTGTATCGCATGCAACGCGCTGCGATAGAACGCGAGCGTGCCGTGGCAGCGCTAACATACCGCCTGGGGCCGGTAGGCATATACTTGTAGGCGAGCAACCAAATCACGGAGTGAGGCACCCCAGGTCAAAATTAATCTACGGCATGCGGAAAATATTGGTAACGAAATCTAAAAATCTGTTTAACAATACTCCTGATAGACACTGTGTCCCTGGTACTTACCCAACGCAGTGAGCATTGCTTCTTTCTTAGCCTGCGACATGAGCGGCTCAAGGAGGTTTCTGAAGCACCGTTTTAGCAGTCCCGCCACATCGTATTCTGTGTGATTATTGACTTTCGAGCGCTCGAAAACGAAATTAAAAGATTGTAGGCACTTGCTTTCCACTGATAGAATTGAATACACTCGTAGCTCAATACCACTAGTTTTTGACAGTTTTCGAGTGAAGATTCGAGCGACTCAAAAATCGCCCCCAAGACTGAATCGCACTGACCAAGCGTCGCGACGGTAACGAAATCTAAAAACCTGTCCAACAAGGCTCCTGGTAGACTCTGCATCCCTGGTACTCACCCAACGCAGTGAGCATCGCCTCCCTCTTAGCCTGCGTCATGAGAGGTTCTGGGAGATCTCTGAAGAACCTCTTAAGCACTCCCGTCACGTCGTGCTCTGAGTGGGTGCCGGGACTGAGTTGCACCGACCACGCGTCGCGACGGAAACGGGCGAGCAGTTCGGACAGCACCACGTTACTGCCGGCGCGCCGGTATATGCCTTCAGATAGGCTACCTGATAAGGAAAATGATAAGTTAGAAATTTAGAAATAATGATTGACATAAGTTTTTAGTAATTTCTTCGTATGATAAACGCAGATCCGCGCTGCAGAAACTATAAAAAAAAATAGAGATGCGCCGAATATGGGCTTTACCGAATACGAATGTTTGGTCCAGCCGAGTTATTCGGTTTAAATGCCCAATATTTACAGCATAGTCATTGCACTGTGTTAAAACGGATTCTTGTTGTTAGTTGACTAACTTTATTGTCTTGTTTGGTCTGTTTTCGAATGGCTGATGAAGGCATCAGCAGCTTCTATCAGCCGTTCTAAGACGCTTATTTTCAGTGGTAAAAATTTTGATTTAAAAATAAACTTTGTCAAATAACATACCGAATACCGAATAATATTAATAATTTTATATAAAAAAACTAGTCCACCTGGCAGGTATTAAGTCGAATTCAATGGAGAGAGGTGTCCCGTTTCCACAATTTATGGCCCCACGTGCAGCGAGCGTTTGATAAAATGATAATTGTATAGTACGAGTAGTTAGTGCGTGACGTGTACTAGGGACTCATAAACGGGCAGTGTTGAACTGACCGTGCGCGTAGATGAAGCTGATGCACTTGTCGACGATCGCCGGCACGTCCTCTTTCGTGAGCTGCTGGTGGTGGATCTGCGCGCCATTGTTGTGAGCTGCCAGTTTCACCATGTAGCGCCAGCCCTGGGACACATATCGGTATCGTTAATAAATTGATCATCGATCGTGGCAGGTCGCGGGTGCCGACCGGATACAGGTGGCGTAGGACCGGCCATTGCGGCATTCTTTGGGGGCCTATGTCCGCAGTGGAAGACTTTCGGCTGATATGCTGATCATATGGACAGATGTACACTTGTAGTAGAAATACTATAGTTACCAACAATAAAAATACGCCTATATTACCAGTATACACAGCTCGCGAAATACCTGGGTTTAAGATGTTGCTAATTTGAATATCAGTCAACATGTGTATTGTGTATTACAAACGTGTCCCTGTCCCACGAAAGAAGACCTGTAGCGCCTAAAAGTAAAAGTGCCGGCCCACACACAAAAATCATTCCAAACGATAGAGCACATTGGTCTGAACATTTCATAATAAGACACCAACACTCCCAAGTTAATACTTTAGATCCTATTAGCGAATAATTGTAGGACTTTCCCATATACATTTCAGCCTCCTTTAAAAGGCGTCCTTTTACTTAAATGAAACGAATAAATAAGTTGTTCAGTAAGGTCTACAGATACAGTAGATAATTTAAATAATCCAACCTGAATACTTGGGGACTTAACGCGTATAATTAATAAAAAAAAATTTAGTTAGTCTAGTCTTTGACATTAATTGACGCTTCAGATGACAACACCCTCAGTCAGGCTAAGTCCCGTTTAGTAATATTAATCCACCATGTAGTAGCTTTGAACTCCTCGCTCACCTTGAGCTCCCTTTCGTGAGGGAACCGCAGGTATATGGTGGCGTGCGGATAGTCCATGAGTAGGTTCCCGCTGCCGTCGGTCGGCATCGCTTGTTTTGTTTCCTCATCAGCCTCCTGCGTCACTGGAACACAACGACCGAATTATAGAGTAAAACGCAACTACAATAAACATGAGAAAACCACCAACTGTGTACGCATATTATAAGATACATTATCAAGGAAAGGGATCACCCGACAACTTAGTTACAGTCAAGTGTAAAAATATGTATAATATGTATAAGTGCATACAACTTACTGATTCAGATTACTATGTTCCATGGATCTTATAGTCCAGTCATTGAACTGACAACTTGTATGGAGAAAAAAACAAGTTTGGAAATAATTTTTAAATAAGTTATTTTTTCTGCGTAACGAATATAATAATATACGTATTCAAGATAAATCATACAAATAAGACAATGCATTCTTCACTTACATCTACATAGTAAGTTCCGGGTGGAAAGATTGTTGGATTCTTGAATAAAGCATACCAGAAAAAATACGGTTTTGAAAAACATTAATTCATATTAGCGTTTTTTTTTTGTTGATTTCATTTTAAAATGTTATTCTAAGATGCTTAGAGCAAATGTCAATGAACCAAAATAAAGACTAAAATATTTATCAATGTTTTTTCTGACTTTACAGAAGCTAATAAATTTATAATTTTTGGATGTCTGAAATGTTGTCGGATTCAGTCGCTGGGTAACTATTTACTTGATAATATGTCCGTTACACAGAAAAAATAAGTTATCATAAATTATTTCCAAAATTGACCACTTTTCCATAGAAGTTATCAGTTCATGAGTGCGAGAGTGACGGATGTCTTATCCACAACGGTAAGCGATAAAATGACAACCGTGCTAAACCCACAGTAGTGTTTTATGGCGTGAAATCTGCTACTTCATCAACTTTTTACTCTACGAGTACTCAATATGCCTGAAATGAGCGGTTAATCGGGTATTTCCGATCGTGACGTCACTTGACGGAATTTCAAGTTGTCGATGTCGTATCGGACAAAGTTCGCGGTCAGCGGATTGCTGAATCAGAGGAGTGACGCACGAGTCAATGAACATATCGCAGTATGAGTGCTATTTACTAGGTACTTAAATAGGCAATCTTCACGTTTCTGAGAAAAAGTGACCATTATAAGGTATTAATGGGTACTAGACGAAAATATAATTAATGTAAAAATCGTAGGTTACGTTTTTAATAAAAGATTCAATTTAATTATAGATACTTAAAACGATAAAAAATACTTTTTTTTAGATTAAAACAGAAAAAAACACAATGCAAATTGAATAAACGCGTACAGGAAACTATTTAAGGTTAATGCGTGACGCGAATGTATCGCACCGCTCACAACAGTAATATCATAATACTAATAATTATAGGTAAGTACGATATGTGTGATAGTATTTAGTATTTATTTATTTATTGTATATTTGCGATATATATGTAACATATGTTAGTGTGTATTATATTTTATATTGTATATTTATATATGTATTGGCATGTTTTTATTTGTCTAGAATTAATACTAATTAGGATTTGCTTTATTTTCTCTGTTTTTGTACACGGTATAAGTTTGCCTATCTCGTTCTACCTACCTTCCTCTCAATTGCTCAAAGGTTAGCTGGAAGAGATCCCTTATAGGGATAAGTTCGCCTTTGTACTTTGATCTATTGTGTGACATGTATATTCCTTGACCTGTTATTGTGTACAATAAAGTGCTTACATACATACATACATACATATGTCGGTACCCATAGAAGATTCACCCCAGCCACTACATTTTCACTACACCTCACTGGCGCTGTAAGGGTTCCTAGTTGACTAGGGAACCCTAAAAACGAAACACACAGACATAATACAACTCTTCGTTAATTTATGTTAGACAAATTATTTACATAGGTCTATTGGACCATGCGTCAAAATGGTCCTGAAACCAACAGCACTGAGAGTTTATGTCATTAAATAGGTCTTTAAATCTAATTTATTTCATTCTATGGGCACAAAGTCGAATTCCATTGCAGAACGAAGATATTCGTATTTCAGCCACAGTCTACAGTACGAGCTATGAAAAAACGAATTCGGAGAATATTCATATCGAGTATTCTGCAGGGTAGTTATGACGAAATGTACTAATGACGAAGGCACATCGAGCGTGGCATATATCAGTATTTTATTAATTAAACAATTAATTAGCTACAAAAAACATGTTTATTTTACACCCTAAACTTACCCTAATAATTCTGAATATGTATTCACTGAGAGAACCCGTTTTCTCATAGATCATACTCACTTTAACTTAAATATGAATATCTCAGTTCTGCAATGGAATTCAACTTAGTGCCTATAGCACGAATTGAAGTAGATTTAAAGACCTATTTAATGAGCTAAGTTCCAGCTTTGTTGGATTCAGGACCAGGCTCCATACAAAGTTGCCCATGGTCCTTTGACGAAGAAAGCGGAGGCTCGATATGCAAGTTTTTGTATGGGGCGCGCTCTAGCCCGCACTTCCCCTTAATGCTGCGAGTGACTGTACAGACATCGTCATATAGTTAGTAGCAGTCAAGGTAGCGAAACGAAATATTTGGCTACTCAGGCTGCTACTAACTAAATATATGACGCTGACTGTACTGGCGATAGCTGCCGGTAGTTTGTTTATTAATTAACAATCGTATATTATTCTTTCTTATCGCTAGTACAGGGTCCCACTAAGCGACGAGTCATCGATCATCGCGCTAGTTTTATTTTTATGACAAATTAGCTTTTGCCCGCGACACCGTCCGCGTGGAACTCGGTTATATCGTAGCTCCATACAAACTTTCACCCCCATTTCACCCCCTTAGGGGATGATTTCCGAGATAAAAACTATCCCATGTTTTTCCCCAGGACTCAAACTATTTTTATACCAAATTTCATCCAAATCGGTTCAGCGGTTTAAGCGTGAAGAGGTAACAGACAGACAGGCAGACACACTTTCGCATTTATAATATTAGTAGGGATTTAACACATCACGGTTATTGCAGAACGAACGAACGAAATAGGGTATATCCTATTCTATATAACATTAGAAAAAATAACTAAATCTATTAAAAAAAAAAATTGTTATGTTTGAATATGGTGGGAGTCTGCCCAGGGGCCGTAGACAAGGTTACAATCGACAAGCGCTAACGCCAATAGAAAATATTAAAATGTATGGGAATGACAGATGCAGACGAAACGTTCGTTTACATCTGTCATTACAATACAGTTTTCTATTGGCGTTAGCGCTTTTCGATTGTAACCTTGTCTAGGCCCCCAGGACAGGGATGTGTAGAAGAAAAAGAGGGAGGCCTCTGCCCAGCAGTGAGACTCAAGTGTCTCTAAATAATATGAATGTATATGTTTGAATAGCACTTAATGATCCAAAGTACATGATTTCCCTTTCATAACCTAGATAACGAAGAAAACGGTAGTACGTATGCTTGTCCGTAAAAAATCGAATATTATACGAAATAAGGTAGGTAAAGATATGTTACTGCAACATGCATTGTCCTGGATGTTAAGATGCGCGACATTTAATCAGCATTCCAAATTTGTATTTAGATAATGATTAATGACACTGAAATGTTACACGAGTCTGTTTGAAAACAAAAATATGAAATAATCAGCGAGATACCGAATTTAATACAGGTATTATTGATGTAAAGAATACCTCACACTACGAGTATTTTAACCTGGTCGCCATGGTTCAACGCGTTATCATAATTGGCCTTTAAAATCTATAGAAGATGATTTAAGCCAGCGAACGAAAATACAGGAACATAAAATAAAATATTCAGAGCAATGACGCGTAATTCAATGTCGGAGAGGCAACCGGATGGCTCGCGGTATTTGAGCTCCCGAAGTGATGTGGAACAGCCCTGTGCAACCCGAAATGAGCCAACTGTGACTGGTTCGGAAATAGGAGGGGGTGGTAAAAAAAAATATCGCGAGGCAATCGGATGAAACAGCCGTAGCCTGAAAGTGTGTTCCCTGTTAATATAATGAAACTTTTATGCCATCCCTCCTAGTGCGACCGAAGCCCTGTCGGCGAGTGAAGAAAAAAAGAATCCCATCAAAAACATAAATGTGAAAGGCTGCCAAGTTCGATACTATGGGAATGCTTCGCCTATAAAAGTTTTCACACACCACACACCTTTTCAATGCAATGAATCGACACCTTTGGACTGCAATGTGTCAAGTATATAATTTTCTATTAAAACTTGCCAAGTTACATCATTAAGGCGCCGTAGGTTCATGGTCTTCTCTCCCTCTCACTGAGCATAAGCGTGAGCGAGATGGAAGTGCGTGCTCGGAAGCGCGGAAATCATGTTTTTTAATTTTATTTTTTTTGCCGTTGAAATAAATAAAAAAGAAAACACTGATTTCTCTCAAACATGATATTGCCGATTTTTAGAAGCCATTTTAATATTTTTAGCTTTTGTGCATAATTTGTGAGAAATATTTTAAGTGTATTTTAGACCCTTTTAGACCTATGTTCGTGATTTTTTTCTATCGAGCGAAAATTGCTTAATCATGTTTCTAAACACTGATCTCCCTGCAGAAAAGCCTCTAGATTACTATTCGTATTTTTTAAAAACCATATTATTATAAACAGACGCATTATATTGTTTCAAAAACTCTGTTCGCTTAACTTCGCTGAACCTACGGCGCCTTAAAAAGTACTGAAAATAATAAATGTTATCAGGAAACTGCTAAAAAAAACGGTGTGCGTTTCTCTGACTATTATAATTTTAGGTATTTCTATGTAACGTGATACTTATTCAAAATGTACCTTAAAAACTGTTGGAAATCAAGTGTGCACTCCTATAACTGTTTATGATTTGAGTTATTTTTATGGAACTTGGTACTTATTCAGATCTCACTTCTTTTATAGGCGAAGCATTCCCATAGTATCGAACTTGGCAGCCTTTCACATTTATGTTTTTGATGGGATTTCATTTATTTTTGTTAGGTGTAGGTTCTTTATTTTGACGACCGGTTAGCCTAGTGGGTAGTGACGCTGCCTACGAAGCTGAAGGTCCTGGGTTCGAATCCCGGTAAGGGCAAATGTTTGTGTGATGAGCATGAATATTTGTTTCTGAGTCATGGATGTTTTCTATGTATTTAAGTATTATATCTATTATATATATCGTCGTCTAGTACCCATAACACAAGCCTTACTGAGCTTACTATGGGACTAGCTCGATTTGTGTAAGATTGTCCCCTTGTATTTATTTGTATTTATTTATTATTTATTTATTATTTATTGTTTTATCACTTTTGCTTTAGCAAATGTCTCATTCCACTTAGGTATGTATTTTATACTATACCCTTTATACTAAGCGTCTAATTCTTTTTTCTACGCTTGCGTGGCACTGTCTGGATCCCTTTATTGGAAACGGAACAGTTTTATTGTTCTTGTCTTTAAGACAAACATGTATTGTCTTAAATTGGTATGTATCTAAATTTAAATAAGTCTTATCTCATTTCCACTCCATACCTACTAAAATAAAACTTCTAATCACACGGTTCAACTCACGTATTCAATGTCACTCCGGGCGACATGTTTTGGGCGGCGCGGCGGCGCCCAATCTCAAACTCAAAAAAATTTAATCGTGATGGGGGCTGGATGTTACCGCCAGCTTGGAAAACATTCCTAAATTGAAGTGGACAGCGTGTAGTGACAATCCCGTGGACACAGTGAGTTCAGTGTGCGTATCGTCTCTCGGAGGAGATGACCTCCTGCCGCAATCTCACATAACTGCTCCAGCGCTCGACGCTCCCCCTCCCCCTGCCCTGTCGGCGCGTGCGACACGCGCCGCTCGACGTGAGGAGCGAGCGCGGGCAGTGTTACGAGCGACACCGCCGCGAGAACACTCAGCCTGAAGAAGAACTCCCGAAGAGTTCGAAACATGTCGCCCGGAGTGACATTGAATACGTGAGTTGAACCGTGTGATTAGAAGTTTTATTTTAACATGTCTCACGAAAGTTTAAATTCGACCATACCTACTAATAGTAGAACAAAATGACACATTCGTTGTTTTCGAAACTGACTCACACTTGGCCGTTTTCAGATTTTTACTTTATTTCGACCTAAAGACAAACCTTCGAGCCAAATTTCAGGTCGGTACGACCATTGGAAGATAGACCCGTTTAGTTCATTATGACTTCATAGTAGAACAAAGTTACACCTTCGCTATTTTTAAAACTGACTCACACTTGGCCGTTTTCAGATTTTTCCCTTTACTTTGACCTTAAGACCTATCTCCATGCCAAATTTCAAGTCAGTACGACCATTGGAAGTGGTCTAGGTTTTTGATGAGTGAGTCAGTGAGTCAGTGAGTGTATAGTAAAAATAGCGATTTTCTGACGTCAATATCTCATGAACTGCTATAGGTAGAATAATGAAATTTTGTATTCTAGACAATTAAGGGGATGTCAACAGACACTCGAAATTTCATATGCGTAGATAAAATATGTTTTGAGTTATAGGGTGGTCGAAATTGGCCCGAAGTGGTTCGTGTAATATACGGCCGGTGTGTCGCTTTTTTTTGCTCGAACTTGGCGGACACACTGCCGTGTGTCTAGATAAAAAATTGTTAGGCAACCTCTTGAAAATTGGCATGCTTGGTCTTCATCACATACAGATCCCGGGAAAAAATGCCATCCTTCCCGGCCGGGCGGTTATCGATCTGTCAGAGTTGGAAACCGGAAAAAGACGGTGGTGGACGAGAACTTACGTAGGAAAAATGCACTTAAAATCATTGAAATCGGATGGCATTTGTTTTTCGAGTCTTGTATGATGTGATAAATGATATGCACAAATGCCATCCCTCTCCCATGAAATCTCATCCCGCTGTGGCCACCCTTATAAACGGGCCCTATTATCCAATTGGGCCTCGCCTACAGAGCTCCGGTCACACTAGGAGGGATGGCATAAGTTTCATTATATAACCAGCGTACACACTTTCAGCCATTTTTTTTTACCCCTCCTATTTCCGAAGCAGTCACGGTTGGCTCATTTCGGGTAGCACAGGGCGGTTCCACATCACTTCGGGAGCTTGCCTTTCCAACATTGAATTACGCGTCATTGCTTTAATGTTTAAGCAGAGTCCATATAACTGCGGCACCTGCGTACGCGCCCGGTCAGCCCAATACGAGTGACGATGACGCCCGCAGATATGAAGTGTAATAACGTTATAATATTTATTTTATAGTAAACTCCGATTTGTAATATCTTTTATGCAATTTGGAAGTCGATTAGAAAGAAAGCATACCCAACGATTTAGTTAATAGTCGCATTTCCATTATGTTCGTGTTTTACACAGCTTCGGACATGTTTTGTTTTCTTGTAGAACAACGCATTATGATTTTTTTTCTTTGTATTCATATTCAGTTTTACTTATTTTAATTAGTTTAAGTATTATCATTGTAATAAGCGTGACTTGTAAAAGTGCCATTACGGCCTACTTGCAGAACAAAATTCATTTATTTCTTTAATTTTTTAACTGTTCCTATGCTCAGGCATGGACCCGTGCCAAAGGGATTAAAACCTATGGTTTTACATCTGAAAGCTATCATTTGGTTTTGTATATTTACACTCGCGTGAGAGGGATAACATATGCGATAGGGGAAAACTAGAGCGTATACGGGTAAAGTCCCTTGTAGTAAGTTCCTTGTTGGATATTTTCCTATTGTAATACAACTACAATTTACCTTATCGGATTGAAACCGGACACCGTATATGTCCGTTGTTTTTTTAAATTGTTCGATAGCCAAATTGATTCTGGAACGACTGATACCAAATTCCAAGTACGTTCTATTCTAACAAACCAAGGGCGGGCCGAATAAACTATTTTTAGTTCCTCAAAGCCATGGCTACGTCACCTGGGTCACTCATAACTATGGTTTTATAGTGTTTAAATCCACTAAACACATGTTCTTGTCATATGGTCACTACATGGATTGCCAAAAAAATCCTAAGCGCCTTAATCTAATCTACGCTGTAACATTTTTCCATTGTGTAACGAAAGTTACCCATAAAAAAGGTATGGGTAATTGCCGTTACACCCTACATTTTTTTTTGCATCAGCCCACTATTGTTTTCTAGTTTATCGGTACAGAATACCAGCACGAAAAAGTAGATTAGCTCTCCAATTAAAAAGCATCCTCCCATTCAATGTAATTTGTACCTTATGCGAATTGAAACAGAATTTCATTTGTTTTGTTGTGAAACAAAACACTGACTTTGACGACCGCTTTAGCCTAGTTGGTAGTGACCCTGCCTACGAAGCAAGAGGTCCTGGGTTCGAATCCCGGTAAGGGCAAAAATTTGTGTGATGAGCATGAATATTTGTTTCTGAGTCATGGATGTTTTCTATGTATTTAAGTATTTCTATCTATTATATATATCGTCGTCTAGCTTACTATGGGACTAGCTCGATTTGTGTAAGATTGTCCCCTTATATTTATTATTTATTTATTTATTTAAAACAAATTCTACTCAGTTCTCAAATGTCATTGTCGATTTTTTCATATTATACTAGCTGCCTGCGCCTACGCATTGCAAAGAACGCAGCCAAACCCGAGGGATAAAATATAGCCTATAAACACCCTGAAAGTATATTCTACAGGCAACATATTCTACAAAGCTACAATCTCACAGACTTTTCCTCTTTATAATATTGGTACAGATGTTAGGCGCCTAGAGACTTGAATCGAATAATTTACGAAAAGTTAATATTCAGATCAATAACGCATAGTTGCAGTGTCCAAGAGGCAACCGGATGGCTCGCGGTATTTGAGCTCCCGAAGTGTTGTGGACCCGCCCTGTGCACCCGAACTGTGCCAACTTAGCCTGGGGCGGGAATAGAAATAAAAACCGGGTCGCACTCCGGGAGTGCCGGCAGAAGTGAAAAATTGAATGATTTTAATTTTGCAAAAATAAATCCCCCCCCCTAATAACAACCTAATTAGTAGTTCAACTTAACTCAGAAAAATTGATGAAGGAGACGATGAAGTAAAATACCAATCTGCTTTTGCCATTGCCAAATATTTTTCAAAGCTCTATCTCTTTAGGAATAACGTCCAAGTTCGAACTATTTGAATTCCCATCCCAAAAAGTGCTCAGCGCCGCTAAAGAAGTTTTCACTTCAAAAAATATGAAAAAGTATGTTTGGCGCGAGGCAGCCGATTGCGGTTGCCTGGAAGTCTGTACGCTGTTTATATAATGAAATGCTGTTTCCACCCGCCCCCAATTTCTGTCCCTGTCCAAGTTGGGTCAGTTTGGGTTGCACAGGGCGGTTCCACAACGCTTCGGGAGCTCAAGTACCGCGAGCCATCCGGTTGCCTATCGGACACTTAAACGACGCGTCATTGCATTAACTATAAATACAATGTACGATTCCCATAGCGAACGGGCCGGGCCGGGTCGCCTGGATGGCGCCGCGTCGCAACAGCGGCAGCAGACCGCGTTCTAATAGAGTGCAGTAGGCAAAAGCCGGACGGTTCGGTCACATGTGACGACAGCCGACCACAGCCGTCCACGTCCGCGAGGAGCCGACCGGCCGCAAGTACATTCAAATATGAAATTTAACGTCTATATTAAAGCTTCATATTCCTTTGGAAAAAACGCGCAGGCGCGGCCCGGAGAATCATACATAGGTTATCCGTTGTATATTGTCTGTACTGAGTTGTGCACTAAATAGTATTTCTTATGTATATTAATAAAACGACCGGTCGATACCGACGCTAAATGCAGGTACAGCGTAAATAGGTATTTAGCATATTTACGTGATACTACATTATGTATAAATGAACAGCGTGCCCGTCTGTTTCCGCGTGTGATCCGCGATAAAGGTCGTCCGAGGCATACCTTTACATTGCACACTTAAGAGTCCGCAGTAAGCTCGATTCTCCATACAAACGTAGTTACGCTCTCATTTTAAAACTACGTGTTGGATTGCAACGAAACTTTGCACGTTCAATGAAATGAGCTATATCTATGTCTGAAATTAGTTTACGTAGCTTCAGATACCTTAATAAAAAAGATACAGCGAATTTAAGTTTTTCATACAAAACAAGTTTATGCTGTATTTACTTTGTTTTATAAATTGGAACCATACAAACTAATTACAGACATAGATATACCTCATGTCATTGTATATGCAAAGTTTCGTCACAATCACAATCCAACACGTAGTTTTAAAATGAGAGCGTAACTACGTTTGTATGGGAAGGTGAAATTCGGCCGAGCTTACTGCGGCCTCTTAAGGTGGTTCGACGAGCATACAAAACGTCTTTTGACATTCGCAGGCTAACGGCGTGATATTTGAAGAAACTTATGTAACAATAAATCAGAAATTGGCTTTTTATTTGCGCGAAATTCCCCATCTCCTAGAATAAACTTGTATATAAACTAGAATAATTTGAGAATAATTGTTTTCCCAAAGTATCACGTGACAAACTAATTTCTTAAACGAATAATTATTTAAGTACCTATGTTATCCGTTTTTTAATAAATAGTAATAGTTACGTCGTAATCTTGAATGAAAAGGCATAGTGCAGAATACACTCGTATGTAGTAGGGACTCTTAATTACCTATAACTGCAAATAGTAATAAACAATATTTTGAATAACTTATTTCGTAACTATTTCTTACATCAAACGTAACGTTACCACCTCGATACAGTATTGCCATCGATAAGACACGTATCATTTAGTAATATTTCTTATACCTACCGGTTTTATAACAGCATCCCTATCTTAAGATTATGTGAATACTAAATGTCATTTGATACGAATCTCGTTACCGATAAGCTAAATTGATACTAGTTGGCACTGAGGCGGTACCTAGAAAATCGAAGATCAAAGTTCGGCTATAATAATTATTAATTATATATTTATCTTCCTTTATCACTCGCGTCAATAAGTGCATTGGGATATATACAGCATTGGCCTGCATGTGAACTTGTGAAGTATGATTGATGTAATTTAATGGTGCAGACTTTTTTTAAACTGTCAGTTGTATTCGAATCTTCTGCCCTGGGCGCTAGAGTTGCTTTTCGAATGGACTACTTTGACTTTGATGCAATTCTGCCAACTCATATAATAATAAAAGTTAGTTGAACTCATGATGACTGAGTACATAGTTCGCAGGTTCTCTCCACGATAGCCACAAATGCGCCGCGACCTGTGCCGTTATCGTTGTGAAATCCCACAACTTATCTTGACATGTCGCGCGACACGTGCGGTACTTGTATTAGGACGTCTTGTGTCCAGCGAAGTCGCGCGGTTTCCTCAGACTTTATCCCCAAGTGAATACGTGCCTTAAGAATTCCCCCACCTCCTGCTAGCGTCTGTCATCCTGGTAACTCATCCGGCACATCACTTCTTCATGAGATCACCCTGACATATCGCCGACAGCACAGCACGGCCCGCGAGCTGTGTCGCGGCGAGATAGACTATCCGTCTCTTTCTAATTAGAGCGCGTAGAAGGAGAGGGATAGTGTATGTCACCGGGACACAGCTCGCGGGTGCAGGTCGCAGGACTTTATCCCCTAGTGAATGCCTAGCTTATTAATCCTCCCAACTCCTTCAAGCTTCTGTCATCCTAGTAACTCACCGACGCATCTCGTCTTCCTGAGATCAACCGAGCATATGCCGGTCTCACGGCCCGTGTAGTACACCAGGACCCGCCGTATCAGCATCACCCAGGTGCCTCGCCACTCGCCACTCACGCCTTCCTGTAGCCACCAACCAATAGGAAAGTTAGTAAAAGTGCACGTTTATGCTAAATAATCGAATAGTATTCGAAGACCTAATGCTATACTCATACTCATGAATGGACATGGGCCTCCCCGAAAGAGTTTCACAGTGACCGATCCTGCGCACCCGCATCCAACGGACTCCGTTAAGTTATAACCATATTTTAACCTATTGTTATTATCATATTGATAGGATTTTCAAATTATATAGTGGCAAGCCAAGTTAACTCGATCAATAGGGATACTCTATCATAAGATTCATAAGGTTACCAATATGGATAGAGTTTTAAAAACAACTATTAAATATAATAACCCTCCTCTCATTCGGGCAGTCGGGTAATAAGCCTATGGAAAACCCCGATTAGGGACCCCAGTTCCAGTCCCTGCTAAGGAGATTTTACCAGTCTATTTTAGAATGTAATAGTTGTCCCCAAAATCATACTTCGTATACTTTATTGATAGGGAGTTAAGCGCAATTTACACATTCAAGGTTTTATAGATAAAACGCAGTATAATGAAACTTGCATGCATCTTGCATGTGTAAATTGCGCTTTATTCTGGTAACCACAAGTTATATACACAAACTACGCAAGTCCCGGATAGATTTATATGATCTTGAATTTAAAACCTTCGTTAATACTACTAGAGTTGGATATTCGATTTGTACTTATGTTTTCGGGGACTTTGCGAAGCTATAACATTCCGTCACAACTTACACGGTTAATTGTAATCAATACAAACAAAACCTTAAGATATACCTACATGTGGAAAAAAGAGAAATATTCGCTCATGTAATATTTTAATTGTTGCATTCGCAAAAGCGACTGAAGCATTAAAAACTCTACTAGCAGTGCAATGTGGGACACAAACATGTGAAATCTAAAGATTCTTCAAAACTCAACTGTTTTTACAAATTTTTCACTACTATTAGGAATCCAACGACACCTCAAATGTCGAAATCTGTCAAACGGATAAGGCTGAAGGGCGTGCCAAAGAATACGACATACATACATACATATACGGTCGAAAAACATAAACCTCATCTCCTTCGGCAGTCGGGTAGAAACATAGCTTAAGAACGATCCCCCGCCAGACAATGGTTTCTTTTAAAAAACCGCACTCGATTCGGTTCATTCGTTTGGGAGTTACGAGGCCACAGACAAACACAGAAACGCAGATATACTTATTACATTACACTTATAATACCCCTCGTGTACATCGGGGAGTAAAAACGAACCTTGCCTGGCTTTGTCTAGACTGAGTGTAGTTTATTTAGTAATCGATTTTCTTATAAAGGTATTTAATATACCTACACACATAATCCAGGCAAGACGCAGGGCAATAACAATATGTAATTCGTGTATAACTTCGCAAGGCAAACATTCCCTGGGGAATCTGCGAGCGCCAAACACATATTTCGCATAAGCAAATAAACCACAGCGGTATAATACTCAAATAAATATACAGTTTACGAGATTTGGGACTGGTCTTTGGACAGTTCCAATATGATGTAAAGAGTGATGTGGCTAGAGTAAATCGATTGTCATAATATCCGATTACGATTGATGATGGCTAATAAAAGGAATCGATTGATTAGTGTGTAATAATTATTTTTAGGAAATCAAATAGAGAGCCTATACACTATCGTCTGCTAACACGAGTGTCCTGTAAGTAAAGAGAGAGACTGATAGTGCGAGAAAAATTGAGAGAGGTCGCGCGCCGTGCATAAATCAATGCCATATTTTCAGAGGCAACATTTTGCACAATCAAATATGTCGGTTTCGATCGATGTGATTTTATTTCGTATTATAGTAACAGTAATTAAATAATACATTGGTATTTTCCTATTTACAATTATTTGATTCATATCGATATATTTCTAAATTGACAGACTCCAAACGATTAAAGCAGTGTATCACTAAATTTAAAAATAAAAAGTCGTAGGACGTAATGGTTTGCATACCGAGTTTTCAATGCTAATTTCTATACAAATAAGCCGTAAAAAAATATGACAATAATTTTATAAGTGCTAAAAAGAGCGTGCATGGAGATTGAACTTTGTTTTGTAACTCGGAAGCTATTGAAACTTTTTTTATTATTTCGATGAGCAGTGCCAATTTACGTTATATGGGTGTCGCGATGTGTCAAAAGACCAGTTCCAAATCTCGAACACTGTAGATAGAGAAAAATCTTTTATCGTCAGATGAAATGTATTTTTTAGGTTGTTTTTATTTTCTAAAGTTTATACAGGGTGATAATGAACATTGATTAAAATAAAATATCGATAGAGGAAGACGTATAACAATCGCAAAAAATCACGTTAGGTAGAAGTGATTTCCTATACAAAACGCGAAACTAAGTGAACATGACCAAGTACAGTCAGCATCAAAAGTAACTGCGAAGACTTCAAAAGACTTTATTAAAAGGGAATAAGAGCTTTTCACGTCTTCCTGTGATGTCTTTCTACTTGTGATGCAGATTGTACATTATTGCAGTGGCCGGGAAAGTAAGGATTGCCGGCCAAGTGGATATAAACAGCATCATTCCTCCCGTTCTGCGCGCGACTGCGCTCAACTCCCTCCTCGCGGCAGTCTCTGAGTGTGACTTGTTTGAGACAGTGATAGCGAGATTGATGAATGAATGGAAGAGAGTGCTCGAGATGAAGCAAGACAGGTAACTTGTAGATTTAAGTTAGTCTTTAGATAGTAGTTTTAGTATGGAACCATTGTAACGCTTTGGTGAGAACTATAATGTAATGATGCATAGTTAATGATTCCATCAATAAATAATATCGCAGCAAATGTTTTACTGCATGTAGTAAGCAGATTCCATAACGGATTTCTCCTTAAGAATACAAATGTCTGTTATGAGGTTACCAAACGGTTCTCACCAACAAGCGTTTATTGACGCGGTTGGGTTTGTTGACAGTTGCCAATTGTTGTGGTCGATCAATGACAATAACAGTCGAGTTCTGGCGACGCAGATTAAGTCACAGAAACAACGGTATTTTTATAACAGCGCACACAATAGTACCGTCGAATATGAATAGATATTATTAAGCAGTTTTATGATTATGGTCATTATGGCTTTATTTGGCTTCCCCTATGTTCACTGTTCAGCAGGAGTCTTCTTTCGGCTGATATGATGATGATTCTGGTATTGCCGCATTCGTCCTAACATGACAGAAGGGTTTGGTCTGCGGACTGTTTACAAGAGTGAAAGGCGCCTTTGGAATAAACTCTGTCGTTTTGGCCGAATCGACCCTCGATAGTTCTGAGAAGTTGTAGATACATTTCGTAACATATGAACCATAAAAAATACATATATAATTAAAAATATTTCATCCTTAATTAAAGGGGCGCACGCTTCATCCTATCATCGAACTATTCATCATCATCATCGTTCGTTTCCCACTGCTGGGCACAGGCCTCCTCTCACGGATGAACCACCAACAAATTACATACCTATTTAATATAATATGTCATTGCAAAACGTCTTCGACACAAATCGACCTCGGCGCGTGTAATAGTAACATAATACTTACTGAAGTTGCATTAAAATGGTCGCTTTTAATTACATTCCTAATAAGCAATATGTCGTTAAACATGTTATGCAATAGGCATAGCATTGGACTATGTACGCCGTTATATGTGAGAAAACACTATCATAGCAAAATGTCAAAACATTTTGCGGGAAAAAAAACAACTAATGAAAACACGTTCGAGCACCAATCTACCAAATCTTCTAGAGAACTTCTAGGAACTTCAAATATGATTTAAAGTGGATTTGTAAATATCCAGTTAGAAATTACTCACGTGTACTTGCATTCTAAAATATGTCAACAAACTTTCGACTTCGTATAAGTCAGAAATAAGGAGATACCCGATGACGGTCAATTTAATTTTTAACCCCCGACGAAAAAAGAGGTGAGGTGTTATAAGTTTGAATTGTCTGTCTGTGTATCTGTGTATCTGTCTCTGGTGTCGTAGCTCCCAAGTCCCAAACGGATGGACCGATTTGAATGCGGTTTTTTTTGTGTCATGGATAACTTTATCCCGAGTGTTCTTAGCCATGTTTCATCAAAACCTGTACAGCTGTTTTTGAGATATTGGACTTTGAAATGAAAATGTCGGGGGTTTTTATACTTTTCTAAGTTGCAGTTATCTATTTTGTGGTTCTGGTATAAATATTGCTGACCCCTCGAATTTCAAAACAACAGTATTGACAATCCTGTGTAAACTGGATACCGATATGTCGGTTACTTTGTTTTATAACCTATAGGTACGCATTTGACCGCTATCTCACCTGATGGTAAGGTTTCTGGCTATTCGCGGTTTACACTGCAGTTTTGAATTTTTCATACAAAATCCAACCACAACAAACCGGGGATCGATCCAAGAGCGGCTAAATGGATGACATTAACAGTACAAATTAGTAAATTGTCAAATTAAAGCCTTATCACGCTTTTGAAATACACGGCTCTATGGAATACACCATTTTTATCATAAGGCCTTTCCCAAAATTTAAAAGCAGAAGCGAATTGAAAATTAAATACAATATTTATTAACGTCACTGTAAAACAATGTAGAAAACAACTGCTTTTTGCATTGATTTCTACTTAAGACAACGGTTGTTTTCCGTTCTTATCTTAGGTAGGTAGTAGGTACACCTAGCATAAGAAGGAAATTCTTTAGCGAATGATTCAGTGTGCAATAGGTTATCGCCATTGGCATCAACATAAATTGCATTAAATAGTTCATACACAAAGAGTTCTTATGATAATCAAACAGTCATTAATGTAAGACAACGTCAACTGATCTTTTCAGATAGAACCTAACAGTAAAATAAATAAATAAATATTAGGGGACAATCTTACACAAATCGACCTAGTCCCAAACTAAGCAAAGCTTGTACTATGGGTACTAGACGACGATAAACACATACTTATATAGATAAATAAATACTTAAATACATAGAAAACATCCATGACTCAGGTACAAATATTCGTGCTCATCACACAAATGAATGCCCTTACCGGGATTCGAACCCAGGACCTCTTGCTTCGTAGGCAGGGTCACTACCAAGTAGGCTAAATCGGTCGTCAACTAACAGTACTAACTAACTCCATCCAGCATTAAGTAAATTACATGTATTATGTCGTAGTCGTATTATTAATATATGTTGTAGATAGTCTAATCTCTTGTTGTGCAGACTCTTTATAAGTTATCTTTCTTTTATATTAGGCATATTCTATTTGACATATTCTTTTATTCAATATTTTTATGATTCTTGTTTACCTAGTTACTTCATTATAAACACTTGTGACAGTAACATCTCTTTTACTATTTCCTCGATAATACTTAACGTAAGCACCTTTCGCCTCAATATTTCAACAATATATATCATGTCAAAACGTCACTCATATTTTGTGTGTTATTACAATTTCACACAAAATGAACAATGCGAAGATAGCCGTATCGTCAAGAGTTTCAACAGTAAGCGATTTCTTTTTATAGTGCAAAAACATTTATAGCAATGTGTATATTGTTTTATTCATGCACGTTCATCAACGCTATTAGGTTTCCGTACCCAAAGGGTAAAAACGGGACCCCATTACTAAGACTCCGCTGTCCGTCTGTTACCAGGTTGTATCTCATGAACCGTGATAGTAAGACAGTTGATGACACAGATGATGTATTTCTGTTCCCGCTATAATAACAAATACAAAAAAAACAGAATAAAATAAGATATTTAAGGAGGCTCCCATACAACAAACGTGATTTTATTGCCGTTTTTATCGATAATGATATTGAACCCTTCGTGCGCGAGTCGAACTCGCACGTGGCCGGTTTTTTTTTTAGTTAAATGCCGTTAAAATTCCTTAGTATCTTTTATAAGAAAGAAAGGAAACAAAACAACACACATTCTCGCTAACAGATCCATGATAAGTTTTATAAACGGAGTAAGCCTAAAAGCGCGAAAAAGATGTTTACATGCAAAGTGCTACACCCAACGTACACTTTTCTTCAACATGCCTCGATAAATCAAAGGCCTCCCGTTGGCGCCACACACTGGGCACAGCATCACGTTGCATGGCAATACAGCCCCCCTATTCTGTAACATGGTTTAAGCTCACCTGAACGCTCACCCACATATATATCTTGACACCGCAATGCGTAGTAACTAATCGTAGGGTCTAGTTTCGTGACGGGTGACCGGCGGGGTGAGCCGCATTAGCGCGCGTAGCGAATAACAGCCATGTTTGTATACAATACGATTGCTACTACTGCGCGCATTGAACGAACGTAACGTACGTTTGTATGTAGCAATGTCGGAGTCTCACAACAATTTGAAATATTATGGCAACGAGTGCGCTGAGATGAATATTATCTCGACCGCATGACTCACGAGTCTCACATGTTGTACTATATAAGTCAACGGGCGTTATAAGACCTCTTGCGGCCATATACTATATAAGTATGGCGCTAGAAGCTCTGTTTACTTGCGCTGACTTGAATTATATCGGGTTTTGCTATCGCACTCGGCCTAAAATGCAAGGCTACACTGTCACTGCGTATTTTATTCGTCACTGCGTGTTGGTAAACATACATACATATTATGACTATGATTAAACTCATTGTATAAGGTTATGTACCTATACGACATTGATAGCACATTATAATTTAACTGCTAATTGAAGTATTGTATAAAATACATACAGAGACATTCCATCTAAATGTTGCAATTTAAACCTGTTTTGAATTCTCCGTAGACCGGATGTTTACTACGTCATGTTTGCATGCGTTGCAAGCGCCTAAAGTTTTGAAACTAAACGGCAAAAGATGTTGAAACAATGTCGTATTTGCTTGATATTATTCAGTCTTAGGCCTGGATCACATTGGCGCGGCCTGCGGTGGCGGTCAATAGTAAATTTGACAGCTAATGACAACTATTGACCGCCGCGGCCGGTCCGCGCCAGTGTGATGTGGGCTTTATTAATACTACTATGTCAAAAAAGATGTCTGTTCAGTATTTCCAATGCGTGATTGGTTTGGACAGAAAACGAGTTTTTATACCGATTTTCGTTAGGTTCCGTGCGCGGACGAAGAGCATAGCATATTGAGCTAAAATTTCACAGCTTTTGGCGACATTTTGTCAGTTACATTCGTCTGATTTCGCTGTATAGGATGAAGATCGAGACAAACCACCTGCAACACACGCTACGATACGCACAAGAAAGAACAATGAATACGGACGATTCGCATTCGTAGCGTATGCTCTTATCCTGTAGTGGACTGAACTATTTTACATAGGTCTTTGGGAATTAAGTAGTAAGCCCAGATGAAACTATGATCAGCACGGCTGAGGAGCAAAATAACATTCAAATACATAAACGTAGTAATGTGTATTAATGTATGCATGTAGGTATATGTCAAAATGCAATACTTGCGTGTAATCGTGGCTTACCGTAAAACTGATTTATGTATCCTCTTAAATTCGGTGATACATAGAGGGCGAACGCGTCGTTTTATCAAAATTAGACCGCATTGAAGAGCATTGACTCGTTTCTCGAAATGCAGTACTCGAAGATCAAACTTGAAACGTAGACTTTTTGAAATTGATGATCACGTAAGCGATGATAGTATACATTCTTCCCTATCTTCCTAATATATGCCCAAAACTATGCTTGTTTTTGGCACCTCACTTGCTTGTTTCTAAAACGATGAACAGCCCTTAGACATATTAATGCGGTCTGGGCATATGAAGGTGCATATCATTTTCGATTCAAGGGGCATATATGGGTTTAAGATGATATAGGGCAATCTGTACTTCTTAGGGTCGCCATCATCGAAATCAAAGAAGAGGTAGTGCGCCTGCATAATACTAATATTTCTAATCTTGTCGTGGTGACACTGGTCAGTAAGTATTACTGGTATTATCCTCGATATCGACATTACATTTCGCTTATTTGCACTGGATTCCAAAATCGAGGACAAAGCACCTGATCACAAGGATACTAGGGCGGCATAAAATCAGGGCACATATTCCGTCCCTTGCAGGCCATTCGATCAATACTACATAGACAGAGCAATCACAGATGCAGTTATCTCATCCAAGCATCTAGGCACCGATCCGACCTATTATCTCAAAACGTCATATCACGCGCAGTGCAACATGAGACATAAGTCATAAGTCTTTGGCCACGGTCGTTGTGAAATGACATTAGTAATAAGCGGTGCAGTTGCAACGGTACATACGGCCTGTCGGATGTCGGCGGTGTGAAAATGCAGTGATTGGTTGACCTAGTTTTACCTGGACCACTATTGATCGGTACAATAGCTGCGTGAATTATATGCAGTTACGATGAGGGCTTGAATAAAGAAAACTTCGGTGTTGATGATGCCACAAAGTAATACACTGGAAATAATTTACATTGGAGGTGCAAACAGCTAATATTTATGTATTAAGACAGCCAAGCTCCTAAATATACAACATAATATATGTATATAATTTAACTATAAGTTCGAATAATTCAGTTACTTTTACAATTCTTCAGAAGCCTTGACTTTGTTAAATCGAGGTTCGAATTAAAACTCGTCAAATTGTATTTAGCATGAGGTAAATAGGTAATGCCAAATTTTCTTGAATATTTAGATTTAGGTATATCTATTTTACATTCAAAACAGTTCAAAAAAATTCACAGTAGGTAAAATATATTGCATATTACTTTTGTATTCAACAAAACCCAGCCACCGATAACCCGTAACCTTAGTTAAAATACCATTGTGATACGAATTGTTTATAAAAAGAATCGAAAACACCGCTAAAATCAAATTTAGGCATCCT